>CP125841.1:25046849-26434237 GCA_030408175.1 Trifolium repens | reverse complement strand
TATCCATGTCAATCATACAAATAACTTAAGTTTAAGACTCTCTAATTGGGACAGTTTTTAAAGTCATTTCTTTAGTTTGGAACCAAGTTGTTTGGGCTCCAGTGGTAAGAGCTCCTTTCAAGTATGTATCTGGGAAATACCGGGTTCGATTCCCAGGGGGGAACAACGCTTGGCCAGTGCGCATGCCTCTACGCACGAGCCGAATTAGTCGTCCACCTTTAGTGGGTCGGAAACCGGTGCGAAAGAAAAAAAAAATGTCAATCATATCATTATAGTATTTATTAGATGAAAATATTGAAAGGTATGTTTATACGCTAGTGCTATATGGTGTATCATTTTTATAAGTGGTCTATTGTGAACTAGTGCTTAGAATATTAGAAGTCGACGGTATTTTTTAAAAGTAAAAAATCACGACTCTTGTAGTCTTGAATGTCGTCTTCTTGCTTCTTCCAATCATAGACCACAATCCGAGATATTTACAAGTTCTCAGAACAGCATGAACTCCCATAATGTTTGATATTAACTATTGTTTACTAATGTTGTTACAAGTTGTGACGAGGCCAATTAAATACAACCCGTGTCAAGGTGATCGTTATATTTAACAACTTACTATCGATTTGTTCTTAACATTGTTATCGAATTTGCATTAAAATATTAGACTCATACCAAAAAAATAAGCCTATAACATACAACGTGTCAGCAGAAAGGAGTCTGTGGACAATTAGTGCGGAAAGGAGTTCAATGTACTAATAATGCCCCCATTGTGATAACTATGGAAAAGAATGAATGACATTGTTTCTTTGGATTGAATGTACTACTGTTAATGATTTGTGGCTGGAAACAGAAGAGTGGCAACATGTCAGTAATTACATAAATAATGCAGTAGGATTTGTACCAATGATTTTTCAAATGCTTGAAGAAATCAATCCCAAAGCTATGGCGAGAATTACCATGTTGTTATGGACAATTTGGTGGGCGCAGAAATCAGAGGTGCTGGAAGGAAAAAATCCCAACGGTCTTTGAGGTTATTAGAAGAGCAAGAGATAGCTTGAGTGATTGGGTGAATGTACAGCAACAAAAAACCAGCACAAGTAGAGATGGAACAGGCATTGGCAAGCCACAATTGGACCGAACCTGGCTAGAGGAACACTCAAATGCATATCGACGCAACTTGTTACAACGGGCAAAATGTTTATTGCATCGGTGCGTGTGCCTCCGTGATGAACAAGGTAGATTCATGCTAGCATTTACGACACGTCTCCATGGCAGTCCCGACATTGCAGAAGCGGAAACCATGGGGCTGCTGGAAGCTCTACGTTGGATGCAGCAACCACGGCTTACAAATGTTCACATTGCCATTGAAACAGACGGTCAGCAGGTAGCACAAGCAATGCATGCAAGGCCTGTGAACATGACAGAATTTGGGAGCATCATTAACTTGTGTCATAGCCTATTAGTTGAGAATGATCATTGTAAGATCAATTATATTCGGCGACAAGCCAATCGATTAGTTGACGCTTTAGCTCAAGCGACTTGTTTTACCGGCTAATCCCCAAATTTTTAATTATTGTTCATCTTGTATTGAACCTATTATTATCAACAAAATGAATAAGTTTGCTTATGTCAAAAAAAAAATAAAAATACATGTTAGATTCAACGCTAAATCTTTTGACAGACTAAAATCAGAACTTGCAAAGCACTCAACCTATATCAATCCCTATGTGAGAAAATCCGTACGATTAAATGAAATGGTTTGAAATATATAATTACCAAATTTTATTTTTGGTACGGTCTGACAAGTGTATCAGTCTGTCGTCGAGTAATAATTCACACTCTAGGTGTCTAGAATGAGTTCGTATCCACAGGGATCGTGTCAAAGCTTCGTTAGCGTTATTTAAGCTGTTGATTTTGCATTCGCTTTGGGTTTTGGAAAAAGGTTTTATAAAAAGAAGCGTAATGCTTGCATAAATAAATAGATAGATTCAGAAACCTAGAGGATATGTATGGTGGTTGGACTCCCTCCCTTCTTCATATTTGGCATGAACGGTGTATAACATAGTTACTCAGATTATTGTTCGGCGGTGACTTTTCCTTTATTGTAGTAACACCTTACTGTTACACTATGTATATTAAAGTTTCCCTACGTTAATAACTAAGGTACCTACGAGAGCCTAACCTCGATGTGTCACATACCCTAATTACTAAGTGAGTTATTTATTACACATGCATTATTACCTTCACCCATCCAATGCCTCTAGATCCTAGTATCGGGCTATTCATCTTCTAAGTGCTCAGTTCACACCTAGTGCATGATTCCTCCTCTAACCGCTCAGTTCGCGACTAGTTCAGTATGTTACCGTCTCTATACACCTAGCATTATTTACTACTAGTTCCGGACCATATTAAGTTAATACCTAATATCAATTCTATGAGCGCTCCCGCTTATCCGGCCAGATTACGAGATACGTTATTAAAGTGCAAGAAAGTAAATAACAAATATAATACTGAATAACGATTTATTATAACTTTGACTCAATCACAGACTCCAAATATTCATAGGGGAGTTCATCTTCTCCACCACAACCTAAGGCATCTAATATAAAGACTACATATTTAAATTACAATAAAAGAATTATAAACTAAATACAAAAGCCTAAAGAAAACATACCTTGCTGAGTTAGTTTTCCCGTAAGGGGAGAAAACTATGCCCTTAGAGCTCCTCCGAACACCTCCTTTATAGTAGAGAGTGTTCTACTATTTCTGAATGATTTAAACAATGGGAGGAGAGCTCTATTTATAGTTTTCGTAATGGGCCTCATCAAGCCATCGTGCTGCGATAGGTTCATCGCAGTACGATGGGAAGATTCAGTTTAATTTTATAACTGATCCTGTGCATTTCATCAGCTTGGTCGCCAAGTATTGTCATCGTACCACGATGAGGAGCATCATAGCACGATGAGCAGATTTTCTTCAGATTTTCTCTGTTGATTTCTTGGCCAACAAGTAGCTTCCATCGTGGCACGATGGAAGCCATCGTGCTACGATGATCAGCACATTTTCTTCACTTTTTGGGATTTTTCTTGTCTTTTTGCATTCTTGATTTCGTCTTGATGCTTTTCTTGGATTTTGTAGGTTTTTCTTCGTATTTGGGTCTGTCTTGGTCATTTTACTACTAAAACTAATACTAAAAATACCATAGAAATTCCTGTCATCAGTCCCTGTAAAAAAAGTTGGCATGTTTTGGTCCTATAAAATTTTTATACATGCAGTGTTAGTCCCACTTTTTTTCCAAAATTTGAAAAATTGATTAATTATCCTTAAACTTTTGAATAATTTTTTTTTCCATTTAAAATACTATAAACAATTTCTTTACAAAATTTTAAAATTTCAAAAGATAACGTCAAAAGTAACACAAATCTCGACTTATAAATTAAACTTTGATTTCTTTATTTCGATACACTATTTATAATGTTTTAAACATGTATGCAAATAATCATTCAAAAATACATATTGGTTTAACAATAGGAATTAAAACTACATAATAATTTTGCAGGGACCAAATCATAATGTTTTTTATAGGGACCAAAAACAAAATTTGATAATTTATTGGAACCAAAAAAATTATTTAATTCTAAATAAAACAAAAGAGGAGTGCTGGGACGACTCTCTTTTAACAAATCTCTCTAAAATTTACTCGAATTTAGTAAAACTTAACGTGTATATCACTGTTTTATGTGAGATCTATTTCTAAAATGAGAAATCCAAATAAGTGTTGGATAGAATATTGATATCCTTAATAGGGGTGTGCATGGTTCGATTTGAAAGGAAAAAAAATCGAACCGTTTTCAAAATTTTTAGTAACTGAACCGAATTGTTAAAATGGTTTGATTTTATGGTTCCGAACTAACAATTAGAGGTGGGAATAGGCCAGGCCGGCCTATGAGGCCTTAAAGCCTAGCCTATATAGGCTCAGGCCAGACCGACCTATTTCTTTAAATAGAGCAGACCAATGTTTTTTTATAAGCATATTTAGTTAAATATGTCAGGCTACATACCATTAAAAAAGCCTTTTAGGCTACTAGGCCGGCCTATATAAGTTAATATGGATAATATTTTTAATATTATTATTATTTATATATTAAAATATGTACTTTGATTAAATTATATAATTATTAACTTTTTTAGTAGCTTAAGTTTATTAATCTACATTAGTTTTTCATATATATATATATATATAAATGTATTATTATAAACTAGAATTGAAATATGATGACATATATAGTCAAATTCTCTAAAATATCATGTTAAATATCAAAAGACGTTGGTTTATTAGTTCATAAGTATTTTTAAAAATAATTATAATTATTTATTAAAATATGTTCATGTGAAATATGGTTTTAAACAGACTAACATGTCACATCAAGCTTTCTAAAGGCCAGACTCAGGCCTAAAAGATAAGCCTATGACAGGCCACAAGCCAGACTCAGGCTTTCGATTTTTTGACAGGCCAGACTCAGGCTTGGCCAAGCCTAGCTCGGCCTAGGCTATTCCCACCTCTACTAACAATAACTAACTTTTTAAAAAAATTAATATTTACTATTCCAAACCGGATATTAAAATTTTTTAAAAACGAAAGCCATCTGAACCATGAAATTGATCTGAACCATTAGAGCGAACCAAATTAAACCAAATTGATAATCATAAATTTAACCGAACTGTTTCAGTTTCAAAGTTATTAATATGGTTCAATTTTTTTTTTTTTGGTTTGCTTTAGTTTGGTTTGACAATTCGATTCTGTTTTTGGTTTTTTTTGCTCACCCTTAATCCTCAATAAAATAAAACTCATATTAAAATATTAGTTTTTTGTTTTTAGTACTAACTACTAACCCTATCATTTATCATTTACAGGATAATGGGTTTGTAATTTAGAGTTGATCTCACGGTAAGTAAACTTTGGCTAATAATTATCCCCACTAAATATCAAATTCACTTTTTTTCGAATAATTTGTCAAGTAAAAATGATTAACAGTAAAGATTGGATAGAACTTAACTATCGAGCACAAACACAGACACGACACGAACACCAACACATCTACACCAATAATAATTTAAAAATATGATACAATTTAATGTAATTATAAATGTTAGTGTTGGGTCAGTGTCCAGCACAGACATATGTCCGACATCGAGACACGCTTGACCCGAGTAATGTCACTGCGTAGAACTTAAAACCAAAGATAAATAAAAATGGGTACAAAGAGAGCTGGTGGTATATAAGTAACGGTTTCACTTGAGAGTTGTGTGAGAGAGAGAGCAAAGCAACAAACAAAGTGTGAGCTGCGCTGAATGACTGCTGAGAAATGGGTCGTTGCCGAACCGCTTCACGCTCCGCCGATGATGATGACCCCAACCACAGGTTTTTCTTCTTTCTCATTGCACTTCTTCGCTTCTACTTCAATTCTACTCTTTCTTCGTTGGTTGCTATCATCAAAGCAAATTATTATATACATACATACATACATACATTGTAGTGTTAGCGTTATCAATCAAACGAATTAATCCCCAAATGTCCACAGGTTAATCAAATTTCAATGTTGATATGAGAATAAGGGTTTCATTTTATTTAACATGATCAATTTTTTCTCCATGATTTTCTGACTAAGAATTGTATACTATGGAATCTGATTTTCTCTCTGGTTCATGTTATTGTTATGGTTATGCCATTTTTTATATGTATATTTTGTTATGCAAAAAGAGAAGAGTGCTAGTATAGGTTTAGTTGGTTTGATATGAGCAGGAAGAGGGTATGTTTTTGGAAGAGCGCAAAAGGCGAGAGAGATTGATCTTGACTACGGTCAAGGTTGTTTTACTTAATTCCTGTTTTAATCATTCATTTATGGTTGTTAATTATACAAGATTAATACTTCTCATAAGAGTCTGCTGTCACTTGATAACTCGTCGTAGGTACGTATGTGTGTATGTATTTTGCTCTTTTGTTGCTGATGATTACTTTGAGGTATTCATTGTCTTTTAGTGATGGATTTAAGAGAAGAGATGGGGAGGGGTGATTTAACTTTTTCCAAATTGAGAAAATTATAAATTATAATTGAATAAGGAATGATTCGAGTCATGTTGCCAAAGTCGAGAGTTTGCTTAAGCTAGTGGAACTTTTGTAGACTCGAGTCTTAACCTTGAAATGACACGTAGACGCTAGACATAATATAATATAATATAATATCATTAACACTAATAATTCAACTTCCAATTCAATAACAAAGCAATATGCATCGGCGGGTTCTAAGTAAGGTTGAAAGAGGGAAGGAGAATCATCGGAGATTGTGCAGCACTTTCTGCTGGTCTTTGCTAGAGATTTATCGATCATAGGTCCTCGCTAGAAGGATAAAAGCTTGTTTGCAAAGGGAACCCTAGGTGAAGTTTCAAAGAGGGGCAGATGTCTCGCTCAAAGATTTGAGCTTGGGTGAAGCTTCAGTCGTAGATTAGTTGAAGGTCTAAATCACAAGTGAAGTTTTGAAGAAGGGTAAAGGTTTCACTTGAATGGATGAAAAGGACGAACAAATGAAAATGCTCAAAGACTGCATTTTGGGGATCAAATGAAACCCTAACCCGTGACTTAAATTGTGAGTCTACCTGAGTTGATCTGAATTTACCAGAGCATACTAAAAAAATGAGTCTGTGTGCCACCAGTTCTTGCTACGTAAACATTGAGTTTACTCGGTTAACTGGGGAGTTTGACAATCATGGAAAGGTTATGTGATTTATTCTCATTTAAGTCCTCTTATTTTGGACATTTTTCTTTTAAATAAGAATGCTTTCTTAACATGAATAGTTTACCTGCCTTCCTTTCCCTCTCAACTCCTCCGTCAAAATGTACACTTAGTGGCACTTTTAGATATCTTGATTCTATCTTCTTCTCATATGCTTAAAGTCGTGTTTATACTTGCTATATAGAATACATGGTTTTATTTTGTGGCATTGGTTAAGTTATCATACATTATAAGTTACTTTTATTTTATTTATTCTTTCTTTGTAACTGTTCTAATGGTAGACTCAGGAATAGGAAACCTTGTTTATTATGAAACCTGTTATTCTCTCTCATTGGTTAAATTATCTTACATTATGCCATTTTCCCCTTTTTTTTTCAATTATGTTTGTTTTATACAAAAGCGAAGAGTACTACTCGGTGATCTGGTATGAACAGGAAGGGGGTCTATTAAGCGAGAGCGTGAAAGGTGAGAGACATTGATCTTGACTGACCATAAAGTCGAGGTTGTTTTGCTTAAATATAGTTTTGATCATTCATTTATGGTTGTATTATCAAGATTAATGCCTCTGATAAGAGCATGTAGTCACTTGACATTGCTTCCTAAGGACAAAACTTATGTACAGTACCATAGCTACTGTTTTTACTGTTCGCCGATTGAAAGTAAACACGTGTACTAGAATACAACACATCTTTAACGCCGTTTTGATTTATTTATTTTTTTTAAATCCTTTCTCTTTTCTAACACGCCACCAGCACCATTTCGGAATGCCGCCACTACTGGATTTTATTTCCCAATTGTTCTCTGCTGGATGCACGGGTCAGATCTGGTGAAGACTGACAACTGTTTTGTTCTGTGTTCACATTAGTCTCATTTAAGTCCTCTCATTTTAGACATTTTTATTTTAAATAATATATTTTCCTAAAATGTGAAGTTATACCCAACCTTTCATTCCCTTTTGAAGCTCGCAATCCAAATGTACGCTTACCAGAACTTTAAGATATCTAGACTTTTGAATATTATAACTTCAAATATCTTCTTCGTTTATACTGAAATTAGCGTTTATACTTCCCATGTACAATACATTGGTTTCATTTGGTGTCCGTGGTTAAATTAATTTAAATTTTAAGTCACTTTTATTTCTGATTTTTTTCCAATTGTTCATAAAACTTGGAATGGTACTAAAATCCATCTGAAAGCTTGTCAGGAATTTGATTAAATTAAACAACAACAAAACATTTTTCCCTAAGGCAAGGTTGGTTATATGGATCAAATCAGTCATAATGTCTTATCACAAACCATCTTTAAAGAAAATTAATTAAATTAAACCAGAATAATTTAAAATAATGAAATAATCAAGTCATCTTAAAAAATTTGTGTCACATGTTTATTGAAAGATTTTCTATTTCCCATTTTATTGTGCAGCTGTGTTCAACTGCATATGCATTTTTGTTCAACTCATGGAAAGTTTCGGTTAGCAACATTTGTGTTTAATGGATTATACATAGTCCTAAATTTCATTGATGCACATTGCATAACAAACAAAATGCATGATATTTCTCTTTCAAGCATCCCTTTATTCCAGAAGAAGCAAATTTTGTTGATGATTTATTCATCTGATGTATACATGCATTGTGATGATCATATATATATATATAGGTGTGTGTATGCCATTGTTATTGGAAAGCTTAATAACTTGAAATCTGTTTTGGTTGCAGTTTCTCAGTTCAGAAAATATAGATGTTGTGGATTTTATTTTCTTTACAGCTAAGGGTAATGTAATTAAGTAGCTTCTTGTTACAGGCTTGGCCAAACATGTGACGCAGCAGGGAATATTTTACTCCCTCTGTCCCATGTTAAATGTCATATATTAGGTTGTTTTACACATATTAAGAAAAATTGTTGTAAATAAATTGAAGAGTGTAAGGATTTTAGAAAATTATCTATATCAACCACTGTCGTACAGTGATGTATAATGAACTTGAGAATGATGCACATACAACCTTTCTTTTGCTAATATGACTCTTAATATGGGATGGAGAGAGTAGGAAATTTGAAGGGGGGTGGGGGTGTGTGTGTTAAGTGATTGGATTAGTTGGCTTTAGAGTGTATAAAATTTTCCGATTTGAAGATGAAAATAAGGGAAACAAACTAAATCCGAAACATTCTTCCTGTGAATAGTTGCAAAATATCAGTTCTTTTTCTTATTCATATTTAACAAACTTCAAGCCTCCTTCAGCAGGGGGGTGAGTGGACTTATGAAAGAAACGTGTACTTGTTGTCCTAGAATTTTAATTTTCAGTAGTTTTTTGTTTTGAAGCATACCCTTGGATGCATTAAATTTTTTCTTGAACGGTTAATGTCAGTATGTCACATATGTTGTAATGTTGTTTCTTTCTTTGCTTTCTGCTCTTAGATCCAAGAGAAAAAGGGCTGCTTTAAATGCTGAGAATTTAGAAACTTCATCTGCAGGTGATTTTCATTAACACATTATTGTTTTGAATAAAAAAATCCATTAACATCTTCTGCAATAACATTTTCTATATGTGGTAGGCATGGGAGTAACCGATGGCAAGGTATCACTATATCATTGTAATTACTGCAACAAAGATATTTCCGGGAAGATTCGCATCAAATGCGTTGTGTGTCAAGATTTTGATCTCTGCATAGAGTGCTTCTCTGTTGGTGCTGAGTTGACACCTCATAAAAGCAATCATCCATATCGGGTCATGGTATGAAACCTTTCTGAGCTGTTCCTGTTTTATAATTATTCTATTACTTTGATATAGTCACAACTTGATTTAAATAGCTAGGGTGGAGGGAGACCACAAAATTATTGACCAAACTGTTAAAATAGGTTTTGATTTAAATGGTCTATCATTAGACATGATGTTGTTTGATCCATGTAGCTTGATCCCATAAGGTTGTCAAACTTGAAATTCTAGGTAAACACGTTTTGCTTAGGTGAACTTGGATTGTAAACAACGAGTCTACTTAATATTTAAAATAATACCAAAAAAATTTATACATGACATATATACTTATATAATATCATAAAGACAACAAAAATAAAAAAATTCAACTCCATAATAAAAAAGTAGCAAATCAACATAATAAATCAAAGTACTCTATATATGATCACTTTTTTTTAAAAAAATTTCATTCTTAATAATTAAACATGAAAAATGCCTGGAAGAAATTCTCTAACACATACATCCCAACACACTCTTTTCTATTGGTTAAAATTATATGGATCCCATATAATTTGGTGGGACCGACATGAATATTGACCAATAAAAGAGTGTGTGTTGCTACCACTTCTCATTAAACATTTTAAAAGAAGTGTTTATTTCTTCAAATGTCCAATGCTTCAATGGCATCGTCTCCGTCATCATCGTCATCAAATTCCGCTCAAGATGACAAAGGATCATCAACATCAACATCGACTGTGAGTGACCGAGCGTTCAACTTTTGCCTTTGGTTGCAACTTGTAGATTATTTTCGTTTGTTCTGCTCATTTCGTTTGTAAACAAGAGAAGAAATAGGGGTTCGCAAGTTGGGCCAATTTTTTGAAAAACCCAAACTTGTAACTTGGTGCTAAACTTGCGAGTCTTGATTTTATGTGAGTCCACCAGTTAACTCACAATTTCATCCAAATCAATGAAAAATAGTTTTCACAACCGAGTCTACCAGTATTTGGCACCTTTGAATTGTAGAATCGCACAAATCCACAAGTTAACGTGCGATTTTGATTACCATCTCACCTATTAGGAAAATGCTTTGGTTGTTGTTGTATAAAGTTTTTGAACTTATTGTTTAATTTCTTAATTCTTAATACGATATGGATGTCGGTACTGTGGTCTGTGGTTGGGATGAAATGTTTTTTACTCTCATTCTTTTATATCTTTTCTTTCCTTGTAATAAAATTTTATTTCCTAAAACAAAAATGAAGAATAGACATGATTAAATTAAATACTAGAGACTGTACTAAATATTGGTGCAAAATCCTTTGATGGCGATAATTTGTTGCATCCACTTTGTTAGTGACTTGGAGAACAATTAGTTCTTGCTTAGTAGTCTATAAATATTGTGAAATATCACATTGGGATGATTATAATTCTTTTCCCTTAGAAAATATTTTTCACTAAATATGTTGGAATAAGCTGTTGCTGGCTTCTTGCATGTGCTTTAATCAGCTATGCTTATATATCCTTCTCTCATGAAGGGTGCTTTTTTGAACTCTGTTCTAAGCATAGCACAAACTTTCTTCCTATTTCTTCCCTGTACGGCTACCATAAGGAGGTAAGTTTCCAGCATGAATGACATCAGTGTATTAATTTAAGTTTTAAAATATATTTCTTTTTACAGGATAATCTATCTTTTCCACTTATATGTCCAGATTGGAGTGCAGATGAAGAGATGTTACTTCTTGAGGTATGCGGTTTGAGTATGGGTAACTCTTATATTTTCTTTCTTCTTACCTGCTATATGTTAAATGTTGTTTGCATTTCTACTTCATTTCTTGTTATCAAAATTGTGTATCATAGCAAACTTGTTTTGTTGTAGGCCATTGACATGTATGGATTTGGAAATTGGAATGATGTTGCAGACAATGTTGGAACGAAAAGCAAATCTCAGTGTATTGAACACTATAACGCTGTATATCTGAATTCACCATGTTTTCCTCTACCTGTAAGGCTATTTGACAACTCTGTTATCGATAGCATACATGCAACCAATGTTTGAATGCATGGTGTAATTGTTTGTATGTGCACCTAGGATTTGTCTCTTGTGAAGGGAAAGAACAAAGAGGAACTTCTTGCCATGGCAAAGGGACATCAAGTCAAGAAAGGTTTGCTTCTTAATGATCTAAATCACGATTTGTGGAGATTTTGCATGCTTGACTTGGTAACTTTGTTGTATTCAATGAACCTAAATACATGCTATGTAACCAAGTGGTTGTGTTGTAAAGGAAGAGAAACCAAAGCGATGTGCAACCAAGTGGAGCATAGAGATCATGTCTACCAATTTTTTTACATAAGTAGCTTATATGGCAATCCCTCCAAGACTTAGATAATATATCTTCTAGCTGACCTGGTCATTTGAGTTGACATTTTAGGTAGTTATGTCTCGGGGATAATATCTTCTCTTTGATGAAATGAAAATCTATCTCAATTCTCAAGTGTATAGTTCTCTCACAGAACATTAAATTCTAGGCAATGTGTAAGGTAGCTTGGTTATTACATACGCGAGTCCGTGTAACTTTTCCACCTGTTTGAGACTAACGAGCTCACAAATGGCCAATCCTATGGCATTTTTTTCCTTGTTAGCGTGTGACCTTGATAAAACATTTTGTTTCTTACTTTTCCAAGATATTAAGTTATCTCCAAATGATTATGCTATACCCATAAGTAGATCTTGTATTAATAGGTGAAGCTGCCCAATTAGCATAAGAATGTCGAACAACTTGAGCCACTTTATTCCAATGTCTTGCACAAGGTGAATAGTTTACTTAGCACAATAATTACAAAAGAGATTTATGTCTGGCATGCGTAGAGATTGGTTATTCTCCAATGTAGTTTCACCGACAGAATCTGAGCCCTGTTTTGGGAAAGTTTGGTTATTAAATGGAGAAACTTATAAGTTGATATGTTCAATTGCTGATAAAGAATGCAATGTGTATTTTCCAGACGCCACTATATATTGCTAATGTGGAAAGCTATCTAGAATACATTGTTTTTACTTGCCATGAACAAAATATTTTTTTTAGCTCTTTCAGAATAGAATAAATTTTAATATCAGAAAAAGAATAGAATAAATTTAATATTTCAACATTTGTGCCTATGCAGTCATTTATATGTTATCATTCTCTTTGGCTAATGCTGAAAAAAAAAATCCTGGAATCATGGTGTTTATAAAATCTGAGGAAAAATTTCTAACTTGTACCGGTCATTTTTCTTTGGATCATCTGTAATCCATGCCTGTCTTATTAAGTTTCGGGTTGCATGCATGCTGTAGTCCCTGATTTGTTGGTTGCATTTTACAATGTCAAGTTTCATGGATGTTATTTTTTTCATGCAGAATTTCCTCCAAATGCAGAGCTGACTCTGAAAGAAGAAACTCTTTTTTCTGATGGAATAAAGTACACCCAACACATTTACTCTGATTATTTAAATTTGTTTGTCTATGACTGCTAATCCTTTTGTACTACATTTCAGCTCTGAAGAATCTAAGAAGGCAGAAACCACTGATCAAGCAATGTCCAGGCTAACCTCAGGTACAATCTATAATTTGAGAAAAGTATTTTTTTTATCATTTTGTAGTGACATTTTATGTCAATGGGTATAATTTTTATGGGTGATATGAATTCAGCATCCGGTAAAAAAGCTCTTTCAAGTACAACCAAGAAGGCTTCCAATGTGAGCCAGAATATTGATGGAGTTAAGGTGGAAGGTATGTTTTCTAAGTATCGAATGAAAATTACTGCCCCTTACCTTATTTTGTTGTTGAAGTATGAATTTCTATTGAAGAGTTTGCTGCTTTTGACAGTAATGTAAAAATTGGCTAGTTGAACAACTAGGCCTGTTTGGCCCGGCTTTTATTTGCTTATCTTCTCCTTAAAAGATAATGTTGGGCCAAACAGTAATTTTCTAAAGCTCTATTAAAAAAAGATTTATTTTTATAAAGGAAAACAACATGTAAAGGAACTTTTAAATAAGGTGTTGAAACTTACTTTGTACCAACTTTTTCGGAGTTATTTTCAACGTGCACGACTTCGAATCTCGCATACAACAGTTTTTTTTTTTCATTCTTTTCCCAGCCAGTTATAATTTTCTAACAACTTGCCCATCATTACTTCAAAATATCCTGATACAATTTCGTCATCATGAATTAAAAGAAATATACACATGTACTTCGATTTTTTATTGGTGTTGATTTTGATTTTTTTTTTTTTTTTTTCGTGTTGTGGTGTTGATTGTAGCTAATTAGTAATTACTATTAAGAAAAAATTGATGCTACTTGCTAAAACATATATGATGTAATATTTTTTGACTACATTTTTATTTTATTTGTAGCAATTTTTTTATCACAAAATTATTTTTGTTTGATATCCTTTTTTTTAATAAGATTTTCTCTTTGATATTATGTTATTATTGTCTGAATGCATTTTATCTACTCATTTTCTTTCTCTGTTGAAAAACACCATGATTTTTGTTCATATTCATGAATTTTATTAAAAACATTTTTTTTTAAAATAAGGTATCATTTATAAAATATCTTAACTAATTATTTAATATGATAATTGTAACAAAATTATATCTTCTAATATAGTATATTTTGCATGAATTCATTTCACTTTTTAAATATTTTGTTTATTTATTAGAATTTATAATGAAATAAGAGCTTTTATTAGAATATATTATCAAACACCTTTTAACATAAAATTACTTTTTTTAAATAAAAGAATAACATTTACCAAACAACTTTTACTTTATTTTTAAAGCTCTTATTTTTAACTTTAAGTCTAAAGTAGCTTATGTGTTTAAAATAAGCTAGGCCAAACACACCCTAAATCTATGTTTTGTTTCTTGAGAATTTCAGAACATTAGTTTTGTTCTTGAAATATAATTACATTAATTTTGTCCCTTGGAGATACTCTTTTGATTGTAGTAGGACAAATGGACATCTATCAATGACAAAAAATCATCATTAGAGAACCATTTTGTTCCCACTGATCTTTCATTGACCAAATTAATTTTAGGGAAATCTTTAATATACCTGATAAGGGGTTTACTATGGTTGCTTGTGGAATTTATTCCTAAACAGACTATAGGATAAGAAAATCTTATACATGCGCATATTATTGGGGGCTTGAAGGCTTAACATTGTTCATATTGAGAGATTTCCTTATCTATAGAGATACAATAAATGCGGAAGATATTTCCTCTCTTACCCTAAATACAACATACAACAAGAAATGTATATGGTTTTAAACAAGTACAATGCAATACAAAGTAGTGCAAAGGACATAATTACCCTCGCACATTAAACGATTTCATAATACACTGTCCTCAAGCTGGATCCAAGATGTTAATCTCACCCAACTTGATAAATCTTTTCTTAAACAAAATAGCAGTCGATTTCTTTTTATTTTTTGTCATGAATTACTAGGTTTTAAGCAATGGCCTGACCCTACAATGTTGTATCCATATTTGAATTTGGGTTTGAGCTACCTCAACCCACAAAACCTGCATGTAAGGTGGGAGATGTCTTATACTTAAAAACACTTTCTAAGACCATATCACATTCAACGTGAGACTATCAACACACCCCTCGCGTCCAATACTGAAAATCTGGCGCGTAACCCGATAACGAGTATCCTTGGACGTCTAGGTTAGACTCTGATACCATCTTAGAATTTAGATTGAGCCTAAAAAACCCATAAAACCGGCTTGTAAGATGAAATATGTCTGTCACTTACAAACACTTTATCAGACATATTATTCCATATATTTCATCCAATGCGAGACTCCCAACAATTGGTTTTGTGATGTATGAAAGCTGTTTGGAGACTCTGTATTTATTTGTAGACATAGAACAATAGGTTAAAAAGTACAATGTAGTACACAATAATTGAAAGAGATAGTTGGACATCGAAAACATTTGAAGGACACAAATACCTTTGTAAATTGAACATGTGCAGTTGTGCATAATCAATTCCACTGGATCTGAAATTAGGTAAAGAATGGAAGTTTCTTCAATAGGTTGCTTTGTCGTTGTATCTTGATCAATGTGATACAAGATCAAGGATGAATATACAAAGGAAATACTGCACCAAAAACTACTCACTCCAGGATGTTTGAGTGCCTGTATAAATCCATCTCCCCTTCCTTCCCTCCAAAAAACCGACTAACTCTTCTAACTTGCCACTAGGTCTACATATATCAATAAATAGAGATGTTATTTTGTTAATCATATATATAATGCAGTTATTATTATTCTTATAATTGGTAGTTAGACCTAACTTATCCGTACAAAACCAGCTTGTAAGGTGAGGATTGCCTCTAATTATAAACTCATGTTTAGGCCCTCTCACTTCCGATGTGGGACCCTTAATACACCCCCTCATGCCCAACACTATTGGGTTTGGTGTGTATATAAATGGTGGGTGGTCCGATAGTGGAAACCTGATAGCAGTTTGTCCAATGGATCTTGGAGAAGGCTTTAATACCACTGTTGGGTCATGAGGGGAGCTAGGGGAATCGTCCACATTGGGCCAAGAGCTACCACACAAGTGAGTTGGACACCACATCTTTATCCAAAACCTTATGACATTAAGTTTATGGGACCTCTCACTAGCAGAAGCTTACGTTGCCTGTCCACCTTTGTCAGGAAGACTTTCAATACAAGGACCCGGTCGAACCATCGGCTCTGATACCATCTTAGAATTGAGAGTTGAACCTAACTCATCCTTACAAAACTGGCTTGTAAGGTGAGGATTGCCTCTACTTATAAACTCATGTTCAGGCCATCTCACATTCGATGTGGGACTCTTAACAATTATAAACCAAATCGGGTCCCAACAATCCCCTACTCTCCATGTGTTATTCGGTTCTTCCAGACATCAAACTTTTTTAATTCGGCATCTACTAAGAGTAGTGCACTTGGGACTTGGCTCTTGACACAAATAGTAAAGGTTCTAATGTTACATAATATTTGAATGCTTCATAGTTTCAAATATATAGTTTGCATTGTGATACGCTTACTTAACTGGTAAATTAGAGAACATACTAATACATTCAATTGCAATTTTTATTTTGTGAGTAGAATCTCAAGCAGGTCGGAGCATTGGTGAAAAGAAACCTAAATTATCTGGGGAATATAATAAGCCTTCTATGAAAGCGTTGAGTGGGTACAATTCTAAGAGAGGTGAATTTGAAATTGAATATGACAATGATGCTGAGCAAGTTTTGGCAGAAATGGAATTTAAGGACACTGATACCGAAGCTGAACATGAAGCGAAATTGCAAGTGCTCCGTATCTATGGAAAAAGGTATGGTTAATTTACATTACAGTCAAATAACAAGGTTTATTTTTCTTCCCGATAACAGAAAACAAAATTAACCATCTAGAAAAATCATGCAACTTGATATTTGGCATCCAAAATCCTGATTCTGAGTTAACATGACATTTCTGTTGCTGTAGCATGTCTTTGAATTGTAAGCAACATATTTATCCTTGTATTATCAAAATCCTGGGTACTAGATCTTTTAGGATATATTTGGATTCAATTTTTATTCTGTTTTCCTCCATATCTGACATATAAATATCCAAACTTCTTGGCAGGTTAGATGAACGGAAGTACAGAAAAAAATTTATACTTGAAAGAAATTTACTTTCTCCTGATCCTTTTGAGAAATCTCTCTCACCTGAAGAGCTTGAAATATGTCAACGGTACAAGGTCTTCATGCGGTTTCACTCAAAAGAAGAGCATGAGGAGTTGCTAAAAACTATTATTGAAGAACACCGGCTTCTCAAAAGAATAAAAGACTTACAGGTATTACATTCTATCTACAATTTACTATGCTGCTGTCAACATGCTTTATCAGGATGTATTGTAGTTATTTCCTCTAGTTTATAAAGGGCTAATGGGGCCATAATGCTGCCTGCCCTTGAAACAGGGACCTTTGTCCCTTCTTTTCATCAACTCTTTCAACAAATTTTGCACCCCACCTCGAAACTGAAAAATTGTATGTCACATTTGACCAGGCTTTTGCCTGACCTCACTGTGTCCCATTGAATTACTCATAGAAAAGGTTGAGTGACTACAACTCCCCCTTGGTTACATAGTCCACTCATAGTTTGATTTGCCGAAAAAGAGGACCCTCCAGCCGGGTTTGGGTTCTGCCCGCTGTGTGATCCAGTTTTCATTTTATCAATCGTGCCACTGAGTGGTGGTGGTGGTGGTGGTGGTAGGAGGTTAATGTGCCTCTCTAGTATACAAGTTTTGATTAGTTAAGGAGGGAACTATGTTGGTTTTCAAAGCAAGAGATGCTTTCTGCACATGACCCCTAGTTGGAGCGGTTTCTTGAATTCTTGCCTACGTTAAATTATACCAATTATAGTCACATCTGTCAACGTGTGCTGATATGATACCTTTTCCATTTGTAATTATCTTGAAGGAAGCTCGGATTGCTGGCTGTGTAACTGCTGCTGATGCATATCAATTTGTTGAACAAAAGAGGGCAAATGAAGCTGAACAAGGTGACAATAAAGATAGTGGTCAGATTGGAACAAGTGGTAAGACTTCACAAAGGCCAAATTTCCCCAAAGTAGAGCTTGGTAGTAGCCCACGCGGGATCCATAAGGGCACTACAACATCATTTCCTGGTATCAAGGATGCACCGGTGGCCATACAAGCTATCACAAGGTCGCTAGAAGAATGGGATATCAGTGATTTTGACGGGGCTGAATTACTAACCGAATCAGTGAGAATTTTTTTTCTCCCTTGTATCTTTAGCACTTTATTTGTCTTTTTATATTGCCATTTCTTTATTCACTTTGATTTTCTTTTTATGTTGCTATATACATCTGACCCTCCCTACACCTTACAATGGTGGGTGTTTTTGCATTGGGCTGTCTTCACTTTTATTGGTGTTCGGGTTTGGGGAAGCGATGTATCTAATTGGTTCTATGACATTGATTAACGTGCAGGAGATAAAGCTTTGTAATGAGATCAGATTACTACCGAGACACTACCTCCACATAAGTCAGACCATGCAATTAGAAATTTCAAAGGGCAATGTAACCAAGAAATCTGATGCATATCCATTGTTCAAGTTCTCTCCAAGCAAGATTGATAGAATTTATGACATGCTTGTGAAAAAAGGAGTTGTGCAACCTCAAGCATAATGTCATGTTCTGTATTCTGTAATGGTTATACGGCCATTTTTGTACATTTTTATTTGTGATCGGCTTCTTTACCGATCCAGAAATAATTATTAGACAATTATAGTTAATGCCAATCTACCAGAAAATAAGAATGATAGATTTTACTTTTAACAGGAAGGATTTTCAATCCCTTATAGAGTTGGTTAAAGAAGAAGGATTTATTGTATTTTCTGGAATTGGACCCAATTTGCATGGTGAATCTAGACAATTATGTAATGTGCCCGAGTTTTGTACAAACCAATAATTCTATTGTCACTTCCTTATGCTATATTGAATTTTTCTTTTTTTTGGGACAAATCAAGTTATCTCCGCACACAAGTATTTATACTGTCACACCATGTTGATTATATTGATTTATTTTTAATGCTTTCATTCGGTGCATCTTTTTCACTTCGGTAATTTATTCTTGGCCAAATGCATCTAGAGCCTTTAAATTTATGTGTGTAACATTTAGTTCTTTTAAATTTTTTAAGTAATAAATGATAAGTCTTTTACGTTTCTAACTTTTTCGGTTTTCACCACCAATTGAATCTGGTTCGGGGATCAGTTCTGGCATCAAGTGGTTTCAGCCCCCTCCCGACCGATTCAGTTAATCTTAGTTATTTTGTTGCACCGTGACTGTTAATGTCGATTTCCACCATAATGAGTATTTTGATGAAAAAGGCATGTATGTTGAAGAAGATTAACTGAGAATAACTAAAAGAAATTTAAAGACTTATTTATTATTTTAAAAACTTAAAGCGTAAATCTTGTAACATGAAAATATATTTGGCCTTTATTCTTTTAGTGAATACTTTTGTACATATATAGGAGTTACGGCAGTGTTTAGGAATTTTTTTTAATATGATATATTTTAGACTCGTTCATCCATCTCCTCTTTCACCCTGGTCACAAATTTTGCAAGAGGAAGAGACTAGAGAGAAACATACTATGATGCTTCTGAGAAGGGAAGAAGCAATCATGTATATATGAGAAAAAGAATGTACATATAAAAAGTCCTTGCTATCTTTTACTGTTATTGTTGAAAAATTGCCACATTTATTTAGGAAATGTTGTGAAATCAATCTAAATAATGACAATAATAATATAGAGAAGAATAGAAGAGAGAAGAAGAGAAGAAGAGAAGAGAGAAGAATAGAATCAGTCTTATTAAACTAGAGAGCACAATACATGAGTCATAGGGTATATTTATAGGCAAGTGTAATGGGCCAATAACATGAGCCAGAAACCTATGTGGACATCCACTAATATTGATAACACTCCCCCTTGAATGTCCATCGAGGATATGTCTCATTAAAACTTTACTAGAAAAAAATACAGTGAGAAAAAATTCTAGTGAAGGAAAAATAGTACATTCCTTTTACAAAATATTTATTTCTCCTCCTCAGCTAGACAATTATTTCTGAGACGATGAAGACCAATCCTTTGTACTAGTTTCTCGAAAATTCTACTCGGGAGTGACTTTGTAAAGAGGTCTGCGAGATTATCAGACTAACGAATTTGTTGAATGCTTATTTCACCATTCTTCTGGAGATCATGGGTGAAAAAGAATTTTGGAGAAATATGTTTTGTTCTGTCTCCTTTAATGTACCCCTCCTTTAACTGAGCAATGCATGCAGTGTTGTCTTCATAAATGATTGTTGTCTGCATTTTTTCGGAAGATAAACTACAATTCTTTTGTATGTGTTGAATCATGGACCTCAACCATACACATTCTCTACTTGCCTCGTGTAGTGCTAGAAATTCTGCATGATTTGATGATGTTGCTGTTATGGTTTGTTTGACAGATCTCCATGAGATGGCTGTATCTCCACTTGTGAACAAGTAACCTGTTTGTGATCTTCCTTTATGAGGATCTGACAAATAACCTGCATCTGCATAACCTATTAATTCTAGTTTGGGTACTTTAGGATAAAATAATCCCATATCCATTGTACCTCTAAGGTAACGAAGTATATGTTTAACTCCGTTCCAATGTCTTCGAGTGGGTGAAGAACTATACCTTGATAATAGATTGACAGAAAATGCTATATCAGGACGTGTATAGTTAGCAAGGTACAATAGTGCTCCTATTGCACTAAGGTATGGTACTTCAGGACCAAGTAGTTCTTCATCCTTTTCTTTAGGTTTGAAAGGGTCTTTCTCCACATCCAGTGATCTAACAACCATTGGAGTAGATAACGGATGAGATTTGTCCATGTAAAAGCGTTTTAATAGTGTTGCTATATAAGCTTCTTGATGCACAAAAATTCCATTTTTCACATGTTCAATTTGTAATCCAAGACAAAATTTTGTCTTTCCCAAGTCTTTCATCTCAAACTCTTTCTTTAAGCAATTTATGGCTTTTGGAAGCTCTTCAGGAGTTCCGATAATATTTATGTCATCAACATATACAACAATTATAGCAAATTCACTTCCTGATCTTTTTATAAAAATACATGGACAAATGGAGTCATTTTTATACCCCTCTTTCAGCAAATATTCACTGAGGCGATTATACCACATGCGTCCAGACTATTTTAGTCCATAAAGAGACTTATTCAATTTGATGGAGTAGCCTTCTCGAGACTCTAAACTATTGGCATTGGGAAAATTAAATCCTTCTGGGAGTTTCATGTAAATGTCACTAACAAGTGAGCCATACAGATATGCTGTAACAACATCCATCATGTGCATATTTAGCCCTTCATGTGCTATAAAGCTAATTAAGTATCTAAAAGTAGTTGCATCAACTACATGTGAATATGTCTCATCATAATCGACGCCGGGTCTTTGCGAAAATCCTTGAGCAACGATTCTTGCTTTATATCTCACAATTTCACCATTTTCATTCCGTTTTCGCACAAATACCCATTTATATCCAACTGGTTTCACACCTTCTGGTGTTCGGACGACGGGTCCGAAAACTTGACGCTTATGAAGCGAATTTAATTCTGCCTCAATTGCACCTTTCCATTTTGGCCAATTCTCACTTTGTTGACAATCTTTAATAGACCTTGGTTCATGATCCTCATTATCATTTATGATATTTAGCGCTATTTTATATGCAAAAACATCATCAACGTTGACATTATTTCGATTCCATTCTATTCCACTAGTGACATAATTCATTGAGATCTCTTTATTTTCTTGAATATCAGGTACCTGGTCAGTTTCTTCTGGAACTGAAATATCAATTATGTCTGAAGACTCATTTAGAGTTTTTATATCCTCATTTGTGCCATCTATCCTTTTAGCTCCTTTTCTCACTCGAGGGTTTCTATCTTTGGAACCGACTGGCCTACCACGCTTCAGGCGCGGTTGAGACTCGTTTGCTACAATAGGTTGTCCGACAGGGATATCCAATTTTATCGGAGCATTAACAGCTGGTATATATGACTTAGTCACACCTTTTGGATCAGTGAATGCATTTGGTAATTGATTTCCCAAACTTTGCAGGTGAATTATCTTTTGAACTTCTAGTTCACATTGTTTAGTTCGAGGATCAAAGTGAGATAATGATAATTCATTCCAACTGATCTCTTTTTCTAGCTGTTTATTCTCCCCCCCTAATGTTGGGAAATTTGACTCATTAAAATGACAATCAGCAAATCTTGCTGTAAATAAATCTCCTGTTGTTGGCTCAAGGTACTTAATAATAGATGGAGATTCATATCCAACATATATTCCCAATCTTCTATGTGGGCCCATCTTAGTGCGTTGTGGTAGGTAAATCGGTACATACACCGCACATCCAAAAATTCTTAGATGGGAAATATTTGGTTCTTGACCAAAAACCAATTTTAATGGGGAAGAGTTATTATAACTTGTTGGCCTGATGCGAATTAATGATGCCGCATGCAAAATTGCATGTCCCCAAGCAGAAATTGGAAGTTTGCATCTCATGAGAAGTGGTCTTGCAATTAATTGTATACGCTTGATAAGTGATTCTGCAAGTCCATTTTGTGTATGAACATGTGCTACGAGTTGTTCAATGTCAATCCCAATGGACATACAATACTCATTAAATGCTTGAGATGAAAACTCAGTAGCATTATCAAG
Source organism: Trifolium repens (assembly GCA_030408175.1). Classification (NCBI taxonomy): domain Eukaryota; kingdom Viridiplantae; phylum Streptophyta; class Magnoliopsida; order Fabales; family Fabaceae; genus Trifolium; species Trifolium repens. Next base: position 26,411,462 of record CP125841.1, on the reverse strand, counting down.
ACGTATTTTTTTGACGGGATAATCAGAGAAGTGAGCTCTTATTCGAATTAGTTGAGCTAACAATCTCGCAAACGCCTGGTTGCGAGTTGACAATAAACAAACATGTGACCACCTAGTTGACGCGTCAATTAGAACCATAAAATATCTAAAAGGTCCACATGGTGGGTGTATTGGCCCACAAATATCACCATGTATACGTTCTAAAAAGTTTAGAGGTTCACTTCTAATCTTTACTGGTGATGGTCGAATTATCAACTTCCCTTGTGAACAAGATGCACAAGATAACTTGTTAGATTGAAGAATCTCCTGGTTCTTCAATTGATGACCACATGAATTTTCAATTATTTTTCGCATCATTATAGAACCGGGATGGCCTAACAGGTCATGCCAAACAACAAATTTATTTTGATTTGTAAACTTCGGGTTTACAATAACATGTACTTCAATTGTACTAATATAAGTGTAGTACAAACCAGAAGAGAAAGCAGGTAGTTTTTCTAATACACATGTTTTATCCAAATTGCGTTTTGTGATACAAAGATATTCCTTATCACCTTCATTTCTTGTTTAATATGGTATCCATTTAAACGAATATCTTTAAAACTTAATAAATTTCTTTGAGACTTGGAGGAATATAATGCATTCTCAATATGTAACTTTGTTCCACCATATAATAATATATTTGCTCTTCCGGAGCCTTCAATTATTTTTGAAGTGCCAGATATTGTACTGACATTAGTTTCTCGCTTCACTAAAGAAGAGAAATATTTTTTGTCTTTAAATATTGTGTGGGTAGTTGCACTATCCACAAGACATGTATCTTCCTTATTGATGCTAGTGTCAAAGCTCATTCTATATAAAAAAGAATGAATAACAAAAAATAGAAAATAAATAATAATAAGAATAACAATGAAATGAAATAACAATAACAATAACAATACCAATGTTAAAAAAAATGTCCGCAAGCTTATGAAAGCTTAATTATTACACATGAAAATTCCAAACACTTAAACATAATCTTATTTTTTACTAAAGCTAAAAAAAAAAACTACTTTTTGACACTTCCATCACCAATAAGGTGATCAATTCTTCCATCGGGATCAACAAAGAAATCACCGATTTCTAAATGTGTGACATCCATGTCACCATAATCAGGATAAACGTCTTCAAGAGCATCATCAAGAGCAAAATTAGTCTCAATCTTTTTCTCTTTATTTTTTAGTGATTGTTGATACAAATCGACTAAGTGCTTTGGCGAACGACAGGTACGAGACCAATGATTTTTCCTCCACAGCGATAACAGATATTACCATTATTCTTACTATTCTGTCCACCGTTTCCCTTTTCATCATTTTTCTTCTTTTGGTTATTTTGAAGTTTCCAATATGATTATGATCACGACCGCGACTGCGACCACGACCGCGATCATTACTACGACCACGACTGATAGAGAGTTCTACGACTATCAAACAATTAAAGCTAATCAATAAAACTAGGGCAAGAAAAATAATAAGAAAAGTAGGATTAAAGCTAAGCAAGAAAACTAGGACAAAGAAAATAATAAGAAAAATAGGATTGCAATTGATTGTTCCCTCATTCAATAAAGAAACACACTTAATGGATATGGACAAAAACATATACGTCCACAAGATAAAAATAACAACTAAAGATAATGACAACTATAACAATATTATCATAAAAATAGGGATCACTTTGAAATAATAATTATTTAATTAACTAGATATTATCTTCTATCATTGCCGCTGGGTTCACTTGAACCTTGTCCTCAAGGTTCAGATGCAAGTCTGGAGGTTTACGAGCTGGACGAATTTGAGGTGGCCCAAATGAATTTAGTTGGTATGTGACTTGGAACACATAGTTTTTGTCCACGATAAAAATATTGGGCTAGTGTTTGGCGACCCATTGATGGAACATAGTTCACCACCCAAATATTGTTCATGAGACACGGTGGTTTTAACGGTGGTCGTGGTGCCGGAGTTGGAGCTAAGACCATATCTGGTGGTCCTGGTGGTGGCTGACGGACTGAAACAAAGACTTGTGGTCGTGGCATCAAAATCAGAGGTACAATCATGTCCAGTGGTTTTAGTGCCAGCGCTAGTGATGACAAAGTTGAAGGAAAATGTGGTGTTGGACACAAAGAAGTTGACAGAAAGCCGTGGTGAGTTTCTGATGTTTGCTTTTTCTCCTCCCTGTTTTCAACCTTGATGATTTGAAGATTTGGGTCAGTTGTGAGAAAGAAATCACCGTCATCAACCAACTTTTTTGATTCCTCTTTTATTGTTGGTGTTGCTTCTAGCAATTGGGCACTTTTCTCTTGCTTTTCTTCAACATTCTTCTTTTGTTGATATTCTTGGAGTGATGCTTTGAAAGCAAGACGAGATTCATCGATTTCGTCTTGAAATTTTTTTAAAACTTCTAAAATCTCAGACAAAGCTTTGTGATTAATTTCTGCATTTGGAATTGGAGTAACAGGTTGGGAATGGGAATGAATTTGTTGTTGCTGTTGGAAGTAGTAGCTTGAATAATCTGATGGAGTAGCCTCCAAGCTAGAAACATTGTTAGGAACAAGAGCACAAGTAGGATAAGGATATGAAGGAAAAGTTGGAAAACTTGTTGATGATGGGTTAGGTGTTGCTGGGGTTGAAATGAGTGTTAGGGTGGGTGAATAATATGGGTGAGAAGTGGAATATCCGTATGGATTAGAATATGTTGAGTATGGTGTGTGTGAGTGTGGTGATGGATTTGGAATGGTTGTGGGGGTGGAATATGTTGGAGGAATGGTGGACGAAAAAAAAGGAGAAAAGGTTGGAACAAGGGTGGGATATGGATAATATGGAAGAGTAAGGGTTGAATAAGCCATGGGAGGTGGTGAAGTTCAAGGAATGAAAGCACCAATTGATAGAGAGTTCTACGACTATCAAACAATTAAAGCTAATCAATAAAACTAGGGCAAGAAAAATAATAAGAAAAGTAGGATTAAAGCTAAGCAAGAAAACTAGGACAAGGAAAATAATAAGAAAAATAGGATTGCAATTGATTGTTCCCTCATTCAATAAAGAAACACACTTAAATAGGTAACTCTAATGGATATGGACAAAAACATATACGTCCATAAGATAAAAATAACAACTAAAGATAATGACAACTATAACAATATTATCATAAAAATAGGGATCACTTTGAAAATAGGTAACTCTCAATGAAAGCACCAATTGATAGAGAGTTCTACGACTATCAAACAATTAAAGCTAATCAATAAAACTAGGGCAAGAAAAATAATAAGAAAAGTAGGATTAAAGCTAAGCAAGAAAACTAGGACAAGGAAAATAATAAGAAAAATAGGATTGCAATTGATCGTTCCCTATTCAATAAAGAAACACACTTAAATAGGTAACTCTAATGGATATGGACAAAAACATATACGTCCATAAGATAAAAATAGCAACTAAAGATAATGACAACTATAACAATATTATCATAAAAATAGGGATCACTTTAAAATAATAATTATTTAATTAACTAGATATTATCTTCTATCAACGACCATATTGACTGTGGGAGGCTACATTCACTTCTGGGAATGGAGCAGCACCGGTGGCACGAGACTCGTGATTTTTCATTAAGAGTTCGTTATTCTGTTCAGCCACAAGGAGACAAGAAATCAACTCAGAATATTTTGTGAACCCTTTTTCTCTATACTGCTGCTGCAGGAGCACGTTAGAGGCATGGAATATAGAAAATGTTTTTTCTAACATATCTCTATCTGTTATCTTTTCACCACACAACTCTAATTGAGAAGTGATCTTAAAAACTGCAGAATTATAAGCAGATACGGTTTTAAAGTCTTGTAACCGCAAGTGAATCCAGTCATAACGAGCTTTTGGTAGTATTATTGTTTTCTGATGCCCGTATCTTTCTTTTAGTTTATTCCAAAGCACAAGTGGATCTTTGACCGTAAGATATTCATTCTTAAGGTCTTCGTGAAGATGACGTCGAATGAATATCATAGCTTTTGCCTTTTGTTGGCCGGATGCTTTATTTCCAACTCGGATAGCATCTCCATTACCTTCTGCGGCTAAATTAATTTCAGCATCTAAAGCCCAAGGCAAATAGTTTTTTCCCGTAATATCCAGAGCCTCAAATTGGAGTTTTGAGAGATTCGACATATTTAATGCTATTATCAAATTAAAATTAAACAAGTCAGAAAAAATATAATTGAGAAAATAAAATTAATCTGATGAATTCGTTATTATTATTTTGACTAGATACAAATTGATGAAGCTATATTTGAACAAATAATAATTTTATTGTTTCATAAAGAAGAAAAAGGATATATAAAAATAGATAAGTAAAAAAAAAGGACGGTAAAAGGAAAATGATAATAACCTTGCATGATAACTGAAATTAAAGATTCAAATTAATTTGTTTAGATAGCCTTAATAATAAATAGATGGTTTAGTTATAGGATAGGATGCCATCAAATTAGGTAACTTAGTTTATAAAATAACACATGTGTTTGACCACGTAAATAAACAAGTCAGAACTGTTAGTTTCAAAAGGGTCCGGTTATCCTGCATAATGAATGTTTATGCACGGTGCATAAACTTCTCATTTGCACCCCTCTCATTTCGTTATACACCCCACCCAAAGTCCACCTTAACACAACCACTGGTAAGAGAAAAAGGGTGAGGTTCACCGTGAGAATGGAATCGTGCGAGAGAGGGAGGAGAGGTTCCGGTCTGGCAGTGCAGCGGCGTGGTGATTCCAGCGGCGACGTGAAAAGCTCATGGTGGTGCTCCGGTGACGTGCGGCGGCCGGTATTGGAGTTCTTAGATTTGACGGTGACGGCGAGACCCTCCACTTTTTCTTCTTCTAGTTTTTGCTCCTTGTTCTTCGTTTTCTGCCTCTGTTTTGTTCTTTGATTTTGTTGGTTTGGTTTTGTGATTTAGGATGGTGATTAGCTTAGAGACGATGTTTGGTGGTTTGGAATGGTGAAGAATGAAAGTGGTTGAAAATTGATGGAGGTGTTGATTTAGATAGTGATTTGATGATTATTGATTTGTATGGTGTTGTTAATGGAAGTTGAAGGAGGTATTTTGGTGTTGGTATTGAGATGATTATGGTTGTTACAGTGAAGAAGCACCTAGCATAAACCATAAGTGTGGTTTAATGATTTCACTAGTTTTGTATCTGAAACCAAAGTAGCTCTCTTATGGTTTCTAATAAAGTATTCATATTTAATTTAAAATAAATATTATAACCGAAACCATAAGTGTGACTTAATGGTTTCTGAAACCATTTAACCAGCATAATGATTTTCAAAATAACATTGCATAAATATACAATGATTTTGTAACAAATCTAGGGGTGCGCAAAGTAATATGGAGGATGCGTAAAGTAATTTGGGGGTGCACAAATCAATTCGGGGGGTGCGCTAGAAATTTGGGTGCAAACATAAAAACTAGGTGTAAGTGTAAAACTGGGTAAAAAACAAAACTAACAAAAAGGAACCCTGAGTTCAAATCAATTGATGTTATGCAACGTGCGATGAAGATCCTCCATGAGTTCAAATCCAATCAGCACACAAGGGCCTGCTCTGATCCAACCGACGCTGAAAAAACCCGTAACAACACTCGCTGGAGTCTCCCTCCAAAAGGAACCCTGAAACTGAACGTGGATGCTCACTCCTTGAGTGATGGCCGTTGGGGTTTGGGGATTCTTTTGCGCAGGGATGATGGAAGCACCGTTGGAGCAGTGACTTGCGTTCGAACGGGATCGGACGATGCCCTTCTCGCGGAATCGATGGGTCTCCAAGAAGCTTTGACCTTATCCAAAAATGGAACCTCCCAAAAACCATCATTGAGATGGACGCGAAGACGGTGGTGGACGCTGTTAATTGCAGAACTCAACCTAGATCAGATTGGGGTAACATAGTAAAGGCTTGCGTGAAGAAGATGAAGGAGCGGAACAACGTAAATGTGAGTTGGATCCGTCGAATAGGTAATACGGCTGCACATGAATTAGCGAAATGGGCCAGATATGAGCCCAATAAGGAATGGCTTTGTAATTTCCCCACTTGTATTACGGAACATGTCCAAAATGATATGGGTCCTGTCTCTTTGATTTAATGAAAGGTTTTCTTTTGTTTCAAAAAAAAAAAAAAAAGGTAGTATCCGTAAAAAAATTGCACATGTGTTCCTTTTCTTTTGAAAAATGCCTTAATATTAGGTAAGTTGGTTCCTATCCCCTCAGTTTTAACATTATTACGTCATGCTAAAAAAAATGGTGCAATTTATAATACTGGCTCTCTATAAATTTTCATTTAGTAATGGAGCTTTGCAAAAAAGGCTTATCATCATAGTTCTTCAAGAACTACATAATAAATCACTATTAATTTACAATCTTTCGAGGATGTAAAAATATTGAATTCATCTGGAATTCATACAAGAGAAAAAAATATTATTATTATTATTTTTTTTTAAAGTTCTTCAAGAACTATATAATAAATTTAAACAATATAAGTTCATTTTTACGTGTGATCCATCAGGGATGCATGATTATTGAAATTCTTCAAGAATTCATAATAAATGGTGATACTTTGTATGTTCATCAGGAACTAAAATTAGTGAATTCTTCCGGAATTCATGATAGAAAATTATGTTCATCGGGAACTAAGATTAGTGAATTCTTCCGGAATTCATGATGGAAAAATTGAGTTTTTTAAATTCTTCGGAAATTAAGTTTATTGAATTCTTCGAGAACTCATAGATTAATTTTTAGGTTCTTCCGGAACTAATATTATCGAATTCTTCAGGAATTTCTAAATTAAGTTTATATATTCTTCAGGAACTATATAATATAATAAAAAAATTGTTTGCAATCCTTCAAGGACGCATAAATATATTTCTTCCGGAATATATATGAAATAAATGGATTAAAAAAAAATAAAAGTGATGCGCAACATATTAATTAAAGTGTAGTATTGATTATTCTTTACAAAACAGTGACACAATAAAGTTGTGTTATAGTTGTTATTATTTGTGTAACAGTGACGCAAGGAAATGAAATGAAAATGAGAGGTTTAAAATACATACCTCTTAAAATGATTACTCAGTTAGAGTTTCGTGCTCATAACGTGTTGTGAAATCAATCTAAATAATGACAATAATAATATATAGAGAGAAGAATAGAAGAGAGAAGAAGAGAAGATAGAAGAATAGAATCAGTCTTGTTAAACTAGAGAGCACAATACATGAGTCATAGGGTATATTTATAGGCAAGTGTAATGGGCCAATAACATGGGCAAAAACCTATGTGGACATCCACTAATATTCATAACAGGAAATTACTTTTGGTGCCCTATCATTTTTGGGGCGCGCCCTACGAAATTACAAAAATACCCCTATCCGTTACTTAAGTCACGGACACCCCTTAAAACATTTTACTAGATTTTATTTTTATAACGTCCGCTATTTAAGTCACAGAGGGCATTTTTCATAATTTCTCATTTTTTCTACATTCGTGATTTAAGCCACGGAAGGGTATTTTGGTCATTTCGTAGGACGCGTGAGTAACCCATAGGATGACAAAACTGCTTATCTTTATTATTTATATAAAAAAGAAGGTACATATAGAAAGTCCTTGCTATCCTTTATTGTTATTGTTGAAAAATTGCGGCATTTCAATATTTTTAGGACAATTTAAGTCATTGTAAAGTACTCTTCCGTTCCTTTTTATTTGTCGTTTTAGAAAAAAAAAAAACTAAATTAAGAAAATGCATTTTTGTAACTTATCTTCCTATTATACCCTGATTTTTGTTTTGGAATATATTATCCCTAATTTTTTTTTGGGATTTATTATACCCTAATTTTAATCCACCAATAAATTCCTATTTTTTTGCACACATTTTCTCTTTCCGAAAAATTAAAACCACAAAAAAAAGGAACAAAACAAAAACAATAAAAAGATTATAATATGAATTTGTCAAAAAAAAAATTATATGAAGAAGTTTAGTAAAAAAAAAAGGTCAATAAGAAGATTATATAAAATTTAGTCAATAAAAAAATTAGAAAGGAGGGTATAATAGACAAAATATAACATTAAATTATCAAAATGACATAATTTGAATAATAGTTCTTTATTACCATTATATTGATTGTATGCTATTTTTTTATAGCAGTAATTTTTATGGGGATCTATATTTCTAATCATATAGTGATACACGTGTCTATTTTTTTATATTTTATGCACGTAAATTTCTATTCATGAAAAATTTCGAGAGCCTTATATTTAGGCACAAAGATAGTAATTTCTATGAAAACTTATACTTCTACTTATATATTAATATGTGTGTCTATTTTTTTTAAATTTCTACAAGGACCTATATTTCTAATCATATAATAATATGCGTGTTTATTTTTTTTACTCCCTCCGTCTCAAAATAAATGACTTGTTTGACCACTTTCACGTTTGCCAATGCATAACTTTAATCATTAATATCTTTAATTATATTATTAAAAATTATAAAAATTGTATATTTTAAAGTACTCGTCGAGACAAATCAAACATCTCATTTGCTAACATTTACATGTACATATTAGTAGAAAAATATGGTCAAAGTAGATCATATGAATAGTACCCGAAGTCAAATTTAGGTCATTTATTTTGGGACGGAGGAAGTATAATTTTTACACGGACCTATATTTATACTCATATAATAATACTCTTGTCTACTTTTTTATAATCTCTACGCAGACCTATACGCATGTCTATTTCTTTCTAATTTATAAGCGGACCTATATTCCTACTCATATAATAATACGAGTATATAGTTTTTTATAATATCTATGCATACCTATATTCGTACTTTGGAATTAATTTGAAAGGCGTCTTATAAAAAGGGACTGAAAATCTCAAGAGAGTCTTATATTTAGGGACAGAGGTAATAACTTATATGAGAGCTTATATTTCTACTCATATATTAATATATGTGTCTATTTTTTTTTTATAATTTCTACAAGACTTATATTTCTAATCATATAATAATACACATGTCTATTTTTTTTAATAATTTTTATACGAACCTATATTTATTCTCATATAATAATACGCGTGTCTACTTTTTTATAATCTCTACGTAGACCTATATGCATGTCTATTTCTTTATAATTTTTTTGAAGACCTATATTTCTACTCATATAAATACGCTTATCTATTTTTTTATAATCTCTATGCAAACCTATATTTGTACTTTGAAATTAATTTAAAAGGGGTATTATAAAAAGGACAGAAGTAAAATCTCAAGAGAGTCTTATATTTAGGGACAGAGGTAGTAATTTATATGGAGATCTATATTTCTACTCATATAGTATTAATTAATAAAAGTGTCTATTTTCAATTATTCAACGGGGGGCCTATATTTCTATGGAGATATATATTTGTAATCATATAGTAATACATGTGTGGAAATTTCTACCTATGAAAAATCTCATGGAGACCTATACTTTTACTCATATATTAATATGCGTGTCTATTTTTTTTTATAATTTCTATGAGGACCTATATTTCTAATCATATAATAATACGCGTGTCTATTTTTTATAAATTTTACGACAGACGTATATTTCTACTCATATAATAATATGTGTGTCTATTTTTTATATTCTCTACGTAGATTTGTCCTTGGAAATTTGAAAGAAGTTTTATAAAAAGGGATAGAGAAAAATCTCAAGAGAGTCTTATATTTAGGGATAGTGGTAGTAATTTCTACGGAGACATATTATACATAAGATAAACTGTCGTTGATAAAAATTTAAATCAACTATATATTATACACGGTGGGAGCAAGTTGCTGTTAATAAAAAATAAAATTTATATAACTACTATACATGGGAAACAAGTTACCGTTGGAGAAATTTGTTAATTAACTATTGTACACGATGACTAAATCGTTGTTGATGAAAAATTCAAATTAATTATTATTATACACAGAGAATAAGTCGTTGCTAATGAAAAATTAATTTTAATTATTATAAGCTGGGAACAAGTTACCGATGAAAAATTTAAATAATTATTATACACGATGAATAAGTTTTTGCTGATGAAAAAGTTAAATAACTAATATATTAATTTTTTAATTATAAACAAAAATATGTTTAATCAAATTTGTCAATTTTAATATCTAATATCTAGTAATATTTATAACGGAACTAATTCCACATTATATTATATTTGTCCTACAATAAAAAAATATGGCAACACCGCCACCCTTGCATATACATATATTATACTAGTTCAATAAGAAACAAAAAAAGTATTCCAAAGTATAACCAAATGCGATTATATATCCAAAATAAAAACTGTTTTTGAGTAAATCAACTTTACTATGTACATATATTCATTTCTTGACTTCTATAGCTCATTATTATTTTTTAATCATGAGATCATAGTTACACATGCCATAACACTAGAACAAAATTCTTTATAGTTGGGTATAAAATAACAGTATATTATAATGAAAAATTATAATATGGACAAATTTCTCAAGTGGTTCATGGTGGACCAGTTATGAATAACATTATAATTTATAAGAATTTTATAAAATCCATGAAAATTTACACCATATAGATCATTCATAATTTTTTTTTTTGAGAAATTGAAAATTGAGACCCATTAAAATTAACGGTTTACGGGTTTTTATTAAATACCGTTAATCTTAACGCGTCTCAATAACATATCAAATGATTTTCAATTTTTCTAACTTTTTTAATGGATTATAAAAAAAAAATATATTTTCAGTTTAACAGTGAATTTTGTCAAATTTATATTCATTATAATAGTATTGATCACTTTTTCATGGTAAACCACTTATGAATGTGGTCGATAATAGGCCATATTATAATTGCATATTGTGTATTTATCCAGGCACAGATCCACTGTGGGGGGCAGTGGGGTCAGCTGTTGCCACTTGCATATTTTATTTTTATATTATACTTATGGGTCATGCGAACTAATGCACCTGGTGCACTAGTTAAGGAAACAAAAAATGCAAATTTTGTATTGAAATCAACATAATTCATACTTTTAAAAAGTAGATTGCACAAGTTTCAATGTATATTTACCATATTTAGTTGTTTAACTAGTGCACAGGTGCACTAGTTGTTAGAACTTTTGTTGGGGGTCCGCTGCAAATACTTGAACAAAAGAAGATGATGAAGAACATGATGAACATTGCACATAAATTCCAAAGCGTGTGTATCACACTAAGCTTTAGGTTCGATTCGCCCCCACCTTATGTAAACCGGATGCAAAAGGGTTATAACCGGCAAATCCCCTTCAGGATACTTTAGAAACCTTGACATGGATTGCACACACACATCAAACATATCGATCAACGATAGTTTACAGAACAAAGTTCCTTCGATTCCTCTCGTGCACTAGAGAAATGAAAAAATGATTTAGATAATTTAGGCAGAAAAATTCTGATTCATGAAACTTATGATTTTTTCATTATTATTATATGTTTATGCCTCCTAAGTGTCTCTTTTTATAGAGAAACTTATGCCAAATGGTGAAGGGACACAATCCTTGAAAGGTTTTCAAAATTCAAATTTGAATTTCAAATTAACCATTGCAACCTTTCAAATATATTTTGAAAATTCTCCAACACTAGTTAGCATTTTCCTATACTTATATATTTATGTAATGTGAGCCAATTTATCTGATATTATTTTTTTGATATATAATAGAGTCAATGGAGATCGAATCTAGTACCTTGTGCATTTTATCCAAATGCATCGTTACTATACCAAATATAGTGACCTACTTATATGATAATATTATCTCCAGTCCACATAGTCAATTCATTGCACTACAATAAATTATAAAATAAATAAGAATATTGATGAGTGAGTATTGATTAAGCAACCAAAAACACTAACTTTATTTTAAAAAGTGTTAAAAAATTATAACATTAATAAATATAGCTACTTATATTTTTATTTATGATATGATTTTGACCCCACTAATTCAAATTTCCGGATCGGTTCCTATATTTAGCAATTAGCATCACCTTAATGATCATATAATCAGGGGCGGTGCTACACACACTTGAGGGTGTGCATATGCACCCCCTGGATTTGTACTATTACTTCTAATATCATAGTTTGCAACTACTTTGCACACTCTCAAAAGTTCACTTTGCACCACTTTTTCACTTAAAAACTGCCTCTATCACTCACATTTTGTTGCATTACTGGCTTCTCATATCCCTTTAACTACTATTTTTTAAATTGTTTCTAAATATTCATATTTAATTTAAATTACAAGTGATCTATAATGTAGATATATGTATTACATATATATTAAAATTTTATAAATTTGTATACTCAAAAAAGTTTTATACTCGGGTCATTTTTATAAAAGACATATGAGTCGATAAAAATTAACATAATTGGTTTACGATAGCTTAAATACATCAATACTTATTGGTCAGTAAATCGAGCAATGAGAAAATTATATATCCACTTGATTGTGTATTTATGTTGTTACCATATCGATACTTATGCACCGGTTTGATTTATTTGATATCTTTCTCATGTAATCAATATTTATGCCTAAAGAGATTTGTTCAACAATATAGATAACAAGTTAATTATTTGACGATTTAAAACTTGAAATCGCGCAGCAAACAATTATCAAACATATATATAAAATTTTATGTATAATTAATTATAAAAATATTGATTAAAAATTTGCACCCCCTGAGCCAGGGTCCGAGCACCGCCACTGCATATAATATTGTCAAATCTATGATCAAATAGGCTCCATACGGCCCTCATCATGAAAACATCTACTTTGGGCAAAGTTGTTGCAGAAGATTGGAAGGATTGAGCACACTCATCATTACTTTGAGAATTTTGCTATTTAGGCCTTTCACATTACTCACAGTTCTCTCAAAAATTTATGCCAACTTACAACTTTTGACTTTCTTTCTTCTTCAAAACTCAACCTCTCAATCTCTCAAAAGTTTACATTTTTCACATTTTTTGAATCTCAAATCAATAGTATTGTTTTATTTGTCAAAAAAAAATAATCAATATTGCTTCATTAATAAAAGATTACACTCATTTGGCATCTAAAAACATGTAGTGTGTTTTTTATTTTGTGTACAAGGTAGCATGTGCTTTTAATCGAGTATTTTTTGACTTAGCTTTATTTGTTTATATTTATATAGAAATTGTATAGGTTAAATTGGAAGTTATCTACCAAAAATGAAAAAAAAAAAAAAATCAAAACGTAACTTTCAAAATATTTCAAAATTGAACATGTTTCGGAAATTTTCTTTGGAAACCCTATGCAATTTACATGACATATAATACATAATCAGTATATGTCCAATATACAACACTAGTTAATTTAATTAAACACAATAAAATACTCGCAAACACTATTTAAATTTTTAAACACAATAAAATTATCCATAAAACATATCCGAAAAAAAAAAAACTATCCGAAACATATTCTCTAAAACAACGCAAATGATATATTAGGTTCGGTGCAGTCATTAAACACTTTAATTTGATTTCTTTGAGCTATTTTGTTTTTCTATATGGTTTATTGAAAATATATTAAACCACGAACAAGCCTAATCGAGATATAATAAAATGAACCATGAAGTCATGAACTATATATTTCCACATTTCAATTCACGATGTTGTGTCCCCAATATGACCCAATTTTTTTGCACTAATATTAAGTCCATGCTTTATTTTTATATAAAAAAACAAATTACTAAATCACACAACTAATTAGTGTTTTTGGCAAGTGCTATTAAAAGTTGGCTCTGACACTATCACCACTTTGACAACAAATAACTCATTGTTTGTTTTGGACAATTTTTTTATTTTTATTTTTTTATAAATTTTAACAATTTTATTCAATACATCAGATAATTAATAACTAATTACATGCATGAAAAAATATATTAATGCATGTGTAATACTAATACGTAGTTTTCATTTTAAAATTCTAATATTTATATTTAATTTTATTCAAATATTTTATAATATGTGTTTTAAATCTATAACATTGACCATTTATTTATTTATTTTATTAAGTTTTTTAATAAAATCTATAACAAATTCTACTAACTTAAATGTTTTTAAGAAAGTTTGGTTTCTATAATAACATATGTGTTTTAAATCTATAACAACACTTCTACTAACTTAAATATTTTTAAGAAAGTTTGGATTTAAACATTTGATATACTATCAGAGGTGTTTATAAAATACAACTCAGATTACAAGACTTAAAATAAAACACTTAACAAATTCTAAGAACATATTGAAAAGATTCTAAGTGTTTATAGCTTTTGAATTTGACAGCGTTTGTGCATGTTTAGAGTCTGATAATTAGTCTTGTGTTAATCTTCAACGTTCTTCTTCCTTATATAGGCAAGGAAAATAGAGTCGTTGGACATTTCTATCTGTTGAGAAGCTTGCTTGAAACCTTGGGAGTTGCAGAAAGGTTGGTGAGCTTTTCCTCAGCTTCGATTTTGACATGTCTTCCAAGCGGTTAATAACTGCTTCTTTACTTTTGACCTTGAAGATATTGTCTATACCATTTAAGGAAAAAGTACAGGCACGCTTACTGACGTGATGGCTACTTTTCTTCTTTATCATTTTCGCAAGTCAAACCGTTTAGCTTTGATCTTATCTTCTAAAGGTTTGTTCTTCACCTGAGATGATTATTCACTACAAGAAATATCATTTTTCGCAGCGACTTTTTCGCAACGATATTTAAATTGTTGACAAAAACATACATATAGCAACAACTTATTTAAGTTGTTGTTATTATAAGTTAGTTTTTTCTCAACAACTACGTTATCGTTGGGAAAACTTAGTTATCCCAACAATAGTTATTGTTGCCGCTAATAGTTTAGTTTTTTTACAACAACCTTGTAAAGTCGCTGGGAAACCACTCAATTACTTTTTTTTATGCGTATCTTTTATCATGGTTTCTGTTCCTATTTTTATGCGTAGATTTCTCTTAATTTAAATTTTTTTTCTTCTATTTTTATGTTTTGTATCTGTTTTTTATCTTTAGAGCTAAAATTACAATTAAGGGTAGAAGATTTGCAATATTATCATACTCTTTGAGGACAAATTAGATTTTTTAGTAATTGTTCCTTCTATATATTTTTAGTAGATTATTATTGCCGGTAATAGTATAGTTTTTTTTGCAACAACCTTGTAAAGTCGTTGGGAAACTACACAATTACTATTTTGTATGCGTATATTTTGTAGGGTCCGCCCAACACATTGTGTGGCCTAAAACAAATATTAAAATATTATTTTTTATTTTTTAAAAAATAAAACAAAAAATTGATATTACAAAAATAAATAAAAATAATTTTTGGGTAAAAAGGTATTGAATATCTTCATTTATTAAAATAAATTATATTATTTTTAGATAAGTAAACATAATAATAGAAAATAATTGATAAAAAAATAGGAATAGAAAATAAATCGTTTAATAGTGTAGATGACCTTTTTTTCTTTTTTTGTTTCGGTACAAGCATAGATGATCTTTTTTTTGAAGTAGATCTTTTTTTTGGTACAAGCGTAGATGATCTTTTTTTATTTAAGTTTAAAAAAATTTACAACAAGTAGAGTACAATATTTTTTTTTGAGGTAAAGTAGAGTACAATATATATTTTTTTAAACAAGGTAGAGTACAATATAAAAGTATAGTTCTCCACAATAAATATAAATGGATAAAATAAGAAAGCAAAAAACCATAAGAAAAATAATGTGGTTTTAAAAAAATTAAAATTTTTTTTAGGCCTAAACCGGCCTTGATCTTTTATCGTGGTTTCCGTTCCTATTTTTATGCGTAAATTTCTTTTAACTTAAAACTATTATCTTTTTTTATTTCTATTTTTATATATATTATTATGCTTGATAAGGACAAATTAAGTTTTTTTACGGTAGTTCCGTTTAATATATTGTCAGTAGATATACTTTAATTGAATTATTTATAGTTTGTTGAGATATATATGCAAAATAGAAATAAAAAGATAAGAAAAAACAAAACTTAGTTAAAGATATTTAAGTCAAATTAACATTCATAGTAACCACACACAATTACTTAGTTAAAGAGACATTGAGATCTAAACCAATACATTAACAAACTACTATCAGGTTTACTAGCTTCATCGTATACTTTCATTGCATAAGTAAATTTAAATTTTTTAATATTTTTCAGATCCCTTTTGCTTCAAGTTCAATAGCTAAAGGATTGATTCAAGATCGTCATGTTTCCTCTTAGGTTAATGTTTATTTGTAGGTTTAATCTTGTTGGAGATGTTCACAAACTTTATCCCTTATCTCTTCCACTTGTTATCTCTCAATTCTCAATTTTTTATATAGTCAATTTATTATTATTTTTTTCTTTAATGTCAATAGTCAAGGTTTTAATTAAATCACAATTCTTGTTGTGCAGCAGAGTGAGAGAATGAGGTAAAATTGTAGAAGGAAGACAAATCTAAAAGAATGCATTTGATTCACTAAACAAGTGAGAGATATTCCAATTGTACAATGTACCACAAAAGGAAGGAAAAAGATTTTTATTGTTCAGCGAATGGATGGTTTAACGGAGTTACAAGCGATTATTAAAATTTGAGTTGAATAAATAACATGTATCACTTTTTTATAGGAGAACAAGACAATTGTATTTAGGGTAATATATATAAGTTTTATCCTTTAATTATATTTTGGTAGATACTTTAATTGAATTATTTATAGTTTGTTGAAAAAGATATATGCAAAATAGAAAGAATAAGATAAGAAGAAACAAAACTTAGTTAACGACTTTAAATTATGACAATTTAAATTTAGTGATTGATACTAAATTTTTATAAAAAATATCAAAAATATATAATTACATTTATAGTTGGAAAGTCTAATTTATTCCAACAATTTTGTTGTTGAGATATAAAAGATATAACAACAATTTATATCGTTCACAAAAATAACTTTTTCGTTGCGAAAAAGACATTTTTTGCCAGCGACAATAATTGTTGTTGCAAAAAACACCAGCTATGCCAGCGACAATAATTTTTGTTGCAAAAAAACACTAGTTGTGTCAGCGACAATAATTGTTGTTGCCAAATAACATTAGTTATGTCAACGACATTAATTGTTGCTAAAAACATTATTTATGTCAGCAACATTAATTGTTGCTGCAAAACACTACTTATGGCAGCGACATTAATTGTTCTTGCAAAACTTTTCGCAACGACACTTATGCCAGCGACATGCAGCAATAATTTTTTTGCTGCGAAAAACACTTTTTGCAGCAACTTTGCGTTTTTGGCAGCGACAAATGTCGCTGCCAAAAACGATATTTCTTGTAGTGATTCACAAGCTCAGAATAATCAATCATAAGTTCAGGTTCTGATGCCTCATAGTCTAATGGCTTCAGATTCTGCTACTGTTTACTGTGAAATTTGGTAAACAACGCTAGTTTGATTATTACAAGAGAGATCAACTAGTAAATCTCGGGACATAGTGCTTTTGTTTATATTTTCAAAGTTATTAGTTTTCATTATCGTTCTTATGTTGATACAGTGTTGTTTTTATGTTTTTATATAACTTGAAATGCAAGAAAGAATATTTATTCAATTGAATAAATAGAATGAAAGAATGAGTCGAAAGTAAAAGGAAATTGGAATAAAGTTAAAGGCTGTAAATTGCATTCAAATGTAAATGATTACAGAATGAAAATGGTTCACATAACATACATTCTCCTGCGAGCACTCGTTTCTCGCTTTGACATGGGTACTTTGAGTTTTTCTGTGGATTTTGTATAATGATTGTGACCCCTTTTTCGATCATAGAACTATCCTATTTATAAGCATTAAATCCTAACTGCTAATAACGCCTAAATAACTAAAAGAAGACGCGTGTCCTGACACGCATTTTGAATTTGAATTCCTCCTTATCCTTTAATTTAGCCGTTGTATCTATCGAAATCGAACTAGCAATGCTTTCCTTGAATATTTTGCTAAGTCCACGCTCTTCTTCTGCACAGGGGACATTTCGACCCTACTGACGTTTCGACCAAATCGAAAGGAAACCTGAAGAAATGCAAAGTTAAGAAATAATGCTCTAGTTAGAACATTTATTATAAATTCATGCATGATTGATCATTAAATTCATTGGCTTTGAAAACCAAACATATTTAATGACTAATAAAATAATTACATAATTAAATATAATTATTTCATTCATGCATTTAGAACATATTTTTACTTAGTAAAAATGTGGGCTAACAAATTGCCCCCAAATGCCTGTTTCGATCGAGTAGGTCGAACGCGAAAGGAAAAGGCATTTTTACTCCCACGTGCTTGACACTTCTACCAATGACGGCGCTGACATCACGTATAGCAGTAACTGTCACATAGATTCCCACAATCCATCATTGTTCCTAGATTTTAGGGGTAGTGGAGAACGTGTCATAGTGGAGAAGTTGAAGAGAACATGTGTTGAATTTCTTTTTATTTAATATTTAAAATCCAAGCACGTTTCCCTATAAATAGACGCAAAGGAACAAAAGAGAACTTTTTACCAACTTCCAAACCTCAGAGCTTTTCTTACGAACATCACTGTTCATCTCTTTGATTTTCTACAAAATCAAGCTCTGATTCTCAACTCACCTGCAATTCTAAACCGTTCAAGTGAATCACCATCAAATTCCGCGTTGATTCATCCTTGTTTCAACCATAACAACTTAGTTCCCACACATTTTCTCAAAAACCCTTTTTCTTCTTTCAACCTTTCGTGTACTGTTCATCAATGGCTTCGATCCAAGAGTATGAGATTCCAACAGCTGGCAAATGGAAGGGTACCATGGTATTGGCAAATGGTGAGGAGGTTGTTCCCGAGCCATCTGGGAGTGAAGCAGAGAGGAAGATTTGGACTGCTCAACTAATGATACCCTTTTCTGTGAAGAAGGATCATTATGCCTTTGGTGGTCCTTACCCCCTTCATTCAGAGATAACTTCAACAGAGGTAAATGGTTTATTTCCTCTGCATAAGACCTGTGAACCCAGAATCTTTCAATCCAACCCTTATAACTTTGGGTATTTGAAAAATTAATTTAAATTATTTAGGGCTGCACCTTATACTGCGCATAAGGATTATATCCCTTGGTTGAATAGGGTCGAAAGAGAGTACAAGGACTTTTGGCAAAGTTATGGGATTTACCCTCTAATTCAATTTAGTCGAACTGGCCCTAAGTATAAGCCTGAATTGTTAATAGCTGCCCTACATTTTTATGAGAAGTCCACAAATACCTTTCAATTTAGGTGTGGCATGTTAACACCTACTTTGCTAGATGTAGCTGCCATTACAGGCCTTAGGCCTAATGGTGATCATTTCGACCCCACTCAGACTGGACACAAGGTCGAACTGAATTACAAGGAAAACACCTTCTCAAAGTATATAGCAGAAAACATGGGCAAGGAAGGGGAAGAGGTTTCGGTCGAAGAACATGTTGCATTCTTAACGTTATGGTTATCCCATTTCGTTTTCTGTTCCAAGTCTTTACAAGTTGCTAGGATGTTTATTCCCCTGGCTCAACAAATAAATGAGGGTAGGCTTTTTAGTCTAGGACGTTTGCTGTTAGCCACCCTTTATGAAGCTATGGGCAATGCTAGTGACGCCATCAAAGCATCCCAAGATGGGTCGAAGTTTTCTGTTGCAGGACCCATTTGGCTATTACAACTGTGGCTCAATGCCACTTTTGAGCAAGAATTAGGGTTGATAGTGCCTTCTGACTATCAACAAGAAGTGGATTCAAGAGAGATCGAAGGACAACGGTTGGCTAGGTTGGTCCCTCGATCTTTAGACCAAGACACAAGGACACTCTTCTTGAAGCATATGAAGATGTTCCTCAATTTTAATGAATTCTTACCACGCCATGCTCCATTTGTTAAGCGCGAGTATGGGGCTGCATGGTTCACTGAAGACTTTCCAGCTTTCGACCCAGACAACGAGGAAGATGTGAATGAAGTTTGGAGAGCCTACTTGGAGCAAACAGTGCTTTCTTGCAGAATTGGGGGAAATGCTAACCAATATGGGTTAGTTGGCTATCTATCCAATTGCATAGCTAGGCAATTTGGCATGTCTCAGATTAGGCCAAAAAGCTTTTTTGAAAAGGAAGATCGAATGGTGCTGGGTACTGGTATTTCTGAAAAGATTTATAAGAAATACTTAAGAATGATAAACACCTATGAGCTTGCCCTCAAACCCTTCGAGTTCAAATCCTCTTTCTACTGCACAGATGGGTTTAGCATGTGGTGGAATGAGTATTATTCTCGCCAATCAGTTGGCACGGCAGAGCACGTTCTGGGGATGATCGAAAGTGGCTTTGTGGTGCCAGCATTAGGACAAAAAATTGCTGCCTCCAGTCGAGGTAACTTTCGAGTTTCTAACTTAAGTTTCCTTTATTTTTAACTTCACAAAATTTTTATTACTTAATTGATGAGATGTATTTTCACAGGAAAAGCTGTTAAAAAGGGTGATGGATCTTCAAAGACTTCGACTGAAGTGAGAAAGCCCACAGGGGTGAAGATAAAGGCTGAGGTCGAACCCTCCAAGCCAAAGGTAACTTAGCCTCTTCACTTTGAGATCCTTCTTGATTTTTATTTCTGAACAATTGTATTTAGCTTGTCATTGTCTTCTCAGAGTGGAAAAAGGAAAGTCAACAGTGAGACTGTGTCGACCAGCTCGAAAAGGTCAAAAGACACCATCGTTGTGGATGTAGAGGTAAAGCAGCTATTTTTACATTAGTTATTTTTTTTTGGCTTTCTCATACGTTAGCCAAATTCTAACATCTTTCATTATTTATAATGTTATTATTTCAGGCAGATGATGATGAAGAGGAAGAAGTTCCTCTTGTTAGAAAAAGGAAGAAACCTTCTAGCTCGATTTCCCAACAGGGTGATGCAGAAAAACCTGCTCACCTAGCCAAAGAAGCTAAGAAGAAGAAGAAGGTCAAAGAGCCTAAGGCTCCAACAATCCCAGCTACCGTTCAAGGTGATGAAGAGAAGAAGAAGAAGAAGAAGAAGAAAGAAGAGAAAGAGGTTGGGGCGATCTTGAGGGAGAAAAAGGTGATCAAAAAGACCAAAGTGCATCGTGCACTAAAAATCCACACCCCCAGTGATAGTGAAGAAAGCCCTAGGCCCAAGGAAAATCCTGCGCCAGAAAGAGAAGCTGTGGTCGAAAAGGACCAGCCTGTGAATGAAGATAAGGAAGTTCCTGGGTCTAAGGACGATCCACTACCAATAACCCAACCATTGGTCGAAGACCAATGTGCAGAAAAAGAGGGGAAGGAGGACAATTTCCAAAGTGATGGCACTACTTTCACGCAACATGCCCCCAATGCTGAGGAAAAGGACAATACTCTCAATGACCCTGAGGTCGAAGGAAAGAAGGTATGCTCTATTCATTTTCCTTTCTTTACTTTTCTCCTTTGATTGTTTTAAACTGACTTATCCTTATGTTTATAGGACGAGTCAAAAGATGAGACTCCTGTAGAGAACCAGGAATCAAAATCTGCAGAAACACCCAACACAGGCAATGTTGACAAAGATCAAAACTCCAAAGGTGATGGTGCTGAGGGAGATAATGGTAAAAAGGTCGACCCAGGGAATCCCAATGAAGGGCCAAATGCAGGTGGCAATGCTAAAAATGATGGCCATCAGGATTTGCCAAATTCCTCAAGCATCAAATATTCTCTTCCTAGCTCTTCTACCAAATCAGGTCAGGCCAGTTCGACCCAAGAATCTCTTCATGAATCTGACGAAATCCCTGAAGCTGAAGAAGGAGGACCAGAGCTTGTCTCTGTGTCTTCGACCTCAAAGCTCTCTGCAAGCCTTGGTGTGCAAGAAGAGGAGTTCACTACCATGCAGAAATCTGACCCTGCTGGTAATCTTAGGTTATTGCTCTCAAAGAAACAAACTCAACCAACCTCTTCGAGCGAACGCACCACCACTGACTCTGCTCCCTCCGATTCTGAGATCGATCTCGTGGTGCGCCAGGACTTCTTGATGTTAAAGCTCAGAAATACTTTTATTCATAAGGATGTATTGACGCAGATCGAAGTTAACCCGGCTTGTGCTTTCAGCCATTTGGCTTTCTTGAAGAAACTGCATAATCCTGTGACTGATGAAGAAACCCTAGGAAAGGTTATGCAGCTTAGTTCAACCATAGACCAGTTTGCTAAAGTTGTGCAGAAGAAGCTGGATAATGACACAAGGCTAGGCACTCAACAACAAGCTCAGGCTATGTTTTATGAAAGAGCTGAGAAAGCGCAAGCTGAGGTCGAGAGGCTTTCTTCACAACTAAAAGGAGGTAACCCAGAGATCGAAAGCTGTAATGAGAATATTGCTCATTACAAGCAACAAATCGAAATCCTGGAGGAGCAAGTCGTGAGCTATAGGCGTAAAATCATTGAGGAGGAGACTAAGAAGGCTCGACTCGAACAGGAGGCCAAGGCTACCACCCAAGAGCAGATCGATGCGTATGGCAGGGAGGGGATTCAAGCCTTCAGTTCAGCAGAGGTTATAGCTGAAGAAATCAAGGCTATTGAGCATTCGAACCTGGTGGCTGATAATGAGTTGATTACCTTGAAGAAGATTTATGCTGAGTGCACTAAGAATTTGTAGTTTTCTTAGTTTACTTTCTTTTCGAACAATTTTAATTTTTTGTTATTAGTTTGGATTTGGTTTGTATTTTTTGAACAAAGTCCATATTTTATGGCAAGTTTTAATTTCTTATTGCCATTTTAATTTCATGTTTAAGTATTATTCTGCACTTATGTTTACTTCGAGTAAAGTAGGTTTATATTTTTTCAAATACTTTCCATTAATACCCAAAGTACGCTTTTCAGGAGTTAACTCCTCAATTTCATAAGCGCCATTAGAATAAACTTGAACAACTTTAAATGGTCCTTCCCAATTTGGAGACCATTTGCCTAAGACTCTATCTTTTCTGTCCATAGGCAAAATAACTTTCCAAACTAAATCTCCTACGTTGAAAGACTTAGACTTAACCTTTTTGTTATATGCTTTAGCAACTCTTTCTTTTTGTTTTGTTAAAACTTCTAAAGCACTAAGCCTTTCTTCATCTAAATCAACTAACTCATCTGACATCATTTGGTAATAATGATCCAAAGGTATTTCCATTTGTCTTTGTACTCTTGCTGTTTGCAAATGTATTTCGACTGGTAATACTGCATCATGACCATAAGTTAGTCAAAATGGAGTAGTGTTAGTTGATTCCTTAGGAGAATTTCTGCAAGCCCATAACACTTGGTCTAAGGTTTTATGCCAATTTCTTGGCTTTTGGGCTATGTGTTTCTTGATCAAATTAATAATAATTTTATTGGCTGCTTCGACTTGGCCATTTGCTTGCGCATAATATGGTGTTGAAGTTAGAAGCCTAAAGCCAATTTCTTGGGCAAATTCCTGCATCTTTCGTCCAGTAAAAACTGAACCTTGATCAGTTGTAATTGTTTCAGGAATTCCAAACCTATAGATTATGTAATTTTGTATGAAATTAATTACTGCTTCTTGATCAACATTTGGCAAAGGAATGGCCTCTATCCATTTTGTGAAATAATCTATTCCAACTAAAATATAACGTTGATTTTTTGATGAAGCAGGTTTAATTTCACCAATAAGGTCTAAAGCCCAACCCCTAAAGGGCCATGGTTTTACTATTGAGTGCAGTTCACTTGCAGGTACATGTTGAATCCCTGAATGCCTTTGGCATTCTTGGCAACCCTTGGCAAATTCTATACAATCTTTTAACATAGAGGGCCAATATAAACCTTGTCGAAACAAGAGCCATTTTATTTTATGTCCTGCTTGATGAGAACCACAGGTACCACTATGAACATCAGAGATTGCTATATATGCTTCTGCTTCATTAAGGCATTTTAACAAAACTCCTTCAGAAGTCTTTTTGAAGAGATCATTTTCAAAAATTATATAGCTTAAAGCCCTATATTTTACCTTTCGATCCACATTTCCTGTTGGATTCTTAAGATAATCTACAATAGGCTTTCTCCAATCACTATCTGACAAGTTGTCAATGGCAAAAATTTGAAAATTTTCTAGGGGATTTTCTATTTCACCATTTATAGTATCTGCCCCCACAAGTTTTGGCATTGACAGTTGTTCAGATATTGGTTCTTGTAAAACCATTTTTTCTTTTATTTCGATCAATTGTGTCAACTTCTCTTTCGACATTTTATACCCTGAAGCAATTTGAGTTAAGTCATTTGCTTCTTGATTTTCTAATCGAGGTACATGTTCAATATATACATGATCGAAGCAATCTAACAAAGCACTAGCTACAGTAAAGTATTTTATCAAGTGCTCTTTAACACATTTATATTCTTGTGTTAATTGTTTCAATACTAATTCAGAATCACCTCTTATTTTAAGGTTCTTTGCCCCCAAGTCCTTTAGTATTTCTAAACCTGTAATTAAGGCTTCATACTCAGCCTCATTATTAGAGCAAAGTCCATTTATTTTGTATTTGAACTTAGTTGGAACTTGAGTAGGAGATATAATTAATATTCCAATTCCTGTCCCATGTTTATGTTTGGACCCATCAAAATAAAGGATCCATGGCTGAATATCCACATAATCCTGTGGCATTTCGACCAAAGAATGGTCTACTATAAAATCAGCCACAATTTGCCCTTTAACTGCCTTTAAAGGTTTATAAGACAATGAATATTCAGTTAATGCTAATGCTCATTTTCCAATTCTACTATGTAATATAGGTTTAGTTAGCATATGTTTAATAACATCAAAATGGGAATAGACATAGACATCAACAGGCTTTATATAATGCTTAAGTTTAGTACAAGAGAAATATAAACAAAGACAAAGTTTTTCTATGGCAGTGTATCTAGTTTCTGCATCATTTAAAACTCTACTAAGGTAATAAACTGCATTTTCTATGCCATTATCATCTTCTTGAGCCAACATGCTCCCTATTGTCTTTTCAGACGTAGCAATATACAACTTCATAGCTTTGTTCCTACTAGGAGGCATTAAAACTGGAGGCTTTATCAAGTAATCTTTAATATCATCAAAAGCCTTTTGATGTTCTTCATTCCACTTGAATGAATCATCTTTCTTGAGTCGAAGTAATGGTGAAAAGGCTTGAGCTTTTCCACTTAGATTCGAAATGAATCTTCTCAAGAAATTAATTTTTCCCAGCAGAGACTGAAGTTGTTTTTTGGTCGAAGGAGGCTTTGTCTCTAAGATAGCCTTTGTCTTGTTTTCGTTTATTTCAATGCCTTTTTTATGCACCCCAAAACCAAGGAAATCTCCTGCATGCACACAAAAAGCACATTTTAATGGATTCATTTTTAATCCATGTTTCCTCATTCTTTCAAAAGATTGCCTAAGATACAGCAGATGGCTATCTTCAGAAGAGGATTTAATGATGATGTCATCAATTTAAACTTGCATAAATGTATCTATGAAATCATGAAACATGGAATTCATTGCCATTTGATAAGTGGCACCAGCATTTTTTAGCCCAAAAGGCATAACAACCCATTCATAAGTGCCTAAAGCACCAGGACATCGAAACGTTGTTTTAGATACATCTTCCTCAGCAATGAATATTTGGTTATAACCAGAATAACCATCTAACATACTCAAGAATTCGAAACCTGCTGCTGAATCTACTAACATTTCTGCCACAGGCATGGCATACTCATCTTTAGGTGTAGCATTATTTAGATCCCTAAAATCTATGCATACTCTAAGTGTACCATTCTTTTTAATGACAGGAACTATATTTGCTAACCATTCTACATACCTGGCAGCTCTGATGAATTTACTCTTCAGCAGCCTTTCGATCTCTTCCTTGATCTTGGACATGATTTCTGGTGCAAACCTTCTTGGCAATTGTTTTACTGGTTTTTTACCTGCCTTGATTGGTAGCTTGAGTTCGACCATTTCTCTACTGAGTTCAGGCATTTCATTATAATCCCAAGCAAAACAATCACTAAATTCCTTAAGAAGTGATACCAATTTTTCTTTTAAATCAGGACTAATATTGGCACTAATGTAAGTTGGCCTTTTTATTGAGCCATTTCCAATGTCAATTTCTTCCAAATGATCTTGAGCTTGCATCTTAGGAGTTTCATTAAGTGGATCTCTTTCGAACCCCAAAGGTTCTTCATCATAGATGCAGTCAAGCCTTTGTGCTTGTGGCACAGAAATGCCATCACTTTCGACCTTGGCTGTTGTAGCCATATTTTGATGAACTTCAGCTTCCAAAGCCGTATTTAACTTAGTTTCGGCCATATAAGCCGTAATCCTGGCCCATGCATTAGACTCAGTCATAATAATCTTCATATATATTCCACCCAGATGGGCGTATGACTCCATCTTCAGAGGATGCAGCATCTATTTCCTCTCTTTCCCATATGAAACCTTGGGTTGGGTGGAGTTTAACAGAATGTATCACATTATCAGAAGGTGTGAAAGCATTCTCTCTATCATAACATGGCGCAATATTCGCCAAATTCTTGTCAAAAGTTTGTTGATTTATGGTATCAACTTCTGACATATAGAAAGTTTGATCAGCTTCTATATTTTCAACACAGCCATCCTCCCTCCAAAGTATCAACTTCTGATGAAGGGTCGAAGGAACAGCTCCCACTCCATGAATCCACTCCCTTCCTAGAAGCAAATTGAAGTTTGCCTTGGATTCAACTACCAAGAACAAAGTGGGTCGAACTATGCTGCCTACTGCAACATCCACTTGAATTGCCCCCCTGGAATATCCTGTCTTGCCTTCATAGTTAGACAAAACAATGTTGTGGGCTGACAAATCACAGTCATATTTGCCAATCTTTGGCAGCATAGATAAGGGCATTAGGTTAACAGCAGCGCCCCCATCTATCAGCACTTTATTAATTCCAACCCCTTCAACTTTTGCCCTGATGAAGAGTGGTTTGAGGTGGTTTTTCATGCCTAAATCTGGCCTTTCGAATGTAGCCTGTTGCTCTTCGATGTAGCCATTGTTCAAGACATAGTAACATTTTGGCTTTGGATCAGCCATGTCTAACTGGTCGAAGTCAGTTTCGAGCTCAGTTACCTCTGATTGCACATCATACTCTGATGGTAATATGGAAACCACACATATTACATCAAAGTCTGGTTCAGAATCCAGCAAATCATCATCCTCCATTTTATTTTCATCTATTGGTGGAAGGATTCTTTCTTTTGCTGGCCTTCTAGCCACTTCCTTATATTGGCTTACTTGTGAATTTTCTGCAGCCACTTCCTAGTCATTGGATGTTTACCCTTGTAGTTATTTTTGTAAGAGTATTTGTTCACATCCTCTGCATAACTCAGCTTGGTACCACTAGAGCCACCAATTTCCATTGCACCTTTATTGAACCTCATTGTTCCTTGGTGCACCCAGCGCTCTATTGGAATCGAACCAGATGGTCGAAAGGTAGGCCTTCGATCAAATTGAGCGGGATTATTTGGTCGAGTCAGGATACCTTTCCCTTTTCCTTGGTAAGGCTTTGGGTTTGCCCCCAGCCTATTTGCTATAGGTTGAAACTTCATGAGGCCTGCAGTAGCCTCTTTGTCGCATACAACACTGCAACGAGCACAAAGCATCACCCCTTTGTTCTCCAACTTGCATCTGTTCAGAAAATCGACCAAATCCTCTTCAGCGCGAGGATATACTACCTTCATTTTCTCGAAGTATTCCTCTTCAGGGATTTTTTGTACTTGTACTTCTGTAACCTCCATGGCTTCGACCATCATAATAGCTTGTGGTTCAGCATAGAGGGTATCAGCATTCTGTGACGACTCTGGATCAGCTTTTGTGACCTTGGGTTTTTCACCAAATTTGAGTCTTCCTTCGTTCAAAGCCTTTTGAACCAAGTCCCTGAAAAGCACACACTGTGAGGTTCTATGACCAAGGAAATTATGATATTTACAGTAACCTCTTTTCTTTCTCATATCTAATGGAGGTATTTTAACACCTTTTGGAACTACTATTTGGCCATCAGTAACCAACAAATCAAAGATCTCATCACATTTTGTTATATCAAATGTATAAGTCTTTGAAACATATTTATCATTTTTTGGTTCAATGGGGTTTTTTCCATTTGAAGGTTTTAAGAGTTTACAAGCGTAAGGGGGACCAGGTTTTAATTCTGCTAGGTCAACTTCCCCTTGTCCAACATCCTCATAAGAGATATCATATTCTTGGTCGCTATCTTGAGTTTCTACATAAGCAACTTTTTCTTTCTTATGATACTTAGAATTTCTAGCCTTTTCTGCTTTCAAGCGTTCGACCTGTCGAACCCTATCAGCCAATTGGGCCATATCTCTTAGATGTTGAGTATCTAACTTCTTTCTGATCAAATAGTCTAGGCCACCAGCAGCCATTTCGACCAATTCATGTTCAGGCACCTGAGTGAAACATCTAGCCTTAAGTAAACGAAATCTATTCAAATAATCATCTACAGACTCAGGAATTTTACGCCTAACACTTGCTAATTCTTTGAGACTTATCTTAGATTGTCCCATGTAGAATTGCTCATGGAAAACTCTCTCCAATTGATTCCAATTGAAAATTGAATGTGGAGGGAGAGTAGTAAACCATGTGAAAGCATTTTTTGTTAGAGAATTTGGAAAATACTTCATTCTCAAATTCTCATTGTTTGCTAAATCTCCTGCCTCAGTTAAGTATCTTGCTATGTGTTCAACAGTAGATTCACTGGTATCACCAGCAAATTTAGTAAATTTTGGGATTTTCCAACCCCTTGGTAATTCTGTTTGAAGCACATATTCTGATAAGGCAGAGACAAAATGAGGCCTATGCATGCCTATGTTTAACCCATTTCAGAATAGTTTCGACCAAATTGGCTATGTTATTTTGTCCAACAAAGTTATTATCCTAGACATTTCTAACCACATCATCAGCATTTTTGGTTTCTATTTACCAACACAATTCCAGGATTTTGTTCGACCTGAGGTAAAGCCTGTTGTTGTGCCTGAATCTGCACTTGTGGTTCGACCACTGGCACTGGCTGTTGGATTTGATTTATGGGGTTTACAACATTATTTGGTGCAGGCATAATGGCATTATTTGGTGCTTGTGCAATTTGCAAAGGCACCACATTTTGAATCTGTTGATTAGGGACTTGAGGAGCCCCAAAGAAATCAGCAATTCTACCCATTTGATTGGCCAACAATTGGTAACTTTGGTTGGTATTTTGGATTAATGGGTTAAATACTGTACCAATTTGTTGTGTTAACATATTGACCATATCATGATTACTCTCATCCATTTGTTGCCTTAAAGCATTCAAGGCATTGTTGGTTAATGAGGGGTTACCATTACGAGTCGCAGAACCAGACACTATCTGATTATTAGGCACGAACACGCCTGGTGCTGACTCTGTGAATAATGATGCGCTCGTTTGCAAACCCTGCATCATGCTTGTAGGCATACCATATGGGTAATTCCTACTGGAACCTTGAGCCATATGTTGAGAAAAAGGTAGTGTAAAAGTGGACGAACCAGCGCCACCCCCATTAACATCTGACCTATTTGGGGAAAAATTTCTTTCCATGGCATGAGAGAAAGTTAAGATAGGTTCTGTAGTGGTCGAAGGTACCACTATAGACGTTGGAATTGTCATTGTGGCACTTACCACAGAAGACGTTGGGGCAGAAACTGCTGCCCCACTAGCGTTGGGCATAATCTCAGTGATTACAGGAGAGACTATGGCCTCTGAAACGCTCGAAGCGGTTGTAGGATTTGAACCGCTATTACTATTGTTTCCATTCGTAACATCCATGTTTTGTCTTGGGTTATTTCTGGGTGGTGGTTTAACCATTTCAGGGAGTGACTTCCCGTTTCTCAGAAGCATACACTACACACAAGACTTTTTGGAAACAAAATTATACAAAGAACAAATTAAAAATACTAAAAGTTATAAAAATTTAAACACAAAGCACACAGTCCCACTGGGCGTGCCAATTTGTTTACTGTGAAATTTGGTAAACAACGCTAGTTTGATTATTACAAGAGAGATCAACTAGTAAATCTCGGGACATAGTGCTTTTGTTTATATTTTCAAAGTTATTAGTTTTCATTATCGTTCTTATGTTGATACAGTGTTGTTTTTATGTTTTTATATAACTTGAAATGCAAGAAAGAATATTTATTCAATTGAATAAATAGAATGAAAGAATGAGTCGAAAGTAAAAGGCAATTGGAATAAAGTTAAAGGCTGTAAATTGCATTCAAATGTAAATGATTACAGAATGAAAATGGTTCACATAACATACATTCTCCTTCGAGCACTCGTTTCTCGCTTTGACATGGGTACTTTGAGTTTTTCTGTGGATTTTGTATAATGATTGTGACCCCTTTTTCGATCATAGAACTATCCTATTTATAAGCATTAAATCCTAACTGCTAATAACGCCTAAATAACTAAAAGAAGACGCGTGTCCTGACACACATTTTGAATTTGAATTCCTCCTTATCCTTTAATTTAGCCGTTGTATCCATCGAAATCGAACTAGCAATGCTTTCCTTGAATATTTTGCTAAGTCCACGCTCTTCTTCTGCACAGGGGACATTTCGACCCTACTGACGTTTCGACCAAATCGAAAGGAAACCTGAAGAAATGCAAAGTTAAGAAATAATGCTCTAATTAGAACATTTATTATAAATTCATGCATGATTGATCATTAAATTCATTGGCTTTGAAAACCAAACATATTTAATGACTAATAAAATAATTACATAATTAAATATAATTATTTCATTCATGCATTTAAAACATATTTTTACTTAGTAAAAATGTGGGCTAACAGCTACTTAATTGATGATATTCTTCAGACTTTGACCTTCAGAGTTTGATCTTCAGGTCCAGACGCAGTCTTCAGAATTTACTTTGCACTGTTAGCCTCTCATTAGAGTCTGCTTCTGATAAACGGATCTTCTTAATATATTCCGAGTTAACTTAAATTTTAACTTGTATTCATCCACACTTGAATATAGTATGTATTAGTAATACCAATTGTACTTTTAATACTTTTGTTATAATCAAAACCAACTAGAGAGATTAACAACCAATTTTGTGAAGGAAAATAGCGTTATTTTAAGCAGCGGAATTCAAAAATTTTCCTTAGTTTGATCCTTACGAATTGGGCATGATATGTGTTTTAGGGTTTTTACCTCTTGAAGGGAAGAACCTTTGAATCACGATCTCTTGTAGGGAAGAACCTTTGAATCACGAACAAGACGATCACGAGCGTTGATGAAGATCAACGACGCCTCTAACTAGTCCACACGGACAGTCACCTTCAATAGAGTGCTAGCCCTTTATGTTTGAAGGCTATGCAAGAATATTGAGAGAGAGAGAGAGAATTATTTTAGGATTTTCAATTCTAAAATATTCTTGTGCTTTTAGTTGTGTATTGAGCAATGACAAGAGGTCTCTATTTATAGATATTTCTTGTCTTGTGCATCAAGACAACTCTTGTCTTGTGCACCAAGATATCTCTTATTGGGCAAAGCCCAACAAGAAACAAAACTAGGGCGCGCGCCCCCCATGAGTGGTAGTACTCATGTGCGCGCCCTCCCACCATAACCTATGATGTTCTTGCTCGTTTAAATTACCGTGATACCCTTATCACATTGCACATACACCGTACCTTACGGTGTTCCTTAATTATCTCAATATTAGACTGTCCTTATGTGTGTGACCCTTGTAGGTTTCCATAACGTTGGCAATTATATTAAATCCTTTATTTAATATAATAAAAAATGAGCGGTATCTAGCAACACATCATTACTACCCAAGTTATGAGAAATTAACATGTGATCATAACATAACCTTTAGTGATAATATATGCTTGTATAATTACCCCTTTGCCCTTTATGTCTATATTGAACACAAAGCATACTTGGTGTCATCTTTGTCCAGTTCAATATTGGGCCCATGACATTTATCCTGTTATGCAGGATTGACAAATTCCATATAGGTCACTACTGTCCATCAGCATGCTTTGTGAAGTACCC
Organism: Trifolium repens; assembly: GCA_030408175.1. Lineage (NCBI taxonomy): Eukaryota > Viridiplantae > Streptophyta > Magnoliopsida > Fabales > Fabaceae > Trifolium > Trifolium repens. Next base: position 26,379,273 of record CP125841.1, on the reverse strand, counting down.
ATCAACTGCCTTTATGGTTATCCTGTTACGGACAACGTTAGATCAACAACAAAGTACTTGACTCCACATCTAGGGTACAAAGTGGTTTCAGGTCTAAGGGCGGTTTACACCATTATCACCATGAGAGTAACTTATGACACTTTGCATAACTTTGCATGTAGTACTCTCATAGCGGGTCAATCCGGTATAAATATTACTCCTAATATTTCTTATACCTATGTCAAGACTTGATAACTCCTTATCCCATGATCCATGAGATGCGATCATCAGTCTATCTTCATAATAGTCTTTATGCTTTAAGGTTATCCCTTTTCACCTTAAAGCTCGACTATGGATACTTTAAGAATAGCGTCTTTATGTTTAATGTAATCTCATGATTAAGTCACACTTAATATTAAACGGACTTTCTATTCTAGGGACTTTATTATTTTGAACGTTACAAACATAATAAAGAAATGCCTATTATTATTAATAAATAAAGCACTAAAGTATTGGCCTCTAGGGCTTACTCCAACAATCTCCCACTAGCACTAGAGCCAATCAAGCATTACCTTAATACCCATAGACCTAGTATGTCCATCACGTTTCAACTGCGCAAGAGCCTTTGTTAGTGGATTAGGAACTGTTTCCTATGTTGGTACCTTACGTATCTATCCAACTTTCTATTTCGATCTTTATCGAAATATAGAAGGGTCTAAGTATATATATGAATCGTCGGTGAGATCTATTCTCCGTTATTGTTTGCAAGATCAAACCATTACCATCACTAATGTGATTTAATGTAATCTGCAACACCGAAAATATAGCTTTAGCTCAATCATGAGCTAAACGATCCAAAATACTCCACCTCTGTAACTGAAATAAACATATTACTAAGCTATATAGCTTACAATGTCTATATTCAGGCATGATATACAATATATCAGTATGGAAACTACCATCAATATAACTTCCTTATAATGATATTTCCCACACCTACATATTTCAAGAAATGGTCCTTAGTTCCTTTTAAGGTCCTTAGGGATATTCTTGAAGATCAGTTAGTGTCCAACACTAGTCTCAATTTTGGTACTTATTGAATATGCTACAAGCATATGGTGTATCTGATTAAGTACATATTATGATGTGTATGATTAATCCATCTTCCAAAGCATATGGATTATTTTCACGTGTCTCTCTCTCATCCAATGAGATATGCTATTGTCCTTTAGACAAATACCAATCTTCTGACACATGCGATGATTTTACACATCAAGTGTCTGAACACTTCATCAATATATGTACATAGGCTATTCCTAACTCTTTAGGAATCCTTGCCCAAATACATAGGATATTCCTAACTCTTTAGGAATTCTTGCCTAAGTATTTCATCAAGAGTTATTTCCTTAACCATGTCTCACATGTAAAAGGAAAATTTTTTTGATGATTAATATGTCAGCCACATATAACACCAGATTAATATTATTACTCCCACTAACCTCCTTGTGTGCACAAGATTTTATTATTTGTTCCTTTTTGAAGTTTTGTGAAAAACGAATTTATAAGGGACAAATAATTAAACTTCTGAGAATTTTGATATAATCAAAATTAGATAGCTACAAATTGTATACTTTTCTAGCATCCTTTGAATCAAGCAAAACCCTTCGTATATGTCTAGTACATATATATGAGGTCACTCCAATTAAGGAATGCATCTTTGTTGTCCATCTGCTAAAACTTGTAGTACAATATTCAGTAAATAGAATTTAAACAGATTTTAAGCTTTATGATTACAATTATGATTTCATCATAACTTGCATTATGACTTTGCGTGAAACCTTAAATGATCAATCAAATCTTAAAGGGTATTCTCAATACCATCCATATCAGTGTGCAATAAGAATACTCACTTTCATCGTATGAGTCTTACTCATCCTGATGACAATACCATTATCACCATAAGGTATGTGTATATGGATTCTGTACAAGATTTCATGGCATTTAACCTCTTCTCATATTTTAGGCCTTTTACGACCTCTTACCAAGTCAAAGATTCATCTTTCATGAAAACCATATCACCTTGTTGAGTCATGATTAGATCATACATCTCACCCATGTAATATGTTAGACTTATCTAGGATTTTGTGCAACTTAAACTGATGGTCCTTCAACAACTTTGAGGAACCGGTTTATGTTCCCTTTTCAAACAAATATATTTTGTGGTACTTGAACTTATTCAAGTTCTATATCACTCCCACTGTTTCTTTTAGAGACGCACTCCCACTAGAGGAATGCTTCAAATCTAGCAACAAAACAACTTTTGTCCCAAGAGTGATATAAGACCAGTATCCCTTAGATTCTTTAGGATATTTCCACATATTTATTCTTCCAATTTTGGAATTAAATTTATCTGATAAATTTTTAGTCCAAATTTTCATAAAGACAAACTTGGTGGTCTAACCTTTATATCATATATATGGTGTTTTTATGATTACTTTTAAAAAAAGGGAAACTATTTGTGGGTGAAGATTAATTATAAGCAAATAAATTTCTAAGAGTCAATGACATAATTAAACTATCTTATATCATGTCAAACATGATGTGATAAAATTAGTTTATTATACTCCTTTAATTAAGTATTTATTACTATGACTTATTCATATGACTTAAATACTTTTGTCGAGTCATATCCTTTTACTCTATTTATCGAACTCCTTGACAAATTCAAAGATTTTCTAATTTGTGTCACACACATATCTCCATCTAATGATTTTAATCATCAATGTAAATGAAGTAAAATATACTCAATATAAATATGTTTAGTACTCGACATACATCTCATGTATATTGTTCAAATAGATCATGTGTCAATTTACTTTCAACAAGTAATTAACACATCAAATGTTTGTACTAAATAACAATGCTCTTGATATATACATATAAGGTCCAAATCTTATTTGGCTCTTATTACAACTGTTATAGATGTTCTTATCAAGATCATGGAGCCCTAGTCCATTACTTGATTTGGAGCACTAGTATAGAAGACTTTGCTCAAATGATGGGACCACTACTTGTCTTATCATTCAAAGCTACTTCTATTACCAAATAGAACTCAATAACAATTATTGTATTCTATTTCAAATTTGATTTTAAGTCATGGCATTGCTTTTATTGTCAATGAAACAACTTGTTTCATTCTAGACATAGTTTGACTTAAACTTATAGTCAATGTTCTAATTCTTTAAGCACCTCTTTAGAGATTCAACATCGTGTATCATATACCCTTGATGTAGAAATAGAAACTTTGACTTTCTATAACTAGATGTACAAAATTGAAGTCTCACTTCATTCTTTTATTTTGACTCTTTCATGAACTATCTACGGCACTCCCATTTCAACCAATTTGAAACATCCGTTCTCCTTTGGCAACCTTTATTGTTCTATTCAAATAAGAGGAGTATAAATCTCATTTATATCATATCTCTATTCTTTGACAGTGCAAATTATTTCTCATTCAATTCAACAATTTTCCGATAGATATAATAATTTTGACCATATCTATCCACTAAAATTGATTTGATTGAACCTATGACCAACTCTTTGGTCTATTGAGAAATTCTATCATACTTTGTCGTTCTTTCAAAAGAACTCGTTTTAAATGAAATATTCTATATCTAGATGTCAACTTGATGCTTCTGACAAGCATCTTTTTCCAATCTAGTTTATAGTAGGTACTTTTATAGAGTATAGTTCAATAGCTTATAGTTTTTCTTGCGTTTGAGAACAATTCTCAATTTGTGTACCAATTCAGAAACTCTTTTATGAGATTTTTGTCCTTCATAAGGACAATATAATTTATATTGTATAAAGTTTTAATTACAAAGATATGTAAGATATTTGTATAATTTTTAATAAGGACTTTTATTAAAATGCTTCCACTATTTTATTCAAAACAAATGACCCTCACCATTTGATTCGGAAAATCCCGTTGGAAGATTTTCTAGTGGGTCAAGATCTATATTTCACTTTGTCTTAAGTCCGCGGTGGACGGATTACACAAGACTTAGTTATTTAGGTAGGAACTCCTTCCAATTGTATCTCATACAATTCTTGAATATATCAATTGGGTGAATAACTCCTTATTCTAATTCATCTTATGAATTATTCCCAACCATTGCTTCTTCAACTCATATAATCTCATTATATTTGTTAAGTTAAGTTTGACCCTTACTTTAGAAGTTGGATATTACAATTATCCCATCGCACCTTACCAATATAGAGTATGCACTTCGCGGTGGGCGAACCTACATAGTTCGATACTAGTCTTGATGAGTTCTAAAGCTTGGAAAGCGTAAACTTAATATTCACATATTTTATTATTAAAGAGAATGCACTCCGCGGTGGGCGAACCTACATTTTCTTTATTAATCTCTTATGTGTCTTTTGAGGGATATTTAATTGTTTGATCTCACCGGCTTGTTTAACATATTAAACGCTCTCACATGCACCAACATACATACATACATACAATAATATAAAATGATATGGTTATGGCCTCCTAACGCAAGTGTCCTCTCAAACCAATGAGAGAACCCTAAACTAGCCTAACGATGATCTACTTCTCCAAGCATCATCTTCATGGCTGTCCTCCTTTGTTCCTCTTGTAATTCTATTATAATGTTACATCAAAGAATACTCGTTTTACATACGAGGGAGTAAGATGAGAAAAGAAGTTACATCAAGAAATTCAGAGAGAGGCACGACACGCAGGCCGTATTTAAAATCCCAAATTAAAACAAAAGAGTAAACTAAGGCCATAACCAATCATCACAAAAACACAATAATAAACACATATTTTATTATTATCAGATTAAGTCATGTAGATTAATAAAATTAAAATTTTGGCGAACGATAAAAAATTTGTTGCTGTCATCTGCGCCCAGTGTAGCCTGCCCTGCGCCTAGCGCAGGTCTGCAGCTGAAAACCAATTTTCATTCTGCCATCTGCGCCTAGCACAGCATACCCTGCGCCTAGCGCAGGCACGTAAACAACCCTTGTTTTTTCGCGAATCCTAATGCAGCAATTTTGTGCCGTCAAAACCTCTCATGACCGAAATTCAAAATGATTGATTAACATGTCATTGCTTCACCATACTAATGTCGGATTCCAAAGCAAATGAACATGAATCGCTTCAATATCAAATAACTTTCATAATATGTTTTAATGAATGAAATTATGAACGATGCATCAAATACACCGCCTTGCATCACGATCACTTATATCACATATAAGTCTTGATCATTCTTATTTGTATAAACTTATGACGATTAACATATCGCTGCTTCATCATACAATTGTCGGATTCCGAAGCCGTTTCAATGTCAATCATCAAATTTTACACAAATAGATGCCAAATTTTAATTACTCGATTTTAATCTTAATTAGGTGTTTTAATCAAATTAAAACAAAATACATGAACTAAACAAACATCAGATCATGGATTCGTAAGTGGCTCTGATACCACTAAAGGAAAATAGCGTTATTTTAAGCAGCGGAATTCAAAAAATTTCCTTAGTTTGATCCTTACGAATTGGGCATGATATGTGTTTTAGGGTTTTTACCTCTTGAAGGGAAGAACCTTTGAATCACGATCTCTTGTAGGGAAGAACCTTTGAATCACGAACAAGATGATCACGAGCGTTGATGAAGATCATCGACGCCTCTAACTAGTCCACACGGACAGTCACCTTCAATAGAGTGCTAGCCCTTTATGTTTGAAGGCTATGCAAGAATATTGAGAGAGAGAGAGAGAGAATTATTTTAGGATTTTCAATTCTAAAATATTCTTGTGCTTTTAGTTGTGTATTGAGCAATGACAAGAGGTCTCTATTTATAGATATTTCTTGTCTTGTGCATCAAGACAACTCTTGTCTTGTGCACCAAGATATCTCTTATTGGGCATAGCGGGTCAATCCGGTATAAATATTACTCCTAATATTTCTTATACATATGTCAAGACTTGATAACTCCTTATCCCATGATCCATGAGATGCGATCATCAGTCTATCTTCATAATAGTCTTTATGCTTTAAGGTTATCCTTTTTCACCTTAAAGCTCGACTATGGATACTTTAAGAATAGCGTCTTTATGTTTAATGTAATCTCATGATTAAGTCACACTTAATATTAAACGGACTTTCTATTCTGGGGACTTTATTATTTTGAACGTTACAAACATAATAAAGAAATGCCTATTATTATTAATAAATAAAGCACTAAAGTATTGGCCTCTAGGGCTTACTCCAACATTTTGATCCAACACATCATTCACCATATTTAGGGATGTCAATAGATCCATGGACGCGGATAGTGTGATATTTGTGTCCGCTCTACTGGATAAATATGATATTTGTGTCCACTCCATATCCGTGCGCATATCCACTAAGCGGGTAATCCACAGATATTGAGGTATCCGTGGATATTAACAGATATCCATGTATGACATTTTTTTAAAAAAAAATTAAAGACTAATTATTGTAAAAAAAAAGTTAGTTTTTTTTAAAGACAAAATATTAACACATAATATTTATACATTTTGCTTTTTTTTTTAACTGCAAAATAGAATGTTATTAAAAAGAAGAGGATGAATATGTAAGAAGCTGAAAAGTATTACCTCAAAAATGAAAAAGAAATATGAAAAAGTTTTCTCTATATGAAAAGAAAACATAAAATACAAAAATACTATTTTTTTATACAAGAAAAATATAGAATTTATATTTAAGTATGGATATTTAAGTTATTTTACTAATTATTTAACGGGTATGAATATTCGTGGGTGCATATAGTATTAAATCAGCATCCGTATTCATTAAATACAGATAATTGAAATATCCATTTATTTTGTTCGCGGATATCCATTAAATTATCTGTTCCATGTCCATGGCGAATTTTATCCGCAGATATTTGCGGGTATAGGTTTTTTTTTGCCATCCCTAACCATATTATAAGTCACTATATTATAATAAATTAGTTCTTTTACTTAGAAAATATTACATGTTAAGAAAATAAATATAAAAATATTCTTTTAAAACTTGTTTGGATCTTACTTAATTCACGGTCAAACTTTAAATAACAGAACTCTTTTTACTTAAAAATCTAAGGATTAAAAACCAAAATATTGGCCAATGCTACGGTGGACCACCTTCACAAGTGGTCCATCGTGGACGTACAAGTGATCAAAACTATTATAACGAATATGAATTTTACAAAATCCACCGTTGGATTGAAAGTTTATATCATATAGATCATTCGTAGAAAAAAAATAGAAAAATTGAAAATCATTCGATATGCTATTGAGACCGATCAAGATTAACAGTATTTAATAAAAACCTAAAAACTGTTAATTTTAATGGGTCTCAATAGCATATCAAATGATTTTTAATTTTATTTTTAAAAATTTCATGGATGTACTATATCTATATGATATAAAATTTAAATCTAATGGTAAATTCGTATTTGTTATAGTGTTATTCACGACTATCGACTGATCTACTCAAAGAAGATATTAGAATTTGCTCCGAAGTATATTCTCATTAATTTCTAGATAGTTGAATATTATGATCTGTAATGATTATGGTCTTCATAAAATATAGTGGGGCTTGAGCTGGGACAGGTTTCATTTAGGGTTGGTGTGCCTGGCCTCTGACTCAATGCAATATGTAAAGCACACTTCTAGCTGCTCATGAGTGGTTGTCCCAATGCTAAAGCAAAATAGAAAAATATTATACAAATAAATAACGGATGAATTAAATTCCATTTGAATTTAGGTTATTTTTGAGTTTATAAAAATAATTTATGTAAATAAATAAATTTTTATGCTATTTATAAGTTTTCATTAATAAAAATTGTATCTTTATAAGTTGTTTTATAATAAACTACCTTGAAAAACTTATAATAATAGATAAAATTTGATTTATTTGCATAAACTGCTTCGAATAAGCTTAAATCCAAATGGGGTTTTAGTCTAACTTGTAAGAGATTTAGTGTTTTTAAGCAAAATAGTTAATCTCTTACAAGTTACCTTAAAAAAAATATTTATTCTTGAATTTCCTCAAAAACTTAAGATTAAATAGTTAAAGGTGATAAATTAATCTAAAAAATAGTTAATGCTATTTTAAATCTAAGATTAACTTATCTCTTAAAAAAAATAGTTAATCAAACTTAAAAAAAATAGTTAATCTTACTTAATATTTTTAAAACAATAATAAAAAATAACAGATTTTATTTTCGGTAAATAACAGATTTAAATTACCCTTCAAGAAAACTTAATTATTTCATGAAAATAAAAGAGTTATTAAAAAATAAAATATAAATTAGTTGAAAGATAATTTAGAAATAATGAATTAAATATAGTAGTGGTTAACATTTCCTTATATTTTTCTCTTAAAAAAAAAACAAACATTTCCTTATATTTTTAATCACTAAATATAACTATTTGTTGTTTATATTTGAGCCGGGATGAAATAAAATTCCATAAAACTAGTCTTTCCTTCTCAAAGAAATAGGGTGACAACACCGAGGAAAAATGATGTAACTATTTAAGACTTCAACTCATATCTTCTTACAAATATGCGTGGATTCTCTCCATTTTTTTCTAACTCATATGGAGGGATGTAAAATAGAATAGAGATAGTACATTAAAAATTAGGTTTAATTCAAATTTTGATACTCAAAATACCGCAATTGTATAATTTTAGTCTCTAATTTTTTCATTGGCAACCCATTTTGTATATGCAGGAAAGTTGTTCCCTCTGTGCCCTTTAAAGAGACAAATTCCTTTAATAGAAAGAGCAAATTAACATTAACATTGGGCTAAGTTAAAAAAGTGACCAAAATAGCCAATGACCTTTCAAAGTATACCTTATAATAGTCCTTTTGAAATTGGAAGTGTGCAAGTGCCATGTGTTGATGTCATATGCTTTCACATGCCTTCTCTTATTTTCTAACTAAATGCTGGTAAGTTAGGGTTTTTGATGAGTTTTTCACGTTAATCATTTACACCCTATGGCACTAAATTGTTAATTTACTAAAAATAAACAAATCCACATTTTTTAGGACTTGAAAGATGTTATACTTTCTTGAATCATTCTATATATAGCTTGTTGGTATTTAGTAGTTACTACTACTAGACTACTAGTGCATTATATGTTTTTCATATATCACCAGCATATTGACTTCAACACTGAATAGTATAAAAGAATATTATTCATTAATGTTCTTCAAAACCTTTATATACAATCCAAATCAAAGTAGCATACTATCACCAATTACTTCATTGTATATCTTTTTTTTATGAGCTCCAAGTTTAATTACCTTGATTTAAGGCTTAAACTAATTACATGTCAACTATCAAACACTTGACACGTAGACATTTATAATATTCTAAAAAAATGAAACTAATTGAATGTAACATGTAGTCGTGGTATCTGAAATCAGACACATATTTGATTTTATAAAGTATTCGTACTACATAGATACTAATATGTTATATTTTATAGTATACGCTGCTAAATGTTTCTTGTACTTATTTAACTAAAATATAAGAAATATTATTTTAATCTGCTTTTTTTTTTTCCTTTGACAACACTTTTGTACTATTATACCCTTTTTGAAATTGATGGGGTGGGAAAGCAAAGTAGCATATCAAATGCTCTCTTGCTTTTGCTTATTGAGGATTACATCTTCTTCATGGTCATTGATGGCTTCTCCTTTTGCTCTAATCCTACTTTTTTCATCTTACAAACTTGTTGGATTTGATTTTCTCTCCTTCTTTTTCTCACCTCTAGTATTGTTTTTGTCCACTATTCTCTACATATGGAAACACAAATCAGTTGAAGAAAATGTTTCAACTTCTATGGAGAAGAGTTCACATGAATGTGAAACTTTTCCATCAGCAACTCCAATATTGCTAATGAATGAATCTATGATTGAAGATATGGAAAGGAAAGAAGAAGAACAAGGTAGTGATGATATTGGTGTTGCTAATTATGATTTAGATGGATCAATTTCTGATGAAGAAAGTCTCATAGAAATTTCACTTCCAAGTGGACACTTAGTGGATCATCATAAACAAGAGTTCAACCAGCAAAGTTTGATGGAATTATTAGAAGAATTTAATGAAATGTATGAGGAAGAAAATTTAATAGAGATTGACATATCAATTGGTTCAATCAAGTGCTCAAGGTTTGAAATTGAAACATAATTATACTTGTATGATTATAGTACTACTTTTTTTTCAAAAGTTTAACGTTTGTTAAATTGTTATATCAAGTTTTTTCATCCGCCATATATATTTGGTTTGATTTGGCATGTAATTAACAATGGTGTTATTGCTAATTTGTGCAAGTATATGTGAAGTTATTGTTACTTACAAACTTTATCTTTTGTTGATATAATGTTACTCACAAACTTTGGATACTCATTAAAGTGATTGTATTATTATGATTCTTCTTTTTGACTTAATTTTTTTGACTAAAGTGATACTAAAAATGAAAGTTGAAAAAGGGTGGACCCGGTTGATGGAATTTCCATCCACAAAGCTACTAATTATTATATTTTATTTTACACCTTATTCTTAATTTAATTTTCCTCTTACATTTTGCATTTTATTTTATGATAGTATTATAGTCTATCAAAATATTCAACATGTATCGGATCACCTGCTATCAAGTTAATACAATCGGACTATTCAAGTGACTCCAAATATCCAGTTCTAGGCGTGTGGTAAGCGTCCCACATAGAATTTGTGTTTATAAGTGAGAACAATTCTCATCTTATATTCTATTTTATAGAGTTGAGTTAGATCTGACCAAAATTCAAATAGCAATCTTTATTAGTTGAATCACTAATCCTAAGTTGTGTAAATTATGGATCCGATATCGCTGATGAGATTGCTACAATCTCTACCTTTGCATCAACAGGAGGATCCACAACTTCAGATGTAATGTCTAGCTTTATATCAACAGGAGAAACACGAGGAGCATTTATATCTGAAACAACTTAAAAAAGAAAATCGTCTCAGAAAAACAAGTTTTGCATTCTAGAATCCAAACATGCAAAATCCCGAAATTTTAAGAGGGTTTCGAACCATGTATAGAGAGCCTTCTGATTCTAAAATCCAAACATGCAAACTGAAGTTTGAATTCTAAAATTCGAACAAGATATAATTAGAAATTCAAAGGAAAAACAAGTTTCGTAGGTGCGAAAAGAAACTCTCTTCAAGATTTTAGATTGGGCCAATGAAAGCCCATCTAGCATTCTTGCACCTCATGGTCCAGTATAGAGAAAGGGTAGGTAGGTGTTAAAATACAGTAAATAAATAGAGAAAATGATAATTTAAATTCCACGTCACAATAGCACCACCACTAATTTTTGACTTCAACAATCCAATCACATATCCATTATAAATAAGAAAATAAACATTTCAATCACATATTTATATTGAACATTATACATGATTAACAATGGTTCATTTCTTCCTTCAAAAAAAAAACAATGGTTCATTTCTTGTCCAAAAAAATAATAATGGTTCACTCTATCCAAGATCTAATAGAAATTTTAAAAAAATCTTGATCATATCATATACATTCCATTTGAAAATAATGGTCAATATTCAACAAGGTAAAATTTCTGAACAATTTTCCAACATCCCTCTCCTTAATATACCATATTTTAATATCAATTTCCACCTACCAAGTCATGTATGGTGAAGATGTAAGGAATTTACATATGAAACTCTCTTAGCCTAGCTACTTATTTATGCTTTTACATTAATTAATTTATAAAATAGGAGTGTTTTTCCAACAAAATGTGGTATAAAATACACCCGGTACGAGTATGCAATCCAAAATCAGGGGAAAATAGTCGTATTTTTACGATTTTTGATTTTATACGGTGTTGATATCGACTATTGTGTCGACCAAACATATTTGTTGAACTTGATGGAATATCATATGATCATAAATAAAAGGGTGAAAAAGAACAAGATGATTCTTATAATTACTTCAACAATAATGGTATGGCTTATGAGGCAACTATATTATTACAATAAAGAATTTGGACAACTATATAGTATAGTTGACACTTGACTTGTGAAGAAATAAACCAACAAATTAGCATTCTTTTACACAAAGAGTGAAAGACTTGAATGAATGAATGAACAAATAAAAAATTGATAACAATATTTCTATGCTTTGGAATTGAATAATGACCTAGGCAATTGTGGAAGTATGTTTGAAATTTCTGTACAATTTCTATAACCCTTAATAATTAAATAAAATAAATGAAATAGGTGCCAATGTTTGTGATGTTTGGAAGTAGATATCAATCAAGGTTGGTGATGTTTGGAAGTTAACAAATGGGCAGAATCATTTTTGTTGATGTAGACATGAGATTGGCAAGAGGAAGTGCTAGTAAGCAAGGTAGAAAAGCCAGAGTATTTTCCTTCTAACTTTGATAATCCTACTTTTGTAAGAAAGTCAAATAGCTCATTTTGTTGGAGAAAAGGTTGAGCTACATAATCCTCAATTGACATCCACTAAAATTAAAGAATAGAAAAACCATATTAAATAATTAATTGGCTTATTTTTGCATGCATGTTAAAAATTAGTGTACTAAAAAGTGAGTTGAAATCATCTTCAATTTTTAGAATTTGAAATAAGAGAAATTACATATTTATAGTTTTATACGTAAAAATACACTTTTAAAATATGTGACATGTAAATGTTTAATATACGTCACATATTCAAGAAATGTGTAAAATTATAGTAATTTTATCGTAAATTGTCAAATGTAAAACATATATAAATTTTGTAATTGTAAGGATTACCAATGAATAATTGAATGTTAATTGATCTATTAGAATAAATACCTTAGCATCTTCAATTTCTGAAACCTGACTCTGAATGTTAAAGGAACAAGGTTGCAACATGCATATAAAGAGAATCTCCGACTTTTGGAAGAAACAATTATGTCTTTCCCTAATATAAACACACACAAAAAAAAAAAAAACAAAGATCACTTATGTACAAGATTGAAATTTTAGAGAAAAATATCAAATATTTTTCATCCATGTTAATGTTCCAAGAACATATATAGTGTATGATAAAGTTTTAATCTAACTCTTACCTGAATGCTAAAACTTCAACAAACTCAGTATCAATCTGAAACAAGAATAAAATCAAAGGCCTTAGAAAGTGTTCAAAGAATATTAAATATAGTTAAACTATATAGTATTTAATTTAACTATATTTTTGCTTACTCCTGTCTCTTCTTTGACTTCTCTAACTGCAGCATCACAAACATCTTCACCCTGCAAATGGAATTCAAATTAAATCAAAAACTAATTTTTCAAAAGGTTTTAAAAAATCAATAATAATTTTTTTTGACATACCACATCAACAGCTCCAGTTGGCAATTTCCATATTCCTTTTCCACTGAATCTCCCATTTTTTTCTTGAACTACAAGGACCTATCAAATAAAATCAAAACAATTTGTTATCATTATTAGTATACTATACTTAAATTAAAGAATTTAGATGGTCACTTCAAGAATTTTATTAGTTCAAAAAGTATTATTAATGATAATGACCAAATCAAGGTAGAGATTGACTCAAGGTTCATGAAAATAACAACTCATCTTTGAAATATATGGCATATTTTAGTCTAGCCAAATAGTCCAAAATATAGTCAAATAAAAAATTTGAATGTTTATAGTCATGTGGTCGTGGAATCTATTACAAAATAGTTATAACCTATAGACAACCATACATGTTGACACTGATAATAATTAAAAAAAGTAAACTAATTGAATATAGTTATATTATCTATGTCAGACACCAAACACGTTTTCGTTCTTGTAAATGGAAAAAATGAAGAAAAATTACCTCCATATTGTTATTGACTACAAAAGCACCAATAGAAATGCGATGAGAAGCATTTGCAGGAATGGTATTAGGAGTATTAGGAATCCAATATACAAGCATCAAGTAATCTGGTTCAGCATGATGATATTTGAATCCAGCCTATTAAAGTATCAACACAATGTTACATTACATTACAAACAATTTATTTAAATCATCACAAAATGACTTATAAGGATTATATTATATAACAAGTCACAAGTCTTTACCTCAACAGCAGAAGCCACAAGATATGAATGTTTTCTAGGCAATTTGATCCACACTCCCTTCTTTCCCTAAAAAAAACATTTTTTTTTATCGTGGATCAATATTTAAAAAATAGTATATGTTGAAAACTTATTTGATTCCAAATTTTTTCAATTTTAAAGATTGCAACATAACTGCGACCGCAATTTTGATTATAATTGGTTTGAAATCTACCTGTGTCCTCCATTGTGATAATGAATCTTGTAGCATAGAAGCAAAATCATAAGAATCCATAGGCTCATCTATGTTTATAATAACTCCTCCATGTTGATCCTCAACAGCTTTGAGTAATTCAATGGTACCTTTACATCTCACTTCCTCATCCAATAACGCTGAGGAAGCAGACATATATACTCTTGGTAAAAGAAAATTGTTCTTGGAGCCTAAAAGGGGTAACAAGTTAGTATTTGAATAATGCTTAATTAAGCATACCAATCACATATTAAGGGCCTATTTAGGCCTATTAGGAAAAATAGCTCAATTAAGTACTTATGTATAAGTCATTGATAAAATAAAGTGAAATTATTTTTATATATTATGTTTTTTTAAACTATCTTCGAGGGCTTATAAAAATAAATTGAAAATAGTTTATGGACATATCATAAGTTGTTTTCATTAGTTCTACCAAATTGTCTCACAAGTACTTATGTCAGCAGATAGAGATTCAAATAACTCAATCCAAAAAGACTTTTAGATTAGCTTATTTGAACTTATCATAAGTTATTTTCAACTTATTTTTATAAGTTCTTTAATATTGTTTATACGAAAACTGTTTGACTTTATTTTATCTTTTGTTATAAAATTAGCTTATACAAAAACACTTATATAATAAGTGTTTATGTTATAAGCTCTTAATTAAGCTGTTTATCCAAACTAAGCTAGCTAGCAGCATCAACATGCAAAGCTAACTCATATGTAAACATTACCTTGAAATTGAGGAATGATAGATCCATCAAAAGTTTTAACTAGAAGTGAAGGTGCAACAGCTGAAGAAGCTGTGAGGAATGGTTTAGAATATGCTAAAAGGCATGAAGAATAAAGCTTACTAGTGATAGCTCTAACCCTCATCATTATGAAAATCAAATGTAGTGATTAATCAACACAAAAAAGAGAGCAATTATTGTTGTTTTTTTGAGTGGGAGCAATTATTGTTGTAATTATTACTTTTTTGAAACAATGGGAGAAAATAATGGCTAGATATCAAATTTTATAGAAGCTAAGATGGACAATTTCCGTGCAATAAGAGGCAAGAACTTTGAATTAGTCATATTGTCTTTGTGTTTAAACATTATTTAAGGAACAATTAGAAATTAGAAGAGAGAAACCAACATGAAAATGAAAAAGTGAGCTAAAAGACAAAAAAAGAAATGTTACCGCATTAACGTAGGAAATTGTGGTGTCAGTTTTTCTATGAAGTTTCAGTCAGATGAAAACGCGCTGCAAATCTTATCAACCAATCTTAACTAACTAGAATCAAAAAATTTCGTAAAAAAAAAAAAAAAAACTAGAATCAAATTTTGTCTCCTTTTGTATCGTAAACCAACCGTGTATTATGAGTTTGGATATACGATTTTTTTTTATTTTATATTTTCTTCGATTTTATATATAAACAAATTTTTATTTTTTAATTTCATTCAATTGCTAATGCATCTGCCCAGATATATTAGTTATTGAATGAACTTAAAAAATAAAAATTTACTTATACATGAGATCGATGGAGTATTATATATCGTTTTGATAAAAAAAAATTATGCACATAATTTTTATAAATGTTAATTTATCTCAAATTATAATTTTTTGAAGAAAAAAAATTGTTATTTTGTTTTTATGAACAAAAAATAACTTTTTTCTTTTGGTTATTGTTATTTTTTATCTCTCAAATAGTTTTTGTTTATAGCTTTTTTTAAGCAAGTTTTTATTGATGACTTTATCCATTGATTTTTGGATCTGTTTGAATTTAACTTATTTTTAAACTTATAAAAACAGCTTATGCAAATAAATAAATTTTTATGTTAATTCATAAATTTTCACTAACAAACTTTGTATCTTTTTATGTCGTTTTTTTATTTGCATAAGTTGTTTTTCTTAAACTCAAAAATAAATCAATTCAAACGGAGCCTTAATCTCTTTTTTGTACAATAGAGAGCCGAAACCTAGAAAAGAAAAGAAAAACTAAAAAATTAAAACAATTTTAGGTATACAAGTTCCGAAAATGTAGGGATAGCAATGGGTAGGTACTATAGTACTTATCCTCATACCCGTAATTTGAAAAAAAAATACTTGTACCTATCCATACCCGCTTAGTTAACAACCTTAGTACCCGTGCCCACACCCTATGGTGTAAGTACCCATATCCGTTACCCGCATTATTGCTAAAATGTCATATTATTTTAATAGAATTAAAAAAATTCAAATATTTTAATGTTGAGTCATGAAAATTTGAAACAAAATTATTAATAATCTCATGCCAAAGATCACATCTCTATTGACATATTCACATTGTGTTTGCATTATATTATAAATAAACATTTTTATTAAAAATGTGTAGTAGTTTAATAGTGTTGTATTTTTAAAATTGATATACATATATTATTATATAATAAATAAATAAATATATATTATGTGGGTATGGAGCGGGGTGGGTACTAAGGTACTCGTACCCGCACCCATACCGCTCATTTTTGTGTGGGTAATTACTCATGCTCGTACTCGTATCCAGTGGCGGATTCAGGAATTTTGCATAGTGGGGGCACAACATATATAAAATTGCAACATTAAATATATTTTTTTTCAAAAAAAAATATCTATTACATTGATACATTTCATTTTAAAAAGCATAAATATACAACGTAGTTGTTCTCTACGAGACTCGCGTTCTTAAAATACTTAATGATTTTCGCATTTCTTTTTACTCAATGAATTAAATTTCTCATTTTCAATTGTCAATAAAAGTATCTTTCTCTATATAAGTAAATAGGCAATCATTCAATCAGTTCATCTCTCTCCCATCCGATTTCGCAACCATTCTTGAAAATACTCATAGTAGAGAAAACTCTTTTAGCGGTTACGGTTGCCACAGATAATATCAAAGATAACTCCAAAAACAAATATATACCAATGATCACACAATATTCTTTCTTGTCTCCACTAGCTTTATGCAAAGATTATCAATCCCTTATAATTCTGAAAATTTATCTTCAGAGCATACATCACAATAATAATTTTCAAGCTGAGAAGGGTTTTTATTTTTTAAAGTATCTTTTTATTTTTGACAAATATTTTTAATATTATGTTTGAAGCCAAAAGATTGTATATGTGGTGTGGGCCTACCGAAACCTTGTATTGTATCTTGTAAAAATGTAAATTTATATAATAGAAAATTATTAATTAGTGTTTTTAAGGCACTAGTTAAGACACTAGTTAAGAAACTAAATATAATAAATAAATGTATTTTATTTTTTTAAAGTATGAATAATATTTATTTTAATGTGAAATTTATTTTTTTAACTTGTTTAACTAATATTCTGAGGGCACTAGTTAACACAACTCTATATAATATATATATATATATATATATATATATATACTAAAAAAAATTTCAAAATTTTTGTGCAGGCATTAGCCCACATAGTGCCCAACGTGCATCCGTCCCTGCTCGTATCCAAAATGTGAGTTTTTGCCCTACTTATTGTGGATATTTTTTGTGGATACTCATTGATTATGAGTCAAATTATTATCTTAGGAAAATGTCATGAGAACACAATAATTTTAGTCTCCAATTGAATTACATTATAACTAAAATAAATATTAAGACAAACTTCAGCATTAGCAAATAGTATTTGGACGACCATGAAATAATTGAGACATTAAAGGAAAAGACTTAAAACTAAAAATTGTATATTTGTTGAATGACCAAAATACAGTAGGCTTAAATGCAGTTTTAGCCCCCCAAGTTTCACAATTGTGCGATTTTGACCCCCCAAGTTTTAATTGTGCGATTTTAACCCCCCAAGTTTCATAATTGTGCGATTTTAGCCCC
Organism: Trifolium repens; assembly: GCA_030408175.1. Lineage (NCBI taxonomy): Eukaryota > Viridiplantae > Streptophyta > Magnoliopsida > Fabales > Fabaceae > Trifolium > Trifolium repens. The sequence goes on along the minus strand of CP125841.1, from coordinate 26,361,030 downwards.
CCAAGTTTCAATTGTGCAATTTTGGCCCCCCAAGTTTACCCCCTTTTGCATTTGTTAGCCCCCCATTGACATTTTTTGACTAAAACTTGATTATGTGGCATTTTAAAATTATAAAAAAATATTTTTAAAACAAATTAAAAATATTTGTTTTTAAAGATGTATTAAAAACTTTTTTTAATAAAAGATTTAATAATTATTTTTTAAAAAATAAATTAAAGAAATAATTCATAAAAAAATTTATAAATTATTTTATCAACTACATATAACAATTTATAAATTTTTTTTTAAAAAAAATCATTTATTGATGCAAAAGGGGGTAAACTGATTTTTAATGTTAATTTTTTTCAAAAAAATTTTTAAAACAATTTTTATTTTAAATTTGTTTTAAACTTATTTTTAATTTTAATTTGTTTTAAAAATATTCTTTAAAATTATTTTAAATTTTAATTTATTTAAGAAATATTTTTTAAATTTTTAAAATGCCACATAATCAATTTTTACTCAAAAAAGTCAATGGGGGGCTAACAAAATGCAAAAGGGGGTAAACTTGGGGGGCCACAATTGCACAATTAAAATTTGGGGGGCCAAAATCGCACAATTATGAAACTTGGGGGGTTAAAATCGCACAATTGAAACTTGGGGAGGCCAAAATTGCACAATTGTGAAACTTGGGGGGTCAAAACTGCATTTTAGCCAATAGAGTATATACTTAAGCCTTCAATAGTATTTTCTGTTGGGAAAACACCAGAAAGACAAGTAAATAATTTTCTCTAATCAGCTTTTTGTCCTTCAAATTATGATTGATCTTTACAACGTGTTACACTTAAAATATTTCACCCTATTCGGATGGTGGCTGAAATCATACAACGTGTTTAGCACCGGCCTCAAACATCATGTGTAGAAAATTGCTAGTAAAAAGTAAAGCAATTTCCTACCATGCTTCCTAAATTCTTCTTATAAAGGTTCTTGTTCTTGATGGTATAATAGCCTTGGACCTCACTCCTCTTTTCCCTTAAAAAGATTTCAAGGAGTCACAATCTCATAACCTTGTCCTTTTTCTAATTTCTTTATTGGTTTTCAGCAATGTTAGCTCCTTCACATTCAATTAAGTTTGATTTTCTTAAGAAATTTTCTTGCAAAGAAGTAACAATATCCACCATTAGTTTTTTTCATCCGTCGTTGTTGCTTTTTTTTAATATATGTCTTTTTCTTTGCTGCTTCCACCACTTTGCTATGCAGTGGGATAAGGTGCTAACACCACTTTAAAATAAAACAAGTTTGATGTGTGTTTTCTCATTCCCTCTCCATAATGCAAGTAAAAATTCACAAGTGTTTTACACTAAAAGGACCTGTTGAATGATGATAACATCATAAGGCAGATAAGTATTTCAATTTTCGATAAAATACTATTGAACTTAATTTTAATTATAAAAAAACTCAAGCAGACTACCAACTAATCCAAACCAGGACTCAAATTAGTCCCTAATCCTATAAAGACCTGAAGTAAAATCAAATAGTCCACAATGATGTCATGCAGAGCATGATAAAAAAAAGGGACATGCTAAAAAGAAAATAAATGATAAATTTTATAGTACCAATTTATAAAGTTTTAAGGTGTTGAATGCACCATTTCCAAGATAAAATTTCCATTTTGGCATTCTTAACAAGTGTCGCGCACTTGTTAGCATTTCTACAAAAAAAAAAAAAAAAAGCAGTTTGTTGTCACTTTACATACTCGGAAGATTTATATGATGCATGTCATAGTTGCACTTGCACTATTAAAAATTGATGCCAATTGCCAAATGTACCTTTAGAATGCCAAAATGGTAGTCTGATTTAAACTTCCTGACTTGAACTTGAAACATTATCACAAAAAGATGCAGGATTGTGTAATAAACACAGTTTCTTCTTAACAACACTCTTACTATGAGACCTTAAAAACAAAATAATTCAAACACAATTCAATGACATTATAGAACTTGCTAAAAGAAAACAGATAAAGCCTACTTCTCATTCAAATGATAACCCATAGGTGAGCACCAATCCCCATGAGCAAATAGCCTTTTCATGCACTCTCTTCCTGTGCTTCACTCTTTTTGCCATTCTTCATTTCTTCAGCATTCTGTCGCTGCTCAGCATTCTCTTGTTGCTGCTCCGCCTTTTTCTGTGCTCGAATCATTGCACGCCTTGCTCGTGGTCTCATTTCTCGTACTGTCCTAGGAGGCATCACATAAGGTTCAAGTGGCCGATCACCAAAAGGGTGCTCACTGCCTGGAAAGATCCTTAATTTCCGGTCCCTATCCTACACACATTAGCAATAATGCAAGATAATGCAAATTAGACGATCAATTCTTCAATATTGTATAACCAATTAAAAAGAATAAGAAATAAGCTCTAACAAGCTAAAAAGAAAAATAATTGAAAATCACAGCTGTCAAGAAAACAATTCTTTAGCAATAGGTCGTTGAACCTTCATCTCTGAACATGTATGAAAATGACCTGATGAATTTTATATACATTGATAGCAATGTTCTTTAATGCCTGTCTCTCCTTTATAAACCAAAGTGCTAACAAAGTACTTAAGTTAAATATTAAACATTGGATCCTATGATAACTAGAAGAAACAACAATCAGGAAGTTGGCAGGCATGTGGCACAACTAGTAGATCAAACGGCAAAAAAGTCACATGTTCAGTTCATGGCAAAAAAGTCACATGTTCAGTTCATGTTGGAGAACACAATTCCATTCCTGTAGCTGGACTTTCATTGGTAGGTCATTGGCTAGTACCGTTCTACGTCATCACAAAGACTTGTGGGATGCCCCTAACCTTAAACAAATTTGGTAACTACTCTCCCCTAAACCTTCTAATGACCTCTAAAGTGAAATTCTTCAAGTTCATCATTAGGAATTTTATATGGACATACTCTTACTTTGTTACACTATTCAAGGTTTATAGGTAAAAGTTTTGGTGGTGAAAAGTTTTCTAAGAAATTTAGGTCACTTGCTTACATTTGATTGATGTGGATTGATGAAAGTGGTTTTTTTGTTGCCAAATTTACAATTTAGAATGGACGACAGCAGAAAGTTCAACAGAGTCATTACAGGACTGCCGTTTCAGAATTCATAGAAACACAAGTCAAGAGACTTGCTCCCGCAACATAGGATGAATAGTTCTTGTCTCATACTCCAAATAGCTGGATTACTGTCTACAATTGTGAAAAAATTGAGATTCTTACGGGAGAAACATGGTTGTGATATTTTAAAGGATATATTGCATTGATACTGTCCTCATTATTTTCTTTTGTTCTTTTTAATTGTAATTTGGCATCAAATGGTCATGGGCCTTTATAGATTCTAAAAGATTTGAACCTACAAGAATAGATTTTAAAATTTTGTATTTTTTCGGGTCTTACAATTATTTTGGAAGTATAATTGTAAAGATATTTTAGAAATCCACAGGTTGTTATAATGCTACCTGCAGGGAACTGTTTTGGAAATCATAAGAATCAATTTTATTCCTACCCCAAGATCAATTTTGTTCTCCACTAAAGATACCCTCAAGTCACTTTCATTAGACTTGATTCCTATGATAAGAATCAGTTCTGGAAATCATAATCAAGCATCCTTACAATGTCATTTCATACTGTACGAAAATTTCTATTGTTGGTCACAAAAATAGGACTATAATCTAGCAAAATTCAAACCAACAATGAAAAAGCATTCATTCTGAGCACCAGTAATTTGATTCCATACTCCGTTAAAAAAAAAAATCCCAAAAATATTGGTCTATAAAGCACTTACATCACGTAAGTTGTTTTTAGGCAGCATGCGCAGAACAGCTTTGCGAATAACATCTGTAGGGTCTTTGGCCATCTGATCCTTCAGGGTTCTTTTCTTAAGGTGGCCAATATACCTACATGTCACTACTTTATGTCAGAATAGTCTGAATAATACCATAAGATTATGTGGCACAAAAAACCCGATACAGAACGAAAATTATAATATTGGAAGCAAAATTTCTTAAAAGATATGCATCTAAATCTGAAAAAAACCATTTGATCTATAAGAAGCCTAAAATTATAAATATTCTTTGGTACTAACAAAAAGTATTAAAATGAAGTAATGCAAAGAACGTGCCCTGTATGCCAGTAGTAGACCTTGTCTGTAAGTTTTCTCCCAGTCACAGAAATATCCTTGGCATTAAGCACAACACACATATCTCCATCATCACGATTAGGAGTATAAGTTGGCTTATCCTTTCCCATAACTACAGTAGCTATTTGAGATGCTAACCTCCCAAGGATCTACATGAGGAACATATGAATTAGCAAAATGATCTTATGACTTCAAATTAGTGAATCACTCAGTATTAGATCACAATCTAGAGTCCAGACGCTATCCAAAAGTGCATAAAATGTTGAAAGCTCAGGAATCTTCTATACGATCTCAAATAGCACGTGCTTATAAGTAATCCACCCAATAAATTGTTTCAGAATGTTCTTCCAATATTGGTTCATGGCTTAACCTTCCGAAATAAGTAATTAATTACTTATGATAATTTAGATAAAATATATGTTCTCATCTGAACTAACTTTAGAACTAGATGTTGCAAAAGGTTTATATTCATTCTAGATTATCAGAGAAACTGGCTAGTCCTATTACGAGGATAACTTTTCACCTAAAAAGGACAAATACAACCCATTTTAATTAGGACAAGACACGTATAATGAAATTAACATCAACATAAAGCGAAAATCCTTAACCAAAAGTGAGAATTAATAATTAAAAAGGGTACACCAGTCATTATTGACATAACAAAAATTTAAAATTTATTTAGTTTATAGTATTCACATCTCTATTGGTATGACTCAAAAAATCAATGCAAAAAATTACAAAATATATGAAGCACCCGACATGTATACCATATATGTGTTGGATATGGAAACAGCTACTACTTCCTTACTCGTATTTAATTTAAATCCTACTAGTACATTACATGATATGCAAGCCAATCAACCAAATGACTGGAACCATTTCCTTAACCTATTAACGTTATCTCGCATTTTAATCTTTTCTAAGATGCAAAATAAGTAAAACCATAAGATATTCAACAAGCCCAGCATAAGCTTACTCTATAACCACATATCTCAAAGAAAAGGAAAAAAAAACTGTTTTGCATCAAAATCATCATTTTATGGTCACACCCACTCCCTATTTGTTTATTCAGAAGAAGAAAACAGACAAAAACTGCAGACTCACCTGGCCCTTGGCATCAAAAACCCGCCATCGGAGACCATCAAGATTAATGCGTTTAATTCCAGCTGCAGCTCTCTGAAAACACAACAAAAACAACATTTTTGACAATACAATTCTAAAAAAAATTCAATTGCATCCCATATAACACTGATTTTAACAAACCAAATAACAAGCACATTTTGACAAACACTTGGCATGCACATTTGAATAAACAACTTCCTACCAACAACGGATTTTTAAAATTAGTTTACCTTAGCGTTGAAGGAGTTTAACATCTTCATTTTTGCTTCTGTTTCTTTATTCAATCTTCTTCCTATTAAAAAAAAATTAGAAAATATTTTTTAAGATGCGTAGAGTTATGAAGAAAACAGAGTGTAGAAGCAAGGGTTATATATGAAAGGGAAAAACAGTAACAAAATACATTGAAGTATAGAATGAAAAGAGCAACATACTAAAATTTCAGAAACAGTGCAAACCAACATTCACTGCCACAACCCTTTCTTCTTCTCTTTTCGGCCAATGCTGCTTTTCTCTTTCTCGTGCGCACTGTTCTGTTGCTCCACGCTTTTTCTTTTTTCTTTTTTTTTTTTGTCGAATCTCTTTCTCTTTCATTTATGGGCCAAGCCCATGCTTTTTTGGTTAGAAGCCCATTTTCTTATATATTTTATGTTTGGAGAATTTCTTTTGGCGCACCGTGCTTTTCGCGCGCCATGTTAGTTTTCAATTTTGCTCTTCCGCTACTTAAGTTAACTAGAGAACGTTATAAAAATGAAAAATTATGGAAATTTTTTGAAATCCATCATCTGCTGCTTGCCTTGCGGATAGCACCCACTACTTAAGTAGCGTACTAGTCAGTGGTCGAGTATTAATACTATTATGCACCGGTCAAAGGTCTGTCAAGTGGCCAATTTCGATTACCTAGTTGTGCGGCCATAACATGACATTGGCCGATCAGGAGGCTGCAAAATTTCTAATAAAATCCTCCCCACTCACCTCTTCTCTTCACCTCTCCTCCTCTTCATCTTTAATTCCTACAACAACTGAAATGCATGCACATCTCACGTTGGCAAAGTTCAACTAAATTTTGCAATCATAAATTTGTTGGTCTTTTTCCTTCAATTTCGGGAATATTTTATTAGTTTCATAGGTGTACTTCAAGTCTTCCATCCCCCAAATAGTTATTGGATTTATGACTAAAATTATGGGCAAATTTTAAAATGGATCACTTCATCAAGTAGTCCATGGTGGACCAGTTATGAATAATATTATAACGGATACGAATTTTACAAAACCCACCGTTGGATTGAAATTTTGTTTCATATAGATATCCATAATTTTTTTTAGAAAAATTGAAAATCATTTGATATATTATTGAGACCCATTAAGATTAACGGTTTATGAGTTTTTATTAAATACCGTTAAACTTGATAGATTTCAATAACATGTCAAATGATTTCCAATTTATCTAAAAATTTGTATGGATGATCTATATGGTACAAACTTTCAATCCAAAGGTAGATTTTGTAAAATGTGTATTCGTTATAGTAGTAATGATCACTTGTCCACGGTGGATGGTCCACCGTAACATTAACCAAAATTATGTTCAAATAATTTTTGTTATACTTATAAGAATTCAATGCTTCTAACTTGATAATATATGTTAGACTACAATAGAATTTGAGCTAGTCGCACTATCTGATTTAAGACTACTATTACTACTACTACTACAAATTATTAGATAGATAAATAGATAGTTTTTTACTTATGGCGGTATGATTAGAGATTCACATGGTAATTTCATTTATGGCATCTATAATAGACTTGAATCTTACTCTGATGTGCGGGCATATCTATGAGTCTTCATATAATTAGAATAGATATGATATGACGAGTCAACTGAATATCAAAAACATCATTTTTCTTAAATGGATTCTTTGGTTGCGGTTAATATGGTTAATTCAAACTCCTCTTCTCCAAGAGGTGATCTCTCTTCTCTATCGCTTTGGATGGAGAAATTCAACTTATCGTGTGTATCACCAGACTAATTGATGTGCTGACAGGTTAGCAAATTTTAGACATTCTTCTTTAGATTTTAATTTTTTTTATGTTATCCCTTCTGTTTTAAAACTTCTACCGGAAAACGATGTTAGATGAGTTTTTTTTATACGCAAAAAATGAAATTATAAGGAGTACAACTCACAAACACCTTTAGATCATGGGCGGATCCGAGCCTAAATTATTAGTGGGGTTAAAAATACTCTATGTATAACGAAGGACTTTTTTAACTTATGACTCATAACTTATAAGTTTATATTGGAGGGAAAAACCTAGTTGATAATTTTTTTTCATGACCTTATAGTTTATTTTATTTTGATAAGCTAATTCAATTAGCTTATAACTTATTAATTTGTATTTCAATTTTACCTGATTATCTTAAAAAAGTTAAATACTAAATAAACATATTTTTTTATGTGATTTCATATTTATATACTAATTCAATAACTAATTTTACTTAGTACTACAAATTCAATTAAGTATCCACCATTTTTTGACAAACAAAGTTAAAATTGACTATTATAAAATTAAACTGTATAATTTATAATAATATTCTAAGTCTAATGAAGAACTTGAAATTGTCAATAATAGACTATAAATTAATATTTGCAATAATATTTAAATTAATATGTGTACCGTGAGATTTATAATCATCAATAATAAACTCTAAACCCCGTCAAAAAAAAAAACTCTAAATTTATATTAACATTAATATTTGTACGAATACATATACAATAACTTAAAATTAGTTTCTAGTATAATTTTTTTTTTAATAAATTTTTTGTGTAGCTATAGCCACACCAAACCTTAAGCAGATCCACCCTTGCTTTAGATGTTATGTAGGCTGGTTAAAGTGTTATTACACTAATCAACCTAATCATAATAATATTTGTCTCAATTCTACTTATAAATCAAAATCACGAAAAATACATAATCCGATCAATAAATTTGCCTCGTTTTATTTAATATTTGAATACTTTTTCTTCTAATTTTTTTTTTTTTTTTGTTTTATTTTAACAGAAACATAAATTATTTTCATATATAAGAAGAAAAAAAGAAACAAGATACTTTTATTAAAAAAAAAAAAGAAAACAGATATTATTTTCCCACGAAAAGAGTACCGCACGTTTTATTCACCGAACGATGAACTAAACACATGATGACATTCGCGGTTCAAAGAGACCCACCCATACACACAACAAAGCTTCTGTCTCATTTGTGGTAATCCAACATTCCAATTCATTTCTTCATTTTCTGAAATATTAATAAAAACCCCACCTCACTTTTCTTATATTTATTACGTATACCCAAAATATTATTAAAAGCAAAACAAAACAAAACATTGAGAAAATTTATAATGCTTCATGTTCAAGTTCAACCACTTGCCACACCTTTGATTTGAAACGTGGAAGCAAAAACATCCTCCTACTACTACCTCTGTTGTATGTTTCAACCTTCCATTTCACTCTTTTTCTTTGAATTGTTTATGTTTTTATCAATTTTCATTATTGTTCTTCACTAAGTTATCTCAACTGGGTATGTGATTGATTTGAGATTATTTAATAATTTGATGAAAATTATTGTCAGTTAATCTATTTAATTATACTGTATTCTTCTCTTTGATGTATCTAAATGAATTATCATAATCATAGTTAAGTTTGAAGTTTGATATATAATAACCAATGATCTTAGATAGAGTTCATAATTTTTATGTTTTATTTGTTAGTTTTTTTATTTTATGCATTGAAAAATACTTTCTTTATTTTTCAATCCAAAGATCATGTTGACACAATTACACAACATGGCTACTTTACTGATATGACCAAAATTAATTGAATTTCAGTTATTTTTTGTTTAACATTTCAATGTGTTAATACTTTTTTGGCCTTGTTCTTTTGAACTTCCAAAGTATATTGTTGATTCATTTTCTAGTTGGAGTTTAGAACTGTTGTGTATGACTCATAGTTTACCGACAAGTGGGCAGGTCGCTCGAGCCGTTGGGTATGGTTTAGGGGTAATCTTGCAAGTTGTACACTAGTATTTAAACACAAATGGCGGCAGTGAACAATTGGCCGAATTCCGTGATCAAATATCGTGCGTTCTTTGTTTGTGTTTTTCAGATCTGTTTTCTTTTGGACCAGGGTTCTTGTTCTAACAAGAACTAATTTGACATTTACCATTTATTTTTCTTATTGTTGATACTGATTTTTGTAGGTATCATCACCATCATAAATGGCAGTGATAATGGCTTTGAATGGTTGTTATTGTAACAATATAGAGTCGGTAAATCAACGAAGACCACTAGACAATCTTGGTTTTACAAGCTCGATTTCAGCTCATAAATTATCGAAGAATGAAAGGTCGGCATCTAATAAATCAGGGAATGATAAATTCCATAGGTTCGTGGTGGAAATGCGACAGACAGAAATGCCTCCGTCGAAATATGGTACTAATGGTAGAGCTGTTAAAATGGTACCGGCAACTGAGCTAGTGAAAAGAAAGACAGCGTCAGAGAATAAAGCGGAGACGGTGAATGGCTCAAAGCAAGTTGTTAATGGAGCAAGTTTGGTAAGAAGAGATCCTACTCCAACATTGACAAAGACAACGAAACCGGAAACCTCCAAAGAACTTCCTCCATTGGAGGAGCTAAAGGTTTTGCCGTCGGACGAAGGCTTCAGTTGGGCCAATGAAAATTACAATTCCTGGCAGAGATCTATTGATGTCTGGTCCTTTGTTCTTTCTTTACGTGTCCGTGTTCTTTTGGACAATGCAAAATGGGCTTATGTGGGTGGCTTTACAGAAGAAAAGCAGGTAGGTTCTGGTAATTATTATCTGGACTTTAACCATAGCTGCTTTAAGTATAAACTTTCTCAGAAAACATCTCTTCAACGCTTACTCCATTAGTTTTTATTTTTAGAAATAATCGATTAAATTTCTGTTTGTGATTGTGCTTTGCTGAGCTGAAGTAATTTAACATTGCATTTTAGAAAAGCAGAAGGCGGAAAACTGCTTCATGGTTAAGGGAGTGTGTATTACAGCTCGGTCCAACTTTCATTAAACTTGGACAGTTATCGTCAACAAGGTCGGATCTATTTCCCTCAGAATTTGTGGATGAACTCGCAAAATTGCAGGTATTTTTGTAGATTTTTTGTTGATTTTCAGGCTCATCCGAGATTCATTGATTTAGTGCATTAAACTTGGTTGGACAGATTTTTTATTCTTAATTCTCAATTTAAACTCTTCAGGACAAGGTCCCTGCTTTCTCCCCACAGAAAGCACGAGGCTTTATTGAGAGTGAATTAGGTGCTCCTATTAACGTATTGTTTAAAGAATTTGAAGACCGGCCAATTGCCGCTGCAAGTCTTGGTCAAGTTCATCGTGCAATTCTACACAATGGTGAAAAAGTAGTTATCAAAGTTCAAAGACCTGGCTTAAAGAAGCTTTTTGACATTGACTTGCGTAAGTTGTACTCATTTTGTTTCTACCATTTATACAATTCTCGATTTTGATATATTTCTGAATTGCTTATTGTACCATCAATCAAGTGATGTTAAAGCTTAGTAATTGTTGTAATTTCTTTTTCTTAAAGTAACAAATTTGCTTTCCCTATCCAGAAAATTTAAAGCTGATTGCGGATTATTTTCAGAGAAGTGAAACTCTAGGTGGTCCAACTAGAGATTGGATCGGTATATACGAAGAATGTGCAACGTAAGTAGTACAGACATTATGTTAGAAGAAAATTTCACCTTCCTTCATTACTTGTTATAATTGATATTGCCTTGTATAATTGATATTGTCCTGCACATGCTAATTTTCAGGATTTTGTATCAAGAAATTGATTATATAAATGAAGGGAAGAATGCAGATAGGTTCCGTCGAGATTTTCGAAACATAAAGTGGGTCCGAGTACCTGTATGTTTCTTTCTACAATACTAAAAGCCGATTAAATATTTGGATTGTTTCAGCTTCCTTCAAACTTGATTTACAATGACCTTCATTCATAACCGTGTCTCATATATTGCAAACTTGTTGAATGTAACCTATATAAATTTCTAATCTCTAGCGTCAGTTTTAATTTTAACCGCATATCCTTCATTTACACTCTTGTAGCTGGTTTATTGGGATTATACAGCGATGAAGGTGTTGACCTTGGAGTATGTACCAGGTTATCATCTTGAATAGTACATATTCCTTGTCTCTTTCATTATGCCACTGAACCTGGATTCATAACTGCTCTTTACTTTGATTTTATTTTCGGAGAACAGGTATTAAAATAAATCAAGTGGATACATTGACTTCACGTGGTTATGATCGATTAAGGATCTCCTCACGTGCTATTGAGGCGTACTTGATTCAGGTCTCAACCTTGTCCCCGTCTGAAACTTTATCTAATATATGTTGAATATATTCATCTCCTTTGGTCATGGAAATTTTTATATATCCTTTATTTTATTAATTTTTGCTTGTATTACAGATATTGAAAACGGGCTTCTTTCACGCGGATCCACATCCTGGAAATCTTGCTATTGATGTTGATGAATCAATTATTTATTATGACTTTGGCATGATGGGAGAAATAAAATCCTTCACCCGAGAGAGATTGCTTGAACTGTTTTATTCTGTTTATGAGAAGGATGCCAAAAAGGTATAGTTTATACTTGTAATATTTAAAGCTTAAAACATTATCTTAACACACAATTACAATCTGATGCCTTGATTATTGTTGAGCTATTAGGGAACCTTGTTTTTGTCTCCTCGTTTGCGTCTTTTGTATAGAAAAGATGCTTAATATGGTCCAACATTGCGATGAACTTGGACCTTGGTAGATATGAAATATCAAATTTAACTAGGATTTCTAACTACAAATTAGTTACGAAGTAGTTGCATTAAGAAGTATGTGTCTACCTTCCCTTTTAATGTCTTCTGGCTTGTACAATAGGTGTATGTGTGTGTGTGTTCGCACTCTCACACTTTAAGGCTCATAATTTGTTTTTACAGTAAAACCGAACTCTATAAGTTTGTACAATAGGTGCGTGTGTGTGCACACACCCTTTTATATTTATTTAAACTTTCAATGGACAACTGTGCAGGTTATGCAATGCCTTATTGATCTTGGAGCACTCCAACCCACTGGGGACCTGTCAGCTGTAAGGATATAAAGCACGCTTAAATCATTTACAAGATGGTGGTTCAACAGTTTGAAATAATGATTCATATCTTGATCTTATAAATGTCTTAATTTGACTTTCAGGTGAGGAGATCTGTACAGTATTTCTTGGACAATCTTCTAAGCCAGACACCAGATCAACAGCAGACATTGTCTGCAATTGGGGAGGTATGTGACTATCTAGTGATTAGGAATTATGATAATAAGTTCTAGATGTATAATCATAGTTTTACTGGTTTGTTCCGAATTTTCTGCAGAATTTATAACAATTTTATTATTGATGAATTTTGTGGCAGGATTTGTTTGCAATAGCACAAGACCAGCCATTCCGGTTTCCATCTACCTTCACTTTTGTTATTAGAGCATTTTCTACACTTGAAGGTTTGCCCCTTCTCTTCTAATGTGCATTAATTAACACCTCTCCTTTGTACAATTGTACCTCATATGAAGTAGCTAAGGTCAATCCAACATGACCGGCATACCAAAATTGGTATACTCGAAGAGGAGAGAACTCAAATCTTGAATATGACCCTAGATATCTCAGATTATTTACCAAGACTTAGCCATGCGTTCGACATGTAGTCGTTTCTCTATATTATTCATGAACTCTTGGCATAACACCTATCAGAAAGAAATAATATTCAAGTTTAGTTTTCCATTAAGAAGTATACATTAACTCATTTTCACAATCAATATCATGGGAATGAGAAAATTTAATTTGCTTTATGTTTATCTAGTCTTTATTTGGCTTTTTATTCTTGTGACAGGCATAGGTTACATACTAAATCCAGATTTTTCCTTTGTGAAGATTGCTGCACCCTATGCACAGGTTCAAAATTGTCTATGACCAGTTATTGTTCCCATTCTCGGTTAAAATGTTATGTAATACTCATACATCATACATGCTTTTACAGGAACTTCTAGATATAAGGCAAAGGCAGCCAACCGGGCCACAACTCGTCCAGCAGATAACAAAGCAAGCAAATGATGTACCGCACTTTACCTGAAACTTCCGTTTTAGCTTTTCATTCCAGATGATGTTTGTTTGAAAAATTTAATTATTATTTGAAGTATTGTTTTAATGATGGCACTGTGTAATAACTAGAATTGACAAGTCTTTCGGAACATTTATAGGTAAGAACAAATTCCATATCAATGCCATTAAGAGTTCAAAGAATAGAGGAGTTTGTAAAGCAAGTTGAAGCAGGGGATTTGAAACTCCGAGTTCGAGTCCTAGAGGTAGGCAAATTCTTTAATCTTGACATGGTAATGGTATATAAGTTTTATATACATATATTTTTTCTAGTCTGAGTTATTAAGTGATTCTTCAACTTATTTTTTCTTATTGGAAACATGTATCTTGATTTTTCTAGTCTGAAAGAGCTGCTCGGAAAGCGACAGTGTTACAAATGGCAACTATGTACACAGTATTAGGAGGAACCTTGCTAAATATTGGTGTCAATTTGAGTAGCCAAGGCAATCAAACTTTTGCAAATGGATCATTCGTTGGTGCAGGTGACTTTTACATCACATAGTTATATCATGTAGAATAGAGTATATCAGCTTTATTCTTGTGATTGATTGGTATCAACTTATTCATATGCAGGTATTTTGTTCACACTATTCTTGAGGTCTATGCAAAGGGTAAATAAGCTCGACAAGTTTGAGAAAATGTTGTAGTTCATTCTCAACAAATATCCAATTCCTTATTGTATATGAAAAATATTGTTGATAACATTCAATTTTTTTTTGCATACACATATTAAGCAATGCAAATACGAATCTTACAGAAGAAAGGGTGTTGAAATTGTAAGAAACTATTCGATGATGATAAATAAAATTTAGTTTAGCAAGGAGAAGATTGTCATTTAACCACTATACTGTAGTTAGCTTAACAGCTTATTGTTTTCCACATTTTTACACTAGTTATGGCTTTCCTTGTACACTCTTAGTAATTTAATCGTAAACATTACCATCGCTTAAACTTTGCAGTTTAGATAAACCCTTCAATGTTGAGAACTTTGAATTTATATATTTTCAAGTAAAACAAGAGGGTGCTTGCACAGGGTTTGGAATAACCAAGTTGAAATTAATTTAATTTCAATTTCTCATGTTTAAAGCCCACTCGTAATTTTGAAAATTCTTAAAATTTTGGGTAGGATTTAACTCAATTTTACAAAATTGGCATGTAAGTTGAGGACTGTCTTTACTCATAAACATATGTTCCGATCATATTTCAATCAATGTGGAACTTTTAGCACAATAAATTAATTTCGGAATTTTGTCATTCAAAGCAAATAAATACTCAAAGATGACCAACCCATCTAGTCTGAAATTACCCAATATCATAAGCAATGAAAGATAGCTAGTATATACATGTCATCATATCCAAGTAAATCCAAGTAATAAAAGACATGGTTGTACCCAAAAAAATGTAAAATTAACAATTCCTGCAAAATTATATTCGAAACCAGTAACAGCTAAAGCCTAGAGAACAAAATGTTAACTGTTAAGCAAGTGCATTGAAGGAACTGGTTTCAGATTTCACATCTAGTTGATGATATTAGATTCCATAGATGCAAGCTTCTTGTGCAGCCGCACTTGGTGCTCAGCAAATTCCAAATACAAACCCCTCATAGCACGAGCTCTCTCGAATTCTTGAGTTCCTGAACATACAATCTTCAAATTGTTGCTCTTTCTATTATTTCCACCCTGAAAAAACAAAATGTTTAGCAGTGATCAACAAAAATATGCAAAGAAGTAATCAAATTCTGCAGTCCCTAGTGCCTAATTAAGTGAACTTGGTGGCACAACTTATTAAAACTACAAAGTTAGCAGGAAGGTTATAATAAATTTTTCAGAACCAATGGTTTACATATCATGCATTCTCATCAAGGGACCAGGTACTAGCGTAAGATTAACTAAAGTATTTTACAAATTCAAATAATGTTTCTTCTGGTGTCATTGTTGGTCAACCATGCGACAATCCTATATAGTCTTGACCAATGGACTGTGGACATGCTCTACTACCGATCTATTAAATTATTCTTTGATGGAAAAGAGGAGGAAAGGAATTTGTATATAAGTTACCTCAGATTCAGGAAGCAATGTTCCTATTGATGCTTTGATATTTTCCAAACCTACTTGTTTTTCAATGACCACCCATGGCCTGAAAAAAGACAGTGAAGAGGTTTGAATGGCAAATGAAAACAATCATACATAACATATACAGAATTCTCTTGCCTAGGCTTGCAGATGCATAACCTTTTCTAAGCATCATGTGTTAAACTACAAGAGTAATTTGTAATTACCACCAAAACAGTCTGGAAGTCTTGTTAAAATAATGACAAATCAGGCATTCACTTTTCACGGTTGAACAAACAATTAATAACCAAAGTAAGATATTCATCAAATATATAACACAGACATCAATGTTTAAGAACTAGACACAAACATAATACCTGCCAGTTGAAGATGTTACAATGTGGTTTGGATTTGCCAAGAAGTCACCAAGCTTTTCCAAATCCTTTTCAGTATGCAACATAATGGCACCCCTGGTAAATGTCTCCGATGACAAACTTGGAAAAATGAAGACACTAGTTGTTACTCGAGTATGTTGGTATAAGAACTCTACAGCTGTTGATGAACATATTTTTTTATCAAGATTTCCTATCAATACCATACACACGTTTCTTTTTCCTTCCAGCTCCATATCTTCCATTCTTCCTTCAAGGCTGACTAAAACCAAAATAAAATGAAAAACTTAAAAGTTTTGAAGATTTATATTATAGAACATCATCATAAAACAATATAAAAAACAATTGCACACTGAATGAAAGCCAAAGTTGATGAATATGATAAACAGATGTAGAGCATGCTGGAGAGCAAAGAAGGTCTGAATCTGTTTCTATGACATGCATAAGGTTAGAGAAAAAGTGAAAAGTCAGGCTCCTATGTAGTTAATCTCCGATGGTGGATCGTAGCGCTGACCCCCAAAAATGCTATAGCGGTATAGCGGGATGATCGCTATTGTGAAGACTAAAAATCCATGTACAAAGCAAAAATAAATCCCAACAACATCCATAAATACTAAAAACATAGAAAAAAAAATACACAAAATACATATTTATTTGAATTTATGATAAAACAAACCTTTAGGAGAACAGGGACGCACAACAGATCGTTTGGCACGTCGATTTCCCTGAAGAGCAATATATCATATATGTGTCAAACACAGAAAATGCATCCAAGGATCATATTCTATTACTATACATTTCCCAACATACAAACTAATGGAATGTACTTCGGGAAATAAAGATACATACGCTGCATTGCATTCGATCAAAATAACCCATTTTGTTCTTAGCTATTCCCTTGTGGTTCTCAGCTTCTATTCTTTTGTGGCAGTACGCCACCATTTCTTGTCCTGATTGCGATTCTATTCTCGTCCTTGCAATCTCAAGGAATGTAGCCACAGCTGGATCAAGCTCAAGTATAGGTTGAATGATGCAAATATCACCGATTTCAGCAGTTGTCAATTCTCCATTATTTGGCCCGTGTAACCAGGACAGTACAAAGGTACACAAGCACTCGGCATTTTCTTTGCGAGAATGCTTGTGTTTTTCCACCTATAAAAACATTCACCATTTCACAATCAAATACAGATTCAGAGGTAAAATTTACTGAAAAAAGACCAACTCATATCTAAAATTACAATTGCAAAGAATGTCAATCCAAAACTCTAAAATCCATTTCCCCCAAAAATCGAACAATCTAACATACTATTACTCTAATATTTAATTTAACTTCATTATCAACTAAAATGTGAATAATAACATTAACAATAACAATGCTGAAAAATCAAAAGCTAAAAACTCAAAACAGCGTTTAAAAAAAGCAGCAACATGTTGAAGGAGACAAAAAAGACTCACAGAATCAACAACAGCATCGTAGAAACGAAGATCATCGGGACCGAAATTGCGAGAAGCGCAAACCTTAACATCTTGAACGAGCCTATCACATTCATGATCCTGAACTTGAATAGAGAGTGGTCTGAAGCGTTTCTCGAAGTCAAGAAGATCTTCCAAAGAACCAAAACGGGAAGGTTCGTACACCTGGTCTACATCGTCTGTGAACTTCTCGAACTTTACTCTGAGTTTTGCTTCATCCTCTATTGTTACCATGACGGTGTACCATGCATCGTCTTCGAAGTTTCTGAATTCAGTGGTGAAATTCTCGTTCTGTTGAGGATCGAACAGTGTCATTTCTTTCGTCGGCGTTTGGTTTTGTTGAGGTGCGGGGAATGAGACGGTGGCGCGATTGGAACGTTGAGTTTGTTTTGACGGTGGTTTAGTCTCCGTCATTTCAACAAACTTAGTGGGACTGATGGAATGGAAGCACGTACACACTCTCTCTCTATATATATTTGATTTACGCAGTGTTTGTTTCTAGTGATTGAGGAGGGAAAGATTGTGAAGACGAGGAGGGAAAGTATATCGGAAAATGGGTTTCCACCGTTTGGTTCTCAGGTCAGGGAGGAAAGAATGCTTGATTTTGGCGGACCCCACTGCATTCCGCTCAGTTTAGGAAAGAAAAGCTGGGAAGGGAATTAATTGAACTGAACACCAAATTTAGTAAATGACCAAATAGCCCTCTCCATTATGAATAGTGATGAAAATGATATTGTTGAAAATAATTGTGAGTGATTAATCAGTAATCACACATCACTTAAAAATGAATTTAAAATATCTAATGTTTTGAGTGAATGGGACAGGTTATTATGCATAAAGAATGTTTATGCAGCGTGCATAAACTTCCCATTTGGGCCCCTCCCATTTCGTTATACACCCCACCCTCAACATTTGGCTTTTTGCTTTTCCCATTTCTGTCACCATCTTTCATCACCAACGCAGACGAGTTCAAATTCATCGTTCATCACCATCGCAGAAATCATCATCACCGTCACCGATTCCATCCTTCATCGCCATCACAGAGCTCTTCACCATCGCCGGCAACAACACTTCACCATCGCCGGCAACAACACAACATCGTGAGCTTATTCAACCGTCATCAACATTCAACCGAAACAAACAGCAAAAAGATGAAAACAAAACAGGTTCGAGCTTATTCCTTGTGCTTCACAGTTTAATTTTCAATTAAAGATGACGTGAAGATGTTGCTTATTCATCTGACAATCATCACGTTGAGAAAAATTCACATGACCTAGAATTACCCCTTCTCTCAAACAATGTTTGCAATTTTACTTCTGAACTGATTAAGTCTCCCTTGTTTTCCTTCAATATGTAAAGTGACTCTTGAATTTTTTGATATGAAATGTGTGAATTAATCTGTTTCACATGATTCTGAAGTTGTTGATTGGTTTTTTGCTGTAACAGTTTTTGAATTTTCCCTATTTGCAAATTTGTAATCTATGCATTCCATATGTTTGTTTGTTGGCTGAGCTGAAATCTTGTTGGAACAAAGTGGGTCTGACATGAACCTCTAAGATTTTAAGTGGTTTTGATGATAACAAAGTATTAAAATTGCAATTGGTATTACTAATGATTATTCTAGTGTGCAGAATTATAAGTTAAAATTCATTCAGAAGCACTATGAATAACAAGAGAGAAGCCAAGCTATGAAGCTCTGAAAGCGTGCCGCTGTTCATCAGAAGGTTAAAATTTGTGTGCTGAAGATAGTGCTTCTGAGGACCAAAAGCTAGACTCTGAGGAATTCAGAAGCTGAAGACCTTAAGAAGCTACGACAACAGCATCTGAAGCAAAATGAATTTACGTCACTCAAGAACTGACAGAATCAGAACCAATGTTTGAAGAACAATCTACTTCAAGGCTCTATCACATCCACAGGAAGGAATATTCGTTGGTACAACGTTAATCTTATCCATAAGTGGAGCGCATTTGAGGATCGTACTATCGTACTATTATTACTCAAAATGGATGAGTGATAATTTAAATTGCAAGGTAGTGGAATTGGATTTCTTTGCTAAAGAAGGCAATCTACAACTAGCAATTGTACGAGCATATTCCAGCTGGCACCTTATCTCTCTACAACGGTCATCATCTTCCTTCAAGTATAAATAGAAGACTCAAATGGAAGAAACGACTACGGTTCCATTACTGCGTTTAAGGCTCTGAAATATTCTGACATAATTTGTTTAATCTGTCATTCAAGTCTTAAAGCAATTTGCGTTGTATTTTGTAAACACCTCTGATAGTATATCAAGTGTCCATTAACAATCATTCTTAGATTTTAAGTTTGTTTGTGAAGTCTCTTGTTTAGTGAAACTTGAGCACCTGAGAAGTCTCTTGCAAGTGTGCTTGAGCAATTTGTAATCTTGAGTAGATTATAGTGAAAAGCTCTTGTCAGTAACAAGGAGACTGGAGTACTCTCGATTTGTGAGAGGAACCAGGATAAATTTTGTGTCTTTCTTTCTCTCTCTCAGCACCCTTCTTTATCTTGTGTTTATATCCGCTGCAAACTTGTTTTTATTTCGAAAAAGTTTTAATTCTCAAAACACAATTCAACCCCCCCTTCTTGTGTTTTTCCACCTTCAAATCTGAGACAATAAACTTTTGATGTTTGTTTCTTCACAGTCATATCAAATTATGAGTGCTGCTAGTTGAATTTTAGAACTTTGGATTTGGAACATTAGATTTGTTTTTGTGTTGTTTTCCCTCCAACAATTGTTTCACTTGGTACTGATGCATGCTAATCAGTGGAAAAATCCCTAACCCACTTTCTTATCTAGGCTTTATACTCAATATTGATGGATTGGACTATCACTGTGGCAATCACTGTGCTATATAACTCTTTGAATCCTTAGTTGAAAAACCACCAATGGCTGCTATTAGCTTTAAGTTAGGTTTATTCTAACTTTAAGTTAGTATTTGTAGCTTTTGAGCCTAAATGTGATTTTTACACTAAAATTTATTGTTCAACTCATCCTAGCTTAAATCAAGTGAAGAGTTTTTGTTCTAGTAAATTCATCCCAACATAAGCCGATTTCATAGCGAATTCATTAAAATTGGCTGCAAGGGTGTGGGTGTGCAGAAACACGAATGGACCACAACCATTTAAAAATCATGTTGAACCAGTAAAACATGTTTTCTTTTGGTATCAAAACTAGAGTTTATATATATATATATATATATATATATATATATATATATATATATTATACTTATTTATTGCCTTTAAATGAATCAATGGTGCTTTTCAGATCTTATAATGATTCCAGTTTTGCATGTAGAATGGTTTCAGGTAGTTGACGTTTAATTGCTGCTTTGATGCTTAATTGTTGCTTCCTAAACCATTTAGCTGGTAGAATGGTTTCAGAGAGTTGGACTCTGAAACCATTTTTCTGGTAGAATGGTTTCAGATAGTTGATGCTTAATTGTTGCTTCCTAAACCATTTATTTTACATATATGCAGGTGAGATTAAGAAAATTAGTCAAAGAACAGCTTCATCAATGAATTGGCCAAAGGGAGCTAAAGCTCAGGAAGTAGCAAAGATTATGGATCTCAGAATTGCTTAGAAAGCAACATTATACTATAAGGAAATGCTTAGAAAGATAGCAGATGCAACATGATAGTTGTTAGGATTGTGATTTGAATAGTGCATGTGTTAGCCTTTATTTTTAGTTAAAATAAAAGGCATTTAAAATTAATAAGTATTTAAGATTCAAAGAATGGCAAAATATGCTAAGTGTTTGTGCTTTTCGATTGCTGGGAGTTTCGATTCTATTCGAAACAGATTTTCTTCAATTTGTGGACTTAGCCAAATTTCAGAGTTTCAAGGCTTTCGATTTCGATTGTTGAAGCAGTTAGAGGCGAAACGAGATTCAGAGAACGAGATTCAAAATAAATAATATAAATGAAACCATAAGTGTAGTTTAATGGTTTCACTAGTTTTGTATCTGAAACCAAAGTAGCCCTCTTATGGTTTCCAATAAAATATTCATATTTAATTTAAAATAAATATTATAACTGAACCCATAAGTGTGACTTAATGGTTTCACTAGTGTTGTATCTGAAACCAAAATAGCTCTCTTATGGTTTCCAATAAAATATTCATATTTAATTTAAAATAAATATTATAACTGAAACCATAAGTGTGACTTAATGGTTTCACTAGTGTTGTATATGAAACCAAAGTAGCCCTCTTATGATTTCCAATAAAATATTCATATTTAATTTAACATAAAGATTATAACTGAAACCATAAGTGTGGCTTAATGGTTTCACTAGTGTTGTATGTGAAATCAAAGTAGATCTCTTATTGTTTTCAGTAAAATATTCATATTTTATTCAAAATAAATATTATAACTGAAACCATAAGTGTGACTTAATGGTTTCACTAGTGTTGTATGTGAAACCAAAGTAGATCTCTTATGATTTCCAATAAAATATTCATATTTTATTCAAAATAATTGTGCAAACCATAAGAACAAAATTATCACCATAGGTTATTTTCATATTCAGTGCAACTTTAAGACCAATAGTAGTTACTAGTTAGCACATATATGAACATTGTAGCATCCATTTTCAATCATGGTTTAGAAAAAGAATCGACAATTACAAAAAATAATCTTTTACATCATAATCTCATTTTCATATTCTCCATTTTCTATTCCTATTCCCCATTACAATTTGTGCTCTATAAAAATATTGTTCTTATTTATTCTTAATAAAACTAAAGAATACAACAAACTAAGGCCTGCAAACTAAAGAATGCTACTATACCAAAACACTAAGCTTAACCAACGCTAAACAAATTGAGGCCTACAAACAGAAGCACAAAAATAAATAGCACCAGCCCCTCAACACGTAGATCTCTGAAACCACACCTGCACAGTCACAAACACAAAGTGAAATACAAAAATTAACATTGCAGCCTCATATGTCAAACAAACAAAGCTGATTTACAAGGTTATTTGTTTACCATATCAGGACTTAGTCTTTCTGGTAAACTACCTTCTAATCTCTCCAACCTCACTTACCTTAATTCACTTGACCTTTCTAATAACAATTTTGATGGCCAAATTCCCTTCCAATTTTCTTAGCTCTCACTCCCTAATGTCATTAAATTAACTGCAACCTTATTATGATACAACACATAAATTTCATTTCTTTGTAGCATAAATTATCCAAGTAGAAGATATATACTAGAGTCAATTGAAAAAAATCACAAAAATGCAGACCAGACATGAAGGTAATTAAGACTGAATCAACATTTACCTTGTTATACTTGGCAAAAGAATAGTCCTCTGTTGGTGGAATACCATTTAAAACTTGAACCTGCTAACAATAGTATCAAAATGCTCAACTACACAAACCAGTAACCACAACCAACACACATCCACACAGAATTCTTACTAAAAATCCCATAAAAAAAATCAATAGAAAAGAGAAGAAAAACTTGATTGTTGTTACAGCACCTTCCATCACCACATTCACTTTCATTCATCATCACTACAAATCACTACCAACCACCATAACCCAAAACAAAATCAAAGAAACAGAACACATGAAAACAGAACCAAAGAACAAATGGCCACAAGGAGGAGAATCGAAACAGGATTGGAGAAATAGAGGAAGATGTTTTCCACCGCACAAAACCACCGCCGCCAATTCCGGTTATTGCCGATTCTGGCTGTCTCCGTCGCCGCCGCATCACTACCGGACCACCATTAGACCACCACTGCATGTCCACCGCACCACCGTCGGTCTCTCTTCTACATCTCTCACTGGCCGCTTCACTTTCTCGCGAAAGAGCGTGTGAGACTGAACAGGGAAGGGAGGATGCTAGGATTATTACACGTGTAATCACAATCCGATGGTGCATATTGGCTTATGCACCATGCATAAGGATTACCCTTATGCATAATAACTTCAGCCTGAGTGAATATGTTGTTGTGATATTAAAATCTCTTGCTATTTGATTCTGATTGTGAGAACATTTTATGTGAATATTTGAATTTAATTTCAAATCTTCATGCTTTTTCCCTGTGTGTATTATTTGAGTATGTGTTGATATTTAGACCAATAAAAAAAAATGGTTGTTTAGAATCAGAACTCTAAACAAATTTCTATAATTTAATATGCTACTATACACTTGATTTCTATAGTGAAGGAAAATTCTTCGGGATCAAAAAGTGCGAAAAAAATATTTAAAGACTAAAAATAAAATTCTAAAAAATTATAAGGATCATTTACTTATTTAATCCTATAAAAAATGATACAATACCAACCTCACATACATGGTTGTTTAATTATTATTATCGAGATCATAGCGTTTGATTATAAACACATATAAAATGTTCATGGCAATTCAGATCATAAGGTAGTCTGATACATAGTACATACATACTACTACGCGTGTTAATTTGACTAATATATAGATTAAAGAAATCAAACAAGTGCATCAAATGTATTGGATATATATCTTGACTTTGATGTAATATAAAGTGTATAATATAATAATTTTTAATCAAATTCTGGAGCACTTATAATTGATTCTGGACGTGTAGAATTGATTCTGACTTGTTTGGTTTCTCAAAAGTAGAATTGATTCTGCCTCTAGAATTGATTCTACTTGAAGCTAGAAATCGTAGCTTCTGATTCTAGAATTGATTTTTACACTCAAATTTTTTGTTCAACTCACTTTTACATGAATATATCCAAACATAAACCACTTTAACTTAAAATCAATTTTACCCAGAATCAATCTTACAGAATCAATTCTGTCAAAATCAATTCTCGTCACCACCAAACCAAACATACACTAAACTACGAATAATCAACCATTCTTCTTAGATTTGAAGGATGGAGGGTTGACGTAAAAAAATGCAATAACCAACAATTTATATTGATTCAAGTCGTAAGAAGCTTTTATTAAAAAAAAAATCATAAGCTTGAACTCTTTAAATAAAGGTAAAATGCATCAATATGTTTTATATTTGTATCAGATAAATTCTTCAAGTTTTTTAAGTATCAGATAAATCCTTTAAGTTTTAAGTTTGTATCAAATAGGTTCTGGACTGGACTAAGGCCCAAAAATAAATGGCATAGGCCCAATATCAAGATGGCCCAACAAGACAACTCATATTATTCAAAAGATCAAACTTGACGGGAAAGTCACATTAACGGCGCCACCTACAAGCAGATGACGCCCTCGCCCCAGATATAACTGTTATCTTGGAAACTCAGCATGCCTATCACCACGTGGAAGGAAGTAACCACCTCTTACCACCATGATCACCACCGAAGCCAGAAGGTAACCACCCATCACCACCACGTGGAAACGGTGGAGGAAGGAAGCAACCACCGAGATCATGGGGTATCCATGAACATAGCCCTAGAACAACTGCTACTTGTAAAACTCTATAAATAGGAGCTTATGCTCCATTGTAAAGGGTTCACAATTTTTTAATAGACAAGAGATTACTCATTTCTTACCTATGGTTCATTAATTTATCACCCCCCCTATTTGTTCAAGAGAACATTTTGGCGCCCATCGTGGGACTGCGGTAAAACGATTCTCAGCCTACCACTCATTGAAGACAGGAATCCCCCCAAATGGTAGGGGAAACTCCAAATCATGGCACTCACGGTTCCGGGATGACCCTGACTGAAGCCGTCAATGAACTTAGGCGACTTCAAGCCCAGATAACAACCCTGAACCAAGAGAAAGCCAACAAAGATGACGATCAAGACGAGGATCAAGTCAATGATTCTCAACCCCTCGCACAAGCCTTGTGGGACGCTAGAGTCCCAGAGAACTTCAAAACACCACATCTGCCGACGTTCGACGGAAAAACAGACCCTACTGAACACTTGATGGCGGTCGGAACACAAATCGCCATCATAGGCGCGGCAGAACACCTGAAGTGCAAACTACTCTCGGGAACTTTGAAGGAAGCATCACTAAGATGGTACATGAACTTGCCAAAAAACTCCATCAAGACGTGGTTAGACTTCCAACGCAAATTCATTCAACAATTCTCGGGATCAAAGCACATCAAGGTCACAGCCACTAGCCTCTTCACTACTCGCCAGAACCACGTTGAGACTCTGCGTGAATACTTGGCCAGATTTTGCGAAGCAACCATCAAAATATCTAATCCTAACCAGGAAATGTTCGTAGCAGCATTCCATAACGGTTTAAAAGCTGGTCACTTCAATGAATCCCTGGCACATAAGCCAGCGACCTCAATGCAGGAAATCATCAAGAGGGCTGAATGTTACATCAAAGGCGAAGAAAGTAATGCCGAGAAAAGATCCAGGGACGCAAGAGAAAGAGAACCACTTAACAAGGGAAACAGGGCCCCAGATTTTTATCCACAAAGACGACGACAACCAGATCACAGAGGGTGTGAACCCCAAAGGAAACCATATCACCAGCAAATAAGGCGAGACGTCGACAGATTTTCGGAAAAAGAATACACGCCCTTAAATAGAGCCAGAGTCTATATTCTAGACGAAATTCTGGAGGCATGACTCACCAGGTTGCCCCCTCAGAGAGGAAATGAATACCAGTTAGGGCAAAACATGAACGCGTGGTGCGCATATCACAGATGCAGAGGACACGACACTGAAAAATGTTTTAGACTAAGAGATCTCATTGAGGAGTTGATAAAGAGCGGCCATCTAAGGAAGTTTCTTGATGACGCCGCCAATGGGAAAATCGTAGTCCCAAAGGTGCAAAGGGACCCACAAAAAGATCAAGGACAGGGCTCAGGAGAAGAGAAAGCGAGAATATCAGTTAATACTATTGCAGGAGGATTCGCAGGAGGAGGCGAGTCTAGTAACGCCCGAAAACGCTACGTCAGACGAGCGGAGTTTCAAGCAATATTTGTGGGGCATACTTCTATCTCAGCCACGCCGGATCTTTCTTTTACAAAGGAGGACAAGAAAGAGGTCATGCCACATAATGATGACCCGCTGGTAATACAAGTTCAAATTTTGAACTGTGATGTTAAGAGAGTATTAATAGACTCCGGCAGTTCAGCGGACATCATGTACTGGGAAGCATTCAAAGCCATGCAATTGTCCAATGAACACTTAATGCCTTATAATGGCACTTTGGTAGGCTTTGCCGGCGAACAAGTGGAGGTTATGAGATATACGACATTGCTCACAACCTTCGGTGACAGCGACAACGCCAAAACCATAAAGGTGCGATAC
Source organism: Trifolium repens (assembly GCA_030408175.1). NCBI lineage: Eukaryota > Viridiplantae > Streptophyta > Magnoliopsida > Fabales > Fabaceae > Trifolium > Trifolium repens. Next base: position 26,334,347 of record CP125841.1, on the reverse strand, counting down.
TTAGTTGTAAAAACCCCCTTTACTTCCAACAACATCATCATCGGAAGGCCAGCTTTCAACGCCTTAGAGGCTGCTATGTCAACACTGTACCTATCCATAAAATACCCATTGGAGGACGGAAGAGTAGGAACGATCAAAGGGGATCAAGCATTGGCGAGACGATGCTATGAGTCAAGCCTGAAAATAAGACATCGAGCCCATACAACCTCAGACCCTACTCGCCCTGGCAACCAAAAGGGTGGAGTTAACGTGATCAGCCCTCTGGACCTTGACCCAAGGGAAGAGTTCAAAGACAGAAGAGTGAGTCCTATAGAGGAGCTTGAGCAGGTACAAATTGGAATAGAAACGCACCAGACCACCAACATTGGCACTTCATTGAGCCACGGGGAGAGGGAAAAAATCCTAGCGACACTGAAGCGAAACATAGATTTATTCGCATGGCATCCTTCAGACATGCCAGGGATCGACGAGTCAATAATCACCCACAAACTTTCGATCTCCCCGGAGACAAAACCGGTTTCGCAAAAGAAAAGGAAGGTTGGCGAGGAAAGAAGAGCGGCGATCGTAGAGGAGGTGACGAAGTTAAAGGAGGCAGGATTCATCGAGGAGATCAAATACCCATCCTGGTTGGCAAACGTAGTGATGGTAAAGAAAGCAAATGGGAAGTGGAGGATGTGCGTAGACTTCACGGATTTGAACAAAGAATGCCCAAAAGACCCTTATCCTCTGCCCAATATTGACAGATTGATTGATGGAGCATCTGGGTACAAAATGCTCAGCTTCATGGACGCCTACTCAGGATATAATCAGATCAAAATGAATCCAACAGACGCTCCCCACACTGCATTCATGACCAACACCTGCAACTACTTCTACAACGTCATGCCTTTCGGTCTAAAGAACGCGGGAGCCACTTACCAAAGGTTGATGGACAGAGTATTCTCAGAGCAGATAGGAAAGAACCTAGAAGTCTACATTGACGACATGGTAGTAAAGACCACAGAGAACGGCGAGCATGATCAAGATCTTAGCGACATCCTCGCCTCTGTAAGGAAGTATAACATGAGGTTGAACCCCACCAAATGCTCATTTGGAGTACAGTCAGGGAAATTTTTAGGGTTCATGTTAACCAACAGAGGAATAGAAGCCAACCCAGACAAGTGTCAAGCAATCATAGACATGAGGAGCCCCACTTCAGTCAAAGAGGTGCAACAGCTAACCGGAAGGATAGCGGCTCTATTAAGATTCCTATCATGCGCAAGAGAAAAAGCCTTTCATTTCTTCTCCACACTTAGGAAAAGCGAAAGGTTTGTGTGGAGCACTCAATGCGAGGAAGCTTTTCAAAATCTGAAAACTTTTTTGGCCTCGCCCCCGATCTTGACTCGCCCAGAGAAAGGTAACACATTATTCCTATACCCCGCCGTCTCAGATAAAGCCTTAAGTTTGGCACTAGTACAAGAGATCAAAGGAGAGGAAAAGCCCATCTACTTCGTCAGCAGAACATTCAAGGGAGCAGAAGCCAAATATCAGAAAATTGAAAAGCTTTCCCTAGCAGTCATAGTAACGGCGAGGAAGTTAAGGCAATATTTCCAAAGCCACAAAATCGTAGTGAAGACAGATTACCCCATCAAAAACGTTCTGAGGAAGCTAGACCTAGCGGGAAGAATGGTGGCCTGGTCAGTAGAGCTATCAGAGTTTGACATAACCTTCTCCCCAAGAGGCGCGATCAAATCGCAAATATTAGCAGATTTTTTGCTGGAACTAACAACACCCCCGGAGGAAAGCAAAGAACAGCCTTGGACGCTCTCAGTGGATGGAGCCTCCAACGTAAGAGGAAGTGGAGCAGGAGTAGTTTTAGAAGGCCCAGATGGAGTGCTAATAGAACAGTCATTGAGGTTTGCCTTCAAGGCGAGCAATAACCAAGCAGAATATGAAGCTCTACTCGCCGGAATGAAGTTGGCAAAAGAAATGGATATAGCAGATCTCAAAGCCAAAAGCGACTCACAACTAGTAACCAATCTAGTGTCAGGAGAATTCCAAGCAAAGGACCCCCAGTTGATCAAATATCTAGAGAGGGTACGTGCCATGTCAAATCTTTTTACTTCCTTTGAGTTAGTTTATGTGCCCAGGGAGCAGAATGCAAGAGCAGACCTACTCTCAAAACTAGCCAGCACCAAGAAGCCAGACAGCAACAGAACCTTCATTAAAGAAAAAATAGCTAACCCAAGCATAACAGAGGAGCCGGTCTTAATGATCGTTGAGTCGGAAGATTGGCGAGCACCGATCATAAGGTATCTACAAAAAGATGAACTTCCAACAGCAAGAGAAGAAGCCTATAAGATAAGAAGAATGTCAGCGTGGTATTCAATGTTAGGAGACAAACTCTACAAAAGGGGTTTCTCGGGACCCCTCATGCTCTGCATCAGCCCAGAAGAGGCGAAAGGAATACTGGAAGAAGTTCATGAAGGTTCATGTGGGAGTCATATCGGGGCAAGGGCCTTAGCAGGGAAGATTCTCAGAGCAGGATTTTATTGGCCGGAAGTGCACCGAGACGCCACTAGATACGTTCAAACGTGTGACAAATGCCAAAGATTTGCAAATTTACACTACGCCCCAGGGGAACCATTGAAGTCGGTCCTGTCTCCCCGGCCCTTCTTCATGTGGGGGACAGACATCCTGGGGCCTTTCCCCGCCTCGACGGGGCAAGCAAAGTGGATCATAGTGGCGATCGACTATTTCACCAAATGGATTGAGGCGGAAGCACTCTCAAACATATCAGCAGACCAAGTCAAAAAGTTTTACTGGAGAAAGATCATTTGTAGGTTTGGATTGCCTAAGTATATAGTGTCAGATAATGGAACTCAATTTGCAAGCGAGAAAGTAGTTCAATTCTGCAAGGATAAGGGAATTCAGAATACATTCATATCAGTAGAACACCCTCAAGACAACGGACAAGCAGAATCAGCCAACAAAGTCATCCTCAGAGCGATCAAGAGAAGAATAACAAGCAAAGGTGAAGGTTGGGTGGCTCATCTCCTACCAATTCTATGGTCATACCACACCACGCCCCAATCGTCAACAGGCGAAGCACCTTTCACAATGGTGTATGGAACTGATGCAATGATCCCTGCGGAAATAAACCAACCCTCCAAGCTGGCGTAGGGACACCCTCACACTTCAAAAAAATACTGAGGCATTGCAAGAAAATCTAGATTTGGTGCCGGAACTAAGAGACAACGCCCACTTCAGGGAGTTTGTCTCGAAGCAAAGAGCAGCAAGAAGGTACAACACCCGAGTCATATCTAGGAGATTTAGAGAGGGTGACTTAGTTCTCAAAAGGCCTATGGGAAAAGATAAAGGAGGGAAGTTAGCAGCAAACTGGGAAGGACCATTCAGAATCAACGAAGCCTTCGAAGGAGGTGCATACAGATTGGAGACAATGGAAGGAGAAGTGTTACATAGAACATGGAACGTGGCCAACCTCAGGTTTTATTACAGTTGAACTGCCACAAGTAACAAGAGAGGCGACGCCTAGGCGCACGTCCAACAAATTTACAAAGTCACTGCATGTTATTTTCAAATGTACTGAATTTTTCATCCCAATTAATAAAAAGCGGTGGGACACTCTTTTCTCCTATGCAAATAGGAGTTTTTAATGAGGCTCACCGTTCTAAAATTTTGGGTTTGTGAAGAACTGATACATAGGCATACAACATGACAGAGAAAGAAAAAATGAGGTTGAAACACCATGGCGTTATCCATGAATCTTACGAGTAGGAAACGTCAGAAATAAAAACGGCGATATCCGTAAATCTTACGAGTTGGATACGACGGAAACGAGTTGAAACACCATGGCGTTATCCGTGAATCTTACGAGTAGGAAAAGTCAGAAATAAAAATGGCGATATTCGTAAATCTTACGAGTTGGATACGACGGAAACGAGTTGAAACACCATGTCGTTATCCGTGAATCTTACGAGTAGGAAACGTCGGAAATAAAAACGGCGATATCCGTAAATCTTACGAGTTGGATACGACGGAAATGGGTTGAAATACCAAGGCGTTACCCTTTAAACCTTTGCGTGGGGGGCGTCCAAAAAATTAAAATAAGGTTGAAATTATGAGGCGTTACCCTTTAAACCTTTGCGTGGGGAGCGTCCAAAAAATTAAAATAAGGTTGAAATTCCGAGGTGTTACCCTTTAAACCTTTGCATGGGGGGCGTCCAAAAAATTAAAATAAGGTTGAAATTCCGAGGCGTTACCCTTTAAACCTTTGCGTGGGGGGCGTCCAAAAAATTAAAATATTTGAAGCATGGTTGAAAGTCCAAAACGTTACCCGTAAATTGTACGAGTTGAGAACGAAGAAAAGAAAAAAAAAAGACATATCAAAATATCAAGGCGCAACCTATTGAATGGGAGACGCCCAGAAGCAACGTTACAGAAAATATAAAAGGTAATTCAGTAAATTTTACTTTGGTTATTTAATTAGTCTTAAAGACAGGCAGAGCTATTATCCAAAAGACCATAAAGAAAGAAAGCTCGCAAAACAAGCATGTTCAAAGGTAACAAGAGCAGTGACAAAGTCATTCAAAATCTGATTTCATTCATTGAAGATTTGGATACAAATTCAAAGAAAACTACATCAAATTCAAAAGGATGTGCGAAGTGTTAATACAATAAAGTCCTACAACTACTACAATAAGCATCAACACTCGCATTATTCAAGAGGATCCCACAGTTCCTGGCATTATATTTCCACTTTTGCCCAGGTGAACCAGGGGACCCTGATCCATCATCCTCACCCACAAGAGGTATCACTTAGAAGATTTCACCTTCGAAGGTGTCGGCGTCCTCGCCACAGATTCCACAGTGGTTTGGGAACCTTCTTCCTCGCCGGGAGGAGATCCATAAGCATCAAACTCCTCAGGAACGTAAGTCTTCAAGAACTCAGCATAATCTTCGTCAATATCATCGGAACTTGAAGAACTTAACTCCCGAGGATCATACGTCTTCAAGAACTCGGCATAGTCTTCATCAGTATCATAAGAACTTGAAGAACTTGGCAAAACAACGACGGTTTTTGCCTTGATCTTTCTGGAGGCGGTAGTACGCCTAGATTTGGAAGCAGAGGCATCCAACTTCTTCTTCCCCTTCTGGGATTTAGATTTTCCAGCAACGTTGTTTTTGGAACTATTGTTATCCATCTCAGGGTGATTAAACGAAAAAGAAGAAGAATTAACGATAGAAAGATGGTGGTTACGAAAAGAGAAGAAGAGTGGCTTTTATAAACAGAAGTTAGGAAAAACCTAGCACGTGTAACTGCAATCCACAAATAAATGAGGAAGCAGTTTCAACCACCGCAATAAAGGGATTGGCCAGTTCAACAGGCGGTTGCGAAAACCAAGGAAAGCTCAACAGAGAAATTTGACTGGTCAAACATAGTAATTCACGCCGAGTAAGCCGGGGCGATACCCCATACGACGCCACACAGTCAAATTAACGTACAATCGAGACGACGAAACACAACATTCAATAGCAAGACAGGGCGAAGTAAAAGACATGGAAATAAAGAAAATATTCATGCGATACAAATGGCCTCAGAAGGGCACCAAACATTGTCATTACAAAATATGTCAAGCCCACGCAGGGGCGATCATCAAAACAAAGCAACAATAAAAAGAGTCAGTATAAAGGGAAGGAAGGCGGAGAACTATTCCTTGGCTGGTGGTTCCTTGGTCGTCTCGATGGGGGCATAAGACACCAGCTTGTCTCCATCAATCTTCAACATGGCGTCAGCTTTACCCAGGCGCTCACGATCAATGTCAGGGAAGAGGAATTTCACTTGGTCCAGAGCATAAATGAAACCCTCGTCAAACTAAACGCCGATAGTCTGCTCCATTTGGTCCTTCTCCGACGCCCAAGCCTCCTTCTCCTTCCTCAGGGTCACCAGTTCACTCAAGGCTGCTTCATGATCCTTGGACAAGGTGGCAATTCGCGCATCTCTAGCAATAAGACTCTGTCGAGTAAACTCCAATTCCTTAGTCAAGGATTCCTGGTTCCTCTTCACCTTCGCCAACTCTTCATCATGAGCTTTCACCAACTTGGCGATCTCAGCCTCACACTTTTCCTTCAGGGCCTTCATCTCGCCCTCCAGCTTCACCTTGGTGGATTTCAAATCTTCCTCCAGAGTAGCCAAATTCTTGTCGACCAAGACTTCTTTCTCCCTAGCAGCAGCAATCTCAGCCCTTTGGCGAGCAGCCAAGGCATAATTAAGAAGAAGTCCTTTGAGCTCATGGCCAAGAGCCATCTTCAGCAGCTCATCAGTGGAGGTAGCATTGAAACGAGAAGAATTCCCGGCCAAGTTCACCATCCTCTCTAGGAATAACTCAGGATTAAACATAGGATCCCAAGGTGAACTCCCCCCAGATTGATCGACCACGGCTGTAACATCCTCGCCAGCAACAGGCGAGACCTCTTCCACGGCCTCATTCTCTGCCCTCACCTCCTCCTCCAACAACGGAATTTCAGCGTCCTTCTTGGCTTTCTTCGAAGCTCTCGTTTTCTTCTTAGCAGGTGACTTAATCTGCACCTCCCCAGCATCCATGGACTTATCAGCAGCAAGATCCCCAGCACTAGACGCCCTGACAGGAATACTGATACGGGCGTCATTTGTTTTCCGTTTCTTCTTATCGCCTTCACCAACCTCCAATTGGCTAAGAGCATCCACCTTCTCCTCAGGCTGAGCTTTCTTCACCCTAGCCTTCTCCAAGAACTTCATCCTCTGTTCATGAGTGAGAGTCGACATTTCTTCTACAACAGAAAGAAGAAAGTCAGTAAAAGGATATAAATGAAAACAATCACATAAGAAATGACTTAGACAAGAGGGCGACAAGGACCACAAAAACTTACTAAGATAGCGCTCAAGAAACCACCGTATCCCTCTCGAACTCGCTCAACCTCTCATAAACGGCGCCCTTGATCAACCTAGGATTGGCGGTCCAATAGAAGGGAAAGACAGGCTCATTGTCCTCGGAATACATCACATTTTGACCCCTCTCCCCACTACGGACACGCACAAAGGTGTCCTTATAGTTCTTATAGTTAGAACTATATAAGGTGAACAAACCCCTATTTGTTTGACCACTCAGGGAGACAACTGAGTTGGGGAATAAAGCTTTGATTTGATAAAAGGAAAAGAAAACAGCAACGGAGGGCGACGCAATATCAAGGCCGAAACAAACTAACTCAAACGCCTTGATGAAAGACCAACTATTTGGACTAAGTTGGGTGGGGGCGACATTGAGGACCCTAAGCATGGATATTTGGAATTCAGTGAAGGGGAAATACAGGTGGAAATCTTTGATGAAGTGGGTGTACATGTAAAAGAAGGCTGGCTCAATGTTAGGCACAGCGGTTACATATTCGCCCGCCTCTACCGGTTCTAGTACGACCTCTTCTTCTTCAAACTCACCGGAAACATCATGTTTCTCCCTAAAATGCGCTACACTCTCAGCACTTTGGTATATGGAAGAAACCTCTATTTTTGTAACTTCCGATCCTACAGCAACAATGGCGAACGACTCTTCACTTCGTTTTCCTGTGAAAGACGAAGGGGAAATGATTACACAGTCACTACTACTTCCACTACCACTACTGCCATTATCATCGCCACTAGTGCTATCAAAATCGCTAGAATCAAAGGGAAACCCTAACATTTCAAAAAAATATCCGCTATAGTTCAAGGAACCATCAGCCCTGGTGTAATGGGCGCAGATTTGACGCTGCAAAGGAGTGCCCATGGGGGGAGCACGAGAAGGATCCCCCTCATTAGCGTCACCAAGGTCTCTCAAAATCGCCATTACGACAGAAACCCTAAAAGCGTTTGATCGCAAAATCGAAAATAGAAACTGAAAGAAAGAGAAACGGTTTATACCTGATTACGAAAAACGGTTAACGACTTGAAATAGTGGAGAACGTGGTGGAGGGAATCTCGCTAAAAGAGAGAAATGAGCGGTTATGATACGAAGAAAGAACGTGCGGTGTCACGAAAAATATGAAGAACTTTTGCTTAAGAGTTTGATCAAAGTAGAGAAACAAAGTGAAGAGAAACAACGTACATATATAGAGAACCAATCAACGGTAAAAAACTTTTTGAAGAGTAGAAACGTTTCAATGAAACAGAGTAATACGGCCCTGACGCGTGTCCAAGGGCAAGACGATACGTCGACAACACATATAAGGTAACACCTTCAGACGAGATAAATGTCAGAGATCAAATTTTTCATCAGAAATAAAGGTTCATTAATATCGAAATGCAAATACAAGTTCGGGAAAGAACAGAAAAGTACTGAATACAAAGAAATCAAATACAAGTTCAACAATACGAAGCAAACATCCTAAGCATTAGAAAAGAAATTAATCAGCAGTAGAGTATGCCGCCGCAACAGCACGAGCCTGCAAATCCTCAATCTCGCCTTTGTATCTTTTGGCAACGCTGAGGTCAATGCAGATTTTGTCCTGATCGTCATGCAACCTGTCCATTTTCTCTCTAAGACGAGCCAAGGAGGAACGAGTTCTGATAAGGCGGGCGACATCGTACTGAATATCCATCTGAAGATTCCTTTTTCTTTTCACCAGAGGACGAAGCTCCTTCTCCAGGGCTTCGATACGGTTCTCCACAGCCTCTTCAGCAGACATGTTAAGATATAGAGATTCCTCTTGCAAATCAATATTGTCTTTAGTAGCGGCAATCTTTTGCTCTAAGGCCTCTTCCATCTCAGTATAGCAATCAAACACCGTCGTAGTAGTCTCAATGAAGGCTGCATCTTTCTCCAACCTCTTGGAAAGTTCCAGGGCTAACTCCATAAAAGCTTTCTCATCTTCTGTCAGGCGCCACTTATAATCTTTCAGTTCGTCAACAAAGGTCGTGAATTCCTCCACATTATCCATCAGTTCATCGATATCTTCCTCAACTCGGCATTTCACTCGCCTAATGGCGGGCATAGCAGGAGATTCCAGCACGAGAGCGTTGGTATCCATGTTTCAAACTGCCAAAATGGGAGATAGAAAAAATGTGAATGAAAACGAGATAGGTACGAAGAGTTATTTATAGAAAACAGGTGAAGCCTTAGAGACCAGACTTGGCGAAGGTAGTGGGCAGTTATTCCCCACGATCTCCATGAACATCACCGCCATTTCCATCACCACTTCGCCTCTTTGAGCCTCGTGCTTGGGGGGCTGTGGACTGGACTAAGACCCAAAAATAAATGGCATAGGCTCAATATCAAGATGGCCCAACAAGACAACCCATATTATTCAAAAGATCAAACTTGGCGGGAAAGTCACATTAACGGCGCCACCTACAAGCAGATGACGCCCTCGCCCCAGATATAACTGTTATCTTGGAAACTCAGCATGCCTATCACCACGTGGAAGGAAGTAACCACCTCTTACCACCATGATCACCACCGAAGCCAGAAGGTAACCACCCATCACCACCACGTGGAAACGGTGGAGGAAGGAAGCAACCACCGAGATCATGGGGTATCCATGATCATAGCCCTAGAACAACTGCTACTTGTAAAAATCTATAAATAGGAGCTTATGCTCCATTGTAAAGGGTTCACAATTTTTTAATAGACAAGAGATTACTCATTTCTTACCTATGGTTCATTAATTTATCACCCCCCTATTTGTTCACGAGAACAAGTCCTATTTCTGAAGGACATTTAAGGACTTATTTGAAACAAACTTAAAACTTAAAAGACTATATGATACAAACGTAAAACTTAAAGGAGCTATCTGATACTAAAAAAACTTGAAGGACCTATCTGATACTTAAAAAAAGGACATATCTGATACAAATATAAAACTTAAAGGGCCTATAGATATATTTTGCCTTAAATAAATTGTCATAAATTCGACCTCTAACTTATGAGCTCAAAAAAATCAATTTGAATAAAACAACTTACTTGACCTTTCCAATAAATTGATTGACGAAACTCGATCGAGCAACTTACTTGACACTGGAAACCGATGTAATAAAGGGATGTAGCGCAGCTTGGTAGCGCGTTTGTTTTGGGTACAAAATGTCACAAGTTCAAATCATGTCATCCCTATCCCTAACTATTAGTTATCGTATCAGCAAGAGATCAATTTCGACCGATTCAAATTGGACATACTCAATATGGAGAACTATTCATATTGAGTATGTATCCATGCAAGATGTATTTCCATCACATAAAATAAAATTCTTTATGAAAAGAAAGCGCTCTTAGTTCAGTTCGGTAGAACGCGGGTCTCCAAAACCCGATGTCGTAGGTTCAAGTTATCAACAATGTTGATATTACTCTCCCCTTTACTTTTTGTTAGTAGTCTTTTTCTGTATACATATACAGAAATTAATCAATTTTTTATTAACTTCCATATTCTTTAGCATCGAGCACCCTTCTTTCATGTCAACTAAATTAATTTGTAAATTTTGAGAATCCTTTCCTTAGACTTTATACTTACAGATCCCGATCGGAATTTTGCAAAATAGGAGGAAAAATATGTAAGTAATATGGAAAAAAGAAATCGCACTCGAGATTATAGGCTTCTGTATCCGAGCCTATTGGTGATTTTCAGAGAACACCAAATGGATTATATCATTTCATGGTGGATCGGCAAATTTTTGGGCCGAGCTGGATTTGAACCAGCGTAGACATATTGCCAACGAATTTACATTCTGTCCCCATTAACCACTCGGGCATCGACCCAGGAAGAATCCAGTTTAGTCTTTATTGATAATCCCCGATCCATTTCATTTCGTAGTACCCTACCCCCAGGGGAAGTCGAATCCCCGTTGCCTCCTTGAAAACTTTATACCTATAAAATGTAAAAAAAAAAAAAAAAAAATTAAAAAAGTTAATTTAAGATGAATATTATAAATTATATTGTCTAAAACGGTCAAATTCAAAAATAAAATAAAAATTGCAAGCCTTCACCAGAAGCAAGCTGCTTGTGCATCATAAATTGACTTTTTGTTGTCTATATTGTGGTGACATCGTTTACTACTGATAGGGGGCATATAAATTTTAAAAACCGAAAATGATCACTGATTACTTTCGTGTGGAAATAGGATACAGTGATTGATTAATTTTTAACTATTTATTTTTTCTTTGTTTTTTTTTTTTTTATCATTCTATAACTTAATAAATTAATTCTATATTATTGGAATAACCGTAGTTCGAATCCCAGATTTCACATTTAAATGTGTGAGTCTAGCCACTAAACTACTTGGTAAAAAAAAAATCAACTCTATTTTTCTTTTTAAACTAAAATATCATTTGCTTGCAAATACATAAACTAATCTTTCAAATTAACTGAAAAAATGATTCAAAATCATAAACTTAGAACGATGAGTCGTTCACCTATAGAGCATATGTGGTGAATAGATACATGGATGCTGTTGTTGAACAAAAATTGTGGAACACACAATCATGAATCATGAAATGTAACATAAAGGACAACATAGAATGCAAGAGAAGTATAACATAAATGCTAATTGCGAAAGCTGAAAATGACTAATTTAAAAAATAGATCAAACTTAACGAGTTACCGTTGTATTTTTGTTTATCTAATACGAATTTTAGTCCAATTTGTAAGAAATAAATTATTAATTCGTTGTAAGTGTGTTTGGATAAGATAAAGTGATTTTAAATAGTAATTTAAATTCTTCTATGTAAATTTTATTGTTTGGATGATAAATTTTGTGAAATTTTTTAAAATGAAAGGATTTTATGAAATAGTTTGTAAAAATTAAATTTAAAGAAATTTCTAATACTACATATAAAATAAGAATTTGAAGTTTTTTTTTTTTTTTTTTGGTCTTAGATGAAGTGGTAATCCAATGAAATTAAACTCACACACAACTGTGAGGTCCCGGGTTCGAACCCGGGTCATGACGTCCGGCCTAGCAATTTCGGCATTTGCCAGTTGAGCTAGGACTTCTAGACAATTTGAAATTCTTTCTTTACTCTACACAATATGAACCTCAAAATGATCCTTATAATTCTTTCATAGTATGCAAATTAAGTCTTGTATATTTCAAAATTTGACATAATACTCCCTATTTTCCCCAAATTTTGCAAATTAGTCACCTACATTTTTCAAATTTTGCAGATTTGTCCCAAAAATATTACAAATCCACCCTATAATTTTTTAAAAAAAACCTCTCAACTTTTTTTAATTTACAAATTCAACACAAATCTTTAAAAAGTTTAATTCTAGAACATTATTTGGTATACACTTAATTAAAATGTTGGGTTAAATATATTTTTGTCCCTATAAAATTAGCGAATTTTGATTTTCTTTCCTATAGAAAATAAGCACATATTAAATCCCTAAAAACTTTTCTATTTTGTTTTTAGTGTCTAACAGACAAAATTTTGACATATATTTTTAATATATTTTGAACAAAATATGAACTTATATAGGTTTAATATAATATATAGACATAAACATCTTGAACATGAAATGATCATAACATTAACATTAAAATGAACGTAAATAGGTCATTATAAATTAAGGGACTGTTTGGATTTAGCTTATTTTTCGAGCTTATGAAAATAGCTTATGCAAATAAATAAGTTTTTATATTAATTCATAAGTTTTCATCAACAAAAATTCTATCTTTATAAGTTGTTTTCTCATAAACTACCTTAAAAAACTTATAATAATAAATAAAAGCTTCTTTATTTGCATAAGCTATTTTGCATAAGCTAAAAAAAAGCCAATACAATTATAAAAAAAAAGCCAATACAAACATGCCATAAAGCCCTGTTTGGATTGACTTATTTTAAGCTTATGTTGGCTATTGATAATTAAGTCGTTGTATTAGTGTTTGAGTAAATTAATAAAAAGGACTTATCACAATTTCATAAGCTACTTATGTTAATAAACTCTCGTAATATGCTTGAGCTTAACATGAAGTTTATGAAAAAGTATCCAGCTTCGAATCCCACATACTCCATTCTACAATATTATCATATTATTTTAAAAATTTATTTTGAGTGAATCTTAAACCTATCTTGTTATTTTAGATGGTTATCTTTTTCTTCTTCACACTTATTTTTTTAAAAGTATCCCACACTTATCTTTTTTAAAATTTATCTTTTTGAGTCAATCTTAAATTTATTTATTTTCATGCAAAGTCAATCTTAAATTTATAATTGCTTATGTAATGACACATCCGAACACTTTAATTTATGTTAGTACTTTTTAATATACATATCCAAACGTAAATAGCTTATTTAGTATAAGAGCTTATGAAGTAAACTCTCATGTCAAAAGCTTTAATACTATAAGCATTTGTTTATCCGAACGGGCCCTAAAATCAAAATAAGAATTTTTTGTGTATAAAAACATGTGATTCTTTTTTTGTAGAGACAAAATCTAAAATTTGTTAATTTCATATGGACTAAAAAATTATTTACCCCTAAAATGTTTTAGTTAAGTTCTCTTCATTTTAAAATTTTCATTCTATATTTAGCCAAAAAATATCACTTTTTGTTATAGACTTAACTGCTTAAAATTCTCATTCTACATCACTCTTTTGTTATATACACATAATTATCTTTTAAAAAAACCTAAAACCTACAAATATCCGTAAAATCTAATTCAACTTATAATATGTCGATTTATTAGATTGAACATTTTTATTAAAATTCGAATTTAAAATTTCACGGTTATATTGTTAATCTTTAGAAAATATACTTATAATTGAGTTTAATGGACATGTTACTTCAAAGTAAAATGTTTTTACACGAATGTCCAATAAAAATCGGTTATTCCTCCACATTATGCCATTAAGGTGGATTGTAGTTGAATGATTTGGCAGAATACATAATTGATATTGAAAAATAGTATAAAAATTATTTTAAATTGTCAGTGAATATCCAATTTTCTCTTATAATATTTTGTCGGCTTAATTAGTCTGGAGGTCCCTTAAAGACTTTTTTGGTTTCACATTGGTCCCTTAAAGAAAATAAGTTCCACTTTGGTCCCTTATTAATATCTTCGACAGTCAATATGGTCCTTTTTGTTCATTTGTTTTTAGAAACCGTTAACTTTTGTACAGGTAGCAAAATAGGTTGTTACGTGACATATGTACAGAAGTTAACGATTTTTGAAAAATTGGACGGAAATAACCATATTGACTGATGGAGATATCAATAAGGACCAAAGTGGAACTTATTTTCTTTAAGAGACCAAAGTGAAACCAAAAAAATCTTTAAGGGACCTACAAACTAATTAAGCCTATTTTGTCTAATGGAAGAAGGAAGAAAAAAAAACTTGAGAGAAAGTAGCATAGCACATGCTCTATTACCCGCTTTAAAATATGAAGGGACTAAACAAAAACCGTGCGATTGCAGGCGGGAATATTCAACGATAAGAATAAAATACAAAGTCCAAGTCTTATTCCAATTATGAACACTTTTTTCTTTACAATCTCCAATTATTAACACTATATTTCAAATAAATTATTTCATTCACATTATCAATGATGTAACGTGGAATGCGGAAAACACATAGTAGTAATACCATTTGACTTTAAACTATTTAAAATTTTATACCTTAAAGGAATCATGGTATATGCCAAGTTGTCGTATGAGATTAGAATTCATCGTAAGTTCTCATGACGGTAGCATGATTGCATGAGACTAAACTTTACTATAGTAGTTTATACTATAAATATCTTATTAGTTAATCTTAATCATTCAACAAAATAGACGATACAATTATTAGCCTCAACTTTATGTGTATGAATGTAAGACTCCATAAATTGAAACAGGTTAGTCCCCCCAATACTTTTTTTGTATTATTACTACTATTGTTAACCATAAATATGTGTTAGTGTTAATTTATATGATTTTAATCCGTAATTTAAAAAGTCATTACACAAAGTAATTCTAATATATTATTGGAGAGAACGGAGTTCAAACTCTAGATATTCTCTGTTTCTCCGGTGTATAGTCTAGTTATTAGAATACTGGAAAATAAATAGTATCGCTCTTCTCACACGTACGAGTGGCATGCATCAACATCCTATGAATGAATTTCGGTAAAGCTAAGGCAGAAATATTAGCCATATAAGAAAGCTATCATCTTCATTTTCAATAGTCAGTGTCTTGTTGTACTTTCTTTGTGAGTTCCTTTGAAAACTACTTTCTTTGAAAAATTCATCACATAGTGCCATATTCAATTTTAATAATTAAGACCCCCTTTGTTTCAAACACCGTGTGTAAGTTTGTAGTTGTCTATTGTTGACTTTTCTTTATAACAACATAGTACTTTCTTTTTTGCTTTACCAAATTATTTTCAAATATAAAATATTTATATATTTGGAAAATAGGTTAACTTTTATTTTGTTTCTGCGTAAAAGGTTTACACATCATTAGTCAAAAGTCAATACAATATGAACAAACAAATATTATTGAAGGGACCACCACAAATTGGTAATTAATAAGTGCATATTAAAATTGACAATCGTTAGTTGGTTTAGTGGTGATTGACGCTAAATTTGATAGAGAGGTTCACGGTTCGATCCACCACAACTAAAATCAAGAGGAGGATAGAACCACTTAATTCTAGATCTGACCCTTAAACTACAACAAAATCATGGTGTTACTTGTAAAACTCGCCACCAATATAAATATACCTTATGAAAAAAGAAAAGAATATTAAATATTCATAACATACCCTATGTACGTAAGCAGTATATATAAATAATACTAATTTGCAATTGCTATCTTTGCCAGAATTATAGTTATCACTAGCTAATTGGTCACTGGAGCATACAACTACCAAAAAATTCAATTAAGCTCCAGTCACAAATCTAGCTATGGCTCGTGAACAACTAGGAGTTCTTTCTGCTCTTGATGCAGCAAAAGTACAATGGTACCATTTCACAGCAATCATAGTTGCTGGTATGGGATTCTTCACCGATGCGTATGATCTTTTCTGCATACCAAATGTTACAAAATTACTTGGAAGAATATACTATACACACCCAAATTCACTAAAACCAGGAACTTTGCCTCCAAATGTATCAGCAGCAGTGAATGGTGTTGCACTTTGTGGAACTCTAGCAGGCCAACTTTTCTTTGGTTGGCTTGGGGACAAAATGGGAAGAAAAAAAGTTTATGGTCTAACTCTTGCTCTTATGGTATTTTCTTCTCTTGCTTCTGGCCTTTCTTTTGGTCATTCAGCAAAGGGTACAATTTCAACTCTTTGTTTCTTTAGATTCTGGCTTGGTTTTGGTATTGGTGGTGATTACCCTCTCTCAGCTACAATCATGTCTGAATATGCTAACAAAAAGACGCGTGGCGCGTTTATAGCTTCTGTTTTCGCTATGCAAGGGTTTGGAATTTTGGCTGGTGGAATTGTTTCTCTTGTTGTTTCAACTGCTTTTGATCATGCTTATAAGGCTCCACCTTATAATATTGATCCTGCAGGATCACTTGTACCAGAAGCTGATTATGTTTGGAGAATCATTCTCATGTTTGGGGCTGTTCCTGCCGCTTTGACTTACTATTGGCGTATGAAAATGCCCGAGACAGCAAGGTACAAACTTTGTTTCTTATAGACAAACGTTAGTGAGTTAGTAGTTACTAACCCCGTTCGTAAATATATGAAAAAGTTGGGTCAGTAAAAGTTGATGTATATTTTGCCTAAATTTTGAATCAGATACATCAAGTCATCAACTTTTGATGACCTAATTTTTTCTTATATTTATGACCAAAAAGAGTATTTTAGTTTCTAGAAATCGAACACTGGATCTCTTGCTTAGAGGTCGTTCTATACCCTTACACTTTTTAGCTCACTAATCGAGCTACATATTTATATAGGTACACTGCCCTTGTTGCTAAGAATGCAAAACAAGCAGCGCAAGACATGTCAAATGTGTTACAAGTTGACATTGAAGCTGAACAAGAAAAAGTCGACAACATAACCGTGAGAGACCAGAACAACTTTGGTTTGTTTAGTAAGCAGTTTCTTAGAAGACACGGTCTTCATCTACTTGGAACAACTTCCACTTGGTTTCTTCTCGATATTGCTTACTACAGTTCGAATCTTTTTCAAAAAGATATCTATAGTAGTATCGGTTGGCTTCCACCGGCCGCAGATATGAATGCGATTCATGAAGTTTTCAAGGTTGCTAGAGCGACGACGCTTATAGCACTTTGTGGAACTGTTCCAGGATACTGGTTCACAGTGGCTTTTATTGATGTTGTTGGTCGTTTCGCAATTCAATTAATGGGATTCTTCTTTATGACCGTGTTCATGTTTGCGCTCGCGCTTCCGTATGATCATTGGACTAAGAAAGAAAACAGAGTTGGGTTTCTTGTTATGTACGCATTAACATTTTTCTTTGCAAATTTTGGACCAAATTCAACTACTTTTGTTGTGCCTGCCGAGATATTTCCGGCTAGGTTGAGGTCAACGTGTCACGGTATATCTTCGGCAGCAGGGAAAGCTGGAGCAATTATAGGTGCATTTGGATTCTTGTATGCTTCACAAAGTAAGGATCCAAAAAAGAGAGATGCAGGGTACCCTGCTGGTATTGGGATGAAGAACACACTTATTGTGCTAGCTGTGGTTAATTGTCTTGGTATCTTTTTCACGTTTCTTGTGCCGGAAGCTAACGGAAAATCCTTGGAAGAGATGAGTGGAGAGAATGAAGAAGATGAAGGTGATGATGCTGTTGTTGTTGATCCACAAGTCACTTCTAATAGGACTGTTCCAGTTTGATGTATTACTATTACTAATGTTTTTATTTTACAAGAATTTCAACTTGTTAAGTATGTTTAATGTTAAATCAATACTAGTAATTAAAGTATAGAGTATTACAAAAATTGCACAAAAGGTCATATATCCATAGTGTGCAAAATGTGTGTGGTATAAGATATAGTTTGGTTTATTTTATCCTATCACATATTCTTAGTGTAGCCTATTGGTGAGATTTTAGTTTGTTATTCAACTTACAGTTAAATTCAACAGTAATGTTATTGTAACACAACACACTTTGAAATTGAAAACAGTTTTTGTATTTGTGAAGAAGAAGAAGATAATGGCTATGAACAAAGACACACTCTTTTAAGAATTGAAAGAAAGGATTAGGAGAAAAGAAAATCTTTATTCTTCCACTAATGGGCCAAGAAAGCACAATTACAATTCATTCTCCTATACACATTTCTATTTATAAGTTGTTGCCTCACACACAAGCAACTATAGTTGTAACTAACTCTAACTGTCACTTAACAACCTAACTGACTCACTAACCTCTATCTAACTAACTCATCCTTGTCACACAAGCAACTAACCAAAGCATGAATGACACTATCATACAACTGTTGGAAGGAAATTTAGGTAGGTGGAAAAAGTGTTTAAGTATTTGGGAGAGGATAGAAACTTTTGATAGCGAAGGCAACTTATATTATTGAGTGCTTATAATTTTTGGCTTAATACAAACTCAACTACATCACCTCTATTTATACCAGTGACATTCCAAAATCTATGACTAGGATTTTGTGTAACACCCAAACACATTATTTAACTATTTCTACTTTTATAAAATCTTTTTCAAAATGCGCAACGGAAAATAAAGTTTGAATCATAAAAAAAATGGTTCGAGTATTACATGCTTCATCAAAACACTACTTATAAATTAATTAGTAAGATATTACTTATACAAAATCCTTTGAAAATGATACAACCTTAATAAATTAAAATAACAAATCAAATACTCTGAATATACATAAAAAGGTAAACCCTTTCCCGTGTCATAATCAGAGCGGAGCATCACCGACAACTCGACCATAACATAACCTGAAAACCTGGACCCCCAAAGGTCCAGCAAGTACACAAAACAGAGTTAGTAAGGAATCCCAAATAAATGTAAGTATATCAAATACTATACACTTAATAACAACATAATAAATTCTACTAATATTCGCATTATAAAGATGCAAGATTATACAATTAAGATACATCTATAACTCATAAATCAAGTATCATGTAAATCATATAATCCATGTATCATCAAGTTATTCACAATTGACATACAAATAGCAATCAATGCACAACATTAGTATCAATTACCAAATATCAATTAGGAATGCACAAGTTCCTAATGCAACTAATGTCATCATCAATGTTATGTGACCCTAGACACAACTAAATGCATGTGGTACCCGCATCAAATTTTAGGATAGAATTATATCTCATTCACATCAAACTCAGTTTTAAGTCATGGGGGACTCACATCAAATTGACTCATGAATGCATGAATGTACATTTACCACTTATGATGATACTCTTCACATCTACTCATGAATATTAAGATATTTCAACTTAATATTCCTTCTCAAATTCTCATCAAATCATCTCAACACATCATCATTATGGTTATACGTACAAGTTATACGTACAAGCACACATATCTTATAGTAATAATCATGTTATCATAAATCATCCACTCATAAGATATCATGAATCATAATCTCATCTCAACATACATAATCATCATAGTTAATCAACATATACAATATCACAACTCAATTCATCATTCAAGACTCAATTTATAGTCAAATACACCATCATATAATCATTAGATCATAATTCAATCATAGTATAAGCATATATATCATTTATTCAACAAAATCACATTTTCCTGCACTGATAAGCTCGCCGGGCGAGCTAAGTCTGAAGCTCACAGGGCAACTCACCCTACACTCACTATCTACTCGCCGTGGCAAGTTCGTCAGAACAGGCAAATCCTGTTTTCGGGTTTTTGATGAAAAACCCTCAAATCTCGAAATTCCAGCGTACCAATTCATAAAGGTGATAACTTTAGACATATTTAAGCATACTAAACATAGAAGTACAACCAATAACAAATATTAACAACATTTCATGCTAGAAATCATCAATCTTATCATTTTTCATAAAAATCCATTTTTTTCATCAACAACACAATTAACTCATAAATTAGTTATTTTCTCAGATAAATTTATCTATTAGTGAGGCTTCAGGTGTTGTGAACCTACCCTCAAAATCTCTTCAAAATCCGACGGTTAACAAATTAGGAATTGAAGTTTTAGTGAGGCAGCTTCATGGAATACGGGATTTGTTTTCTCATTTCATTCTTTCTCTATTTCAAAATTCTTTCACTTTCTCTTTCTTCCTCAGCCAATTTTATGACAAATGAGTTCCTCTCTCTAATTTTTCCCTTTTATACCCCAAACTTAGGTTAATGTAAAATCCCCAAAATAGCCTTACTAATATAACTTAGGCTCATTAACTAAAGCACAATTTTCACAACACCTCATAAAACTCTAATTTTTTACTACTCTTTCTATTAATAGCTAAAAACTCACGTAACAAATATCTCATTAACTCCTTCTAACTTAATTAAGGGTTCTCAACTAAATTAATAATTCTAATAGATTACTAAAATACCGTTTATTTATACAAAATATAATCATTCATAAAATCACAAAATCACGTATATTCAATTAAATAAATAAATAAATAATCACACAAAATCCTATTTATTTAAATACGGCTGTTACATTTTGCCACCACAAACTTAATCTATTGTCTATAAGCCACTCTCTAGAATTTTCTCTACTATTCTACAAAAGTCTCACTTTATTTTTCTCTTCCAGAGAGCTCCATGGATTTCTCTAGAAGTTGACCTACTACAACACAAATTTGGGCTTTAAATTCCTAAGGCCCAAAAACTAACAAACCCAAAATCAATTTACATATTCAACAAAACCATGAACGAAAGAGTATGTAGAGGAAGATATCCTGCAAACAGGACTCAACTGGCCCGTTTGCAACAAAGCTAAAATACAGATCCTCGTCAAAATGGAAAAAGTTGCGCATGTCTGCAATAACTCTTGGTGGAATTGTATCCAGCAAACCCAGCCGAATGCGATCCTCAGCAGCTAGAATGGAACGTAGATACGGTCATCCGTCTGCATGGAAGACCACACAAGGAACCTCGTCAGTGCGGTTGATGAGAATCATAAATGTTCCATCTTCATGACCCAGAAGAACAAGAAGTCGAAACCGTAAACGGTTGGTCGGAAGCACATGTGGCTGAGCCAGATGTGCATCAAGGTAACTGGGCTCAAGTCTGTAACTATAAGGACGAGCAGAGCAGTATCTGGCTCAAGTATGTAACTATAAAGACAAATATAAAGTTAATAAATTAATTAACAAAAAGATTGAAAAAAAAAGAAAAACAATACGTGGCTACATTAACATTTCCCCATTTTAAAGCAGAGTAGTGCTACATAGCTTTTCTTATTATCGGTTTCCAGGTTAAACTAAATACTTTTTTTATTTTCTTATTATCAGCAATAACAACAGAATGATTAATTTGAAAAACTTGATAAAAATTCTAAATTCTCTTTAATCAAATACTAATACTCTTTACTCAATCAAAATAGCAATAATCTTTAATCAATTAATATAAAAAACTGGATAACCAAATACTAGTACTAGCTATGTAATCAATCAAAATTCTAAATTCTCTTTAATCAAACACCAATATACTCTTTAATAATCAAAATTCCAGTACTCTTTAATCAATCAAAATACCAAATACTAATAAAAATATCAATACTGATAACAATAGTAATAGTCAAATACTAATACAACAAATACTAATAGTCTTAAATACTAATACTAATAACCAAATACTGATAACTAAATACTGATAAGAAAATGCTAATAACTAATACTAATAGTCTTTAATACTAAGAATGACCCTAGACTTCAAAAGGATTTTAAGAGACTTTTTGAGTTAGAACATTCATGCTTAGTCGCAACAGAAGCTTAGTTTCATTTAACTAAGCTATGGAAATTCAATATTTGTTCACAATCTTAATTATGTGAATTGGAAGTTTGTCTATAGCAGTACAGATCCTAACTCTTCTGATTATGGGCAACTGATAAAAAAAATTGTTTGGTAACATGACCCCGAAAGGTGGAGTTTGAGCTAATAGATTTACATTTGCTTGTCTTCTAGGTTCTGCGCGTACCCAACCTCGCATAATGTTTTAAGAAATTCAACAAAGACTCTCGACTACAGATGAACACTTAGGTCTGCAACTAACTGGAGTCATGGAATATATACAATACAAGCTCTGACCTGAATTATATACTATTTTATAAAGACAGTGATACCTTAAGAAATCATGTATTATGCATAATTGACTTTGAAGGTAATGAAATGACTCATTAATTAAGATTACACGAAAATTTAGATGGTAAAGTACTTCATTGGTAGCCTAGAGGTCCTAGACTCAAGTATATTTTACAGTATAAGGAAGGATGTGTTTGGCTCCACTGTGACAGCATGGATGATATCCCTCATCTTTCAAACAAAAAATACAATAAGCACTTATGTTCGGTTTCAATTAATTCATGAGTAGAATCAATTTTGACTATAGAATTCATGAGTATTTATAAATTTTGACTTCAAATTTGATTTTTACACTCACATTGTTTAATTCACTTCACATTCAACTCACTTTAAACTAAAATCAATTTCACTCAAAACTATAAAGCACATAAACTCCTTAGATTAGACGTGTCTCGCGTGTCCGACACCGACACTTATAATCAAATTGAATTATATCATTTTTTCAAATCATTATCGTTGTCGACATGTGTCGTGTCTGATGCTCATATCATATCTATGTACAGTATATGTCCATGCTTCATAGACTCATAGTCTCAAAATTAAATTCCATCACCGCATAATCAAACATGCATTAAGTCTTTAGGTAACCACTTCCAAGTTCCAAACACATTCGAAAGGATACTTAATACAGTTTAATTCTAAAATCATTCTAATTAACAATTCAAGTACATAAACATAGTTTCTTCACAAAATTTTAAATTCTGGTAACCAAATGCTAATACTCTAACCAATCAAAATTCTAAATTCTTATAAATAAAAATTAGATACCTGGTTGATTATTATCCATAGAGAAATAGACTCCAGAATGCACAGAAATAGACGATCAAGAACGTCGGAGGGTCAATGCGATCCAAGAATCACCAAAGAAATATAGCCGACAAAGTGCGATGCAACAAGCGCCTCCGGAAAATGAAGTAACAGTCAACAAATCATCCAGAATGCACAGAAATAGACAATCAAGAACGTCGGAGGGTCAATGCGATCCAAGAATCACCAAAGAAATATAGCCGACAAAGTGCGATGCAACAAGCGCCTCCGGAAAATGAAGTAACAGTCAACAAATCATCCAGAATGCACAGAAATAGACAATCAAGAACGTCGGAGGGTCAATGCGATCCAAGAATCACCAAAGAAATATAGCCGACAAAGTGCGATGCAACAAGCGCCTCCGGAAAATGAAGTAACAGTCAACAAATCATCCAGAATGCACAGAAATAGACGATCAAGAACGTCGGAGGGTCAATGCGATCCAAAAATCACCAAAGAAATATAGCCGACAAAGTGCGATGCAACAAGCGCCTCCGTGGAGTCCAACTCACTTATATCAATGTTCTTAGTCATCGTGTGGATGATTCCCAAGCTGCCCCTCGTGTGCTAACAATGGTATCAGAGCCGGGTTAAGGACTGCAATGTGGGCGTTTGACCCAGGACCACGCTAGGCGTGAGGGTGGGTGTTGAAGTGTGTTTGAAGTCCCACATTGCTTAGGTTCCCGGGCTGTTGGGTGTATAAATATGTGAGGGCAACCTCACCCTTTGAGCTAGCTTTTGGGGTTGAGATCCAAGCATATTTAACGGCCCTCCGGAAAATGATGATGATGATGATGATGATGATGACGATAAAAGGTGAGAAAGATCACTGATGATGATGATGCTGAAAGCGTGAGAAAGATCACCGAAGATGATGATGATGATGATGATGAAATGTGAAAAAGATCATAGTGATAGAAGTGTTAGAGCGCAGGACACACACAATTTGTTGTTTCTTGTGACTGAGGCATTCACAGTAATGAAGCACACACACACACACAGTTTGGATAAGAAAGAGAGGACAATAAGAGAGGAAGAAGATGAGTGTTTGTTGAATTCATTAAGCATTGAACAAGTGATTACAACTTTATTTATAGGCTGTAGCTTGTAGTTCAAGCTACTGCACAAGTAACTAACTGAAACACATTGGTTAAGACTTTAAGTAACAAAACAGTTAGGAAACTATAACTAACTAACAAAAAAGTTAGGAAACTAACTAACAAAAACAGTTATGGATTAAGACAATAATACACCTCCCTAATCCATAACCTATACACACACTATGGTCAAATTTGATTACCAAGAAATGAACAAAGTTGAATAGATCAGTATAAAAGTCTAAATAAAGCTTTAAACCTATGAGAATGAATATCGGTTATTTTCTGGACCACTAGACTACTTGAAAAAGAAAAAAAAAATACAATTTATGAAGATATAATTTCGTAGTAGTTTATTTAGATACAAATTTTGTTACTGACAACTTATGAGTTAACATAAAACCTTATTTATTTGCATAAATTATTTATTATAAATTCAAAATTAAAATACATATGATTGATTATAGAGGCTACAAATTAAATATATCAATAATAATAATAAACAAATAACAGAACAGAACATAAGAAAAAATAGAATCTCTCCATATTTCTTCTCTCCATATAATCTTCTATAATGTAATTTCAACATTTTAATTCTTTCAACTATTGAGAGTAGTTGGCATTGGATATCGACACAAGGGACATGTATGACTAGTTTGTAACCACTTGACAATACATTGTTGGTGAAACACATGATTACAAGGCATGTTAATTATGTTTGATGTGCCAATAATACTCTCATCATTATTAATATGATCAAACTCATCCATACATATAGTACAAAATAATATTTCTCTATGTTTCATAACATTCAAATCCAATTTTGTCTTCATTGTCTCAATAGCATCCTTTGAAGCTGGAACCATTCCAAATTCTTCTATAAATTCATCACCATATATTTCTTCCATGCATTCTTCTTCTTCTTCAAATTCCATATCATCTTCATGTATCTCCGTATTCAAGCATAAATAGAACACATTGGGTTGTGTTTCAACTAATTCATCATCCTGGTCAGCAATATCATAATTATAATAATCAATATTATATGCTTGTTGAACCTCACATATTAATTTAATTAATAAGGTTTCAAGTACATCCAAGGTTAATAAGGGATCCTTGTCCTTGGATTAGTGTGTCCACAGGTAATCTTGACCCTCTTGGCTGAAGAATTTCTTGAAGACTATGGTTGGAAGATTGAAGGATGCTTAGCCTATGTGAATTGAGTTAGCCAAGTAATGAATATTGACATTTAATTTCAACAAATCTGTGGGAGTTGGATGCTCATGATCATGACTACTATAACTTTCATATGGTGCCATGTTCATGAAGAGAAAAACTTAATTTGGTTATATGATTTTTGGAAGGTGTTGTACTTATTTATATACAAAATAATTTCACAAATTTCTAGGAAATCAATTAAATATTATATTCACTTTTAAGTACTTATAAGATTGTGCTATTTTATATTTTAGTATAGTTGTAAACGACCAAGATAACAAAAATAAACTGTATCAACAAATAAATAAAAGACACAGTTGGTTAGATATAACAAAATCTAAAAAAGATATAACAATTTTATTTGTTTTACTAAAAGCGAAAAGTATCCTTAAAAATTACAAAATGTTAGGATAGAAAAATATCTTTTAGGATATGCATTACTTTTATATTTTAATTTGTTTAGAAAAGATCTCAATAATTAGGTTTGGTTATTCTAAACGCTATAATTAAGAGATTTAGTTTAGATTTAAATATATTCACTTGGTTATAAATATCAAGGTACTATCATACTATTTCGGATGTAAATATTCAATGTAAATATTCTATTTAGTTCATTATCAATAATATTTATATTTTCTTATTATTATCCCCTATTCTTCCCCCTAAATACCACAAATTCAACATGGTATCAGAGCCATGGTATCCACCTTGAAACATAATTTCGCTGTAACTTCTTTCCGAGAAAAATTAACTCTCGGTTATTCTTCGCTTTATCTTTTTTTCTTCGTATAAACCCTAGCCGTCATTAGGATTTCTTTTTTATTTTGTTTCACCTTTATGATTCTCGTTTATTGTCTTTGCTTTCTATTCTAACCTCATTCATATATGTTTCCCTTTCCATGAATCTTTTCCCTTTAACCACCATTTTTTTCAAGAGTGATCGACAGTCTCTCTTGGTCTTTGTTTTGGTGGTCCTAATATCCCGTTTGTGATGTTTTAATTCGCGGGCTTCCCGTTTGTGATGTTTTTATCCGCGGGCTTCCCGTTTGTGATGCTTTAATCCGTGGACTTTCCGTTTGTGATGCTTTAATCCGCGGGCTTCCGTTTGTGATGCTTTAATCCGCGGGTTTCCCGTTTGTGATGTTTTAATCTGCGGGCTTTCCGTTTGTGATACTTTATTCCGCGGGTTCCGTTTGTGATAATTTATCCGCAGTTATTTTTACATAATTTGATACGGATTCATTGCTTCGGCCGCTGCTCTACTACTTCTTTGGTTGCTGCTCTTCGTTGAGAGAATTTAATTTATTTTCAGGGTTAATTTTGTAACAAGCTTAAAGCTTAGTAAGCTTTAGCTTGAGGGGGAGTGTTAGAATAGGAAAATATCTTTTAAGATATGCATTACTTTTATATTTTAGTTTGTTTAGAAAATATCTCAATAATTAGGTTTGATTATTCTAAGCCCTATAATTAAGAGATTTAGTTTAGATTTAAATATATTCACTTGGTTATAAATATCAAGGTACTATCATACTATTTCGGATGTAAATATTCTATTTAGTTCATTATCAATAATATTTATATTTTCTTATTATTATCCCCTATTCTTCCTCCTAAATACCACAAATTCAACACAAAATATTAAAAGCGAAAAGTATCCTTAAAATTAGGATATGGGTTTTTCTTGACAAAAAAGTCAAAATATAGTTTTTATTTTTGAAGGAGTTAGAATATATTTAATCAATCAATTTTATTTTTTGATCAAGTTAATTATTGGAGTTTAGGATACATTTTTTTACCAATTTCTTTTTATAATCATAAACAGAAGTAAAGAAAAATATTGGACTCAAGTGAGTAATAAACTCCCCTAAAACTATTATAAGGAGACATACTTAGTTATGTGGTTGTGTTCTATTGGTTCCACATAGGAGTGTGCAATTTACTTATTTACACACCAACTTGCAAAGGTAACCTAGCAGCCACCTAAATAAGATAGAATTACAAACATACCAAAATTATAAGGGCACGTGTTAAGGAGTTTAATATATAAATATTTTTCTTGGTATTTGTGTTATACATCTTTTAAACATTAATTTCTTTAGATTATTTAATGCTAAATTTTTTTATTTGGATAGTTATCATGTGCCCTTAAGGTACATGTTAACATGACCTCTCCTCCTTGTCTTTAGTAAAATGTTTTCTCATTTGGGAATTCAATATAAGGCATTGAAGCTAAGTATCACATGCACAGCTCCATCTATGTTTTATGGTAATAATACAATATTCATTTCTATCATGGCCTATGATGGTTATATCTACTGTGAATTCAGAAAGCATGTTGCAGTAGTTCCTTACTATGATTTTTCCAAAATGTTTGTCATGTGTGAAATTAGACCATGGGAATTAAGTGATCTAACAATCAATTTGTGCAAAGATGATGTTGTATTGTTGTTATTGCTGACAAGTCTCACACTAAGAGAGCTTCTATGAAGATGTGCTTGTTTATAGGTTTATCTATTTTTATCCTGAGCAACTAAATCCACTAAACCAGAAACTTATGAATTATGGGGTTCTTGACTCTTGGTTAACTAGTGCAATTAACAACTTTGTTGGAGCTTGGATTGCACACTCTGGTTATAATGACTATCATCCAGGCAGCTGATTGGCATATAGCTTGGGATTGCAACACTGTTAGGGGTCAAATTCCCACCTGTCTACAACATCCAACTCAATTTCAATATCACTCAAAAAAAAAAATTCAAAGATATCAAAGATAACAATGTTAGACACGAATGCAACTTCAATAATATATATCAAAGAGATGTACAATTAAACAACAAAAGCATAAAATGAAATTCATAATTTACTAAATGTTCCATCTTTTCCAAAATATTGCCCGACACAAATAATTAAGGTGAACCTTAGTGCCACCTTGGCTGAATCCAACTGCTATTCAACTGTTCTCTCACATGATGGAAATTCAGAACTTCATTCTCAAATGTGTGGTAATTGTTTGTTTCTAATGAATAAAACACAATATTTTGACCATACAATCTAGGAAAGTATATTTTGTTTTCCATTCCAGGAATGGTTGCCACAGTAGAAAATGATGCATTGCTACAAACAAAAAGCATGTGATTTTCTAGGCTTTCAACTTTGATCCATGTCATTGTAGGCTCATCTAACTTGTAAACATGAACCCAATTTTGAAACTGACCCTCAACTTCAAATACTGATAAGAGATTGCCATCACATTCAACCAGAAAGCTATTGAAGTACTTGGTCAATGGAGCTTGAGGCTCCTCTAGTACTTTCCAAATTAGTCCTTTTCCATTGCCTACATGTTGTCTTACTTGTATAACTCCCAACTTCCCCTCAACGCTAAGATAATAAAATGATCCATTGAAAAAAACAGGGCTTCTGTTGTAGAGAGGAAATTTATTGAAGTCATCACCTTCATATATGAAAGGAATCCGTTCACCCCCAAGGAAAGTAAGGAATGATAGAATCCCCATACACTCGATAGTTGCACATTCAGAAGAAGTTGGAGGATGTGAAAATCCAACAGACTGAGTAAACACGGTTGCATTACTCCCATGTGCAAGTGGTAGCACTTGTTTTGTAAAGGGATTGAAGAAGAATGAAGAATGTCTGAATGCTAATAGCAGCCAACCATCTTTTGAGTAGCAAATGATTTCATCATCTGTGTTGACTTGGGGTTGGGGGGGAAAACTAATGGTATATTTGTACTTTAGACCTTGCTTTGGATGCACAAAAGTGAAGACATTATCTTTATATGACAACACAAACAATGGAATCATTGAAAGATGATCAAACCTCGACCTCCATTCAATTTCAACGAGTGGTGGTGCTTCTCGAAGAAAATGTCTATTGATAGCTCGAAAATGCAAATAATCAAACACATTAAGACATTTTGCTATGGCTTTGACCACGTCTAAAGGAAGTGTGTATGAATCAAAGTGTACATTAAGACATTTTACTATGGTTTCGACCAAGTCTAAAGGAAGTGTCGATGAATCAGAGTGAGTAGCTCTGTCTTCCGTTTCCCTTAAATGGATTACACCACATTCACTAATTACTTCTTTTTTGAGTATATCTGTTGACCTGCATATTTAACAATACACACACGCGCATTATTAAAGTCATTAAATTTAATAAAACTCATACAAAATAATAAGGCTTGCATTGATTTAGATTAAGTTCATTTATAATAAGTGAAATAAAAAAAACTCTCTCTTCAATCAGTAACTCTCTCTCGCCTCCATTTTCCGGCGCGGTGGTCGCCGGAGCCGGCGGCGGCGGCCACCGTGCCGGAGCCCTAAAACAACCTTAACTCAAAAAGTTTTCAACACCAATTTTATGTAAAAACCACTCCTGAACACGAATCTAAAGTCAAAAAGTTCAAAAACTTCACCAAATGTCCAGATTGGGCGAAACAGAGGCGACGGTAGGTTTGCTCTTTTGGGTCGAGTTCGTTGTTTCTTCTTCAACACCTTCGTTTCCGATTCTTCTTTTTCTTTGTTCTGCTTCCGTTTCGAGTTGTTTCGGACTGTTTCGTTTTCGTTTCACCGGTTGTTTTTTGCGTTCTCTTCTGTTTTGCCGTTTGCAATGGGTTCGTGGTGGTTTGCTTGTTTGGGTGAAAGGGTTCTGTTCGTTTTCTGGGTTCCGGTCTGGTGATGGTGTGAGTCGTTTCCGATTTGGATATTGGCTTGTGTGTTGGGTGTTGAATGGGTGTGAGTGTGGTGATGTTGGAGGTGCTGAGGTGGCCGGCGGCCATTGTTGGTGGTTGGTGGTTTTCCAGATCTGACCTTTGAAGGATCTCTGTTCCTTCGTCGCTGCCGCGTCTTCGACGGTGTTCTTGCCTTTGCGGTGGTTGTGCTGTTGGTCGTGTGTCGGCCTCTTGGGTTGAGCTTCGTGTTGGTGGTCGGATCTGGTGGTGGGTGGCTTTGGTGGTGATGGTGAGTACTGTTTTCTGGTGTTGGTCGTGGTTGTGGATCTGGGTGATAGGTGTTTGTTGCTCCGACGCAGTTTAGGTGGTGGTTTGTTGCTCTGGTGATGTCAGATGAGGTGTAGGTGGTGAGGCTGCCACATTGGCGTTGGATCTGTTGATGACGTGTGCGTTTGGCTTCCTTGATATTAGTTTCTCTGACCCGCTATCAAATCTGTTGAGATTTGCAGGGCTCTTTTTGAGTCTCTGGGGTTTACAAATCTTTGAGATTTGCAGGGTTCTTTGGGATATTTAAATCCGGTTCTTTATATCTGGTTGTCATTTATCGCATAGAAGTCGACTGTTTTGGTTTCCTCCTCGATACAGGCGTCTCTGACCGCTTCCGAATCTGTTGAGATTCGCAGCTTTCTCCTCTGAGTGGCTGATGGTTCCAAATCTGCTGAGATTTGCAGGATGCTTTGTATCTGGATAACCTCGTCCTCGTTGATGTTGATGGTTCCTCGGGTTTGCTGAGATTTGTTCGCCTCGGTTCTCGTTTTACTTTCGGCGGTTAGATCTTCGCCTTAGGAGCTGGTTCTGGATGCTGATGGCCCGATGTTTCGAGATCGGGAGTTAAGGTCTAGTTGTGGCAACTGTCTGGGCTGAGTTGGTGACTGCTCGAGTATTCGGAAATCTGAGGGGTGCTTTTCTCTTGGTGGTACATCTGACGTTTACTGAGTTATGCCTGCCTGGGGGTTTTTGTTCTACTTTTGTCTGGTCAGCGGTTCGCTTGATGAAGCTGGTTCTGGATGCTGATGGGCCGAGCAATTTTGATTCGAGTTCGGGAGTTAGAGTTCAGTTGTGGTAACATTTTAAGTGGGATTGGTGACTGCTCTGGTAGTCTTGAATCTGTGGGATGCTTGACTGTTTTGGGGATTAGGAGTTGTTTTTTTGATTAGGTGATTGTTTAGGAGTTTTCTTTTTAGGTGTTCCGCTTATATACGGCACCTATGTTCTTGTGTTCCTTTTTTACCGGACTCTGTTCGTCTTGTGCAGAGTCTCGGTTATTAATAAAATTTGCCATTAAAAAAAAAAAAAAAGGCTTGCATTGATTTGTATATAAAATAAAAAAATGAAATTACATACCTGACACATGTTGGCTCCAGCATGTACCACAGCCAACAAGACCGGCTTTTGGGTAAATTTGAGAAATGTGGAGAAATCATAAGACTGTTGTCTTCAATGTTGTAAATATAGACAAAATCGTTGTCTTTAGGGCAAAATAGATGCGGCCTCCTTCAGTTTCTGAATTGATTGCTTGACAAACAAAGTGTGAACTTGAGCCAACAGAATTAGATTTGGGATCTGAAACGGAGATAAAGAAAACTTTGTCCTTGATTCTTTCTACTTTTTCCCACATCCTTAGAGAAAAATCATATTTGTGAACAACAACACGGATAACCTTATCCAGACTAAGCAAAATTATAGTTCGAAATAGCTGGTGGTTGGAACCAAACCAATGAGTTATTTGATGCAGCCCATACTCCGGAAATGATAGTAGACACTTTGGCAAGGAAACACCTGTAGATTTGATTTGAAGACCGCGCAATTCATGTTTCTGGATTTCTACTAAAACAACGTTTGTGTTTCCCCACAATGTTGCATATAAGCTACCATTGCAGTATACCGGGTTAGTAAAAGAAGTTCCATTTGTAAGAGCTGGATCATTGAGTAGATGCTCACGACAGTCTACTTCAGTCCATTGCTCATCTCCGAGTTGACAATAGAATATTATAGTGGTATTTATTGCGAATAAAAATATGGAGCAAAATTGATCGGTTGTTGATGGAGACGATGAGAAAATGCAATAACCAATTGTAACGTTGTTGGATAGTTTAAGGTGTGGGAGCTCGATTTTCTTAAAGTTAGATGGACTCCAAAGAAACAGATTGTGATGATGATCGATAATACTATTCGATAAGGTCAAGTTTTCGAAAAGACACCAACCATGTTGTATAGTCCATACCTTCACTTCTGCCGCCGTCAATTCTGGAATACTTGTTGAATAGGTTCTGGTAGGATCTGATAGGCTGCAAAATGTTTGATTCTTATTTTGTCCTTCATCGTTGTCGTTGAAATCAAGAAGCCAAGGGTATGGTGATGGTTGAGGAGGGAGACATTCTTGCTCTTCCCTACCTTCTTCTTCCATGTAGCCTCTCCTCATGAACAGACAAACTCTGTATAATTAATCAATTAATGAATGGTGATTTGATATACTACATCAATCAACCAAATTAAATACTAGTAGACATTACATATGAAGCACGAACTATGAAAGGGACACTGAAACTGCACAGTCACTGACAATGATCATATACTTGTAATCAACCAAAATAATTTTAAAAGTAATCATAACAAATTTGTTTCATTTAAAAAAAAAAATCTAAAACAAAGTAGGATAGTTGTTCACCTATGTTCAATAACGATCTAGTACAAGAAAGCAAAAAAATAGTAATGTAATCAAATTTAATGTCTTCAACAAGTCATTGTATGATCCAAAACATATGTGTCTTAGAAGGTGAATCAAAACAAAACAAAAATTAAGACACTTGTCTGTCTGTCTGAGTTTTCAGACGGGTGTCGTACAAGTGTCGGACTCGGAAACAAGCCTAATCCTCCTAGAGTAGTCGCTGCTTCAAAGCATAGTATATGTCTTGAAAGTTCATCGAATATGGTAAGGAAAAAAAAAATTGTAAGTTTAGGAGTCTAACCTGTAAGTTTAGGAGTCGTTAGGTTGCAACGAAAAAATCCTAACGGAGATAATCGTTGATACTTATAATCAATCACACCTGCCTGCAAAATATATATGAAATAAGTAATCAAAGATATATAGACTTGCAAAATTGTGGATCGATTGAATCCCAAGACGAAGAAGAATTTAGGCTCCGTTTGGATTGATCGAAGCGGAGCGGAATGAAATATAATAATAATGTTTCAAATTAAAACATTATTATATATTTCATTCCGCTCCGCTCCATTCCATTGTATTCCATCAATCCAAACGGAACCTAAAGAAGATGGACTGTGGATCAATTACTTGATTTAAAATGATTGAAAAGAAAAATATTGAGAGAGATAATGAGAAATTGAACGACGGTTAATTTATAAATATTATAGAGTGATGAGAGAGAAGATGGATGTGTGGCAAATAGAGCTGTCAAATGGGCCGGCCCAATCTAACCCGGCTCGAGCCCAACGGGCCAAGACATCTACTGGGCTTAAGTGGGCCGGCCCAATAAGACCCAAGGCCCGACCCGCAGCTCAGCCCAATAAGCAAGGGCCTAACATGGCCTGATGGGCCGGCCCGACAAATTTTTCATATTTTTTTTATAAAAAATTGACAATTTTTTATTATAAAAAAATTCAATGGACAATAAAACTACATATGCATCGCACACAAATTAATATCCATAAAAAAATTCTTATACTTCTCTATTTATAATGATTGATTAAGTTGTTATTTTTTTTTTCAAATAAAAATAAATGATAATCATAACAAATTTGGTTTAATAATTATATCCTAACTAACAAATCTCATCTTTTTCCTTAAAAAAAAAAATAAATCTCATCTTTTGTTACTTATTTTATCTAAAGATTTTATGCTAACTAATATTCCTTATTTTTAGGAAAAATTATTTTTAGATATTTTTTTTTAATTCTTTAAGGGGCCGGCCCAAAAGCCCGCGGGGCCAGCCCATTATGGCCCATTAAAAAAATAGGCCCGAGAGCCCAGCCCAATAAGGCCCAATAATATTTTTTGGGAAGCCCAGCCCGGCCCAGCCCGTCTAAAATTATAGGGCTACTGGGCCGGCCCGATAGCCCGGCTCATTTTTACAGCTCTTAGCCATAAAAAGCAGTTTTTCATTAATGTGTAAAATTTAATCAAAAGAGCTTCTAAAAGAAGAGGTTGAAACCCACTTTTGGAAAAAAAATTCGAAGCTTTTTTGTTATTATCTTTAGTAAATTTAGTTTAATCTAATTTGTTACCATCGTTTCTTAAGTTTCATATTAATCTTTAGTTTGTTATTATCTTTTTTTTAAAAAAAAAAAATTTTACCAAATAACTTTGAAGTTAAAAAAAACAATTACCAAACAACTTTATTTTTTTCTGAAAAGCTATTATTTTCATTTTTAGCTTTCAAATAGCTTCTAAGACCTAAACATGTCAGGCCAAACGGACCCTAGTTATGGATTGCGTGAATAGATATGTTTTGACAGTCTACTGTTTTATTAACTTAATTTGGGTTGGGCTTGCTAAGTTGGACTAAGTAATATGTTGACTGCTACTAATTGATATAGTTAAGTTAAGTATATATTGTGATTTTGTTTGATTCGATTTTTTGAAATAAAATCGCAAACTAAATCAAACTGCGCGGTTTAGAAGAAAAAAGATTCATACGGTTCAAAATAAATGCAATTTTTTGTTTGGATTTGGTTCTTTTACGGTTTTACATTTTAGTTTTAAGTAGAGCTGTAAAAATGGGCCGGACTATCGGGCCGGCCCACTAGCCCTATAATTTTATGCGGGCCGGGCCGGGCTTCAAAAAAATTTATTTGGCCCCTGTTGGGCTGGGGCCCCTGGCCTATTTTTTTAATGGGCCATCATGGGCTGGCCCCACGGGCTTTTGGACCGGCCCCTTAAAGAATTAAAAAAATATCTAAAAATAAGGAATTTTAGTTAGCATAAAATCTTTAGATAAAATAAGTAACAAAAGATGAGATTTGTTAGATAAAAATATCCAAATTTGTTATGATTATCTTTATTTGAAAAAAAACAAATTTGTTATGATTACTTTTACTTGAAAAAAAAATACAGGACTAATTTGCAACAAAAAAAAATACAGGGACTAAAACCAAAAAATCGCGAATTTACAGGGACGAAAATAATGATTAGGATACTTTTGCTTTTATGTAATACTTGGATCTGATTAAAATATTGTCTTGGTTTTGTAAAACAAATAAAACTGGCTTGGTAGCGCTGGCCTGTGACCCAAGTGGGGTAATAAAATGGAGTGGAGTTGATGAATTTAAGGAGGGTGTATTGGATTAGGATTTCAAAGGATTTTAAAAGACTTTTTTATGATGACAAAAGCCACCAGGTTTAGGGTGCGTTTGTTTTAGCTTTAAAAAATTAAATTTTTTCTTTGTATATTTTAAAATGGATTTTGTAAAACCATTTTTCAAAATATTATAAGTTTTTTTATATTCATTTTTTCTAAATTAAAACACTAACTTTGACATCATATAACATAAACATACATTATTGAAGAACAAAACATAGTCAAAATTACAATTTTTTGAAAAAGTTGTATTTCAAAAATGATTTTTATGAAAATCTATTTGAAATAGCTTCAAATTAAATGATTTTTTTGAAATTTTGATATCCAAAAAAAATTTCAATAAAATGATTAAATGTTTAAAATCACATTTTAAGAATAACTATTCAAACCAAAATTTCATTTGAAGCTTTTATAAAAAGTTTCTTTGTAAATTTTGTTTACACAAAATTATGTAACACTATAAAATCTATTTTCAAAAGAATCCAAAACAAACGGGCCCTAATATAGTGGTGAGGAGTTTGGGTAATGTCTATGAGGTTATAGGTTTGATACTTATTGACAACATCGTAAATAAAATAAAAAAGAAAAACAAATAAAATTGTTATATCATTTCTAGATTTTATTATATCTTTTCTTGATTTTGTTAATTTTAACTAACTGTATCTTTTATTTATTTGTTGAAATAATACAGTTTATTTTCGTTATCTTGGTCGTGTACAACTATACTAAAATATAAAATAGCACAATCTTATAAGTACTTAAATTAAAAGTGAATATAATATTTAATTGATTTCCTAGATTTGTTTCAAAATTGAATAAAAGCCTACATGAAGTCAAATTATTTTGTATATAAATAAGTACAACACCTTCCAAAAACATATAACCAAATTAAGTTATTCTCTTCATGAACATGGCTCCATATGAAAGTTATAGTAGTCATGATCATGAGGATCCATCTCCCACAGATTTGTTGAAATTAAATGTCAATATTCATTGCTTGGCTAACTCAATTCACATAGGCTATGCATCCTTCAATCTTCCAACCATAGTCTTCAAGAAATTCTTCAGCCAAGAGGGTCAAGATTACCTGTGGACACACTAATCCAAGGACAAGGATCCCTTATTAACCTTGGATGTACTTGAAACCTTATTAATTAAATTAATATGTGAGGTTCAACAAGCATATAATTATGATATTGCTGACCATGATGATGAATTAGTTGAAACACAACCCAATGTGTTCTATTTATGCTTGAATACGGAGATACATGAAGATGATATTGGTGATGAAGATATGGAATTTGAAGAAGAAGAATGCATGGAAGAAATATATGGTGATGAATTTATAGAAGAATGTGGAATGGTTCCAGCTTCAAAGGATGCTATTGAGACAATGAAGACAAAATTGGATTTGAATGTTATGAAACATAGAGAAATAATATATTGTACTATATGTATGGATGAGTTTGATCATATTAATAATGATGAGAGTATTATTGGCACATCAAACATAATTAACATGCCTTGTAATCATGTGTTTCACCAACAATGTATTGTCAAGTGGTTACAAACTAGTCATACATGTCCCTTGTGTCGATATCCAATGCCAACTACTCTCAATAGTTGAAAGAATTAAAATGTTGAAATTACATTATAGAAGATTATATGGAGAGAAGAAATATGGAGAGATTCTATTTTTTCTTATGTTCTGTTCTGTTATTTGTTTATTATTATTATTATTGATATACTATTTAATTTGTAACCTCTATAATCAATCATATGTATTTTAATTTTGAATTTATGATAAATAATTTATGCAAATAAATAAGATTTTATGTTAACTCATAAGTTGTCAGTAATAAAATTTGTATCTAAACTACTTTTGAGATCCGTGCATTCGCACGGGTCTATTGACTTTTATTTATAAATTATTGTTAAATTATAAATGATGTCATTCTGTTATTTTTTGTAAAACATATTAAATTAAGTCATTTTTTTATTAAAGTAATTATCCGATATATGATTATTATTTTTTTATTAAAGCAATTGTCCCATGTATGATTACTTTTTTTTATTAAAGCAATTGTCATGTGTATGATTAATATTTTTTATTAAAGCAATTGTCTCGTGTATGATTAAGAAAAATTTATTAAATCAATTGTCCCGTGTATGATTAAAAAAAAGTTATTAAAGCAATTGTCCCTGTATGATTAATGTTTTTTATTAGAACAATTGTCCCATGTTTTTTTGGTTTTCACCACCAGTTAAATCTGGTTCGGGGGTCAGTTCTGGCATCAAGTGGTTTCAGCCCCCTTGCGATCGCAGTTGCGGGGGATCGAACCGTGGTCCTCCCTACCAAGTTCAGCGTCAATCACCACTGAACCAACTAACGAAAACAATTGTCTCATGTATGATTTTTTATATAAGTGATCAACACTTTCTTTGCTTTTTTGACAAAATTATTGATCAACACTTGTCCCGTGATGTTTTAAGTATAATGACAAATATTTACCCCGTAATTATTATACTTCATAAGTTTTCATTAACAAAAATTATATCTTTATAAATTGTTTTCATGAACAACCTTAAAAAACTTATAATATTACATAAA
This sequence comes from Trifolium repens, assembly GCA_030408175.1. Taxonomy (NCBI): domain Eukaryota; kingdom Viridiplantae; phylum Streptophyta; class Magnoliopsida; order Fabales; family Fabaceae; genus Trifolium; species Trifolium repens. Next base: position 26,296,288 of record CP125841.1, on the reverse strand, counting down.
AACTTATTTATTTGCATAAGTTATTTTGCATAAACTCATAAGTAAGTCAATCCAAACGGGTCGATTGTGTTTTTGTTTTTATTTTTAAGCTCATAACTAAGTATCTTTTATTATTACTAGCCGCCAAACGGGTTGTGTGATCGATATTCTCTATTGTGCATATATAAATAACTATTTAATCTACTGAAAATCTATATTTATGTGGAAATTATTTTTCAACATATACAAATATTTAAATATAGTGGAGGGCAAAAATGACAATAAGAAAATTCCATGCGAAAGGAGGTATTATCTTTATATATTGGTAAAGATAATAGTAATAGATAATAGATAACAAATCATCTATATTAATTTGGTGATTTTATTCATCAATTGTGCTAATAATTTGGAATTGTGGTTACTTTTGTTTTGTAGTTTTTTTTAAGGGTAAAATAGGAATAATGAAAAAGTCATCCCAAAAATATGTATCCTTTTTATATATAGTATAGATGTTATTCTATTTTTATTTTTTATATACTCGTATAATTTTTTATATGTTAGATTGAGTTACTATTTTTTCATTAAAAAAAAAAAGTTACAATACTATTTTTGAAGCGTATCTTTTATAGTGATTTTTGTTCATATTTTTATGTGTAAATTTATTTTAATTAAATTTTTATGGGAAGATTTATTTGATGCTTATCTTCTTTTTTTCCTATTTTTGTTTTGTGTTTTTTTTTTGTTTAAAGATGTGGTTTCTGATGCTATTTTTATGGGAAGATTTCTTTTATACTTATCTTTCTTTACTATTTTTATTTTATTAATTTAGAGTTAAAATTACATTTAAGGGCGTAAAACTTGGAACACCATTAAAAGTAATAAGGACAAACTTGAATTTTTAATAGTAGTTTCTTTTAATATATTGTAATAGAATAGATAAACTACTACGAAATTATATCTTCATAAATTGTATTTTTTTTTCCTTTTCAAGTAGTCTAGTGGTACAGAAAATAACCAATATTCATTCTCATAGGTTTAAAGCTTATCTTTTTTCTTTTTCAAGTAGTCTAGTGGTTCAGAAATAACCAATATTCATTCTTAAGAAATCTATTATCTATTACTATATATAAAAAAGATACAAATTTTTGAGATGACTTTTTCATTATTCCTATTTTACCCTTAAAAAAAACTACAAAAAAAAAAATAACCACAATTCCAAATTATTAGCACAATTGATGAATAAAATCACCAAATTAATAGAGATGATTTGTTATTGATTATCTATTATTTATTACTATATATTACTATATATAAAAAGGATACAAAGTATTGGCATGACTTTTTCATTATTCCTATTTTACCCTACAAAAAACTACAAAAAAAAGTAACCACAGTTCCAAATTATTAGCACAATTGATGAATAAAATCACCAAATTAATAGAGATGATTTGTTATTGATTATCTATTACTATTATCTTTACCAATATACAAAGATAATACCTCATTTCGCATGAACTTTTCTTATTGCCATTTTTGCCCTTCATTCTATTTAAATATTTGTATATGTTAAAAAATAACTTCCACATAAACATAGATTTTCAGTAGATTAAATAGTTATTTATATTTGCACAATAGAAAATATCGATAACACAAACGGGCACGGAACGGCTAGTAATAAATAAATTAAATACGACGTGACAGTCCCATAAACATGTATCATGTGTCATTTTTATTTTTTAAAAAAAATTCAGGATGAGGGTATGGTGCCCTAATCCAAAGGCAGGAAAAGACCTTACGAAAACTCCACAAAGTAAATCATTTGTTAATAATAATTTTTTGATCTTGATGATCACCAAATAAATAATTTATAAAATTAAACTCTACACAAAAAGTAAAAAAAAAATAAAATACTGTAAATAAAACGAAAAAAAAGAGCAAAGAAATTTATATGAAAAAATTGTATGATCAACGTAATAAAAAAATGTATGATTTATAAAACAAGGAAAATTGTATGCAAATCTATATACTGTATGTCGTTTTCGTAAAAAAGAAAAACTACACGTAAATTGAAAAATTGTAAGACTAGAAGACAAAAATTATTTAGATATAGTAATGAACGTAACAAATATATACAGTATATAATAATTTAGTCAAAAATTATATATATATATACAATAATAAATGTGATAAAAGGCCGAGAAAAAGAAAAATAACAAGTTAGCAATATAGAAAATTATAGGTAGGGATAATTTTGATATTTTAAAATAAATATGAGGACAATAATGTCAATATAACTAAAATTGTATTAAGTTGACTTGCCTCCCCTCCCCTCCCCTTCAAATCCCTCCAATTTGGGGGGAAGCAATAATTGAGCTTATGAGGGATTTTTGCTCCCCTCCTCTCCCCTCCCCTCTTAAAAATTGAACCAAACACATTTACTTAAAAATATTCCCTCACCTCCCCTCCCCTCCATTTACCCCGAACCAAACACACAAGGATTTAGAATTTTAAGTAATTCAAGTGATTGTATTTAAATTATTATCATTTTTAAATTTGTGTGTTAGATAGAGGGATAGAAAAAATTTATCGTAAATGTTTTGGTCCACTTATAAATTTGAAGTTTCTGGTCAAATTTAATTTTTGAAAATAAGAACAAATTTACAATTTTCAAAATTTAAAGCACCAATTTACAAAATTTTAGTGATCAATTTGCATTTTTTGAGGAAAAAAGGGGTTAATTTGCAATTTGTAAAAGATTATAGTGGTCAATTTAAAAATTTTGAAACATAATAGAGGAAATAATTTTAAACTTTTAGTTTTTTTGTCATTTTAAATTCCTTAAAATACAACCATGTTAAGGGTGTTCCAAAGTATCGATAGCCGGTCAACGCAAGAGTGGCCAAAAAATGAGGTAACCAAGTTTTCTCAATTCTAAAGGGTCGTAGAAACAAGAACATGTTAAAGCCTCCAAAAATGAATAATTTGGGACACCACAAAATACATTCAGTCTAACAATATTAACATTGTCGATGATGCTAAACTTTACGAATATGATATGTTTTTAGCATTATAAAAGTTTTCCACAATAATTTATCATATTAAACCTATTCTATATTGAAAAATTCTAAAATTTTGTAAAGAATTTTTTTATATTATTCTAAACATTTCTATGAAAAATCATTAAAAAATTTAAATGATGAATATAATTAACCATATGTTGTTTCAACCGATTTTAATAGAGACAGAAATAATTGCATGAAAATTAGACAGGACTAGACAAAAATTAGGCAAAAGTGGGATCCGAATTTGCTACAGTGCAAAAAGCACGTATTTTGTTTAGATTAAAAATGGTATTTTGTTTAATCAAATTGATCTCGGCCGTTAAAACTAAATCGGACGGTTTATAATCAAAGCAGCGTATTACTAAATACTAAGTTGTTGTTTTCCAGCAGAAAATCCAATTCACTAAAAAGAGCTATATATTAAGGGGCGGACAATATACTCACCTTATTGTTATCGATTATTGACAATATATTCATGCTAACTAGCGGGACACTAGTTAAGGATACTAAAAAAAGTAATATTTAATTTGAGAAAAATATTCTTTATATTTTGTTTTTTGACAACATATTGTTTATATTTTTAAAAAGTAGATTACACAAGTTCCAATACTTTTATACTTTATTTAATTCTTTAACAAATAACCAAAGACACTAGTTAGTATTTTCCTGGCAAAATTATATTTTTGATCATTTATCTTATTTTTTTATAACTCTTTAGTCCTTTATCTTTCATTTGTAACACTTTAGTCCTTTAACTTATTTATTTGTAAAAAAAAAATTATGATTACTTAGTATTTTCCCTCCGTCCCAAAATATAAGACCTAGTTGACCATACTTCAATGCACAATTTTGATTACTAATTAAAAATCATGAAAATACTCATCAAAACAAATCAAACAAGATCTTATATTTATATGTTATTAAAAAATTACGGTCAAAACAAGATAAATAAATAGTATATTTAATCAAAGTATGTCTTATATATTGGGACGGAGATAGTATTTTTTAAACTTTAAAGGTAAATTCCATTAGTCAAGAAAAAAGAAGCTAATTCCAAGAAAGTGATGGACTGACCTGCTAGTTATTGAAATTCCAAGTTGTTAGTCAATACTCAATAGCATAAAGTGAATAGTTTGAATTAATCAACTTGTTGTCCAAGTTAATTATCTACTGCAACAAGAAAACTAAGTATTAAATGCATTCATCAATTAGCAGACTCATCTAATCTAAATTACAAGTAATAGTAATATTGTAATATTGAGCACCATCACAATTAGATTTAGGAGTAAAATGGGTGTTATAAGGGAAACAAGAAATGCTAGTTTTCATCAATATCAAGATTCTTTATAATGTTATTTTGTGGTAATAAGAAGACAAATACCAAAGCTTCTACAACTAGTGGACCTGAAGCATCCATAGTTGCAGCATCAAAGCATTTCTCTTCAGCCCACAAAGTGAAGTTCAATGTATCTTTTGTGGTTATTTAAAAAGAAATGAACTTTTCAATCTAATCAAGTTGGTGATTGCTCTATTATCCGCGGTGTTGCTCACATAAGCAAAATACACTACTGGAAGATATATCGTGATAAGATTTTACACCACCGAAAAATATCTTTCGATAAAATTTACTTACACTATTAAAAGATATCTTCTAGTGGATGGACAGACTTTGAACAATTCAAGGAGAGAAGAGCAATTACCAATCAAGTTAATATCGAGAAGGATGAACAATTCGTGCCTAAATTGAGAAGTGAGTGGAACCAAATTGTTTGCATATTTCAAGAATATTGGGGTAAAGATGATAAAGTCACTCCATTAAGGAAATCTGATAACAACTCTTCTGTAGCAGGCTAGCTCTAGCAGCAACACTTGCATTTCCATCCTCCAAAATAAACACTCTTCACAAACAATTCAAGAGCATTGTAATGGTTCTCATAAGAAAACAAGGACATCCAGTATGTAGTGATGCAAATCAAACTTGCAGCAATATAGTATCAGGAACCATTGCAAAACAGGGAAGTAATAACAGAATCTTGTGCTACTAAAACCCAAATAATTCCTCCATCACATTATAGGAGTAAGCAATGCTACTTCCAAAATGAATGACCACAGTTGCAAACTAATTCATGGAAGCTTATACACGAACTGAGCAAAATCAGTAGAGCATGAAGCTAACTATATTCTCAGTCCATACACACCATATCATAGCTGTTAGATTCAATCCTTGGTGGCACAAGTGAATCATAATAACCAGAACACATAAAACAATGGTGACCTTTACCAAGCTTCTTATGAGTATTCATATCAAGTTCAACACTTCAACCACCAACAAAATAGTCAATGTCTTCCACAATTGTAACAACAGTAGAGTCAATAACAACACAACAAAGTTACTTCCAAAACCAATTCCTTATTTTGTGGATATCCAACTTTCACCATGATGCACTACCAAATTGAGCCACTAGAATTACAGTAGCAGAGACATATGTAACTTGAACACAATAGTAAGGGTCTTCAATATCAAAAATCATAAACAATACCAAGAACAATACCAAGTGTCTCTATTATGTAATAGCCTCCCTCAAACTCATAGTAAGAGGATTCTTAGTATGAGGTTGAAGAACAAAAGACCAAACTTGAAACGAAAGGGACATCAACAATTAGCAACATCCACCATTACAGAAAATGCAGAAGCTGAATCAAACTATGAACCCTTGAATGGATGAACCTCAAGAACTTTCAAATACTCATCAATCCCAAAACAGAAGAAGAGCAATATTAAGTATTTTCTATCTTGTAGAAAACCACATCTATGTGCACAGAAAGTAATTCAGAAAACATGCTTCTAACTCAATCTCCCTTTAACATCAGAGGCATATACATAACAAACACAGTTTTGTCGGTGCGTTGAAATTTCCAATAAGCTAAGAAGCTTCAAACTGAACTAACATGGAGACAAGAGCATCAATGGATCATATTGCTACCCGAAAGGTCACTGCTATTGTTCAACCGGGATCAAAAACAAGGACGGCGAAGTCGCCGGAAAATTCAACGGTGAACACCATTCCCAAACAGAAGGTTATCTTTAGACAAATTATCATGGTTATCTCACCACGAAGCATCGTGACAGAGAGAGGCTTGATTACACCGCCGGGATCAAAGATCGGGACAGTGTATTGTTGCACTTAATCATTGACGATGCAACATAATCATCTTTAGCTGACCACAACACATTGATTTTCATAACAAACTTCTTAAACTCATTAATACACAAATTCAGTTCAAAGAACCTGATATCAGAGATAACAGATATCAGCTTAATGACCCTAAATGTTGGTACTTGGTAGTAAATATTATGGGCTTTGAATAAATATTTCTGCTATATATTTTGACAGTGCACGTTTGGAATGGCAATTTCTGGAGCTGGCAGAATCATGTTTGATCAAATACTTGGGGCATCACTAAAAAGATGGCATTGAGAGCAAAACATATGAATATGTATTTTGCAATTTAGTTGATAAGTTGGATAGTATCAAGACATGGTACACAAATGGTCATTGTGATGATGTTCTTGAAATTATTTACTAGTTTTTTTTTTTTTGTAAAGGAAAGTCATTGAAAAACCTGACATATCACCTTTAAAAATAAGCATTTGAGACTTGCTTGGAGTGACTATTTATCTGTGGCTTATATATATGGTAGGAATCTTTTGAGTCTTTGAAAAAGTTGCAGATGCTACTATTTATCCTTGTCATTTTGAGGTACTTCCTGCATATTTCTATCACACTAATTTCATTTTCTTTACAGAGCCTTATTGCTTTTGTTCTAGACATGAACACTTGGAACACTAGTCAAACCAGCTTTTGTTTTGTCTTGATAATAATAATATTTCATGTCCTTTTGACTAAGCATTGTGTGCCTATTTTTTTATCAAATATAATTTGTTTAAACAAGCCATCACCTTGGATTGTTTTATCAAGTCGCAATGATAGTTTACTGCCACCTACAAATCATCAATTAAAATCCATCTCCTAGCATTGTTTCCTCATTTCTTACCATTAAACAATCAGCATGAGACACCTTGTCAATTAATGAGGGCAGTTCAGTGAAATAATTTTCCAACCATTAGACACCTGAAAATGTATGGAAAAGAACAGTAGACAGAAAAACAGTAGCAAATAAAATTATCAAGGCACATTGGATTTTCCAATCAGCACCGTCTTCATCTTTTGACTTTAAATCGGCACCATATCCGTACAACATTTAGAGAGAAGAGTTAATTACCTGAAAATACTACATTTAGAAAGGAATTGATTATCCATAACTGTAAACTAGAGAGTGGGTGGAAAAGGAAAGAGAGAAAGAAAAAAAAAAAGCCTCTTTTAACTGAAACCACAAGTTAAATTATTCAATGGCAAGAAGTATAAAGAAAGCAGAGTCATGTGGTTTTATGGTCAGGCTTTCCTTATTTCATATATTGGTTTCCGTATTTTTCTTTCCTCTCTCTTTCTTTCCTTCAAACCAAACACACCCTTAAAGTACCTGGAAAGTTAACTAACTTCCGAATTTCCAAACCATGAGATTCCATCACCAAAAAAATAAATTAGAGCTTAATGTTGGGTAGCGCTATCAATAAAGAACTCATTTTATCTGTGGGGGGTTTAAATTTTTGACTGAGTTGTTTTGAGTTAAGTAACACAAGGCATTATTAAGGACATCATGACCCATCAACATATATGCTTTTCATGTCCCAGACACAAATATGCTTTTCATAGCATAAAAGTAATAAAAAGACTACAAAAGAAAAAGTTAGATCTTTAAACATCCTTTAATCATGCGCCTACTACATTTTTTTCCCAAAATGAAAACAAACACTTTTTAAGTACCATTGCAGATTCAAGATAGCAGCATTTCTTAAGAACCACCTCCATTTGGTAGAGCAACATGAATCATCAGCTTATAAAGGTAATTGCAATATTGACAGTAATAGTATATTTTGGACACACAAGCTGGACCATCAAAGCCTGCAGTCCCAATGACATGGAAGCTTTGATGAGCTTCAAGAATGGAATTCAAATAGACACATCCGGTCGCATAGCAAAATCGGTCGGTAACAACTGCTGCAAATGGGAAAGCATTGTATGTGAAAACTCAAACTTTAGAGTGAAAGAGATCAATCTGCCAGGATACATTTCCAATGATGAAGGCTTATTTCAAACACAGATGAAAGGGTGGTTTTCTCCTTCAATAATGTTCCTCGCATCACTTGAAGTCATCGAGGCATCAATATCAAAAGTAAACTCAAGGCCTCTGTAAAATCATCGAGCCATCAACATCACAAGTAAATTCAAGGCATCTATATCGCAAGTAAATTCAAGCCATCGCTAGGGTCATCAATACAGCAAGTAAATTCAAGGCATCTGTGGGGATATCGAGGCATCAATATTGCAAATAAATTTAATGCATCATTAGGGTCATTGAGGCATCAATATCTAAATAAGGCAGCTACATAGTTCTCCCTATGTATCCAAACAAGAGCACCATAAAATTAAACCAATTATAATATCATTTACAATTGAAATTATAATGAGCCTCAAAAAGCAAACCAGGCAATATGACTACTCTAAACTCGTTTGCAAAATAATCAATACAATAAGAAATGCTTGTCAATTTATCATACTTAATGTCACCTACATTGGGTCTCATTTAAATGGTAAAGGGCATTTATTGTGTACTGAACTAACTTAATATAAAATTGACCTTATCGTAGTATGATGAGGGAAAATTACATGTATTTAGTAAAGATGAAGAGCCGTCGGTCGGACAACAACTGCTGCGTTGTGACCCTCGCGTGCCTTTCGCCTTCCTCCTCTTATAATTGAACATTCCCACGTTTGCAAAGCTAAAAACAATGTAGCATCAGTAAGTTTTAGCTGCATAACATTTTAAAGTAAACTCAAGGCATCAAAAGGGTCATTGAGACATCAATATTTCAAGTAAACTCAAGGCATCAGTTAGGGTCATTGAGACATCAATATCAATATCGCATCCAACTGTTTACATTATGAGTATAAGTGAAGTATTCATAATATTTCATTTACGGTCATCGGGGCATCAATATCACAAGTAAATTCAAGGCATCGGGTCATTGAAACATCAATATTTAAAGTAAACTCAAGGCATCATTAGGGTCATTGAGGCATCAATATCAATATCAATATCGCATCCAACTGTTTATATTATGAGTATGATTGAAGTATTCATAATATTTCATTTACGGTAATCGAGGCATCAATACCACAAGTATATTCAAGGCATCGGGTCAATGAGGCATCAACATCAATGTTGCATCCAACTATTTACGTTATAAGTAAAGTATTCGTGATACTTCATTTAGGGTCATTGAGATATCCAAGGCAACATAAGCACATTGATGGAACAAATAATATCCTTTCAGGTCACAACTAAGAAAAATATTCACATACATTTGAAATAAAATATACCAAGTAAACTCAAGGCATCATTAAGGTCATTGAGGCATCAATATCAAAAGTAAACTCAAGGCATCAGTAGGTTCATCGAACCATCAACATCGCAAGTAAATTCAAGGCATCAATATCGCAAGTAAATTAAGACATAATTTGGGTCATCGGGGCATCCATACCACAAGTAAATTCAAGGGATCTGTAGGGATATCGAGGCATCAATATTGAAAATAAATTTAAGGCATCATTAGGGTCATGGCGTCAATACCTAAGTAAGGCAGCTACATAGTTCTCCCTATGTATCCAAACAAGAGCTCCAAAAAATTTAACCAATTATGATTTCATTTACAATTGAAATTATAATGAGCCTCAAAAAGCAAACCAGGTAATATGACTACTTTAAACTTGTTTGCAAAATAATCATTAGAATAAGAAATGCTGGTCAATTTATCATACTTAATGTCACCTAGATTGGGTCTCATTTAAATGTTAAAGGGCATTTAATGTGTATTGAACTAACTTAATATAAAACTGACCTTCAGTAAAGATGAAGAGTCGTCAGTCGGACAACAACTGCTGCGTTGTGACCCTCGTGTGCCTTTGGCCTTTCTCCTCTTATAATTGAACATTCCCACGTTTGCAAAGCTAAAAACAATGTAGCATCAGTAAGTTTTAGCTGCATAACATTTTAAAGTAAACTCAAGGCATCAAAAGGGTCATTGAGACATCAATATTTCAAGTAAACTCAAGGCATCAGTTAGGATCATTGAGACATCAATATCAATATCACATCCAACTGTTTACATTATGAGTATAAGTAAAGTATTCATAATATTTCATTTACGGTCATCAGGGCATCAATATCACAAGTAAATTCAAGGCATCGAGTCATTGTGACGTCAATATTTCAAGTAAACTCAAGGCATCATTAGGGTCATTGAAGCATCATTATCAATATCGCATCCAACTGTTTACATTATGAGTATGAGTGAAGTATTCATAATATTTCATTTACGGTCATCGGGGCATCAATATCACAAGTAAATTCAAGGCATCGGTTCATTGAGGCATCAATATCAATGTTGCATCCAACTCTTTATGTTATAAGTAAAGTATTCGTAATTTAGGGTCATTGAGATATTCAAGGCAACATAAGCACATTGATGGAACAAATAATATCCTTTTAGGCCACAAATAAGAATAGATAATCGCATACATTTTGCATTTAAGGGATCATTTTTCATTATGATTAAAGGGTACAAAATATTCCCACGTTTGAAAAGCTAAAAACAATATAGCATCAGTAAATTTTAGCTGTATAACATTTTAAAGTTTTAGCATGAGACTTATCTTTAAGTCGCACAATTGTACTGTCCAAAAAAGGTGTGAGACTAGAGTTGTACATGCTCATTCAAAAATCTACCAACTTGAGCAAAAAAAACCAAACATTTTAGCATAGTCTAATAGAGTGTAGACCCAAAGCAACATAAGCACATTGATGGAACAAATAATATCCTTTCGGGTCACAAATAAGAATAGATATTCACATACATTTGAAATAAAATCACCAAAGCATCACAACACTCAGGTTACATTTACAAAAAAGATATTTCAACACAAATATAATTTTAGGGCAATTTATAGTAAGAATTTCAGTCATGCCATAACAAATATAATACAACTTTCCTTTAGGGTTTCTCAAGAATACGAAAATTGCAGAAGTTTCTTGGGTGATCAAGAATTCAAAAATTGCAGAATAATTTATAAATCAATACCTTAGAAAATAAATTCTACGCCAATTCACTTCTCCATTCATCCCTCTTCGAGATCGTTTGCGAAGAAACACCAAAACAATAATCGCTGTAATTAACCGTCACGCTAACGTTCCTTAACCTAATCGACCTAAACGGCGTTTGTCGGAGAACTCAAGCATCGTATCTAAACGTTTACGCGTTTGTCAGAATCGTTTGATGCATAACGCGCGTGATGGTTTCTCTTCAAGAATGAATGAATCTGAAACGATCATGGTGAATTTGAGAGATTATAGAAAAGAGAATGAATTTTTCTTTAGCGAAGTGTTCATTCTTAAGAGTATTACGATTTTAATTTTACCTTTTAAAGAGATTGTTGGGCCTCTACCGTTATTGGGTTGTGACTTGAAAATAAAGTAATTAACCCTTACTTAAAAATCAAGCATCAAGTGGTTCCAGCTCCCTCCCGATCGCAGTTGCGGGGATCGAACTGTGGTCCTCCCTATCAAATTCAGCGCCAATCACCACTGAACCAACTAATGATTGGTAATTACAGTATATTTTTGTTACTGCTACTTTAAAATCAGAAGAGAAATTAATAGGCATGCATTACCCTTTACTGTAAAATTACATTATATTTATGTTAATATAATAAATAATAATTATATTTTTTATTCAAATTACATGAAAGGACTAAAACAATCAACATTTAATATATATAGTTAAGTATAATGATGATTATATATAAAAAAAAAAAAGTTACGTATAATTGCGGATTCGGGAAATCCGCGGGGACATATACTTTTTTTTCCAATCTCTCCCCTAAAGTGTCTGCGAGGTTTTTTTATTTTTCTTCATCTCCATCCCTACAAAGATAAAAATCTATGTTTCCGGAGCTCGAAACTGAACAACCCCACTGAGATTCTTACTGACAGATACAAATTAACACCCCTACCTCTCACCTCTGGACTAAACGAAGTGGCTTGTGATGTTTTGTTTTTTGTGTTAAAAGTTGTTTAACAAAGAAAATTATTTTATAAAAGCTTAAATGAAATATTAGTTTAAATAGCTTATCTTAAATTGTCATTTCAAGAATTTCATTATTTTGTTACAACTTTTTTTTAAAAAAAATCTCTAAGAAATAAACTATTTTAAATAGTTTTGCATAAAAATCATTTTTTAGAGTTTTTTTTTAAAGTCAATTTTATTAAATTAAAATTTTCAACAAGAATATTGAAGTTATTGAATGACGAAATCACTCTTTTAGTTTTTAAAAAGATTTTTTTTTTTTTTTGCTTTCACCACCAATTTAATCCATCTGATCATATTTAGAAGCAAACTTAACTTTCTTAATACATTAAAAAATAGAAATAAGTGGTCTATATTATAAACCAAATATATTCATACTTTAATATACTAAAATAGTCTAATGTGACAAAATTTAATAGTGTTATGGTATTTATTACGATGAAACTTAATAGACTCAAAAACTCCACAAATTAAATTATTTGTTAATAATAATTTTTTGATCTTGATGATCACCAAATAAATAATTTATAAAATTAAACTCTACACAAAAAGTAAAAAAAAATATTACTGTAAATAAAACGAAAAAAAAAGAGCAAAGAAATTTATATGAAAAAATTGTATGATCAACGTAATAAAAAAATGTATGATTTATAAAACAAGGGAAATTGTATGCAAATCTATATACTGTATGTCAACATTTTCGTAAAAAAGAAAAACTACATGTAAATTTAAAAATTGTAAGACTAGAAGACAAAAATTATTTAGATATAGTAATGAACGTAACAAATATATAGAGTATATAATAATTTAGTCAAAAATTATATATACAATAATAAATGTGATAAAAGGCCGAGAAAAAGAAAAATAACAAGTTAGCAAATATAGAAAATCATAGGTAGGGATAATTTTGATATTTTAAAATAAATATGAGGACAATGTCAATATAACTAAAATTGTATTAAGTTGACTTGCCTCCCCTCCCCTCCCCTCCAAATCTCTCCAATTTGGGGGGAAGCAATAATTGAGCTTATGAGGGATATGATTTTGCTCCCCTCCTCTCCCCTCCCCTCCCCTCCTCTCTTAAAAATTGAACCAAACACATTTACTTAAAAATATTCCCTCACCCCCCCTCCCCTCCATTTACCCCGAACCAAATGCACAAGGATTTAGAATTTTAAGTAATTCAAGTGATTGTTTAAATTTGTGTGTTAGATAGAGGGATAGAAAAAATTTATCGTAAATGTTTTGGTCCACTTATAAATTTGAAGTTTCCGGTCAAATTTAATTTTTGAAAATAAGAACAAATTTACAATTTTCAAAATTTAAAGCACCAATTTACAAAATTTTAGTGATCAATTTGCATTTTTTGAGAAAAAAAGGGGTTAATTTGCAATTTTTAAAAGATTATAGTGGTCAATTTAAAAATTTTGAAACATAATAGAGGAAATAATTTTAAACTTTTAGTTTTTCTGTCATTTTAAATTCCTTAAAATACAACCATGTTAAGGGTGTTCCAAAGTATAGATAGCCGGTCAACGCAAGAGTGGCCAAAAAATGAGGTAACCAAGTTTTCTCAATTCTAAAGGGTCGTAGAAACAAGAACAAGTTAAAGCCTCCAAAAATGAATAATTTGGGACACCACAAAATACATTCAGTCTAACAATATTAACATTGTCGATGATGCTAAACTTTACGAATATGATATGTTTTTAGCGTTATAAAAGTTTTCCACAATAGTTTATCATATTAAACCTATTCTATATTGAAAAATTCTAAAATTTTGTAAATGTTATGAATAATTATAGGTGGATGTCCAATAGTCTTGACCCATATCATTGGCCCATATGTTTTCCTATAAATAGGACAATCATTTCTATGTAATGTACACCTTGATGAGAATAATACAATCTCTATTCTTTCTCTCTTCTCCCCTTTAGCTTTTCTTCTCTATTACTCCTCCTCCTTACAAATAGTTTCATAACAGTAAAGAAAGATAACTAAAATTGTATTAAGTTGACTTGCCTCCCCTCCCCTCCAAATCCCTCCAATTTGGGGGGAAGCAATAATTGAGCTTATGAGGGATATGATTTTGCTCCCCTCCCCCCCCCCCCCCCCCCGCTCTTAAAAATTGAACCAAACACATTTACTTAAAAATATTCCCTCACCTCCCCTCCCCTCCATTTACCCCGAACCAAATGCACAAGGATTTAGAATTTTAAGTAATTCAAGTGATTGTTTAAATTTGTGTGTTAGATAGAGGGATAGAAAAAATTTATCGTAAATGTTTTGGTCCACTTATAAATTTGAAGTTTCCGGTCAAATTTAATTTTTGAAAATAAGAACAAATTTACAATTTTCAAAGAGTAAAAAAATAATAAATGTGATAAAAGGCCGAGAAAAAGAAAAATAACAAGTTAGCAATATAGAAAATTATAGGTAGGGATAATTTTGATATTTTAAAATAAATATGAGGACAATGTCAATATAACTAAAATTGTATTAAGCTGACTTGCCTCCCCTCCCCTCCAAATCCCTCCAATTCGGGGGGAAGCAATAATTGAGCTTATGAGGGATATGATTTTGCTCCCCTCCTCTCCCCTCCCCTCCCCTCTTAAAAATTGAACCAAACACATTTACTTAAAAATATTCTCTCCCCTCCTCTCCCCTCCATTTACCCCGAACCAAACACATCCTAGCACTTACAAAGATTACACATATTTCACTTAAGAATGTGTTGTGTCAACAAAATGGAAGGATAAATAAAAAGAGGAACCAAATTCCTGATTTTTTTTTTAAAAAAACAGAGAGGATCAAAATTGCTTCTTTTTTACAATTAGGGAATCAAAATTGCACAAAATAAAATAGAGGAATTAAAATTGGACATTTTTTTAAAAAAAATGGAGTACCAAAACTACAAATCTGAATTCTTAGCAGCCACAATTTTAGCAATACCAATATATAATCCGGTTATTATTGCACCTCAGCGACACCAATCTGGATCCTTAGCAGCCACAATCCTTGCTGCAGTGTCTACAGCAAATTTTTCATCCATGAGAACAATCTAATGGTTGATACTAGATCAAGAACAAGTTTTTTTTTTGTTCTAAAACAAACCCAGCCGTGGCTATTGATCATAAATTTTAATTCGAGAAACACGAATGATTTAAGAGTAGAAATGCAAGAATCAACACACGGTAATATCTTAAAAAATGATGTTACTTTAATCTCCTCTTTTTTTATGGAAATCATGGGATAGTGAATGTAAACAAGGGTGAATGTAATATAAATTTTCCCTTTTGATTCATATGCCTCTGTCTTTTAAATTCTGATTCAATCAATTTTTTTTTTATTTTTTTTGTTTTCACCACCAGTTGAATTCCGTTCGGAGGTTAGTCCTGGGTGGTTCCAGCCCCCTCCCGATCGCAGTTACAGTGGATCAAATCGTGGTTCTCCCTACCAAGTTCAGCCTTAATCACCACTGAACCAATTAACGATTGGTTGATTCAATCATTTTAAGCTAAACATTAGATTAAATCATTTTAAGCTAAACAAATTCAAGTTAAATTGAACATTACCCTCAAGCCATGAAAGAAAGTAAAACAAAATCCGAATCATATGCCTCCATCTTGCACTCTCGTAAAAAAGAAAATCTACAAATTGGTGTCCATGTTTTAGTAGTATAGCAAATAAAGTACAGACAGTGAATCCATATTATCATCCAATTAAACTCTAATTTTCAAAAAAAATAAAATAAAATTGTTTTGGTTTTGCACCAAATTTTTTTCTTACCAATCATATTCATCACTTGGTATTATTTTTGGAACTACTCATAACACAGAAAGCAAGCTTAACAGACAATAAATAAAAAAACACAAATTAATCCAAAGAAGATAATTAAAAGTTAAAACACAACTTCACATAGTTCCTTAAACATGTTTATAAACTTAAAAACTAACATAAACATACAAATACTAAGAAGAAAAATAAAAATAAAAGACAAAGTAGTTTCCTAGGTATAGTTACAAACTTAAAAACTAACCTAAATTGTTTCAATGAATCGATGTTACTACTTGTTATTCTTATTCCAAAACTTGAACTGCAGAGTCCTTTCTTCAAGCATCTTCTCAACTTCTTCGATTGGAACTCCTTTGGTTTCTGGTACGAAAACGATAACAAAGAAAATTGCTATGAAAGCTACAAATCCAAACAACATGAATGTCCATGCAACTCCAAGAACTTGTGTTAAGGACAAAAAAGACTGAGAAACGATGAGGTTAGAAACCCACACTGCCGTCGAAGCCATTCCTCCACAAATTCCTCTATACCTTAAAGGATATATCTCAGAGTTGATAACCCATGGTACAGTTCCCATACCTGGTGAAAAGAATATGATATACAATGCCAATCCAATCAATGCAAGCCAACCCCATTGGCTAGGACATCCTTGAGTGTACCATGCCCTATGTCCTTGGCGACACTGGTTCTTTGCTATGTCATTTGAAATCAGGCATGCTCCAGGTGAGAGCTGCATATAAATAATATAGATTCATATTAGTGTAAGAAATCAACAAAATTTATGGAAATAAGCTGAAAATGGCTTATGGTTGTTGGATTATAAACTGTTTTCATAAATTCTTCAAATTTCTCACAAGTACTTATGGCAGTAGATAAAGCTCAAATAAATTAATCCTAAGAGACAGTGTTATTCATATAAATATAAATATAAGATCTTATGCATGGAAAAAGTGTTTATATAATTTGCATGTAGCATCTATAAATTATCTCAAACACACCAATTAGTATCAAAACATGCATGTAAATACGAAATTGAACAAGACTTAATGTGAAGGGGAAGATATGTTACCTTATTAGATCCCGATGCACAAAAACCGCATTTTGGCGAAGCCTTGAGGCACTTCATGCAATCCCATCCACCATGATTCGCAACGGTACTAAAAGCAGGACATGTACTGTTGAAATGAGAGGTTTCAATTGCACTAATCATAGGAGAATGAGTTTCAGTTTGCCGAAAAGTAACAGTAAGAAGTGCCAATGCTAAAACAACACCACTCAAACTGATTAAAGCGAGCTTCTTTCTTCCGGTTTTATCAATGAAGTAAATGCTCAAAATCGAACCAAACGCATTCAACCCAGCAGTGATCAAAGACAAAAGCATTGCCGTTTGATTTGATGCGAAACCGGCTAATTGAACAATTGTTGGACTGAAGTACATGACAGTGTTGATTCCCACAAACTGTTGGAAAATTTGAAGGCCCATTCCTGCATACAAACCTCTTCTTACACTTGTGGTTTGTAGCAGTGTTATCATGCTTATCTTTCCCATAGCTTCGGCTTCTTTCAATTCCATGGCAACCGATTCTTGCAGAGCTTGAATTTCAGCTTCAACTTCTTCAGGTGGGTAAATCTTTTTCAGAATTGCTTTTCCTTCCTCCTCCCTACCCTGGTGAGAAAAAACAACTGATGTTAAATAACAACTTGAAAAAATTACTATCGTTCTACGATGTGTTATTTAGTAGAAAATATCGTCAAATAGCGGGTGTAGTGGTGCTATAGCACCACCATTTTGTGTAGTTAAATTGAACAAACTGTTATTTTCTGCGGTCCGCAATTGACAACATCAGACAAAATAATCGCACAATGGAAATTCATTCATGAATGAAAAAGTGTTATGATAGCCGATTCAACTAACCTTTCGGAACAACCAGCGAGGTGATTCTGGGAGCCAAAACATTAGCAACAATTGTAGCACAGCAGGTAATGCTGCCACACCAAGCATCCACCTCCATGTTCCAGGTGCCTGAATTAAAAATAAAATTATTATTAGAAATTAAGTTACTATGCAAACACACACAAATCATGAACTAATTAAACCATTTTATGACCTTAGTGAAAGCCAAGTTGATCAAATAGGAGAGAAATTGTCCTCCGGTGATGAGAAAACTATTGAGACTGACAAGAGCTCCTCTGACTTTAGCAGGTGAAGCCTCTGATATGTAGAGAGGAGATGCCATTGAAGCCATTCCAACACCAAGGCCGACAAAAACACGACCGACAATCAGAATAGCAGGGTTGGTTGCAGCTGCCATGATAGCAGACCCAATAAAAAAGAGGGTATCTGCAATGACAATTGATCTTTTCCTTCCAAATCGGTCATTAATCCATCCACCAACAGCAGCACCTATTACTGCTCCAGCAAGTGCAGTACTCACTATAGCTGACTGTGAAATCATATATAAAGTATGGTTATTAGCATCATTACAATTACAACTTGCATGATTCTAGCATTATACACATAGATAGATTATATGTATGCCTTGGATTGAAAGCAATGTTGAAAATATCCTATGTACAGAATTCACAGATTTGTAAAACATAGGAATTTGAAAGAACATCAAAGTAAATGAAGAAAACATTGTTTTGTTTACCTTTATTTGGTCTATATATAAATTTCTATATAAAAAAAAAATGAAGAAAATATTTTAAGGTTCGTTTGTTATAGACAATAAAAAATGACTTTAGTATTTATAATTAGATAATTTTTTAAGAAATTAAAATATAAATATTACTTTGCCTTTGTTTACCATAAGTTTCTTTACACATCCCATCAATTCACACGATATCAATATTTATTGAAATATTCTAGAACAAATATAACAAACTAGAAATATTTAAAGAACTAATTAATTTTTTATTTTACAAAATTCTAGTAAAGTAATTTTTGTGTGACAAACAACCGTTGAAACTTAAAAAAAAAAGGTTAAAAATGTGAAAATAGTTATAACTAAATTTAGTAGTATTTAATTTAGGATATGCTACGAGTGTCCCGAGACTCCTTAGCATGACCCTAAATTAAAGATAACTATACTTTTTGTATTGAAAACAATATTTTTTATATTTTACAAACATTAATTATACAATTTTCTCAAAAAAATTGTTTAGTATTTTCCTTTGATTTATCATTTCATCTTCGATCTAAGTTAGTTAAACTATTGTACTTTTTTATCTGATTGGGTATACCATCCATATAATAAAGTGATATCATGAATTGATAGATGACGATGATATGATGCATCTCGTGAGAATTAACCAATTTATTCCCAGTAGTATTTAATTTGGGAAAATAACACCGGTCAATTTAACCGGGTGTTTGAGTGTTTCTAACTTCAAATTCAAACTCAACGGAAGAGAAAAACGAAAAATTGGTTTTAATTTAACACAAAAACATCAAAAATAGTATTTTACCAAAAAACTTAAACCAAAATTAGAGAAATACAAGAAAATAAACAAATATAAGAATCATAAAGCATAATCTAGCTTTTTTTCTCGAAGCACATAAAGAATAATCTTAAATCTTCATTATTACATTTTTGTATTTCCTATTTTTATGTTTTCTTAAAGAAGGAACAAAATAATAAACAAATATAAAAATAAAAACAACAACGGTGTTCCCGTGATGACCGATAAGAATGAAACAAGATAAACATGATCTATACTATTCACTAAACCTATTAGGTAAGTTCTGGTTATATTCAAACCGATAACAATGGTGAAAAAAAATTGAACCTTTTGTAAACAATAGTTTTTTTATTTAGTCTGTTAAAAAAAAAAAAGAGACATGTAAAAAGAATTTAATATTCATCAAAGGACACTCATTCAATTTATTCATATGAGAAATCACATCCCAACCAAACTCTAAATTAATAATTAGAGAGTTAAACGAAAAAATTAGTGATATAAGAAATTACCTGTAGCCAGACTTTGGTATCAACAGCTTTGAAATCATCTCTGATGTACAAAAGTGCCCCAGATATCACCCCTACATATTGTTACACATTATTATCAAGTGAATAATCCATAAGAAATAATTGAATTAAAATGTTGTGTAATGTAACTAAAAAGAAGAAAAGTAAAATAATTACCAGTGTCGTAGCCAAAAAGCAGACCACCGATACCAGCAGAGAAAGCAAGTCGAAGAATATAAGGATTTTTCCAGGACAATGACAAACATTCTCTAAAAGCAGAGATATCAGCATAAGCAACTCCACCTTCCATGATGGTTTTGTTCTTTCAAAATTGAAAAAACCACCGTCTAAATACAAATAATAAACTATTTAGGCTTTTCAAGAGTTAGCATAAACAAGTCAAACTGAATTTTGTGAGAATTTTGCTTTATTTATAGAGAAAGTACTACTTGTACTACCAGCTAAAAGATTTGTTTCAGTTTCCTTAAAAATATACCTAACTTTTTTGTTCTGTTAAAACGATCACGCAAATTTAAATTTTAATTCTTCTGTTATATATATTGCCATCAAAAGTGGACATGGCAAGTAAGAGTAGTGTTAAAAGATAAACATTAATTGCGTAAAACAAAAAAGGATAAACATTAAAAAACTACCATCAAGCCTAATAAAACAGTATAGCCGAAGTAATACATATCTTATCAGAAAAAATGTATTTACTCCAAAAAAAGAAGGCGGTAGTATAAGTATTGTTATAAGATGAAAAATAGAGGTGTCCAAATTTAAATTGATCCTTAAAAACAGTAAATTAATTTAAAAATTTAAAAAAAAAAACCGCAAAATCTTAATATTTTATAATTTTTAATGCAGTTGGATGTGCTTCTGTGAAAATCGCCGGATCAAATCATATTATGGATAAATTTTTCCACACCAAACTAAACCGTATACATATTGCATTAATCAATTTAATCTATTTTTTTAACCTATTTCATATGTTTCAAATGCAATTGATAATTATAATTTCAAAATAATTTTTTTTACAAGATCCAACTATTTATTTTTAATATATTATATGTTATACATTACATATCGCTGGAACAAAATAGCTCGTCCTAAACAGTGTGGTGGTTTGGGAGTCCAACTGGCATGGGGAATCAATATTTTTCTTTTAGGATCTGTTTGGTTCAACTAATGTGAGGGGATGGGAGAGATTTTAATGGAGGGGAGGGAAGAGGAGGGGAGGAGTTTTAATTATTTTTGTGCTTGGTTCAAAATAAAGGAGGGAAGGGGAGGGAAGAGATTTTGACAAGCTTTAGGTCGACCTCTTCACTAGCAAATATATTGTTGGGTTAAATTCCCTCCTCTCCAACATCTCTTCTAGTAGCTCTTCAACTTAGTATTCTATTGTTTTAGCAAAAGACATCCTCAAAGATGGTTTCTCTTGGTATGCAGTTCAGAATCTTCTTCCTTTTGGTTCACCCGTTGGACCGTTCTTGGCCTCCTTGGATCACTCGTTCCCTACGTCGATATACATGATATGCAGCTCTCAGTCAAAGACGTACTTTCCACAGGAAATTCTCATACTCAGAGTCTCTACACTCATCTCCCTCTGTTGGCCTATGATGTCATTAACAACACTACTTTCAAGTTCAATGATTCTGTCGAAAACGCCATCATTTGGTCCAACAACAAAAATGACAGTTACACTGCTAAAAATAGCTATAACTAATTACTCTCCATGAGGGACGCAATATTTACTCATAATCCTTCACACTCTTGGTCTTGCATATGGAAACTTCAATTTCCAGAAAAGATCAAATTCTTCTTTTGGTTGACTTGTCACAATTCTGTGTCTACCATCTCTCTATTCAATCACCGCAAAATGAATCATTGTGCCACTTACACCCACTGTGGCATCCAAGAAGAATCATTCCTTCATTACATTTTGGCCCCTTAAATTATTTTAAAGTTTCACTTTGACCTCATAAATTTTTTTCATTTGATTTTAATCACTTAAATTATAAATATTGAACATTTTGGTTTTGTTATTTTTTATTGTAGGGCGTGTATTATATAGTACGGAATTAGTCCTATAATAAAATTATTCATCATTGTAAAGATTGTTGTCACGTGTATGATAGCTATAGAATAAGATAATATTACTTGTGATAATATGATTGAAAATTGTTTTTCTATCATTTTGAAATAGATAGAGTTGTAATATGAGTTCCTACTATAATATGCAATTATTTTAGGCATCATTGATAAATATATATATATATATATATATATATATCCAGTATTTTTTTTATTGCGTGTTTATTTGAATTATTTTACAAATATTTGACACTTTGATTCTTCATATTAGTGTCTAATATTTGTATCTTAACTAGTTTTTTACCCGTGCTACCGCACGGTTGCATTTTATTTTTTATATTTCATTGGATTTCAAGATAAGAAATCAATAAATATATGTATATATAAGAATCAACACAATTTTACTTGTGATATTAACAAATAGGTGATTCACTAATTAACATCCATCTACCTATGAGAATAAAATACAATACTTCAAATTCACAGCATACTCGATACCATATCTGCAATTGGAACCTTACCAACAGCTAAACCAACTATGAGAATCATAGTAATACCGTAAGGTGTTGGACAAAACAAATAAGAAATCAAAGATGATTTAAAAAATAAAAAGAAAGAAAAAAACTACAAATAAATTAAAAAAAAAAAGCATTAGATTAAGATTCTAACCTTACCACCATTTAAGATAATTCAATATTAACTTGAATATGACCACAAACAATGAATATAACTTCAATAAATTTCTATCAATTAATTTCACAGTATTACAAAATAAGAAAATATTAGTCAAACAAAATCAAAAACCAATTTTCCTTATATTATAATACCATGAATCCAATTGAAATAAAAATTGATGAGAAAATATACTAATCTTGTCACCAGTTCAAGAAAGAAATAATTTCAAGTGTTGACAATTTATAGAAAAAACATGAAGATAACATTTCCACCACTTTAAGATTGGAATTCAATATTCCAAGTCCAAAAGATCCACGAGATTCATTCCCACGATACCACCTACAAACAAACCAATGCATGTAAAAAGTTGGAAAAATAGCAGGAAAACGTGCATAACAAAGCGACACATGTACAATAATAAATAAAATAAATTTCACACTTATTAGTGAATATAATACATTAAAAATTCTTCTTTGTCACTTTGTCAACTTCAAGAACACAGGCAATCTTTTTAACAGCAGAAGATGGTCCAGTCTCATCAAACTGCAACTTTCTCTTTGCACATTTAGTCCTCCTAGAGTAGACAACAGACTCAACACTTGTGCCTATTCCAGATATAGATTTCTTTCTCTCATTCCGGTAGCAAGAAAGATACATAGGTGGACTAATCTCATGGCCATCATATTGAGATTCATGAGAAGGCATCATCTGATTTTTTAAAAAAAAAATGATCACCAAACAATAACAAAATTGAATCAAATATATGAAAAATTAAATAGGCTAGTGCTAACAATCCACTCAACTCACATTTCCAACGAAACTATTTTGAGTAGAAAATGAAACATCCACAGAATCATTGTGCTTCTCCATCTTCACAGTAGAGTTGCAAAGTAGACTACAGTTAGAGGAATCCTTCACCAAAGATGAGTTAACACCATCCACCTGGGTAAAAATGAATCAGCAACAAAACCAACCAAAAATAATTAAAAAAATCAGGTACTAAATAAAACTAACATGATCATCAACTTCAGGAAGATATGCATCATAGAACACATCAAGAACTCCAACTTCATTGCAAACTGATAGAACTCTAAAAGAAGGTAAGTTATCAACATCCTCAGAATCCCTCTTCTCAACTTTGCACAAGATAGCATCCCCATAAAAACATTCAATCTCATCAGGATAAAGGGAACAACTCTCACCCTACACAAAAAAATTAAAAAAACTTAGTAAAATGAATTTCAATGTCAAATAGAATAGTCTCAGGCTCATACCATTGAAAGCAAAAGAGGACATTTTTCCATGGCCTATAACTGAACATCACGATCAAACATTGAAAACACAGCAAAATCATTACCATCTCTAACTTTGAGCTTCATCCTAAACCTGTTAGACATGCATGAAAAAAAAATCATTCAACAATTTATACCACTAAGCAAAAAAAAAAAAAACAACAGAAGAGTCCACAAAAATTAATCTAGAAGAATGCAGTGCAGTAACAACCTGGGTGAATTCTTTGAATCATCATCACAATACCACATATCTATCCCTTCAACAACAGAGTCCACCCTAACAGCCACAACACTGACTCCATCATCAAACCCAACAATAAGCTGGGGAAGCTGCTTAACAGACAAATCACCTACGAAATCATGCATCTTTTGTGAAAAAAATTTCTCCAAAGAAGACATTGGCACACCACAATATAAGATAGAAAATAAATGGTACTAACTTGCATCACATAAGTCACCACCACATATATATAGATGACAAACTAAACACACTTAACATTTAAAATTCCAGGTTGGAGGGAAAATGAAATTATTTGACCAAACCAACTGCTTAGGAATGACCATGAAAATTATTTAAATAAATAAAATATAATATATAATATAATACATGAAATATTTGTCTATTGGGAACCCCATAAAAAATTATAACTCTAAAACAACAACTAAAACATAATCTTAATTACTAAATCTATAAAAATCCCCTAATTCAAAGTAACATCCAATATAACAGTCACAGCCAAATGAGGTAGCCAACACTAAAAATTACACCAACAAAAATAAAATAAAATCAACAACAGTCCACTTCCTCTAACCAACCTAAAAATTTAAGCATGCAAGAAAAAAAAATACTGAAACGAATCATATAACTTAAATCAGATACCAATCCTATCATATGCCCTCCTCCATACAATTCATCTCACATCAATCCACAATCAATAATTACCACGTCCAAATGTACACCCACAAAATACATATAAAACTTAATTTGGTACAACTGCCTAAGTAAATCAAATAATACGAAATTTTCATCTCAATACCACCCTAAAATATTCACCAAAATGATATTGACACTGACCACAAAATCAATCTCTCATATATAAATTTTTCATATAATTATACATATGCACAGAATTCACAATCAAACATGAACATCTTTAAAATCCGGAGTACAAAGGAAAACAAAATAAAGAGAGAATATAACCACGAGAAATATTAATATCCATTTCCACTGTGGAGAAAAATTCGCACCTTAAGACTCATTCCATTCTAATCATAAGAAATAGAAATTCAAAATAAAATTGCAAACATGAATTTAGAATTGCTGCAGCCACCAAACAAAATTGGACCCCTCTAAAAAGATAAAATAAAAGACTCCAAAGAATTGGAAAATGATCACACTAATACGGGAAAAAAACATGAAAACTGAACACCAAACCAATGAAACACAACATTGAATACTACAAATCGCATGCCTCAATAACTAAACTAAAAAATAAACAAACAATAAGCACAGAGAAATCCTTTACACAACACAAAGTTTATTTAATATTAATACTGATACATATCACATTACAACAGAACAGTCCAACAGGTCAATGACCAACCACAAAGACACAATTTCCATAATATTACACACAAACAACCCCATTAAGAGAACAACATTCCCTAAGACCTTACATAGCATCAAACTTAACACATTTAATCAAACTAAACAACAGGAACAACAGTGCTATACTGCCACCATACACTAAACATCTAAATACTCCAAAACACTTGGAAACAAATGAAACAACATATTCAATCATCTTCAAGCTTGATACGCCTCAACCGTTTCTTCCGCTGACCCTTCGCAGCTTCATCGAAAGACTCATTGAGATTCCGCCTAACAGATATAGGAACAACACTTTCAGCCTCATTCTTCTCAGCTTCAATAGGGGGAGTAACGACCAAATCCTTCAAAAACTCAGATGAATCAGACTGGTTACCACCATCACCACCATCAGACAAACCATCAGAATCCAAATCAACAGTTTTGCAGACAGCCTGAAAACATTGAAAATCAATTATCAGTACACACAACCTGTAGCCACTAAATTAAACACATATCAAATAAATTATCAAATTATTATACGACATATACCTTGGTAGGAGTAGAATAAGGTCCCTGGGAGCAGAACTCGCGAATAATTACCGAATCCATACAAACCCTCTTAACCCTAAGAGAACCATCAGATGTACCTGGAGGCTGCAGCGTCTTCTCAACAGCAAATAACATCTTCTTCCCAACCAAATTATCAAATTCAGCAGGATGTGGACCACCACTAATACCCTATTTGATAAAAGAACAACACATAAATACAATAGGACAGACTAAATACTAACATAGCATCAATCTAAAATATTACCTTTGACTGGGCAACAAAATATGCACATGACTTCTCCATCAAGTAACTCATTTCAGCATCAAACAAAACAAAGACACAACTGGATCTTCCATCAGATACAATAATCTTAACCCTAAACCTGCAACCAATTCAACAAAACGTCAAGCACTGAGTCATTGAAATACAAAACGCAGCCATTAACCACCAATTTCACAAAAACCAAACAAACCTTGGAACCACTTGAAAGACATGTCTGGCACAAATACTGCAGTAATAGGTACCAGAATCAGCCACAACAGCCTTGTGACACTTGCAGGCAGGATACCACCAATCCTGCCCATCAACAATACCAACAACCTCACCAAACACAGCAAAGACACCATCCTCAGCCATATTAACCACCTCAGAAACAGTTTTCTTGGGATGCATTCTAAGAAAGACCTCATCAAGTGGAGGCCTGGCAGGCAGCCCAATCAAAGGAACTTCAGTATCCATCTCTATCCCATGCACAGCAATGCTACACATCAACAACAAACAAACGACATATTACCAACTAATCACTATTTCAAAGGAATCACCAAAAAAGCAAACAATTCAGACATTACCTATCCTTAAAAGTCTCAACTTCTGGAATGTCAGGATTAATCAACACCCTAGTAGCATTCATGACATTCTGTATGGAAGCTTTATCTACAAAAATAAAAATATTACATTAGAAAGGAAGGTCCAACACCAAAACCCCAAGAACATAACAAAGTGATAAAATCTGACAATATCCAAGCAAATCACCTCGGAAAATCTTAATCTTCGCAAACTGCACAACCACAACAGGTAGACCACTGGAAGATTTCCCCATCTTCTTCTTCAACTCATTGACATAACCACCAAATAAAGCACACTCACACTTACCACTACAAACAAAACAACACGACCTCACAAACAAATCAATTAAATCATAACAGAACAAAAAACAAAACAACACCATCAAAACGCAAACAACAACTCACCTGTGATCAGTGAGCTCAATTATCACCATCTTAGTAATCTTCCCATCCTTAATGTATTCACGCTCATCAGACATCCCAGTCATAACACCAATAACATCTAATTATTCAACAATTCAACGATTACTAACATTAAACACCAGAATCAAACTAAATATACAAATCCAATTAACACTAAACATCAACAAATAAAATAAAATCCAAATTATAACTGACCCTAAATTCAATCATGAATTAATACTAACCAACCAAATACTCATAGTCATGAGTGTGTGCACATATATCACCAATTTCAGTGAAATTCATCCCAGATAGAGCCACACACGAAGATTCACACTTATGAATCTTGGTCCTCACTTTGAAAAGGAGCTTGTATGGATGCAGAGTTGTCCGAAACTGCCCAACCTGGGGGAAAACAGAGAAGTATGACATCTCATACACCTCACCCTCCTCAATCTTCCCTTCAAACATGGAAACCAATTGCTTCCTAATAGATGCATGAATCTTCCCACCCTACATTTATCACCAAACCAACAACACCAACATAAAAATATATCCAATCCAAAATATAACATCTAAACAAAATACACAATATAAATTAAAACATATATCAACACATCATACATCAAACATACCTTGTGGTCGATCAAAACCATTTCAACAGAACTGGTCTCCGAGTGATTAAAGAATGCAGGAACCCTCCACAAACGAACAACCTTAACACGAATATTCACATTTTCATTACCAGGAAGAAGATCCGCAACATCATCGAATTTAACTTCAGCACTGATATTTTCACTTTCATTGTGAACCATCTTCAAAGAACTATGACAGCAATCCCGCTAGGAACAATACAATACAAACACCGAAACATCAAATGGGAGTATTTATAAAGACTCCTGTCCATTACCAATAATAATAATAATTAAAACAAATCAATAAAAAAATAATCATTAAATAAGTAAATTTCAAATTTCAAATGAAATGGAAAATTGGGGGGAAAATTGAACCCTCATATAGAACCTACACCAGATAAATTTAACCGAGACCACAAGCAAGACGAAAACGATTCTGCAAATTACAACATCACCACATACACACAGAGAACACATGGCACCACTTAACCATACCTATACACCTATACAAACTTATAAACCTATACATCCTACAGACCATAGGTACTAATCTAGATACATCCACCCACGCACAAGAAAAGTACAAATCACATCAGGACAAAGTAACACAATAGGACAAAAATTCCGAACAATTAAAACAAATTACAATTAATTAAGCTCAAACTTATATCGAACCTTATATAATCTCACCACAAATATAAGAGGAGGACGTGGAACACCGGAAACGAATCTACAGTAGCATTTTAATGACTTCTATGTGTGAAGTATTTAGATGAACCGAAACGTGTAACATTTGTAATTTAAGAAATCAAAGTGTCCAGTCTAGCAATAATTTAAAACACTTAAATAAAACAATAAAATCTAAGTATACAATTCATTTTAATTAGCTTCTACTTGTATTTTTAAAAGATCACTAGCGGAGGCAAAAAGCCTTATTTATTTATTTATTGGCTTAAATGCATTTTTACAACCCCGCCCCGCCCCGCCCCGCCCCTGCCCCCGCCCCCTATTTTAAATGAATCAAAACTTTACCCCCCTTTATTTTAAAATTTGGAATTTTACCTCCTCTGTTTTAAAATCCAGAATTTTACCCCACATATTTTATAGTTCTTTGGATTTTCTTGCAGTGTATAAAGGGGGGATCCAAAGAATTATAAAATAGGGGGTAAAATTCTGGATTTTAAAATAGAGGGGGTAAAATTCCGATTTATTCAAAAAAGGGGGTAAAACTGCATTTAAGCCAAATAAATATATAGATCTCTTAGGAATTATAAAAAAGTAGACACTTATTAATATACGATTAGAAATATATGTCATCGTAAAAATGGAAAAAATGACACTTATATTTTTTGTTTTTTTTTAAGGTAAAATATATTACTAGATCAAGTCATTTAGCATAAGGGTTACCAGAGTGGGGGTGGGGGGTTTCCTCCAACCACACTCAAGGGTTATAAGAGTGGGGGTGGGGCGGGGGGTGTTCCTCCGACCACACCCTATTGGGCTTCACATGGGCCAAGGATGCTAGACAGTGGGCCTCCTTATTGACTTTCCTACTAGATATTTACTTTTCGCACCCCTCGGAACACTCACGTACCCGCTGGCGTTCCTAATTTACCCCATGGCATTCCTAACACCACAATTCGCTTCCTACGTAGAGAACGTTAACAAAATTAATTTTTTTAATAATTATGGAGCAAATCAAGAGATCATAATTGCATCATGCGATCATGTATATATAAGGTAATAATATTGTGTAATGACCACTTGATGTCAGAACTGACCCCGAACCAGATTCAACTGGTGGTGAAAACAAACAAAAAAAAGAATATTTACAATGAATGTGAGATATCATGCACATAACTACAATTTATATTAGGAATATAATAATTAACATTAATGTATAAGGTTTACTAGTTACACTGAGTTCGCAGTCTACGTAGCGAACTGTGTTGCCGCTCGCTCCCTAAGTGGCGAGTGTCAACACCCCCTTGGATGAAAAAATCATGAAAAAAATAGTTCGCTCCCTAGGATGCGCACTCAATTTTTTCATGATTTTATCAACCATGGGGGGTGACGTTACGTTGTCCAATTTAAGTATAAAATATTAACACTCGCTACTCAGAGTGCGAACTAAAACATAGTTCGCTACTTAGAGAGCGAACTTAGAAGGGTACTATGGTCATTTCATGGGGTGAATGAGACCACCCGGCGGTGCGAAAATTAATTCTCTCCCTACTAATGTGACTAAAAGAGCAAGCCCTAAATCTATCTTTGTTACAATGAATGACTCAAACAAAACTACCCACATACGATCTAGGGTAAGCTCCATTCGTGTTGAGGAGTGACACCACTGAAAGATTATCACTTTCAAACTCAACCTCCTGAAAGCAGCTGTCAATCACCATTAACACTGCATTGTAGATCGCACAAGCTTCCGCTAATTCTGCATCCTCACTGCTCGGCGTTTCCCAAGTTGCAGTTGCGACAAGAGCACCATCAGAATCGCGGTAGGTAGTTCCCATGCCCCATCTTCCAGTTCTCGGCAGGTTAGCATCACAATTAACTTTGATTGTTCCTGTGTTAGGTCTCTTCCACCATATACGGGGGTTTTGGAGGGAAGGGGAGGTGAGGTGATATTTTAAATTTTTATGTTTGGTTCAATTTTTTTATGAGGGGGAGGGGAGATGAGGGGAGGGAATATAGAGCTATTTTTGCTTCCCCCAAATTGGGGGGATTTGGAGGGGAGGGAAGGGAAGGGACACCAAAATATAATTTAATATATTGATATAGTTACCGTCAATTAATTTGTTTTTTTTTAACAAACCCTCAATTAATTTGTTAAAATCCTAAAATATCTTTATTTGAATATTAAAAAGTTTAGCAAAAAAAAAACAGAATATTAAGAGTTTATCTTATATTTTCTTTGCTCTTATATATAACTTATATCGTATTAATACCTCACATCCACTCTCCTTTCTTCGTTTGAACCAAACACGTATTTAATTAAAATACCTCCCCTCTTCTCCCCTCTCTTCCCCTACCCTCCCCTCCCTTCTGTTTGAACCAAACAGGAGAGGTGTGTTATTTGTACATCCAAATTTTTGACAACTTTTGGGACAACCAAAATGTTGAAGGCAATGCGGTACCAACACGGAAATCAATGCGATTAAAAAATTATTAAATTAAAATTTAAATGACTTTTATGAAGAATTGTCTAGAAGTTGTCCAAAATTGGTTGTCAAAATATCATTTCTCATCTTCTAAATAGGGTCAGTTTTTCTATCGCTAATCTAAGTTTTTATTTTATTAACTTTGTACTCCTATTTTCTAATAATATTTTAAATCTTCTGTTTTGAAAACCTATATAATTTTATTTTTTTTATAATCAAGAGGGCCTAAGCACGAAACAAAAGAGAATTACAGAGAAATTACATGATTGGTTGTATTACTCAATACATCAAAAAGTAGTAAGTTACTAATACTACTTGGACACCTGTCAAAATAAATAATCTCATTGTCCATTGAGCATCCGTAGTTGGCTAGAGCATCCACGCACTTGTTTGCTTCCCGGCATGTGTGACTAATAACAACTTCCCAATCTAGTGCTAGCAATCGAATCCTCTCTACAAGAGACCTTCCTCTCCAGCTTCCATTCCCTTGCGACATGATGGCTTTAGCGACAACAAGTGAGTCTACATGCAACTCTATATTGAAATCGCAATCTTCTAGCATACAGTAGACCATCCAAAACTCCTCATAATTCCGCCAAATAAGCACTACCAATACCAATATATTTGGAGTAACCTCATAACCACTCTCCATCGCTTCCTTTTATGATTCCACCGCAACCAATATGACCACCGTCTCTACAAGATCCATCTGTATTCAATCTCACCCTGGCTTCCAACTCACAAGCACCACACGCTGTCGAGAGGTTCAACTTGAGGTGATGTTTCACGCACAGCTAAGTTGTATGTTCTCATACTTCTCATCACCACATTAGCTGGATTATAAGGCCTATTATAATTCTCATTATGATTCTCCTTAATCCTCCAACTCCAAATACAGTGACAAGCCATAGCCCAATAATTTCTCCAATCTATTTCTCTATTCCATCCTACCTCTTTACATAGATTCATTGTTATCCATTGCTGCACATTACAAGAGAAAAACCAGCTTCTAGCATTAATGGGAACTACATTCAACCACAGCGGCATCACTAAAGTACAGTCGCGCATCACATGAAGGATAGTTTCCGGTATGTCTCTGCAATAAACACACATTGCTGAACCCAACCCCATCATGCTCTTATGAGAGTTTAGTAGAAGTCTCCCATGTTTCATCAACCATGTTAAGAACCTTATTCTCTCTGGCACATGTAATTTCCATATCCTTTTCCACTCCAATCATGATTATCATCATCAAAGCCACACAAGTTGTTATATAATTCAGCTACTGTTATATGTCCTTCGGCGTTTTCCTTATAGCATCTCACTCCCTATATAATTTTATGTTAATATGGTTTAAATACAATTCTAGTCCTCCTATTTTGAAATATCTTAAGTTTTAGTCCTCATATTTTAAAAATCAGTTTTTTAGTATCCCTATTTTAATTTTTTAAGGATTTTAGTCCCCCACTTCAATTTGATCTTTTATTTTATTTCAACAATTTAGTTTTTAAAAATTAAATACTAAAATAAATAAATAAATATAGAATAAGATAAGATATTGAATTGCCATTTCAATTGTCAAAAAAAAAATATTGCCAATTCACAAATTTAAGAGACTAAATTGTTTTGACCTTACAATTTCAATGACTAAATAAGTGACTCAATGTAATACAATACAAAACAAAAAATTTGTATGGATGCAATCATTCCTTACTTTTTTTTCCTTTCTTGCTTTTTTTTTTTTTCTTTCTAACACATACTATTTTATAGCTCAAGACTTGACCTATTTCCCTCATCAACAACTACAATTACATGAAGTGATGAACTTGAAAAAGTTCAAGATATGTCAAAGTGTCTGAGCTAGATGTTTCCAAAACAACCAAGGGCAGAAAATAATGAATGACTTCATTTGAAAAGTTTCCGGAACCCATTAAATATTGTTAAGGCTTTTAATTCGCCGGTCCTCATATCCCTCAGTCTTCGTCGCAGTATCTGCAATTAATATTCAAAATTAGTTAGCTTTAGTGACAAGCAACCTTTGTAAATAACAACCAGTGACTTTATAAAATCAGGATTAGCATTAGGAAATGAAATTTGATTGTATGTAGAAATTGTTATCTTACATATTGAGCACGATATAGTATTCTACGTTCGCTAGTACACAAATCCACGGCTAGCTGCTTTAGAAAGAGTCTTCGGTTGAGTTGTTTCGGAGAAGTCACATCCAAATCTAGCGATCCACTTACCTGCAGATCGATTAAACGGAAACAACTAGGATTATAACTCGCTAGATAGAGATTGGCAACTTACTTTTTGAATCAATTTAAAGGTTCTTTAATAAAGTGTTTCCTTGCCTGTAAGAACTTATTGTATTTTGAGATACTAGATTCACAACTATCTAGTATGAATTGAAATGCTTGCTCCTCTATTTCAGGATATCTGAAGTCCTTCTTCGAGGTAGTTTTATTTGATGCGGCGGCAGCCATCTGTCAAAAGAATCACGCATATAGTTATACAACATTCAAGGAAGTCTTCACAAAGATAATAAGTGGCATAGTACCTCTTCAAATTTTCCTCTCATGCTTGAAGGGCTAACAGCTAAATAAGCATAAGCCATTAACTCCAATGGCCAACCAGTAACCCTTAATGGAAAACACTGAGATCTGACAAAAATAGAACAACTCAAGTTAATAACAAGTTCAATCTTGAAAGGAATAGTTACTATGAAAGTTTAGGCACTCACCCCGATAATCCATACTTCTTCAACAGTTCTAACTTCTCCTTATAGGACTCGTCGGATTTCTCGAGTGACAGTGACAGCTCAACTGAATCGCTTGGATTCGTGCCCTCCTTTGGAACAAATCCATATGATAACAGAAGCTCCCCATTTGATTTTTTCCCATAAGAAATAAAAACCTGCATAATTTGATACAATAAATATCAGACGGTGATGACTTATATGGAAATTTGCATTTTAGGTACTTAATTGTTTTATCCTATGTTAATCTAATTTAACAAATTCCAACTATCAATTTATGTTTACCTGCTCACCTGGTTGATAGGGACGATCAGTCGTAAAGACAATTCCCTTTGTCGATTTATCATAATCCAAAAATGTCTCCACCTAAACCAATGAAATAAATTAATAGAGTTCAACTTGTTGAAGAAAACTTGCTAGGAATTTGTTTGGAAGAGACCATACCTCACAACTATGATTCAGCATATCTGCCCAAGGAACCAAGGCAACCTTTCCATCCATCGAGGGTAGTCGAACCTACATGGTGCCAATATCATGGATTATATGTTCTGACAATCAGTATTGCTCTTAAAATAGGAGAATATAGTTTTGTTTCATTTCATCTACCAGATTTGACTCACCATGCGCGAGAAAAGAATGCCAAATGACCATTTGAAGGACTCGATGTTGAACACCTAAAAGTCATAAAAATAACAGATTCAGATTCACAACTAACTTTCTGAAACTACTGATACTCGTCATGTTCAATGTGAGGTAATAACCTCTTCAGGGAAGAAATCAGGGTACTTGGAAAATATTCTGGTCCTCATATCATTGTATCTGGAGAACAAACAAGAAGTGTGCTAGTTATAGCAATAATCGGATTATTCAATCACAAAAGCACATTAGATTATGGCATTATACTATAAAAAGATAAATAAACAGACAAGATGTCCCTGAACATATACTAGGACATACGTTCCAATAACATTGTCGGTCCTTTCAATTGCTCTCTCCCGAATCTGCGAAGCTTCCAAGTAGCGATCTAGTTCGGCTTGTGACCTGAAATGCCAGAAACTAACTGTATAGGAAATTTTTTGAGAGTAGAGCCTTTTACAAACACCGAAAAGAATTCATGATAATAGCAATTCATTTCAAGTACCAGTAAAGAAGTGAGTAGGGTTGACGAGGTAAGGCCGATATATAACTGAACCATCTTGAAGATTTCACTTGGCTAGCTTCACTTATAAGGTAAGTTGCAAGCAATGGCCAATCCGGCACTGAATTCTTTTTCAATACTTCACCAGCTTCCGGGCAGGTCCACTCCTGATAACCAAAATACAATAAACAGAATCATAAATCACCAGACAACAAAAGGAACCAAATCAAGTTTTGAAGGTTCATCATAAAGTGTCATAGTTTAGCATGGATTGAATTAAGGAATTTTGTTGATTGTTGACACTGCTAGTATAGTACATATATACAATTTGCAGGTCTTATGGTACTTTCTTAAAGAAGTTTTCCTGGGTTGAATAAATAATCTACAATGGTGGTGATGCTCACATAAGTGTCTATAAGGCCATGTTTGGATAAACAACTTACTTAAGTACTTAGAGCATAAGCTATTTCGAAACAAAAGATAAAATAAAGCCAAATAATATAATATTTATACTTTGTCTATATATTCAAGATAAATTACACATGAATGAAAGGCAAACAGACAACAAGATACGTCAACCAGACACAAAGGTACCATTTCAATAAACAACTTATGATACTTCAAACATTCTATGAACTATTTTATTATTTTAGAATTAGAATTGAATGTGTATGTGAGGCAAATAAAGAGAAGAAGAAAAGAAAGTTTACAGAATCAGGAGTGATGACAAGAGAGGGAGGAACAAAGAGAAGCTTCTCTCCTTTTCGAATATTGTTCAAAGCAACAAGTCCTCTCTCTCCAACATCAACTTTATCAATGGCCATCTTCTGAGAAGGAAGACCAGACTCAGAAAGCCATTTCTGAAGAGAAGATGAAGTATCAAGTGAATCATTATCACATCCCCAAGGAATAGTTTCCATAAATGATGTTGTTGAGGTTTGAGTTGCAGAGACAACAAAAGAGACATGGTGGTTTCTTCGTGAGAGAGGTAGTTGAGAAAGAGAAAGATGGGTTGTTGTTCTGTGAATAGTTGGGTTAAAAGAAGGAATAAGAGTGGTTGTGTTGGTGAACATCATCCTCATTCCTGAAGCTTCAACCATGGCTGTATCAGTATGTCTTTCAGCAAAGCAAAAAAGCTTACCTTATCTGCTGAAATCTAACTTGACAACCCATCTGTACCGTAGCTAGAATTCTGCTGCTATGCTATACTTTGAGTAGTTGTGAGAACACCACGTGGTCCCAACTTTATCAATTTTCTAATTTATCGAGTACTTCCCTCCGGCCACAAATATAAGCACCGAAGAGAGTATAAATTTAGCACCTTAACTTAGACTCATTTAAATTCATTTATTTATTTTTAAGCGTATAAAAAAATTTTCATATAAAGAAATAAATTTTTATATTAATTTATTAATAAAAATTATATTTTTACCCATATTTATCTATATTTAAAAAATATTTTAAAGCACCATAAATTGGTTTAAATAATTAGGATTTTGGTTTTTTAAAATATTCGATTATAATAAAAAAAGGTTTTAAATCCTGAAAATAAATGATTATCTTTAATAAAGTACCAAAGCTATTAATGATTATTTTTATTTTCACTTAAATAAATAAATATATTAATCTGATAAAAATGAAGGAAAACAAATACATATTTTTTATGAGTTTAAAGGACATGCACCATCGGTGTAAATTAATTTTACATTTATAACCAATAAAAATGATTCACGTGTCATATCATATTAAGAAAGTGAAATTAAGTTGGGTGATGTGGCGGAAAATATGATTATGATATAGCAGAAAATATAGTTGTGATTGATTGACAGTGTAAAATTATTTTAAGGTGCATATTCCTTTTTCTCTATCTATATCATTACTCCGTTCGGTCCTTTTTATAAGAAACAAAAATGATTTTTTTTTGTCTTTTTTATAAGAAACTCTGACTAATATTCAAATGTTTTAAATGTTAAATTTTACTTATGCCCTTATTTATTATTATGAGAGAAAATATTAAAAATAAATAAGTTAATTGAATTAAGAATAATTAAATAAAGGTATAGATGAAATAAATTTAAATTTATAAAAATATTAAATAAAAATAATTATTTATAATATGTTTGTATTTTCTTTAGTTTATGTGATTTTTTCAAAATGTTCATAAATTACTTTGGAGTTACCAATCGATATCTCCGCTCCGGTGCATACAAAGTGAATCCATTTCCAAGTAACTCGCTCGCTCTGTGAAGTTGAATGAATATGGTGCTAACAGTAGCTGCTAAACCCAATCTCCTCTCTTGCAACTTCCCCACTCTCATAACCAAAAACTCAATTCAACCCCACAAAACAACAACATTTACCTCAAAATGTTGTTTCAGACAACTCACTAGTTCCTTCAAACCAGTACTACTAATAAACAAACCCCACTTTGCTACATCATTTCCAAGAAAGGCTAGTATCATTATTTGCAAAGATTCCAACAAAGGCAGTGAAGTTAAACCTGTGGAAGAAGAAGAAGAAGAAGAAGGAAAAAGAGATTGGACAACCTCAATTTTGCTTTTTCTCTTATGGGCTGCACTTATCTACTATGTTTCTTTTCTCTCCCCAAACCAGACACCGGTAATAATAACATAACAATATTTTTTTTTTTTTTTTAAGTACCAAAAGAACATTAGAATCTTCAATATGCTTATGTTTTTTTTTTTTAATAATTGTTTAGTCAAGGGACATGTATTTCTTGAAAAAGTTGTTGAATTTGAAAGGAGATGATGGTTTCATAATGAATCAAGTCCTTGTAGCTGAATGGTATATAATGGGTTTGTGGCCTTTGGTGTATAGCATGTTGCTGCTTCCTACTGGAAGGAGGTATTTCTCCATTCTCATATCAGTTATGACC
Organism: Trifolium repens; assembly: GCA_030408175.1. Lineage (NCBI taxonomy): Eukaryota > Viridiplantae > Streptophyta > Magnoliopsida > Fabales > Fabaceae > Trifolium > Trifolium repens. The sequence continues at coordinate 26,258,173 of CP125841.1, read as the reverse complement.
TTCACATGTTGGATTAAGCTTTCGTAATTTTTGTTCCTCACATAACTGTTTTGGGTACGGACTCGTTAAGGGCCTATTTTCCCTTAACTTTTAAGCTTATGTTTGATAACACGGTGGATATAGAAGCTACAGAGTGTAACTTTTGGGAAATCACCGTGATTCTGGCATATCTACGGTGATACCAAACAAACATAGGCTTTTGTATGGCTTTTGTATCAATCCAAGATTATGCACTTTTGTGATATTTATAAAATAAGTTTATTGGTTGATGATGATTCATGTCTTCTTAAGCATTTTACTTTAGTCAAAATTTTAGAGAAAATATTGCAAAGAATTGGGGTTAATTTCGGTAAACAGATTAATTAAGTGCTTATATACATACAAGCAATTTATGTACTCGAAGAGAAAATATTGTAAAATTGTTTTCATATAAGCTATCATGTTGAGCTTATTAAACTTAGCTGAAAACAACTTTTGACATATTATAAAATTATTTTCATAAGCTCTCCCAAACACCTTGTCAAGTGCTTATGTCGGTAGATAAATTTGGATAAGTCGTTCATAAGCAAATCCAAATGTAGCCATAGTATATTTCTTTACAGCATGCCCGATGCCACCCTTTTAATCATATTGGTAAACCATCAAAATACGCGCATTGGTGATGAACTTAGAAATCCATGATGTACATTCTACCCTTGTTAAACCCACTTGGGTTGGTCTGGTGGTATTGGTTTGGGACTTGGGAATGTGATCCTCCTTAAGGTCTCAGGTTTGATTCTCTCTGGTGCCAATTTTGGGTGGGCTAATTTAGCTTTTAAAAAAAAACATTCTACCCTTGCTTTAGGGTGGGTTCAATACAGTTTTAATTCAGGATAAATAACAGTTCTTGACCTCTTTATGTTTTGTGGAATTTTAACTTATACCCTGGTAGTTTCAAAATGTTGGGGAGTCTGGGAGAAACATCGGGTCAAGTGCTCCAGGACCACAAGAGAGGGAGACGCCACTTCTCAACTCAAAATCTCAAGGCATTTAAGTTAATGGGTCGCCTCTCTTATAAATCCAATATTTTTCTCATTCATAGTCCATATGAGACTTAACCACACACTTGAAACCCAACACAAAATTAATAACACTAGCCTCCGTTGAGCTTTGTGAATATCAGTCAAAAATGCCTAACCCTGCTATTTGAACAATGTTACTGAATTGAATTGCACTTTCATGAATTTTACAAGCTTCCATATGCAACATATTGTGCAGAGAGAATTGATGATTTAGTTTCTGCATTGGTATTTTTATTATTTAATAATTCTTGAAGCTGATTTCTTCTCTCTATTTGTTGTTCTACAGCTCAAAAAGCAGTGTTCCTGTATGGCCCTTCTTGTCACTTTCATTTTTTGGCGGCATATATGCACTTCTTCCTTATTTTGTGCTATGGAAACCTCCACCACCTCCTGTCGAAGAAGCAGAACTTAAAGCATGGCCGTTAAATTTTTTGGAATCAAAAGTGACTGCATTGGTAATTTCTCATCCCAGCCTTATGTTGCATGGTTGGTGATTTTGTTCAAGTTAATGCCTAACATTAACCTCCGTATTGTAGTCACATTCTTCTGGAGAAAACCTCGATATTTTTATCTCGTAAATTTTTTCCCTTATGAATATGTTACTTACCTCAACTTCATATCAGATATTGCTTGCTTCGGGGATAGGCATCATAACTTACGCTGGTTTAGCTGGAGAAGATGTATGGAAAGAATTTTACCAGTACTGTAGGGAAAGCAAATTTGTAAGTTCAGACTCAACTTTTCAAATAGTAACGATTGTCGTGTGTTTGTATTCATCTTACTTCTCTAATGTTGCTATGTTGGTCTTTAATAATTCAATCAACAATTACTAGTCTACTAGAACCTAGTCAGTTACATTGAGCTAAATTTGCAAGGTGCTAAAATCTGGTTTTCGTGTTTGTAGATCCATGTTACGTCCATTGATTTTACTTTACTCTCGACATTGGCACCGTTTTGGGTTTACAATGATATGACTGCTAGAAAATGGTATGGTCATTAGCATTTGAACTTTATTTTGATTTTTACTTAAGAGATCCTAGTCCCGATTACAGTATATGACAGACATTTAATGCTAGTCCATTATGCAGGTTTGATAAAGGTTCTTGGCTTCTTCCAGTATCATTGATACCATTGCTGGGGCCTGCTTTATACATTCTCCTACGGCCCTCGCTATCAACCTCTGTCATTGCACAAACTCCCGTTGAATCGGAATAGATCCATCTGATACCACCGACGAATAGGAATGCACATTTCTAATGCAAAAACTATTGAAATTCATTGTTGGGTTTGGTTAAGAATGACAGTTTCATTCTACCATGTCCACAGACAGCATAGTTATAGTAGCTCACCACATTTTCAGTAATCCATAACAATATTGAGATCCATCATTTTAGGCATACATTTTTATGTTGTATGTAATAATTCCTTGGAGAGAAGTTCAATCAAAGTCTACATTTTTATTAGCTTGGATGACATTCATCCAATTTGGAAGAAAAAGCATTTTTACCAAGTATGGTTCTGAAATCCTTATATTAATAAAAACTTATGAATATAAATAAACAAACTATTGAGAAAAAATCTGCAAAAGTCGGGATTCGAACTCTAGACACTCCACTTATCCACCTTAAAGGTGGAATTTCTTTTCTTCTTTTGGTCAAGAAAATGTGAAATTTCTAACCATTAGGCTACTTGACAATAAAAAAAAACCATTGAGAAAAATAAGATATGAAAACTATGTTTAACTTGCACAAAAATTTTGAGTGAAAAAAAAAATTGCACAAAAATTTATTTAAAAAATTCAGTTATTATAAATTCTCTCAATATTTCTTTTCCATAAATGCTTGTTAAGAATTAATCCAAACCTTACTCTAAATAAATTAGCTTGTTGGGCCATATTATAAAGGTGCACATTACAGAAATAGTTTAAGTTAAATAAATAATTGCATTATCCAGAAAAAAATCAAAAATAATCATACTATTCGGTAGAAGTTAACGTTCAAAAAAGATGTCACTCAGGCTTTCTTTTAATTTTTTCTGTTGTCTCCTTCAACAACAGAAACGGTTTGGGGTGATTTGTTGGAGTATTCTTGAGGGCCAGGGTTTCATACACTGCTTTTTTTCATTGTAAAAAGAAAAGTAGTTTGTTTTTATAATTTGACTACTTCCATAAACCTGCCTAACAGGATGATTGAACCTGACCATTAAGTCATTAACATAACTTTTTGAGCTAGCTCTTCATATCATCATAGGTGGAAACATCACCAAGTGAAAACATACAATTTCCAGTCTAATATTGCTTATCCTCATAAACCTAAAAAAAAAATCAATGACATGTGTATTTCAAGTTAAATAACAACTCAAATTATTATCAATGCCATTCATGTGGCATGACTATATCACTATCAGCACATTAATTACAAAGAAATACGGCACAGTCTCGACAGCAACCGTTATGCTGAGTATGTCTTTGGTATGCCATGTGTTTTACATGTCATTAACAGTGAAAATACATCAACCATATTGAAAGAGGAAAATTGAAACTCAAACATAACATACATCTGCAATAGATAGTACATTGACATGAGGTTAGATGCTTCATGCATACAACTTCAGAAGATCATCATTGAATTTGGCTTTCAGCTGTTCTCTCTTCAACTTGAGAGCAGCAGTAACTAATCCAGATTCAGGTGTCCATGGATCCGCCAACAACTTAATCTTTGCAGGAATTTCAGTTTTCTGCAGCTTTGCAGCTTTTGCAGCCTGAAAAGAATAAAGTATTATTACCCATATAAGGGTCATTAAACTTGCAATGCAGTTTACATTGTTACAGCATATAATAAATAAAGCCCATTTTATGGTTTAGCAGATCTAAAACATCATTTCTACAAAGTTTGTTCAACAAGAACAGCTTAATTGGGAAATTATCAAAGACGCACAGCTTGGACAGGTCAACCAGAAGATCACAAACACCAAATACATCTTCAACATGGGTGTTTCATCAATCCATAATTCAACATATATTTAATGTGGCAACCGGTTATCAGTTATTTCTATTATAGCATGGTGTTATTTTTTCTTTTCTTTTTGATTTTGTGCGTTCCTTCATCAAATTTATCTTGTTCTTCCAAGTCATTCTAAAAAATTGATAGTATATATGACCTATAAGGTCATAACCAAATAATATGCATAATTTACGTAACAATAACAACCACCAAACCTTATCTCAATAACTGCAGTTGATTATATAGATCAGTGGACACATTTCAGCTCTACAAAAATTCAAATTTCTCAATTAAAACATTCACATAAGTAGGAGTAAGGTCGCTTAATGATTTCCCTTTAAACATGATCATCCTGCATATGATCCATTTTTTTAGTAGTCTCTCTATTGGTCTTCTTCTCGGCATATGAGCTAATGACCGAGATGAGTTTCTGTCATTTTTACTTTATCAGTTTATCTTCAATGCATTCAACTTTGATTTTCTCCTAAAAATATTTACTTCTAATCTCATCTATTCTTTTATGTCTTCCATCAATCCACCTCAGCCTTCTCATCCACACTACATATATTTTGTTCTTGGTGACACTTCACTAGACACCATTTAATATCACAGATCTTAACTGGCCTTATGGTAGAATCTGTCTGAGTTTGATATGTACTCTGCAATAATATATTATATCTAAAGCATTCCCCCATTTCAACCACCCAACTTGAATCATGTGCACAACATCCTTCTTAAACTCGAATAATGCAAGAGTGCTTCAAATTGGAGTGTGGATAAAATATGGGCTCCATCTACCTTAAACTAAAAATAAACATGATTCAGAAATATGGATGCGGCAATGATCACTCTCTTGATCATGTCATAATGGACCTGGTACCATGTCAAGGACTGATTCCCCTAAAAAATTAACATTTTGGATGAAGGTTGTGTAATGATGGTGCCTTTACATGTGTTGACTTCAACATAGTCTTAAACAATCTTAACATAATCTATTTTGAGGATTTATTTTTTTCTTTGAATATTTAAGCAGTCTAATAAAAGAAGAGAATTTAAACATTTTGTGCATCTTAATTTAACAGTGTGCTAGTATTTGTCAAAGAATTGTGTGTTAGTGTGCAACAAGTGGTACTGCATATTCAAATTGATAAATTCTGTCTATTTTATCCACGATAGGCACCAAACAGGTAGCCATCCACATATTAGCTAACCTTGGAAATGGACTGCAGGACCTCAGTGACAGCTTCAGGTTTGTTACACAGATCTGGAAAATCTTTGTATTCGATGCCAGTTTCTTGGGCCCACTTTTCCAGGGGCTGGCGTGACGCAACAACTAGAGCAACACAGTTACTGTGAAAGGGGTCTGCATGCACCATTATACTATCCACATAATCACATGATGCTAGCGCTGCCTCAACCTGCCATTAAATTAAAAATTAGACCCTGAAAATTTTACTGTGAATCTGGTGTCAGTACTTCATTTTGATTCCAGAACGACAAGGTATCCGAGTCACCTTTCCAAGAGAGATATATTCTCCATGTTGAAGTTTCACAATATCCTTCTTCCTATCGATGATTTCGAGGCACCCATCAGGATGGAATCGCCCAATGTCACCAGTATAAAACCAGCGCAAACCTTTCTCATCCACCTGTATTAAGTTTGGAAATCACATGTGCTGCTTATTAATCAGAAAAAACAAATTTACGTGCAACTAAAGAAAATTTAAAAGGAAAAATGACATGCACATAACTTCAAGTCTGAAAATTACCTTGAACACTTCATTAGTTTTATCTTCATTCTTAAAATAACCAGCTGTCACACTGAATCCGCCAACTACAACCTCTCCTCGTGGCATTGGTTTGTCTGATGACAGATACCCTCCTTCTTCCCAAGAAACAAGCTATATAACCAAATTAATAACAAAATCAAATCCACCCCTATTTGAGGGTCTTAACATAGCACCAACTGCAAGTTCTATAACAACTTAAGAGATATGAAATTTGTTATTTCTGAGATGTTGATAACTTCTCAGTTCTCACTGATCTTCAAAGTCCAATAAGTTTTATTACTCACCAGCATAAAAACTATAATAATTAATGACTATTACAATAATTCAATGCAATATCTATAAATAAGTAGAGGTTGGAACTTGGAAGTTCGATGCACTGGTTTTTTGTTGATGAGATATATGGCATACCTTAATGTAGCCACAAGGCAGAGGTGGACCAACACGCCCCACACTGTAGTCATCCGCCTCAGAGAATGCAGCCCCAGCAAATGTTTCGGTCAAACCGTACCCTTGCCCAATAGGAGCCCTGTCGACATGAATAAATACAAAGAATTATAACTCTAGTCGGACAAAAAGAGGTATGAGTCAGAAATAATAGAGTTATTTTTTTAACTTAAATAGAACTGGACCAGCAATAGTTAAAGAATGAATCTCAAATGCACCAAGTGAGTCGTCTTTATCTTTGCTGTAAATCGGTATGTACTCAGAAAAATACCAACATAAACTTGCATTTTTTGGAAATCTTCCAGTCATATCCCTAGGCAATGTGGGACTAAAATCACCCTTCAACCCAGCACAGTAAAGGTGCTGTACCGCTGCAATGAAGGCAGACAAAGTGGACCAATAACAACAGATTGCATGGGTGACCACAATTAAGGAAAGATATTTCAACAAAAACTAATCCCGTAACTCACCAGTGACCCAACGACTTCTCCTTTTGAATTGGCTCACAGCATGGTATCAAAGCCTCTATTACCAAGCAGTCTAGAGTTAAATTTATGTCACTCCCATTCTTTTTACATAGAAACTAGACGCCAATTTTATGCTACTTGGGATGATTAAAAAAAAAATTAATACTCCTTCCATCCCAAAATAATTGAACTTTTTGCAAAAAAAAAAAAAACACTGTCCCAAAAATAATTGACCTTCTCAATTTTCCATACAATGTTAATTACTTTTTCCAATTCTACCCTCTAACTAATACTACTTACATCACTTCTAAATTCAACATCTTTCGCTTTGCATTCATGGTAATTTCAAATACACCAATACTTATTAAGGTTACTTTAGTAAAAATACTATTCTCACTCATTCATTTATACACTTCTCTTAATATGTGTAAAATGACAAAGTAGGTCAATTATTTTGGGACGGAGGGAGTAATATATTATTTTTAATATTATTCCCTATAATAAAAATAAGCTGTTATATATACATTAAATTTCAACACAGGATGAGATGGTCATGTGCATTGTCCACACTTCAAACCCACAAAGCTCTTATAGGAGAGGACTTTTTGACATAAATCCATTCACGTAGAACAACATAAGCTTTTGAAATGGATGGTGAATGACGCCCAATTTCCCCCCATAACTCAAGGACATTTTTTAAGATATCACCAAAATACTGCTGATAGTCTGTTTGCACCATTTTGAGGTACCCCAACCTGACCTCGCGAGTCTATTAACAAGTTGTAGCTCCAAGGACCAGGAGCTCCGGTACCTTTTGATATAATTGAATAAAAAATAGATGAATAATGCTGGATTATTGCTGAAATTTCGCCACTAATATCAACACGATACTAATCATAGTGGTAGGTCTGTACAATGTATAAATAAAGTTGAAACTCTGTCCATCCTCTCTCACGCTCTCTAGAAGAAAAACAGAAGAAAAAAAATATAAGCAATTCAAGAGGTATCGTTCTCTCCCACTCTTATCCTTTCACTACATATGCACACACACACGTATGGTACAACTAGTGAGTTCCAACCAAATAATTCATAGTATAAAGATGAGAATCATTACCCCACACAAATATTGATGAATTGTTGTGAATCTCCGGATAAAGGAGCTCCTCCACAAAGCATAAATCGGAGGTTGCCTCCAAGTACAGTACGAATTTTTTTAAAGATAATGGTATCCCACACCAACTTCTCCAATCCCCATGCTCCTAACCAGCTTCCTTTTACAGCAGCCAGTCGACGCTTGTAGGCAATCTGGAAAAGATTCTTGGCAAGTCCCCCTTTTTCCTCCACCTAAGTACAATATAGGTAAGAGTAAGGAAGACGGAATAATTTGTCAGAAAAAAAAAAAGGAAGACGGAATAAATTTTCATTGACTAGTTTAAAACATTGGTGGAAAGTAAAAAAGGGGGGAAAAATGCAAGTTTCTGCAATTAGTGATTGCAAAGTGGCTATCAAATTGGAAAATCCTACCCCAGATATATCTAATAACACCAGCAATACATCATTATGATAGTAAAATTTGAACAGTGAAGCACCAAGGAAAAGTAAAAACTAGCGAAGATGACAATGTTGATGTGGATTAGTAGACACACCTTTTTTACAACTCCATCTCGAATACGATCAATAATAGCTGGTACCGCTGTCAAAAGGGTGGGCTTTAAGACAGTAACATCTCCCTTGGTTCCTTTCTTGACTTTATTAGATGTGTCGGTCAAAGTCATAGGACTGCCGTAACCAATTGCAACACCTGCAGCCAGCATAACAGACTGGACAACCATAGTAATTTAGAGACAGCATCAACTAGTTTGACGATTATGACTTAAAGGCTAAAAGAATTACCTCTGCTGCCATTTCAAAAACATGAGCAAGGGGCAAGTACGCCAAGTACACGTCCTTGCTACCTAGATTTGGAATCACTGTCATAACAGCTGCTGTGGTGGCTACAATGTTCCCGTGAGTAATCATGACACCCTAAATGATAACTAAAAGTTAACAACTTATCAAATTAAAGGGTAACATGTACTTGAACTGATGGAGATCCTCATAGCTCTTAATGTTAGTAGGCAAGAAAAAACCAAACATATGTACATAATGTCTTTTTCCTTCATAATAATACAACACAGTTATCACCTATATGCTTTTCCACATAATGACTTAAGACGGTTCTTATACATATTTTACCACCTAAAAATGTATATAGAATAAAGTCATACCAAGACAAAGACAGTGCTTAACTACTCATATTTTGGAATCACATTCTTTAATAGGCGTCAGGTTGTTGAGAAAATTAATAACCATGACGTTGGACAAAAAATTTCACAAACATGCAGCAGATCACAAATATGCATCATAGATAATACATGCGTAGACACAGGGACAAACAGCTTTAACAAAACTTGAAGAAGAAACAAACCTTTGGCAGACCTGTACTGCCACTTGTATACATGACAACTGCAACAGCATTCTTGGAAGGCAAGCTTGGTTCGACAGGACTTTCTTTCCCAAGTTTTTCAACTTCACCAAAAGATGCAATTGTATAGTTGCTCAAACCTTCTGAAAAAGCATGCTCTTCTTTGCTATCGTCTTCGAAGTAAATTATATTTTGCAAAGAAGTCAGTTTTGATTTTATTGCCTCCAACTTATTCAACAGCTTTACGTCACAGATCAGAGTATATACTTGGGTCTGTTCATATTACAAAGCTTCAAGTGAGAACATGCCACACCATTTTTAGTTACTGCAGTGACGAACTATGTTTCATCTAATTATACTACCTCTAAAATTAAGCAAAAGATAATAACTTCTTACCTCGTTTAGCGAGTGGATTAGGGCATCCTCACCTAGAGAAGCATAAATAGTGACTACTGTTATATTCTGCCGGAAGCAACCCTGTAAGTTTAGCAAGTATTTCATTAAAATTTGTGAATGCAGAACCGATATAAGCCTAAAGGTAATGGAATAACTCAAGAAAATGAAGCAGACAGATAAAGCAAATTTACCTGGAGGGCAATGAGCCACTCAGCCCGAGTATCAGAGAAAATCGCAACGCGACTATCTACATTATGGCCTAAGTTAAGAAGACCAGACGCAAAATTGGACACACGAGTAAAAACCTCTCCATAGGTTTCCCATTGATAGTCTCCTAAGTGAACTTTCTCAAACTTCCTGCCATCACTGGATGTAACAAACTCCTTTCCTATTAATTTTCTTGTTCCAAGAAATCTATTATGAGTATGTTTATCACATGATTGCTCAAAAAGATGAGCCATAGTTGGTGCTCCTTTCCAAGGAACTTCAACCAACTCAGAATACCGAGCATTACGAACAGCATAACCCGACTCACCACTAACTTGTACCGGAACACCTCTTACTTTACCTCTTTTCTTTCCGAGAAACAAAAACGCAAATAAAACCGGAACAACGATGCCTATAATTATAGCAACAAGAGTTCCATATTCTCCATGATCTTTGAACCCAAAAGTGTCACAGATATTTAGACTTTTTAACCATGAGAAATTACCCTTTGGATCAGCCATTTTGTGTATAGTAGAATTCTTAATTACCTGAATCAAAATTGAAAATTGTATAGTACAAAGTGAAAAACAAGAAATTAAAAATCAAAGTTGAAAGGAATAAAGACCTGACATATATTTGACTATGACCAGTTCAATAAAATTTAAAACAAAAAAAAAAATTGAGATTGATGATGATGCATAGAACGAACATAAACTTAACTGCAATAGAATTGAGCTGAAAATTGATAAGGTTGGGAACACAAATAATAGTAAGCATATATAAAATCATCAAAGTTAAAGGTAAAGTAAAAAATTAATCAATTAGTTAATTAATAGTTAACTAAGTAGTTAGAGATGATGATTGAAATTGAAAGTAATTAAAAAATAAAATGTGATTGAAGAATAGTAGTACCTTTGTGGGTAGAATGAAATGATGCAACGATGATGTTGGTTCGGAATCAGAAGTTTGGGTTTTAGTGTGAGAGTTTCTGGAAGAAGGAGCGTTGTCAGAATGCAATTGGAAACCGACTTGGAAGGATTATTACGCGTGGCGAATATTGTTGGAAAAAAAATCTAGAATAAAATAAATAAGGAAAATTATAACGAGTGTCTCGCTATTTAAGGAATAAAATGTGGTAAAATAAGCTTTAAACTTATGTAATTGACGTTTTAGTATTTTTAACTAATCTGAGACGCTAATAGAGATGGCAATGAATAGGGTATGGATAGGATACTATAGTCTCCTTCTCCATATCCGTATTTTAAAAAAATACTCGTATCAATTCCCATACCTGCATGGGTGACAATCTTTGTCCTCGTGTCCACACCCTATGGGTACCTAAGTACTCATACTCGTACTCATTACCCGCATTTTTGCTAAAAATAAATTGATCAATTATAAAATATTATATCATTTTAATATAATCAAAAAAAAATTCAAAGATTTTAATGTCGACTCATGAAAATTATAAATAAAATTATTAGTAATATCATGTTAAAGTTCATTTCTCCGTTGAGATATTTGCATTATGTTATAAATAAATATTTTATTAAAAATGTGTAATAATATAATTATATTGTATTTTTTAAAATTAATTTACACATATTATTATATAATTTTTTTTACAGACATATTATTATATAATTATTATGAATATATATATATATATATATTATGCGGGTATGGCGGGGTGGGTACTAAGGTACCCGTACCCGCACCCATACCCGCTCAATTTTGTGCATAATTACTCATATTCATGCCCGTATCCAAAATGCGAGTTTTTACCCTACCCATTGTAGGTATTTTTTGGATATACCCACTGGGTATGGGTCAATTGTCATCCCTAGACACTAATTAGCACGATCCAATAAATAAATACTCACTTTCTTTTTTTTCTTTCAAGTAATTACTAGTTTTATATAATAAAAAATATATTAATATATCTAGTTTATATTATAAATCAAATACATCAAATCTTAAAAAAAAAAAAAATACATTAAATATTTATGAATTTAACTTATTCAAAAAAAAGAATTAGAGGAAATATTGAGCAAATGTTAACCGAATTGTAGGAGTAAGATTTTTTATAAAAGATAAATAATATTATTCGTAGAATCCAGTAAAAATTTATATGCAAATAAAAACAATTGAACAGAGACAGATTCTATTGATTATTTTATATTATATTTTTGTAATTTTGATATAGAAAGCTTAAATTTTAATAAGTTTGTAAAAGAATAGTTAAAGTATATACATCTTTAAATATATACCCTCTAAGAATTTTTGTGTCTCTTTTTAAATGGTTTTCTTTGAGTTTTAACTATATCAATTTTTTTTTATCAAAATCAAGAGGATACCTCCTTTTTTTTTGACACATGAGGATGCCTCCTTAATTGCATATATTAATGAGAAATAATATTTTGGGTAAAATATATCGTCAGTACTTATTTTTATAGAAAATTTTGATTTTTATCCCTATAAAATAAAATCACTTGTTTTTATTTATATAATTTTTTTTTTTTTTTAGTCTCTAATGGGCAAGATTCTGAAGAAAAAAAATTATATTTTTTAATATAATATGGACTAATATAAGTTTAACATAATATATAAAAATATTGATATTGAAATGAACATAAATTAGCCACAAGCGAATGAAAACAAGTAATTTTCCATTAACATGAGAGAAACAGTGGAATCAACTTTTCAGAAAGTTTACAATAGAATTTACATAGAATCTATTAGCTCTAAAATTCTAAACTTGAATCTCCGATACATTATTAGACATGTAGTGAAAATGAATAGAGCAAGAAATGAAATAGTTAAAATAAATAAAAATTAGTCAAAATAATTTTATGTATATAATCAATTTTAGTTTAAATATAACAATTTTTCTACTAACTTTTTTTTTATATTTGAGATTGAAAATGAATATCTTTTATAAAAGAAATGGAAACTATATGTAGAGAGATACACAGCTAAACAATGACAACATATGGCTCAAGTGAATTCACCTCCACCCCTCAAGTCCCTCTCATTCTGTTGTCATTGTTCTAACCGTTGCCTAATCAATGTTTATGTGGAGATTATTTAGCACTCAAATAAAAACACTCACTCTTGTAGAAATAAAAATAAAAACGCTCACTAGCTTGGGTTTTTCCACTCACATTTCATCGACCTGAGGTGAAAATTGATAGATTTGATTATAAATTAATAACGAATGAACCAAATAGTTATTATTTTTATTATTAACATGAGGCATATTGATCTGTTATTTGTGTATTTTAATAAATAAATTTTGGAAAGGGGTGCATTTTTATTCTATCTAATACATTGTAATTTTTATAGAAAATTTTGATTTTTATCCCTATAAAATAAAATCACTTGTTTTTATTTCTATAATTTTTTTTTTTTTTAGTCTCTAATGGGCAAGATTCTGAAGAAAAATGCAAGAAATTGAAAGAATGGCTTAGACATGATGATAATCCTTTTCTCACAACTCCAATGGTACCAGGATATGAAAGAATGGTTGTGGCAGACTTGTTGCAACAAAATGCAAGAAAATGGAATTTGGATCTAGTTAACCAAGTGTTCAATCCAAGAGATGCTACTGAAATTGTCAAAATTCCGATCACTATGTCACAGAACGCTGATACACCATTATGGAGATTCAGCAAAAATGGCAATTACTCGGTTCGATCCGCATATTACCAACTCATGGAGGTAATAACAGACAACTCACATCTTCGTGAACCAGGTGATTGGATGGCGCTATGGAAACTTAAAATTCCAAACAGAGTGAAGATCTTTTTATGGAGAACACTAAGAGGTTGTATTCCAGTCAAAGACAGGTTAACTCAGCGAGGAGTTCAATGCGGCGCAATATGCCCGTGTTGTGAAGCTGCTAGCGAAAACGAATGGCACTGTTTCTTTGGATGTGTGACCGTGCAGGAAGTATGGAAGGACACGGGTATGTGGGGACTATTGGAACAATATGTGCTTGATGCATCAGGTTATGTAGCACTAATATTTACATTGCTGGAGAAATTAGATAGCACAATGATGGCATCAGTTGCTATGGTTTTGTGGACAGTATGGTGGCGGCGAAACCAAAAATGTTGGAACAACAATTTTCCACCTACATTTGAGGTTATCCGACGAGCAAAGGACACGCTGATGGACTGGCTGCAAGTTAGATGTAAGCCTGTTCGTGACAGGTTGAGGACAGATCCGACACGGGAGAAATGGACAAAACCATAGTCACATAATTCTCCTAAAAGGTGACGAACCGCGAATTGGTTCGCGCGTACCAATTCGTGGTACTTTTGCGAATTGGTTCGTCGTAATTCTCTTCGAATTCTTTAAAACCTAAGTACCGGCGAACCACTCTAACAATCAAATAAGAACAAAATATAAAATGTATAACATCACTTGTCCACTAGTACAATGCATCTCAATTTTATGATTAATATAAACTTTAGATTAATAATATTAATTAACATAAATTTAATACTAATTAATATTTTCATCAAATATTTTATTTAATTTTTTATTAACAACGTACCGATTAGCGTACCGACTATGTATACCCCTCACGTACCGAATTCTTTAAAGGTAGCGTACCGCGTACCCGAACCCGTACCGCGTACCGAAACGAATTGCGAACCGTGTGACTATGGACAAAACCGCAGCAAGGAACGGTAAAATGCAATGTAGACGCGGCATGCTATGTCACAGAAAATCAATACTCTATTGGCGCATGTTTAAGAGATGCTGATGGCAATTTTATGAGAGCAAGCACATCACATTTTGAAGGACAACCTGATATTAAAGAAGCAGAGGCACATGGATTGCTAATAACATTAAAGTGGCTTCAGCAACTTCATATAGAAAGAGTTGAAATAGAAATGGATTGCATGGAAGTCGTGAACAGTGTTGTGAGTAAGGATAGAAATGTTACTGAATATGGAACTGCTATAGAGCAATGTCAGTGTCTTTTAAATTTGTTTCCTAACTGTAAGGTCAGTTATATTCGGAGGCAAGCTAATCGAGTGGCCCATGAGTTAGCTCGGGTGGCTCGTTTTTACGCTAGTCCCCATATTTATGATTATTGTCCACCTTGTATTGAACACATTATTATAAATGAAATGCATTGAGTTTGCTTCCGTCAAAAAAAAAAAAAATACATTGTAATTTTTTAAAAAATGTAATACAACCCTCACAATCAAAATTTATTCATATGCATAACGCATTAACTAGTTTCGACAAAAAAAAACCTCTTCACTACTTATTTAAGGAGCCTAAATCCTTTACCTACCACTAGAACCAATAATTTTTTTTTACCAATCAATTATTTGCATGTACTTTTCTTTATCATTCTATATTTCTTATGTTCCAAATATGAATAATATATTTCGTAAAAAAAAAAAAAAATAGAATAGCATATGCTACTTATAAAGGATATTTTTTTCTCATGTTATATTTAGCTTGTGATTTCACCAACAAAAGGAATTAGTTTGATATATTTTCTGATTTCACTAACAAAAGGAAATAGTTTGGTATATTTTCTCGATCAAGATTTAATTTCAATGTTATTTGATGTAATATAACTATATAATTGAATGGCTTACGCAAAAAAAAAAATGATTGGTATAAATGAAATCATTCATTTCAATCCGAAATGCATTTGGTTCATATTAGAATTCACGTTTAATTTAATAGTTGGAATCACTTAAAATTGATTTGTCATTAACACC
Source organism: Trifolium repens (assembly GCA_030408175.1). Classification (NCBI taxonomy): domain Eukaryota; kingdom Viridiplantae; phylum Streptophyta; class Magnoliopsida; order Fabales; family Fabaceae; genus Trifolium; species Trifolium repens. The sequence continues at coordinate 26,242,589 of CP125841.1, read as the reverse complement.
TTATGTTTAAAATTGATTATAACTTGAAGTTGTAATTTACAATTTTTGCCTTTAAGCAGGATTTATTACACTCAACTAATTTTTACAATCAACTAATTTTTAGACTCGGAAAAGCTTCTACTGAGAAAAAGAAAACACACGGGTGAGGCTTAACTTTATGAGTGATAGGTCATAGTTCTAAGACACAAATTGCAGAAATTTTTTTAGAGGAAAAAATAAAGCATTGCAATGTCTTTGAGAAAAATACAAATATACAAAAGAGTGAAACGTGAATTAAGAGCATTGTGATCTGAATGTTCTCCACATACATCTGACTCCATTGCCTCTGTGATGTACCACCACAATGTGGAGAGCTCTTAGCAATTTCTGCACACCTCATTAACATGGCTCACATTTGATGATTCAAAAAATCAAAATCAATTCAAAAAACCAACCATTAGTATAGAGGATTCAACATGCATTAAACTATATTATATTATTTTCCCATTACTAGTATAAGTTTATGAAAAGGGGTAATATTCTGAGACAATGCTCTTAGATCTTCTGCAAAGATTGATTTCCCAACATTCAAAACAAATGTAGGTAAAGGTCAAACCTCTCAGAATTCATATACTACTTCAACTTGTTGAAACAATTTCTGTGGTAATTCTATAACTTATAATATAAACTACAATATTGATATTCATCAATTGCTTGGTTATAACTTATAAATCATCCCTTCAAAGATTAACCAGCTCAAAGTCAAAATTAACAATTTCCAGGTAATCAACAAGGCCATAGCAAGGTATGCTTTAGAGGTTATAGAGGCCACAAGACTATGAAAAAGCAAAGGTAGGATAGTAGCTAGTTGCAGTATATATAATCCACATAAACACATATAATATCAATATTCCTCAATTGCTTGGTTATAAATCATTCCTTCGAAAATTAACCAACTCAGAGTCATCATTAAATTTTTTAAAGGTAATCCATCAGGCTAAAGCAAGGTATGTTTTAGAGGTTGTAGAAGCCACAAGACTATAGCAAAGCTAGGATAATAGCTAGTTGAATTATCTATCTAAAATCCATATACAAACACCTTGTTTGTCTGAAATAAATTTTGGAGATTCTTGGTAGTAAGTGCCTAAAACTAACATTACAAAATATGTTCATTGGATACTATGTCCAACATTTGTAAACACCATTAGAATAATATATAATGCCAAATAGGCATTATTTGGTTTCTCGTTTTAAATCCCATAGAGAACTACCAGATACATACAATACCAATTATCTAATGCTAGCACTAAATATATATATATATGAATGTGTGTGTCAGGACAAAGGTTTGGATCAATAGTCCAACCATTTGTAATTTCAATTTATGATTGCTAACAATCAAACCATCCCTTTGGGAAGAAAAGTGACTTCAGGAACCTATTGAAACTGATTAGATCTACCATAGGATTCATCTAACTAAACATATAACTAAATCATGGCAACATTAGTATATCCTGAAAAAGTTGTGCCAACAACTTCAATATAGGCTCACCAAGCAATAAGAAATATCAAGAACAAGTACTCTTTCAAACAAAATTCTGATAACCATACCCTACAAGAGTTCACATTCAGACAACTGAGATTCTAACTAAAATTGATATCCATAATGGAGATAGTCTAACTTGCAAACATCTGATTATCACATAAACGCATAATCTAACTAATATTGTATAGGCTGATGACAGACAAAAAGCTCTAGATTGATGAAGTTCTATCTTCGGTTGCTAAGCAATTGATTAAAACAGACATGCTATTGGTTGATCTGACTTCTAAATAGTGCCCACCTGAAGTAAGAGACTTGAAACTAGAAAATGCTTAAACCTGCATGCAATTTCTACTGCAAAAGCTTAGTCATAAAACTATCGTGTGTAAGGATGGTAACGATTACTGCCCCCATAACCTCCCCTGCTAGAATAGAGTCCTCCTATCCCACCAAAACCAGCACCAGATTCATAACCTCCGCCAGTGGCAGGACCACCATAACTTTCATAGCCCCCACCACCTCTCCCGTATGGGCCTACCCCACCACCACCGTATCCACCGCCAAGGGCCCCCATGTACGAGCCATAGCGGCCAGAATAGCCAAATGAAGATTCTCCTCTGTAGCCCGCATAACCACCGGCACCACCACTGCCACCATAACCCCCAAAACCACCACTGAAGTCATCTCCACTTCCATACCCACCATAATCACTAAGCCTACTGCTGTAACCTCCGAGTGACCTATAAGATGAAGGGTCATAACCTCCACCAGGAAAACTTCCATAAGAATCGCCAAATCCACCAAAACCATCATTGTAAGAACGTGCCCTAGAATCACTAGTAAATGAAGGAAAAGAAGCTGAATTTGAAGATTTCTTTGGTTCAGCCTTCTTGATCTCAACCTACAACAAAGAATTAAGTCAACCTAGATTCATTCATAAATAGAACTGTTTTCCTTGGTTGCTTGGGCAGAGATATAATAAAACGTGAAGTAAGCCCGCTACATAAGCAAAAAAATAACAATTACAATGACTAAGGGAGGCATCTTATTATTGGATTTGGAACGCAACATGAATCCCCAATTATCAATTATTTCACAACAACATTCTTTCACTTTAACATCAAAACAGATTATCAATAGTTTATCATCAGTATTGGTAGTTCCAATGTTAAACACCCTAAAAAAATGAACCGAACTAACCTGAGTACCGTCCATATCAATCATGTTTCCGTCAGCTAACAAATTATCAACAACTTTATCATTATCAAAAACTACAAAACCAAATCCACGGGATCGTTTAGTGGTGTGGTCACGTATTATCTCATGCTCCACAACATTCCCATGCTTAGAGAAGAAGTTCTTGAGCTCATCTGAAACACACACCAAAGGCAAGCATACAATAAGCTCACTAAACTCACAATACCAAAAATATTTGAAAACACACAATACAAACTTAAAAAAACACACACACAATAAATAATGTTATTGTGTGTGTGTGTGTGTGTGTGTAATAAAAAAAACAAAGGATCTTGCTAACTAGTGTCCTAAGGGAATTTTGTTTAATGATTCCAAATAAATTAAAAATTATTTATTAAAAGAACAGATGTTGTTTATTACGAAGACCAGGCATGCGAAAGCAAAGAATTGCACTATTTTAAATTTGTAATTACAAATTTATCCATTACATACTTTCTATATTACCATACTACTCTTATATTGTAAGTGAGTTTCTACTTACGTCAGAATTCGTTGATTTGCTTCCGTTACTAACTTATTATATAACAATGCTCTATTAAAAAAGTTAAGTATCTCAATTTCCATTACATTGCATGAACAATTTTTTATTCTTAAAATTTACTTTTAAGGCACTCATTATCATTAGCCATATATCAAATCACACAATAAACATTGATTATAATTGCATAAATAAACAGAAGTCCAGGAAGCAAACCATCGGATATTGTTGCTGGAATGCCACCGACAAAAATCTTCTTTGTTTTGAAATCATTACTTTGTTGCGATGAACCCTTAGGAATAGTCCTCTTGATTTCAACCTAATAAGAGCAAATCAAAAAACAACATAATAAACAAACCATTTGAAACACCCCAACTCAAAAATTCAACTAAACTACAAAACTCAAAGCGAAACCCTAACAATTAGGGTTTACCTGCTTATCATTGATTATGTGATTCTCCATAATAACTTGATCAACAACAGAAGGATCCGCATAAGTGATGAACCCGAATCCTCTGGGTTGACCCGTATGTCGATCTTTCATGATAACGGAATCTGTTATCTCGCCATACCTACCAAAATACTTCACGAATGTCTCTGCAGAATCAAATTATAACAACCATATAAATATAAATAATAGTGAAATTTAAAAGTATAAAAATTAATTAATGAATAAAAAATTGAAATTGTTGACTTTTTCTTACCTAAGGTTGTGTCTTTGGCTAAACCTCCGATGAAGATTTTCCTACATGAAAACGATAAATGTTAGGAAAATCGGTGGTGATAAAAAGTAGGGATGTAAGAGAAGGGAGCGAACCCTGGACTAGCACCGTCGCCGGAGCGAGGATTGTTGCCTTTTCTGGAAGCCATTGTTGGTTGCAGATCGGGTGTTTTGCGAGTTGCTACCGTAACAGTGACACTCGTTGCGGAAAAAAGAGTTGAAGAAGAAGAATGCTAGGATTGGTTGGTTCTTATAAACTCTTCGAAAATAACTTCTTTGAATTGGGCTTACAAAAAGATTTCGGGCTTGGGCTACTCACAGGCTTACAAATTTAAGATAGTTGTTCTTCGTCTCCTAAATTGACCACAATATCTCATTCCATTTATAAGAAGATATCTTTTGATAGTATCGATTTTATTGGAAAATATTTTCGATATTGAAAATCTTAATGGGATATAACTTCACTGAAGGAGTCAAATCAGTCTTTTGTTTGTTTCCTGGGCGCAGCTGACCATCCTAGACTTGAACCAGAGACCTCGCCCGCGAAGTAAATCATTGCGCCTATAGTCCATTCAGTTGGGAGAAAATCTATGGATTCCTTTTCGATAGGGATTCATCCTTCCTGATCCCGAACAAAACATATACTTATTCATTGTATTGCGCTTTCCAAGTGTGTTTGTTTCTCCTTCTTCCTTACCATGACAAGTCTTTGTGGAATAACTTTTTGAGAAGATGGAAAAAGGCGTTAAGGCTATATTTGGATTAATGGAACAGAACGGAACTAAACAGAATAGATTAAAATGGAGTGGAATGGAACGGAGTGGAACAACGATTTCAATCCATTGTTTGGATATGTTATGAAATGTTTTCATTCTATTGTTTGGAAAGTGGACGGAACGGAACAAAGTATAACTTTTTAATTTCAATTTTACCCCTATTTAAAAATATATTATTACTAAAATCTTATATCCTTAAAAAAATGGAATAACAAATACCCAATTAAAATAAATTATATAAACCACATCTTGTATCTAGTAACTAACACGAACTAATAACTCCAATAAAGAAGAAGAAGAAGAAGAAAAAGAGATTGTTGTTGGTCAAAAAAAAAAAATTTTGTCATGTTAAATTTATTTAAATTTTTTATAAGGAGGTTGTCATGGTTATGCACTTTCACAATATGGAGTAGATGCGAGACGACAATAAATGAGTAGAAGAATAAGAAACTTACATCAAAAATAGAAAGGACAAATAAGTAAAATTTTATTTGTGAGATTTCATTACATTGCATACCCTCCAATTTGGGAGGAATGAAAATTTGAAGAAATGAGTCGTATGGAATGGATTCCATCATGTTCCATCCAACTCCATCCATTTTGTGAAGTATTGAAGTATTGGAAATGAAGAGAAAACTGAGAGAAAATCATTGATTGTATTATGAAAATCTGAGAGAAAGTTAGTTACAACTGTTTCTTACATACAAGATCTACTAAGCTAGAAAATGAAAATGATGGGAAAAATAAATATCTAACAAACTAGACTAAATTGTTACTGTCTAATGCTTCTAGCAGATTCTGTTTACTTCTCTCACTAGCTATTGCTTCATTCTGATTTGCACTTGAGTTTAACACCCTCCCATAAGTTGAATCTGAGTAGATATTAATCATATTCAACTTATATATGAAATAGCCAAACTTGGGAAATGATAGTGCCTTGGTCAGGAAGTCTCCTAATTGCTCATTTGTAGAGATAGGTAAGAGCTTCAGCACTCCCTTTTGTAGCTTCTCTCTAATCAAGTGGCAGTCAATCTCAAGATGTTTGGTTCTCTCATGAAAAACAGGGTTGGAGGCAATGTGAATTGCACTCTGGCTATCACAATACAAGACAGGAGGTCTGCTGCAAGTAACATTCAGATCATTCAATAGATACAATAACCACTGTAACTCACATACTGCTGAGGCTAAGGACCTGTATTTTGCCTCTGAGGAAGACCTAGCTATGGTTTGTTGTTTCTTAGCCCTCCATGAGATGAGTGAAGTTCCAATAAAGAAGCAATATCCTGAGGTTGACTTCCTTGTATCAATGCATCCTGCCCAATCAGCATCAGCATACCCTAGTATCTGTATCTCTGAGTTTCTAGGGAATAAGAGGCCATATCCAGGATTGGATTTCAAATATCTCAGAACTCTGCAAGCTGCATTGTAATGAGTAATGGTGGGAGCATTCAAAAATTGACTTAAATGTTGAGTAGCTAGTGTAATGTCTGGCCTAGTAGTGGTTAAGTATAATAGCCTGCCAATCAATCTTCTATATTGAGTGATGTCTTCATAAGGTTCCCCATTGTCTTGGTGTAGCTTGATGGAAGGATCAAGTGGTGTGCTCACAAGTTTTGAAGCTAAGAGACCTGTATCTTCTAGGAGATCTAGACAGTATTTTCTCTGAGAAATAGTGATTCCTTGAGTTGAGTGTGCCACCTCCAAACCCAAGAAGTATTTAAGTTTACCAAGATCCTTAATTTTGAAATTCATATCCAAAATATGTTTTATCCTGTCTATTTGGAAGTACCAGTCACTATGATGTCATCTACATAAACCAAAATGGCTACAAACTGATCATCAAACTTCTTAGTGAACAAAGAATAATCAGAAACAGACTGTGTGTATCCTTCAAGCACAAGCAGATTGGATAACTTTTCATACCATTTTCGACTGGCTTGTTTGAATCCATACAAACTCTTTCTCAATTTGCATACTTGATTGTCTTTATGGCAAATGACCCCCTCTGGAACCTGCATGTAGACATCCTCTTGGAGTTCACCATAGAGAAAAGCATTGTTAACATCTAACTGGTGAAGAAACCAGTTGTGGACAAAGGCTAAGGCAATGAGTACTCTGATGTAGTGAGCTTTGCTACTGGTGAGAAAGTATCAAAGTAGTCTATACCCTCCACCTGATTATATCCCTTGGCAATAAGCCTTGCCTTATAACGTTCAATGCTTCCATCAGTGATCTGCTGTCGCACACGGGTCAAAAACGAGTTTTTAAAAATGCAGTTTAGGAAAAGCGACACTCGAGTATCGTCTCACAAGGACTCACGATCAGTTTAGCAATATTAGAATCAACAAGAAAAAAAACTGTAAACTATGGGGGTTTAAGGTTCTGAACTTAAATTGGAAAAAGTGATTAAAAATAAGTAATTATAAAATAAGCTGAAGCGGCTAATCCACCGATCTCGGTTCCGACTTATCACTGATTATGATTCCAATCTCCTATCTATTCCTATTCGATTATAAAACTCATTGACAAGCGCAACTGGTTTTATGTGATGTAAGTTCCTATTATCCGAATTAAGCAAACGGATTTAATTTAAGCTCTTCGCGAATTAAGCAAACGCGAATTAATCAAACACGATAACGAAGAAGCTACGCTAACGTGATCACAAAATAGGAACATACAACAATCGAATTGAATCAATACTACTATATGATAATTGAATTAAGCAAACAATAATCACATAACAACATTGAAAGGAATAGAAACTTGATTGAAATTATTATAACCTCAAAGCATGATGGAACCTATGATCGGTAGAAATTGCATTGGATTAGTTCTCCATGAAGGCAGCAACCATTGTGTTTTTCATTGTTAATTTTCGTGAATAGAGCATAGAGAGTGACCATACATTCTGATTTTAAGTTTAAGTAAAGAGAAGAAATTAAATCCAAAGGTCATAGGCCAAAATTAAGTCTCCACCAAGTAGAATTAAGTCTGCCACTTTCCACGAATTATTAAGGACTGATGCAGTCCGAAACAGCTCTTCCACTCAACATTAAACTTGTATCTCTGTCTCTTAGCTTTCCAACGCATATTCCCGCGTCTCAATCCGATACCCGGAGCTCAAGTTATGATCTGCACAGCGAACATGTATCAAATAGCCACTAATGCTGAAAATTAAATACGAAAATAAAATAAATGAAAAAATAAACTTAAATCTAAAAACACAATAAAATAGTAAAAATAATAAAAAAAAACTAGAGAAATGCCTAAGTACAATAGTAGAAGAATGTGCATCAAAATGCACTGATCAATCAGCTATATGTTTAACCTTATATACCCACTTGCTCCCAATAGGCTTAACATGAGCAGGCAGATCAACTAAAGACCAAGTCTGATTTTTAGCTAAAGCATCCAATTCAGTATTCATGGCATTAATCCAATCTTGTGACTTACAAGCCTCATCATAAGTCTTAGGTTCAGTAGTATGTGAAAGAGACACAAAAAAAGCTTTATGTGAAGAAGACAAATGATTAAGTGAGTGGAAGTGGGATATAGGATAAGTAGTACCTGAAGAGATTGGTTCATGTGAAATAGTAGAAGAAGTGCATACAAAATCTTTCAGATGAGCAGGTGCATGTTTGGTTCTTTGAGGTCTGGATGGGAGAGGAGAAGGCAAATCAGGGATGAGTTGTGTAGGAGGAGATGAAGAGTGATCAGGCAAAGAATGAGTGGTAGTAACAGGCTGAGAAGAATCACAATCAATAGTGCTAGTAGTAGTAGACTGGTAAGATAGGTTAGTGGTTAAGTCAAGTGTGATATTAGAGTTAGTGTTGGAAGGAGTATTTGGGTTGGATAAAGGAATATCTGTGGAAGTAGAGTTTGGAGGTGAAGTCTGACTAAAAGGGTAGTAAGACCACGGGTTGGAGTGGCTTGGTTGATAGGGAAAGATATGCTCATGATGTGTAACATTCCTAGAAACAAGAATTTCCTTATTATTAATATCAACAAGAACAACACCCTTCATGCCAGGCTGAAAACCCAAAAAAGCACATTTTCTTGCTCTACAAGCAAGTTTAGTTCTGTGACTTTGAAGGGTGGAGGCTTATGCTAATGAACCAAAAACCTTAAGACCAAGTAAATCAGGATTTTTATTAAAAATGAGAAAATAAGGAGATTTATTATTAAGAGTAGGACTAGGAATTCTATTGATTAGAAAAACAGCATGTGTTACAGCATAACTCCAAAACTGCTTAGGCAAATGTGATTGGAAGAGAAGAGCTCTAGCAAAGTTCAAAATGTGTTGATGTTTACGTTCCACCCTAGCATTTTGCTGGGGTGTTTTCACAAAACTAGTTTGGTGGACAATGCCAGTTTTAAGAAAGAAATCATGCATGAAAAACTTTGGACCATTATCAGTCCTGACACATTGAGTTTTAGCATTAAACTGAGTTTCAAAAAATTTTATAAGATTTTGTACATGGGATTTTGTTTCACTTTTAGATTTCATCAAAGTGAGCCAAGTATACCTACTGTAGTCATCCACAACAGTCAAAAAATAAGAGTGACCATGAATAGAAGCAGTGGCAATAGGGCCCCAAATATCAAAGTGCAAAAGCCCAAAAGGCTTAGAAGCTTTATTAAAACTAGACTGAAAGGGTAACTTTCTTTGTTTAGCATAATGGCATACATCACAGGTTGCCTTATTATCAACATCAATAAAAGGAAATTCTAAATGCATATAGGCCATCCTAGAAGTAGACAAATGCCCTAGTCTAAAGTGCCAAAGTGCACTATCAGGTAAGGTAGTAATGGAAAGGCTTGAAACATGCACATTCTTATGTGAATGATTGAGGTAGTACAAGTCTTCCACTTGTTCAGCCGAACCAATCATCCTCTGTGACTCCTTGTCCTGTATCATACACATGGAACCATTAAACAAGATAGTGCAGCCTAATGCATTACACATCTTTGACACAGAAATCAAATTTAAAGAGAAATCAGACACATACAACACATTATGCAAAACTAGCTATTTAGAAAACTTAATGGTTCCTGAAATTTTGGCAATTGATAGATGACCAGTGGGTAATCTAATAGTAATTGGGGAGATTTGATTATATGAATCAAACTAGTGCAGAGAGCCACATATATGATCACTGGCTCCAGAATCTAATATCCAAGAGCCTTGAACAATATTATAACAAAAAGAAGAAGAAATAGAAGCACTACCTCCCCTGTCATTTGATGAAGGACCAAATGATTGTGAGGAATTGCCCTGATGTGAGGATGAAGCAAGAGATTGGTTAATGTTGGAAGACTGAAGTAGTTGTATTAGTTGATCAAACTGAGCCTGAGTGATGGTAGGAGATTGCTGACCGACTGTGTCACTAGCAGCATGAGAAGATTCTCCAGCTTCAACTGAAGCATTGTTGGCACCATGAGAACTCTGCATATGTGGAGGATAACCATGCTTCTTGAAGCATCCATCAACTGTGTGACCTGGCTTATCACAATAGGCACAATGGCGATTGTTCTTACCATTAAAGGGCTGTGAATTAGGTTTATAACCTTTAGAGGACCTTTTGGAATCAGTAGCATTCACTAAGACCTTAGATTCATCAACAGTGCCATAGTTACCTTGCCTCTCATGTTGAAGAACCATAGAATTTTTTTTGTTCATATGTGGTAAAGGATCAATCAGCAAGATCTGAGACTTAACCATAGCAAAATTATCATTGAGTCCAGTTAAGAAACGAATCGCATACAAAACTAAGTGATTACGTCGAGCAGATCGCATAGCTTCGCAAACACATATAGCACTACAAGTACACTGAGGAACAGACATATAAATCTCTAATTCCTCCCAAAGCACTTTCAATTCGGAGTAAAATTCAGTTACAGTCTTGGAATCTTGTTGTAAGCTATAGATTTCTTGCATGAGTTCAGAAATTCTTACCAAATCACCTTGAGCGAATCGTTCCTTAAGATCATTCCACACATCCAGAGCGTTCTCCATGAATATGATCGATTGACCAATGGAATCGGAAACGGAGTTCACGATCCACGAATGAATCAACATATTGCAGCGGTTCCAAGCGCGATACGACGGATCGAACAGAGCAGTGACTACCGGAATGATGTCGTCAACGAATTCGTATTTCATTTTTCCGCCAAGTGCTCGACGCATTGCGCGCGCCCAAGAATGATAATTCGAGCCAGTAAGAAGAGGTTTAACGGTAACAGATGAAGGTCCATCACTGGAGTGGACGGAGTAAGGACTGGATTGATCGAGAAGAGGATCGGTAACATCAGAAGGACTAGCGCGAGTTGATGGCGCCATGGAAGAACGATGAAGCTCTTTCAGTTAGAAGGCTCTAGATACCATATTGAAGTATTGGAAATGAAGAGAAAATTGAGAGAAAATCATTGATTGTATTATGAAAATCTGAGAGAAAGTTAGTTACAACTGTTTCTTATATACAAGATCTACTAAGCTAGAAAATGAAAATGATGGGAAAAATAAATATCTAACTAACTAGACTAAACTGTTACTGTCTAATGCTTCTAGCAGATTCTGTTTACTTCTCTCACTAGTTATTGCTTCATTCTGATTTGCACTTGAGTTTAACATGAAGATCAAAACAATGACTTATAATTATATACCATTACATTCCACTTCATTCCATTTGATTCCATCAATCCAAACAAAGCCTAAGAGACACTATAAGATCCTTTTTTCAAACCTACCCCAAATTTTAGTGTAAATTTTACTATGAGATATCTTCTGGTATTGGTTTTTATAGTGTGAGAACTATAAGAGGCAAAGAGTAACCATCCAAATTTAATCAAATGAAAAAAAACGACTTTTCCTTGCGTTCAGACAAGTAAAGTTGGAAGAGGGTTTCAAGAACCGTGAACAGATTGTGTAACTTTCATCACCCTAATGTGACTTTAAGTGTGAAAAATAATATAATTTTCGTGTTGTTACATTCGAACAAATTATGATATCATAAAATATATTTTGGAAGTTGTGCAGTTTTATCATACGTGAACAATGAAAAAAGTTCCTTTCAATTTAATTTGTGAGTTGCATTCAAATGTCATAAGTGGATTGTTTTTTTTCTTTTTACATCAAATCTTGAATATTATTAAAGAGAAATATCCAAATAAGATTTATTAGATATGGTAGAAGAAAAGTTTTGTGACCAAACTTTGTCCTGACTCCTAGCTAGTAGCAATTTGGGCCATGATATGAGCAGTCCCATTATTATTTCTACCCATATGTCTCATATGATAATTTGAAAACAATCCTAAATTTCTTTTGATGACCCTTAATCCCTTATGATATACCCCATTAAGTTCGTGCCACATCAACAATAGTTTTGCAGTCAATTTCGAAAAGCACATAATGCAAACAAAAGTCATTAGCAAGCAACACTGTTTGGAGAAGTGCAGCAACCTCTGCCGTATTGATGTCGTCATAAAATTATAATATTATATGCATCCAACAAATCGTTTAACCTAGTTTTTTTTTTATCAATATTCAAATATTTTAATTCATAAACTATTAAAATTGTATCCTTCAATTTTTTTATTGTTTGATTAAAATGTGCATCTTTATCTATCCTTCAAATATTTTAATATTTATTTACCATTTAACCATACATTTATTTTTTGTGCAAAAAAAACTTATAAATTTTAATATGTGTATATATTTTCTTGTATACTGTTAATTTTTAGTGAATCGTCATATTTTATATGGTTAAATAAGTTTTTTTACTCTGCAAAATTACTAAATTTTATTTTTCATCGTCTTTAAAAAATGTCATGTTTTCATCGCTACTAAATTTTTCTACATGCATAATATGTGTACCGAAGAATTCACCTTAGAAAATTCATATTTAATTCATCTTATTTTGAAAATACTAAAGATTTGTAAATTAACTTTTTTTATTGTTCTATTCTATGATTGATTGTCGAAATTTAAATTCATAAGTTATTGTAAGTCCAATTAGGTAATATTGAACGACTTGATTTAGAAAATTTGAATTCCTTAATGAAAGTAAGTATAATTAGCTAGGCTTATATATGAACTATGTCAAGGGTTTGATCTAGAAAATTTGATTTGTTTTTAGTCACAATCAGCATTATTAGTTGAGAGTTAACAGTCATTTCATATGAACTAAGTTTTTTAAGTTATAGTTAATCTAACTAGTTGAGGTTTAACTATTTGATTGTCGAAATTTGATTTCTTAAGTGTTTCTCATTCTAATTTGATCGAGTTGAACAGTCAAATTGAGATTATTTGATCTCCCTAGTCCCTTTAAGTCTAGTTGCTTGTGACTTAATAATTCTTTCATAATAACTATATTTCTTGAATAATAGTTAATAAAACAATATGAGATTGAACTGTCAGATTGTTGAAACTCAGCTTCTTAAGTGTTTATTATTCCAATTAGGTCAAGTTGATGAAAATTAACTAAGATTCATCAATTCTCATAGTCACAATTGAGAAAATTAGTTGAGGCTTAACAATCATTTAATATAAACTAAGTTTCTTGAGTAATACTTAATCTAACTATTTGATGTTGAACTATTAGATTGTCAACGTTTAAATTCTTTAGTGCTTTTCATTTATTCTGGTCAATTTATTTCTTTGATTCTTATCGATAGAATTGATAAAGACATAATAATTCGTTATTGATAACTAGATTTTTCGAGTAACAGTTAATCAAACTAGTTGAGATCAAACCGTTATATTGCCAAAAATTTGAATCCTATGTGTGTCATTCCAATTAGGTGGTATTGAATTGTTTGATTCACACCTCATTCATAATAATATGATAAGATATACATCATATTTAAATGATAAAATTAACCTTGAAAACAATTATTTTTTAAAAAATATTTTTTAATAATTTGAATTTTATAAATAAATTTTTTATTAATCAATCCAATAATTTTATTTAATTTTAAATAAAAATTTTGAGCAAATAAACAAATCAATTTTTTTATATTAATCATCAACTTATAAATAACTTAATTGTATATCTTAGATAAGTTAAATAAATATATGATATATCTTATACGAAAATAATAAAACTACCATTGCAAGAGAATTATATTTAATTTGATATAAAATTTTAAATAATATCCGTACTTTGCAATTTTGAATAATTATTTTACTTTTAAATATTGTAATTTTTGTAGAATTTAGATTTTTCTCAGATTATATAAATTACAAAATTACACTTGTGAAAAAATTGTGTATATATTAAAAATTAAAATTGTGTATATATTTAATTTTTAATTTACTATAAAATTTAAAATGTATTCAACAAAAAAAAAATAGACCTACAAGAGATTTGAACCTAGGTTGGTTAACAAAGTATACAACTTGCTAACAAAACAAATAATAATCATATTGTTAAATAAGTCTGTTTGTTTTTGTTTTATATCAATAGTTTGTGTTATTTTGTTAAAATAAAAAATAGAAAAAGCGTAAACCTAAAACTAGAATCTCTAACCTCAATCCGCCGTAGTGCACATAGTGAACAAAAAACAACAAGATCTTCATCTTTGATTTACTTTAGAAATACTAGTAATCTAAGCAAAAAATCAACAAGATCTTTTAACTTAAATTTTCTTCAAAAATACTACCTTTGTAATAAAAATTAACAATATCTTTTAACTTTGATTTTCTTCAAAAATAATACACTTGTAATAAAATTTAACAATATCTTTTAACTTTGATATTCTTCATAAATATTGCCCATCTATATCACTCCTCCAAATTCACACAACGAAATACAATGTATTTTCTTCCATTCGAAGCGCCACCAAATGGAGGAAGGAGAAGATTCCTTTACGTCACCAACTTCAAGCAGAATCTAATGAGCTTCTTGAGCGAACCAGCTGTGAAGTATGATGTTAGTGCTGCCAACAATGTTGTGGAAAATCTATTCAAAGATGGTACCAAGCATGGAAAAACTAGTCACACCTTCCACTAAGGAAAATGTTCGACCTATGACCCAAGACCGAGTTAGAAAATTGTATTCACCATATGATAAAGATGGTAAGAAACATGTTGTTGCGGTAACCAGCACTCCAAGGTGCTACATCAAATCGAGCAAAAATTAGTTGGTTTGTCCTCAATGTGAGTAATTTACTTTTTAGTTACTCATTTGATAGAACCAATATTCTTGGTATCCATTATTAACTTTTGTATTCGTCGTGTCATATATGAATGCAGTGATTGTCTTCACTCTTTAAACCAAAGAAGACAATGAATCTAAACTCCGACCAATGTGATATGTCATCTTACATATTTGGTCATTCAACATGAGTTAGTCATACATTTTACATTGTATTAAATATATATTTTTTCTAAATAATATGAGTGACTTTAATTTTACATTTATTTATTAATTTTGCATCAAATAGGTTGTGAGTTACTCACGTGTACCATTATGTGACGGAACAAGTATGCTTCTACTTTGGTTTGAAGCCCACTCAAATGCTTAGCGGAGATGTAGTATGTAGTAATTTAATGTTTCTTTTTTCCATTACATACATTTGTTATTTAAATAGCTTAATTTTTTTAATATAATATCTTCACATTGTTTCAGATAATTGATCTAGTTGCATGTATGATGACTGATAAATCAAAGACGAGAGTGATTGACAAAGGATTTTGGTTTATGCCAACAGTTTTCTCGATAAAATCTTCGCACAATTTTTAATAAATATTAGTATTGTTCACATGTATCTGATTGTCACATTTTCTATTATAGCAATATATGATGATATGGAATGCACCAGTACCCTCCATGACAAAAAAAATACAAAAAAAAATTATGGGAGACCTTGGTATGCTTTCAAAGGTAATTCACAAAACCATATTATTACCAGATGCACAAGTCTAATATATTTACCTAAATATTAACTTTGAATGTATACATGTTTTCTACCGGTACATGATGTTGAATGCTTGCATTGGTTTCTGCTTGTGATTGACTTTCAAGAAAAAAGAAGTGATTTATCTAGACTCACTTCCAAGTCGCTCAGCCCGTCCCGAGAGGATGAGAAGTATCAAGAAACTAGTAAGAAAACATATACTTTTAATTCTATATGTTTATAGAATTCTTCATATCAAAAATCAAAATTTTATATCATATCACTTACACTTAGTGTTTCCTTTAGACTGTTTATATGGAGGAGTTACTCATGGATCATGCTTTTCATGTCACTGGAACAACACATACACCAAATGTATCTGAATTTACCCTAATTAGTCCTAATGATTTGGGAATGCAAGTTGATATGTCGTACGTAATTCTAATTTAATTATATTTGTATTTCCTTTACATCCTTTATATGTCATCTAATGTAAAATTTTATGTTAGGAATGACTGTGGAGTTTGGGTGATTATGTCGATGAAGCAAATATTTTCTCCCATTTGCTTCATCCACATAATCACCCAAACTCCATAGTCATTCCTAACATAAAATTTTACATTAGATGACATATAAAGGATGTAAAGGAAATAAAAATATAATTAAATTAGAATTACGTAAGACATATCAGCTTGCATTCTCAAATCATTAGGACTGGTTAGGGTAAATTCAGATACATTTGGTGTATGTGTTGTTCCAGTCACATGAAAAGCAGGATCCGTGATTAACTCCTCCATATAAACATTCTAAAGGCAACAACAAGTGTAAGTGATATGATATAAAATTTTAATTTTTGATATGAAGAATTCTATAAACATATAGAATTAAAAGTATATTTTTTTTACCAGTTTCTTGATACTTCTCATCCTCCTGGGACGGGCTGAACGACTTGGAAGTGAGTCTACATAAATCACTTCTTTTTTCTTGAAGTCAATCACAAGCAGAAACCAATGCAAGCATTCCGCATCATGTACCAGTAGAAAAACCTGTATACATTCCAAGTTAATATTTAGGTAAATATATTAGACTTATGCATCTAGTAATAATATGGTTTTGTGAATTAGCTTTGAAAGCATACCAAGGTCTCCCATATTTTTTTTTTGTATCTGTTTTATCATGGAGGGTACTGGTGCATTCCATATCATCACATATTGCTATAATAGAAAATGTGACAATCAGATACATGTGAACAATACTAATATATGTTAAAAATTGTGCCAAGATTGTACTGAGAAAACTGTTGGGATAAACCAAAATTCATTGTCAATCACTCCCGTCTTTGCTTTATAAGTCATCATACATGCAACTAGATCAATTATCTGAAACAATGTGAAGATATTATATTAAAAAATTAAGCTATTTAAATAACAAATGTGTGTAACGGAAAAAAGAAACACTAAATTACTATATCTCCGCTAAGCATTTGAGTGTGCTTCAAGCCATGTAGAAGCATCCTTGTTTCGTCACAAAATGGTACACGTGAGTAACTCACAACCTTTTTGCTACAAAATTAATAAATAAATGTAAAATTAATGCCACTTATATTATTTAGAAAAAAAGAAAATTTATTACAATGTAAAATGTATGACTTACTCATATGTTGAATGACCAAATATGTAAGATGTCATATCACATTGGTCGGAGTTTAGATTCATTGTTTTCTTTGGTTTAAAGAGTGAAGACAACCACTGCATTCACATATGTCACGACGAATACAGAGTTAATAATGGATACCAAGAATATTGGTTCTATCAAATGAGTAACTAAAAAGTAGATTACTCACACTGGGGACAAATGGACCAACTAATTTTTTGCTCGATTTGATGTAGCACCCTGTGGGAGTACTGGTTACTGCAACAACATGTTTCTTACCATCTTTATCATACGGTGAATACAATTTTCTAACCCTTTCCTTGGTCATAGGTCGAACACTTTCCTTAGTGAAAGGTTTGACTAGTTTTTCCATAACATTGGTACCAACTTTGAATAGATTTTCCACAACATTGTTGTTAGCTTTAACATCATACTTCACAGTTGATTCGCTCAAGAAGCCCATTAGATTGTGCTTAAAGTTGTCAATTGATTCTAAGACGTTAAATATCTTTTGTTTTATCCGGTCCTGTTCAAATTGCCAACATTTTCAGTACTATGCACAAACACTTTGTGAAATACATGTAAACAATACTTATGTTACAAATTAATTACCTTCTCATCACAATCATAAAAAAATTCTTTATCAGCAAGATCTACCTTCTCATCACAACCATAAAAAAATTCTTTATCATCAAGATCTCAATCATCAATAATTTCTTTTTCTTTCGGAACCTTCTTTGTTTTCGATGGGCTACAATTTCATTCAATAATTTTGTTTTACTAATACTTACAATCTGTTGGAACAAAGTGGGTCTGACATGAACCTCTAATGTTTTAAGTGGTTTTGATGATAACAAAGTATTAAAATTACAATTGGAATTACTAATGATCATTCTAGTGTGCAGAACTACAAGTTAAAATTCATTCAGAAGCACTATGAATAATAGCAGAGAAGCCAGTCAAAACAAGCTCTGAAAGCACATCACTGTTCATCAGAAGCTTAAGTTTTGTATATTGAAGAAAGTGCCTCTGAGGACAAAAACAAGGCTCTGACGGACTCAGAAGCAAAAAGGGCCTCAAGAAGCATTGATAACAGCATCTGAAGCAAAAGGAATTTACGTCACTCAAGAGCTGACATATTCAGAACCAATGATTGAAGAACAATCTACTTCAAGGATCTGTCACGTCCACAGGAAGGAATATTCGTTGGTACAACGTTAACCTTATCCATATGTGGAGCGCAATTAAGAAACGTACTATTGTACTATTATTACTCAAAATGGATGAGTGATAATTCAAATAGCAAGGTAGTGGAATTGGATATCTTTACCAAAGAAGGTAACTACAGCTATCACAATTGTACGAATAAATTCCAGCTGGCACCTCTCTCTCTGCAACGGTCATCATCTTCCTCCAAGTATAAATAGAAGACTCAAATGGAAGAAATGACTACTGTTCGAACGACCGTTCTACCAACACTGTTAAAAGACTAAGAAGCATTCTGACATCATAATTTAAATCTGTCATTCTAAGTCTTAAAACAATTTGAGTTGTATTTTGTAAACACCTCTGATAGTATATCAAGTGTTCCTTAACATTCATTCTTATTCTTAAGTTTGTTTGAGAAGTCTCTTGTTTAGTTTAACTTGAGCATTTGAGAAGTCTCTTGTTTAGTAAAACTTGAGCGCCTGAGAAGTCTCTTGCAAGTGTGCTTGAGCAATTTGTAATCTTAAGTAGATTATAGTGAAAATCTCTTGTTAGTAACAAGGGGACTGGAGTACTCTCGATTTGTGAGAGGAACCAGGATAAATTTTGTGTCTTTCTCTCTCTCTCTCTCTCAGCACCCATTTTACTTTGTGTTCATATCCGCTGCGAACTTAGTTTTATTTCGAAAAAGTTTTTAATTCTAAAAACACAATTCAACCCCCCTTCTTGTGTTTTTCCACCTTCACAATCAAATACAACAAAACAAAATACATATAATATACAAAAAAATCAATAATATACAAACAAAAAAAAACCACCAAAGTATACCTCTCTAACAAATTGACCAACGGTATTCTCTCCAAAAACTGCTCTCTTTTTTATGCCAGAAACCATCTTTTATGAGATAATGGTGACATACAGGAACCTTCTCCTTCCTTCATTTAGTGGCGCTTCAAATGGAAGAAAATACAAGTTGTGTGAATTTGTCGAATTGATACCATGATTATATATAGATGGGCAATATTTTTGAAGAAAATCAAAGTTAAAAGATATTGTTAATTTTTATTACAAAGGTAGTATTTTTAAAGAAAATCAAAGTTAAAAGATATTGTTAATTTTTATTACAAATGTAGTATTTTTGAAGAAAACCAAAGTTAAAAGATATTGTTAATTTTTATTACAAATGTAATATTTTTGAAGAAAATCGAAGTTAAAAAATCTTGTTGATTTTTTGCTTAGACTACTAGTATTTCTAAAGTAAATCAAAGATGAAGATCTTATTGTTTTTTGCTCACTGTGTGCGCTACGACGGATTGAGGTTAGAGATTCTAGTTTTAGGTTTACACTCTTTCTATTTTTTATTTTAACAAAATAATACAAACGATTGATATAACTTATTTAACAATATGATCATTATTTGTCTTGTTGGCGTGTTGTATGCTTTGTTAACCAACATGAGTTCAAATTTGTCAATTTTTTTTTGTTGAATACATTTTTAATTTGATAGTGAATTAAAAATTAAATATATACGCAATTTTAATTTTTAATATATACACAATTTTCTCACAAGTGTAATTTTGTAATTTATATATAATCTAAAAAAATCAAAATTCTACTAAAATTACTATAACGCCCCAACTAAATTGTTTAGAATATTTAGTCGAGACATACATAATTGAATCCGAGTACATTAAAATTACAGAAATAATTTATTGAATCTACATGTACAACAAGTACATCGTAGTAAATTGATTCAAATAGCGAAAGGAAGCCAATGAAACTTAAAACAAGATAAACAAAACAAGGAAGAAGATAATGATCTTCTAATCCGATAATCCAAGCTCAACCTCGATCATCGGTCCGCATCTGATCCTTGCTCCGATCAACCTGTCTATCTGAAAAAAATTGAATGAAGTGGGATGAGACTTTTAAGCCCTAGTGAGTGCTACTATCCGCCTAATAGTGACTACACCAGGGGCCACTAATCCTGAAACTAACTGCATGCATAAAGTTTTCAAAATATCATAATAACATAAAATAAAGGTGTATCACATAGTCTTTATCTTGTTCATTTTATCCTCACATGATCACTCCGATGTAAGTCGGTCCCGGAGTGCCTGGCCTGGTACTCCGATAATAATGTACGTCAGAGCACTTCCTGGACTTATAGTTCTTAATTTACTTAACTTTGGAATTTCGAAGGAATCCCCCTTAAATGGTAATATACCATCCATCTGATACATAAACATAATTCTTGAAAAGTTGTAAATCTACCCAAAAATATCCCTTTCCTAGGCTTTACTAAACATGCATAGAATTCCCGAGTTATCACCTAAATTGAGTTGTGATTAACAATCTAATTATACAATAAAAAAAGTTCATTTACAAAATTTTAGTGTTTTTCAAAATAAGATGAATTAAATATGATTTTTCTAAGTTGAATTCTTCGGTACACATATTATGTATGCAGAAAAATTTAGTAGCGATGAAAACATGACATTTTTTAATGAAGATGAAAAATAAATTTTTTTAGTAATTTTGCAGAGTCAAAAAACTTATTTAACCATATAAAATATTACAATTCACTAAAAATTAACAGTATACAATAAAATATATACACATATTAAAATTTATAAGTTTTTTTTGCACAAAAAAATTAATGTATGATTAAACGGTAAATAAATATTAAACTTTTAAACTAATAATATTAAAAAAATTGTAGGATACATAAGGATACACATTTCAATGACTTATGAATTAAAATATTTGAAGGATAGATAAAAATGCACATTTTAATCAAATGGTAAAAAAATTGAAGGATGCACATTTTAATAATTTATGAATTAAAATATTTGAATTTTGTTAAAAAAAAACTAGGTTAAAAGATTTGACGAATGCTTTGATTTATTGTGGAATATGATTGATGCCAAAAATACATTTGCCAATATTAAAAAGTAGTGTTTAAAATAGAAAACTCAATAAAAGAAACAAAATTTGCATTTAATGCTTGTCACTTGTTAACCATGTCAACAATGTATCAGTACACCGCCACATAATATATGTACCGAAGAATTCACCTTTATAAAATGTCTTTTATTATTAAAAAATATACAAATTTTAATAGATTCTTAAATTAAATGGATTTTGTGAAATTTTTTAATTAAAATATAAATACTAACAATCCCACCCAAATACTTTTTTCTGCCATCACCATCGTTGGCATATTCTTTCTTTTCTTTCTACCGGCCATTGTTCATGTTGATCGGAACAATATCATATGTTGCTAGTGTTTTGGTAGTGCAAGCTGCCTATGGTTCTTTTCTTGGCCTTATATCTCTCTTCCTTTGTCTCATGGGTGTTAAGTTTGCCACTTTACTAAAACGAAAATAAACTATATTATAACACAGTTTTTAGATTTGCTACAACATCATTTTTTTAGAGACAATCTTGGCCTTCTCTTTCTTTTTTGGGTGTTAAGTTTTGCAATTTTCTTTTAACATAAAATAGTATTATTTGTCAATTTGTCTGCGGCAGAAGACGATATTATTTGTATTTTCAGCAACATGCTTCCAATTTTTGTCAATGAATAAAAAAGATTTTATTTTGTTTTTCTTTTAAAAAAGTATTTATTTTCTTTATTTAAACCTTAAAATTTATATTTTATCATTTTTTATACTATCACTCTTTTTTTTTTCCAAAATTTTTTATAATCTTTTCAAATCTTAAAATTCCATAAAATCTTTTGAAATCATAAAAATCTGAGTAATAAATCCATCAAAATCCAAATTAAAAAAATCCTGATTGTAAAAAGTCATTTAAAAAAATCATTTAAAAAAAGTCTTAAAAGTAAATACAATCCTATAAAATTTTCAAAATTTTTTTGTTAAAAAACTCTTTTTAAATCTCAATCCAATATACTGGGCGAGTTGAATTTAAAAAGGAAAGGATGAAAGAAAAGGCAACTAATATGAAAGTCAATAAATTAAAATGGTAGGAAAAGGCAAAGAAATTGCATGGAGAAGAGAAGGCAAGTGGGAGGAATAAAAAGAGCCAAAGAATTAAATATACTTAATAGAATTTTTTTGAAGCAAATATAATTAATATAATATTAATGTATAAATGATTAATATACTAAGTTACTAACACAACACTATTCCGTGATCATTTTGAGAACGACGCAATGAGAATCTTTTTTCTCCGCAAATAATTTTTTCTTTTAATTTTGTTTTTTTCTTTTTAGGTTGCTTACCCAAAAAAAACTAACACTATAAATTAATAATAAAAACAAATAATAATAATAATAATAATAATACTAATAATTTTTTGACAATAATAATAATAATAATAATTAAAACATCCGTCAACCAATAATAATAACACATTCCTCAAACACCAATCGTTAGTTAGTTCGGTGGTGATTGACGCTGAACTTGGTAGGGAGAACCACGGTTCGATCCCCCACAATTGCGATCAAGAGGAGGATGAAACCACTTGATGCCAGAACTGACCCACAAACCAGATTAAATTGGTGGTAAAAGTAAAAAAAAAAACACATTCCTCAAAAAATACCTAAACGAATAATTATTAACAACACACAAAATAAACATAGTAACTAGTGTTTGGCTTTTGCTCTCTCTCCACATAACCATCCAAATTGTTGTTTTTTTAAGTTAAATATCTACGTATATTTAGTGTTTCATTTGTATTTTTTTGTTGTAATTTCGTCATCTTAATGCGACGCTGTTTGTTTTGATTTTTCGTATTTGTACAATGTTATATTTGCTTCACGTTGAAGTTTTAGTTAGTGTGGATTCAAATAATAACTTTGATGTTATCAACAGTCAACACTATAGATCTAGATACATGATTCGAAGCATTTCAATACTCTTTCTGTCTGAAAATATAAGCAAAAGTTGGTCAACAAAAGTGAATGTATTTTATCCAAGTCTTTAATCAAATACAGCAAATTTCTTTGACTCATTTTCATTATATTTTAGGACTGAGTACATTCATAGTTTTATGCAATTTTTCATTTTATAGCATTAACGAACGTTGAAAATTTGTTCGCACAATCATGCTTTTAATTTTCAACGATTTTTAATGTCAAATAACCGATTATCCCAAAAGCTTAAGCTGTTAGGATTGGCCATATCAATGGTTTTATATTATTTCTAACACGCCCCCTCACGCAAGAGCCCACTTGGGCTTGAAGCGTGGTAATGCATAGGCCCACCTACCATATGCTTAAATTCCACTTTTTAATTAGAAAGTGAGGGGAGCGGGGATCGAACTCTAGACCACTTAGTCATAGAGGCTCTGATACCATGTCAAATAACCGATTATCCCAAAAGCTTAAACTGTTAGGATTGGCCATATCAATGGTTTTATATTATTTCTAACATTTAATAATCTACTTTTCTTTCTTTTGCTTTAAAAAAATAATAATTTATTTTTAATAAAATAAATAAATTAAAAACACACCAAATAAACATAGCAACAACCGAGGAAGAAAAAACCCTATAGCAGTGTTTGGTTTTTTCTCTCTGATTTCTTCCCCACATTCCTCACGTTATTTCTACTTTTGACTTGAGACAGATCAATCAATAAATATTTTTAAAAAATATATATAAGGAAATAAAAAAACCATCATTTATTGTCTCGAAATAATTATATAACGGATCAAACAAAAACACACACACACACAAACCTTGTGCCAATTTATACGAACCAAACTTCAAATGTTTCTTCGTTAGTCTCTCTCTCTCTCTCTCTCTCTCTCTCTGTTCTGTTTCAATCATCACCACCACCACCACCACCCAACCCTTCTTTCTCTTTCTTCTTCTTCTTGCAAACATGAGCGGTTCTGGGTTGAGGGCTTCGATTCCAACCGGTGTAAGAAAGACGATCCAGAATATCAAGGAGATCACAGGTAATCATAGTGATGATGAAATTTATGCAATGCTTAAGGAGTGTTCCATGGATCCCAACGAGACTACACAAAAGCTTCTCTTTCAGGGTACCTTCATCTCTTTCTGTTCTTACTTTTTCCGGTTATTTCGATCTTGATCTTTCTTAAATTTTGTTTTTTTAATTGTTTTGTTATCTGGGTTTTGTTTGGTTTTTGAAAGTTTGTCGGTGGAATTGGGTTTTTGGGGTTTCAAGTGGGGGACCCTTTGGGATGAAGTTTTGTTTGGCTAAGTTTAGACCTTTTTTTTTATTTTATTTTAATACCCCTTTTGATTTTTTTGAGGTTTTGTGTTGCTTGACCTACAGAAAGTTTAGGTTTTTTACTTTTGATGAAGTTTTGTTGTGTTAAAGTTTAGGTTTTTTTTACTGTTGATGAAGTTTTGTTGTGTTAAGTTTAGGGTTTTTTTTCCCTTACCCCTTTTGGTTTTTGTGAGGTGCTGTGTGCTTAGATAAGGGTTATATTTGTGGAGTTTCTGAGTGGCTGGTTTCACATCAGATGTGTTTGGTTGACTTGTATTGTAGCTGTGATTGTGAACTTGACTGTACTTCGTTGTAAGTACTTTTTGTTTTTGTGTTTAAACTACTGTGCTGCCAAATGTTCAGCTCAGATGATACTTGTTTGATACCACTTATGAAGCACGGACACGGACACGGCATTGACATGTTGACACCGGATTAATTTGAGAAAATGAATTAATCGAATGTAATCGTCTGTTGGTGTCGGACACTGACACACGTCGAACACCAGACACAATTTAGATCAAAGGTGTTGATGCTACAGAGTTAGATACTCCTTTGGTTGCTTATAGTTCATTATTATGTGAGGGCATTTTATTATTTATGAATATTTCATGATTTTGGAAGATTATTCTATTTTCAGTAATATTTTTATGAATTTTAAGCACCATTCTGACTATTATCTGGAATATGCTTAGAAATAAATGAAAATATTTTTAGGGTTATTTCTTTGTTGCTGTGTACCATGTATGTTATAGGATACTGTTGTCTTCAAGGACACACTTAGGCTTTTTGCATGTTTGTATGAAGTAATGTCAATGAGGTTTGCCATGCTAATAACCATGGCATTTTTGAAGTTGTTCAAACAAGTCATGTCCTTCGTCTACTATTGCTGTTACATATTCATGGTTCTAACTATACCCGTGTCCAAAGAAAATAACATCAAGTAACTGTTTTGCAGACACATTTCACGAGGTCAAAAGAAAAAAGGACAGAAGAAAAGAGGTACTTTTCGCTCTTATTGTCGGCTAGATTGTAGCAATTATGTTGATCATACTTCCAACTCTTTGTTATGCTCAAAGTCTATCCATGTTGTCTTTAGTATTTTTTTGTGTTGTTTTAAATACATCTAGTCAAATGTCTATTATTGTTACAACATAATTTCTATGATCAACTCGAGAGGTTATTGATGTGCTAGCCTATTATTTATCAATCACATCAAACTCCCAATTTTTTCTCGCTGTTGCATAAGATTAATTTTTTTGCGCATTTTTCGTGTGACTGACTGTTTTAATTCAGCTTGTTTAGTGGACCTTTTCCCCCCCTTTTCCGTCCCTTCGCCCTGTTAATTGTTCATTTCTTGTGGGCTCTGAAGCATGACTACGCCATTTTGTTAGGTGTACATGTACCAATGGTTGGTAGGAGAAGGACTTCAATTGCTCACTGGAGGCAGAGAGGGGACTTTTAGGAGTTTTAGATATTTTGTTTCGTTTGCTTATATGATATGATTTTTGTAAAATTACTAATGCTCTTCCCTTTTATTTATTTATTTATTATTTTCAAAATTTGTCCTAATCAATTATTTTAGCGGTCTAATTCTGTTCATGTTTTTCCTTTCATTAATTTATGATTCTGCAGAATGTTAACAACAGAGAGACTTTGGAGTCGCGTTCGAGACCTGGCAGTCAAGGGCGTGGGGTTAGGGGTGGTCAGGGAAATTTTTCACCTCATCGCATAGTGCACGGTGAAATATCTATTCTGAACAACTACCTGTTTGAGTTTTCCTTCCACCATTTTTCTCTTTGCTGCTTATACTCTAATTTTTCTGCTAAAACAGTTTTTGCTTTGGTAATGTTAGGTTCTCTATATTTAAAAATGTTTAGAATAGTAGACAAGTATGAACACAATGCTTTTCATCTAGAAAGTTGTTAGTTGTTACCTTGCCCTTAACATGATAACCGGTAACTTCATTAAAAAATAGTGACCGAAGTTGTGTTTCCAGTATGCAATTTACTATTATGATGATATTGTGTATGGCAGTAGAATTGCGAAACTAAAATAATATTCTATGCGCCTTCTCTCAGATGCTCGTAGTGGCAAGAATTCTGGTACAGGCAAAGATAATGGGACCAACCAAGGGACTGCGAAGGGTGTTCCTCCTTTGCCAGATTCACAAGAGACAAAGACCAGCAAAAAAAGTTCTGGAACAAGGTAAGATGTTTGTATTGTAGCTGTCGATGCTATCCTCTTCTTGCTAGTTATCTTACAACTACGAGAATTTGAGGATTTAAGTTCTGATACATTTGGATTAAGCTACATAACTATATATATCATTTGCAGCTCTGTTCCAGCTATTGCCAACGGGCCTACAACCGTAGCATCTGGAACTACTAATGTGAATTCTTCCCCTTCATCTACCGGAATTCTGGACAGAATCACTCCATCGGATGGTGGTAATGATTTTCCTTCTGACAGTTCAGACAAAGGTGTAAAAGTTGCTTTTGGAAGTGAGTCAGTGTCTTCCACCAATGACGGATTAGGGTCGAGACCTGCGCTGTCATCGGCTGTCTGTTTTTCTTCTTCTGACCCAGTACTGGTTCCCTCAAATGATGCACGGTTTGCTGGTGCCGTTGGTGCAATTAAACGGGAAGTGGGAAGCCAACGTCCTCCCGGGGAATTAAATGTTGCCAACACTTCTGAGAACAATTCTGCTGGTTAGGACATTTTATATTTTATAAGTACAACTTTCTGTGTTTAAACGTTTTTCAATGTAATCAATGAAGAATTTTTCTCCATCAATTGCATGACAGCTTTTGAGACTGGTAGCTCTTTTCATGGAAAGAGTCAAGGAAAATCCCTGGCAGTGGCAAAGAATCAAGTTTCTGAGGTGTCATCTTCATCAACAGTAATACATGGGACCACCTCAGTTAGTCGGCCTTCCTCCAACTACAATAACCGATCACAACAAATAGGTGGCCTCCAGAAAGGTAATTCATATATCTCGTGTTCAAGGAGGCTTTTGTGTACTCCTTAATCCATATTCTCCATTATTTGATATTTTTTATGCAATTACTACCTGTTTCTTACAGTGGACAAACATTGATGTACATGTATCATGCATAAATATGTTTATGTCTATGTCTTTACTCTTCTGCTGTTGCGTATTTTTTGCTATTTTTTATACAGTTTTATCATGAATTCAACAGCATGATTGCATTTATGGGAAAAAGTCTCTTTTGCCTTGCCTTGGTAGCACTTGTCATGATGCTTAGTTAGTAATTAGTATCTATCAATCTATCTATTGTGTTAGTTATTAAATGATCATAAAGGTTTTGTCATAAATCAATTCATTGAATGTATTTATGTGTCTTTCACTTATTACATTGGATGTTTTTAATTTTAAGATTTTGGTAGGTGCATGCTTGTTTAGATTTGTCCGGATACGCTGTTAAGTTTGACTGCATTAATTTTCCCCTGCTTGCTAACCATTTATGATTGCGGGTTGGTTCAAAATAGATATATAATGTTTTTATTTACAGCAGCTGGTTCTTCTAATAAGGAGTGGAAACCAAAGCCAACAAATACAATTAACCAGAGCTCTGGACCAGCTAGCGTATCCGAGTCTTCTGCCGTTTCAGCCGAAGTTACCAGGCAATTACCGTCTGTGTCAAAGGTTCTTGATTCTGAGGAAGCTACTTCTGAACTTGAGAAGAAGCTGGAGGACCTACGTTTGCCACAACGTCAACATGTTATACTTCCAAACCATATCTTGGTGCCTGATTCTGAAAAGAACAAGTTTAGCTTTGGGAGTCTGGGAATCAATTTTGGGGTTACTACAAGTTATGTTAGCAGCTCAGAGAGCGAAAAGAGTTCAACACCTCTTTCCAAAGCTTCTCAGGCTGTGGAAGAAACTGCAGGGGAGCAGGCCTCAAGGTTTGTAATATTTGGGAACTGTAGTTTTTGAATCTGGTTTGTGTGAAGTCTCGTATAATAAAACCTAGAAATAATAACAAACAATATTTAACCAAATCCAATTATCTCTTAATATGCTCCTAAAATTGACTGTAGAGATATACAAGTAAATATATAAGTACTTTATTGGAAGGATGTTAATGTGCAGAATGAAAATTTTAATAGAGTTTTCAAATTTGATCAGTTGGTCATGTAAGTTTATGATTTAAGTAGTATAAATAAAATCAGCTTAAAATTAGTCATTGTTTAGCCTTAAATTAAAAACTTTTGTTATGCCTGTATAGTGAGTGTACTTAAGGTTTTGGATGAAAAACGGAGGAAGGTCTTTGGGAGAAAGGAAAGGAAGTGGAAGGAATGGTAGATCTTGCATGAGGGGTTTATTTTAGTTTTTTAATAAAATGAGGGGTTTATTTTTCTCCATAAAACTAAAACCCTCCTATATGAGGGAACTCAAAAAATGTATTGGACGAGTTTTGGAGGGCTTTGTCAAATTCTCCAAATCATATCTCTCTTTTTATAATAATTCAACAAATAAAAATATCAATCATAAATATTCTTCTCCCGCTTCCCGTGTTTCTACAACTTTACTCATATGTACTTGATATACTACTGGAACATGTTTATTTTATTTTCTGCTATATATATATATATATATATATATATATATATATATATATATATATATATATATATGTTTGTTTCTTTGCCAATGATACCGATACCGTCCCTTGACAAATCAAATCTTTTTCTCCAGCAATCAAAATGCTACAGTTACTTCCGTGGTGGGAGGTTATTCTGACAATCCACAACCACCCTCTACTACCGTGCCTGAAAATTTTTCATCATCCACAGAGGTGGATGTTTCATCCAGTACTATTCAAGAGGATAATGAGTCCAAACATGGCACTATGCCATCTGAAGGTAATGAATACTCAGTGGTGCATACATCTCCAAACTACAATTTAGGTTTCATGTCGCCAATGTTGGAAACACAGTCTGCACAAATCGATAATTCTGAGTCTCAGGCACGCGATATGTCTCGTCTTCAAAACTTTGTCGTGAGCCCTCTGACCTATATTTCTCATCTTTCTTTGTTTACTTATTACTATGCACTTTTTTCTTAGAAATTTAAATTTGATTTTTATCTTAATATAGGTTCATCAACCATTTGATCCAAATAATTACTACGCCCAGTATTACCGCCCTGGTGCTGACAGTGATGGCCGTATTTCTCCTTTAACTTCTTCTGGGGCTACAACCAAGTACAATGGCGGCGCTGCAATGCTTCCTACACCAAGTTCTCAGTCTCTTCAACTTCAAGAGGTTTGCATTGTTAAAGTAACAATTACAGTTATTTACGTTTGAAGGTTGTGCACTGTACAAATATAAAAGAAAACAATTGTGTACTCTCAGATGTTATTGTTGCTATGTAAACTTAAGGGAATTATTGCCACCTCCTATGTTTTTCATTTTTTACTTTAGTAATGAAAGTCCAAGGGAGTTTTGTGTTGCTTTTAAAAATATAGCAGAAGTCGGTGTAATTATGGTAACTAAGGTTTTTGTGTTAGTTTACGCTTTCATTTATTCTCAACCAGCCATACAAAACAAAATAGTCAAAAGTAAAAAACTGTCTTAAATATATGTTTGCCTGTCTTTAGACTATTTTAAATTTTATGTCTTAATTATGGAAATATTAGGATCTTAGTTTGAAGATATAATGTCACCAGTCCACTTAATAGGTTTCTATTTGGAATTTCAATCTGAGTGATATACAAACACATGATTTTTTTGCCCAAAGTTTATGTATTTTATGTTTTGAATGCAGGGAGCCGCCTTGTCCACAGCTGGCCAGACACCGCATTCGACTCAAGCTGCTGGGATGATGCAAAACTCTATGGCTACTCAGCAGCCTCTCCCCGTCTTTCGTGCACCAAGTGGGGTTCATATACCCCATTACCCTCCTAACTATATCCCGTACGGTCACTATTTTTCACCATTCTATGTCCAACCTCCAACAATCCATCAATATTTGGGTAACGGTGCATTTCCTCAACAGCCTCAGGCCAGCACTGTATATCCACCGCCTTCAACTGTGGCTGCAAATGGAATGAAATATCCCCTTCCACAGTACAAACCCGGAACAAATGCTGCTAACTCGGCTCATTATGTAATGCCGGCCGCCTATGGAGCATATGGCTCTACCCAAGCTGGTGGTTATAATCCTAGTTCTGCAGAAACTGCAGGGAATTCGACCTCTAATGAGGAACTTGGTTCCTCCCAGTTCAAGGAAAACAACGTATACCTCAATGGACAGCAGGTTTGTTCCTTTTCTATTCCACCATCTTGGTTCCTGCTGTATTTTATTTGTGTTTATAATTACATGCTGTTTTCCACTG
Source organism: Trifolium repens (assembly GCA_030408175.1). Taxonomy (NCBI): domain Eukaryota; kingdom Viridiplantae; phylum Streptophyta; class Magnoliopsida; order Fabales; family Fabaceae; genus Trifolium; species Trifolium repens. The sequence goes on along the minus strand of CP125841.1, from coordinate 26,211,508 downwards.
CAGAGCGAAGGTTCGGCGATGTGGGTGGCAGCACCTGGTCGAGATATTTCCAATATGCCTGCAAGTTCATTCTACAACCTTCCACCGCAGGGTCAGCATGTGACTTTTGCACCGACACAGGCTGGCCATGGCAATTTTGCTGGCGTCTATCATCACCCTGCACAAGCAGTAGCACCTGGCACAGTTCATCCGCTTCTGCAACAATCCCAGACAATGGCCGGAGCAGTTGATATGGCAGGGCCTGGTGGCAATGTTTATCAGCAACAACCTCAGCATGCACATAATATCAATTGGCCAAGTAACTACTGAGACAGTATTCGTGACAACAGATATAAACAAGATAAATTGAGTCCTATAAGGGGGCAACATTTTTGGAAACTCAAAATATTGTTGGAGTTCGGTGGGGTGACACAGCGATTGGCTGCATTGGAGTGAGAAGCTGGAAAATTTGCCAATAGGATGATCGATTGCTTGGGATGAGGATGTGAAGGTACTGTCCTTCTGTAACTGATATTGACCATTAAACTCGGAAAAAAATTAGAAACAATTGCAGGCTCTCTCTTATTTTGCTCCTGCTAGTTTGTGTTACAATTAATTCCTTGCCGTAGCTATAAGCTTTTACCCTATCTTTTTACAACTTGAACTCTTGCTGAGAGTTTTGTTGGGTAGTGAAAAATGTCCATTCTTGTTTTAGTTTTATAGAGTTTGGAAGGTATCGGTTGTTGGGGAAAGTTTTTTCTGTTGCCATTTTCTTCTCTTACCTGTAAAGTAAATTTTGATAGCATGAAAGTCATTTACTAAGGTTGTTCGAATGCTATGGATAAAGCAAATTGTTAGTTGTTGCAGTTAATGTCATAGAAAAAAGTTGTTGCAGTTTTAACTGATGCATAGCATTGTTGAATGTTGTTGACACATGGAAATACAAAAAAAATGTGGGAGAAGGACTTGGGAACACTTGGTGCAGTTTCGGATCGAGATTCTCTTCATTTCTCAAAAGAAATGGAGGGTTCCATTTATTATACTTTAGAGTGATAATATATTGCACATAGTTTTAGAGGTGAACAATCTAGTACACGTCATATTTGGATATGTACCGAAACACTGTTGAGGTGGATAATTCTGATAGGTCTAAAATTAATAGACACTATTTGTGAAATTATCAGAATTATCCATATGAGTGGTATACCTATACATATCTAAATAAAAATGTGTACCAAAGAATTTACCATTTTTAGAACTAGTGACATAATTAAGCTTTTTTATATATACTCAAAAATCATAATAGTTATGCTTCCTATTGCTTGATAAATGGAGATCTTGTGTAATTTACCTTTTGTTACTTACATATAGTCATGCTTTGATTTCCAATCACAGTTTTCTTTTGGTCAGTGTTTCATCCAAATTTTGGGACTTTTTTGGAAGAGTGTGTTTACTGTTTAGGTTTATCGACTCAAACACTTGTATAAGTGTTTGGAAGGGATTATTTTCAATTTATTTTGATAAGCTTTCTGATATAGTTTACTTGTCTATTGCATGGCAAGTTATACAACAGCTTATTAAACTGTCTATTTTAGACACCCTTTTGTTACTTAGTATAAAAGCTAGACATACTTGTTTTGCCCATGATTTGACTGTATCTAATGCATGATGATTCACGGTTATGATTTTTGTATACTCCTTCAACGGTAGAGTGATATACTTTGCCTTAGACATTGATTTTATGCATGTTGGTAATTATGACTAGTGTTGTGATGTGAAATGCAAACAATATCTCTAGAATCCACAAGACATGTACTCTAGGATGCTGCAAATGGTTTGTGCTTTGTATCGTATTATGGATATGGATTGATGCCTTTGGTCCCCCTATCATAATATTTCCACATGCTCATATTGGAATAATTATGTCGCGAAAGCGTAAATAATTTAAGAATATAAAATTATCTCAGTAAAAATATGTTTCAAATTTTATAATTTAAAACAGGTTTCACCTTCTAGAAGGTGGATGTGTAAAATTCTAAAATTTTATGTATAGAGCGTGTTCGCATGATAAGTGGAGAACACAATTTGCATGTTAAAAAGAGAACAATGTAAAATGTTGAAATTTTATGTATAGGTCTCCGCATGATAAGTAGAGAACACAATTATCAAGTTAAGCAGCGGAAGAGAAATTTTGATAATTTCAGGAGGTGCGTGAGATGTAAGGGGCGCAAAAATAATAGTCTATTGTTTAGGATGGGACTGTATTGGGTTGGACCCAAATAATAATGCAGAGCTTTAGAAGAGGGAAAAATAAGTATTTGTGTTAATATGACACTTAACTTTGGAGGTTGGAACCTCCTAATATTTCGGAAAAAGGAAAAGAAAAAAAAAAGACATTTTTTAAGAATGAAAAAGGAGAATATTAAAAAAATCTTGAGTTTGAATTTTGGATGAAACAATATTTTATTAAATTTTATTTACTTTTCAACCGAACTTCGAGGGCTCTATTCTCCTAGAAATCCGAGGTTTAATCAAAATAAAATACAGTTTTTTGTGGTTATTATGTTATATATGTAAGAAGTTTATACAGCTGTTTAGACGTGACTAATTTCTGTCAGAGAATCCGTAGGACACACAAGAAGGTTCATTCTTTTTCATTCCAATCGTTTTTTTTCATACGCATGAGTCAAAGATCCACTAATTTAAGTGGTTTAAAACACTTCTTGAATCAATTCTTTTTTAATACATTTTATACTACTATAACAACTTCCATTAAAATATTTATTTTAATTTCTCTCAACTATTCGTAGTTAGGACTGCTAATATTAAAGATAAATAAAGCATGACTTGATCTAACAAAAGTGACCAGATTAGTAAGTCACTAGGTTTAATTTAGTGGTGAAGGGTTTGAGTAGAATACATAAGGTCTTGGGTTCAATTTTTATTAGCTCCATTGCAAACAAAAAAAAGAGAGAGACTAGCTTAGTGACTGTGCCCATCATTTTGAAGAGGCTTTTACTAAGAACCTCGACTTGTTCCATGTCACCTTTTATCTTTTATTATTATAATATGTCAACACATTTAACTTATGTCGATAAAGATTAAGATCAATTAATCATGTGAGCATAACTTAGTTGGTAGATATATTATAGGGTAAATAGGCCAATACCCCCCTGTAAAGTGGGTGTGTTTTGCGATACCCCTGTAAAAATATTTCTTATAAATACCCCCTTACTTTCTCAAGATTCCCTATTTTACCCCCCTGAGTGCACACCGTGGCAGTGAATCTCCACGTGGCGTGTCCACATAGGTTTTTTTGCCACGTGTCAAAAAAGCCTACGTGGACATGACACGTGGCAAAAAACCTATGTGGACACGCCACGTGGAGATTCACTGCCACGGTGTGCACTCAGGGGGGTAAAATAGGGAATCTTGAGAAAGTAAGGGGGTATTTACAAGAAATATTTTTACAGGGGGTATCGCAAAACACACCCACTTTGCAGGGGGGTATTGGCCTATTTACCCTATATTATATTATATATGTAAAAGGTCATGATTTAAATTGAGGATTTTCCACTTATTCAATTCAAGGAATGAATTTTTAGCCACTAAAATATTTTATCAAAAAATAAATTAAGACCAATTAAATTGATCATTGTTTGAGGTTTTATGTTTGAAACATAACCTTTTTTTCCTCTCTAAAACTACATGGAACTAAATTTCCATATTATTGGTTGAATAGTTTAATAATATAGTGGAAAAAACACTTTATCCTATTCCTCCAAATTGGGAGGGAACAAACTACAAAAGAGACCAAACTCTTGCCTTTGATTCCAAAATACTTTATACTTTTTCATATGCTACTTTGTTAAAGAAAGAGTCCAATAAATCTAATATGCAAGTGTCATTGAATGTTGTAGAGGTGAGAATAACAATTTGTTAAAAGTGGTATTGGCAATTGAAGTAAGGGCCTATGGTGCTCACAACCATACAATGGTTTCTCTTTCCACCCCCAAATTTATCTTTTCACACAGAAAAATTTCTGGAAATATTTTACGAAATTTTTTAATGTAATTTCTCTTTTCCTCCAAATTTTTCTTTATTTTTGGAGGTACAGAATTTTTTTTTCTTTAAAAAAAACTTCAAAAAAAATTTCCCTAAATTTTTTAAGTGGGAAAAGAAAATTTGGGGGTTGGAAAGAAAATTTTTCCAACCATATTGAGACCCTGAACAGATCACCATTGCATTACCCATGCATAACACCACAACAACAACAAACAAACATAGTACTCTAGTTAAAAAAAAAACAAACATAGTACTTATAAAATGACATGACATGGCACATGTATTTGTATCATATAATACTGTGGATAATAATGGTGAATTTCACATCGAGTGTCTTGATACAAAAACAAGTGCCCCCCTTGATAACAGCTTCCACCCACCTGTGGAAGGATGCTTTCATGTATAGTGAATTTGCAGCAGAAAATGGTGACATATAATTGCAGCATCTCTTTTCCTTGACCCAAGTTTTGTGTAATGTTTGTGAATTTCACACTGCACTTTTGTTTGACATTAAACATGGACTCTGTTTACCCAAAAAACACGTGTCACTCCATAAATAAAAAGCACAATGTGTCTCAAATTTACAATGACTAATATCCGTCGGAAAATATAAATATGTGTCGGACAAAAAATGATTTTTTTCCTTTGTGTGAAAATCTTGAGAAATGCATTTTACAGGTTCAAATTTTAAAAATCTTGATAAAAAAAAACATGTTTAATCATGACTAAATCAACTGTGGATAATTATTTGGTAAATTCTTATTCTTAGTAATTTTGAGTTTAATTGGGTACCGATGTTTTATAGACACAATTCATTTTAAATTAAATTAATATAAAAAGATATAATATAATATGACATTAAATTTTACTTCTTTTTTTTATTGAAAAGGACATTCATTCTTTTAAATTGATAGAATAGATCAAATAATCTGTCCCCGTGAGCTTAACTCAGTTTGTAGGGGCATCGCATATATTATTCAGGAGCCGGACACTCCACTTATTCACATTTAAGGTGGAATTTCAAGTCACTATGCTACTAGACAAAAAAAAAAACATCAAATAATACAAATACAAAATCACTAAAAACTAAAAATAATAAATTTGTGAACAAATTCGCAACACCCATGTTAATAGCATACAACGATAAAATGCATACAAATGCGACATAACCAAAAAATATGACGAAATTGAAATGCTCGGAATACCCATCTTTTCGAGTTTGCAACGTTGATGACGCCAAAATCATTGATTGAATAGTCTCACTTGTGTGAAAAAAATTCACGCTAATTCCCTTATTCTCCCTCACTCTCTCATTCTTGCATTTTTTAAAAAAAAAAAAATTGTTTGTGTTATTTGTTCATTTTTTTTGTAAACGGCCGCATAGTCCGTCGTCGGTTAGTCATATCAGTTCCACCAGTGTTGTTTAGTTTCCATGGTTGGGAGCGATAAGTAATTGACGAGGGACAATTTTTTGTCTAAATTAAGAACGATATGACTAGCCGAGAAGGATGCGCCCTGATTTATTTTTACCCCAAGAGAGACTTTTGATGTACCTTTTTTGCCTATTGTAATATTTGATTTTGGTTGTAATGAAAATCAATTTTGCTTTTGTCTAATGTAGTTGTCTTTCTTGCCATTTTTTAGTTTTGCTATAACAAACGTGATCGTTGGTTAGCTTGCAAATGACTATTTATGTTTGCTCTGTAAGCTATGATTATGAACCCTATACCTGTTCGCTCAGTAAATAGCGAACACCGCCTAGACCATTTTGCAGTAGAACTGTCAGCGTCTTTAACACAGTTAATAGATATAAAATACAAAATAAATAGATAATATCAAAATATCATTTCAATATATAATGATATGAGTAGTCATTTATATTTTGGACTTTAACCATTTTACATCAGAAAAATAAAAAAGTTGTTAAATTCGCTAGTATAATGATAAATACTTTTAAACTAAATTAATCTAATCACGTGCTAGATCCATTATTTCTTCCACAAAACTATCATCTTCAACAACTTTTGAACCTTGGCTATCTGCCTCAAGGACTATAACTTTCTTATCATGTTGAGGTGTGGTGGAATCTCCAGCTACAATACCATCGTGAGCATGTTTTAGACTGTTGTAGTTAGCCATCTGATGAACATATCTAGTGGGTCAATTTTCCGCACTTTCCAAAAGGTGATTTTCCCACAACGGATTGGTTTGAGATAACAGACAATCTGACTTCAAATGTATCATCATGAAATAGTTATTGTTCACCCATCCAAGACACATCGATCTCTCTCTGGAGATTCACCCTTTAACGGGAAATAAGTCTCAGAATACCCGTGCCCGGTTAGTAGGACAACAACATGTTTGTATTTTTGTGCCAATAGAAACCCCATGTACATGTCGGCATAATCATTGTTGTGTATTCGATTAAAAATCACACCAATGAAACTTGATGTGTGGAACAAAACGTATTAAGCAACCAATTATGCGGAAAGACAAAAAAATCACAAGAAAAGATAAACAACGAGAATGAGAAAAGAACACGAGATAATTGTTTACCAGTTCGGTCAAAACGACCTACTATGGGGAAGAAAGCAGCTATTCGTTCCACTACATAGAAATCCCAATTTGGGTTACAAGAATTAACTTTGAATCGTAATCCTACCCAAGTCCTGAATATCTTCCCATGGCCAAGAGACTCAATTTAATTATGTGTTTACCCAAGGTGAATCAATGGTGATTCAATCCCAACCGCTAGAATTATTGCCAAGAGAATTCTCTATAAACTCTAGCTTGTATGTTGGCTTCAGAAACCCTAAAAGCCCGTTAAAGGAAATTATATAAATCATTCATTTGTCCTTAGGTTCTGGGCCGATACTTGTCGAAGTAAGAGCGTACGAATAATTTGGTAATCATCAACAGAATATCCGACTAGGCCGACAACAACACGAAATCCGCAATGTTCGTCTCAGGCAACATCTATGACATGTTCAAAAAATGGGTGCATGAAAGGAGGCAACTGAGTCAAGTTGGGCCAAATGCATTTCGGTGTGGCAACTGGCGTTGGATGAAGAGACTGACTAGATTTTCGTGCACTTTTTTTCCTTCCACATGATGATCGGAACACTAGTGTGTCTGGATTCTGAGAGTCCACATGCTCAAATAAAGAATGTGAACGGTTTGTAGACCCCTCGTCTTGACTATAACTTGGCCTCTTTGTTGCACCTTTCAGCGCACCTTTAGTTTTGACCTGAATTGGAGGTGGACACATCGTCTTAGGATATACAAACTGTCTATACTGTTCTTTCATACGAACCTTCATTTTGTGGTCAACATCATTGAATCTGGCATGTTATGTACAAACACGTTCCAGTTGTCATGTTGCTCAACAGATAACTCTTTACTTTAAATGGAGAACTACACTTCAATGTTGTCATGTCTTCCCATTCCTTGTGGATGTACCTCCTATATTCACCGTTTTTTTGACATCCAAGTGTAACAAATCTTTTTCTACCATTCCTCCTGTTATCAAACTTTGCAATCACAACAAAAAATCCTAACTTGTATGCTAAATCACGAACACATGAAATCATCTCATCCTGTATATCAAACTTCATTTGAATCGTGAAATGGACGTGTAAATCAACATTAGGAGCGCCAACCTTAGTTGGTTCTTTGACTAACTTTTTTTTTGACTAACTTTGCATCAACATTATGTTGTTTTTCGACCTTAACTTTAATATCTAGCTTGGATATGTATCAACCATACAAATCATAAAATTCAAAAAACTATAACAATTTTAGTCTCATTGTGGTTCGCTACCCAAAGTGCCTACAATCTCAAGCAAGTTTGCTACATAGGTAGCGAACCGTACCAGTAAAAGTTGTTTGATATTATTGAAATGAAAGTTTAAGAAATCGAATGAGGAAGGTTTTAGAGTGATATTACCTTTGCATTCAACTTAATGTGATGTCTGTGGAGTTCCTTGGTTCTTGGATTGTGTGTTGGAAATGCGTTTTCGTCAAAATGGAGGTTTTATGGAAGGGTTTGGAGTGGATGAAAAAGGTTGGTGGAGATGTGTATTGTATGTGTCTGTTGAGGGTGTCTCAACAGTTACATTTTTATAACACTCGTTACTTAATCAGCGAACTGAGTTTGCACCCTAGGTAGCGACGAGGGTATTTTGGTCATATTATGGGACGCGAAACTCTTCTTTTTAACAGAGGGCCCAAAGGAATCACAATATTCGTAATGGGTGTTGCCCAAAGACGAGATGGTGAAGGCCTCTTTTCTGCAGGAATTTCTTTTCACGATCCTCATAATTTCTCGCGCGCCCTTCTAAGTTCTTAAAATACTCCACTCGCTACTTAAGTTGCAAACTCAACTCACATCTTAAATAAGGAACGACAATTTTTTTTATCTCAACCCCATCGTTTGCATCCGTGAATTAAGTTTGCTACTTAATGTGTGAATTAAGTTTGTACTTTAACTAGTGAACCTTATAAAAATCCAATCCTTTTATCCTGCTTACCATTCCTTCACCTCCCATGAAAATATTTTTAATAAAATATCATATGAGTGAGTGATAGAAACATGTTTTTATATAATTCTTGGGTGCGTGTGATTGGTTGATTCTAACTTGCGAAGGGGGTAAAATTGAAAAGGCTGGGGCGCGGGAACCTGTGGGGCACAGAATGTGGGTTCTCCCATCCCAATCGAATTTTCTCCTTACGCATGAGTCAAGAATCGAACCTCTGACCACATACTTAAGGGGGACAAGTCCCTTACCACTTGGACCAATATTAGCATTGTTCGACTTATCATAGTATTTGTTGCTAGGTGATATTATAGGAGTGTCTACTTCTAGATAGATTAATTTATAAATGTGTTTCACTTTTTGAGCTTAAATCATCTTTTTATCCAAAAATATAAATATATAAGAGAGGTGATTCATGTACCTCTTATGATTCTAAAATATTGATTTGTTGTTGCTCTTGTCGCTTCCCCGGTCTCTTCAACAAGTGATATCAAAACATTGATTCAACTTGACACGAGAGCATGAATGAATCTTTGTGTTTGGATTAAGTATAAATTGTAGGACACTCACATTTAAGAGTAAAACTGTGAATCATGCATGTAAAATTGAGCCTCAACGTTAAGGGCCTAAAAAACTTCAAGGCTAAAGATCCCAATTTTTACATTTATTATTTTTTCCATAATTTCCCCAACTTCTTTAAAAAATTGCTAAAACTTTATTTTTCAAAAATAAAGTTCTTTTTTTGTTGTTGTCATATTATGCGTTTATAATTAAATTAAATTGCATAATAATTAAAAATAAATTTTTGTAGCTCAAAATTTAGAAGTCTAAAATCATATCTTGGACGATTTAGTCCTTAGGCTAGTCATGGCCTAAATATATTAAATACTGAGCCCAAGTCCATGAACCATTTTGCATGATTGTATGAGTCAAGATACTAAGATTCTAGATATTTCAACTCTAGAGTCAGTCAAGGTTTAAAATTTTGGAACATGCTTTTTTCAAGATTGTAAGTTCAAATTCTTTCTATGTCAATTTTTGTGTTGAGTCTGTTCACACAAAATTGCTCTTACTAGTTTTTTTATAAGATAGTATAAATATTAGAAATTCCATATTTAAGATAAATAAGTGTAATGATTTTGAACTCCGGCCCCCTGCATATATAATGCAATGTTCCTGCCAATTTTTTTTTAAAAAAAATCACCATAGGAGGATATAAATGAGGTATTCAGAATGAATCATATTTAAGGTTCGTTTGTATTAGTTTATTTTTGAGTTTATGCAAAATAGTTTATGCAAATAAATAATTTTTTATGTATTATTATAAGTTTGTCAATGTAGTTTATAATATATTAATAGCCAATAAAAATACAATTTTCGCTAGTGAAAAATTATAAATTAACATAAAATCTTATTTATTTGTATAAGTTATTTTGTATAAGTTTAAAAATAAGTTAATCCAAATATGTCCTTAGTTTGATAGACGGTATCCCAGACTTATATAAGTAGGAAATTAGTGAATATAATAATTACCAAAATTGAATATGAAGAAAATAGTTTAGATTAACTTAGTCAATGTTATTAGTCTTAGGTGTAATTTATAGGCACGCCCAAAAATGTCACCTTACATATTATGTGTACAACAATCACAAGTGCATAGCTAATTAAATTAAATATGAAAAAGTGTATAGAACAAATATAATAAGATTCTCTATATCTTATTGCAATTTAAATAATTTCTTTCTTAAACCCAAGCGTGGTGCAATATATAGCTACTGCTTAGAAGCAAAGAGAGGCAGTTGAAGAAAAATGAGCAGGTAACAAGTGGCAATCAAAGAGGAGAGAAGTGGAGGGAGCACGAGCACGACTACAAAAATGAAAAATATCCTTAGATTTATGTAGATAGATAAGGCATTTTTTTGGAACTTTAGGATATTTTAAAATTCATACTCCTACAATGCCCACTATCTTAATCGACAATATTGAAAATATACTTTGTCAAACAAAATATAGAAAATATCTAATCCAACCCCACCATCACAAAAAGTGCAACTTTTTTGTGATATTTTATAAAACCTTTTCACTTTCATGTTATTTCAAATCCATGCCACTTGCAAAATGGCATTAAATTATTCAACTGTACTCTTGGGTTAGAGATACTCTACTCTCTCTCTTTCTCTCTTACACAAAAGATATTTCGTACTTCTAATAAAAATTAAATTTCTTATACATTTTTTAAATATTTCTTACACAAACACACGGAGACTATTTTTTTGAGTTAAATATTTTTTTTTGTCTCTCTAAATATAAAAATTTCATTTTTAATTCCTATAAATCTTTTCTTTAAATTTTAGTTTCTTCTTTTTTTTTTCAAAAATTTCTATATAACGTTCTAAATGATTTTTTTGAAATCATATCATTATTAAGATCTTAAAATATAATTAGTTTAATAATTTAATTATTTGATCTTTATTTTTTGTTAATTTATCTATAACTTCAAATTAAAGATTAAATTGTTAAACTAAAGATTAAATAATTAAAATAATGATATTTTATGATCTTAATAATGGTGTGTTTTTAAACAAAGTCATTTTGAATATGATACGTGAACTTTTGAAAAAAAGCGACTAATATTGAAAACTGGAAATTTAGAGGGACCAAAATTCAAAGAAAATTTTTAGAGGGACTAAAAGCGAAATTTGATATATTTAGAGGAATTAAAAATATATTTAATCCATTTTCTTATATTGAAAAAGTAGCCCTCAATCGAGATTAAGAGGTTAAATGACATATAGCGTATGCCCCTCCTTTCGGCGCTAATATTTCAACCTTAATTACACAACAATGCATTTTCAAGGTATTATCAACTTTGTCTTTTGTCAACTCTCATGATTTTGTCTTTTTATAAAAGGCGTCTCATTTAGGGATGGCAAAAATATCCGTACCCGCGGATATCTGCGGATAAATTCCGCCACGGACATGGAGCGGATAGCTTAATGGATATCCATGGATAAAATAAATGGATATTTCAATTATCTGCATTAAATGGATACGTATGCGGGTTTAATATTATCCGCGCCCGCATATATCTATACCCGCTAAATAATTAGTAAAAATTCTAGTATTTTTCTTATATATAAATTCTAGTATTTTTCTTATATAAAAAAATTATATTTTTATATTTTATCTTTCTTTTTTAATTATTGAGAAAAAACTTTTCAACTTCTTCCAATTGACAATTTTTCAACTTCTTACGAGTGACAACTTTTCATTTACCAAAAGAAATCTTAATTTTTCATTTTATATTCATTATTATACTTCACAAACCACATCTAATGTTTTTTGTCTTTAAAAAACTAATTTTTTTCTCAATTTTTTTTAATAGAAAAATATCATTCATGGATATCTGTTAATATCCGCGGATACTTTAATATTCGTGGATTATCCGTTTAGTGGATATCCGCATGAATATGGAGCGGACACGGATATCATATTTGTCTGACGGAGTAGACACAAATATCACACTATCCGCGTCCATGGATATCCATTGACATCCCTAGTCTCATTAGGTTGAGAAATATGTTAATTATTTATGAATTAGTTTTACTCTGAACTTGCAAGCAACTTAAGACTATTTTAATATATCAAAGTATTACAAATACAACTAAGTACAATCTCAAACACTTCAAAATTAGGTAACCTATGAGCCACTATATGAGATTTTTTTACTTTGAGCCTAATACAATTTTGTATTATACAACCTAGCTTAGCTCGAATAATTCAAGTATATGTCTGTCTATATGAGAATCTATAGGTCAAATATATCATTCTCAACATTTGGATCCTTCAACCATAACATGATAAAGTCCCTACGTGTCCCCTTTCCACAACACTCAACTTGGATGCCATTCAAATTAATTTGCCTTGTATAAATTAACCATGATCAACATGAAGTCACACCAAGCCCAACTCCATCTTTGCCGAAATCTTCATCTACAATGCACTTCAAATTATCAGCTTAAGGCTATGTCTAGCGCAACTACATATGTGGTACTTATAAATGTCACGCTATCTCTTCATCATACTCACATTAGAGAAAAATATAGAGTACATTATTAAGGTACTTTACTATTTTTTTTTATGAAACCTAAAATCTTACGTGTGACATATTAAGTTAATATTTTATTGTTAAGAAATTTCTATGCTACTTTTATTTTAGACACTTATAGAATTCGAGAATATTGTTAAGTTAAAATTTTGCCTAATAACAAATGGTTGTATATATATATTTGACAACCATTTTAAGTTGTACAAATATCATAAATCTAGAATCTGACCATAAAAAAATGTAAAGCTCTTCAACTAAATATGTTTAGTTAAAAAAATTATTCGCTAAGCTTAATTGAATTTTTGTTGTTGTTAATATTTTGGTTTGTCAAGGGAAAGGAGCCCTAGATATAAAATATTTATAATTTTAAAGGCTTATTTTATATATTTTCTAAGAAAATCAATTGAGCAAAAATGCCCTAAAATTCTTTGTATAGATTCAAAACATTAATAATAATAATAATAATAATGATAATAATAATAATAATATTTCAGAAATAAAGCTTCTTTCACCTTTGCAGTTGTCTAGTCGAAAAAGGAATGAATTTAGTGCAATGTGACTCATACAGTCATATATCTGAATCATCCAATCAATATCACATAGTTCAAATTTTAAAATTAAATTTTAATTGTTTTTAAATATAAAATTTGATCAATTGAAAATTTAAACCGTTTAATTTTAATCAAACAACTCAAATATAACTAATACAATATACAGTCACTTCTCTTCAAATATCCACAATTTGGATCCATATTTTTCTTGGTAAACATTACTTTCGAAATGGCAAGATACGTGAGGGATATATATATATATATATATATATATATATATATATATATATATATATATATATATATACACCCAAGACAAAATCTTCACGTAAGCGCAAAACATTTTTAAACTTAGATAAATAAAGTAAATATAAATCTTTGGTAAAGAAACACAAAACGGTACAGATCCTCTACTACTCCCTCTCATGTCTCTATGACACTAAATGTTCTTTATCGTGGTCAGCAAAGATTTTCAAATAAATTTACTAGTTCATTAACTTTTTTTGGTGGAATTTAGTTCATAAACTAGTTGTCCACAAACCGACCATGATATGTTAATTAAGTTTAATTCTTATTTTATTATTTTTCTTTTTGTAGTTGTAAAAGTTTATTATAATTTAAACGTAAAAGCAAGTATAATACAAGGACTTTGAGTTAAGTCTAGTATATATATAGTGCTTCCAATTTTATATTATAAATTTAGTTAATAAACTAATAGGCCATTATGAAACCGACCATGACATGTAATGTGTAAGTATAATTCTTGCGTCATTTTTTTTTTGTATTTGTATTTATTTTTTGTATTTGAAAAATGTACACTCTAAATAAAAGATAAGATTGTGTTTAACATGCACAATTTGAGCATGTTTTGCATCATGTATATGTGGTCTTTTAGGATTTATTGATTAAATTTAATGGTCAAGATTTAGTCTTGCATTAATCACAAACTGATTTTTATTTATTTAAAAAACCAAAATAATTAGAGGCCCATGTGGCGTGTCTTTTAAGACCAAGTGCTTAGGTCGTGACTCAGTCCATTTATATTTCTTTGGGGTGAGCATCTTATCGCTCAGATACTATTTTCAAATTTTATTGGACCTCCTCGCCCTATGGGCGGCCGAGTCCATTAGGATAAAGGAACTCGGCCAGTCCATGATGATAAAAGGATTTGCTATGTTGTGTTGTCGGTGCAACTCCAAAGCATGCACATCTAATATCCAATCTTCTTGTAAAATCTTTGGCTAAATCTAAAACATCATGTATTCATATGTTTAAAAGATTTTTCTCAAATTTTTTTTTTTGAATTCTCTACAATGGTGTTGAAACTAAAAAGAAAAGATATTAACTCATATGTCCAACGGTTTCGACTTCTAATCTTTTATCATGGCGATTTATCTTCCGCACTTTTTTTTGTTTACAATGAAATCAATGAATATCAAAACTATGATCTCGTGCATACTATTCAAATCCCTCATTATTAGACCAAACCTAGCGGCTTTCCCGCACATTATTTTCATCATTGCATTATTGTTTCTTCATTTTATTTCTTATGGCACACTCATTTTTCTACTATGTGTTGGCTTATATAAATGAGAGGACGTGTATACATAATGCTTTAAGTTTTTAGTTAAGATGTGATGTCCAAATTACTTAGGTGAGATCTATTAATGTGATGATTCCTAGACTCTCTCGGCGATCCAAGTCCCCAACAAGTGGTGTATTAGAGAGGATGGTTTGACTAAAGGTAATTGACTCATTGTATCAAAAATCTTCTTAACAACAACAGTCAAATGATGTGTTCCATTGATATTGAGTGCCAATGACAGTGCAATTGTATTTGTATGAAAAAACTTATGCATAAGGGGTATATTGTTGGTATATCAATTGTGGATGAAAGTATCATATTGGATGAATATTGAGTATCATATAAGTGAGATGACCCATATAAATTACCCATATACGTAATTCCTAATGGAGGTTCCAGGGGTGGACTGAGGTGGGCCACCACCAACCCCCCAAAAAATAATTTTTTTATAGGTTGAATATTAGTTCAAGTATATTATTAATGATTTCAAATTATTTGGTATACATATTAATACAAATATTAATGTAAATATTAGTTAGAGATTTTATTGATGATTGTAACTCACTCTGTACACGTAACATGTATTAGTTCAAATACTAGTTTGTAGTTTTTTATTGATGATTTCAAGTATTTTGGTATATGAAGGATATTATTTTAATGTGTGTCGTTTAATTTTATTATAGCGGATAGGTGATAGAGGCTGCAGCGTTGGATAAAATTAACAATTGAATTAATATATATAAATATGAAATAACATAAAAAATATGTTTTATTAATGCTCTACGTATAAGCTAGTTAAATTAGCCCCATCAAAATAAACTCTAAGCTAGTATAAAAAAAAGTCACAAGTTCATGAAAAATTGTTACTTAATAGGTTTTTCTTCTTCGTTTCAATATGAGCTTATAAGCTATGAGTCATAAATTAATTCAAAATTTGGTATTGCCAAATGGAGTCTTTGTACTTTTTACAACTTATATTTTTATATGCAATATAATTTTCGGATTTCATTTATATATTATAATTTTTTGGTGATCTACCAAAAATATTTTTCCTAGTTCCGCCACTGAATTTTTTTTAAGATTTTTGGTTAAAATATTGTGCACAAGTCTCTTATATGATTTCTCACAGCCCAATGTGATGGTTTACATACTACTCGTGCAACCTAGGTTTCCAACAAAGTGGTAGTACTAGCTAAAGCTGATGGTTTGTTTAAAGATGACTAACTCCTTATAAGGATGTCAACAGGGAGACTTTTTCTCCATCCCCATGCCTGTGTAGAAAAATTCTTCGTCTTCAGGTCCTCAAAAGGGGGCAATTCCTACGGGGATCCTCAATTACGGATCAAATTGACATCCCTAACTTCTTATATTGAAAGTCTTTCTAACAATAGTGGACAAATTGTTAGATCATGAGGAGAGTTCGAGAGATCGTCTATATTGGACTAAAAACAATCACACAAGTAAGTTGGACATCACATATTTACTCAAAACTTTATGCACATCTCCGGGCAAGTCTAGGGTGGATAAGTGGAATAGGTCTCTCATGGTGGGAGACTATTTTCTACCCTTAGATTGCAAAGTTTACAATACACTTTCCACACCATATTTCATTCTTTTTCATTTATTATTTTTTTTTAGATTTTTTTGTCACCTACTAATTTTCTCACGCGCCTTACGAATTTATAAAAATATCCTTGTCCACTACTTAGGTAGCGGATTCACCCCAAAAATATCGTATTAGCTTTGTTTTTTATAACGTCCGCTATTTAAGTATCGGAGGACATTTTTAAAAAACTCCTCAATAGTCTATTAGTTGATAATTAAGTTTTTCATTATACGTAAACTATTATTTTAAGTTATATAGTTTAATTTTATAATAATACTTTGACTTTGTTTGTCAAAAAATAGTGGATAACTAATTGAATTAGTAATATTAGGTAAAATTAGTAACTGAACTAGCATATAATTAAAGCTTTGTTTGGCAAGGCATAAAATTAGCTTATAGGTTAATTATAAGCTCATATGATTGAAAAAGACCTATTTACTTGCTTATAGTATATTTTTCAAACGCTATTTCAATTAACTTATGAGCTTATAGCTTGTAATTTTTTTTCCATTTGTACCCTTACTATTTTAACTAAAACTCATTTTTATCCTTTACCATTTATCATAATTATAATTTAAAATAAAATAAAACAAGTGTTTTTTAATTGCAACCATACCAAAAATTAATCTTGTATATAAAAAAAAATCAAGGAACAACCATGAATCTTATTGATATATTGTTCGACGTCTCTCCCATTCTCCATTATTAGTTTTTTTTTAGTTCATGTTCATTCTCAAGTATTTATTCTCCATGTCTGTAATTATTTTTCATTATATCTTAACTATTATTTTCTTATTATGCATATCCAATAATAGTCAGCTCTTACTTTATCACATCTCTATTTTTCTAAATTATGTTATACGGTAATTTTAAGTTTTAATTTGATATAAAATATATATTGTGTTTCATTTGATATACAAGATTTATTAAATTAATATTTAAAATATACATTAATTTAATAAATTTAAATATTACTAAATTATAAGTATGTTAAATATTAATTTGATTTTTTTTTTATTATCAATTAAAAATACCTTTTTATGTAATTTTACACTTATAAGGTACTTGAATTGCTGATTATACCAAACACTTAAACTAGCTTATCAGTTATCAGCCATCAGTTATAAGATATCAACCATCAGCTATAAGTCATCAGCCAGCTTATCAATCATCAACTATTTTTGCCAGACATAACCTAAATATGAAACCCAAAATTATATGCTAGTTCAAATGGTCCAAAATATATTAGAACCCAAAACTATATTAGCTTATAGTTTATTTTGATAAGCTAGTTCAATTGCTAATTTTACTCAATATTACAAATTCAACTAGTTATCTACTAGTTTTTGACGAACAAAATCAAAGTTGATTTTTATAAAATTAAACTATATAACTTAAAATAATATTTTATGTATAACAAAAGACTTAAAATCATTAATAATAGACTATGAACTAATATTTAAACTAATACTTAAACTAATATGTGTACCGAGTGACTTTTAAAGTCATCAATG
This sequence comes from Trifolium repens, assembly GCA_030408175.1. Lineage (NCBI taxonomy): Eukaryota > Viridiplantae > Streptophyta > Magnoliopsida > Fabales > Fabaceae > Trifolium > Trifolium repens. The sequence goes on along the minus strand of CP125841.1, from coordinate 26,193,565 downwards.
ATAAACTCTAAATTAATATTTACATTAATATATATTTGTACTAATATGTATACAAAATGACTAGAAATTATTCATAAAATATTTTTTTATAAATAATTGGGTACGACTGGTGTCGCTATGCCCGTCCATGTGTACAGATTAGCTTGTGCAGTTGCAGAAATAAGATAAAGAAAATTGTTTTTGCCGCCCTACCGACTTCTCGCGCGTCGTACGAGTTTCTATTTTCACCCTTCTGCTACTTAAGTAGGGGACATTATAAAATTGAGAATTTTTTGAAAAATGTCATCCGCTACTTAAATAGCGGACGTTATAAAATTGAGGAATTTTTGAAAAATGTCGTCCGCTACTTAAATAGCGAGCGTTATAAAAAACAAAGTTGATAAAATATTTTTGGAGTGGATCCGCTGCCTATGTAGCGGATAAAGATATGTTTATAAATTCGTAGGACGCGTGAGAAAATTTGTAGGGTGACAAATGAAATCTAAAAAAAAAAGATGAAAGAGAATAAAATATGATGTGAAAACTTTATTATGGTGTATTGTAAACTTTTGCAATCCAAGGATGGAAATTGATCTCCCGCCATGAGAAACATATTCCACTTACCCACCCTAGACTTGACCCACATCTCTTCTATATCTCTCGCCTCAATTCCTCTCTCCCTTAACTCATCTCTACCAAACATGCTGTAAGACACTTAATTTATGAATTTTCTCATTTATAAAATATTCAATCTTCACTTTTTTAAATAATGTGCAACTTTCAATATCACACTTGCTACACAACACAAATGATGTGCTGATGGAAGCAATCCCAAATGAAATGAACTTCATGATGGACTAATGAGAAAAATTGTTGGTGTATCAATTGCAAGTTAGAATGCTACATTGAATAAACAAGTGGATGATAGACATCATATAAGCAAAATGATCATATAGTTTTTTTTTTTTTATACATTATGATGATCATATATCTTGATGTTTTTTTGTTTTGGGTACATTAATATCTTAATTTTTGTTTGTTTAAGAATATCTTAATGTTTTAATTAACCACTTATGTGATTGCTAAAAATTTAATATCGTAATCTCATATACCATCCTCTTAGCATTTAGCAACCTATTCAATGTTATTGTTATAGATGGTACTCGTCTTCTTGTTTCTCTTTCATTTTTCTTTCTAATGGCATTAGATAGTACACGTCTAGGTCTCATGTTTTTGTTAATAACAAAATAAAGTTAAAAGTAATTTTTTAAAATTTCATGAAAAATAAACACATTTAATTACAAAATTATATTTTCATGTTATTTATTACTAACTCGTCTCATTTCAATTGTCTATAATATTGTTTAAAATTTTGTTATTTACTACTAAAAATAGTTAAAATTACTTACAGTAGAAACAAAAATTTATCAATAAATGCAATAAAAATAGTCAAAATTATTTATATTCGAGAAGAAAAAAATATTTTGAATACATAATTAATGCCATAATGAAGACTAGAGACTACAACTTCATTTTTTTGAATAAACTAGATAATACAACTTAAAAGGGGGCTATGAGAGTTGAGTTGTCTAGTTTTTATTGACCATGACCATGTTTTCTATTCAACAATTTTTTATTCAGATAATATATGATCACTATTTTTAAAAAGTGACAAACATTGAGTAAACAAACAATAGATATTAGGTAAGTAATTACTGTAATTACATCAATCAAAGTAGGCAGTCTTTGTGATAGAGATGTAATTTACCTTTTCTTTCTTTTTTTTTTCTTCTTCACTGGTACAAGTAATTTAGGAAAACAGATTTCTTGCTGTAATAGTAGGATGTTATAATCTATCACAGTCGTCCGATTTAAAATAAATGGCTGAAATTATTTTGATATAAAAAACACAATTTTTAATTATATCCGTCTGATTTAATATTAATGGTCTAAATTAAAAACTGCGTGAGCGAAAAATCCAAATCCATAATTTAGCTATTTTATCATCCAAATTAAGTAATTGGCTAATTGAGCAAGTGATTGCTGTAGGGTTACGAAACCAAGGTACACAAAATCCATGGATGACTTGCCATTACCCTAAGTCTAAAAAGCCCATCTTAAAAAGAAAAAGAAGCAAAAAAGGTCACAAACAATGCTACCATTTGTCCACCTCAACAAGCATGTGATGTTGTACTTTTCAGCAAAGTTCAACCTTACATTGACTATTTAAGATTTATTGATATATCTTTTTAAAAATATGATAATATGGATATATTACAACATAAAAATAAAGCTTAAATACCTTGTTTTACTCTTTAATCTCTTTTAACTTATTTTAAAATTGAGTTTAGTCTCTTAAACTAAAAAATTGTCAATGTTGTCTTTTTAATTTAAGTAAATCAACACAACATAGTTTCATTAAATTAACAAGCAGTCAATTTTATATTTTAATTTATGAGTATCGATGCAACTTTATCTTTTTAGTAATAAAAATATTTTATCATATCAATTATTAAGGGACCAAATTAAGGGGCCAACTTGCGTTAATTTACAAGGTCGGTCATGTGGGTGTGCAAAGCAAGCCACAGCACAAGACCTAAAAAATTTGACCCCATGTTTTCATTTAGATTAACGAAAGTGTTGTCAAATGGGAAAAAAAAACTCTATCTTAACCTTTACATACAAGAACAATTTTGTTTTATGAAAAAGTTTTGATAGGATAATTTTAATAAGATTAATAGCAACAATTTCTTGGTGTTTTTTTAACACTTTAAAATCGATATCATTACTTATACAAATTAAAAATTCCACTTATTTTTATTAGGCCCAATATTTAAGATTAAAACAAAACCTTCAATATGTTTAAGATGACTCTAATAACTTACATAAGTTAAGAGATAAAATTGATAAATTTTCAAATTAAGAGATAAAAAAAGGTTACTAGTAACTTACATAAATTTAGGAGCCAAATTAATTGATTTTGAAATTAAAACACAAAAACATATTTAACCAAGCCAAAAAATAATAAAACACAAAAATAGCAAAAAACAGAAAAAGAAAACAAGGGAAAAAATAACCATGTGCAAAGCAATAACAGTGGCAACAAGACAGATTGAAAAAGTGCATTCCATAAAAATAATAATTAAAATAGCAGCTGTTAAGTATTTAATTTTGATGTGAAGAATCAAAAAGCAAAAGAAAAGTCCTAACCTTTTCTTTTCACTAAGAAAAGGACATGACCCCATTTCCATTATATCTCTCTCTCTTTTTTTTTTTACTCTTTTTGTTTGCACTTTTTATCAAACTTTGATTATGTCACTTTTAACCATACACACACATCAAACACCATTTTTCCATTATTATTCCTCTCAAATAATATCTGACCTACAAATAATATCTACTCTTCCTTTCCTATTTCTTATCTATCTCATGTTCTGTTCTGTCTTCTTAAAACTCAACTCAAAAAAATATCTTATTTAGTAGCTCAAGAGAGAGAGAGAGAGAAAGAAAGAGAAACATACCAAAAAAAGTCTCAAGAAATAAATATCTTCAAAAAGTTCAGTTCTTTCTTTGCTTTCAGGTTTTGCATAACAAAAATCTATGCTTTTTTCTGAAAAAGCAATACCCTTTTGCTTACAGATCTTGCCCTCTTTGTTTTCCTTGCCTTAAGGTAATTTTCATATCTTGTTTTGTAGCTTTGTCTTTGTTTTGATGAAAACTATGGTTTTGTTTTTCTGGGTTTGGAACATCTTTTTGTGAGTGTTTAACGACAATCTAAAGTTTCAATTTTTAAGAGACTGCTAATTATTTTGCTATTTGTTGCTTGAGAATTAGTTGTTTCTGTTTATTTTCCCCTTTTTTGTTCATATTTTTGAGGGTATCTGATTCTGTGTTAGTGATGTTTCTGACTTTTTTTAATATTAATCTGATACTTATAAACTTATTGTGATGTTTCTGACTTTATTTTTTTATTTTGTTCTCTTTTAATTTGTTTGTTATTGTTTTGATGAATGATGGTGAAAATGAAAATTTCATTTGATATGTAAAAAATAATAATTTGTATTTTCAAATCCAAAATCTTGCAGTTCTTTTGATTTTTTTTTAAATCTTGGCTTCAAATTTTCACAATCCTTGTTATATGAAACTTTGAATTACTTGTATTGTTCAAAATGAAATTCCTAATTTTTTTCCCCTTTTTCTCTTTATATTGCTAATTATATGTTCAAAATGTTTTTTTTTTGCAGCTGCTGAATTCACAGTTTTGAGATTCTACTATTTTTGTCACACAATTTGAAAGTTTCACAGTTACAGAACTGAAAGATCAGTTTAAAGATGGGTTATATATGTGATTTTTGTGGAGACCAAAGGTCCATGGTGTACTGCCGATCCGATGCAGCATGTTTATGTTTGTCGTGTGATCGAAATGTTCATTCGGCGAATACACTTGCTCGAAGGCATTCAAGGACACTTTTATGTGAAAGATGCAGTTCACAACCAGCTTTGGTTAGGTGTTCTGAAGAGAAAATTTCACTTTGTCAGAATTGTGATTGGTTAGGTCATGGTAGTAACTCTACATCTTCCAATCATAAGAGACAAACAATCAATTGTTACTCCGGTTGTCCTTCATCGTCCGAACTTTCTTCAATATGGTCTTTTGTGTTGGATATTCCTTCTCTGAGTGAAACCACGTGCGAGCAAGAACTAGGTTTCATGAGTATTAATGAGAATAGAAGTGCTTGGGTCGATCCGAAAAACCAGAATGTTTCTGATTCAGATAAAGTTACTGATTTACCTGCTGATTCGGATAAGTCTTTCGTCGGTACATCTTCAATGCCAGAATCAAGCAAAGAACCGCGTATGCTCGACCGCTCAGATGGACCTACCAATGAATGTGTACCAAAGGTATAATATTGTATTGTCATTTTTAAAGCCGTTTATCACAATTTCATCTAATTATTACTTAGCTGACTCTAATTGTTGATCTCCAGTTATACTGTCCTGCTACAAAATGCCCTGAAGCAAGTGAAGATGATGATGATCTGTACGGCGATTTCGATATGGATGAAATGGATATAAATATTGAGAACTATGATGAACTTTTTGGCATGGCCCTTACTCATTCTGAAGAGCTTTTTGAAAATGGTGGATTTAACAGCTTATTTGGAGCAAAGGCCATGTCTGCTGGAGATTCCAATTGTCAAGATGCTATTGCAGCTGAGGTGCTTAATTTTTGTCATTCTTTGTCTGCGATAATCTTTCCTTTTCTATCATTTGATTATTGCATTGACTTATTTGAGTTTACCTATTTGGAAGAGCTTATGGAAACAAAACAACTTATGACATGTTTATGTTTCTAAGCTCTCTAGGATAGCTTATGAAAACAGCTTATAGCTTATATATAAGCACAATTTGACTTTATTTATCTTTTGTTTTAGAAATAGAGTATATATAATATAAGCACTTATATGATAAGCAATTATGCTATAAGTGCTTAATTAAGCTGTTTATCCAAACAGGGCTGTGTCTACTATTGAAATTTCTTGCTCAAAGTGTTGAACAGCTTAATACAAGTTGTTTTCATCTTCATTTATTTAATTTTAAGTAGAGTACTTATTTCTATATCTAATTTTTATGTGCAGGGTTCATCAATTGGACATGTGAATGCAGCACAACCAGCATGCAGCACTGCAGCATCTGCAGATTCCATATTGAGTACTAAAACTGAACCGAATCTTTGTATTACGGCGAAGCAATCCCAGTCAAGCCTTTCTTTTTCTGGTATTAATGAAGACGGTGGTGCTGGAGACTATCAAGATTGTGGAGCTTCTTCAATGCTTCTCATGGGAGAACCTCCTTGGTTAAACACTTGTCCCGAAAATGAGCTACAACTACAATCTGCTAATCGCTGTAGTGCTGTTATGCGATACAAGGAAAAGAAGAAGACTCGCAAGTAAGTTATTGCAACAATACTGTTTATGTAAATAAGAGTGACTCACTTTACAAGCTGGTTTTGTAAAATAAGTTAGGCCTAATATAAAAATGGGTAAAATAACTGATACCCCCTGTAATGTGGGCGTGTTTTGCATTTCCCCCCTATAAAAAGTTTCCTTGCAACTCGCCCCTTGCCAAATATTGACTCTTTGCATTTGCCCCCTATTACCAAAATCTGACAGCTGACTGTGCACTTTTGCCACGTGGCAAATCCACGTGGATTTATTTTAGTTTTTATTTAATTTTAATGCCTGACACGTGGCAAACTAAATAATAATTAAAAAAAAATTAAAACCAAAATAGAAAAATAAGAAAATTAGAGAGAAAGGTGTTTTTTTTTTTTTTTTTTTCTGAGACAGCAAAAATAAGAAAATTTAAAAGCAAAATTAAAATGTTTCTTTTGTTAAATCCATCTTCATCCATCATCATCATCTTTATCCCTTATCATATTCTTCAAACTCATCTTCTTTTAAATAAGAACAAGAACCACATCAACACAAACAAGATGATGATGAATTTTCTTCTTCCTCAATTCATAAATTTAAACATTCATAGCACAAACCCAAAAATTAAATTGGTCTCCAAATCTTTCATTAAAACCACAACAATCCAACAAATCCTAATCATCACCAAACCACTAATCCACAAAAGCAAAGTTAAAGACCAAAACAAAATACAAGCTACAAAACCAATTGCAAGCAACAACCTAGATCTTGTGTATCGTACAACAAATTTCATTTATTCACATATTAAACTAATTTAAATTTTAACTTAAAAAAAAAATAAAATAAAGAAAAGGATAAAATCAAAAAGAACGGTGTTGTTTCATATTCTTCCACCAAAAGAAATTTTTCTCACAAACTCACTTCCACCAAACTGAGTTAAACAACAGCAACAACGTCATCTTCCTTTCCATCATAGGCTTCCATTTCTCATTCTTCCTCTCGCAACCATGTTTGAGTTACTGTTGCCGAGGTTCTTTATTCTTCTCCGACGAGATCTTCGCCGCACCTCCGCCGACTCCGATCATCTTCTCCGACGAGATCTTCGCCGAGAAACTCATACGAAAGAGATAAAAAGCAGAAAACTCAAACATTGAAACCCGTTTCTTCTTTCTCGAACATTCATCACTGTTGAAAAAATCCTAGATCTGGAAAACTCAAATATTCTTCCTAGATATGGGGTTGTTGTTGCTGTTCTTATTGTTGTTCAGAGATGCTGTGATTGATTCTGGGCAAAGAAATCATGTTGTGAGGGAGATGAAGTTTGATGTGTTGTGAAGGTTTATGGGTTTCTGATTGCAAATTTCATTAATTTTCTGATTGTGTTTTCTGATTGCAAAGTTCATCTTCTGATTCCGTTTTCTGATCGAGTTTTGGGATTAGAATTTCTGATCCTGTTTTCGGGGTTTCTATTGGAAAATAAAATATGATGTTTTTAGATTTATGAGTTTTGAAGATGAAGAGGAGGTATTGGAGAAGATGAATATGCAAAAGGTTGAATCAGATTATTAAACAAAACAAATTTATGTTTTTTTTTTAACTATTTTTTTTTTAAATTTCGTTTTTTTTTTAATTCAGTTAATTAAATTTCTGTGTTTTTTTTTAATTATTATTTAGTTTGCCACGTGTCAGGCATTAAAATTAAATAAAAACTAAAATAAATCCACGTGGATTTGCCACGTGGCAAAAGTGCACAGTCAGCTGCCAGATTTTGGTAATAGGGGGCAAATGCAAAGAGTCAATATTTGGCAAGGGGCGAGTTGCAAGGAAACATTTTATAGGGGGGAAAAGCAAAAGATGCCCACATTACAGGGGGTATCAGTTATTTTACCCTATAAAAATTTAAATGATTATTGTGTTAATCTTGTTTCAAAACTTCAAATTGTGTTTTCTCTTGATTTGTTTTAACATTGATTTTTATTATCTTCTAGGTTCGACAAAAGAGTGAGATATGCCTCTCGCAAGGAAAGAGCTGATGTCCGAAGGCGCGTGAAAGGCCGGTTTGTCAAAGCTGGCGAGGCCTACGATTATGACCCTTTGAGCCAAACCAGAAGCTATTGAGTGTACAATTTTTAACCATGTATTTTTAAAGATAAGAAACAATTATACCTGAAAAATGGATGAAATTCGATGCATTCTTTTTCCGTGAAATGACAATCTGTCTGATTTTATCACAGGGATCTAGCTTTCTTCGAGGACAATCAAGAGTCTAAGAAGGCTGTGTTCAACAGTATAAACTCAGAAGTTGAATTCTCTTTCCTTCACTGCCAAGTATAACCAAACTTGGCAAATTTTTCTTCTAAATTCTTCCGAAAGAATTAAGAAGTCTTCCAGATTCTCTGTCCTTAACCAATGCACCATGTTAGTCATGTCCTATGTTATAAGTCACGTCTCGAAGTGCCTGAGAAGGCATGATGATGAGTTTGTTAATTTGACGGTTGGAGATAAACTGCAATAGTTGTATATTGTAATATGTGGCCTCTCTCTCTGCTCTGAGATGTATAGCACACAATCTACATGTATGCAATTAGATGTATAAATGCTCAATGGATCTGACTTCAGACAAACTGTAAAGGATATTCAAATGGTGTAGTACTGTACTACTATGTATAGAATAGGATATCATCATGTATGCTGCTGGATCTATATTGGAAATGTACCAATACAAGTTTTGTTTGTGACTGGAATCTATTTTTTTATGGTGAGAATCGAACTCTGTACTCTGAAGTTTACGACATTCGCACGCCTTGCACATCAATCACTAGCACTCGATACTTTGAAGTTTATGACATTCGCATGCCTTGCGCATCAATCACTAGCACTCGATTCTGATCTTGGTCCTTGATATTCGCATGCCTTGCGCATCAATCACTAGTGCTCGATTGTGATCCTGGTCCTTGATGCTTTTTTTTTTAGAAAAAAGAGTGAAGTATGTGATTTCAAATACAAAAAAAGGTTATTTTAATAATATGTTGTACTTTTAATACATAATAATAACCTTTTTGAAGAATATATGCTGAAAAAGGCCATAGAATCTCCGTACCAACCACTGAATTATATACTATAGTTAATGATTTTATTGGTTACATTTTCTTGGTGTTGTAGAAAAGAATAAATTTGCAAATAATATTAATAAAAAAGTGATACTTTTGCTAAATATTATGTTGTGGATAAGATTCTGATCGTGGAGCACCAAGTAGTACTCCCTCAATTACATGTAATTATTTAGAGCTAAGTTATTTGTACAATTATATTTTGATAATTTTTTGGGACAACTAAAAATACAAGACAATATAGGTATTGACACAAAAATTAAGACAATTAAAAAATTATTAAAAAAATTTAAATGACTTTTGCATGAGAGGGTTGTCAACTAAGTTGTCCCAAATGAGTGTCAAAATATCATTTCTCATTTATTTAATGGGTGATGCTAAACAGTGCATCCGGGTGCATTTGTTAAGCATAACAAAAATAGAAATAAAACATAAAGTTAATATTGATAAATATACTAACTATTTACACTTTCAATGAATTGAATTCACGATATTCAAGATAGAATTTCCTTATTTATGTACTTAACTAATGCACCGGGTGCACTATTTAGCATTTTTCTTATTTAATATATACTTATAATAAAATAAATTTTATATTTAATAATTTTTTTATATTTTTACACAGCAAGAAATTATTTAATTAATATACTTTTATATTAAAATAAAGTTTGTAACCAAAAAATACTAAAACAAATGTATATTTAATTGTTTTATAAATTCTTATTTTCTAATGGAAAGAACACAAATACTCTAAAGTTACTGTTAAAACAAAGATCAGTTATACTATATCCCATTGCTTGTGTTGGTGGAAAATATTCTTGTTGAAAAAGTTTGAAGTTGTTTGTCTTTGGGAAGAAAGAAAGAGGCTAATACTATATAAGTATATATTAATAGGAGAGATCCGTTGATTCTAGGAGTAAGTCTCTATTGATTTACTCCGCTTAATAACTCGATATCGGCATTATATTTCTTCAATCCAACCGTTGAATTCAAAGATCTCATTGAGTAGATCAACATCACAAATTTTTATAAAAATAGTGTGAATCGCATTCTAGTTTTTTATTACAAGATGCATCCGTCAGAAACACTTTAATATTATATATGACTTTGTTTTTTTCTTCTTGCAACACTCTAAGAACTTCTTTCCTAACCACAATCTTTTCAAACACTTTCAGGGTACCATTCTTCTTTTCTGATGTGGAAGATCAAACATTGTTGCAAATCAAAGAGATTACTAAGAACTTTTATCCCTGAATCGAATCAAAAGCTTTGCTACCACTTGTTGGAGAATCCAAGAAAGCACCGAGAGAAACAACATGTCAATGCTCCAAGATCCCAAGATAGAAAGACGTTACATCTTCGCCCAAAATCTTAAGACATTAGGCATATGGGTCACCAGGATCCAATCCAGCTACTCCACCAAACCAAATATAGGCTTTGATACCACTTGTTGGGGAGTTTGAGGAAGTGTCAGGAGAAATAACATGTCAATACTCCAGAACCACAAGAGAAAAAGAAAGAGAGAGAGAGAGAGAGAGAGAGAGAGAGAGAGAGAGAGTGAAAGAGAGAAACGTCGCGCTTACACTCTAAATCTTAATATATTAGGTATATAAACCATCTCTCTACATATTCAACATTTTGTTTATTCATAATCGATGTGAAACTTACTCTTGAAACCCGACATAGGTTATTATAATTATTTTGAACAAATATCTTACATTTTTAAAACTTATTATTTTGAAACAACAATAGAAGATTAAAATAACCAAGAACATTGGGAATAGTACTAAGTATGTTGTTTCTTGAGTTGTACTTTTTGCGCCCCCTGTATTTTCTCATGCATCCTATGAAATTACAAAAGTACCCCCATGCTATTTAGGGTGTGAGAAAATTTCGCTTTCTAAAAAGCGAGTGTGAAAAAAATACTGTTAATCCACCCTTAGAATGCATTCACCCCCAGGAACAATGTTTAAAAAATGCGCATTCGCTTTCTAGGAAACGAAACTTTACTTATACCTTCACTTTACTTATACTGTTAATCCACTACCTCCCACGTGGCCAGTCAGATTTGGCCACATGACAATCAATTTTAACAGCCGACCATTTCACTATATACATAGTGAACACTATAGTTTGCTATTTAGCAAGCAAACTGTAATGTTTCATTTTTTTAGTTTTACACACTCGCATCCTAAATAATAAAAGAGATAAATTGAGAACGTGAGACGATGAACAAATGTAACGGAGGTGCGTAAATTAAATCCCTTATTTCTCTGTCCCCTTTAACCATTGATAGCCGAAAGGAATAAGCATTCGGTCCAGTGTCCACTAGCACCAATAATATCATTGATATTGGAAAACAAGGTGAGATATTTTTATATTTGACAAAAGAAGATATTTTCAAAAAATATTAGAAGTGTCAAAACGGGTCAGTATCGACCTTCGACCCCACCCAGCTTGATTCACATAGGGATATATGAGCCGATAAAAACTATCAATTTGGGTTGATTCAAATTTTGTAATATTTTTTCATAAACTTTATGAGAATTATTTTTGCCGCTCTATGAGTTACTCGCGCGCTCTACAAAATAACCAAAGATTGGCAAAAATAATAATCAACATATATATTATAAAATTTTGAGGCCTTTATAAGAATCCCAAAACTTTGGGACCTAAAACCTTAGTTTCATTTGCTTTGGATTTGGGCCGACCCTCATTAATTAGATCACATCTAACCAAGACAAAGACTAAATAATATCTTAAAAACACTTAACATTTTAGAAAAAAATTCGTGTGATTGTGACATTATATTTCTTTTATAGTTTTTTGAAATGAAAGAAACCAAAACATGTGACAATTAGATGTTAGTCCAAATATTAATCACAAAATTATAGTATATATAATGACTCAATTTAGGTATTCCAACAAATTTGCCGCTTGAAACAATGTTGTCTATAAAGAACGAAATGGGTTTTATTGTAGTCGGGAAAATAACGTATTCAATATTTGGAATATCAACAGCTTTTCGATCTTGATCGGACAAATTAAAAAAATACATATCAGCCTGGTCCTTGCAATTGAATATTCGCAAATTATTGGAGTCGGATTGGGAAGTTCAAATCGAACATGCCTATCGTGAAGCTAATAAATGTGCTGATGAGTTGGCAAATGAAGGATGTCAATTAGGTAGAGAAGTAGTTTTTTATGAGGATTGTCCTCCTTACATAAAAGATCTTGTTCAAGCTGATGTAATGGGGATCAAGACCCTGCGAATAATTTCCGTGTAATTCCTTTTCTTTTGGGCGTAAGCCCTCTATTCTATCAAAAAAAAAAAAATACTGAAGTAGAATCTAGACCGTCTGTTTAGTAAATAAAAATGGAAATAATATGTTTTTTTTAAACAGTGTATCTATTATCTATTACTATATATAAAAAGGATACAAATTTTTTGGATGACTTTTTCATTATACCTATTTTACCCTTAAAAACAACTACAAAAAAAAACTAAATATTTGTATATGTTGAAAAATAACTTCCACATAAAAATAGATTTTCAGTTTTTTTTTAGTAAATAATTTTTTTTTCTCTTAATAACTAAGCACAACTTCCACATAAAAATATGTTTTCAGTTTTTTTATAGTAAAAAAAAAGTATATATTTTTTTCTTCTTAATAACTAGCCACAACAAAAAAGGATGTTAAGTAGTTATCAATTAACCAAGTCCAATAAAAAAGGAGATTAAGTAGTTATTTATATTTGCATAATAGAGAATTTTGATCACAGCAAATATAAAAGAGAGAATATCGATCACACAAACGGGCACTGACGGCTAGTGATAATAAAGATGATTAACGTTAAATAAAGTATGCAGAGAAGACAAACTATTTCAGAAAGAGTAACAAAGGCCATATGAGCATTTGGAGAATATGAATTATGTAGTAAAATGCATGTGGTATAATCAATTTGCTTTATCGTGGAAGTAAGGATTTAGTGCTTCATTTAGAATCAATTTTTTTACCACAAAATTAATTTTTCAAAAATAAAATAAAAATCCAAACATCTTTATAATAGTGTTAGCTCACGTCAAATTCAGAGTTTAAATCACTACTTGTGACATCTTTCTTTTATAGTTTTATGAAATGAAACGAACTAAAACATGCAACAAGCAACAAGCAACAAATTAAGAACCAGAGGTTAGTCCAGATACTAATCAGAAAATTAAAGTATAACTTAATTTAGGTATTCCAACTAATTAATTTGCCACTTGTAATATTGTTGCCTATAAAGAATGAAATATAATTTGCTACAGTCGGGAAAATAACGCATTCAACATTTGGGACGTCAATAACCTTATGATCTTAGTCGAATTGTCTAAAAAAATAGATATTGCATCTTAATATTTTGTAATTAAAATACCAAACTTGAATCTAAACAGTTTTATTTGTTTAGTAAAGAACAATAAATGGAAGTTAATGGAGCACCCACCAGAGAAGAAAGCAATCAGTGTGAAATGGATTTTCAAGCTAAAGACAAACCCTGATGGAAGCATAGCCAAGCACAGAGCCAGATTAATGGCTAGAGGGTTTCTTCAGAGACAAGGCATTGACTTCACAGAAGTTTATGCACCAGTAGCCAGAATGGAAACCATCAGATTAGTAGTAGCTATAACTAGTTCATATGGTTGGACACTATTCCATATGGATGTAAAATCTGCATTCTTGAATGGTCCTCTACAAGAAGAAGTATATGTGTTACAACCACCTGGGTTTGAAATTGAACCAAACAAGAACATGGTCTACAAGCTTGAGAAAGCTCTATATGGCTTAAAGCAAGCCCCAAGAGTTTGGAATAGAAGAATAGATGAATTTCTGAACAAATAGGGGTTTGTAAAGAGCACAATTGAGTTTGGTATGCATATGAAGGACACTAATATATCCAATGCTATTTTAATTTGTCTCTATATGGATGATTTACTCATCACTAGAAGCAATATTGATAGCATTGAGAAATTCAAGGGGAGACTGAAGGATGAGTTTGAGATGAGTGATCTAGGAAAACTCAATTACTTCCTTGGCTTGGAATTTCACTATGCTTCAGACAATATTATGTTGCATAAGAGAAATTACATTGAAGATGTATTAAGAAGATTTCAAATAGAGAATTATAATGCAGCTGAGGATACTATACTCTATTCAAGCAAGTAGTAGGGAGCTCGGGGATCATATGCAACACAAGGCTATATATTAACTATGTGGTAGGCTCAGTGAGTAGGTTCATGAGTAATCCTAAGGCACCTCACTTAATTGCTGCAAAAAGAATTCTTATATACCTAAAGGGGACTATGGCTTGATATTTCCAAGATGTAACAGTGAAGGAAGGATGGAACTAGAGGGCTATCCAGATTCAGACTGATGTGGAGCCAAAGATGATAGAAGAAGCACCTCTGACTGCTACTGGTTCAGCTTTGGAAATGCAGCAATTTCACGGTCCTCCAAGAAGCAAAATAGAGTGGCTTTGTCTAGCTGTGAGGCAGAGTATGTAGCTATAGCACAAGCAGCATGTCAAGTTGTGGGGCTTGAGTCTTTGTTAGATGAATTGAAGATCAAGTATGTGAAGCCTATGAAGTTGAATGTAGAAAACAAGTTTGCAATAAAGCCTAGAAAATAATCCCATTGCACATAGAAGGTCAAAGCACATAGAAACAAAGTATCATTTCCTTAGAGACCAAGTTAGTAAGAAGAAGCTAACTTTGGTGCACTGCAGAACTGAGCTTCGAATTCCAGACATTCTAACCAAGCCCTTGAAAGACGACAGATTCAAGGATTTAAGGGAAATGGTAGGTGATGACAGGAATTTCTATGGTATTTTTAGTATTAGTATTAGTAGTAAAATGACCAAGACATGCCCAAATACGAAGGAAAACCTACAAAAGCAGGAAAAAGCATCAAGACAAGGTCCAAGATGTCAAAAGACAAGAAAAAGCCCAAAAAGTGAAGAAATTGAGCATTCCATCGCAGCACGATGACTCCCATCGTGCCACGATGGAAGCAGCTTGTTTGCCAAGAAAACAAAAGAAATAAATCTGAAGAAAATCTTCCATCGCAGTACGATGCATCACAACGCAGTACGATGGAGTAACTTGGCGCCCAAGCTGATGAAATGCACAGGATCAGTTATAAAATTGAACTGAATCTTCACATCGCAGTACGATGTGCTCATCGCAGTGCAATGCCTTGCTGAAGCCCATTACGAAAACTATAAATAGAGCCTCCCATTCATTGTTAAAATCATTCAGAAATAGTAGAACACTCTCTACTATAAGGAGAGGTTCAGAGGAGCTCTATTGGGCATAGTTTTCTCCCTTTACGGGAAAACTAACTCAGCAAGGTATGTTTTCTTTAGGCTTTTATGTTTAGGTTATAATTTCTTTATTGTAATTTAAATATGTAGTCTTTTGTAATAGATGCCTTAGGTTGTGGTGGAGAAGATGAACTCCCCAATGAATATTTGGAGTCTGTGACTGAGTCTAAGTTATAATAAATGATATTTAAGTATTATGTTTGTTATTTACTTTCATGCACTTAATAACGTTTCTCGTAATCTGGCCGGATAAGCGGGAGCGCCCATAGAATTGATATTAGGTTTTTAACTTAATATGGTCCGGAACTAGTAGTAAATAATGCTAGGTGTATAGAGACGGTAACTGTAGTTCTTCTGAGATTGGCTGCATCATAAGGCTAAAACAACTTGGTCAGAGTGACTTAACTGAAGCACCAATGCTAAAGTAATTAAGTCTAAACCACTTGTGCATATTGAAGATGTGCAGATGCAACATGTTGAACAAGATGTCCTAGACATCTTGTCACTGGGTTCAGAGCATGTTGAAGCAACATGTCGAACAAGATGTCCTAAGACATGCGGGTAGGACATCTTGACCCAATTACAGCTTTGAAGATAATGCTTATCCATTAGCGCGTGTATTCTTCATATATGCATAAAGGCGCGAATCTTCAAGTACCAGCTGTGATTAGGATTAACAACAAAGTTTGTTATTAATCCTTTGTGATAGATATGATTTGAGATCACAACTAACTCTTGAAGATTTAAAAACAACTTATCTTCTAGTTGAGTTAGTTGAGATTTGTTTGGAATAATTAGATAAGATCAAATCTAATTATATGGTTAAAAACAAATCATATCTATGAGTAGAGTTAGTTGAGATTTGTTTGGAAGATTTAAAACAAATCTTACTATAACTAACTCTTAAAGGATTTAATCTTATAAAGTTTGTTACAAAAATCCTATCATGATGCAACTAAAACTCAAGCATATCTCAAGAGTTGCATCCCTATATAAGAAGACTCAAGACTACGTTTTCAAGTACGAGAGCAAGGATTGAAGATCACATATAAACTTAGGGTTTAGCTCGAGTCACCACCCTATGTTAATTAACACATAGTGGTTGGTTTGAGTCGGTTGAATTTGCATTCAACCATGTTAAGGATTGGAGTTGTTTTCCAACCTTGATTACTTGTGTATTTGCACAAGTTTGTTCTTTCTTTAAGTCTTAGGTGCTAAGGTTTAAAGTAAGGTATAATTGTTGAATTTATATTCAACAATATTGTCAAACGACAAAGAACGACAAAGAAGAAGGATCTCGATTAGAGGAAGGTGAGTAGGTTCTCATATCTAGGGGGAGTAGCCTCTTAGGTAGAAAGTCATCGGATAGTTTTAGTAGTAGACTTTGAATAAAGGTGTTATTCAAATAAGACCGGGAAACTAAGAACTATTGTTAGTGAATTTCCTTTCCTGGATTGGTATCCCCCAGAGTAGGTGCTTTTACATCGAACTGGGTTAACAAACAGTTGTGTCGTTTACTGCATTCCTTTACAATTCTGCAAAGTTATATATATTGATCCTATCGACCAATTGTCTAACCAGTTGTCTGAGACATCTGGTCAAATACACAGTTGTCCCAGACATCGTGTAAGACATCTGTCCTGCCAGAGAACAAAATTTCAGTAACGTCCTGAACTAGTCGTGAATGAGCGGTTAGAGGAGGAATCATGAACTATGTGTGAACTGAGTACTTAGATGGTGAATAGCCCGATACTAGGATCTAGAGGTTAATTGGTGAAGATAATAATGCATGTTTATAAACAACTCACTTAGTAATTAGGGTATGTGAGACATCGAGGTTAGACTCTCGTAGGTATCTTAGTTATGAACGTAGGGAAACTTTAATAGACATAGTGTAACAGTAAGGTGTTACTACAACAAGGAAAAGTCACCGCCGAACATTAATCTGAATAACTATGTTATACACCGGTCATGCCAAATATGAAGAAGGGAGGGAGTCCAACCACCATACCTATCCTCTATATTTCTTGAATCTATATTTATACATTCTGTTATTTATTTTCTCGCAAGCATTACGCTACTTTTAATAAAACCTTTTTCCAAAAACCCAAAGCGAATGCAAACTATCCAAACTTAAATAACTCTAGTGAAGCTTCGACATGATCCCTGTGGATTCGAACTCATTCTAGACACCTAGAGTGTGAATTATTACTCGACGACAGACTGGTGTACTTGCCAGGCCGTAGTCAAGTTTTTGGCGCCGTTGCCGGGGATTGTGTTTACAAAGCATTACTAGATTTATTTAAGTTTGTCAAAAAATTTCAAAAATACAAAAAAATTAAAAAATAAAAAAAAATCTTGTTGATGATTGTGAATTTTGATCTGTGAAAATTCTGGCTAAGGATAAGTCTTGGTATTTAAGCGATCCATTGCGATCCACCTCACTTACCTGGCAATTTCCATAGTGACAAAGACACATGAGACAAACCAAAAATAGTTTCAAAATATTTATCCAGTGCTACTAAGGTATTTGTTTAAAGTGCATGCAGACAGGTACTCAAGCGCTAAGGATTACAAGGGCTGGCAACAGCAAAAATTAAAGACAGCATTCTCACAGGAAAACTCTCAAAATGATGAGATGAAGCAAATTGAGAAAGAGAAGCTGCAACAAAAAGTCAATGGTCAGGAGGATCATTTGACTAAAGCTTCCACAAGAAGCAAGAGAAGAAAAGGGTTGTTACAGGAATGGTTCGGAGACACGGGAACCAATGAAAAGATGACGAGAGAATGGAGAAAGGCCATCAAGGATGAACTACTACAATCAGGAAAACCAGTCTGCAAAGTCACCTCAGGAGAACAACTTCTTCCTTGAAGAAAGAATCAAAAAGAGAGACATGCATGAATATAAGTTTGGGGTGAAATCACTGCGTTCTATGAAACTGCACCGGTAAATTAGTCGCCAACCGGATAGTTGAGGATATGGTGAAACAGACCTGGTCCTTCCTGACAGTAATTAATGAAAAAGGAAGATGGTCAGTGCTTCAAGCTGGAACAAAGAAGCACAATAGAGAGACATGCGAACCTATCCTATGTAATGGAGGAAATGCCTCAAGCTAATGAGAGGCTAAACAAGCGCTGCTTGGGAGGCAACCCAAGGATAAATATTTTATTTCAGTATTTTGTTTTTCAGCATTTTCAATTCAATGTACTTTGAATTTCCTGTTTAATCATTTTCATCTATTTAGCCCTTATTCAAACGTACAAAAAAATTAAATAATTGTTTGCTGTTTATTATCTAGTGCATGATAAACTGTTATAGGTAAGATTGCGGCGAAGTAAGTTATAAATGTTGATGAGCCGAATTTCACGGCTTCACACAGAAAACCAAAGGTGATTGCTCCGAAGTGCGAAGTTCGGGAGACAGAGAGACGAGTGATGAAGCTGGTGTCTGTGAGACAAGTGTTCAACTTTCAGATACCTAAGTCATGTGAGGATTTGAGCCAAATATTTCCAAACGGTATTACCACTTTCTTTCGAATTACTACGAGAGTACCGTGCACTTGTTTATTTTCTAGAACTTGCTCTAATTCTCTGCTGACTGGTTAATTTGATATTATATGCATTGAGGCAATTGTTTGTTATAACCCAGATCCTTTTCAAGCCACCTTTATTATATTATATCCTTTGCTAGCCAATTTTGAGCCGTAAAAAAAATAATTATCCCTTTTGTTTCGGTGACAAACCACGTTACAAGCCTATAGACCAGAAAAACAATAAATTACCCTCTTTGGAGTTAAGGTAATAGTTCTCAAGTCTTGACAACAAAATAAGTTTGGGGTTGCTCATGGAACTAGCAACGTTTAAGTTTGGGGTGGGTATACGGAAAACTATCACTACAAAAAGAAAAGAAAAAAATGAAAAGAGACGGGAAAACATCAAAAATTCCCTAAAAAAATAGTCACTTAAAAAAAATGAATGAAAAAGAAAAGAAAAAAAAAAAAGAGCCAAAGGGCAAAGAAAGTGATAGAAAAGAACCATACAAAGACACATCCGGTTCTTAATCTCCGATACCAACACAAAAAGGCACCCTAAGGAACAAAGGTTGCACACACAAAAAGGAACCAAAGTAGAACTTAACTCCAATGTTTAGCCTACTATTCCCAAAAATGTCCTACCTTGACCTAAGCCACGTTATAACCCTTAAAAGACCTCCAAAAATGCATGTATATTAAATTTTGACTGGTTGCTTAGAATTCTTGCAAGCTTATGGTAAAATGGCAGGTTGTGCGATGATTGAGAGATAACCCTTTCAATTATGAGCGAAAAACACAAATGTGAGAGAGAGAGAGAGAGAAAAAAAGTTGAACATGGACTCTTGCGGGCATTTGTCCGATTTGCTACTATTGACGTCTCCTGAGCCTAGCAGGACTGAGCATGATCGCGGCGGTAAGAAATCAGCGGTACCATTGCTGAAATATAAAGCAAGGTTGTGAAATTCCTATCATCTTTATTTATCTCTTATTTTTCTAACGATCTTGTCTGACAGCATGTTACTTGAGGACAAGCAACAGTTTAACTTTGGGGTTGTGATGACAGGAATTTCTATGGTATTTTTAGTATTAGTATTAGTATTAGTAGTAAAATGACCAAGACAGGCCCAAATACGAAGGAAAACCTACAAAAGCAGGAAAAAGCATCAAGACAAGGTCCAAGATGTCAAAAGACAAGAAAAAGCCCAAAAAGTGAAGAAATTGAGCATTCCATCGCAGCACGATGACTTCCATCGTGCCACGATGGAAGCAGCTTGTTTGCCAAGAAAACCTTCCATCGCAGTACGATGCATCACAACGCAGTACGATGGAGTAACTTGGCGCCCAAGCTGATGAAATGCATAGGATCAGTTATAAAATTGAACTGAATCTTCACATCGCAATACGATGTGCTCATCGCAGTGCGATGCCTTGCCGAGGCCCATTACGAAAACTATAAATAGAGCCTCTCATTCATTGTTAAAATCATTCAGAAATAGTAGAACACTCTCTACTATAAGGAGAGGTTCAGAGGAGCTCTATTGGGCATAGTTTTCTCCCTTTACGGGAAAACTAACTCAGCAAGGTATGTTTTCTTTAGGCTTTTATGTTTAGGTTATAATTTCTTTATTGTAATTTAAATATGTAGTCTTTTGTAATAGATGTCTTAGGTTGTGGTAGAGAAGATGAACTCCCCAATGAATATTTGGAGTCTGTGACTGAGTCTAAGTTATAATAAATGATATTTAAGTATTATGTTTGTTATTTACTTTCATGCACTTAATAACGTTTCTCGTAATCTGGCCGGATAAGCGGGAGCGCCCATAGAATTGATATTAGGTTTTTAACTTAATATGGTCCGGAACTAGTAGTAAATAATGCTAGGTGTATAGAGACGGCAACGTCCTGAACTAGCCGTGAATGAGCGGTTAGAGGAGGAATCATGAAATAGGTGTGAACTGAGCACTTAGATGGTGAATAGCCCGATACTAGGATCTAGAGGTTAATTGGTGAAGATAATAATGCATGTTTATAAACAACTCACTTAGTAATTAGGGTATGTGAGACATCGAGGTTAGGCTCTCGTAGGTATCTTAGTTATGAACGTATGGAAACTTTAATAGACATAGTGTAACAGTAAGGTGTTACTACAACAAGGAAAAGTCACCGCCGAACATTAATCTGAATAACTATGTTATACACCGGTCATGCCAAATATGAAGAAGGGAGGGAGTCCAACCACCATACTTATCCTCTATATTTCTTGAACCTATATTTATACATTCTGTTATTTATTTTCTCGCAAGCATTACGCTACTTTTTATAAAACCTTTTTCCAAAAACCCAAAGCGAATACAAACTATCCAAACTTAAATAACACTAGTGAAGCTTCGGCACGATCCCTGTGGATTCGAACTCATTCTAGACACCTAGAGTGTGAATTATTACTCGACGACAGACTGGTGCACTTGCCAGGCCGTAGTCAGTAGGCATCACCAACATTGAGATATTGGATTGAGGAGGTGTGTTGTAGATACAATCCACTATTAGATATACATTATATTGTAACTATATGAGTTAGTTAGTAACTACCTTGTCCCTCAAGTAGTTAGTTAGTTAGACAGTTTTGGATTCATTTTGTAATCTCTATATATTTATATGCCACTACCTAATAAAATCAATACTTGTTGATGAATGGTTTCTCTTCCTTTCTAACATGTTGTCCTATGCAGTTTCTTAATCCTATTGCACTTTCTATCCAAAGGCTTACTCCCCCAAGTATGAGAACCCACTCACTTTCCTAATCACTAACCCAAGTGATTTTACAAAGAGTAATAATAAAGAGATGTTGAAAAAACGTTCAACAATAATAACCTAAAATCTAAACCTTAGCACCTAAGTTCTAGAGACGGTACAACTTGTGTAAACACACAAGTAGTGACTCACAACAAGCTCTAATCTAGAGAATCTTCAAATATTGTCCGTACTTGAAAACGTTGTGTTGAGTTTTCTTATATAGTAATGCATCCCCTAAGATACGCTTGAGTTTGAGTTGTATAACGATAGAATTCAATTGTAACACAAACTTTGTTTTAAAACAAACTTTATAAGATAAAGTTTAAATTAAATTCTCTCAAAGTTAGTTATGATTTCCAATCGTATCTAACACACAAGTTTGTAAAAACTTGACAAATAATCTTATGATAACAGGCTCATCTTAATCTTGTGCAATGTACCATATTTGAGAGAGAAAAGCGAATAAGATATGTTTGGCGTGTTTGGCCTGTACCTAGGGACAATATGTCTTACTCAAGCTGAGACATTTTGTCCAACATGTTACACTGACACATCTGTCTTGCACATGTTGTTTTAGCTTAATACCGCCGATCCAAAAGGAGCTGCACTGCACCTTTGATTTTTTTCCCAATAATAACTAAAGGGAAAATCATAACAAAATTAATAGTACTAGTGAACAATAAAAATTACAAAGTACTCTTCAAATGTGAGTGATTAGTTCCACATCTATACCAATATATAAAGAGAATACCTCTTTTGGTGTAGACTTTTTTTATTGTCACTTTTGCCCTTCACTCAATTTAAATATATTTTTTTTGACACAGATTCAAATATTTGTATATGGTGAAAAATAACTTTCACACAAAAGTTGGTTTTCATTTTTTTTTTTAGTAAAAAAAAATCTTTTTTTTTTCTTCTTAATAACTAAGCACAACAAAAAAGGAGGTTAAGTAGATATCTACATTAGCACAATAGAGAATGTCGATCACACAGATGGACACAGAATGCTAATGACTATAAAGAGAGATGACTTATTTACCTAATAACTTAAATTTGAATTGAAATGCAACCTTTTTTTTTATCTTTTATGGTCATAAAACATTGAACTATTGGTGTGCTATGCACTTCCTAAACTCTCCGATTATAAGTTAACTCATAGCTTATCATATTTTTCTCTCAATTTTATTCAAATCTTCTTACTTAAAAAATTTAATATTCATTAAACATAATTTTTTATTTGATTTTATAAAAATTCAATAAACTAATTGATCCGGCTAACTTATAACATAAAATCATTTGCTTTAAATTCATGTATTTGTTTGTCAAATTTTTTGTTAAAGAGTTGCATACAAAATGAGAAAGGCAAAGAAAAGGATAGGGCACATGATGCAAAAAAAAACTAACTATGGCTAATCATCTTTTCTCCGGAAAACAAGGAACTTGTAACCATGGTTAAGGAACTGTGGTAACATTATAGAGATAATAATCAACTAATCTATAGCTTCTAGTGTTAAGTGGGGTATTTGCTCTATAAAGCAAAAGGGAAAAGGGAGAAAAACACACTACTCATAATCATCAACTCCAATATCAGAAACTCACTTCTAACAACCTCTTTTCAGCTCAATTTCATCACCCAAATCACAAATCCTCAAATCCCTTATTTGTAAGTCTTAAAAATTGCATTTTTATTTTCTTCACTATTATGGGTATTTTATATTTTTTCTTTATGCCATTTAATATGCTTCCATGAAATGTTAGATCCTAAGTTAGTTTCTTTATATGATTCTTTTGTTGTTGTTTTTGTCATGTAACCTTAATCATAAGAATTTTGGGGCATGTTTTGCTACATAAAGTTTTTCTTTTATGGTAGTTTTGTTGATGAAGAAGCCACCCCAAATTCCAATGCTTATAATTTAATCTAGTTTGATCAATTTGAAATCTGGAAACTTTAACATCAAATTATAATCTAAAATTGGGTTATTAAAAAAAAAAACAAATTTTTTCCACTTTGTTGTTTGATTTGTCTCCTTAAAACCCCTTTGTTCTTGTCTCTTAAAAAACATAACTTTTCTGTTCCTTTTTTACCTAATTTGTTTAGATTTTTAGGGTAACAAATTTGTATTATGAATATCAATTTCAATGAAATTTTTTTAAATTCCTATTTCCTTACCCCAATTCTAGATATTTTGCAGTAAACTTGTGAAATCAGATATTTTTAGCACTATAACTATAACCCAATCAATTCAATCATTTTGATTGATTAGTCAACACAACACTTTATTTGTTTTCTTTAAATTTATTAATTAAAGTATACCCTTTTGATGTGTTTATAGGTAAGTTATCAACAAAAGTTTCCATTGATTATTTGACACATAAGTTCCTACAAAAAGATTTTATCACAAAATGGGCCTATCAAGTCTTCCAGCACCATCTGAAGGAGTGTTATGCATAATTCTAGTAAACACTGCAATGTCAATATCAATATTCAAAGGCATTATTTGGACTATCTTACACATAATTGGTATAATTGCTTCACCATTATCCTCAACTTCAACTCCTTCACAAGATTACATCTCTCAAAACTCACCTGAGTCGTCATCATATGAATTCAATCTCAGTCCTTCAGATGATTTCATTGAAGAGTTCAGAAGCAGGACACCAACACTTAGGTTTGACACTGTGTGTAGTAGTAGCTGCTGCAAAGAACCTGAACATGATTGTTCAGTGTGTCTAACACAATTTGAACCTGAATCAGAGATAAACTACTGTTTATCTTGTGGACATGTTTTCCATAAAGTGTGTTTGGAAAAGTGGTTGGATTATTGGAACATTACATGTCCACTTTGTAGGACTCCTTTAATTCCTGAAGATGATGCAACTTGCTTATGATAAGACCAATGATTAAAGCATGCACAAATGTAAAATAGAGAGGTTCTTTCTTTCATGTACATTATATATAGTGTGTACATATTTGTGTGACAATTTTGATGTTCCTATGTATCTGACTTTTTCTTTAGTTCCTTTTTTATGATGTAGAGTTAGTGGAGGGTTTTATTTACTTTTTTTTTTTTCTTCTTTGTTATCTGTATCTGATGTTGCCACATATGAGATCAGGGGTATACTTTTTTTGCTTGTGTTTGTCCATAATGCCCTCCCATGTTTTTTTATTTCATGTTATAGAAGCCTTTTTTCTTCTTTTTTTTCCGCCAACCTTCTTTTGGTTATAATGCACTATGTGATGAGTTTTTTTTATCCAATCAGTAATCGAACTTGGTACTCAAGAGCTTATAGCACCAACTCGATAATCAGGGGTTTATAACATATTTGTACACAAACTACTTTAAAACAACCGATCATTATTTGATTTAGTGATGATTGCGCTGGACTTGATAGGGAGGACCACAGTTCGATTCCCACAACTGCGATTGGGAGGGAGCTGTAGGTTGGATACTGGTGGTGGAAAAAAAACTATTTTAAAACATTATGTAATGAGATTTTTATCCGAACAGTAATTGAACTCGGCATTTAAAAACTACGTTAATTAATTTCTTTTTCGTTTGAGAGAATTTGATTTTTAACAACTCCATTCTCCCATTCCATGATATGGGTTAGTATTTTCTTGAGGTATCAACTCAATGATGAGTTTATAACTTCAAGATACAAAATTCAAAATCTTCATGACAATTGTAAAATTAAATCACCATTATTTCCCACTTTGTTTTAGAAAGGAAAAAACAAAGAAAAAAAAGAGTAAGAATGAATATCTTTCCCACATTTAAACTGTGATGATTTCTTTTTCCGTTTTGTGATAAAAATATTTCTTTTTAATTTTATCCAATGCCCCGGACAAATTTGAAATAATCCATGTCTTCAAGAAACGTCAATGTCACAAATAATCTTGAGCACTAATTTGGTCAACATTTTGATCTTAACATCTTTTTTTTTTTAAACGGTTGATCTTAACATCTATTGATTTCAATGTAAATCCATATTTTAATCATCTCCAGAATATGTATTTAAATCTTTGTAAAAAAGTAATTTATTCAGAAGGTTATATGTTCATGTTTACACTTTCAAGTTGAAAATATTTTACAATAGACATCTTTTAAATATCATACCAATCTTATAAAATCAACCTTCTAAACTCAATTATATTCACAAGAAATTTACACATTTTCATCTTCTAGCATTCTGATAACCAAATATTATACTTGAACAAGATACTTAAAGATTGAAAAGCTTGCAATAAGTCACAAAGAACTTCAGATGTCGAAAAACTGATTTCCTTTATGACAAGATAAAGCTGCATGAGAATTACTCGTCCATTTATAGCAACAGCCAACAGCAGGATGTGAAAATAAACAAGATAAAGCTCTAATGAGCAATCAACCCAAAATTGACAGTGAATGAAGGCAATTAGACAAGATCACCTGCCTCGAGTGCAACCCTGAACTGCCTGGGAAATGCACCTACAAAGCCTAACAATTCTTGAATACCCCACACTCGCACTCTCAGCTGCACTTCTTATTTCATCTACAAGCGACGAAGGAAGAGCCTTTTGTTCCCCATTAGCAGCAAGATCATATATTTGAGATGGAAGAACCTCTGCAGGATATGCCCCACTGCTCAAACCAGTTCTTAAATCAGTGCCTTTCATTACAAAGTTACAAATACCATAAACCAAAATGTAACCATAAAGCTGATCTCAAGCGGGGATAACGGCACATTTAAACACTCGGCAGTCTCATTTTAAGTGACTCGTGTAGAGTGCTTATATGATTGGAACACTCAAGCAAGAAACAAACAACACTTAGGGTACGTTTGATACATGGTACATGTTCTAGTATAACAAAAGCAGAATAGTACAGTACAAATAATTGAGTCGTAGCACAACTTTTTGTTTTGTCTGATATGGTGAAATGCACAATACAAATAGTTGAGTGAAAGGAGGGGGGGGGGGGGGGGGGGATGATGGAAGTAAAAAGTTGGGGAAGCGAGGAGAAAAAGGTGAATAGTAATTTTTACTTTTGGGTTTGGACAATGTGCATTACACAAAAAAGTTGTCTCCTATTTCACTTAGTAATAGAATTCAAGACTTGTCTTGTGCTTCATTTTATGTATTGTCTTCCATGACCATTTTCAAATCAAACATAGGACAAATAGTTTTTACTTACCGTAAAAAAAAATAGTTTTTACTTGTCAAAACATAATTTTTCGGCAAACCAAAGACACCTTAGTAGCGAAGAATTAACCAAACAAGGAAAAATAATTAAAAGATGAATGTTAAAAAAATTGCAGGATTACCATTTTAAGCATGTCATATCGAGGATCACTTGCACCTTCTTGCCGCTACAGAAGTCTATGAAAGATAGCTGCAAATCAAGTTGATGAACTGCAAAAACAGTATGAAATAGACAATGTGAAACACCTGTTAGATCTAATGTCAGAAAATGGAAGGTAGTAACCAATTCCAATTAATTACGGAGGAATATTCTGTTGATAAAAGGTTCATATTATGGTTTTGAAAATTAAATCGGTCTGGACCGGCCAGTTTGATAGGGTAACCGATTGATGAACTGATAAAGTAAGTAGTTGTTCTGTTTAATTTCAATCCCAAAACACATACTGATCATAAAACCAGTGGGTGCAGGTCAAACTAGGAATAAATAAAGCAGAAATTCCATAAAGGAGGTTTATCCATTATAAGCTGCTTGAACCTTTTTTTAATCCAACCAGATGCACATTTATAGATTAAATATGTATGTAGTTCTTATAAATCACGGCCTTTCAAGTTCAGTATCGAAATAAATTTAAATAACTTTTAGTTACAATTTTTTTTTAGGGACTATTTTGAGGGACTAAAGCGCCCTTTTCAAATAGAGACTGAAGGTGAATAAAATTTATTTAGGGACTAAATTTGAGAAGTCGTGATTTTATAAAGACTAAAAACATAGTTAACCCTATAATTATTTTTCAGAAAAAAGGCCTAATGCTAAGTTACAAAGAGTCGTGTATGAGGTTCGCATTTGCATTTGGTTCAAATATATTATTTAATCTCTTATTATTTATTAATTTTTGTCTTGCAAGACATATAATATGGTTTTAAGTTAATTCAAATTTATATCAAACTCCATTCCTTATAGCTTATTATTTGATATGTTATATAATATAATATTAATAATATATATCTACTAATTATCAGCAGTTCAACAATGGTTGGAGTTGAAATAGTAAATAACACTCTTTCACTGATTCAATGACTACCCCCATCTGATTTTTAAAACATTGGCACATAGTATAATATTTAGAGTATAGAGGAAATTTGCCTACCTGAATGAGAATTGAACTTAGCCTGGACCAAATTTCTAATTTCTACCCGAGCTAACTGAACCTCCTCAACCACATCTAGCAAATTACTTAGACGTGAACCTGTTATCTGCATAAAATAGCTGGTTAGCTGCACACTATGAGGTTGCAAAAGAAAAAATGAAACAAACTTGCTAGAAGAAAATCAGCACAAGAAACAGTACTTACCTGTGTTTCTTGTGCCATATTGATTCGACCTGTGCACTTGCTAGTGGTATGTGGATTTAAGGCAAACACAAATGCAGAGAAGGCATCCATATTCGGATAGGTCTGAAAAACTAAATGTATCATATTAGAAAAACTAAATGTATCATATTAGAAAACTGTAAGGTATGAATGTTGAATATATAATATCATAATAAAACAGATAAATTGTCAACCAAATTACCTTTCCAATATTCACATCATTCAAGCTATTTGATACTATAATGCTTGATAGACCAGCATTTACTGTGAACCTACATTCCATCAAAGTAAATAAGCACTTGCAAATTCACTGTAATGTCACAAGATACATTTGAGCTCCAATCCTTATAAAAAGAAACAAATCAAAGTTAACCTTTGGATAATATATCCGCGATAGTTGAGAATAATCACGTGATAATCATCCTTACGCTCAAAATCTTCAACATCCCACAACTGACAAATAGTAGAAACAAAGTTGTTGGTCAGAAAATGATATCTTAGCTTGTACATAGATAAGAACCATATTTAAAGTCAAACAACCTTCAAATTCTGGAATACCAACTTGCAAGACATTCTCTTTTCCAAATAATCAGGAACAGATCTTACGACGTTGGTATAACTTTGATCCCCTTTCATCTTGCAGTAACTATAAAAGAATTCACTTAAAGATTTTGCTTTCTGATCCAAATTTTCAAGCTCTTGCCTCATTTCCATCACTTTTTTGCAAGAAACCTAACATTGACCAATAAAACATTGCCAATTGAAATCAATGGACAACATATTAAACCTTTTTTGATCATGCTGCATCAACGAACTACAAACAGAAACTAGGGACATGCAAGGGAAAATATATCATGCAAACAAAAGGAAATTCATTCATCAGATGAACATAACTTTCATGAATGTTCTTAGAAATGGGTGTGGGCCTAACTTATCCTTACAAAACCGGCTTGTAAGGTGAGGATTGCCACTTGCTTATAAACAATTGTTCAGGCCATCTCGCAATCGATGTGGGACTTCTTTAACAAATGTCAAGTACAAATTTGTTTTAAAAAGTGCATTGCACAGTGGATATAATGTCTATATAAAAATGAATAGTGGGCCAGTTCAACCAAGCGAGCTGGTCAGGTGTTTGTTACATTTAACCCAAAAAACTAATCGAACCAGCACCCTTTCTTTTAAATTTTACAATTGTGGCCGCAAATGCTGCTATAGCGGCTGCTACAGCTCTTATAGCAGAATATGCATAACACCGTGGTTTTTCATGGCAGATTCATCAAAATCCGCTACGTAATAGAGCTATAGCACCGCTATATGACAGCGGGTCACCAATTCAGCTAACAACTTATAAATATTGAATTAATGTGAGTTAGAGATGGTAAAACTTTTGCAAGGAGATCTCTCTCAGTTCCAAGATTCCATCGACAACAAAAATACAGAGACATGATTTTGTTAAGAGAGCTCTCTGTATAAGAATGCCCCATCAAAGATTGACATGTTGTGTAGCAAGGGAATCGAAGTGCGAGGATAGAGAATGTAGATTTTTATTTTTATTCTTTCAAATATCCTTAAATTAAAGTTGCTTTAAATATAATGTCAAGTATTGTCCAAAAGTGAAAAGAAAAAAAAAGGTGGAGATTGCTAACTCCCTCCTGTTCCGAAATCAGAGGAAGAAAAAGAGTGACCTTAACTCAGTGTAATTCTCTCATCAGTGTATTTCCGATACCAATAAAAGGTTTTGAAGATTGGATATAACATGGAAGTGTATCATGATAATTTAAAGCTATTATCAATGGATCATTTAAACTAAATCGCATACAATGAATTGTACCTGACATTTTCCTTGTGAATTAAAAAATCTTGTATTGATATGACTATCATCAGCTTGAATGTCAACCAGTCTACTCTTAGCAGAACATGGCATGGAATTTTTCATCATCTGAGTCTCTTGAAGCCCAGAACCCAGCTGTTGTACTTTTTTCTGTGAATAATGATGAATGTTTGTATCACCAATAGTATGTATTGCTAAATACTAAGACTAATGTGTAAGAGAGAATACCTGTAATCTCTCACGCTTAACATTCATTAATTGTAGCTTAGCCTTCTCATATGCTATTTTAAAAAGCAACAATTTCATTTCCACAACTCTGCAAAAGAAATACTTAACATTATCAACCATTAATTAGAAAGCAATTCCATAAACTTGTGCATGAAACAACACAGCCTAAATAGTGACTTAGTCAAACAGCTCATACATACCTTTTGTGTCTGGGAATATTTAGAGGATCCCTTAATTTCTTCTGAAAGAAAAATAACCATGTCATGATGTCAATAAGAAACAGGAAATTCCGAACAGAGAGCAAGTTTGATTTGAGAAGGCGTTTGTTTTCATTTCCTGTTTTCACTTTTATTTACAAAATTGCCGCATGTTTTTTATTTTCAAATGTCTGATTAGGAAGTAGTTGACAAAAAATTATATATTATTTTCAGGGTATCCTCCTATACACATCTTTGAAATCAACAAAGTGAAAACAAGATTACATCTGTTGTATTTAAAAGTCAAAACAGACAATGTTGTCTCGAAGGAAACATGTCCTTAGATATTGTCTTTAGAGGAAGTAATATGTACTAATCAGTACAAATATAAGCAGTTTGTTCATGCTATGCTATAAGATAACTAGCAAAGTGCACTAAATTCAATTATCCAATCCAACAGACCTGAGAATGAATTTCAGAAGAAAGAATATCCCATTTCTTAACTTTCTGCAGACGAACCAAAATATCTTCCAATGTGCCGATCTAAATATTGAGAGCCAAAATAGTATAAATAGCTATGATAAAATATTTTTGGATGATTAAAAAGTAAGCAAAAATATCCACAATTGTATTTGCATGCTATTATTTTCTAATTCTACAACCATATATTAGAACATACCAATCTCAAATTTAGCTTATCAAATGACGGAGATAGCAATTGTTTTGTGCAGGTTGAGAATCTTTCTAGAACCTGCAAGATAATTGAAAAAGTAAAGTCTTAATAGACCCAAAAAAACAACAAAGTTCTAACTAACTATTAATATAAAGCAGTAACCATACATGATCCAAATCATTCCATTTCTGATCTCCAAACTTTTCTCTTTCACTTGTCATACAATCTGTTTGCTCCAAAACAAACTGTAGATCTACATCCCCACTTTTATGAACCTCTTGACTTCTGTCAATCCTCCCTGTCTTCTCTATATTATCTCCATTACTTAATAACTGGACACCTTTCCTTTTCTTCCCAGAAGAAACCTCGATACCAGTTTTGGTAAGAGGGCTCTGAGCTATTTGGAGTGTAGGATGGCAGTTGTTATCAAGATCAACCCCATGCCCATCAGAATTAATCCTGTGAGACAAGGCTCGGATATCACTTAATAATTCGACACCTTTCCTTTTCTTCCCAGAAGAAACCTCAATACCGGTTTTGGTAAAAGGGCTCTGAGCTACTTGGAGTGCCAGATGGAAGTTGTTATCAAGATCAACTCCATGCCTGTCAATATTAATCCTGTGAGACAAGTCTCGGATATCACTTAATAACTCGACACCTTTCTTTTCCATCCCAGAAGAAACCTTGATACTAGTTTTGGTAAGAGGACTCTGATCTACTTGGAGTGTCAGATGACCATTGTTATCAAGATCAACATCATTCCTTTTCTCTCCGGAAGAAACCTCAATACCAGTTTTGAGAGGGCTATGAGCTACTTGAAATGCCAGATGGTGGTTGTTATCAAGATCAACACCATGCCCATCAGAATTATTCCTGGGAGACAAGTCTTGGATATCACTAGGAGGCTCTTGCAGGGAGGGAAACACAGTTGTTGCTTCTTGGATAGGACTGCTTAGATCTAAATATCTATTAGAAGGACTCCTGGCCGGTTTTCCCTTCAATTCACTCTAAATCATCCAAGCATCAAATCAGAATAACAATTCAAATGCATAGAACTGACATGTTCAGCGTCATAAAAAGAAAGAAAAATTAGTCTTCCACTGGAACCAATGTTTTGACCTTTTTGGAGACACCTTTACCCATATGTTTTAGCAAGAGTCGAAATTTTAATTTTATAAAGAAACATAACCATGACATGTTTTACTTATCTGAAATAGGATTTGCAAATTTTAATGATTAGAAAAACTTGACTGTACTGAAATATATTATACTTACAAATATCACAACCAAAAAAAGTAAGGGCAATGGACTTAAGGAAATAGACTAATATCTAAATGAAAAAATATCAGTAAATCAACTATGTTTTTTTGTAGTAGACTCTGAAAATCATGCCACAGAGAACTAACCATGAAAGGAGATGAATTAAATATCCATATTTAGAATAAAACTTGAATATTCCTTTTCTATCATTTTAGCAAATACTAACTCCACATGTTCCTCAAAGTAATAAGGATATGCAAAGGTTACAGAGACTTTTTTTCTTTGCATGAATCATAACTAAGCAAAAAACAAGAGCCACTCTTTAATTTTACCTCAATAAACTTGCTGACCTGTGTATCCTCAAAAGGTGAGCTAGGCTGTTCACTGTTTCCAACACCCGACAAATCCAATTTTTTAGCTACTGTCAGTTTGTCATATTCAATGGCTTGGCCTAGACCACTATTAACAGATTCATTCTGCATTTCCATTTGCTTCAACTCGCCATGGAAATTACTTTGACATTCTACAGATGGCAATAAAGTATGGTCCAATGATTTTACAGGTGAAGAAAAGGGTTTGGCATGCGTGCTGGTAAGAATTTCATCTTTTCTCTTCTCAACTGCGCTATCTGCCACTCTTGTTATATGCGTCTTAAGCAAGGGAGAAGCGCCAATATCCACCGGCTTAAGATTGTTATCATTGTAGGAAACATCGGACGAAATCAAACAAATTTTTTCTTCATCCTTTTCGGTGGCCACAGTCTCTTCATTTTGGCTTAACTTGCTAGTATTTATCAAAGAATCAACAACATGATCATCAGTGTTGATCAAACTTTGATGCATGTTATTCTCCAGAGTTAAACTAAAAGGCTGTTCCTCCAAAGGAGCAGTGAGGGTTTCAACTTGCTTGTTTTCAATATCTCTTTCACGAAAGAAAGAAGTCCCTGGAGAGTATTTTGAAAACCTACGTTTCAATTTATCATTTTCTTCTTTGAGAGTAGATGTGTTGGGAGTAGTCTTAAGAGTTTTCAACTTTGAAATGCTTTTACGTATGGACAACAAAGTTGCACTATTTGCGGCATGTACCTCAGGCCCAAGCATACCAGATTGCTTTAAGTTTAAGGGAGGAGTTATATAGGGAGGAGTTATATTTCCAGTACGTCTGAATGAATCAGGAGAAACCATAAATGCTAGTTTATTTGCAGAAAAGGACAATGGTGAAAACTCATGTACTGGATGATTTCCAGTAACTTGATCAGACTTATTATTAGAGTCATTCACTTGTCCCCTGTCTTTAGAATTACTCTCATTTCCGGGGACTTCACAGAAACCCAGTTCATACTTAGCAGCCAAATCTAACTTATCACCTTCATCCATCTTTGGTGGGGTTCCTCTATTAGCCTTAGCAGAGTCCAATTGTTTACAAGCTAACGGAGTTGCATCATTAACAAACTCCTTAGTGTTCTGAAAATGAATATAAAAGATAATAAGATATCACTTATCGATTACTACTTCAATGGATTTATACAAGTTCACAGACATAATAGCATATATAAAGGATAGCCACAACAGTAACATCATAAACCATGCACAACTAAAACTTGACAATATTACATTAACTATCGGCAACTAACTAAAAGGTAAAGATCCTAACATCTGAAATAAAATAAACTTTGAAGCATACAGGAAACAAGTCAGCTGGGAGAACTGAAACAGCCAACAAGAATGATAGAACCCACATTGATTCCAGCAAAACACAAGATCTTCCATTCCTAAACCTTCATTATTCCCCGACTGTTCCAATTTCCAAGTCATATAAATGGACACATAAGAATGCAAATTCCAGCAGAATGCAAGATCTTCAATTCCTAAACCTTCATTACTCCCAGCTATTCCAATTTTCAAGTCATATAAATGGACGCATAAGAATGAAAGTTGTCTCAATGCCTACATTTTTCCACTAAGAAAGACTTGAACATGAGACAAGTAGAAAAAAGCTCCTTGCACTTGGACAACAGTCATTGAAAAAATGTAACAACTTTAGGCTACCATGAAAAAAGAATGTTGAGTGAAAACATATAAACAAATAATTTAATAACCTTGGTTGAAGACTCAGAAGCAAATGCAGTATCATGGGTGATTTGATGAACAGGAGAGTTAACTAAATATTCCAAGTTGGGTAAAACTTCCATATGATTTGCAATTGGTGAATGTGTGGCTAACTTATCACCTTCATCCATCTTTGGTGGGGTTCCTCTATTGGCCTTAGCAGAGTTCAATTGTTTACACGCTAACAGAGTTTCATCATTAACAAACTCCTTAGTGTTCTGAAAATGAAAATAACAAATATCACTTGTCAATTACTACTACTTACACAAGTCACCATACGTAATTGCATATATAACTATACAAAGATAGCCAAAACCACAACAATATCAACATAAACTATGCATGACTATAATTTAATGCATTACAACAACTATATGCAACTAACTAAAAGGTAAAGACCCTAACTAACAAGTCAACTGAGAAAACTGCTGAAAACAAATGGCCTAAAAGATTTTCAACCTTGGTTGAAGACCCAGAAGCAACTGCAGTATCATGGGTGATATGATTTGCAATTGGTGAATGTGTAGCGTTTGAACCTAATGGGGAGACACCATCCAAATCCTTGCTTCCCTGTGCCAAAATTGCAACCAACCCAGGAGAAAGTCTTCCATAATCATAGGTTTTTGGCTGTTCCCCTTCAATGCTCATGGCATCTGAATCCCCGCTGGCACTCGCCACCACCGGCAACTGAGGCACTCTCTTTTCACGATCAGTGAGTTCCATGAAACTCCCCGGAGTAGCACTGCTTAGACCGGGTGTGCTCACCGTCGCATCAAACCTAGTCGGCGTCTTCAGATCCCCTGAATCCGAACGTGCTAGACTTCGGTAATGCATAGAAAAAGCAGTTGAGTCCATCGTGATGTCGTCAGAGACACCAGAATCCGATAATCTTTCCGGTTTGATGAAATCAGTAGACACAGGACCGCGGAATTCGTCATCTAAAAATCAAATTTGTGAGAAATTCAAAAACAATAGCAATTCGTACAATTAGCTACTACATGAAATTAGGGTTATGACTCACCATCAGTGTCGTCATCGGCATTGATGCTGCTTCCGCCGGGAGAAGGGGAACCAATAGGTTGCAGGAAGGAGTTTCTAAGATCGACCGCTTCGTCAGTGGAAATACGGCGGCGGTCAGGTTCGTCATCGTCGCTGTCTCCGGCGAGTTCGCGGAAGAGACCTAGAGTTTCGGCAGGGACGTCGGAAGAAGAGGAGGAGTGGTCGTCGTCGGGACGGAATATGTGGACGGAGGTGATTTCGTTGTCGGCGAAGCTAACGCGGCGTGCTCTTTTTCTGTTGAAGGCTATGGTTTCTTCTTCAGTTTCGGTGTTGTTGGATTTGGAAGGTTCCATTGGTGTGTTCTCAGTGTTTGTGTGTGGAGATTTTTTGTGCGGGAAAATGCATTTTGTGAGTGCCTTTGTTGGTTTCAAAAAGACTCTCTAGATGCCGTTGTGTTTGTTTAGTTTCTTAAATTTTATTCATCATCCTTATCATTAGGGATTTAGAGCATCCTCAGCACACAAAGTTTGAATACTTAACTGGGTCTCACATGTACACATTACATATTTATTATCTTTTAATAATAGTATTTAATAAGTACTTATTTTCTCCAATCCAGCACCTCTTAAAAGTTTTAAATGAGTTCTCATCAATAACTCCACATCATTACAATAATTTATTATTTAATTGTCTATTTTATAATATTAAATTAATTGGATTATAAAATTACAAAATTAATATCTACTATTTTTTTATAATTTGAAAAATAATTAAAATTCAAAATAATAATTAAAATTCAAAAATTAATTAAAAATAACAAATTTTAAGAATTACATAAGTTAAAAATAATTTAAAATAACATTACATAATTTTAAAAACAACTAATTTTGCTAGAGAATGTTTTGTGTAATTTTTTTTTACTATATGATAACATTTTTTCTAACGTAATAAACAAATTAAATAGAGCACCAACAACTCTTTTCCTTTGGCATTAAAATTTTTTACGGTGAATTTATTTATGTTTGCCATGCTACTTTCAAAAGTGTGTGTTGTGTTTATACCAATTAATCCATTTATTTGTGCATTGTAAAAATTTACATTAATTTAAATTAAGTATATAAAAGTAAGTGGGTCATATAAAAGGTATATTTTAATGTAAAAATTAAAGTGGACCTAGAAGGAGAGAGAGGGTGCTTATTTGAGACCCAGTACCTATTAGGTACTCAAATGAGTATTGCTCCAATGGTAGTACTTAATAAGTACTGTTTCTTATTGAAATAGGTACTACCATTGGAGATGCTCTTAGCTATCTATTTTAAAAAATAATCACAAAAATTAACTTCATTTTTTTAACATATTTTTTATGACTAAATAAATAAATTTATCTCTGAATTTTCACATATCAATCAAATTTGTTCATGAATTATTCGAAATAAATAAAACGTCTTTGAATGTCAAATTTATACTTGTACACATTTCGACATTCAAGTTAGTATTTATGTGAAGTGAAGATTTTAGAGAGTGAGTAAAGGTACTTAAATTTACTCCTCTGCGCGAAACTAGTGTCATAAATGTGAGGACGAATACGATGTCCTCGACATTAATGGTTATTAGAATAACGGTTGAACAACCATGATTCACACTAAATGTAAATCATTTTGATGGGAGTGTTTATAAGTCGTGTTGTTAGTATATTCTTACTACACTTTTTATATTTTATTTTTTGTAAGTCCAAATGCATGAACAAGTGGAATTGTGCACTTTTAAGATCCATTTTAATGATTTATTGGCTAAGGCATTCCATGAAGATAATGGGAGTGCATTCTTAATGAGAAGTTGGTGAAAAATCAATGCATACATGTAAAATTCGTGATTTATGGCAAATGGAAACGTTACCAAAAGCTTAAAGATGAGAAGAGACGAAGTTTTAGCATTGAGACCTGACCATTGAAGGTGGAAAAACACAAGAAAAAAATTTACAGGGGGAAAAACAAAACTCACCTACATTGCAGGGGGTATAAGCCTATTTACCCTATATATATTGATGGTGCTTCCGATTAGAACTTTGCAAATTAGTGATCATTAAAGCAAACAATACGAAGGAAACATGAATAAAATATAAAATATGTACATACAATTAGAAGAAGCAATTAAAGAATTAATGTAAGTAACCCACCTTAATCCATGTTGAAATGTCAAAAAAAAAAAACTACATATTAAAATGTCAAATTTGAGTGAGAAAGCATGATTGTAAAATTATTTAATGGATAGATTAAAAAAGATTGTGTGTACCAAAAAAATATAGTATTGAAAAGAAATGAATATGAATATTGTCGAAGAAATATGGAGAATATATACTATGTAGACTAAAAGAATAGATCAAATAATAGAAATTGTTATTGTGTGACTAGTTTTGCTAGTGTATGGTTGGTTTTGGAAGTTAAAGAAGATTGTGAAAAAAAACTACTACGAGCATTGTGGTATTTTAAAAAAAATGCTACACCAATCTTTAATTCAATCACTATTATATTTCCCTTTTATCTAAATGGATACAAAGATTAATTTCTTTGCTTTCAACTTTACAAAATCAATCGATTCAAAACCAATTTTCATCCCAAACCAATCAGGCAAAAGTGAAAACTTATGAAACATATCCACACTCTTCGAATTAGATGTGCACTGGTGTCAAACATGTGTTGGTATTGTACTAATGAAACACATTCCTTTTTGGCCCGGCTTATTTTTTACTTTTTATTTTAGCTTAAACGAAATAGAGAAGTATAAAATTATATTTGACACTATTTTTTCTTAAAAGTATTAGAGAAATAAAGTAAAGAAGTAAAAAATAAAAAAAAAAGTGAAGTCAAACACAATTTTTTCCTTCTTTACTATTTTTAAGAAGAAGAAAAAAAGTAGAAAATAGTTTCATTGTAATTCTAATTAGTTTTGTCTTCAATTCTTTCTCACACTTTAGGGTCTGTTTGGTTCAAAAGATGAGATGCGAGGGGAGGGATTTTAATGAGGGAAGGGGAGGGAAAAAAATTTAATTGCAAATGTGTTTGGTTCAGGAGGGGAGGGATGACAAAATTAAATTACTTTTTTACCCTTATAATGTTACAATAGTTTCAAAATTTAAAAACTATTCAATTTATAAATAATTAAATATAAAAACTCAATTTTGTCAAAAAAAATATAAAAAAACTCAATATGCTCAAAAACTCCACAAACTAAATTTTTTATTGATAATAATTTTATGTTCTTGATTATTGATCTAACCTAATAAATAATTTAAAAAATTAATTTTATACTCTGTCATGAAAAAAAATTAAATTCTACACAAAAAATTAAATTAATTTTTTAATAGACAAAAATGAGCATGCAAGTGTAATATGGAACTCAATATAACAAATATAAAGTCTTTTTTAAACATAACCTAACAAAACAAAGTTTAAAACAAAAAGGAAAAACAAAAAACAAAAGTATTAGCGTTATTTAAAATAACCAGGCAAGACAAAACAAAGCAAAAAATAATAATAATATATATATATATATATATATATATATATATATATATATATATATACTAGCCGCCAACGTGCCCGTTTGTGTGATCGATATATTTTTTTTTTTTATCAATATTCTCTATTGTGCAAATATAAATAACTACTTAATCTCCTTTTTTATTGGACTTAGTTAATTGATAACTACTTAACCTCCTTTTTTGTTGTGCCTACTTATTAAGAAGAAAAAAATATTTTTTTTTACTATAAAAAAACTAAAAACCTATTTTTATGTGGAAGTTGTGCTTAGTTTTTTTTTTGTAGTTTTTTTAAGGGTAAAATAGGAATATTGAAAAAGTAATCCCAAAAATTTGTATCCCCTTTATATATTAGTATAGATATAAGAAAATTGGTTAATCATGTAACAACAAAGTTGTATGGAAATTTGTATCAAAAAAATTGTATATATACAACGTAAAAAGCATGGTTAAAAAAAACGTAAAACAAAAAGCCTGGAAAAAAAAATACTGTAGTTAACAAAGTAATCAACAAAAAAATAGTTATGGATAATAATAATCAATTTGACAAACCCTTTGGGTTGGTATGATGGTATTGGCTTGAAATTTGGGAGTGTGCTCCTCCTTAAAGTCTCAGGTTCGATTCCCTTTGTGCTAATTTAGGTGGACTAATTTAGCTTCTTAAAAAATCAATAAAAATATTAGTAAGTTAGCAATATAAAAAAGATAACTTTTTATTTAAAAATAAAAATGAGGATGGATTTTGCTCCCATCCCCTCCTAAAATTTGAACCAAACACATTTAATTAAAAATATTCTCTCCCCCCTTCCCTTTTCAAATGTGATATTTCATCTTAATTTTTACATTTTTTAATTTTTTAAGCATACATCAATTTTATAAAAAAAGATGTTATTTAAAACAATCAAATTTCAACGGACGGATTTATTAAAAATTAAAACAGAAATCTTCACACTGAAAATGATTACTCATTATATGTATATATATATGGGAGCTTCTATGGTGCAGTCCAAAAAGTGACTGCATGGTTGAAGTTGCCACTGTGGCCAATAATAAAAGACCATTGACTTAGTCAATTTTCATATCAAATTATATAGTGTATGAAGGTCTATCATGTGTCATGGACCTCATTACATATCAACCCTCGTTAAGTTAATAATAATTTATAAATTAAAAACTTAAAATTAAGTATATATTTTAATTTTAACTAAAAAAAAAAAAGAAGAGAAGAAAGATAGATGTTAATGTTCATGTTCATCCAAAAACACAATCTGCAGAATCTTCACCCTATCTTCCCAAATCCATGCCTCACATAGCCATCCCATCACCTTCAATTTTTGGGAGTCTTCTCACTGAACAACACCCTAACCTTCATTTCCAATCACCGATCCCAAATCCTCCAATAACAAACAAATTTTTTTCCGGCGAGGAAGACGACAAATTTTGGAGACGAAAATTCCGGCATAACGTGAAGTTTTTCGTGAAATCAAACGCAAAACTTTGAGATTTTTGAAGAAATAAAAAGATTTTGATATGTTTTTAGATTTGAATTTTAAGGTGTTTTTGATTGAAAATGAGTTTGAAAATCATATAGAAATTGATTTCGGATGGTATATGTGATTTTAAACATTGATTATTGTGTTAAAATATCCAAAATATATCGGGTCCACTTTGGGTCACCGGGTCGTATTCTGACCCGGCTGGAGGTTGAAGACAACCAGTTTTTATTTTAAGAAAATGTATTCATAAATATCAATAAATAAAAATTCATTGAAAGATTATTTCATAAATATGACTTAGCGTGGTGGATGTGTTTACTTTGTTGTCACTTAAAACAAGGATGGCAGTTCGAGTCTCATAGTCTTTTATTTTGAAAATTGTTTTTTTCTCTCTCTTTCATTAACTACGCAGTACGCACGGTGTCAATGAAAAAAAAAGAGTTTAATTGTTATGCACCGTCGGTATAAAGTTATTTTACACATGCAATCAATAAAAATGATTTAAATTTCCATGTCATATAAAGATAGTGGGATGAAATGGGATGATGTGGCGGAATACATGGTTGTTATTGGTTGACAGTGTAAAATAATTTTACACTGTCAGTGCATACAAATTAAATTCTTTATCATATATTAAGTTTTTTTTTTTTTTTTCACATCATGATATACTCTACTATGTTTACGTAGATGGAAGAAATATAAAAGTGTGGTTTCATATTGTCACTGGTTCACCAGATTCAAGTTTCATTTCATACGGTACCAATTAATGTTGAAAATAAGTGTTCAAACTTCAAAGAAAGAGACTTTAAAAAAAGGAAAATGTTAACAGTGTCATTGGGTATTAGTTAAAAAAACAAATGTGGTAAAATAATCTTGAAACTTGTGCAATTAACCTTTTAAAAATATAAATAATATTATTTTCAATGTAAAATTTTCTTATTTTGATATCTTTAACTAATGTCCGAGGACACTAGTTAACAGAACCCTTAAGAAAAACAGGAGAAAAATTTACAGAAATAAATTAATTGACTAATTAATAAGTAATCAAACGCTATAACAAATCCAGCCTAAATATCCTACCTACAATTAAGTATTGTAACGTGCCAAACTTCCCATTTTCCAACCATCCAAATTCTACTACTTTTTTAAAAAACAAAATATATTCATCTTTCCAACTTCCAATATATTAGTCAAAGTTTACTTTATTTTTAATTAATTAGTTTTTACGTCATTAACTTCAATCGGAGTATGATCATCGGTCAAAGAAGATTTTAAAAAACGATCGCGGTCGCACTCCGGTTACGTAAAAGTTTTCGCAATTTCGGTTGGTACAAATGTTACGACACTAATTGCGGTCGTCGCGGTGTGAATTAATCACAATTTATTTTTTAATATAAATAACGATGATAACAGTAACGGTATCGGCACCTGCCAAATCCTTTTTGTCGTGACCGTTTCGCGGTCGCGGACCTTTATTTAAAATCCTTAATAGTTAATACTAGAGTTTTAGTTTAAATGAACCAGAGTATAATTATCAGTCAAAGATTATGGTTAATAGTGATTCAATTGAAATTGAATAAAATTTTAAGTCAATTGAAATGGAGTAAATTTTAATTTGAATTACTAGTCGAATATATTTTTATAATAAATTTTAATTTTTAATGATTATTTTTAAGTTTTACTTTATCTTAATATAATAAAACGAGAGTAACTAGAGGCACCCTAAACCCTAACCCTAATATGAATGGTCTAGATTTTGACACTTGAAAAAAAAAAATTATATCAAAGGCTATGATAAAAACTTAAATAATCAATTTTTAAACAAATATTATGTTGCCACATCAATTAATGAATGTGACACGTCATGTGTTTAAAACAAACAAAAAAAATAAATATGAGATATGTCAAAAAAAAGAGTAATGGATAAACATTAATAAAACAAAAAAACTAATAATCAGTTACGAAAATTATGTATAGATTCAATCTATACAAAAAAAGAGAAAAGGGATAAACATTAATAAAACAAAAAAAACTAATAATCAGTTGCGAAAATTATGTATATATTCAACTTAATTGAGCGTTATAAATACAAGCACCCTCAAACTATTTTTCTCTCACTATATTTTTTTGTTATAATTTATATATTTGTCTTCATATATTTATTTTATTTCTATATTTTATTTTGAATTTTGAATTTGTATGTGTCAAATCTAAAATCGTTTGTCTATGTTTGATTTGCAGTTTTTTTTGTTCGTTTTGTTATAGTATTATTGCTAATCTAGAGAATTTGTTACGGTTCTATCAACATGAAGTTGTTATTGTTACACAACCTCTATTTATTATCGAGTAAGTTTTAAACTTTATGCAATTTTATTTATTTATTTGTTTAATTATATATTTTTTATTTCACTCATCTACTTAATGATTTATTGTTCTCTTTTTTCTATGTTTTGATTTTTATTTCTCTTTTTGTTTATGTTTTTAGTATAATTATAGTATTTTTTCACTAACTATGTGTTTAATAATCATTCACCTTTTATGCTAATTCAATAGTGGTCAATGCATAGATTTCTTCTAACAAATTTTTTTCTCTCTCATATTTTTATACATTTACAGGTAAAATTGTATTCAAGTGCAGAAGATTTGAAATATTATTAAAATAAATGAGGACAAATTAGATTTTTTAGTAGTACTTTCTTTTTATACATTATTAGTAGATTAGAAGATTTATTTTATGTGTGTATTTATCTTTTTTGTAAAAAAATTTATTGGTTTTCTTTTGTTTCTATATTTATGCATCGATTTGTATATAATATTTTTATTTTATTCTTTCTATAATTTTTCTATATTTCTTTAGTGAAATTACAATGAAGAATACACAATTTAGAATATTATCCTATTTTTATGAATAAATTCAACTATAATCGTTATTTTATTTTTTTGTTCTTATATGTTATACATAGATTAATGTATAATTGTTATGTTGTATATATCTTATTTTTCCTATAATTCTTTTAGTGAAATTATAAAAATAAATATAAAATTTAGAATATTATCTTATTTTTATGTATAGATTCGTATTATTTTTTTGTATTTATCTTATTATTTCTAAATATTTTCTATAATTTATTTGGTGAATTACAACGAATGATATAAAGTTTATAATATTATTAAAATGTACATGGAAAGAATAGTAAACTTAGTAGTAATCAACGTTATTATATTTTAATAAATAAATTAAAAGTATATAAAATCAAATGAATAAAAATAGTTATCATTTATCGTGACATACACTAATACCAATCAATATTTTTTTCCCTTAAAAATAGGATTTAACCTTGAGAAATTAAGATATATACTTAAAAAATATATCTAAAAAACGCTCACAAAGAGAACTTTTTTTAACAATGCAATAAGGATATACATGAAAAAGACATAACAACTGAATTTGTGTTTTTTTTACAAGATATGCATCCAATAAAAAAAAAGTTGACTTAAAAATAGATCTAATTTTTTGTCGATTAAATTAATAATGATTTATTTTAATTAAAAATAAGTACAAATACGTGGTAATAGATATACATTTCGTTACGAATATGGTTTGAAAATTAGCATTATAGATATACTTTTTTCATGTAATTAAGCAATAAGGATATACTTGAAAAATACATAACAATTTTTTTACAAGATATGCGTCGAATAAAATATAATAAGTAAATATTGTCTAAAAAATAGGTATCATTTAAGTTCATATTATAATAATATAACTTTCGTTATGATTAATTTTTTTCGTAATTTAGAATAACTAATATTAACAAAATATATTTATATAATATTTATTGTTTGTATGTTATGTTTAATAAAACTAAAATTATCTTCTTCTTTTTTTTTTATATAGACTCTAAAATTATCATCAGTACTAAAAATTTATTGTAATATTAAAATATCCAAACACAAAAGGCTTATTGAGTATAAGAGCTTATGATGTAAGTTCTCATACTATAAGCTCTAATTCTATAAACACCTGTATAAGCTATTTATCCAAACGGGCCTTAAATGCTTACTACTACACATTATCAACATTTTTATTGTATAATTGAATTGAATGATTGAACCCGTGCGAGCACGGGTAAAAAGTCTAGTTTATATAATTTTTAAGTCATTAGCTTCAATTAGATTATAACTCAATCAAATACTAGATTTATGGTGTTTAAGTTAAAATGGAGTATAATCTTAAAATTAAATAAAATAACACTTTATTTTTAAACTTTACTTTATTTTTATAATTTTTAAGTCACTAATTTCAACCGAAGTATCTCTCTCAGTCAAAAACTAAGATCAATAGTCATTCAGTTGAATCGGGGTATAACCCTCAAC
The DNA here is from genome assembly GCA_030408175.1 of Trifolium repens. Lineage (NCBI taxonomy): Eukaryota > Viridiplantae > Streptophyta > Magnoliopsida > Fabales > Fabaceae > Trifolium > Trifolium repens. The sequence goes on along the minus strand of CP125841.1, from coordinate 26,148,595 downwards.
CATATAATAGGGTTAAAAATGCTTAAGTTGAACCAGGGTATAATCATCGGTCAAAAACTAAGATTAATAGCACATTAATTAAGGGTCTGTTTGGCAAACCCAAAAAACTGACTTATAGCTTATGTCTTATTATAAGCTAAAAGACTCGTTTGGTAACAGTTTTTCAAAAAGAGCTTGTAGCTTATTTTACTGACTTATAACTTATTTTTCATAAGCTAATTCAAGTAGCTTATGAGCTTATAGCTTATCATTTTTTCTTCCCATTTTACCCTTATGATTTTATCTTAAATCCATTTTTATCCTTTACTATAATTTTTTATATAGTATAATTTAAAACAAAATAAGTATGTTGTGCCTACTTTTTTTTACGTTGTTACACTTGCACCTATCTATTTTTCTTTTACTGTGTTGTATACCAATTATTTTTTTTACTTTATTTGTATAATTTGCAAGTTATTAACTTCAATTAGGGTATATCCCTCGATCAAAGACTAGGGTAAATAGCTTAAGTTTAATCGAAGTATTATCCTCCGTAAAAAACTATAGTTAATAATGCTTTAGTTGTATAATCTTTAGTCAAACTTAATGACTCTTTCTTTAAAATCAGGTTTCCGATCAAACTGCTATTACAATCGGTCTATACATTTGGAGTCCGATCATCAAAATCTCATTCTCATTATATTTTCAGTCCAATTAGGTGATATTAAACGGTCAGATGAGTAAAATTCAAAATCTAAAGTCAAAATCGTTAGTTTTAGTCAAACTTCATTACTCTTTCTTTAAAACTAGATTTTCGATGAGACTGTTATTACAACCGGTAGGTCTATACATTCCGAGTTCGGTCATCAAAATTCTCATTCTCATTAGTTTGTTAGTCCAATTAGATGATATAAAGCGGTTGAATTGATAAAAATCGAAATCTCCGGTCACAATCGTTAGTTTTAGTCAAACTTCATGGTTCTTTCTTTAAAACTAGGTTTTCGATCAAACTGTTATGACAATCGGTGTATACATTTAGAGTCCGATCATCAAAATCTCATTTTCATTCTATTTTCAGTCCAATTAGGTGATATTAAACGGTCAGATGAGTAAAATTCAAAATCTAAAGTCAAAATCGTTAGTTTTAGTCAAACTTCATGACTCATTCTTTAAAACTAGGTTTCCGATGAGACTGTTATTACAACTGGTAGGTCTATACATTCCGAGTTCGGTTATCAAAATTCTCATTCTCGTTAGTTTGTTAGTCCAATTAGATGATATAAAACGGTTGAATTGATAAAAATCGAAATCTCCGGTCAAAATCGTTAGTTTTAGTCAAACTTCATGGTTCTTTCTTTAAAACTAGGTTTTCGATCAAACTGTTATGACAATCGGTGTATACATTTAGAGTCCGATCATCAAAATCTCATTCTCGTTTGTTTTTCAGTCCAGTTAGGTATTTTATAACATTTTTGTAAATATTTTATTCTAAATTAATTTTATACTTTAGTATAATATCAATCATTTTTTTGATCAAGTATAATATCAATCTTAAATATAAAAAAAATCAATGGACATGAACTTTCACAATTTTTTTTTTTTAAAACATAAGAATGAATTCACAAGAATAATAATAAATATAGGGCCCGTTTGTTTGAGATTAAAATAAAATAGATTTTTTTAAAAAAATCTATTTTGAAAAAATAGATTTATTTTGTAGAGATTTTGAAAAAAATCTAAAGTTGTTTTGTGTTTGTTTACCATTATAAAAATCATTTTTGAGAACAAACACATGGTTCATGTTTTAAAAAAAAATAGATTTTGAAAGAATCTATTGGAAATAGCTTTTCATTTTGGACTCAAAAATGATTTTTTTAACAAAATGATTTTTATAAAAATCTGAAACAAAAACATCAAAAATAAAAAAATGATTTTTTTAACAAAAAAATAGATTTTTGTGAGAAAAAATCTCAAACAAACGGGCTCATAAAATACAACACAAAACAAAATATGTATCACTGCAATCCATTTTCTTAATCTTACAATTTTTTTAAAGAAGTCTTATTTTTATGCACTGAAATAGTATAAATTTATTTAATTAAAGATGCTACAAGTACTTGTAACAAAAAAAAATGCTAATCAATTAATTTTAATTCATATAGACATGATTGTGATAACCATTACAACACAGATAATCCGAAATATGTACTTGTGTATTGCATAAAATTAACAAAATATGTTTATAGGCAAGCTGGTAAGTGTCTCAACCTATTCTGTATAGGTTCCGTGTTCGAACCCTAGATGTTCCTTTTTTGGCCTTTTTTTTGCTGTAATTTTATTTTAATCAATACTGTTTGTAAAAAAACGTTAATGTGAAACGTTGCCAACAGGTTTCGAACTCGTGACATGTAGGCAGAAGGAAAACACAACAACCGCTACGCCACATGAACAAGTTGTTAATTTCATTGCGTTATGTGATACTTATACTTGAAAACAAAGTAGCGTAAATATATAAAATCAATATCATCATCTTCAACCTTCAGCCGGGTCACTTCGACCCGGTTCCAGACCCGCGACACCAGCATGAAACCCGACAGTTTCAGCTCTATTTAAACATCGAAAATAACAATTGATTATTCAAAAACATCACAAAAACCATTTACAATACATTTATCGTTTTAATTTTGATTCAAATAGTCTAAAACAAAAGACCTAAAATTAAATTTTTCAACTGGTCTATGTTTGTATTTGTGTCAAATCTGTGTTTTTGTTCATTTAAATGAATAGAAGAAATGGAAAGGGATGTAAAACCGTAAACTCCAGAGCAAAATCATATGAAAACAACAATGGTAAAATTTCAAATCTGTCAATTGAAATAAAAGAAGAATAAAAGGTTATGAGTTTTAGATATGGGTTTCTCAAAAGTTTTGATTTTGTATACTTTATGAAGAGATGAATATGGGTTTCAGATCTGGGTTTCTCAAAAGTTATGAAGAGCTGAATATGTGAGAAAATCAGATGTGGATGAATGATGAAGTTTATTTGATTTGATTATTTGTTTTGATTATTTGGGAATTAGGATATGAATTATAATTATTAAAACAATATTAAAATTGTGTTGTTGAGATTTATTTGCAAAAATAATAGACAAGGAGGTGTATGGTAACTGACTGCACCATATAAATCTTATGTGGAATTTGACCAAGTATTTCATTGGCCAGCTAAGCAACTTCACCCATGCAGCCACTTTTTGGACTGCACCATAGAATTCTCCTATATATATAGCAACGCCCATAATTCAAAAAGTGAACGTTCTCTGCGAATTCACACTGAACTATAAGCAAAGCAAAGGAGAAGAAGAATTGAACATTCCTTCAACATTTCTTCAACCTTCAACGTTCAACCTTCAACACTGAGCACTCAGAAGGTACTCAAAAATTCCTTACCACAAACCCAATTCAAACAAATAGAAATATAAATAAGGCATGCAAAATCCAAAAGTACCTTCAAAATTGAGCTGATAAAGTTCTAATTCCAAAGGAAATATCAAAACTTTGTTCTCAGTGTGAAATGAAAAACGACGTCAACATTGAGACATCAATAGTCATTTGAACAAATAGTATAATCAAATGCAATCCAGTGTGTCAGTGTTAAACATTGATACATGTTAGACAATAAATACACCTTCAATGTGAAGTGTTGGTGTTGTTCTGGCCACTGATTGATTTAGATTGTTTTCTTGTGTCCTTGTAGCAAGCAAATGAGATGATAAATGTGTGACTGGATGACAAGGTTACAAAGCTTCATGCAAAGCTTGTTGGAGTTCGAAAGTGGGATGTCTGTTGCAAGTAAGTCATTCTCATGGTTTTAAATTGCAGTTACAGTCGCAGATTGCAATCATTAATACTGCATATAGTTTTAATTTTAAATGCGGTTGATAAAACTTCATTTGCAATCGCGGACGCATCAAAGTCTTGATGTTGTGGACTAGTTTTAAAAACCTCGGTCTTTCTCACTATCTTTTACTTTTATTAGGCTAATTAATGGTTTAGCTTAATTGAATTTTGAAAATTGAAAAATCAGTACCTGCTATGATTTTACAACTGATCTTTGTTATGTTGGTAACAGTTTTTTGAACTATGTTCAATGATTCCACTGACTGGAAGCGGAATCTTAGTTCAAAAATTGCTTACAAAGTATGGTTTGAAGGCTAGCAGGTAAAATATAATATGAAAAATTAATTTAAATATCTTGCTTGTTAGAATTATTGAGAAACAATTGCAAAAAATTTGGACACATTTTTCATGTAAATATGGTCAGTTTTGGGAAACATCAATGCTACATAAATTAGCAATGCAATGTATAGATTTGCAATGCAACACAGATCATTGAACAATTGTACAAGAAAAATCATTAAACTGATCGGTCGCATGAGTCAATCATTAAAGAGTTGGTGCCGTTGGAAAACACATTGCAAACACTTTAGGTAGTTAGGAATCATAGAAGGAATGATCTAAAATTTCTCTATCGAGTCATTGATGAAATCTATCAAGTGAGGGGAGTTGAGAGAGGAAACAAGAGAAATTACGGATTGCTTTTGCTGTGCAATTGAGGACAATTTTTTAGTCACTTTAGTAACTCTCTTGATATTGAGTGATTGAAGCTTACACTCATTCACGCTCAATACTATTGAGTTTGGTGTGTGGCCTGATAGCAGGTGGTCCAATGGATCTCAGAGAGACTCTAATACCATCTTAGAATTTTATACTGGATCTAACTTAACTTTACAAAACCGGCTTGTACGGTGACAATTTCCTCCTACTTATAAACTCATGTCAGACCATCTCACATCTGATGGGAGATTTCTTAACACTAACTTCTTGTAACTCTTGTGTATCTCTTGCACAGACTCGTTGATAGGTAGATCATAGAGCTACTCTCCCCCAAACGTAGGTCAATTTGGGACAAGTGGTTATTAATTTTTTTTATGTCGGAAAGGTTGGGAACAATATAATTGTGCCAAAAAAAATTGTTTTGGACTTTCTTTTGCATGATAATGAATTTAGTCCCATCAAACTATAAGACACTAATAGAAAAGCGGACAGACAGGCACAGTGATATTCACACGTTAGCACAATATAAATAGGCCTGAGTTCAACAAATGTTTAATATTCTGCATGATAAAGAGGTGGCGGCCTGGAAGACCAACGTCTGCTAACATAGTATTCTACGACTTATTAGGCCAATTATCTTTATACTCAAAATTTATATTGCGTTAACGTCAGTGGTTATCCAAGACTCTGGACCAGGGGATGGAGACTTTTTAACATGATTATTAATTTTAATAATATAAAAAATAATTTAAACATATAATCAAGTTTTAATGTTGTGATTTTTTATTCTTATTTGAACTTTTTTTCTTTTCTCTAGAGCACTTATTTTTTTAGTACATAAAGCACTTATTAGTATGACCTAAATAATACCTCTATTGTTTAGATTCATTTCAATAAGTGTAATAAAAGATTTTTGTTTACAATTGAGGTCAGAAGAAGTGTCCACGTGAGCTTAACTCAGTTTGTAGGAATATCACATTATATATGCAGTGAGTTGTGATTCGAAACGCATATATCCCACCTATTTACCTGGGTGATATTTCTAACAACTAGACTACTTTGAAAAGAAAAAAAAAAGGTCAAAGAAAGTAATAATTAACATTACGTTGAATTTTTCTTACAAGAAATTTTTTTTACATTGAATTTTGAAAATATAACTAATAGGAGCATTTTTTTTTAAGAACAAGGACAATTAAAAATGAAAGGGAGCATATGTTATAATAATTTATATTTCATATTTAATACTCCTTCTAAAAATTTCACTTATTGTGAGAGTGTTATGTACCAAAACATACAATGCAACCCTTCATTTTGTAGCTCCACGGGAAAAGAGTTTTATAAGCATGCGTTTGGTTTCAATTCTACATACCCTAAATTCAATTCTGCAGTCAAAATAAAAAAAAACTTTATGTTTGGCTATTCACCAAAATCAATTCTAGGGTGAGCATAATCAATTCTGGTTGAAGCCATAGTTCCTAGCTTATTGGTGGGGTAGAATCAATTATGCATTTATGACATTCTGATTGGATAGTGCTGACAACATGAATTAATAATGCTTATGTTCTTGGATATTCTTTTTTTTGGTTTACAATGTTGACAATGAGGATCGAACTTAGAACCTCATGCATACTACCTAAATCCCTCACTACTAGATCAAACCTAGTGGCTTATGTTCTTGGATATTCTATTGTCTATTTGTAGTTTTTATTTGAATACTTCATATTATTATGCTAATTTAATGCTGTAATTTTGTTTTATGTTTTGACAATCACTATAAATAAGAATAATGTATCTTATATGAATTTATCAATGCTCATTATGATAATTATACAACCAAAATCAATTTTGTTCAAAATTATCCAAACAACATGAATCGATAACAATCAATTCTAAATTATTGTATCCAAACATAAATCAATGTTATCAAACTCAATTCTGTCAAAATCAATTCTACCAAACTCGATTCTGTCAAAAGCAATTATGTCCACCGCAGAACCAAACACATACTAATTCCATTAACTAAATTTTTTAACTTTGCACTTTGCAGTAACACGTCAATCTAACTTTGCAGAATTAAAGTGTTTACTGACATCGGATTATCGGAAAATGTATGTATTGAGCTCAACGAGTATGTGTAACGTTGAAGAGAGATGAGCGTGCAATGGGTGCAAGACTTGAAAATTGAGAGAGTGCCAATTAATTAAAAAGTAGGTTATTGGTGTAAATTTAATAAGCTGAGGGGGTTCATATGCACCCTCTGACTACAAGCTAGATCCGCCAGTGGCTAACGTCTACTGATGCGTGAATAGATCGATTTTAAGATAGTCTGTCTGATGAGATAACCGCATTTTTATTTAATGATTTTTTACATTTAACTCAACGTCTCTTCATGACTTATAATAAAAAAATGTGTATCATACAAACGGGCATGGCCTGCTAGTAATCTATATTTATATCTATAATATTAATAAGCAAGGACGATTTACATTTCTCTCTCCTAGAAATATTCTTCTCTTAGCAATTCTCACTTCTCCTTCATTTGACACTAAATACTATTATTATAATAAATTTCTATAACATTAATTAATTAATTGGTAATTAATTAAAATTCGTGCATAAAATATAACATAAAAAATTCACGGTAAATATTTTTTAAAGACAATTATCTTATAAAATTCGTGCATCAAACATAACATAAAAAATTACTTTTTTTCAAGACTATAAAAAATTATTATAATTTATATACATAAATTATTTTAAATGAAAAATCAAATTTAAATGGTTTAACCAAATTTTAATGTATATTCTTTATGTTTTTATTCATTTATTGTATTATTAATAAAATAATAGTGAAGTCCAGAAAAAAATTGTGAAATTTTTGAATTTTGTTTATAATCAAATAGAATATATTTTTTTGGTCTCTCTATTTTCACATTTATTACAATTTTAGTCATAACTCATATTTTGCTCTAAAAGTGGCGACTTTTGATGTTAGAAGAGGCGAATTTTGATTTTAAATGTGATATTTCATCTTAATTTTTACATTTCTTAATTTTTTAATCATACATCAATTTTATAAAAAAAACAAATGGTATTTAAAACAATCAAATTTTAACAAAGGTCTGATAAGTGATTTATAACGAATGTGAACTTGATAAAACAATCAAATATTATTTATAACGAATGTGAACTTGATAAAATCTACCGTGTGCACGGTGAAAGACTTAACGAGGTCTTTCATCGTAGAGTTGGCCGATGCCGATGTACCTATAGTCATCCCAAATTCATTATTTAGTTTGAGGTGTTCTTCCCTTTTGTCTACTAGACTTATGCACTTTAAGTGCGAAGAAGTGAGGAATCCGGAGTTCCTACCCCGACTCATGTAGCTATCAACCGAGCTATACTTACCGAACTTTATGGTTAAATAATTTGTCAATGAAAAAATCAACTTGATCTGAATTAATTATGTTTGTTTGATAAAAAGCAAATGAAATTTTAGCGATCAAATTTATTTTTTTCTAAGATTTTGGGCATCCTTCTAAGGATTCCTTAGAATGTCCATTTATTTTTTAGAACATATCCAGGAAATATTTATCTTGTATCAATAAGTTGACAGTAATTATGATAAATTATAATTATTATTTTTTTGAAAAAATTGAAAATTATTGTATATGTTACAGATTAACGTTTTATAAGATTTACAAATAGACCAATTCACATAATGTTAGGCCAATGTCAACCTACGATTCCTACCAAATAAGCAAAAATTGATAATAAACCAAACAACTATCATCAATTCTTACCCCAATTGTGTAACAGCCCGAATTTTTAATAAATAAATTATTAAAAAAAAACTCTATTTACAAAATAGTTTAAAATATGATAAGAATCTCAACGGACTATTACATTACATAAAATTCTCAATTTATAAAAACCCATTTTTACCCCGTACACGCTTCGAATCAAATCATCAAACAAGCATCTTCTTCAGTACCTAAAATATTAATTGTAAAGGGTCAATTTCCTTATCCAAATTGAATCATACTCACCGTAAGAAAAATGTCATAAAATAATAACAAAACACTTCACCAATCAAAAGATTTTAGAAAAATATATAATTATTTATTTTCCAAAAAGTAAGCGGATGTCTCATAATCAGTCATATACAAAAACACATTAGAACATCACCAAAGGGATACAACATCACAACTCACAATTAACAAATTATACACATGAGACACAAGAGCACACCCAAGATAAAACACAACTTCATTAATTTTAATAAAGCACAACTTCACTAAAATGCATGCAATGCGCTTAGACTCGCTAAATGCATGTGGTACCAATAGCAACGTCATATCCAGTTTTATGTCATGATGGACACAACGTCATTTATACAACACCAGTAAACAACGTCATTCTCAACACCATATATACAACACCTGTAAGCAACGTCATTTTCAACATCATTTATACAACACCAGTAAGCAACGTTGTTCTCAACACCTTGAATGAATGCATGATCATATCATGAGACTCAACAACAACAACAACAACAACAACATCATTAACACCGTCATTTTATCAACATCATTAGCAACTGCTTAATAACAACATCAACAAACAATATCAAATGAGATTGACAACGACAACATCATAAAAACCAAATATAGTCCTTTACAACAAAACACACAATAATCACACAAAATAATCAAATTAGTTTATTTAAATTAGTTCATTTTAATATCTTCCAAATGACAAATGTCCTACTACTATCTCATAACATAATTCCTACGTAGTACGAGTGTATGGGGAAAAAGCTCTTACCTCAGACGTTTTCCTTCCAAGCACGATACTAATCTAAATCGTAGTTACAGTACACTCGGGGTATCTCTTGTTCCAAGGTTCTTTTCGACTATAAAGACTCCAAGAAGGAAATGAGTCTTAGAACAAAGGTTGATGATCAATTGAATGGAATTTGTTTTATGATCATACAAAAACGTTTGGGAGTGATTGTATATCATTAACTTGTAGATGAGGAATATATGGCAATACATAGTGGTTTAACGGGTACACCTCAACATGACATGCCAAGACTTCATGTTCTAATCAAGTGGAAAATCAAAGTGGTTAAATTCCATTCATGGGAAATTATTGTGTGGAAGGGAGCAATTAAAGTGGATGAAGGGAATTAAAGAATTACACTAGCTTGACTCATTTATCAGAAATTGCATCGACTAGAAATAAGGAGGAAATCAAAACGTGAATGAATGAAATAAGCCAATGAATAATCCGGTCAACAAGTGCCATAAAATAATTTAATTGGAATAAAGTGAGAGATTAATGTTGAATCAAAGAAATCAAAATTATATTTATTCTCAATTAATTTCATCTCTACTATTTTCCCATCTACACCCCCTCTATTCTCTTAACACCACTTTATTTTATTTTCTACTTCTTTTTAATTTTATTTTCAAGCTAGCAATGTCTTTATTTTTATTTATCAATTATTTAATTATTCACCACAAACATAATTAAATAAACATCGTCAACCAACACCACAACAACTAGACAATTAAATAAAATAAATTTTTATTTTTATTTTTGGGGCGTTACAACTCTCCCCCACTTATAGAATTTTCGTCCTCGAAAATTAGTTACCTAAAGGAAATAACTCTAAAAAATTAGAAACATTATTACCACGTATATCATCATAAAAATTATTCTTTTCAAAATAAGTGACCAAAATTATTCGAATTGCATACCAAAAATAAATAAAGTGTTTAAACTATAGCTCATCATAAACATTTTTTTTAACAAGCTACTCAACATTAAGATAAATAAGTTTAAGAATGAAGCAAAATTTCATAATTTCCGCTGCGCACTCTGATAACAAAAATCAACAACATGGATCTCAAAATAATTTGCAAAGGTAAAATCATTTATGAACAGTATATCTTAAATAAAAATAGTTCAAATACTTCAATAAAATTTTCACACAATTCAAGATAAAACATTCTTCGAAAAAAAAATAGCACTCCATACTTCTAATTCACACCTCTCATGATTTGATCACTTATCGCAACTAAAGTCAGGATTTTCAAGTATTTGTGTCTATAGAACTCACTATTTCGATAAGAGACATTCCAAACAAGGTTCGTGTGGTGTATGGAGTACTCTCCATCTCTTGAGAATGAAAGACAAGTTACCTACATTCTATAATTACTTTGAGCCAAATATTTTTTTTTTATTCTAGACCTAAATCTAAGGATTCCAAAAAGTAAAATCTAGCTTGCAACTAACCACGTAATTTCAAAAATTAAATCACAAAGTCGATAACCAAAAAGAATCAAACGACATAATACATGTCAGGGACTCAAACGCTCAAGACATATAGTCATACCACTTTTAGATTTCTAACTCTTTCTTAAAGCATGCATAAAATAGATTCAAAACAACAATATTCATCTACACCAAACCGTACTTCTTTCATTTTCTCCAAAATCAATCCATACATAATTCAATCTATTAAGAAGTTAATTTAATTATATTAACCCCGTGAATATTAACCTATCATTATTATTATTATTATTATTATTATTTTTGCAAATGATAATTAGGAACAACACCATTTTTCATGTTTCTCACTCCTTTCTTTGCCCCACACATAGATATCATCAATCCAAAATACTCATTTACACCAAGTCATAATTTGTTTAATTACCACCCAAAAATTATTTTGGTAATAACATCATTAAAAAAATCAAAATTCAGCACAAAATAACATAAAACAACATCATTATTAGTGACGGACAGCAGAAAACCAATTATCATAGAGAACAACTTTTAGTGACGGGCGGCAAAAATAAATACCACTAACAAAAATGATTTTTAGTGACAGACAACACAAAAACAGCATATCCACAAACCATGTTATAGTGACAGAAAGTAAAAGACAAATTGCATTAAAAAACACTTTTAGTGACAGAAGGAATAAAGATAGATTGCACAACGAAGTACCTTTAGTGACAAGAGTAGAATATACATAAAGCAACAAAAATCAGTATACTAATCCAACCAAAAACCATTTATAAGGACATATATCATCATGAAGACAATCTCTATTTCACAAATGGTGATAATCACATCTTATAAAAAAAAATCTTTACCTAGAAAGAAGGTAATTAATCACTTATAGCTATTTCATAAAATGATTTATTGCTTTTATTTTATGGAGAATACATCCCTCAACTTATAGGAACCCAATAATCACAAAATTCATAAAAGCATAATGACAAAAGTTAAATAGAAAAGTTCACACAAAATAATTCGTACTAACACACTCATATATCACAATTCTTATGTTACAAATCAAACATATTTCTGATCATGTTTATTCAAAGATGAATTCATCGACGAAGTAAACTAAGCCATTTCAGTATTCATTATACTATCAATTTGTAACCTTTTCTCAAAAAATAAAAGAAACTACTAATATAGACACCAAGTATATCATTGTAAAAATATGAGTTGAAAATTCAAAATGAGGATTTTTATTTCTTCCAAACCCTTAGTTCCATTTTTTTTTTGAATAAAAAAAAAATATATATATATATATATTGAAAGGAACTTAATTCCAATTAGCACTAGTATTCCGAAGCAAGAGAGATAGGTACAACACTACCGAAGCAAGAACAAGGAAATGATAATACAAACTCACCACCAAAACAAGAGAAAGGAACACTACTCCTTGAAACAAATTGGAACCAAAGACACTATGAGAACAAACAACAAACCAGCCCATATGCCACCAAGAACCAAAAAAGTTACTAAGATGTGGAAAACAACTCAATCTAAGGCACTTAAAACAAGATACTAACAGACCAAGGTAATAAAGCAACATGTCCAATATAGGAGATCAATGCTGAAAATTACCAAACCAGAGAACAAGAAGCATAGAATCATAACAGAAAATTAAAACCAGTCAATAAAACCACACCAAACAACAGCGCTAGTCTTTAAAATAGATACTCCTTTAAATGTCACAATCACTTTTAAGATAGCAAAAATTATTTTTCAAGGAAAATGCTCTAAACACTACTTTCTTGAACCTCTAAACACCAATTTCAACCACCTTCTTTCACAATTTATCACTGTATATGAATATCTCAATTCTCAACTTGCATAAACATAACACATCGTCACACTTTGAATAGGAGAGATCAATTTATTCAAAAAAAAGTTTAACGCACTTTTTAAACAAACGTTAAGCAATTTAATTCATCACACTACCAACCACCCAACACTAACAGCATACAACATATCTTAGGATTGAATCATATGCAATTAATATATATTCTTCAAGTCTATTACTTCTTGATAAAAAAAATCAAATATTAAACACACTTTTCCAAATTTTGCAAAAAGTGCCTATATCACACCAATGGAACTTAAACCTCAACTGGTCGTGACCAAGAGAGTCAAACATCTTTTATCTCAAAATTTCAATACAAAATTAGTAGCCATCAAGATTACAAACATAACACACAATCAAACAAAAAATCAAGGTACACGCGTCACAATTGTCCCACCCAAAAAAAATTTTGTCCGAGGATTATTGCTCTGATACCAATTGTAACAGCCCGAATTTTTAATAAATAAATTATTAAAAAAAAACTCTATTTACAAAATAGTTTAAAATAGGATAAGAATCTCAACGGACTATTACATTACATAAAATTCTCAATTTATAAAAACCCATTTTTACCCCGTACACGCTTCGAATCAAATCATCAAACAAGCATCTTCTTCAGTACCTAAAATATTAATTGTAAAGGGTCAATTTCCTTATCCAAATTGAATCATACTCACCGTAAGAAAAATGTCATAAAATAATAACAAAACACTTCACCAATCAAAAGATTTTAGAAAAATATATAATTATTTATTTTCCAAAAAGTAAGCGGATGTCTCATAATCAGTCATATACAAAAACACATTAGAACATCACCAAAGGGATACAACATCACAACTCACAATTAACAAATTATACACATGAGACACAAGAGCACACCCAAGATAAAACACAACTTCATTAATTTTAATAAAGCACAACTTCACTAAAATGCATGCAATGCGCTTAGACTCGCTAAATGCATGTGGTACCAATAGCAACGTCATATCCAGTTTTATGTCATGATGGACACAACGTCATTTATACAACACCGGTAAACAACGTCATTCTCAACACCATATATACAACACCTGTAAGCAACGTCATTTTCAACATCATTTATACAACACCAGTAAGCAACGTTGTTCTCAACACCTTGAATGAATGCATGATCATATCATGAGACTCAACAACAACAACAACAACAACATCATTAACACCGTCATTTTATCAACATCATTAGCAACTGCTTAATAACAACATCAACAAACAATATCAAATGAGATTGACAACGACAACATCATAAAAACCAAATATAGTCCTTTACAACAAAACACACAATAATCACACAAAATAATCAAATTAGTTTATTTAAATTAGTTCATTTTAATATCTTCCAAATGACAAATGTCCTACTACTATCTCATAACATAATTCCTACGTAGTACGAGTGTATGGGGAAAAAGCTCTTACCTCAGACGTTTTCCTTCCAAGCACGATACTAATCTAAATCGTAGTTACAGTACACTCGGGGTATCTCTTGTTCCAAGGTTCTTTTCGACTATAAAGACTCCAAGAAGGAAATGAGTCTTAGAACAAAGGTTGATGATCAATTGAATGGAATTTGTTTTATGATCATACAAAAACGTTTGGGAGTGATTGTATGGCATTAACTTGTAGATGAGGAATATATGGCAATACATAGTGGTTTAACGGGTACACCTCAACATGACATGCCAAGACTTCATGTTCTAATCAAGTGGAAAATCAAAGTGGTTAAATTCCATTCATGGGCAATTATTGTGTGGAAGGGAGCAATTAAAGTGGATGAAGGGAATTAAAGAATTACACTAGCTTGACTCATTTATCAGAAATTGCATCGACTAGAAATAAGGAGGAAATCAAAACGTGAATGAATGAAATAAGCCAATGAATAATCCGGTCAACAAGTGCCATAAAATAATTTAATTGGAATAAAGTGAGAGATTAATGTTGAATCAAAGAAATCAAAATTATATTTATTCTCAATTAATCTCATCTCTACTATTTTCCCATCTACACCCCCTCTATTCTCTTAACACCACTTTATTTTATTTTCTACTTCTTTTTAATTTTATTTTCAAGCTAGCAATGTCATTATTTTTATTTATCAATTATTTAATTATTCACCACAAACATAATTAAATAAACATTGTCAACCAACACCACAACAACTAGACAATTAAATAAAATAAATTTTTACACTAAACTAAATTGTATCCATCCTTAATTTTGATGTTTTAAGCTCTCTTCATGACCAATTGTTGTTTTTTACTCCCTCTGTTTCTTTTTATTTGTCTTTTACTGTCAGATTTAGCATTTATATTTAATTGTTTTTTTGTATTTTACGGTATGATTTGTCAATTATACCCTTTGTCAATTGCTCTTATCTTTTTCAATAAAACCAATTAATGCTATATATTTTGAAAATTAATTTTTTTTTAAATCTTTTTTTTTGGTACATAGCATATTTTTTTTTATTTTTTTTTGTACTTAGGCTCTGTTTGGTAAAAAATAGTGGATAGCTGATAAGCTAGCTTATAGCGGATAGCTTACAAGCTAGCTTTTAGCTTATAGCGAATAAGCTAGCTGATTAAATTTGTACTATTTGGTAAAATTAGCGGTTGGACTAGCTTATAAGTATGAAATGACATAAAAATGATATGTTTAATTAATATTTAATTCTTTTCAAGTAAGATGATATGGATAAAATTGAAAGAAAAGATAATAAGCTAGAAGCTCATAAGCTACTTGAAATAGCATTTGAAAAATAAGCTATAAGCTAGTAAAATAAACTATAAGCTCTTTTTAAAAACTGTTACCAAACAGAGCTTTTAGCTTATAAGCTAAAAGCTATAAGCTATAAACTAGCTTATTTCACTACAAGAATTTCCCTTCTTACCGGCCAAAATTTGCGGCGGCCAAGAGCCCACGGAACCATTTGCGGCGGTTTTTGGCCATTTGCGGCGGTTTTTTCCGTCGGAAACGTATCCAGCATTTAAATAATATAAAATAAAATTTGCGGCGGTTTTTTCAGGATTTGCGGCGGTTTTAAACCGCCGGAAACGAAGCGGGATATAAAAAGTTGAACATGAAGGATTTGCGGCGGTTTCCAAACCGCCGGAAATGTTAGGCGGGAAACAAATTTGAGTAAAAATATTTGCGGCGGTTATAAACCGCCGGAACACTTTGGCGAGATATTTTAATTTCAGAAAAACCGCCGGAAAAGCTAAAGAAACCGCCGCTAATATTGTGGCGGATAAAAACCGCCGCTAAACGACTGTGCTGTTTTTTCTTAATAAAACTTACATTAAAAATAACTAATATTTATTATAGCATTATATATATAGCATGCTTAATATTTATTAAAAAATTATATATGTTTTTTATGTAATTAAATTGTTTGTATTATATAAAACTTACGGTATAACATAAAACTTGATATTTAGTAAAAAAAAATATGCATGATATAAACTTTTTGTATTATATAAAATTTATATAAAGCTGTCATACCCTAAATTTTGTCTACCTTTTTATTATCATATTCATTTTTGTCGCATTTGTTATTTTTTTTTTCTTTTTTTTCACAAAAAAAATCAAAGTATGTCTAAATTAAGTAAGTTTTTATTTGCTTTGAAAACTACCCAAAAAAATTGTTTCTTCCCTTTTATCATACCATTAATTATCATTTAATTATATTATTACTACATTTACTATTATTATTGTCATTTATTTCTTTCCTTGATCATTTCATTCCTCTATTATTATTATTATTACTATTATTGTTATTATTATTATTATTATTATTAAAAAAAAAAAAAACAAAAAACTAACTTTGATTTTCCCATTGCACTCGGGAATACGTAGCAGCGGGATCCAACAACCGTCAAGCACATTAATAAAAAACTAACTTTTTTCCCATTTGTAAATATTTTAATAATTAATGAAAAACGTGCAAACAATTTAAAACACTTTTAAAACCCAAAACTAACAAGAAGGTTCCCGTTGAGTACAACGGATGTGAGGGGTGTTAATACCTTCCCCTCGCATAATCGACTCCCGAACCCGGAAATGGTTGCGATGACCATCTTTCCCTTGCTTTCAAGGTTTTATCGATATTTTCCTTTTCCTACGGGAATGAATAAAGTTCGGTGGCGACTCTGTGTTTCATTTCGCGCGTACTTGCGCTTGGGCGTTTTTTCGCGGCGCGACAAAAGCCAAATATTTTTATATAAAAAATTTCAAAAAACAAAATATTTACTAATATTCAATATCACCTAATTGGACTAACAAACACATTAGAAAAAGAATTTTGTTCATCGGGATCCAAATGTATAGACAGATCGTAATAATAGTGTAACTAGAAACCTAATTTCAATGAAATGGTCATGAAGTTTTATTAAAACTATCAATTTTGACCGAAGATTTTGAATTTTATTAATCTAACCGTACAATATCAGCTAATTGGACTAACAAACAAATTAGAAAAAGAATTTTTATCACCGGACTCCATATGTATAGACAAATTGTAATAAAAGACACATCCGAAACCTAGTTTTAATAAAAGTGGAGTGTTCGGGATTCGAACCCCGGCTCCTGCATATAAAATGTCGATATGTCCTTACCAATTGAGCTAAACTCACGGGGATTGATAGTATAAATTTATATCGGAACATATTCTTTTTTAAAAAAAAAAATAAAAAAATATGAATAATTAGGTAAGTTATAATTTGTTTAAAAATATTCTAAAACAATTATTTAAAAATAAAAAAAAAACCCTTCCATGATTTTTTTTTTAACTTGCGAGCAATGTTAATTTAACAAAAAAAAAACATAAAAAATTATTCTAATGTTTTATGAAAATGATTATAGTATATTTCAAAAATTTATTATTTATTTATATTACTATATGCATCCAAAAATGGCCCAAATAAATAAGAAAAAAAAAAGCCCACATCCAACACAATGTCTAAAGAGGCAAATACAACAAACCCTCTCATTTAT
The DNA here is from genome assembly GCA_030408175.1 of Trifolium repens. Classification (NCBI taxonomy): domain Eukaryota; kingdom Viridiplantae; phylum Streptophyta; class Magnoliopsida; order Fabales; family Fabaceae; genus Trifolium; species Trifolium repens. The sequence continues at coordinate 26,130,787 of CP125841.1, read as the reverse complement.
TTTTATTTTTATTTTTCAGTGAAGTTCACTGAACTCTCTCCCTCTCTCATCTCAATCTGTGCTTCTTCAAACCCTAACCCCAATCTGGCCGCCGCAGCTTTACTCGATCTCGCCCACTCTCAATCTCGCCCTCTCTCGATCTCGCCCTCTCTCGATCTCGCCCTCTACCTTTCTTTGTCTCTCGATTCGTTTTGTTGATTCGTCTTGTTCATCCATTCGTCCAAGTGAGTTTATTTTCCTTTTTTGTTGTAGATCTATAGATTGGTAGCATGATTCTGACGATTTTATACATTATTTTCGGTTTCTGATTTTCGGTTTCCTTGCTTAAACATGATTTTCGGTTTCTGTTTGGTAGCATGATTTTCTGATGATTTTTTTAAACAGAAATCATGATTTTTATTTTTTGAAAGAACTCAAAAATCATGGTTTAGGTGCTAATTTCTTAAACATTATTATATTAAGCATGATTTCTTTTATCAGAATCATAACCTTCTTTTATCAGAATCATTAAGCATGAAATAATTTTTTAAACAGAATCATAACCTTCTTTTCGGTTTCTGATTTTTTTTCTTTTGAATTCTGTTAAATTCTTCTATTTTAAACTCTTAACATTTTTTACATTTTATTATATTTCATGGTTTAACAAAATTTATTCTTCTGGTTAACAAAAGTACTAATACTATTTTATTTCAGGGTTTAGGTACTGATAAGAGAAGAAGTAGTATATACAACATTTATTCTTAAAAAAGGTTATGATTCTGCTCTTTTTTTAGTAAAATGGTGGATGTTAATTTTTTTTTTTTGAAAGTAAATGTTTTTTATTTATGTTCGCTGTCTTTGGGTAACTACGGGCATCTTGTGTAATTTGAGTTTAATTTGTTTTGTTGTCCATCTAAAAAAATCTCAAAATAATTGAAACTTTTTTAGCAAAAAGGTGGATTTTAACGTTTTTTATTTCTTTTTGCAGGTAGCTTTAAGTGTCACCATATTGGAAGATCAACAAATTACCTCCACTATCATTTTGAAGATTTTTTAAGTTAATTTTGGATGATTGTAATTTTTTAATTTATAAACAATACAAGCCATATTGAATGGCCATATGAATCTGATTATATGAATGACCTTATTATAATTACTATTAATTATCCTCCAGATTAATATAAAAGACTTTAATTTTAATTAGTCTTATTGCTAAAGATATGTTTTAAATATGTTCGCAGGCCCCAAATTGGAATATTAATATTGTTTGTCAAAATTAAATATTTGTGATGTAATTATAAAGTATAGATATTTAAAATATAAATAGAAAAGATTTTTCCCCAAACAAAAAGATATAACAAATAAAATTTAATTTAATTTTTTTTTGTTTTATATGGATGCTGTTCTGGCGGCTTAATGCCGCCGCTAATATTTTTTTTGTTTTATATGGATGCGGTTCCGGCGGTTTAAAGCCGCCGCTAATATATAGTGTTGACTTTCCCGGCGGTTTTTGGCCGCCGCAAATGTTTTAGAATCAACCAATTTTAAGTAATTTTCGACGGAAAAAAACCGCCGCAAAAAGTCGCCGCAAATTTCCGGCGGTTTTTTGATGCAAAAAGCCGCCGCAAAGTTTGCAACCAGCGTTTATCCGGCCGCTTCGAAAACCGCCGCAAATACTCTTTTCTGGCCGTTTTTTTAGCATTTCCGGCCGTTTTTGGCCGCCGCAAATGACTGAAATTCTTGTAGTGTTTGGTTTATCAAACAGAGCCTTAATATATTAAATTTATTTTATTGGAAAGAGAAAGTGTGTGCAAAAAAATAAGAATTTATTGGTGGATTAAAACGAGGGTATAATAGGAAGATGAAGTGCAAAAATACACTTATTTAATTTTGTGTTACTATTATAAAAAGACAAATAAAAAGAAATGGAGGAGTATATTTGAAAATAATTATCAATCAACCACATTAACTAAAAAAAAAGTAACAAAATGAACATAGACTAAAATAACTGATAAAGGATACCATTGATGGAAATAACAATTGCATTCCTATTGTGCTGAAGAACTAGATATTGAATCACTCTTAAAAAGTATACTGAGAGATTTATGGTGTATAGGTATACAAAAGAAAACAATAACATCAATTAGTACTTTTAGAAAAAACAAATACCGAATAGAACTTTAAAACCAAACTGAGTTTCAATGAAGAAAATCAAACTACGATTGATAGTTCACGAAAAGAACCAGTCCGGTGGTTTAGTTCGTTGAACTATGTCAGAATTCAGTTCATTTTGGTGTGGTTCGGTTTAACAGTTATATTCAGTTTTTGGTTTTTAAACAATCGTGATATTCAATTCGATTGAAAATAATTTGTTATCATTCCTTTGAATTTTTTATATGTGTGTGTAAAATAATTACACATGAACAAAAGATAGACAAGCTTGCAACAAGCTGCGCCGTTAAACCTTTCTGTATAGCAAAATCCAATCTTTGAAAAACTACATCTATAGACATAGGCGACACAACATTGCTATGTATGTGTTAGCCCATATTTTTACTAAGTTAAAATATGTTCTAAAGGCATGACTGAAAATAATAAATATAATTCCATTTAATTATTTTACTATCTTAAAAGTCATTAAAGAAGTTTGGTTTTCAGAGCCAATAAATTTAATGAATAATCATGCATGAACATATCATCAAATGTTCTATCTGGAGCATTAGTCTTAACGTTGTTTTCTTCAGGGTTCTTTCGACTTGGTCGAAATGTCTATAAGGTCGAAGCGTTCGCTGTGCAGAAGAAAAGTGTGGACTTAGCAAAATATTCAAGAGAATCATTGCTATTTCGACTTCGATGGATACAACGACTGAATCAAAGGATAAAGGAGAATTCAAATTCAAAATACGTGTCAAGACACGCGTCTTCTCTTTAGTTAACTTAAACGTTATTAGCAGTTAGGAATTAGTGTCTATAAATAGTTTAGTTCTGTGATCGAGCAAAGGGTCACAATCATTATACAAAATCCTTACAAAACTCAAAGTACCCATGTCAACGCGAGAAACGAGTTCGAAAGGGAAAATGTATGCAATGTGTACCATTTACTTTTCTGTAAACATTTACCTTTGAATGCAAATTTACAGTTTCTTTCATTTTAATTCGAATTGTCTTTATTTCGACTCAATCTCCCTTTCTGTTTATTCCTTAGAATAAACATTCTTTATTGCAATTCAAGTTACATAAAAATCACATTTAAAGCATAAGAACAATGATGAACACTAATTATTTTGGAAATATAAACAAAAGCACTATGTCCCGAGATTTACTAGTTGATTTCTCTTGTAATAACTCAAACTAGCGTTGTTTACCAAATTTCACAGTAAACAAATTGGCACGCCCAGTGGGACTGTGTGCTTTACGTTTAAATTTTATTTAAAAATTTAGTGTAAATTAGTTTGTTCTGTATTCTAGTTTGTTTCCAGAAGTTTTGTATAGTGTATGCTTTTAAGAAACGGGAAGTCTCTCCCTGAAATGGTTAGACCACCACCCAGAAATACAAGACCAAATATGGAAAATCCAACTGGAAACAATAATAACAGTGGTTCGAATCCATCAACCACTTCGAATGTCTCAGGGGCCATAACCTCTCCTGTAATCAGTGAGGCTGTGACCAATGTGATAGGGGCAATAGTATCTGCCCCAACATCTTCTGTAATAAATGCCACAATGGCAATACCATCATCCACAGTGGCGCCTTTGACAATCACAGAACCCATTTTGACTTTGGTTCATAACATGGAGAATAATTTCTCCCCAAACCGGTCAAATATTAATGGGGGTGGTGCAAGTTCGTCCACGTTTCATTTGCCCTTCTCCCAATTCATGGGTCAAGGCACTAACAGGAATTACTAATATGGTATGCCTACTACTATGATGCAGGGCTTACAAACGAGTTCCTTGTTATTTTCAGAGGCAGCACCAGGCGTGTTTGTCCCTAATAATCAAACAGTTTCTGGTTCTGCAACTCGAAACAATGTACCTGCATTGACTAATACTGCCTTGATGGCTATGAGGCAACAAATGGATGATAGTAATCATGATATGGTTAATATGTTAACACAACAGATTGGTACAGTGTTTAATCCTTTAATTCAAAATACTAACCAAAGTTACCAAGTATTAGCCACACAGATGGGAAGAATTGCTGATTTCTTTGGGGCTCCTCAAGTCCCTATTCAACAAGTTCCCCAAATTCAAAATGTAGTGCCTCTGCAAATTGCACAAACACCAAACAATGCCATGGTGCCTGCACATATTAACTTGGCTAATCCTGTAAACCAAGCCCAACAACCCGCACCAGTGGTCGAACCACAAGTGCAGCCTCAGGCACAACCACAGGTTTTTCCCCAAGTCGAACCAAATCCTGGAATCGTCTTGGTAAATAGGAACCAAAATGCTGACGACGTAGTTAGGAACGTCCAAAATAATAATTTTGCTGGACAAAATAACATAGCAAATTTGGTCGAAACCATCCTGGCACAAAATGGTCTAAATATAGGTATGCATAGGCCTCATTTTGTCTCTGCCCTATCAGAATATGTGCTTCAAACAGAATTACCCAGGGGTTGGAAAATCCCAAAATTCACCAAATTTGCTGGTGATACTAGTGAATCAACTGTTGAACACATAGCAAGATATTTGACTGAGGCAGGTGATTTAGCAAACAATGAGAATTTAAGGATGAAATATTTTCCAAATTCTCTAACGAAAAATGCTTTCACATGGTTTACTACTCTTCCCCCACATTCGATTTTCAATTGGACTCAATTGGAGAGGGTTTTCCATGAACAATTCTACATGGGACAATCTAAAATAAGTCTCAAAGAATTGGCAAGTGTTAGGCGCAAAACTCCTGAGTCTGTGGATGACTATTTGAATAGATTTCGTTTGCTTAAGGCTAGATGCTTTACTCAGGTGCCTGAACATGAATTGGTCGAAATGGCTGCTGGTGGCCTAGATTATTCGATCATAAAGAAATTAGATACTCAACATCTAAGAGATATGGTGAAAAGCCCAAGGCCATGAAGATTGATGCTGAACTGAACCTTTGCAGAATGCTGACACACTCTATGCTGAACCACAGGAGATCATGATGGTCGAAGCCATGAAGGTCACAGAAATGCAAACAGAAGAAATCCCTGAAAAGGAGTATTTCGAGAAAATGAAAGTGGTTTATCCTCGTGCTGAAGAGGATCTAATTGACTTTCTGAACAGGTGCAAACTGGAGAACAAAGGTGTTATGCTTTGTGCCCGTTGCAGTGCTGTTTGTGATAAGGAGGCTACTGAAGGCCTTAAAAGGTTTCAACCTGCGACAAATAAGCAGGGGGCAAACCCAAAACAGTACCAAGATAAAGGAAAAGGGATCCTGACTCGACCAAACAACCCTGTCAAAACTGGTCGAAGCCCAACTTTTCGACCTCCTAGTTCGATCCCCCAGGGGCGCTGGATGCACCAGGGAATGATGAGATTCAACAAAGGGGCAATGGAAGTTGGTGGCTCCAGTGGTACCAAACCAAACTACTCAGAGGATGCTAACAAGTATTCATATAAAAATAACTACAAAGGAAAGCATCCAATGACTAGGACACAATGGCGTAGGTTCCAACGCCAGAAAAAATTGGCTGCAACAAATGCTCAACCAAGCCAATACAAAGAAGTGGCTAGAAGGCCAGCAAAAGAAAGAATCTTTCCCCCAATAGATGAAAACAAAATGGAGGATGATGATTTGCTGGATTCTGAGCCAGATTTCGATGTCATATGTGTGGTTTCTATATTGCCATCAGAATATGATGTCCAATCTGAAGTAACTGAGCTCGAAACTGATTTCGACCAGTTAGAAATGGCTGATCCAAAGCCAATGTGCTATTATATCATGAATAATGGCTGTATCGAAGAGCAACAAGCTACATTCGAAAAGCCAGATTTAGGCATGAAAAACCATCTCAAACCTCTCTTCATCAGAGCAAAAGTTGAGGGGGTTGGGGTTAACAAAGTGCTAATTGATGGAGGTGCTGCTGTTAACTTGATGCCTCTATCTATGTTGCCCAAAATTGGCAAATATGACTGTGATTTGTCAGCCCATAACATTGTTTTGTCAAATTATGAAGGCAAGACAGGATACTCTAGGGGGGCAATTGAAGTAGATGTTGATGTAGGCAGCATAGTTCGACCTACCTTGTTCTTGGTGGTTGAATCCAAAGCAAACTTCAACTTACTGTTAGGAAGGGAGTGGATCCATGGAGTGGGTGATGTCCCATCTACCCTTCATCAGAAGTTAATACTTTGGAGAGAGGATGGTTGCGTCGAGAACATCGAAGCTGACCAAAGTTTCTATATGTCAGAGGTGGATACCATTTCAAAACAAACCTTTGACAAAAACTTGGCAAATATTTCGCCATGCTATGACAGGGAAAACGCTTTCGAGCCTTCTGATAACGTTATACACTCTGTCAAACTCCGCCCAACCCATGGTTTCATATGGGAAAGAGAGGAAATAGATGCTACTTCCTTAGAAGATGGAGTAATACCACCAACTGGGTGGAATATCTACGAAGACTACTATGACTGAGTCCAATGTTTGGGCCAAGATTACGGCTTATATGGCCGAAAACAAACTAAATACGGCTTTGGAAGCTGATGTTCAACAAAATATGGCTGTAGAAGCAAAAGTCGAAAAGGATGGCGGTCCTGTGCCACAAATTCAAAGGCTTGATTGCATTTATGATGATGAGCCCTTAGGGTTCGAAAGAGATCCGTTAAATGAAACTCCAAAAATGCAAGCACAAGACCCTTTGGAAGAAATAGACATTGGAGATGGCTCATTGAAAAGGCCAACTTATATTAGCGCTAACATCACTCCTAATCTAAAGGAAAAATTGGTGCTACTTCTTGAAGAATTTAGTGATTGTTTTGCTTGGGACTATAATGAAATGCCTGGACTAAATAGGGAAATGGTCGAACTAAGACTACCAATCAAGGCAGGAAAGAAACCAGTGAAACAATTGCCAAGGAGGTTTGCACCAGAAATTATGTCCAAGATCAAGGAAGAGATCGAAAGGCTGCTGAGGAGTAAATTCATCAGAACTGCCAGGTATGTTGAATGGCTAGCAAATATAGTTCCTGTTATTAAAAAGAATGGTACACTTAGAGTATGCATAGATTTTAGGGACTTAAACAATGCTACACCTAAAGATGAGTATGCCATTCCTGTAGCAGAAATGTTAATAGATTCAGCGGCAGGTTTCGAATTTTTAAGCATGTTAGATGGTTATTCTGGTTATAACCAGATATTCATTGCTGAAGAGGATGTATCTAAAACAACATTTAGATGCCCTGGTGCTTTAGGCACTTATGAATGGGTTGTTATGCCTTTTGGGTTAAAAAATGCTGGTGCCACTTATCAAAGGGCCATGAATTATATGTTTCATGATTTTATAGATACATTCATGCAAGTTTATATTGATGATATCATCATTAAATCCTCTTCTGAAGATAGCCATTTGCTGTATCTTAGGCAATCTTTTGAAAGAATGAGGAAACATGGATTAAAAATGAATCCATTAAAGTGTGCTTTTTGTGTGCATGCAGGAGATTTCCTTGGTTTTGTGGTGCATAAAAAAGGCATCGAAATAAACCAAAACAAGACAAAGGCCATTTTAGAGACAAAGCCTCCTTCGACCAAGAAACAACTTCAATCTCTGTTAGGAAAAATTAACTTTCTGAGAAGATTCATTTCGAATCTAAGTGGAAAAGCTCAAGCTTTCTCACCACTACTTCGACTCAAGAAAGATGATCCATTCAAATGGAATGAAGAGCATCAAAAGGATTTTGATGACATAAAGGATTACTTGATAAAGCCTCCAGTTTTAATGCCTCCTAGCAGGAATAAAGCTATGAAGTTGTACATTGCTGCGTCTGATAAGACAATAGGAAGCATGTTGGCTCAAGAAGATGATAATGGCATAGAAAATGCAGTTTATTACCTTAGTAGAGTTTTAAATGATGCAAAAACTAGATATACTGCCATAGAAAAACTTTGTCTTTGTTTGTATTTCTCTTGTACAAAACTTAAGCATTATATAAAGCTTGTTGATGTTTATGTCTATTCTCACTTTGATGTTATTAAGCATATGTTAACCAAACCTATGTTACATAGTAGGATTGGAAAATGGGCATTAGCATTAACTGAATATTCACTTACTTATAAGCCTTTAAGGGCTGTTAAAGGTCAAATTGTGGCTGATTTTATAGTTGATCATTCTTTGGTCGAAATGCCACAAGAATATGTTGATATAGAGCCTTGGATTCTCTATTTCGATGGATCAAAACATAAACATGGAACTGGGATTGGGATCTTAATAATTTCTCCTACTAAAGTTCCAACTAAGTTCAAGTATAAAATAAATGGACTTTGCTCTAATAATGAAGCTGAATATGAAGCCTTGATAACAGGTTTAGAAATATTAAAAGATTTGGGGGCAAAGAACATTAAAATAAGAGGTGATTCTGAACTAGTATTGAAACAACTAACACAAGAGTATAAATGTGTTAAAGAACATTTGACAAAATACTTTGTTATGGCTAGTTCTTTATTAGACTGTTTCGATCATGTGGACATTGAACATATACCTCGTTTAGAAAATCAAGAAGCAAATGACTTAGCCCAAATTGCTTCAGGATATAAGATGTCAAAAGAAAAGTTGACACAATTAATCGAAATCAAAGAAAAAATGGTCTTACAAGAACCAATTTCTGAACAATTGTCAATGACAAAACTTGTGGGGGCAGATACTATACCACAAGAGGAAATTGAAAATATCCATGATAAGCTTGAAATTTTTGCCATTGACAATCTCTCAGATGGTGATTGGAGAAAGCCTATCGTGGAATATCTTAGAAATCCAACAGGAAATGTGGATCGAAAAACAAAATACAGGGCTTTAAGCTATGTAATTTTTGAAAATGATCTTTTCAAAAAGACTTCTGAAGGAATTTTGTTAAAATGCCTAAATGAAGCAGAAGCTTACATAGCAATCTCTGATGTTCATAATGGCACGTGTGGTTCTCATCAAGCAGGGCATAAAATGAAATGGTTGTTATTTCGACAAGGCTTGTATGGGCCTTCTATGTTAAAAGATTGCATAGAGTATGCCAAGAGTTGCCAAGAATGCCAAAGACATTCAGGAATCCAGCATGTGCCCGCAAGTGAACTACACTCCATAATAAAACCATGGCCCTTTAGGGGCTGGGCTCTAGATTTGATTGGCGAAATTAAACCTGCTTCATCAAAAAATCAACGTTACATTTTAGTTGGAATAGATTATTTCACAAAATGGATTGAAGCAATTCCATTACCAAATGTTGATAAAGAGGCAGTGATTAATTTTATTCAAAATCATATAATCTACAGGTTTGGAATTCCTGAAACAATTACTACAGATCAAGGTTCAGTTTTTACTGGACGAAAGATGCAGGAATTTGCCCAAGAAATTGGCTTTAGGTTATTAACTTCAACACCATACTATGCACAAGCAAATGGTTAAGTTGAAGCAGCCAATAAAATCATTATTAATTTGATAAGAAAACACATAGCCCAAAAACCAAGAAATTGGCATAAGACTTTAGATCAAGTTTTATGGGCTTGAAGGAATTCTCCTAAAGAATCAACTAACACTACTCCATTTCGACTAACTTACGGTCATGATGCTGTATTACCAGTCGAAATACATTTGCAGTCAGCAAGAGTGCAAAGACAAATGGAAATACCTTTGGACCATTATTGGCAGATGATGTCAGATGATTTAGTTGATTTAGATGAAGAAAGACTTAATGCTTTAGAAGTGTTAACAAAACAAAAAGAAAGAGTCTCTAAAGCTTACAATAAGAAAGTTAAGTCTAAATCTTTTAGTGTTGGAGAATTAGTTTGGAAGGTGATTTTGCCTATGGACAAGAAAGATAGACTCCTAGGCAAGTGGTCCCCAAATTGGGAAGGACCATTTAAAATTGTTCAAGTTTATTCAAATGGTGCTTATGAAATTGAGGAGTTAACTCCTGAAAAACGTACTTTGGGTATAAATGGAAAGTATTTGAAAAAATATAAACCTGTTTTACTCGAAGTAAAAATAAGCGCAGAATAGTACTTAAACATAAAAGCAAAATGGCAATTGCAAATTAAAGTTGCCACAAATTGGGACTTTGTTCAAAAGTTACAAATAAAATCCAAACAGGATTGAACACCAAAAATTGTTCGAAAGGACAAAGAAAATAAAAGTAAAAACTATAAGTCTTTGGTACAATCAGCATAAATCCTCTTCAAGGTTGCAAGTTCTTTCTCGACCACAAGATTGGAGCTCTCCAAAGACTTGATTTCTTCAGCAACCACCTCTGCTGCACTGAAAGCTTGAATTCCTTCCCTGCCCTGCGCATCAATCAGCTCTTGAGTCGAGGCTTTTGCTTCTTGTTCGATTCGAGCCTTTTCGACTTCCTCTTCAATGATTTTACGCCTATACCCTACTATCTGGTTCTCCAGGAGTTCAATTTGTTGCTTGTAAAAGACAATATTCTTGTTGCAGTTTTCAACTCCTGGATTGCTTGCATTGGCTTGGGAAGACAGCATGTCCACTTCAGCTTGTGCCTTTTGTGCCCTCTCATAAAACATGGCATGAGCCTGTTGTTGAGTAGCCAGCCTTGTGTCATTTTCATTCCTTTTCTGCACAGCTTTGGCAAATTGATCAATGATCGAACTGAGTTGAATGACTTTGCCCAAAGTTGCTTCATCAGTCAAGGGATTGTGCAATTTCTTCAAGAATGCTAAATGACTGTAGGCACAGGCAGGATTTTCTTCGAGCTGCTTTAACACATCCCGTTGCGTGAAGTCAGTGGTGAGTCTCAAAAGCAGTGAATCTTGACGCACCTATGAATTTATATCAGCGTTCGAAGGAGCAGAGTCACTGGTGGTACGTTCACTTGAAGTGGCAGCTTGGCTTTGTCTCTTGGAAAGTAGTAGTCGAAGAGTTCCTGCAGGGTCAGACTTGTGCATATTAGCAAACTCCTCTTCTTGCACTCCAAGACTTGCAGAGAGCCTCGAGGTCGAAGAAACTGATGCTAAATCTGGACCACCAGCCTCAGCTTCAGGCATGCCTTCAGAATCATGCTGAGATTCTTGTGTCGAACTGTCTTGTCCAGATTTGGAGGAGGTACTAGGGATAGTGTAGTTGATGCTTGAATTGGTTGGCAAAACTTTAGTACTGTCACCATCAGTACCCACTTTAGGACCTTCTCCTTCATCTGGTCCTTCATTGGAGTTTCCTGGTTCGACCTTTTCATCATCAGCTTTATCTTTGTTTGGTATCTCTTTTGGACTTTGTTGGTTGTGTTCTTGGGGAGTATCCTCTTTTGATTCATCCTACAAACACAAAAGAAAGGTCAATTTAAAACAATGGAGAATTCGAAGAGAAAATAAAGTTAGAAAAGGAAATGAAATTTACTTCTTTATCTTTGACCTCAGGGTCGGTAAGGGAATCATTTCTCTGCTCAGCATTGGGGGCATCTTGCATAAGAATTGTGCCATCCTTCTGCACATTATCTTGCTTCCCCTCATTTGTGGCGTTTTGGTCTTCGACCAATGGTTCTGATTGTGGCAATGGATCTCCTTTGGGCCTGGAATTATCATCTCCTTTAGCATTTGTAGCTTGGTCCTTTTCGACCAATACTTCCTTCTCTTGCACAGGAGTTTCCGTGGGTTTAGGAGTCTCGCCACCATCACTTGAGGTATGAATCTTTAGTGCCTTATGCACTTTAGTTTTCTTAATTGCTGACTTCTCCCTCACAGTGACTTCAGGTTTTTTCTCTTCATTCATTTTCTTTTTCCTTCTTTCGTCTTTCTCCCCTTGATCCTTCGATGGGGCTTCTTGAGCTTTAGGCTCTTGTTTCTTCTTTTTCTTTTCGATCAGGATTTTCTGGTCCTCATTGGACATTGGTTCCTCCTTCTTCTTCTTTTTGGCAGCTGGGATTTCCCGGTCCTCATTGGACTCTGGTTCCTCCTCTTCCTTCTCTGGTTCTTCATTAACGGAATTTCCCCCTTCACCTCCATGTGAGGTCGAAACAGCAGCCTATTTTCTTTTTCTTACAAAGGGGACTTCCTTTTCTGCTTCATCATCCTAAAAAGTAAAGAAAATGGAGGATAAGTAATTTGAGTTCACAAGTTTGAATAAAAGGTGTGTATCAAGGCACAATACTTACTTCTGTATCCAACTCAATGGTCTGCCTCGATCTCTTTGAAGCAGTAGATACAGTATCAGCGCCTGTATTCCTTTTCCGGCTCTGAAAGTAAAATAACAAGTTAAGTTCGATTGTTTAAAATAAGGATCGAAAGGAAACTTGAAATGTGAATGATGTACCTTGGGTTTTGAGGTTTCAACCTCAGATTTGATCTTTACTCCTGTAGGTTTCTTCACTTCAGTCAAAGTTTTGGAAGATCCAACATCCTTTTTTATGGCTTTGCCTGAAAATAATGCAAAGTGGAAATCAAGTGGTTATCTCACTGTCAAAGATACAAACTATAGTGTTAATCTAAAAAGAAATGAAAGCTAAGTTTTTCTTTTACCTCGACCTGAGACAGTAGTCTTTTTTGTAAGAGATGACACAATGAAACCACTCTCCACCATGCCCAACATATGCTCCGCATTGCCAATCGAAAAGCGTGAGTAATAATCATTCCACCAAGCGCTGAAGCCATCAGTACAATAAAACGATGGTTTGAACTCGAATGGTTTGAATGTGTACTCATAGTTCTCTATCATCCTCATGTATTTTTTATAGGTTTTCTCTGTGATCCCTGTGCCCATTACCATTCGATCTGGCGTCTCAAAAAAGCTTTTGGGTCTAATCTGAGACATTCCAAATTGCCTAGCAACACAATTAGGCTGGTACCCTACCAAGCCAAATTGGTTCGACTTATCCCCAATCCTGCAGGATAGCACAGTCTGCTCTAGGTAAGCCCTCCATACTTCATTGACTTCTTCCTCATTATCAGGATCGAATGCAGGAAAGTTTTCGAGGAACCATGCAGCGCCATGTTTACGCTCAACAAAAGGAGCATGGCGAGGTAATAACTTATCAAAAGTCAAGAACATTTTCATGTGCCTCATGAAAAGTCTTCTGGTGTCTTGATCTAGTGAACGAGCGGCTAACCTTACTAACCTCTGCCCTTCGACCTCTTTTTCATCTACTTCTTTTTGATAGTCAGAAGGGACTATCAATCCAAGCTCAGTTTCAAAAGTGGCATTCAACCACAATTGTAATAGCCACATTGGCCCAGCAATCCCAACAGTGGATCCATCTTTCGATGCTTTAATGGCATCACTTGCATTTCCCATGACTTCATAAAGGGTTGCCAACAACAAACGCCCTAGACTAAAGATTCTGCCCTCATGAATCTGTTGAGCCATTGGGATGAACATCCTTGCAACTTGAAGGGACTTCGAGCAAAAGACAAAATGGGATAACCATAGTGTCAAGAAGGCCACATGTTCCTCATGTGATACTTCTTCTCCTTCTTTGCCCATGTTTTCAGCAATATACTTGGAGAAGGTGTTCTCTTTGTAGTTAAGTTCGACCTTATCTCCAGTTTTAGTTGGATCGAAATGATCACCAGTAGGCCTAAGGCCTGTGATAGCAGCTACATCCAAGAGGGTGGGGGTTAACATTCCACATCTAAATTGGAAAGTGTTCGTGGATTTTTCATAAAAATGAAGGGCTGCTATAAGAAGTTCAGGTTTGTATTTGGGACCGGTTCGACTAAATTGAATCAGAGGGTAAATCCCATAGTTCTCCCAGAAACCCTTAAAATCTTTTTCTACCCTATCCAGTCAAGGGATGTAGTCCTTATGTGCAGTATAAGGGGCAGCTCGAAATACCTTAATGGGATTCTTAAGATACCCAAAATTATAAGGCTCTACTTCGAATATCCTAGGCCCACAGGTTACATACTTAGGGAAGAGACCATTTACCTCTTTCGATAGAATTTCTGTGCGTGGTGGATAAGGGCCACAGAAAGCATAAGTATCCTTCTTCAATGAGAAAGGAAACATCAACTGAGCAGTCCAGATCTTTCTTTCAGGTTCACTCCCAACTGGTTCAGGGATAACTTCTTCACCATCCTCTAGGACCAACAAATCTTTCCACTTCCCAGCAGATGGTATTTCGAAATCTTGATTCGAAGCCATTGATGAACAGCGATGAATTTAAAAGGGTTTAAAAGGTGCGTTCTGGGTAAAACCTGAGAAAAGGTTAAGTTTTTCTGGGTAAATCAGTGAGGGATCAACGCGCAATCGCTTTAAGAATCGTTTAAACGGTTCGGAATCACTGATTTCTTGAAGATTAAAGGTTAATGTTGCAGAAAATCAGAAATGGTGTTTTCGCAAAGAAGCTCAGAAAATGGAAGTTGGTAAAAAGTGTTTGTTTTCCACTACTATTTATAGGGAAACGTGTCCAGGTTTAAAAAATAAATCAAAAAGAAATTCAATCAGTTTCTTTTCAACTTCTATGAGCGTCACGTCATCCACTATGCCTAAAATCTAGGAGAAATGATGGATTGTGGGGATCAAGGTGACAGTTATTACTGTGCGTGACACCAACGCCGTCATTGATATGAGTGTCAAGCACGTGGGATTAAAATGCCTTTTTCTATTCTCGTTCGAACTACTCGATCGAAACAGGCATTTTGGGGGCAATTTGTTAGCCCATATTTTTACTAAGTTAAAATATGTTCTAAAGGCATGCGTGAAAATAATAAATATAATTCCATTTAATTATTTTACTATCTTAAAAGTCATTAAAGAAGTTTGGTTTTCAGAGCCAATAAATTTAATGAATAATCATGCATGAACATATCATCAAATGTTCTATCTGGAGCATTAGTCTTAACGTTGTTTTCTTCAGGGTTCTTTCGACTTGGTCGAAATGTCTATAAGGTCGAAGCGTTCGCTGTGCAGAAGAAAAGTGTGGACTTAGCAAAATATTCAAGAGAAGCATTGCTATTTCGACTTCGATGGATACAACGGCTAAATCAAAGGATAAAGGAGAATTCAAATTCAAAATACGTGTCAAGACACGCGTCCTCTCTTTAGTTAACTTAAACGTTATTAGCAGTTAGGAATTAGTGTCTATAAATAGTTTAGTTCTGTGATCGAGCAAAGGGTCACAATCATTATACAAAATCCTTACAAAACTCAAAGTACTCATGTCAACGCGAGAAACGAGTTTGAAAGGGAAAATGTATGCAATGTGTACCATTTACTTTTCTGTAAACATTTACCTTTGAATGCAAATTTACAATTTCTTTCATTTTAATTCGAATTGTCTTTATTTCGACTCAATCTTCCTTTCTGTTTATTCCTTAGAATAAACATTCTTTATTGCAATTCTAGTTACATAAAAATCACATTTAAAACATAAGAACAATGATGAACACTAATTATTTTGGAAATATAAACAAAAACACTATGTCCCGAGATTTACTAGTTGATCTCTCTTGTAATAACTCAAACTAGCGTTGTTTACCATATTTCACAGTAAACAGTATGACCCTTTGAAAAACTACATCTATAACTCAATTCGTTTTTTTGTATAGATAATTCCGATTAGGAACCAAAAAATTGGTGTGCCAAATCTATATGTCAGGTCGATTGGAGACGATCCATTAACAATTCAGTTCAATTCAATTTTATGAAACTGTTGTGATAGTTCGGTTTGATTTTCTTCTTGAACCAAACAATGAACAGTTTTACTCATCAACATATCTGTGGGGGCAAAAAAATATATTGTCAAATTAAATCACACACCTTAACGTAGTCCCAAAAAAAGAATAGAGCATACCTTGATGCAATTTAAGCTCTTGAGCAAAAATAAAAATATAGGCTAAAATAATATAGAAGTTAAAATTTATAGGTAAGAACTAAGAGTTACACTTAGAACATTCTATTTATTTATTTTAAGATTAAAATTTTAACTATTAGACTATTTAAGTTTTGAATAAAAAATTTGTCAAAAAAGAAAAAAAAAATTAAATAAAAAATTATATTACTATTGTTTAGCAGTTTATAATTTATAAACAACAACTCACTCTTAAGTTATTTGACTTTTAAATGACACATCAATTGCAGTGATCCAATGGTTATATATTGTGTAGTAATAAATAGTTTTTTAGTTTCAATCTCTTAGTTGATATGGATATTAAATTTAACCACCTAGACTAGGCACATCAACATCATTGGTAATAAGGCCACCTCATCAAAACTTGAGAAAAATTAAAATTGGGTGATTAAAAATTTTGTTTTTAAAATAGGAGATTAAAACTTTATTTTTTATAAAAAAAAATAGGGGATCAAAAGTCCATTTAAGCCTATTTTTTTTTTTTACAATTCCAATATTAAAATTTTCATAAACATTCACTCAACTCTTTATAGAGATGTTAATTTATCTATGTGAATGGATATCCGCACCTTTTCTCATTTGACGCTCAAGTGTGGAGATTGTTTCTTTGTGGTATCATGACAAAAAAAAGTTTGAGAATATGATCGCAAAATCAAAAGTAGTTTGATATTAATTAAAAAATAATATAGAATTAACTACTATTTTTTGTTGATACTAGTTTTGAGACCCGTGCATTCGCACGGGTCTATTGACTTTTATTAATAAAATATTGTTAAAATATAAGTGACGCCATTGTGTTATTTTTTGTAAAATTTATTAAATTAATAATTTTTTTTATTAAAGGTAATTGTCCCGTGTATGATTAAATTATTTTTATTAAAGCAATTGTCCCGTGTATGAATTTTTTATTCAATTTCTTTTATGTATTAGTGATAAATATTTTGTTTTGTGTTTTTTTTTATATTTATTATTGATGAGAATTTATGCTTCTATTGTTTAAAAAAACTTATTTGTAAAAGATCATGTCCATTGATTTTTAATTTTTTTATATTTAAGATTGATATTAATATATTATACTAAAGTATCAAATTTATTTAGAATTAAATATTTAGGAATATGTTAGAAAATATTTTTAAAAAGTTTTTTTGACAAAAAAAAAAAATTAAATATAAGTGACGTCATTGTGTTCTTTCTTGTAAAATTTCTTGAATTAATATTTTTTTTATTAAAGCAATTGTCCCGTGCATTATTTTTGTGTAATAAATTATAATTAATATTAATAAATATTTATTATTCAATTCCTTTTTTTATTAAAGCAATTGTCTCGTGTGTGATTAATTTTTTTTATTAAAGCAATTGTCACGTGTTAATTCGTAAGTTTTTTCTTTATGCATGTTAATTCATAAGTTTTCACTTACAAAGATTATATCTTTATAACCTGTTTTCATAAACTACTTTATAAAACTTATAATAAGTCAATCCAAACAGACTCACTATGTTTTTGTTTCTATTTTAATGTTCTTTTATTTTTAAGTTACTATTTTTTCATTAAAAAAAAGGTTAGTACTATTTTTTATGCGTATCTTTTATATTTATTTTTGTTCCTATTTTTATGCGTAAATTTTTTTAATTAATTTTTTTTGTTAAATATATTGGATTAATATTTTTTTTAGAGGTAGTTTCAGATGCTATTTTTAAGGGGAGATTTTTCTTTTATGCTTATCTTTTTTTATTCTTCCTATTTTTGTTTTGTATCTTTTTTTTAGTTTAGTGTTAAAATTACATTTAAGGGCATAAATTCCGAAATATTATTAAACTTGATTGGACAAATTTGGTATTTTAGTAGTAGTTTCTTTTAATATATTGTAAGTAGATTATTCAATTCCTTTTTTTATTAAAGCAATTGTCTCGTGTATGATTAATTTTTTTTATTAAAGCAATTGTCCCATGTTTATTCGTAAGTTTTTTCTTTATGCATGTTAATTCATAAGTTTTCACTTACAAAGATTATATCTTTATAACCTGTTTTCATAAAATACTTTATAAAACTTATAATAAGTCAATCCAAACAGACTCACTATGTTTTTGTTTCTATTTTAATGTTCTTTTATTTTTAAGTTACTATTTTTTCATTAAAAAAAAGGTTAGTACTATTTTTTATGCGTATCTTTTATATTTATTTTTGTTCCTGTTTTTATGCGTAAATTTTTTTAATTAATTTTTTTTGTTAAATATATTGGATTAATATTTTTTTTAGAGGTAGTTTCAGATGCTATTTTTAAGGGGAGATTTTTCTTTTATGCTTATCTTTTTTTATTCTTCCTATTTTTGTTTTGTATCTTTTTTTTAGTTTAGTGTTAAAATTACATTTAAGGGCATAAATTCCGAAATATTATTAAACTTGATTGGACAAATTTGGTATTTTAGTAGTAGTTTCTTTTAATATATTGTAAGTAGATTATTCAATTCCTTTTTTTATTAAAGCAATTGTCTCGTGTATGATTAATTTTTTTTATTAAAGCAATTGTCACGTGTTAATTCGTAAGTTTTTTCTTTATGCATGTTAATTCATAAGTTTTCACTTACAAAGATTATATCTTTATAACCTGTTTTCATAAAATACTTTATAAAACTTATAATAAGTCAATCCAAACAGACTCACTATGTTTTTGTTTCTATTTTAATGTTCTTTTATTTTTAAGTTACTATTTTTTCATTAAAAAAAGGTTAGTACTATTTTTTATGCGTATCTTTTATATTTATTTTTGTTCCTATTTTTATGCGTAAATTTTTTTAATTAATTTTTTTTGTTAAATATATTGGATTAATATTTTTTTTAGAGGTAGTTTCAGATGTTATTTTTAAGGGGAGATTTTTCTTTTATGCTTATCTTTTTTTATTCTTCCTATTTTTGTTTTGTATCTTTTTTTTAGTTTAGTGTTAAAATTACATTTAAGGGCATAAATTCCAAAATATTATTAAACTTGATTGGACAAATTTGGTATTTTAGTAGTAGTTTCTTTTAATATATTGTAAGTAGATTATTCAATTCCTTTTTTTATTAAAGCAATTGTCTCGTGTATGATTAATTTTTTTTATTAAAGCAATTGTCCCATGTTTATTCGTAAGTTTTTTCTTTATGCATGTTAATTCATAAGTTTTCACTTACAAAGATTATATCTTTATAACCTGTTTTCATAAACTACTTTATAAAACTTATAATAAGTCAATCCAAACAGACTCACTATGTTTTTGTTTCTATTTTAATGTTCTTTTATTTTTAAGTTACTATTTTTTCATTAAAAAAAAGGTTAGTACTATTTTTTATGCGTATCTTTTATATTTATTTTTGTTCCTATTTTTATGCGTAAATTTTTTTAATTAATTTTTTTTGTTAAATATATTGGATTAATATTTTTTTTAGAGGTAGTTTCAGATGCTATTTTTAAGGGGAGATTTTTCTTTTATGCTTATCTTTTTTTATTCTTCCTATTTTTGTTTTGTATCTTTTTTTTAGTTTAGTGTTAAAATTACATTTAAGGGCATAAATTCCGAAATATTATTAAACTTGATTGGACAAATTTGGTATTTTAGTAGTAGTTTCTTTTAATATATTGTAAGTAGATTATTCAATTCCTTTTTTTATTAAAGCAATTGTCTCGTGTATGATTAATTTTTTTTATTAAAGCAATTGTCCCATGTTAATTCGTAAGTTTTTTCTTTATGCATGTTAATTCATAAGTTTTCACTTACAAAGATTATATCTTTATAACCTGTTTTCATAAACTACTTTATAAAACTTATAATAAGTCAATCCAAACAGACTCACTATGTTTTTGTTTCTATTTTAATGTTATTTTATTTTTAAGTTACTATTTTTTCATTCAAAAAAAGGTTAGTACTATTTTTTATGCGTATCTTTTATATTTATTTTTGTTCCTATTTTTATGCGTAAATTTTTTTAATTAATTTTTTTTGTTAAATATATTGGATTAATATTTTTTTTAGAGGTAGTTTCAGATGCTATTTTTAAGGGGAGATTTTTCTTTTATGCTTATCTTTTTTTATTCTTCCTATTTTTGTTTTGTATCTTTTTTTTAGTTTAGTGTTAAAATTACATTTAAGGGCATAAATTCCGAAATATTATTAAACTTGATTGGACAAATTTGGTATTTTAGTAGTAGTTTCTTTTAATATATTGTAAGTAGATAACCCGTCCCCTTTTCTGTTGAGAGAGAGAGAGAGTGGGAGAGAGAGAATTTCAGAGCTATCCACATTTTATGTTTAATATTTTACAATCTATTGATTGTTTTTATTATTCTAATTTTAAACTTTTCATAAACTTTCGTTCAAACCTTTTTAGAGACGTTAATTTATCAAAGTGAGTAGAGATCCATACACACATAGATTTTTTCTTATTTGACGCTCACGCATGAAGATCCACCCAATTCCTTTTCTTTTTTCTTTTGTTGAATTTCCTTTTCTATTTAGTTTCCATTTTCTATCCTGAGCTTTTTTCTTATCAAACCCCTTTAAGATTTAACTGTTTTTGGAATTTTATCATAGTAGACTTAATACGTAATTGGATTTTTAGTATCATTTTTCTTAACGGAATTGGATTTTTACCATAAGTAGTACTTAATACTATGTACCAAAAGTAAAACTGAATACCGTATGAGCCGGCTGCATTAATGATTACTTAATGCTACTTATGATATCAATATGATAAAAAAGTAAATTTTATATTGAAAAAACACTTTCATTACACAATTAACAATATATTTTTAAGAAAATGCTAAAAAATGCATCCGGTGTCGTAATTAAGCACATAAATAAAGAAATTCTCTTTTAAAATTTCTATTTTTTGTATATTTAACAAATGTACCGATACCGATACACTGTTTAACATGACCCATATTTTTATTATATTTTTGTTTGTCCCAATGAGTTAGTTTTCTAATATGTATGCTCTTCCAATATTTTTTTCAAAAATCTAATAATTGAAAATTCGGTTAATAAATAAATAAAATCCAACAAAAAATTACTCGACACAAAATTTTAAAATTGAGTTGTCATGAACAATTCGACATTAACCCCCACCATGTATATGCAGTGGCAAATTAACTTTTATCCGAATCAAATTAAAATTGGTTTGACTGTTATTATGTGCAAATTAAATTTGAGTTTTTGTAATGGTCGGCGATGATGTGTATTGCTGAACGGGTACATTGGATCTATATGTGACTCAAAAATTACTAGTACAATGCCATGTATCACACACTTTTCAAAAGTCACAACACAAACTTTATAATAGTAATGTGCGACAATTAATCAATTAATAATTAATGGTTCTTTGTATATATATATATATATATATATATATATATATATATATATATATATATATATATATATATGTAGACACAAAGAACCTCTCAAAAAATTCCAAGATCAAATTTGACCCAATTTCTTTCATCTCTTCTAAAACCTCAAAATCCCCATTTCATACCCTCACACATAAATATTTCATAGCCATCTTCAATTGGAGTGAGATTTAATTTTTGTACGGAGAAATGGATCTCAATTAATCTGAAGTTCGGTCGGAAGGGGTAACGAAAAATTGTCACTAAGAAGAGAGGAATGATCGAAATTGACGCAAGGAATACCCTCGTCATATCATCAAAGATAATATATTAGAGTTAATTACGTACTCAACATTATGCATTCAAGGAATCAATGGGGAGGATCATTTGAGTTGACCAATAGTAATGAAGTGACATCCGACTATGAGACGAGCCGCATAGGAGATCAATGGGACAGGGCGGCGTTGCTCAGTCCGTCGAGCGACGGAATGGATTCGACGGTACAAAGTTGGATTCTTGAAAGGCCAAATACTAAGAAGAAAACAAAGTATGTTGATATTGGATGCATGAAGTTGAGTTACAAGGCATTGAAATGGATTTTTGGTATAATCTTTGTGGCTTTTTGTGTAATTGGGCTTCCCATCATAGTTGCAAAGAATTTGCCCAAACATCATTCTCGACCTATACCACCTGATAATTTCACCCTTGCCTTCCATAAAGCGTTACTCTTTTTCAATGCTCAGAAATGTATGTATCTTCTTCTACTATCTCATCATCATTATGCAAATTAACATAGTATATATATATGCAATATTTTTGTTATAATTTGATTGGTCTTATTTTTCCACCTTTTCTCTCATGATTTTATTAGATGATTAGTAGACTAAATATATGATATTAGATCCTTAAAATATTGCATTCTTATTTCATATGCATTTGAATAGGCATGGTTTTTGGTGTCTTCCGATCAAATACATATTATAGGTGAAAACAATAAAAGTATGCATAAAAAATATATAACCAATAAAAAATAAGTAACATTCTTTTTTTATATGATCTGGGACACTGAATATCTGAGTGCAATAGTAGAGACTAATATTTCAAGTCAGGTAGGATCGTAATGGATAGCAAATCTCTCCCTCAAGATATTTAAAACTACTGCAAAATCATCGAAATCCTTTACCATTTCTTCAAGTACTCTTAGATATTCAATATTCTTTTGATATATTCAAATTTGTTTTCTTACTAAAGGCATTTTTTTTATGGACCGAAGCATTTGTTGTCCCTTTTTGTCCGTCAACTTCTTCCAAAGGCTAATTCAATAAGCCCAAGAAAAAACATATTTTAACTAGCTCTCTACATCTTCATATTATCTCAAATAAAAAAATTAATATTATCTTCTATAGCTTTTTGACGTGAGATAAACCTATAAACAATTTGGTTGTGTTTGGATTAGTAATTTAATTAAGCACTTAATTATAAAATACTTTCTTAAGTTCTATCAAACATATAGCATATGTTTATACGCGCATGGATTTACTGCTGTGGCACAATCCTGCAGTAGTGTGCAGTAGTGTTTTTTGTGAGAGAGGGCATTTTTTTGACAGGAGAGAGAAGATATTATTTTTTTAAAAAAAATAGATGGCTTTGTGTGTGTAACTTTGGGAACTGCAGGGAAACTAAACTGCAGTGAATCTTAATCCTTCAACAATACAATATTTTATCTTAGAATTGTATTTTTTTTCACCAAAACTTTTTGTTGTTTAAATCCCTCTCAAATGTGCTTTGTAAAGTGGAAAAACCCATTTAAGAGATTTTGTGTCTAATTGTTACTATTAGAATTCTTGTTTTTTCAGTAGTTTAAAATTTCACTTTTAAGGTGAATAAATAGGGTGTCCGAGACTCGAATCTGGTCTCTACATATATAATGCGATATTTCTACCAAGTGAACTAAGCTTACGACTATTAGACTCTTTCTAAGTAGTAGTAATTTAGAGCATTGATTAATAAATTAAAATATAGTTGACAATCCTTTTCATCATTTTTCTTAATATATTTGGACTAAACTAATATGATTAAGACACTAATAATTTTTTCCTTTTTATTATTGTCATGATAACTAACGTCATTTCAATCCAACAAGTTGCTTTAGATTTGTTCTAATTAAGTTTCATTCCACACATAGTTCTTGACTTTTTCAAAAGTAAAATAATCTATATGATATCAATTGGACGGCATTTGTGTCCCTAGTATTTGAATTTGAATATATTGTTATGTTTGTTGATTTGCTACCACAACTTGCCATATGACACCTAAATTAACCGTTTGTAACAGTTACGTCATTTAAGTTTTTTTAGTTTCTAACTTGTTGCACTGTTGCCTTTTCGGTTATCATCTGTTACAAAAACCTGTTGCATGTTACCCTTCCAATTAATCTCCTCCTTTTTCATCAAAATACCTATCATGGTGGAAATCAACGTTAATCTCCACGGTGCAACAAGATGACGGAAGTTAACTGGAAGGGTAAAAGACCTAACTATTATATACGCAAAACTTAACGTAGAATCCTTGAATGTATTTGGCCATATTTTTAATACTACACATATTTTTAACTTAGAATCCTTTAATATGTTGTGAAGCTGGGAAGTTACCAAAGAGCAATGGCATTCCATGGAGAGGAAACTCAGGATTAGAAGATGGAAAAGATAGCACTGATGATAAAAAAGGACTAGTTGGTGGTTATTATGATGCAGGAGACAATATAAAGTTCCATTTTCCAATGTCTTTTGCTATGACAATGCTAAGTTGGAGTGTGCTTGAATATAAGCAAAAATATATGGCACTTAATGAGTATGATCATGCTAGAGAACTCATTAGGTGGGGTACTGATTACTTGCTTTTAACCTTCAACAGTTCTTCAACTAAAATTAACAAGATTTATGCTCAGGTAATTAGTTAATTAATGTTCATCATCATCATCATCACTGAATCAATCTTAATCAATTTTACATGTTCATTTTATGTTTAGGTTGGTGGATCACTAAATGGTTCTAAAACACCAGATGATCATTACTGTTGGCAAAAACCAGAAGACATGGACTATCCACGGCCAACGACAACTATTAACGAAGGACCGGATCTTGCAGGAGAAATGGCAGCAGCATTAGCAGCAGCATCTATAGTATTCC
The DNA here is from genome assembly GCA_030408175.1 of Trifolium repens. NCBI lineage: Eukaryota > Viridiplantae > Streptophyta > Magnoliopsida > Fabales > Fabaceae > Trifolium > Trifolium repens. The sequence continues at coordinate 26,106,267 of CP125841.1, read as the reverse complement.
AAGACGACACAGCATATTCGAAAAAACTACTCAAGGGAGCTGAAACCGTGTTTGCATTTGCAAGAGACTCTGGTAAAAGATCGACATATAGTCGCGGAAAGCCTTACATTGAACCTTATTATAACTCAACTGGTTACTTTGATGAGTACATGTGGGGTGGTGCTTGGTTGTATTATGCAACTGGAAATAGTAGTTACATTTCATTAGCAACTAATCCTAGTGTGCCTAAGCATTCCAATGCATTTTATATGATTCCTGATTTGAGTGTTTTAAGTTGGGACAATAAGTTACCTGCTGCTATGTTGTTGCTGACAAGGTTTAGGATGTTTCTTAGTCCTGGTTACCCTTATGAGGAAATGCTTAGTATGTACCATAATGTTACTAGTCTTACAATGTGCTCTTATCTTCAACAATTCAAGGTCTTTAACTGGACTAGAGGAGGGTTGATACAATTGAACCATGGACGACCGCAATCTCTACAATATGTTGTCAATGCTGCATTTTTGGCATCTCTTTTTGCTGATTATATGGAAGCTAAAGGTGTTCCTGGATGGAATTGTGGTCCTCATTACTTTTCAAGATCTGTTCTCAAGACATTTGCAACCTCTCAGGTACTTTTTTTTTTTGAACGGCAAATATTATTATTAATAATCAGGTCTCTGCATAAGACGGACAGAGACCCATAAAAGAGGGGCTATAAAAACAAAGACACCGTATATAAGCGGAACGCCTATGAAAATACCAAAACAGACACCACTAAGCGGAACAAAGGCGCTGTATATGAAAATAGTATTTTTGTCAGTTGTGCTATTTGAGAAACTATTTGAGCAACTAAAAATGATTTGTTTTCGATATTTCCTTGATGAAACAGATTGAATACATAATGGGAAAAAATCCGATGAATATGAGCTATATAGTAGGGTATGGAAAGAAGTTTCCAAGACATGTTCATCATAGAGGTGCATCAATTCCGAATGATCACAAACATTACTCATGCACTGGTGGTTGGAAGTGGCGCGACACTCATAACAGAAATCCTCACAACATTACAGGAGCAATGGTTGGAGGACCCAATCATTTTGACCAATTCCATGATTCAAGGACTAATTACAACTATACTGAACCAACTTTAGCTGGTAATGCAGGACTAGTAGCTGCCTTAATTTCCTTAACAAATATTGCAGGTACTGCTAGTGGTGTTGACATGAATACAATTTTTGAAGCTATTCCACCATTTGGGCCACAAAATCCACCTCCACCACCACCTTGGAAACCATGATTTATTTTATCATAGTCCTTTTGTGTTTTGGACAATACTTCTCCAATTTTCAACTTATGCATGCATGCATATTCATTCATTTATATATAAATGATTTAGCTAGTTGTACACTTAAAAAATTTATTGTACTATTTTTGAATTGTGGATTGCAAAACCATATTTTGAGTTATCTGATATAGGAACTCGGATTCCCTACAGTTGAAATTTCCTATTGTCACTAGAGTCAATTTGTCTAAGTTGATGGATAGATATTAGACGTACGGTTCACATCTCAACTGTCTGATCTTAATCAACTGTCAAAGTCATTGCATTGTTAGTAGGGAATCCATTTCCATAATGTATAGTATAGATCCTTGGTTTCATGTGATTTTTAAATAAGGAACTTGATTAGGATATTAAATGCATGAATATCTAATTGAAAGGTAATCAAGGCAACATAGATCTGTTAAGAGAACATGGAGGCAAAATGATGGATCCAAGGGCTAAGTTTTATTGGATACTTCTAAACTATTTGTTGCATACACATCCTTTGAAACCTAAAACAATATGAGACTCCATAACTAGTTCATGCTATAGTTTTGCTCTCATATATCAAGCCCTTGTAAGCCTTAGAAAAGTAGAACAAAGAGTCAAAATTGATGAAACATAGGTTACCATAAAAATTTGAATAAGCAAACATCAACAAGATCTTCAAATTCACTTTCAAAACCAATATTGCTCATATCCATTAGACTAAAAAAAAAAGAATAGAAAAAGAAAATAGAACTATACAATGTCTCTACTATTGCCACCATGGTTTTAAGTTGCATCCCGCAATATAAAGAAATTTGAGGTCTCTGCAACAACGTTCCAACCACAATTTTGGCTGCATTTTTCCACACTTGACCTCAATCCGCAACCGCACACGCACTATGATATAAACATTAATTGGTATCTTCTCTCGGCCAGGCTTATAACTTGTTACTCAAGTTTATAGGCACAAAGTACAAGACAAGACTCAAAAGGAGTATAACTCTTAGTTGAGTAATAACCACTAGTAGCACTACTACCATCATCACTCTCACAACCTTCAACACCTTTGTCATCAGTCTCAACTTCAGTAGGCCCAGGTTTGAAGATAAAAACCCCAGGCCCAGGCCCAGATCCTGAAACACTAAACAACCAATCATGAACATCATAAAACACTTGGACAGGTTGTTTATTAACCATGACAGTTTGATTTCCTCTAAATTTCCACTGCAAATTCTTAACATGAATCAAAACAATCCCATCAATGCTAATCCACATTTCAGGATCTTTATTACCAACAGTTGAACTTTCAACAACAATATCACTCTCTTTTCTCTTCTCATCAAATTTAGCCTTTATTGAAAAACTTTTCTTTGCAAATACATTCTCTCTTTTAACCAATAATGTAGCTTCAACAATTGTTGGTCTCATTTTCATTCTCTTATAAGCCTTTTTCTTGTAATCACCCAACAATAAAACAACCTCTTCGTCGCAAACTAACGTGACATAGTAATCGCTGCATGGCTCAGGACAACCACCAGCGAATTTAGCCGATCGTAGATCCCAATAGACATCTATTTGATTACCATCAACTTCAAATGACTTGCAACCTTTTTTGTTCCAATGAAACCATGGTTTAACTTCAATTTTGATATTGTTATGAAACTGTTCGCCTCTTATGCTGTCGATTTTGAGGTTTAATGTGTGATTAATTAGACTTTTGCACCATAAGACTGATATGTTTCTCCATTGGTTTCCAATGTTGGCTTGGTAAATGCATGTAACTGTGCTTTGTGCTGTTTTTGCTGGTAATGGTTCTTCTGATATTCTTTGTGGTATTATTGGTGTAGCTTGGATTGTGTTTGCTACTGATTGTGATCTGAATGAAAGATGAAAAGACATCATTCATGCATGCATTCTTGTGATTTGAATATTTGTTTTAAGGTTGTAATTTTTAGTTTAATGTTCGGTTGATGGGTTTATGATCATTGAGAAAAATAATATTGTGACAATTGTTGGTGATTTGGTTGGAACAGAAATTATTGGCGATGAAAGAGTGATGAATGACACGAAAGTTTGTTTTTTGTTTAGAGAAAAAGTCTTCATGTATCCGAAGGAAGGGCAAGGAACAAAACTACTAACCTTCTGTTTAAAGTCTTAATCAACTTTTATTAATTATTATTAAGAAAAAGTCTTACAATTATAACAAACTATCTTTTTTAGAAGATTGGTTATTTATATTTATATGATCATATCAATCTAGATCATAATAATACTATAATTAGGAAATAACAACCTTGTCTACTAGTACTACCAACCAAGCTTATAAAGATTCTCATTTGTCTTGCTTACAACTTTCTATGACTATTTCTTTATTAAGAGATGTTCATATCGATTCAAACTTATCGAAAAATTCGATTCAAATAAATTGAAACACATTTCAATCCATCATAGACCCCTAATTAAATTGGTGACTACGTTAATCAAAATGTAATTTTCATGTTACCCACAATCGAAAACGATGTAATTTGAAATTTTGTTCTATTTACATGGTTAAAATTCATAAATGTATCTCCCAAAAAAACAAAATCATAAATGTAAAACCCTAAAACTATTCTCGCATTCTATTTGTTTTATGGCTCGTTTGGATTAGCTTATTTTTGAGCTTATGCAATTTTTATGTATTATTATAAGTTTGTCAAGATAGTTTATGATAAAATAACTTATAAAAATACAATTTTCATTAGTGTGGAATTATAAAATAGCATAAAATATAATTTATATTGCATAAGCTATATGCATAACCTCAAAAATAAGTTAATCTAAATGGACCCTTAGTCCTCCCCTCCCTAACTTCTCATGCACGTGACCCGTAAACATATGACAAGGTAAAATGGAGAATAAATCAAAATATTTAACGAAGTAACACTAATTTAATGTTTGAGACAAAAATATTAACAAAATTACATTTTATGAGGGAAAACAAATTGTTAGTTACAGAAAATTCTCTTTGTGGAGAAAGATTTTAAAATCCACAAAAATATGAATATAACTCAACCTTTTTATGTGCAAGTGTTGTGTGAATTGTGTGTGACAAAAGTAAGAAGTAGTAGAATTTAGGTCACACAAGAAATATCCTAGTTCATCTATAATATGTGGCTAATCCCTATCATCACAGTCGTGATATTTTCAAAGAAAATTGTTAATTAGTTTCGAAATTTACATTCCAAAACCTGATTTCAGGGCATTTTTGTCAAAATGGGAGTCTGGGTAGCAAATAAAGGGGCCTAAAGAGCATTTTTCATTTTCAAATATAGTACTTAGAAAAGACCTTCACATTACAGTTACACTATTCATTCAAACCCAACCAACAATATTTACACGATTTCATCTTTTCGTGCCCCACCAATACTCGCCCACCATCTGAAATTACTTAAATACCCCCTCGCTATCTAGAATGCGAGCATCGCTCGCTAACAAGAAAGCGAGTGTGACAAATAGGTGACCGTTGTGCCACCCCCTTGGAAATTTTGAAAAAAAATGTTCGCTTTTTAGAAGGCGAACAACCTTCCTATATAAGGCGTGTCCACCTTCTTCCCCCCATTCATTAGTTACAAAAACACAAAAAACAACCCTGAAAAAATCTCTCAAAACACGAGCATGAAAAGTTGACGAAAATCAATGAATTGTTGGTCATTTGCAGTCGAAAAGAAGAAGTGAAGATTAAACTCCTATAAGATAAGTTAAGCCCGCATGTGATTGTTTGATTTCATTTTCTGAGTTTTTTTTTCCTGTGACGGGTGTGTTTCACTATCTGGAAAGTGAACTATGTATGAGGTGTTCACTAACCAAAAAGCGAACGTCTCTCATCCTAAATCAATTGTTGATGCTTTGTCTGATCGTTGGCTAAATTGAATTGATTTGTTTTTGTTTTTCATGTTTAGATATAGATAATACATCTCAGTTAAACAACCAACTAAGGCTATCGGCTGCTGAGAATCCTCCTAAGAAGCTGATGGGTCGGTTGGCTAGTGTGCCAATGTTGTCGTCAAGTAATAATATTTATAATAAAGATTCATCTCTATAGGGATTGTGTAACAAAGTAATTAGTACCAATATAACTTAAAACTAGAAGAAAAACTTGAGGATATTCCGTACGAATAAGGTTGTGATTTGTTGGGATCTGTTTACAACTCAAACTATACACGGGAGTTGATATTTAAGTCTAAAATCAGAGATCAAATTGATGAGACTATCGAGTCATAGTTCAACCGATTCAACCAACTAGAAAAAACAAGGATTGATTGCAAGAATCTTAAGAATTTACAAGAAACTTTGGTTTTTGTAACGTTTTCAACATTATCTTGCTAGGGTTAAGCAATGTTGATGCCTTCTTTAGCAGAAGCACTGGCCTGCAATGCTTCTATATACAAAACCTTGACTAGATTCCTAAATCTTCGTCGAAAAGTTGGCATCCGGGACATGGAAGCCACAATCCCCATCAACCTAAAGCAATGAAATGCCATATTTATATACGCTCTAAACTGTTTTCATAAACTATATATCTTGAATGAGTTATGAAATAAGTTAAAAAATAACTTACAATTATTTGCATACACAATTACACATACCTTCTAATTATGGCTTGCAACTGTGCTCTTCTAACATTGTCATTAGATGGGAATCCAGTGCTATCCCAATCCTCTGGTATATCATTTTTGCATCTCATAACAAGTTCTTTCAAACAAGTTTCTTCACTTTCTTTCATCTCAAGGTTCTTAATCTGCTCTTTCATGATCAGTAAAGGTCCAATAAACCATTCAAACACTTTATCCTTTGGTCCATTCATCCTTGTCAATTCTACATCATCAGCTGCAAATGGATATATATATGTCGAAGCATGAATATAATTATGTATATATTCCAATCGAATGAAGGCATGGCATGAGTAAGATTAGTACATATAACCAATCCATCTGAATTTGATTTTGCTGAAGTTAGAAGACACTGGAGCAAGGACCAAGCTGGTAACTTGATGCTTAATTTTTTGCAATTGCCTTTGGAAATGCATTCCTCAATTTCTTTCACACTTATCAGACCGTCGCGCAGGACTATGCGGCCATTTACCTCACATGACTTGAAAAGCCAGTCCCATACCTGCAAAAGGGTCACTCTTTTTCAAGTTAGAAAAATTCGTAGAAAATGAATATTTTTAAGTCATATTACACCATCACCTGCACAGGTTTGTATTGATGAATTTTCCACTTCATACTTCTGGATTGTTGTAGGGTATGTTTTGAACTTTGTGAACCATCTCTCCAATTTTTCAAATTATGATCACTTCCTTCATGGTTTTTCTTCTCATGCGCATGCTTCGTGTTTCTACGATATAATGGCCTGGCTGTCACAAGGACTACTTGGAATAAGTGACCAATGTTTGCCTCTGAAAACAAACTTTCATAATAGAAGGAGTATGAGCACAACACTCAAGACACTGTCTTTCCAACATGTTCTATTATTGACTGAATTTCATGTGGGTTCACACCACATGAACTTCACCCTGTAATAGAGAATGTTTGAAAGAAAGTGTCATCGAGTGCGTTGCTAGTATTTCTGTTCACAATAGTAATATGTAAGCACGGTAAAGAAAATCCGGTAGCACCTGGGAAGGCAGGATCCCTCTCTCAAGTAGAGTAAATCATTCACATATTCATCGAAAAGTGAAACCACAGACACAATGTACGCAAACCCCATTTGTAATGACTCCTCCTAAAATAAAATATTCACTCAATACATAGATGGTTAAAATGACACTTGACATGTATTTCTATAAAAAAAAAAAATTAGAGAATGAGAAATTATTATTATTCAATAAAGTGGCACTAATGATCATGATACAACTATCTCCGAGGGGATTAGGACTCTGACTTTGGAGATTACAAGGTCAAACTCTTACCACTGAGTTGAAACCTCATGGAGAATTTCAATGAGGTGCATTGTATATACAAGAAACTTAACAAAACTTGAAGTAGCATAGTTTGACTGACCTGATGGACAACAACTCCACTGTATAGGCCAAGGAAAGGGCTGACAATGGTAGCGGCTAATACAGCTCCTAGAACAGCTAAAGGCCAGAGGATGATGGCAAGTCCGGCAAATGGGACACATTCAGTTTCTAAGAAAGGTCCCTTTCTTCCAATCAAATCTTCTAACAGTCTCTTCCATCCTCGAAACAGCATGTAAGGGCTCTTCCATATAGCAATAGATGTGATTAAAACCATATCAAAGGGCACTCCAACCAAGATCACCAACAAGCAACATGGCAATAGTGTCAATCTAACAACAAAGAGGACCATGGTTATTAGTATCTAACAGTACACTAAATTGAACCTGATTGATACATATGTTTATTTGGACATGAATCCTGACTCGTTCTGATAAATCACTACCTAAACTTAGTGATGCCAAATACATTTATTGTCAATTTGTATAACCAACCACTTTTCTTTTGTCATTTGATAATGACTTGAATTTTGAATTATTATGAGGTTCATACATAAAGCTTATAATTTTGTTATGTCGCTTATTTTTTTACTTAAAAAAAATGACATTATTATTGGCAATGTATGTATCTTATGATTCATAACAAGATTTGATTCACAATTCGGAAAAGGTCTTATGAATCTAGAGAAAAATTAAAAAGTATCTAAACTACTACTAGTCCACAACCACAAGATTATGTTTTCAAACTCAAACTGTCAAACATACATTTGGGGGGAACAACTTGCCTGATATCAATTGGCTTTTCTTGAGGGGTTAAATTTTCTCTTAGTTCATCCATGTATGAAAAATAGGAGTGAAAGCAAAAGTCTATGACATCTTGAACCACTGTGCAGCTTGTTTCAATTGTTGACCAACAACCATCCTAGTATTATAATTAAGTTGCAATTATCAAGCATAAGGATACTACATAAGCATAAATAACAAGTCACATAAGGATACTACATAAGGATAATAAATAAGCACAGATTAAATAATAACTTACAATGAAGCAATGGTAAAATTTGTCTTGAACATTCTCTCCAACAGCCTCAAAAGTTGCAAGAAGAGGAGCAAAAAAGCCATATCCAATTCCACCTAAAAAGCTACCAACAATACCAACTACTGGCCAAAGTAACAAAGGAACTGGCAAACATATCAGCACCACAGCCTTCAAAACTAGTCCAAACCTCTTTGTTCTGTTGTCAAAGGCCAACAATTCAAGAGTGAGCTCAGAACATTTAGTTTGCATTTTGCAACTCAAAATAATTTGGAAATAAATAAATTACAACCTTGCCACACAATAGTATGTCCAAACAACATGTGCAGTCCAAAGTCCAATGATAACAGCTGAATTTCCAACTGCCAAAATCACAAATGCAATTGGACCTATCAATGCACCTGCCATGAACTTTTCTTTATCAATCAAATTACTCCATGTATTAGAGACTATATATATAAGCATGAATGAATATGATACTTTATAAAATCAATCAACATTTTAAAGTATTGATTACAACTTCAACCATTAATATTTTTATATTTGATTTTTTTGACACATTTAATATATGTATTTAATTAGTCTAGCCAAGAAAAATACAAAAGTGAAAAAAAAGAAATGAACCTTTAATGATACCAAGTATAAAGAGCAAGAAGAAGAATGGGAGGAAAGAAATAAAGCTCCATAATTTGGTCAGTAAACCTGCAGATGAATCCATGATGGTTGATATAACAGACAAATATAAAATGGTGAACTAGTTTTTCTTTGGCTCTCTAGCTTATTATTATTATTATTAATTAAGAAAACTGAACAAGTGAAAACCAATAGAGAATATTACTTCTTTCTTTGTTGAGAAAACAAACTACTACAATTTTATTGTTTCTTTTAAATGAGAAGAAAACTATTAAACAATATAAAATAATATTGGAGTAAAAAAAAAGTTAGAAATTATTTATTTTTTGATAACTGTAGTGTTACCTTTTTTCTTATGGAAGTGGAGTGGAGAGGGTTTTGAAAGTGGTGTAAAGAGAGTAACCTCGTGGCGGTAAGTGAATGAATTCACGTGTCAATGTGTAAGTGTGATGTGTTAATTTTCCATCTTCCTAGAGTCAGTGACTCATGACCAATTATTGCTACGTTGCTCTTGAGATTCCCATGCTACTATACAACTAGTTTTGAACCCGTGTGTGCCCTATACTTATCTTAGTAAAAATATGAATGTACTTACTTGTATTGAACCTATTTTGATTAATAAAATGTTGAGTTAAAAAAAAAAACCAACAACATTAGATAATATGTACTCCTATGTAGGAGTATGTTCTTAATTTTTTGTTGATAGTCATTGCAAAATACAAGTACAACTGGAATCCGAAAAGATAAAATTCATTTGAGGGATTTTGAATATTGAAATATGCAAAAGTAATTTTACCTTTGAAATATGATGATAAAAACCTTAAAAAACTATAAGTGCTAAGGTTAAGGTTTTTTACACTGCCTTTGATAGAGTTATATCCATGTATTTTACCTAATTCTCATTTTCTTTCTTCTATAAAATATATATTGTGTTACAAATATTTTTCAGGAAAATGAGTTCCTTCATAGTGACAACACTTTTCTATTATCAAACTTCTTACTCCACCTGTTACACCTCTTTTGTTCATTGTTGTTGATGTTGTCTTCCCTTGCGTTCCCTCTCAAATCTTATTATGTTGGGCTAGAATATATCTTCAGCTGCATGATTACTTTCAAATGAGTAAATAAAAATTCACCATTAGTCTTCAACATTATAGAACGCAACATACAGGCTCAAGGACAACTATTGTATACCCTAATTCACTGTACATCTATTGTATACCCTAATTCTCTCTTTAAAGGTACCCTAATTTTGCTGTTCTTATTTTTTGTTGTTGCAATATCCCGAATTTGCTATTATATTCACTACAAACAGAGGCTTGCACGACTTTCCTTGGTTTGTAAGAAACAAGAATGAACATTACACGTTCATGATCTGCTCTGACCGCATGAATCAAAATGGCGATGAAATTTCGGAGAAATAAGAACACAAGATAATAATATCATTTCCCACTTGAACTTCCTTCCTGTTCAATAACCAAAACCAAAAGAGATGAAGAAACAAAAACACTTGCAATTGACAGCAAGTTGAGATCCCAATCCATAGCAAGGAATAGATGTTTAAACTTGGATCAATTAAATTTGTATAAATATACAATTGTAACAATCTTACCATGGAGGGTGAATGCGGATTAAGCTCCCCACTTCAAGGTCAACATTGTCGCAAACTCTCGGACTAAAGATAATGGTTCTTTGACCACCTTTGCTGCCGTCAAACCCCATTCCTTCAGCTTGTAAGAGAGAATTCTGCAAAAATAACAGATTGCCTTCCATCAATTTTCTTAAACATATGTGGTTGTTCCATTATCATCTCTCACTAGTACAAATCTTGATTGAATACGACAGTATTAATATTATTTAAAAATCTTGATTCGATACTACTCATTTTTTTAATCACAAATAATCTTTTAAAATCTAATTCCAATACACCTCCCTACATCAAATGGAATAACAGTAAATACTAGAGTTTACAAAATAGTGAGAGACCATCAAGAGTCTCCTCCATTCTCCGGGTCTATATACTTTTAGGGCAATAACAAGCATATCAAATAATCAAACAACCTAAGGAAATTGAATTGGTTGATTTTTAAAACTTCACCTCGGTATACTTGCTAAATGAGCAATGACAAACAATCAGCTTTCCGTCCAGGTATCTTGAAATGATGTTTACATCAACACAGCCAAATTCACCTGAAATTATTTTTCTTGTACATCAAACATTTATGTCCATGTGTGTAAACAAATGTAAAATCAGCTTTATGCAACCTCTCAAACTCCAAAAAATGAAAAGAAAAAAGAAACCTACAATGAATGATTGTCTATGCAATAGAGAAGTCTTAAATGGTGACAACAATGAAAGGGCAGACAGAGTAAAGGCAAAACTTTTACCATCTGGCCTAGTTCCAGCTTGTAACTTTTTTGAGAAGTCTATGTCTCTTTCTTTTTCTTTCTGCATCACCTGCTGTAGTTTTTCAAATATTCCAGTTCTGCACAATTTCGTAAGACAATCACGCACTGAATTCAGAATTAATTTGAATTCAAGTGTTCAATAATTGCATAAAAATACCAGAAAACTACAATTTTATACCTCAATGAATTAAGTGCTCCAATATTTTCAGCGATAACAGAGGAAGACCCTAAAGCATCGTGAAATCTATCTGCCATGGTCTGCATTTTCTTTCTTGGGAAAGTGATTTTCATGTGTTTATCGCTTTCCTGTACAAGAAAACATATTTAAAGCAAGCTATGCCAATAAACTAATAAGTATAAGAGCAACCATACACAAGTAATACCTCATGGTCACTCGATGATCCGCTATCCACAGGTTCAGGGGAGTCTTCACTGTCAACAACTGTCTCTGGCAAGTGGGATCTACTATTCTTCTGAAAAGGCTGCACTGTTTTTCCTTTTCTTTGATTTTCTTGTGGATACTGGAAAATAGAGGTGGAAAGATCTTAAACAGAGAAGAAGTAAACACATGTCAAAAGAATAAGGGTAGCATTTCTAGAATTTCCACCCACCAGATCAGTCTTATCTTGGAGGTTGTCAAAAAGATCAGCCATTAGGGGAAGATTAAATTCATGTGGAAGAGCTTCGGTTTCAGAAGGCTCAGTGTCTAATTCTAATTCCACTATGTCATCATCTTCAAGTTGATTTTCAGCTAAACTTGCAGAAGCCCTATGATCAACAGCTTTCATAATTTGAGGTAACCTATCAATATTAGAGATAGAAGAGCCAATGTGCCCATATTTATGTGTCACTGATTTCAATGAAAAGCTTGGCTTAGCTTTGCTCCAGATGCCTGCAATAGTTATCAATGTGATACAATAATGTTCAGAATTTTCCCTTCAAGAATTGGTGTAATTGTGATTACTGATTACTATCCTGGTGAAGTAAACGTAAAGCTAGATCCCGTCATTTGAAAAGAAAAAATGTTTCAGGGAACAACAATTAGGTCCAAACTCCACGTACAGCAAGATGCATCCGCAATTCTAGATACTACGAAAGAATTTCCCTTCATCTATCAAAAGGTGGGAAACTGATAATATTTGCAAAATGGAATCGTACTCCATCATTAAAAAATGTGACATATTCCATATCCATAACATCCATATTTTTAAACACAAGCCAATTAATAAGCATAGAAATGCAGTTCCCCATGTGCCTCTTTCTTTATCTAGGAAAGTAAAGTCTTTGAAGTACAAATTCGCATTGGGTATGTCTAAAACATGACAACTAGCAGAACTGCAGAAATTTATATCCTTATTAAAAACTGTTAATCTGATACAATTATATCATGGGTTTGACCAGCAAGGGAAATAAAAGTCACCAAAAACTGATGTGCGGTAAAATTATAGCAGGGAAAGCAACAAATCATGCCCAGATAAAAATATTAAAAAATATTTTTGTTGATTCAACATCTGTGTTCACAGTTCCACATATCCTTCAGGCCAATGACCTAGACCAGTCACCTCATTAGTTACAGATTAGTTAGAAGAGCTCATAATTTTGACTTGTAATTAAACATAGTTCTAAAAAAGAAAGACCTCAGTTCTATATTTCAAAGCATAAATGATTTTACACATCCTGACATGTAGCATGGGGAACATATTAAAAAACTAGGGAATTGCAAGAAAACCCGCTAAGAAATATTTTCAGTTTCAACAGAGAATTGCAAGTAACTCGTGCTCTAACCCAGAAACTAGCATTTTCTTTGGTGCAGGTACCAGATGAATTTGCTTTGGAGCATGTAGCATGGGACGCTGAACATGAAGCACTCTCTTTAAAACATAACAATGCCTCTGACTTTCTCTTTGCATCTTTAACTTCACCATTTTTGACATATTGAGGACCATATTTTTGGAGGAGTCTAGGCGGGAGGATAGTGCTACCCTTTAATGAACAACAAAGATAAAGAGAGTAAGTAACCAAATTGGTCTCCGACAGATACAACGTTAGTCATATTAGTCCTTAAATAATGAAAATTACACACCAGTCTAGTTAGTACTCGAATAGTCGAATCATGAGGACTGATTTAACTAAACAAACACACAATTGCGAACTTCAGGCATAATATTTCCATTATATCTTTCAAAAGACTACTAATTTGACTATTTACTCCAAACATAAAAGATGAAATGATTTAGCAATAAACCAAAGCATAAACTAACACATGGCAACACAAAACATTCTAATGCAAACTTCAAAGAGTACCTCATCTTCAGAAACAGTATCTTCGTCACCTGAATCAGCAACCACCTCTCCAGATACATCCCGTAAGCCACCCTCATTGAAGTCAGGCATTTCAACCTCCTCATCTTCGAGCGATTTCTGATCACAACAACAACAACAATAAAAGTAAATAACAAGAATTCAAGAACAATTATAATTGTAATGAGAAGCCAAAGACATAGTAATAAAAATACCTGAAACAAGGAAGACGAATTCTGATTACAGAATCTTCCTGTGAAGTATTAACAGCAATTAATCAACAACGGTTATAACTAATAAGTAACTAAAATGTAAAACAATATTTAATTAACAACATTGAAGAACAGAATCAGATAGCTAGTTAAATTTAAGCACCTTTTAACAAATCTAATCGCGCCGGAAGAGGTAGTTCATCTTGCTAAAATAAGCAAAGGATTATATTAATCGATGATAATTAATTACATTTAGAAAATGAGATTTATGATTTATCAATATAAGCAGCTTAGGTGTGAGTGAACCTTGTTGGTGGAGATGTGTTGAAATGAAAGCACATTGTTAGGGAGATTAGGTTGATGTTCGTCGTCATCTGGAAATTAACAATAAATAAAGTGTAATTAAGGAGGTATTAAGTTGTAATTGGATTGAATAAGTAGAAATTAGTTACCAACCAGAAATGCTATCATCTGAGTGTGGATTTTCCTGTAACTGTGTGTAAAATGAATGTATGATTAGAAATAGAATAGAAGAAGAAAAAACAAAAGGTTTGGTTTGGTAATGGGTGGTATAGTAGATTTATTTACGTGGAGGAACATTTTAGCTAGCTGCAGCTCAGAACATCCTCGTTCTCCGACGTCGCACGGTTGCCCCTTTCAAAACTGCTTCAAAAGAAGCACAGCAGCTGCAATTTCTTTTTTTCTTTACTGGTCGTCGGATTGCACCGGTTTTGTGGAGCAACGTATATAGGGATCTCTCCATTTTTCTCGGTTACTATAATTTTGAATACTTTTTTAAATATATATTAAATAGTTGGATCCACAAAATATCACATCATTACATTTATATTATCAAAATATTAATAATGACAAAAATAGAGAGGATAAAAAATAGAGAAGATCTTGACTCATATATTTGACGGGTGCGGGTATGCTCCAACAGTATATCTATCCAGATATTTCCCGGTAGGTTTCATAGATACACGACACGTGTCTATTAATAATTTAATGGTCTAGATTAGAAATCAGAGAATTGGTTTTTTTTTTTTTTGGGGGTTCCAGCCGCCTCCGGTCGCAGTTGCAAGGATCGAACTGTGGTCCTCCTTGCTATGTTCAGCGTCAATCACCACTAAACCAATTAACGATGGGTAAATAATCAATATTGTTTTAATGAGAAATGCTATGGACAAACACTCTTTAACACACTCCATTAACACTCTTTTTACTATTGGTCCACGTCACTACTTTTTGATAACCACTAAACTGGAAAATGACCACACTGGTTAAGGGAAAATAGAACACTCATCATCTCATTTTTTTACAACATTGAGATTTTTTGTTTTATTTGAAACAATACGCTGATCTTTTTCCTCAGATAACAACACCCAAATCTATTTCTTCACATCTTGTCTGAATAAAAAATCTGGATTTGTGACCCCTTTATGATTTTATTGATTATAGATTTGAAAAAGAAAGATAAAATATTTAATTTGGTTATAGATTTACCATAGAGTTGGTGTGTATGTTTTGCATGGTGTTTAATATCATAGGTGATATGACATTTTTATGAATTCACTGAAAGAATGATCGAGTAATTATAGATTACGATTGTTTTAAACTCCGGCATTACAAAAAATTAAAAACATTAGTAGTACTAATAGCCTATGGTATTCAAGCACGAAAATGATAGAGATACCTTGGCAATAAATTGATCATCAAGATTTAAAACGAAGCCATACGAAGCGTTAACGGTGGGTTGGCATATAAAAAGTTTATTGACGGTTAGAGGTGGGAATAGGCCAGATCGGCCTACGAGGCCTTAAGGCCTAACCTATATAGGCTCAAGCCAGGCCAGCCTATTTCTTTAAATAGGGCAGACCAAGGCTTTTTCATAAGCCTATTTAGTTAAATAGGCCAGGCTGCAGACTATTAAAAAAGCCTTTTAAGCCTACTAGGCCGACCTATTTAAATTAATATGAATAATATTTTTTTAATACTATTATTATTTATATATTAAAATTTGTACTTTGATTAAATTATATATTTATTAATTTTTTCAATAATTTAAGTTTATTAATCTACATTAGTTTTTCACATATATAAATGTATTATTATAAACTAGAATTGAAATATAATGACATATATAATCAAATTCTGTAAAATATCATGTTAAATAACAAAAGGACGTTGGTTTATTAGTTCATAAGTAATTTTAAAAATAAATATAATTTTTTATTTAAAGATGTTCATGAAAAATAGGCTTTTAAACAGGCTAATAGGCCACAATAGGCTTTCAAAAGGCCAGGCTCAGGCCTAAAAGATAAGCCTATGATAGGCCATAGGCCAGGCTTAGGCCTTCGATTTTTATGACAGGCCAGCCTCAGACATGGCAAAGCCTAGCTCGGCCTAGCCTATTCCCACCTCTATTGACGGTGGGGGTTGGAAGGAAAGGTCTGGTGGTGGGGGTTGGAAAAGAAGAAGTTGTCAGAGCAGTTTCTATGTTACGTAATAATTTGATAACGGGCTTCAAATTCCTGGCGCGTCAGCAAACAAATGTTGTATACAATGTTTCAACATTTGAGATGTCGAGATCAATGTTGAAGCATTATGCTGACAGTGGACATAAACAAAAATAACTATAAGGACAGAAAGCAATAAAGAACACATAAGGTTTGTTAACCCAGTTCGGTGCATACCACAATCTACATCTGGGGGATATCAATCCAGGAATGTAACTAATAAGCAATAGCCCTAGACTAATGACAAAACCCTCCAAGTTTATGTCATTCCCATCTAGCAACTCCCCTATTGTTTACAACCTAGGGTCTTAGCCTAGATCTGAGACGTACCATCTCACTTCCTCTTCCTTGTAATCCCAACAAGGGTTCTGACCAACCTTAATCAAAAGATTGGGGTATATAAAACATGTGTGAAGACACTCTTCAAGAAAACTATACTCATGCGAGTATACCAAAAGCTTCTATACTCCTTACCTAAAGGTTTTGGAGTGCAAACTACTCTAGCTTCTTACCTAAAGGTTTGGAAGCAGACTACAATAACCTATGTCCTAAGCTTGCATCAAACGATACAAGAAAGGCACACAAATCTAAAGCACAAGGCTTACAAAGACACGAAACCCTAAAAGTCTACATTTTGATATATTGGTTTCGGTGAATAAAATTAGGTCTTGAGTCTACCTTATATAGCCACGAGTTAGCATAGGCTTGCTGAGCAAATCGGGCTTAAAACACAGCTGGAAAAATGTGTAAGATCCAGCTCAAAAATATATTTGAACCAAATATAATATTTCATTAAATATATCACATCTTAAGGAAATAAATAATCTTCATAGAATCTTCAGTAAATAGAGAGAGAAACCAACGTCTTGGTGCTCAAGAAAATATCTGAAGATACCAGAAATAGTAGGACTCAAGAAAAAGACGTGATTCCATAAATAGAAAAGGCGCCAAGTCAGCGCGCAAACACAGCATACTGAACAAGTACCAAATGTTGGAACATTACATCAAACATTTTGCTTGAATATTTGTTTTTGCAAAAATGATGCCAACAACCAAATATCCAACAATCTCCCCCTTTGGCGAAATTGTTGGCTAAAACAATCTGAGACCATATGGACACCAGCAGAGAGATACATCACACAGATTTTTCTTCGTCTCAACACAAACACACAAAGAGAAGATAAAATAACACACCTTGAAAAACTACCTTTAAGAGTACCTCAATTGAAAGATAGTAGATAAGGGTCAGGTGAGGTATCAGCTATGCGTATCAGAGGCATGCACAGCGGAAATACAACACAACATCAGCCTATAAGCAGGTCATAGAAAAAGATAGGAGATCTTCTACACACAAGCAAGAATCACCAACATGTTTCAACATCATATAGCGCATTGCACATATAACATGTAGCACATAGTAGATAATGTTACTCCCCCTCAAAGTGACCTGGGGTATCAAAAAAAATATGCCACTCTTCAGAGAACATACTACTCCCCCTCAATACAGCATGGGGCATTCACAATATATCAGAAGTACTTCTCCCCCTGAGTGTATGCATGCAGACTACTACTACTACTATATCCATATCAGAGCATGCTTAAACATATCATGGCACATCAGAAATGAAGAGAGAGCTCAGAATTCTACTCCCCCTTTTTAGGCATAAAATTTGGCCAAATAAACTCTATGCATAGATAATAGTACCAGAACATAAAGTAGTAGAGTGCAGAGTACCAGAATATTACAGACCATAAGAGTACCATAGCACACATAGGTGCACAAATATCCAGGGCAAGAGCCCATAAGCATCCAGAGAACACAAGCTGACGAACAGATCTGCTAAGCAATTTCACATTACACCTTAGACGAACAGAAAACATGTGAGCTTTTATTCACAATATCATAACCAAAAGCATCAGACCATAACCATGATCCAGCAATATCGCATGAAGGTACCAAGACATAAGACATAAGCCTATACTACCTCCATCACAACAACCACATAGTGCACATAATTAAGCATTTTGATCTTTTGTCTTCAGTGTGCAACCACATATCAAAAACACCAGAGGCATGCAGCAGCGGAAATGGGTTCACCCACCCTCACAGAGCACATTAACAGAGAGTAGTAAACTCTCACAAACGAATACCTTAGGAAAAATAAATTCCCAGTCAGGATGTTGAGATCAGGATGTCTAAACATTAGGTAAAACATCAGAGCAGAACAAATCAGATCAGGATGTCTAAACATTAGGTAAGACATCATAGCAGAACACATCCTCATACATCAAGTACAGAAACTAGCACACTACAAATCAAAGCATAAGCTGCAAGATTATCAACAGGCTAGCTATCAAGCAACTAGCACATGTGATGACAGGAATTTCTACGTCATTTTTAGTATTATTATTAGTAGTAAAATGACCAAGACAGACCCAAATACGAAGGAAAACCTACAAAAGCAAGAAAAAGCATCAAGACAGAGTCCAAGATGCAAAAAGACAAGAAAAAGCCCAAAAAGTGAAGAAATACAGCATTCCATCGCAGCACGATGTGTGCTATCGTGCCACGATGAAAGCTCCTTGCGCGCCAAGCAATCAGAAGAAATAAATCTTGAGAAAATCTTCCATCGCAGTACGATGCCCTACAACGTAGTACGATGATGTTACTTGACGCCCAAGCTGATGAAATGCACAGGATCAGTTATAATTCTGAACTGAATCTTCACATCGCAGTACGATGGCCTTATCGTGCTGCGATGCCTTGCTGAGGCCCATTACGAAAACTATAAATAGAGCCTCCCATTCATTGTTTTATTCATTCAGAAATAGTAGAACACTCTCTACTATAAGGAGAGGTTCAGAGGAGCTCTATTGGGCATAGTTTTCTCCCCTTACGGGAAAACTAACTCAGCAAGGTATGATTTCTTTAGGCTTTTGTATTTAGGTTATAATTTCTTGTAATTTAAATATGTAGTCTTTATAATTTATGTCTTAGGTTGTGGTGGAGAAGATGAACTCCCCTATGAATATTTGGAGTCTGTGATTGAGTCTAAGTTATAATAAATGATATTTAGTAATTGTGTTTGTTATTTACTTTCGTGCACTTTAATACCGTATTCTCGTAATCTGGCCGGATAAGCGGGAGCGCCCATAGAATTGATATCAGGTTTTGACTTGGTATTAGTCCAGAACTCGTAGTAAATAATGCTAGGTGTATAGAGACGGTAACATCCTGAACTAGTCGTGAACTGAGCGGTTAGAGGAGGAATCATGCACTAGGTGTGATCTGAGCACTTAGAAGATGAAAAGCCCGATACTAGGACCTAGAGGTTAATTGGTGAAGGTTATAATGCATGTTTATAAACAACTCACTTAGTAATTAAGGTATGTGATGTTGGAACAAAGTGGGTCTGACATGAACCTCTAGAATTTTAAGTGGTTTTGATGATAACAAAGTATTAAAATTACAATTGGTATTACTAATGATTATTCTAGTGTGCAGAATTATAAGTTAAAATTCATTCAGAAGCACTATGAATAACAAGAGAGAAGCCAAGATTTGAAGCTCTGAAAGCGTATCGCTGTTCATCAGAAGCTTAAGTTTTTGCATGCTGAAGAAAGTGACTCTGAGGATAAAACAAGGCTCTGAAGGACTCAGAAGCTAAAAGACCTCAAGAAGCTATGTCAACAGCATCTGAAGCAAAAGGAATTTACGTCACTCAAGAACTGACATAATCAGAACCAATGATTGAAGAACAATCTACTTCAAAGCTCTGTCAAGTCCACAGGAAGGAATATTCGTTGGTACAACGTTAATCTTATCCACAAGTGGAGCGCATTTGAGGATCGTACTATTGTACTATTATTACTCAAAATGGATGAGTGATAATTTGAATTGCAAGGTAGTGGAATTGGATATCTTTGCCAAAGAAGGCAACTACAGCTATCACAATTGTACGAGTAAATTCCAGCTGGCACAAAGCTCTCTGCAACGGTCATCATCTTCCTCCAAGTATAAATAGAAGACTCAAATGGAAGAAATGACCACTGTTCTATTACTGCGTTTAAGGCTCTGAAGCATTCTGACATTATCGTTCTATCTGTCATTCAAAGTCTTAAAGCAATTTGCGTTGTATTTTGTAAACACCTCTGATTGTATATCAAGTGTTCCTTAACATTCATTCTTATTCTTAAGTTTGTTTGAGAAGTCTCTTGTTAAGTTTAACTTGAGCATTTGAGAAGTCTCTTGTTTAGTGAAACTTGAGAACCTGAGAAGTCTCTTGCAAGTGTGCTTGAGCAATTTGTAATCTTAAGTAGATTATAGTGAAAATCTCTTGTTAGTAACAAGGGGACTGGAGTACTCTCGATTTGTGAGAGGAACCAGGATAAATTTTGTGTCTTTCTCTCTTTCTCTCAGCACCCCTTTTATTTTTGTGTTTATATCCGCTGCAAACTTAGTGTTATTTGGGAAAAAGTTTTAATTTTTAAAACACAATTCAAACCCCCCCCCCCTTCTTGTGTTTTTCCACCTTCAATTGGTATCAAGAGCTAGGTCTGTTGCCTAACTCACCTTACAGTGAAACAGTAAAGATCCAGGAGGAAAAACATGTCTGCTGAGAAGAATCTCAATGAAGTTCCTTTTGACTATGATTCAAACTCTCGTCAAAGAAGGGCATCTGATAAAGTTCCTTTCTTCAATGGAACTGAGACTAGCTACCCGTTCTGGAAAACAAATATGTACAGCTATATCATGAGTATTGATTGTGATTTATGGGACATGGTAGAAGATGGAGTTAACTTTGAAAACATGGACTTAGAAGGTGTTGTCAGCTCTCAGAACAGGAAAGCCTTTACACCTACTCAAAAGCTAGAGTACAAGAAGCATCACTCTGTAAAAGGAATGATGACTAATGCTATCTCACATGATGAGTACCTTAAAATTGGAGATAAAAGAACTGCAAAATCTATTTGGGATTCCTTAAAATCCAAGTATGAGGGCAACAAACAAGTTAAGGAGGCAAAGGCTAACTTGTTGGTGCATCAGTATGAGCTGTTTAAGATGAAGGATGGAGAGGACATTGAAACTATGTTTTCACGGTTTCAAATTCTTGTATCTGGACTTCAAGTATTAGACAAGAGTTATACTGAAGTTGATCATGTGAGAAAGGTACTCAGAAGCCTACCACCAAAATGGAGACCCAAGGTGACTGCTTTTCAAGAGTCTAAGGATTTGGATACAGTATCCCTTGAAAGCTTGATTAGTTCATTAAAGAGTCATGAGATGGAACTAATGACTGATGAATCAACCAAGAAGATGAAAGGGATAGCCTTAAGCTCTAAAAGTTCATCAAAGGCTCTGAAAGCTAAAATTATAGAATCTGAAGATGAGGCTTCTGAAGAGGGTCGAGAAGTTGGGTCTGATGATGAAGAAGAGATGGTGCTGATGGCTGCTAAGGTTTCACAATGGGCAAAACGAAGCAAGAAATACGCAGGCAAATTTGGAGGATCTTCCAAGAGACTTAGTACTGCTAAAGACAAGAAGGAAGATCAAAACAAGTGTTTCAAATGCAACAAGCCTGGTCATTTCATTGCTGATTGTCCAGAAAACAAAAGTAGATCATCAAAGTAGAGCTCTAGCAAGGAAAGATATAAGAGTAAAGTCAAGAAGAGCTTTCTGGCAACATGGGAAGATCTTGACAAAGACTCAGACTCAGATGGTGATGAGGAAGCAAATCTAGCACTGATGGCAACTACCTCTGACAGAGAAGACTCTGAAGCAGGTTCAGACTCTGAAGATGAGGAAGAGGTAATTGCTAAACTATCTAGAACTGAATTAGTAGATTCTCTTAAAGATGCCTTAAAAATGCTCACTAAAAAGGCAGGTGAATGTAAGGTCCTGAAAAAGGCTTACAATAACCTAACTGAGAAAATGAACATAATAGTTGAAGAAAATGAGTCTCTAAGTAGTAGAAACTCATTTATGGAAACTCATTATGTTTATGATGATAAGGTTCCTCCAGAGCATGAATTTGCTCTGCAAGAATTTCTTATCAATGGCATGAAGAGAAGTAAGATAGCTTCCTTAATATACCATGTTAGTAGAAACAGAGGTGAAGGTCTTGGATTTTCACGTTTTAAAGATAATCCATTATTTTCTAAACCCTCTAAAAGTGATAATTCAAAACCTAAGGCTGTATTTGTTAAAAGCCAATCAGAAGCAATAGGTATACCAGAACCTGAAAAAATAATTGTGTCAGAGGCCAAGAAGCCTCAGACTCTGAAACCTTTAGAGCCTAAGGTTTCCAAACCTCAGACCAATGTCAAAATAAATAAAACTCTGGTATATTCTAAAGCTAAGCACAAGAGTTATACAAAGCCTAAAAGTTTTTCAAAATGCTTCAATAACTCTAGAGCTCCTGATAGGCCTTATAAACAAAAACAATCTAAGGCAATGAGAACTAACTCTAAAGGACCCATAAAGGTATGGGTACCAAAGTCTGAGATTGTCTTTGCAGCAGATCTGCACTCAAAGAAGGCCAGAGCAGCATTCTTGGTACCTGGACAGTGGTTGCTCGCGTCATATGACAGGAGACAAGCATATGTTCCAAACCCTGACTCTGAAAGAGGGAGGAACTGTGGGATTTGGAGGAAACCAAAAAGGGAAGATCACTGGTACTGGTACAGTTGGTAATTCTTCTCTCTCTATCAAAGATGTTTGGTTAGTTGATGGCCTCAAACATAATCTACTAAGCATTAGCCAATTTTGTGATAGTGGATTTGTTGTTAAGTTTAATAAAGATGCATGTATTGTAATCAGAGAGTCTGATGAGTCTGTAGTATTCAGAGGCTTAAGGAAAGGCAATGTTTATAAAATCAATCTGTCAGAACTCTCAGAGCAAAAGATTGTTTGTCTTCTATCTTTGAATGATGAGAAATGGGTCTGGCACCAACGCTTAGGACATGCTAACTGGAGATTAATCTCTAAGCTCAGCAAACTAAGCTTGGTTAAAGGTCTACCCAATCTTAATTATCATTCAGATGCTCTGTGTGGTCCTTGTCAGATTGGAAAGATTTCAAAAACCTCGTTTAAACCTAAAAACATTGTCTCTACCTCAAGACCTCTTGAATTGCTTCACATTGATTTGTTTGGTCCTGTAAGTACAGCATCAATCAATGGAAAGAAATATGGACTTGTTATTGTTGATGATTACAGTAGATGGACTTGGGTTAAATTTCTGAGAGTAAAAGATGATGCATATGATGTGTTTACCATCTTCTGCACACAAGTACAAAATGAGAAAAGTCTCAAAATCTTAAAGATAAGAAGTGATCATGGGGGTGAGTTCGAAAACGAACCCTTTGCAACCTATTGTGAAGACCATGGAATTATTCATGAGTTCTCAGCTCCTAGAACACCACAGCAAAATGGTGTTGTAGAGAGAAAGAACAGGTCTTTACAAGAGATGGCAAGAACCATGATGCATGAGACAAAACTTGCTAAGTACTTCTGGGCAGAAGCTGTGAACACAGCTTGTTATATTCAAAATAGGATCTATATCAGACCTATATTGAATAAAACAACATATGAACTATTTAAAGGAAGAAAGCCCAACATCTCTTATTTTCATCAGTTTGGATGTACCTGTTACATTCTGAACAATAAGGCCTACAAAAGAAAATTTGATGCCAAAGCTTGTAAGGGAATCTTTATAGGTTACTCTGAACGCTCAAAGGCATACAGAGTGTATAATTCTGAAACTAATACAGTGGAAGAATCTATACATGTTAGATTTGATGACAAAGAGCCTGACAGTAAAACGTCAGAGCAAAATGATAGTTATGCAGGTATTCCATATCTATACAACAATCCAGAACTAGAGAAAGCATCAGATGCAAATGAAATTTCAGAAGCTGTATTGGAAGGAGCCTCTGAAGAAGCATCTCCAATAGAAGCATCTGAAGGACATGATGATATCTCAGAAGATAATATCCAAACAAGTGCTGAAACTAATGAAGCTCCAAAGAGAAAATTCAAATACAGATCATCACATCCAGAAGATCTTATTCTTGGAAACAAAGAGAGTCCAAGAAAAACAAGATCAGATTATCAACAACAAGATTCACTTCTAGGACTCATATCTATGATAGAACCTAAGAATGTTGATGAAGCTCTTTCTGATGATGGATGGATAGTAGCAATGCAAGATGAGCTCAATCAGTTTCAAAGAAATGATGTGTGGGATTTGGTACCAAGACCAACACACAAAAACGTCATTGGAACCAAGTGGGTATTTAGAAACAAACTGAATGAACAAGGTGAAGTGGTAAGAAATAAAGCTAGACTAGTAGCACAAGGCTACAGTCAGCAAGAAGGCATTGACTTCACTGAAACATTTGCTCCAGTGGCAAGACTAGAAGCAATCAGGTTATTATTATCATATGCAGTTAATAATGGAATAACCTTATACCAAATGGATGTTAAGAGTGCCTTTCTAAATGGTGTCATTTCTGAAGAAGTATATGTCAAACAACCCCCAGGTTTTGAGGATTTGAAAAACCCTGATTATGTTTTTAAACTTAAGAAATCACTCTATGGTCTCAAACAAGCTCCAAGAGCTTGGTATGAAAGACTGAGTAATTTCCTTTTAGAAAATGGATTTCAAAAAGGTCAGATTGACAATACATTATTCAGAAAGACAACTAAGAAAGACATCTTAATTATTCAAATCTATGTGGATGATATAATTTTTGGTTCAACTAATGCTTCTCTTTGCAAGAATTTCTCCAAGCTTATGCAGGATGAATTTGAAATGAGTATGATGGGCGAGCTAAAATTCTTTCTTGGAATTCAAATCAACCAAGGAAAAGATGGCACTTACATTCATCAAAGCAAATATACAAAAGAGCTTCTGAAGAAGTTTAATCTTGAAGACTGTAAGATAATGTCAACACCCATGCATCCCTCAAGCAGCCTAAGCAAGGAAGAAATTGGAAGCAAAGTAGATCTGAAGCTATACAGAGGTATGATTGGTTCTTTACTCTACCTAACAGCTTCTAGACCTGATATTTTATATAGTGTATGCTTGTGTGCAAGATTCCAATCAGATCCTAGAGAACCTCACTTAACTGCTGTTAAGAGGATCTTTAGATATTTGAAAGGGACTACCAATCTAGGACTTCTTTATAAAAAATCCCTAGATAGTAAGCTAGTTGGATTCTGTGATGCTGACTATGCTGGAGACAAGATAGAGAGAAAATCCACTAGTGGAAATTGCCAATTTATTGGTGAAAATCTCATATCTTGGGCCAGCAAGAGACAAACAACTATTGCTTTGTCTACAGCAGAAGCAGAATACATCTCAGCTGCAAAATGTTGCACACAACTTCTCTGGATGAAATATCAGTTGGAGGATTATAATATAGCTGAGAGTAGTATTCCACTATATTGTGACAATACTGCTGCTATTCATTTGTCTAAAAACCCAATTTTGCATTCCAGAGCTAAACATATTGAAATAAAACATCATTTTATAAGAGATCATGTTCAAAAAGGCACAATAGATATTCAATTCATTGATACTGAACATCAATGGGCTGATATATTTACTAAGCCTTTAGCTATTGAAAGATTTGACTTTATTAAAAAGAATTTGAACATGCACTTTATCTCTGAAGAAAATTAGCTCTGAGATGCAAATTAGAATTAGCATCTGAAGCTCTTTCAGAACCTCTGGTAATTTAGAGTCTCCTTTGGGAAGCTCTGAATAAAACGGGTTCTGAAGAGTAACAGATTCTGATGAGGTGTCAGATACAAATGAGTTTGGCTCTGAACTAAACGGAAACGAAACGTTTAGTACTAGTACGTGTCTACAGTTGTCTGTACACGTGTCAGCTATGTTTAAATCTTTTCAACACGTGTCTAGATCCTGACGGGCAGAGAACAGTTAATGATGATTATGGCAGTTAACTCTATTAATTTAATTTTAAAACTGCTCGCGCTCCCTCCCAATGTTTGTTTTCTCTGTGTATGTGTGCTAGTTACTATTTATAAGTCACTTCACTCACATTGCACAACTTTTACACTTAATCACTTCCTACACAACCCTAGACCTTACAGAAATCCCAAATTATCTTCTTCTTAATATTCTGAAACAATGGCTGCACGATCATCAACCGTGATTGTTCAAGAACCCTTCAATCCTGTTTTACCACCCATTATCGACCTTAAGGCTCAAGGAAAACTCGTCTACAAAGATAATGAAACCGACGCTGGTCCTGATGCTTTTGATTTCAACACTGAGAAATTTGTGGACTTTGAGAGTCTAAAAGCGAACGGGATTGATGTTCAAAGTCTTTTCTTCGACCAACAATGGAAGAATTACTTTGAGATGCTGAATGGATTTGTCTATTATGACATTGTCAAATACTTTTGGCAAAAGGCAACCGTCTTTGATAGGGCGTGTGCTGATGAAGAAGTAAGAAAGATAGTAGCAAAGAACAAGTCTCTACAAGGGAAAACGAGACAGCAACTGGGTTTGAAACCTTATAGGGGAAAGGAAATAAGGTCAAACATTCTGGGAATCAACATTCTGATCACACAAGAACACATTGCTAAGATGCTGGGATTGGATAATAAAGGAGAAGATGTGGATATGTATGACGAAAAAAGCAAGCATCTGGAGGCAATTAACCAGGACCTATTCATGCCTGGTTGCTCTAATAGAGATTTTGGAAAACTCAAATTTATGAAGCACCAGTTTGGCTTTGCTTTCAGAGTTTTTCTTGCCTCTATTGTTACTAGAGAAGGAGGATTGGACACCATCTCCATACAACACAAACACTTCATCTGGTTCTTATACAAGAAAGTGAAAATTAATCTTGCCAAGACCCTGTTTGAACATCTGTGTTTAACAATAACCAAGAGTAGAGCAAAGTCACCCTCAAACATTCATCATCCAAGACTGATTTCAGAACTTATAAGGCAAACCAAGCTTACTGACATTCTAAGTGCAAGAGAAAAGCTTAGAGTGTTTAATACTGCTAAATATGATGCTAATGTGCTGGTAAACATGAAGAAGAAAATCAAGGATGAGATCATCAAAGTCAAGACTCCTCTACAAGCAATATATGAAAAGTACTTCTGGTGTGATGGGTTTCCCACCATATCAGAACATGATAATGAGGAGGTAGTCAAGAATTTTTTGGAGATTGTGAGAACAGAAACTGGGGTAAGGATGCCCAGAAAATTTGTTGTCAATGTCCCAAACTGGGATATTTTCAAAGGACCAAGAGAAATCACAAGGTCGAGAAAACAACCAAGAACCACTGAACAAGATATACTTGAAGAAGGTTCTCAGGACCAAGAAAAGGTTGATGATGCTGAGACTGAACAAGGAGATAGTGGTGCTGGAGGAATGGCCGCTGAAGGGAAAGATGTAGCTGCTCAGAAGGAAAAGAGAACAAAGAAAAGGAGTGATAGGCCTGTTAATGCTGAGGAGGATCAACCAGTCAGAGCCACTAAAAGAACAAAGACTGTTTTGAAAAGAAAGGCTGCTGACACACTCCAAGGTAATACCTCTAAGCCTAATACTAATAGCACTTTTAATGCTCAAACCTCTACCTCTCAACCCTCTAAAGAACCATCTCCCATAGACTTCACTAAACCCATTAGTGTAGTTCTGCCTGATCCTAAACCATCATCATCATCATCATCTGATAAAACTCTTTCTGACTCCAGCATTGACTCTACTGAGTTAATTGCTGAACTTGATAAATTAGAGAAAGTGAAAGAAAAGAAAAAGAAATCTGTGAAGAAACATACCAAAAGAACCACCAAGAAGCCCATACACATCGCTTCTAATGAAGAACCCCCCATCATTATTGATACCTCAACTCTTGATCAACCTGCCAACACCCCATCTGTCCTTGACCATCTCACCCAACACCTATCTGGAGATGCATTCATTCACTCCAATCCAAATTCACCACCTCACTTTCCTTTTATCAACACTACTACTGATCCACCAATCCAAGGACCTCCTAATCAAACCATACAAACTCCACCTTCATCCCTTGACAACATTTCACAAGAAAATCCACCCACATTCACACCAGCCCAGGATGAAACAATTGCTCATTCTGTAGAACAAACACAACAAAAATCACCTCATCACTCACCAGTTCACAACATGCATGAACAACAACCACCATCACCTCCAACCGAAATTTACATTCCTGCACCTTCCCCTGAACCTTCTCCAGAACTTTTCTATGGTCCACTCAATAAACCTTTAGATGAAGAAGAGCTTGATGAGCTTACTGACTTTATCTTTAAAGCAGAAGAGCAGCTCTTGAAAAATGCCATAGATATTGATGATGAACCAAGACTTCCACCTAACCTAAGTAAAATCAAAATCATTGAACTTAAGAGAAAGAAACCAGAACCAACCATTCCCTTTGACCCAACCAAACCCTTCTTCAACTCTGCTTCTGAACCAAATCTTGAGCTATTAAATAATGCTATTAGTCTTAGGTTCAAGAGATTTAAACAGATGGATGAAGAAGTTCTTGTCTTTCCTTCTGACATTGATGCTGAAGTCAGAAAGATGGAGTACTTATTCAGTCAATCCTTAAAGATTCTAGGTACTCATCTGAAGAGCAAGATACAGGGTAGAGGAATGGCTGCAGTAAGAAATTTGTTTGATTGTATTGAAAGATCACGTGCTCCAAAACTCACTTTTTACAATCATGTGGAAGAGCAAAACAGACTGAATCTTCTGACTGCCATAGAAGAAAGTCTCAGAACTGCTAGTGCAAATGCTAATGCTTTGGTTTCAGAAGAGGTTGCATATCTTAGGTTTGTTGAAGCTGAGCAGGCTAGGATAGCTGCTGAAGTGGAGAGTAAGAGGCTTGCTGATGAAGAAGCCCTCAAGTTATTGGTAGATCAAGCTGTTCATATTGCAGAAAACATTGAGATGCCTGATCAGAACCAAGTTGGTGAAGCTTCTGATAAGGGAAAAGATCCTATAATTGACACAACTCCTCCTGCTTCTCCAAAATTTGAACCAGGCTCTCCATCAACTCCTATTCCTCCTGCTGTTCAAAGTGCCTTAGACAACATAAAATCTGAGTTGGCTGAAGATATAAAGGATGAGATAGATATACTCAGAATTGATTTGAGATCTGACTTGACATCTGCTATTGCTGCATCTGAGGAAGCTACTCACAGAAGAATGGATGCCATAATGCAAACTCTTCTTAAGGCCATATCAGATATTAAGAAGCCCTAAACCCATTTTTGAGCACTTGTCTTGTTTTATTTTGACTTTGGTTCTTATGTAATATTTGATTTTTTTTCTGTTCTTTAATTAAAGTTTGATTATCCTTTCTTGTGTGTTTGTTTGCTTGTTTGATTATTTTTTTATTTATTTTGTTTTTCAAAATGAAAATCATATACTCTGATAATGTCTGATACTCTTGTGGATTCTGAACCTAGTGTAAGATGTTGGAGAACATCTTGTTTTTAAACTTATATAGGATTTTGAAAACCTAAGGTTCCCCCACATCAGTATTCCTGTTTACTCATGAAATAGCTTCTTAGTATTATAGCCTGTTTATAAGCGGGGCAACAATACCGTATGAGGCGTGTCTGGTAACTGGTTTTCTGACGTTTGACAAGAGTATATAAAAGAAACATGCTCGAAAAGAAAGAAATTTATAGCAGGAACAATTTTTATTATTATAATTAAAGAGGATCTTTATTACATAAGATAGTGAAACTCTACTTAGATTTAGACTTAGACTCAGAAGCCTCTGCATCCAGTTTCTTATACTTCTTCCTAAGAACTGCGAGCAATTCTTCAGTGGCCTTCTGAACCTCAGCTCTATAATCTTCGTATGAAGTATCATCATCGTATGTCCATAAGAATTCCTCCAGATCAGAGCCCAATTCTTCTCTCTCTGATTCTGTCAATCTAAGTTCTTGCTTGTTTCGCTCATAACGAAGCCTGTTTTCTTCGCAGCGCCAGGGCTCTGCTTCCTTCTTGCTCTCTCCTTTTGAGCCTGAAGCATCCTTGGTAACCTGCCTTTCCATTGAATGTTTTTCTTTTGATGTTACTTGATTACTCTGGATGAGTAAAATGAGAGGAATCATCCTTTTTATAGTATCATCAAGCTCTCTTGTCAGGACGGTTTTCAACACAATTCATTAAATGAATTTAGTTGTCACCACCTTTTGACTTGACTGCCTTGTTATGACGCGTTTGACTGCTTGGTTTTCTGTGTCTTTTTGACTGATGCCAAAAGGGGGAGTAAGGATATTGTTAAAATTAATGTTGATTGATTCTAATACTGCTCAAAAGATCTGAAACTGTTATGTTATATACATTTTGAATCAATTTTTATCCCTTCTGATTCCTTCTCATTCTGAACGATTATTGAAAGGGGAGAAAACTTAAGAACCTAAAATAAATCTCATAGACAATGTCAGAAGAGCTTGCAAACCATAAGACATAAGCCTATACTACCTCCATCACAACAACCACATAGTGTACATAATTAAGCATTTTGATCTTTTGTCTTCAGTGTGCAACCACATATCAAAAACACCAGAGGCATGCAGCAGCGGAAATGGGTTCACCCACCCTCACAGAGCACATTAACAGAGAGTAGTAAACTCTCACAAACGAATACCTTAGGAAAAATAAATTCCCAGTCAGGATGTTGAGATCAGGATGTCTAAACATTAGGTAAAACATCAGAGCAGAACAAATCAGATCAGGATGTCTAAACATTAGGTAAGACATCATAGCAGAACACATCCTCATACATCAAGTACAGAAACTAGCACACTACAAATCAAAGCATAAGCTGCAAGATTATCAACAGGCTAGCTATCAAGCAACTAGCACATGTGATGACAGAAATTTCTACGTCATTTTTAGTATTATTATTAGTAGTAAAATGACCAAGACAGACCCAAATACGAAGGAAAACCTACAAAAGCAAGAAAAAGCATCAAGACAGAGTCCAAGATGCAAAAAGACAAGAAAAAGCCCAAAAAGTGAAGAAATACAGCATTCCATCGCAGCACGATGTGTGCTATCGTGCCACGATGAAAGCTCCTTGCGCGCCAAGCAATCAGAAGAAATAAATCTTGAGAAAATCTTCCATCGCAGTACGATGCCCTAAAACGCAGTACGATGATGTTACTTGACGCCCAAGCTGATGAAATGCACAGGATCAGTTATAATTCTGAACTGAATCTTCACATCGCAGTACGATGGCCTTATCGTGCTGCGATGCCTTGCTGAGGCCCATTACGAAAACTATAAATAGAGCCTCCCATTCATTGTTTTATTCATTCAGAAATAGTAGAACACTCTCTACTATAAGGAGAGGTTCAGAGGAGCTCTATTGGGCATAGTTTTCTCCCCTTACGGGAAAACTAACTCAGCAAGGTATGATTTCTTTAGGCTTTTGCATTTAGGTTATAATTTCTTGTAATTTAAATATGTAGTCTTTATAATTTATGTCTTAGGTTGTGGTGGAGAAGATGAACTCCCCTATGAATATTTGGAGTCTGTGATTGAGTCTAAGTTATAATAAATGATATTTAGTAATTGTGTTTGTTATTTACTTTCGTGCACTTTAATAACGTATTCTCGTAATCTGGCCGGATAAGCGGGAGCGCCGATAGAATTGATATCAGGTTTTGACTTGGTATTAGTCCGGAACTCGTAGTAAATAATGCTAGGTGTATAGAGACGGTAACATCCTGAACTAGTCGTGAACTGAGCGGTTAGAGGAGGAATCATGCACTAGGTGTGATCTGAGCACTTAGAAGATGAAAAGCCCGATACTAGGACCTAGAGGTTAATTGGTGAAGGTTAAAATGCATGTTTATAAACAACTCACTTAGTAATTAAGGTATGTGATGTTGGAACAAAGTGGGTCTGACATGAACCTCTAGAATTTTAAGTGGTTTTGATGATAACAAAGTATTAAAATTACAATTGGTATTACTAATGATTATTCTAGTGTGCAGAATTATAAGTTAAAATTCATTCAGAAGCACTATGAATAACAAGAGAGAAGCCAAGATTTGAAGCTCTGAAAGCGTATCGCTGTTCATCAGAAGCTTAAATTTTTGCATGCTGAAGAAAGTGACTCTGAGGATAAAACAAGGCTCTGAAGGACTCAGAAGCTAAAAGACCTCAAGAAGCTATGTCAACAGCATCTGAAGCAAAAGGAATTTACGTCACTCAAGAACTGACATAATCAGAACCAATGATTGAAGAACAATCTACTTCAAGGCTCTGTCAAGTCCACAGGAAGGAATATTCGTTGGTACAACGTTAATCTTATCCACAAGTGGAGCGCATTTGAGGATCGTACTATTGTACTATTATTACTCAAAATGGATGAGTGATAATTTGAATTGCAAGGTAGTGGAATTGGATATCTTTGCCAAAGAAGGCAACTACAGCTATCACAATTGTACGAGTAAATTCCAGCTGGCACAAAGCTCTCTGCAACGGTCATCATCTTCCTCCAGGTATAAATAGAAGACTCAAATGGAAGAAATGACCACTGTTCTATTACTGCGTTTAAGGCTCTGAAGCATTCTGACATTATCGTTCTATCTGTCATTCAAAGTCTTAAAGCAATTTGCGTTGTATTTTGTAAACACCTCTGATTGTATATCAAGTGTTCCTTAACATTCATTCTTATTCTTAAGTTTGTTTGAGAAGTCTCTTGTTAAGTTTAACTTGAGCATTTGAGAAGTATCTTGTTTAGTGAAACTTGAGCACCTGAGAAGTCTCTTGCAAGTGTGCTTGAACAATTTGTAATCTTAAGTAGATTATAGTGAAAATCTCTTGTTAGTAACAAGGGGACTGGAGTACTCTCGATTTATTAGAGGAACCAGGATAAATTTTGTGTCTTTCTCTCTTTCTCTCAGCACCCCTTTTATTTTTGTGTTTATATCCGCTACAAACTTAGTGTTATTTGGGAAAAAGTTTTAATTTTTAAAACACAATTCAACCCCCCCCCCCCCCCCCCCCCTTCTTGTGTTTTTCCACCTTCATGTGACACATCGAGGTTAGGTTCTCGTAGGTACCTTAGTTGTTAATGTAGGGAAACTTTAATAGACATAGTGTAATAGTAAGGTATTACTACAACAAGGATAATTCACCGCCGAACATAATCTAAGTAACTATGTTATATACCGGTCATGCCAAATATGAAGAAGGGAGGGAGTCCAACCACCATACCTAGCCTCTATATTTCTTGAATCTATTATTTATACATTCCGCATTTATATTTCTGCAAAGCATTACGCTTATTTTAAAAAAACCTTTTTCCAAAAACCAAAGCGAATGCAAACTATCACAAGCTTAAATAATGCTAGTAAAGCTGCGGCACGATCCCTGTGGATACGAACTCATTCTAGACACCTAGAGTGTGAATTATTACTCGACGACAGACTGGTGCACTTGCCAGACCGTAGTCAAGTTTTTGGCGCCGTTGCCGGGGATTGTGTTTACAAAGCCTTACTAGATTTATTTAAGCTTGTCAAAAAAAATACAAAAATACAAAAAAAAAATTAAAAAATCAAAAAATCTTGTTGATGATTGTGGATTTTGATCTGTGAAAGTTCTGGCTAAGGATAAGTCTTGGTATTTAAGCGATCCGTTGTGATCCACCTCACTTACCTGGGAATTTTCATAGTGACAAAGACACATGAGACAAACCAAAAATAGTTACACAGAAAAATATTTATCCAGTGCTACTGAGGTATTTGTTTAAAGTGCATGCAGACAGGTACTCAAGAGCTAAGGATTACAAATGCTGACAACAGTAAAATCAAAGACAGCATTCTCACAGGAAAACTCTCAAAGTGATGAGAGATGGAGCAAATTTAAAAAGAGAAGCTGCAACCAAAAAGTCAATGGTCGGGAGGATCATTTGACTGAGGCTTCTACAGGAAGTAAAAGAGTAAAAGGGGCTGTTTACAGAAATGGTTCGGAAACACAGGAACCATTGGCAAAGGTGACAAAGAAAGGAGAGAAAGGCCATCAAGGAAAGAAATAATTCAATCAGGAGAATCAAGCTGTAAAATCACCTCTAAAGAACAATTTCTTCCTCAAGAAGAAAGCGCAAAAGAGAAAGACATGCACGAGTATAAGTTTGGGGTGAAATTACTGTGTTTTATGAAACTGCACCGGTAAATAAGTCGCCAACCGGATAGTTGAAAATATGGTGAAACAGACCTGATCCTACCAAGATTGTAATCAATATAAAGGAAAGGTGGCCAGTGCTTCAAGCTGGAACAAGGAAGCACAAATAGAGATACATGCGAACCTATCCTCTGTAATGGAGGAAATGCCTCAAGCTAATGAGAGGCTAAACAAGCGCTGCTTGGGAGGCAACCCAAGGATGAGTATTTTAATTTCAGTATTTCCAATTCAGTATTTCAATTTCAGTATTTTCATTTCAGTTTTTCAATAAAATATGACTAGAATTCTGCATGTCATCTTCATCTGTAAGCAGCCCTTATTCAAACTTACAAAAAATTAAATAACTGTTTGCTGTTTATTATCTAGTGCATGATACACTGTTATAGGTAAGATTACGGCGAAGTAAGTTATAAATTCTGATGAGCCGAATTTCACGCCTTCATACAAAAAACCAAAGGTGATTGCTCCGAAGTGCGAAGTTCGGGAGACAGAGAGACGAGTGATGAAGCTGGTGTCCGTGGGACAAGTGTTCAACTTTCAGATACCTAAGCCATGTGAGGATTTGAGCCAAATATTTCCAAACGGTATTACCACTTTCTTTCGAATTACTATGAGACTACCGTGCACTTGTTTATTTTCTAGAACTTGCTTTAATTCTCTGCTGACTAGTTGATTTGATATTATATGCATTGAGGCAATTGTTTGTTATAACTCAGAGCCTTTTCAAGCCACCCTTTATATATTATTATCATTTGCTAGCCAAATTTGAGCCGTAAAAAAAAAAATTATCCCTTTTGTTTCGATGACAAACCACGATACAAGCTTATAGACTAGAAAAACAATGATTTACCCTCTTTGGAGTTAGGTAATAGTTCTCAAAGTCTTGGCAACAAAACAAGTTTGGGGTTGCTCATGGAACTAGCAACGTCTAAGTTTGGGGTGGGTATACGGAGAACTATCACTACAAAAAAAAATGAAAAAGAGACGGGAAAAACATCAAAAAAATTCCCTAAAAAAATAGTCTCTTCAAAAAAATGAAAAAGCCAAAAGGCAAAAGAAAGAGCCAAAGGGCAAAAATAGTGATAGAAAAGAACCATACAAAGACACATCCAGTTCTTATTTTCCGATACCAACACAAAAAGGCACCCTAAGGAACAAAGGTCGCGTACACAAAAAGGAACAACAAAGTAGAACTTAACTCCAATGTTTAGCCTACTATTCCCAAAAATGTCCTACCTTGACCTAAGCCACGTTATAACCCTGAAAAGACCTCCAATAATGCATGTATATTAAATTTTGACTGGTTGCTTAGAATTCTTGCAAGCCTATGGTAAAATGGCAGGTTGTACGATGATTGAGAGTTAACCCTTTCAATTATGAGCGAAAAACACAAATGTGAGAGAGGAAAAAAGTTGAACATGGACTCTTGCAGACATTTGTCTGATTTGCTACCATTGACGTCTCCTGAGCCTAGCAGGACCGAGCATGATCGTTGCGGTAAGAAATCAGCGGTACCATTGCTGAAATATTAAGCAAGGCTGTGAAATTCCTATCATCTTATTTATCTCTTATTTCTCTAACGATCTTGTCTGACAGCATGTTACTTGAGGACAAGCAACAGTTTAAGTTTGGGGTTGTGATGACAGGAATTTCTACGTCATTTTTAGTATTATTATTAGTAGTAAAATGACCAAGACAGGCCCAAATACGAAGGAAAACCTACAAAAGCAAGAAAAAGCATCAAGACAGAGTCCGAGATGCAAAAAGACAAGAAAAAGCCCAAAAAGTGAAGAAATACAGCATTTCATCGCAGCACGATGTGTGCTATCGTGCCACGATGAAAGCTCCTTGCGCGCCAAGCAATCAGAAGAAATAAATCTTGAGAAAATCTTTCATCGCAGTACGATGCCCTACAACGCAGTACGATGATGTTACTTGACGCCCAAGTTGATGAAATGCACAGGATCAGTTATAATTCTGAACTGAATCTTCACATCGCAGTACGATGGCCTTATCGTGCTGCGATGCCTTGCTGAGGCCCATTACGAAAACTATAAATAGAGCCTCCCATTCATTGTTTTATTCATTCAGAAATAGTAGAACACTCTCTACTATAAGGAGAGGTTCAGAGGAGCTCTATTGGGCATAGTTTTCTCCCCTTACGGGAAAACTAACTCAGCAAGGTATGATTTCTTTAGGCTTTTGTATTTAGGTTATAATTTCTTGTAATTTAAATATGTAGTCTTTATAATTTATGCCTTAAGTTGTGGTGGAGAAGATGAACTCCCCTATGAATATTTGGAGTCTGTGATTGAGTCTAAGTTATAATAAATGATATTTAGTAATTGTGTTTGTTATTTACTTTCGTGCACTTTAATAACATATTCTCGTAATCTGGCCGGATAAGCGGGAGCGCCCATAGAATTGATATCAGGTTTTGACTTGGTATTAGTCCGGAACTCGTAGTAAATAATGCTAGGTGTATAGAGACGGTAACATCCTGAACTAGTCGTGAACTGAGCGGTTAGAGGAGGAATCATGCACTAGGTGTGATCTGAGCACTTAGAAGATGAACAGCCCGATACTAGGACCTAGAGGTTAATTGGTGAAGGTTATAATGCATGTTTATAAACAACTCACTTAGTAATTAAGGTATGTGGCACATCGAGGTTAGGCTCTCGTAGGTACCTTAGTTGTTAATGTAGGGAAACTTTAATAGACATAGTGTAATAATAAGGTATTACTACAACAAGAATAATTCACCGCCGAACATAATCTAAGTAACTATGTTATATACCGGTCATGCCAAATATGAAGAAGGGAGGGAGTCCAACCACCATACCTAGCCTCTATATTTCTTGAATCTATTATTTATACATTCCGCATTTATATTTCTGCAAAGCATTACGCTTATTTTATAAAAACTTTTTTCCAAAAACCAAAGCGAATGCAAACTATCACAAGCTTAAATAACGCTAGTAAAGCTGCGGCACGATCCCTGTGGATACGAACTCATTCTAGACACCTAGAGTGTGAATTATTACTCGACGACAAACTGGTGCACTTGGCAGACTGTAGTCAACATGCATATCATCTACGCTCCCCCTTACTACCAACATGCAGAGAAAAATAAATTCTCGCACATAAGGAGCACATACAAGAATAGAAGTAGCCTCCACCAACTACCACAAGAGTTACTACTCTCCTTCAACACCTGCAACATTTGCAGCACATACTCCTACTTCCCCTCACTACTCAGTCTCATGCACATATGCCAAACAGACTACATGCAAACACACCTAACTATCAATGCACATGGGTCAGACAAGTCATATGTAAACATAATATCACACGCATGCTTCTATAGGCAAACATGCAACATCTGAATTACAACTACCAACATCAGAACGATCATGCATCAGTAGATAAATGCAAGCATGCTAGATAAAACACACCAGATGTTAGGACATCTGATAGCACATGCCACGCTACATGCAACAATCAAAACTACTACAACTACTACTCCCCTTTGAATACGCATACCACAAGAACAATATTGGAGCAACAAGCACATCATTCATATAATAATTTATTCCCCATTTGTTTGCACAATTTGACAAGGGCATACGAAAACATGGATCCGGGAAACAACATTTACAAACCAGTAGAGATAACAATGTCACGAGCATGTGGTTTCGACAAAAATCTATAGTCAGAAGTCAAGGACACTCCCTTTTCGGCTTTGGGGTGCTTCTGATCTCACAATCTCAAAGTGTTGTCTTAGAATACTCTTAGAGATTACACCCATAAGGGCTATTGGAAGCTTCACAACATACGTCCTAACTTGTTTCATATTTGAACAATATACTCAAAAATCCAGCTTCTTATAGCACCTACCAATGACACTTCTCATAGCTCATATCTTCGTTAAACCACAAATTTCCACTTTTGGACACTTTCTTAAAAAAACATTATCTAAAAGGGCATAAGAGACACTAACATGCCAACTTTCTTTCTGTCAGGTGATATGATGTTCAAAGCATCATCCTCAACATCTGGCTCGGAGTCACACATACATAGATGAATAACAACCAGTTCCATTATCAAATGGGTATATACCAAAACCATCTTCAACAATCGATGTAATGTCATCACATAAAAGATCAAACTAGAGGTTTCATAGACATATCTGAAACTATCACATACAATGGTAGTAATCACATCTGAACATCATATATCCGAGCATTATCACATATGATCATAAGACATCTGAACACATATAGGGCTTCTTAGCAGAAAGCACATCCATACACGAGCAATCATAATATGATCAATTTTCTTTCAGCCGCACTTTGAGCAACAACTTGGTCAAGTGGAAGATCATTAAGATCAGTTTCTTCCACCTCATTTAAAACCTCAATACTCCAAACCATCATCAGGTGGATTTTCAAACCACATCAGATTGAGGTCTTAGAACCATATCAACATCAATGTGGGGGGGATCTCAGAATCGGTTTCAACCACACTAACTGGTAGGTCCTGGGATGTTTCAACATCCAGTAAGACATCAGACTCAGGTAAGGTTTCTTCTGAGGAACAATCAGTAGACTCACAACAACTTTAGTGGGGGAAGACAAAGTGTCAGAACAAACAACCTTATAGGGTGACACATGAACACTTTCAACAACAGTTTTATCAGCAACAACAACATTCATACTAGATTGACTTATGGTTTCAACAAATCTAGGTTTGTCTAGACTTACAGTTTCAGAGGCAAATCTTACTGATGTTACTACCCACAACATTCGAACTAACAGGACTAACGGGGGTTCAGGACAAAGTTCAAACATGCATAATAGAGGTAGTTTCAAATGGATTCAACCCATTCACAGAAGCAATGGAAGTTTCAGTAACATCAACATGTTTGTCCACATAATCAAAAGGAATTGCGGGAACATTAACCGGATAAGATGATGTAACAAGAAAACTTACTTTTTCAGCGGTTTTCAAAATGGAAATGATTTCCCTTTCTTCTCACGCAACTGTAGTTATAGTAAATGGAACGTATGTGTATGCACGCTTCCACAACTGTAATTGCTATAAATTCTGATACAAGCAACCACATAAATAGCCTCTTGACTTCTCAAACTGCTCATCATCTAAAACCTTAGAGTAAATATTTTCCATTTGTTGTTCAGTTGCTATATGATCCTGGTTCACAACTTTAGAGACAGAACACATATTAGAAATTACATCTCATGATTTTGTAGTGATTCCTTCAATTAAGACTTCCAATAATGAGTTCCCGAGGATGATTCTTCTGAACTCTAGTAGATAGACCTTTGTTGGCTTGAGGATCATCTGTCCCAGTACTAGCTAACTCAGTATAGGACTTAAAGTCTGCCACATTGTCTAGAACATATGTCTGCTGAAATGATGTTCCAACATCTTCTTCAACATTGGTCACTTTGTCAACTAGTGAGTCATCAATAACAACATTTAGATATCGTAACCTTGGTTCTGTAATTAAGAACTTTTGTAAGCTATGCTTTTGGTAAAATAACCAAGAGATATTCCTTCAGAGGAGCATAAGTTAGAGAATTTAGTATCTTTAAATTTCTTCCCATGGTCACTTATGATCCTGATAATTACATTTTCCTTCTCTCTTTCTCTCTCTCTCTCTCTTCACCAAGGCTTTCTACTTGCATAAGACCCATCAAATCAACAATCATCTCTTTTCTGGTCATGGTGTTAGAAGTTTTCTGGCCAGATGTTGCAACAATATCTGAGGCATGTGTTCCTTCAAATATTCTACAGTGCAACGTGAGAGGAGATTCCCTCTTACAAGCAACATATTCTTCTTTCTCGGTACCTTTCATTCTCAGCCTCAGCTGCAACCTCTTCATTCTCCAATGCCTCTATCATCAGCTCAAACTGAGCCTTCTTTTCATCAAGTATTGTGCATGTGTCCCTTAAGGCAGCCACAATCTCCTTTCTAGACATAAAACTTGCAGCAGCAGCAGCTCCAGATGTTCCAACAATGTCTGGAAAATGATGTTTTCCAAACAACTTATAGTGCAAAGTAAGAGGAGATTCCCTCTTCTTGGGCACATTAGCATCAGTCTTGATACTAGGTTGTTGATCAAGAATGATACCACACAGCAGGGTTACAAAGGCAATGAGGAGTTTAACAACCATTGTTTTAGCATGTCTAACAGTTTGTTCAAAG
The DNA here is from genome assembly GCA_030408175.1 of Trifolium repens. Classification (NCBI taxonomy): domain Eukaryota; kingdom Viridiplantae; phylum Streptophyta; class Magnoliopsida; order Fabales; family Fabaceae; genus Trifolium; species Trifolium repens. Next base: position 26,065,395 of record CP125841.1, on the reverse strand, counting down.
ATATAGGCACCATAATTCATTTTGGTCTTAGTTCCAATAATATAGATAAATTTACCCAAACCCTTGATTGACCGTACCTTGACCTGATTGGCAGTGATCTCCTTGCATACAACATTATTAGTCACCTCCGGCTCAGACGGGCCATCTTCAGCTCTTCCCAAAAATTTGTTGATGATGGTGAGAGAAAAATTGATACATTCACATCTAACATACACTTTATGATACTCTTTGCTCAAAGGAATGTCACAATCATCAAGGGTATTTACCAAGAAGTCTTTCACCAGTTTTTTTTTTCATAGCAAGTCTTCTATGGAGGATGAACTTCCATCTCTGTGCGTTCTATGGATAGTGGAAGGACACATTATCAGTGGCAACTGCTTCAACATTCTGTGGAGCTTTCTTCATCACAGACTTCTTTGAGACAGATGGAGTGATGTTTGGAACATCCTCCTCAACATCGAAATCTGAATCACTAGAGAGCATAACCTTTCTCTTCTTAGACTTTCCAACACTGGGAAAAACCTTCCTCCAAGCTTTCTTGGGACCAACAACAACAAATTTCTTCTTAAACTTAGGAGTCTCACACACTGCAAGGACAACCTTCTCTTTACCGCTTCGCAATCTCTTAGTAATAACAAGGCCATATGTTTTGGCCAATGGTACGTCAGATGGGTCAATCTCATCAAGATCAACTATCACATTATCTTCTTTCTTAACAATCTCTCCTCCATCACCAGACAAGCTGTCCTCATGGGTCTTGGATTTAGTTTTCTTATCCTCACTTGTGAGAGGAATTACATCAGTGTCACTAGAGTTACCTCATTTATCAGTAGTCCAGAATCATCATTGAATACAGTAGTATCCATATATCATGTTTATCATGTTGGCCCAAGGAAGTTCCAACATCCAGTCCAACATCGCCTTTCTTAGGTGATAGAGCAATAATGTCACTAGCAATAGATTCATTAACAATTTTCATAGTGGCAGACTTAGTTTCTTCACTCTCATCAGTAGGAGAGTTAACAATAGTATCTCCAGATTTATTTACCTTTTCTGTAGCATTCTGGTCTTCTGATTCTTCTCCTTTGGAAGTGTTAAACTAAGAATCATCATCTGTGAGTACATCAGTCACACCATCCTGGTTGTCAGGTTGGGCCAAGGATGTTTCAACATCCGGCACAACATTCTGTAGCATAGGGGATCTAGGAACAGAACCAACATCCTTTGTTTGCCCTAAATTTTCAACAGATTGAGGCTTTTCATGTTCAGAGGCCGACTCATACTCACACTCTTCATAAGTAGTACCTGAGACAATTTCAGCATGTTGTCCGGATTGGGCTAAGGATGTTTCAACATCCGGCACAACATCACATTCATGAATTGTTTCCTTGAGTGAACTATGCATAGTATCAACAGATGCTTCAACATTCGACATGACAGAGTTCATAACATTAGACTTTTGCTGCCTTTCTATTCTCATTAAAATTCTATTGAATTTTCTTCCAAGAAGCACATTGCATCTGAAATATTTTCATCAGTCTCCAATAAAGGAGGTATGTTAACCAATCCTCCTTCCTTGTCCATAATACCAGAGAATAATCTTCCTGAATCTCACCCAACAGGCAGGGTGCCAACTCTGATGCCAATTGAAATTCCTGGCGCGTCAGCAAACAGATGTTGTATACAATGTTTCAACATTTGAGATGTCGAGATCAATGTTGAAGCATTATGCTGACAGTGGACATAAACAAAAATAACTATAAGGACAGAAAGCAATAAAGAACACACAAGGTTTGTTAACCCAGTTCGGTGCATACCACAACCTACATCTGGGGGATACCAATCCATGAATGTAACTAATAAGCAATAGCCCTAGACTAATGACAAAACCCTCCAAGTTTATGCCCTTCCCATCTAGCAACTCTCATATTGTTTACAACCTAGGGTCTTAGCCTAGATCTGAGACGTACCATCTCACTTCCTCTTCCTTGTAATCCCAACAAAGGTTCTGACCAACCTTAATCAAAAGATTGGGGTATATAAAACATGTGTGAAGACACTCTTCAAGAAAACTATACTCATGCGAGTATACCAAAAGCTTCTATACTCCTTACCTAAAGGTTTTGGAGTGCAAACTACTCTAGCTTCTTACCTAAAGGTTTGGAAGCAGATTACAATAACCTATGTTCTAAGCTTGCATCAAACGATACAAGAAAGCCACACAAATCTAAAGCACAAGGCTTACAAATACACGAAACCCTAAAAGTCTACATTTTGATATATTGGTTTCGGTGAATAAAATTAGGTCTTGAGTCTACCTTATATAGCCACGAGTTAGCATGGGCTTGCTGAGCAAATCTGGCTTAAAACACAGCTGGAAAAAGGTGTAAGATCCAGCTCAAAAATATATTTGAACCAAATATAATATTTCCTTAAATATATTACATCTTAAGGAAATAAATAATCTTCATAGAATCTTCAGTAAATAGAGAGAGAAACCAACGCCTTGGTGCCCAAGAAAATATCTGAAGATACCAGAAATAGTAGGACTCAAGAAAAAGACGTGATTCCATAAATAGAAAAGGCGCCAAGTCAGCGCGCAAACACAGCATACTGAACACGTACCAAATATTGGAACATTACATCAAACATCTTGCTTGAATATTTGTTTTTGCAAAAATGATGCCAACAACCAAATATCCAACAGGGCTAAGTTGGTTTTCAGTCAAGGGGTTTTCAAAAAACAGTGACGTGGACCAATGATAGAGAGTGTTCAATGGAGTACGTCTTAGAGAGTTTGTCCTTAGCATTTCTCTTGTTTTAATTGTTTATAATAATTAAAAAAAATAAAACACTTTTCAGTCTTCAATGCCGGAATAGTGTCACACTCACCACTTTGCTGCCATACCTTGTTGAGCCTCACCGCCGCCATGACGGCCCACCGCAACACTGCCACAATTGTGTCTTTCTTTATGACATCTTATTTCTTTCAAAAGGGACGTATAAAAAAGGAAAAATTCTTTTATAAATTCACATACTTTTAATTCTGCAATTCACCCAAGTCCTTTGAAATTATGGTTTGAATTTTTTTTTTTTCTTCAAATTTTGCAATTCACCCATATCGTTCACAAATCTCAAACAAAAATAGTGGGATTTTTTATCTCCACCTATAGATAAAATGACAAAGAACAAAGCCACATCGGTGGCGGACATCAACAGAGTGATGTGCCTTTACAGTGGCGACGGCGGGACAACTGGGTTTGCCCATAGAAGAGTTTAGTGAAGACAGATATTGAGGGACGCCGGCAACGAGAGAAAAGGAGAAGCAGAGTGATGAGATGAAGAAGATGAAACTGTGTATGCAGAAAGAAGAAGAAATGGTTGTTTATTTTAATTAGATATATAAATAGTTAGTTTTAACTTTTAATCATATCCTTTGAGATTTTTTTATCCACATGTCATACATTTAATAATTTCATAGGATTAAATGGACCTATCCTAAATGGAGCATACCTAAACTCGAAGTTAACAGACAATGGTGTTAAAGTCTAAGGCAGGTGTTTGTCAATTTGATAGCAAAGTAAAATAGATTAGTATTAAGTTAAAAATTGGTAGGGATATTTGTGTTATTATTTAAGGATACCTTATGAGAGGTTAGTGTAATTTGCCCTAATAAATATGGAGTATAATGAAGAAATGATCCCTTTCTATTAGCTCCATTTATTCAAGTTGCCCTAATAAGTGACATATGGCAGAAATAAATCAAAGGGTCCATACAAAATCCTGCGAAGTACAGTGGAGACCGGAGACACAGCTAAACGACATCCTTAAGCCTTAGCACACGTCGTTTGCTTCCAAAACCCAAACCCAGCATTCTAAAACCCCGAAACCGAAGATCAATCCGCAGCGCCACCGGAAAACTACAAACCAAACGGAGATATACACAAACTTCATCTCAATTTTGCAGCTATATCATTCATTATATTCATTATTATCACTTTCCCTGAATGAGAAGGTTCACGTGGTTAACGCCGGTGAGTGATTCAACATAAAACCTAAAACCTTCCCAAACTAATTCCAATAGTTCCTCTTTCTCATTTCATCAATTTTTTCAATGCAGTACCGGCGCCATTTTCTTTCCTCCGTTGCATCAGAACGAGATTCGTTCCGAAAATTCTTCTCCTCTCATCAATCATTATTGCTTTCACGAAGTACGTTAAGTTTTTGGTTTTTTTTTTTGGTGATTTTTTTTTTTGTTTTGGATTTTTAATTAAAATAAATTTTCTGTGTATATTAGGTTTGTTTGGTTGCAATTTTGATACAAAAAGGGAGGAATATCTAATTCCGAGAATTCCATTCAGACATCGTTATGTTTACGCTTCAGGTGTTTTTGAGTGAAAAATTAATAAACTTGTTTATATATATGTTGTTTAAATATACTATCAATTTTTTTTTGTTTGTTCTTTATGATTGTGTTGTTCCAGCAGCATATTCTTCTTGCGCTGAACGAAACTATTATCAGATACTTGGTGTTTCTGAAAATGCTAGTCGGGATGAGATAAAGAAGGCATTTCATTTGGTGAGTGATTGTTATGAACCTCTTGATTTGTAGGATTGATTGATCAAAATTATGCTTGTTAGAGTAGATTAATGATGGAGTTCATTGGAAATTTCATTTCCATTTTATTGGTAGGAGTTATAGCAATGAAAATTAGATGATTGATTGTACTCACAGTTGTCTCTCAGTACAAGTGTTGTTACTCATACCATGTGTAACCGTAATGCTAAGGAACTCGTAGTTGTTTTGTTTGATTGAGCACTATGTATACACACACTGTTTTTATATTGCCACTTGAAAAGTAATGTACCTTTAAATTTTAATCTAGACCGTTCAGGGTTTGATTTGATGGCAACAATTTACTCCTTTAACTCTCACATAAAAAAGATAAAATATATACTCTAGTTTGTACTACTAGAATAAATAAATGACAAATATATGACTCATGTCTATGAGGTTGTGTGTGCCTGTCTTCCTCTATCATTCTCAGCTTGGAAACAGTTCTTTCGAAGTTATTGCTGTTTAGCCCCTTTTTTAGAAGATCTGCAAGGTTGCCTTGGGAATAGACATATGGATGGAGTGCAAATTAGACCACTATCTAATTTTTCTTTGATGAAGTGTTTGTCAGCTTCAATATGTTTGGTCCTATCATGCTGCACTGGATTATGGACTATGCTAATAGCAGATTTACTATCAAAATTAATTTTATTGGTTTATCACTCTTTATCCTCAACTCTCAAGTCTTCCAGAATGTTTTTCAGCCATAGTAACTCACATATCCCTGGTGCCATTTCCCTGAACTCTGCTTCAACACTAGATTTGGATACCACAGTCACAATTTTTTACTCTTCCAAGTCGCAGAAGATCAATTGGTGTATGTAGGCTTGCATGCTGTCTTGTCAATCTCTTGCAGAAGATCAATAATGTATTTCTGTTGGGATATGAAAATCCCTCTCTTAGAGTGAGCCATTTCTATTCCCAGAAAATACTTCAATTTTCCCGAAGTCTTAATCTCAAATTCTTTGGTCAGGTGCTGACCTAACATTTGTTGTTCTTCATCATCACCTGTTACTATAATGTCATCCACATACACCAATAACATTGTGACTCCCCCTGACTCAGAGTGTTTGACAAATAGAGTATGGTCTCCTTGACTTTGTTTGAAGCCCAAACCAACCATAACTTTAGTGAATCTTCCAAACCAAGCTTGTAGTTATTGCTTTAGCCCATGTAAAGCCTTTTTTTAACTTGCTCACGATGTTGGGAGTAATATCTTCATGGTATCTGGAGGGTACATCCTTGTAGATCTCTTCTTCAAGTTCTCCATGAAGACATTTTTACATCAAATTGCTGCAAGTTCCAATTGTAATCTTACTGCTTGTGCCTTCACCAAGCTTACCCTAGTTCTCGTGACTTACATTTTATGCATAACTAGTATTTATCTAGCTTCTTGGTTGGTGGTCAACACATTGCTTTAAATTTTAGAGTTTGAAGTGTCATGCATGCAGAGTAATACAACAAGGAATACTTTAAGAATGCTGTGAACGTGGAGTGTAAACAATAGTGAGAGGAGATTTTTTCTGCCACATAACTTCAAGTTGTGCATTAGTAAAATCACAGAAGCTGATCTTCTATTGGTCATTCTTGTGTTTCATCTACTAAAGCTCGTTATTCTTTTGGTGTTTTCCCATCATATACTGAGGGATTGAGCAGCTTAGCTGTACTCATGTTTTGCCTTTTCTTTGTTTTCCCCCTTTAATCCTTTATTTTAGGATATCATTTGGGCTCCAAATTTATAGTAATTATATATATTATATATATTCCGATTCTCTTCATGTTAATGAATTCTTTTATCCAAAAATCAACTTAATCAAAATAAGTAAATCCTAGTATGCAGTGACTTAATAATTTCCCACAATAATGTTAGTAGGAGTACTGTATGGCTTGTAGAAGTTTTTTTTTTTTTTCTTTTCTGCAATTTTATTTTAATCTGGAAAACTTTTCTCGAAGCTTAGATCATACTAAAAACAGTTGTCCAAGACTCTAAAGCATTTTGTTTTGCATTCTTAAATTTTTTTGTCATCACACTCCTTTGACATTGATATATGAAAATTGAAGGCATTCCTTTAGTGTATAGTGTATACTATATTATCACACTTTTCTACCTTGTGCAGCTTGCTAAAAAGTACCATCCAGATGCGAATAAGAATAATCCATCGGCAAAGAGGAAATTTCAAGATATAAGAGAAGCTTACGAGGTCTTTCCTCACATTTTCATTCATCTATACCCCTCCCTTGGTTATTGTCTAAATTAACTAAAAGACTGAGGTTTTCACTTGCCGTTTTGTTATGTGTTTTCCCTTATCTTTTTTTTCTTATGTAATTTCAGACATTGAGAGACCCTAAAAAGAGGGCAGAGTATAACAAGGTAGATCAAGTCCATTCAAAATTTCTGTAATTCGTTGCCTTCCTTCATTCCTATTTCAGATGTAAAATTAACCAACATTTTTCTATCACTGTCTTTCATGAACTACTTTTTCAATTGAAGATACGTGCTCATGGTTCAGAGAACATGGAATATAGTAACAATTATGATGATGCAGAAAGATTTAAAAATGCATATCGTACTCATTTTTCTGATTCATTTCATAAAGTATTCTCTGAGGTAAAAAAATTTCTCATTTTATTCTTTTCATTTAAGTATTCTTCTAAGAAATCTCATAATCTTTTTTGTCGTGACAGATATTTGAAGAAGCAACAACTCAGTTCAAGTCAAATATAGAGGTTAACTTAACCCTTGTTTCTCTGTAGTTGTTTGAATTTGGTTCCTACTTTTTCAAGCATAACCATTTGTACTACTTTGCCAATAGGTGGAATTATCACTTACTTTCTCAGAAGCCGCTAGAGGATGCACCAAACATGTGTCATTTGATGCGTCAGTTCCCTGTGATAATTGCTGTGAGTAAAGCTAATATATGTTTTTTGGAATTGTGAAAGTTTTGGGGAGAAATTTATATATATTGGATGTACATGTTTTATTATTGTGTTAGGAAATGGTAAAATAGTCTGCATATTTTGGTTGCTAAAGAAGTTGAAAAAAATCTGTATATTTAATGGTAACAAGAGCTTTAGGCCAGAACCATTTTTCGCTTGGGCGCTTGGCTGTGGGGTGGGGGTTAAATAAAACCTATGTTTTATTTTGTTAATGTTTTATAGTTACCTATCTGTTATCAAAATAGAAAAGCGCCAGCTGATTAGTAACCATCAGTAATCTTTTGAAACCATTTGTAAATGGTAGAACCTAGGCCTGAACTGTGGCTGCATTACGATATAGGGGAGCTTTTCTTCCGCCCCCCTCACCCTTTCCTAATTGGAGAGTTTAGTCAATGATGCACAAATATTAATAATGAATCGAATTCTTTGGATGAGGTTTACTAATATTCATATTTATTGCATCTAAACTGTGGATGTGACAAGAATTTCTATAAGCTATGGAACTGTTTTGGAGAAATAATTAAAAGTATCCTTGTCCATCAGTGTTGTCAATTGTGACATCTGTTTGTAGTGAAGTGAGCCAAAACCTTTGTTGTTTTCCTTGGCATAATGATCATCCTTTTTGTGCTAATAATTTTCTTTGTATCAAACCAGATGGACAAGGATATCCACAAAATGCTACCCCAACAGTTTGTCCAACATGCAGGGGCTTAGGTCGAGTAAGTGCATTATATATATATATATATATAGGGGATGACTCCAGTAAGAACACTTGGTTATTATGAGAAATGAAAACAATTCATCACAACCATTAGATTACAATTATATCAAATTAATGGCTAGATTATATCTTATTAAAATATAATACATGACTAGAGGATTAAATCACTCAATTCTTCAATTACCATCTTTCAATCAATTGTTTCCAAAAAAAGAAAATAATTCAATTGTTCACTCACAATCTTTTTTAGGGTTATATTGTTTATTGTTGATTGTTGATGTTATATCTAGTGACCTAATAACCTATTATTGAAACCTCCATTGCTGCGTTTTTTACCTTTTTATGGACTAAATTTTGATTAATAAAACTAGTAGGCTGTAATGAATTTTTTTTCCTCTTCATCCACACAACAATGGGGATTTTAAGTTATTATGTCATGAGAATGAGAATATACCACTAGTCCTTGAAGATGAGAATTAAATTGAGTGATTATCTTTAAAAAAACATAATTGAGTCATTTAATTGAATTTTGATTCTCTAGTGACATATATATTTTACCAAGATATGATCTAACCGTTAATTTGATTTAATGGTAATCTAATGATTGTGATTAATTGTTCTCATTTCTCATAATAACCAAGTGTTCTCACTGGAGTCATCCCCTATATATATATAGGTTTCGATTCATGCATGCAATGGTTTCTTTTTCGCTGTATTGGAGGTTTTGAGTATTAATACTTTCTTTTACCCTTGTTATCATGATATTCTTCCAGGTTACCATCCCTCCATTTACATCAACATGCATTACTTGTAAAGGATCTGGCCGCATCATTAAGGTCCTCCATAAATTTCACATCAAGTACTCCTGAGGTTGGTGGCTTGGTGCTCTGTAGAAATATTTATTGTGTATCAATTTTGTGCAGGAGTTTTGTTTGTCATGTGGAGGATCTGGGGTTATTGAAGGGATTAAAGAAGTTAAAGTTACGATACCAGCAGGTTGGTTTATAATGCAAGCATGAAATTACCTGTAATTGTACCTTGGCAGCTCATTAATATAGTTGATCAGAGTGGAATAAGTATTTGATTATTGTTGTGGCAGCTACTTATTAATATTGGAAACTCTTTACCATCAGAATATCAACAACTCAACCTATTTTTTATCCTTCTTACTCAATTTTATGTTGAAATGGAATGCCCTTTGGTCCCTATTATTAAGGTGTAATTGTTATAAATTAAAATAGAATATTTTAGAAATGGAAAGTTTTATTTATGCTGCTGAACTATTCTGTCTATATTTGGTTGACTATCTGTCATACGTTTTTTATGCTTTCGTAGAAAAAAGGTGGAGTTTTTCTGTTAAATCTTATCATAGTTTTCAATGAACTGGTAGGCGTGGATTCAGGAGATACAATCCATGTGCCAGAAGGTGGGAATGCTGCTGGAAGTGGTGGTCGACATGGAAGTTTATACATTAAAATAAAGGCAAAGTTTTTCCGTTTTATTTGCTGTAGTTCACATACTCGTGCATACCTGTTGGCTTTTGAATTTTTACTAGTTTCCACCAATCTTTGTATTATTAAAGGGAAATATACACATTAGACTCATTTGGTGCACACAATTATTTTGTCAAGCTTGGGCCAATTCATTAAACGTCTTAGAAAATATTAATCCTTACAAGTTACTCCCTCTGGTCCTATATATAAGAAAAACTTTGCTTTTTAGATTCATTGAAGAAAAAATATTACCCTTTCTCATTAACCCTTTTGTATTTACTTCATAGAGTATTTTCTACGTTTTAAACATTTCTCATATTTAGGCATTCATAATTTATTATCCAGGGGGCATTTGTTTCAAGGATGTTAATTCATTCATAGTAATAACTTTCGTAGGTAGAAAAATGATATGAATCTTATTCCTAGGTATTCTTCAGAAAAAGTGTTTTAGGAAGTACATTTAACATTTTGAGGAATTATTTGTAAGTGTGTGGTATGGTGGCAGTTATATAAAATTCATTCTCATCTTCATGGGAGTCTTTTTTCCCAACCCTTCCCTCAATTTATATCGTCAATATGTAAATAAGCTTAATGAGGTGTTCAGGTTTTATTTTTCCCTCTAGTCTATTCAAGACAAAATTGTCCAACCTTTCCCTGGATCCATAGATAATTTACTATAGCTTAGTTCGAGGCAGGTAATTGCAACATCATAGAAGTGTTTCATTTTCCTTGATTTCTTGATCATGCAATTATTGCTGTTCAACACATTCTTACAGTTTAGCATGTAAGGTGTTCAGTTTTCTCAAATTAACGTTTTCTTCTCCATGTTGTTCATGTGCATGGAGACATCACTTTTAATACATAGTATATCTCGTGGAATATTTCTGTTGTGAATATTTCTATTTGTATAATATGTTTGTTGACCTGGTTATTATGTGTTATACTTATTCTTACTAGAGCATCATTTTTTCCCCGTTGAAATAGGTGGTTGAGGATCCAGTCTTTGCGAGGGATGGTGCAGATATCTATGTGGAATCTAATATTAGCTTTACACAGGTGAGAGCTAAGTATATATTAGTGGTTTCTCATACTCACCTGGCTCTTCTCCCTAACAACTCTTAGTACTTTCCAATTTCCATCTATCATCTGATTAAAGATAGGAAAGATCTAAGCATCCTAAATGTTTTGCCTACAATGGGGGATCACCAAGAAAACAACTTTTTGCTGCCTAGTGCAGTCAACAATTTAACTGCTAGGCTGAGGGAACAAATTTGTGTGAATGACATGCAAGGGAGGCAATTTTAGTTACTCTTATGTTAGATTCCCTTTCTCGTGATATTGCTTGTTGATTGTTACCTCTTAATAATTTAGTTAGTAAGTCAGTTAGGCCTGGGATATAAGGCACTATATATAGTAGATGGAACGATAGAGTGAGTTTCTTTGATTTTCTAGGGGGCTTAGAGTAGAAGAGCACCAGGTCTCTTGAATACCTGGAATGTAAGTACCTTTTTATCAACACACGGATTTCTTCTATATTCTGAAGCTGTTCTATCACTTGTATCCCCTTGATATTGTATCTAATTCTATATTGGTTTTATTAATAGCGCTGAGGTTTAATTTTTACAGGCGATTCTTGGTGGTGAAGTTGAAGTGCCTACCTTATCAGGGAAGATGCAAGTAAAGGTAAGACAAGATTTACACTGTCAGTTTTTTCCTTCTCTTTCCGTATTTATAATTGTGCAGAAATGTTTGTGTGAGTGGAAGTTACCCATTTCAAGGTTATGAACTATTAAATTGAAATTTGAATCACACACTTGATTAGCATACTCATTTGCTTTCACTTAAATCGAAGTTTTTCTGATGCGTGTGACTTATACACAATTAGATTCTTAGTTTTAGTGATTGACTAAACTAAATGCTGAAAGCATATAATTTGTGTCGTATTCTCTATATTGGTTTGAGCTATTTTCAAGGACTATCAGTACTTTCTCTCAAGATGGCACTAATGTAATATGCATCCAACTTGTTCTGTATGAATGTTAACCTGGAAGCATATAATTTAGGTCGTATTCTGTATATTGGCCTGAGCTATTTTCAAGGAATATTAGTACTTTCTCTCAAGATGACACTAATGTCATAATGCATTCAACTTGTTTTTTTATGAATGTTAACCTCAAATCCATAAAAGCTTTAACTACGGGAAATAATTGATGCTGTTGTTTCAATCAAACACGTTGCATATGTAGTGAAAGTTGTAGCTCAATAATGTTAGTTTTGGAGTTGTAATACATATATTCACAAATGATTGAATTGGAATTAATAACGTTTTGACTTGTAGCACATATATCATGTATATAGTTAGCCATCTGTTTAGGTACTAGGTAGTCTCATATGCACGCACGAAGTAGCAATATCATGATTTTCCTTGTAAATGTAAATTATATTATTGCTCAGAGTGTATAAACAGAAGATCTGTCGACTGCAAATCACTCAAGTATTACAAAAATTTCTATTTCATATATTCTCTCACATTTTTTCAGTCTTATAAGTAGTTATTTCCTATGGTCGCCATAGAATTATTTTATTTGTGGCAAGATTGCTTGTGTTGACATATTTTATCTAACTTTGTGCAATTATGATTCCTCAGATACCTAAGGGTGTTCAACCAGGACAGCTGCTAGTATTTAGAGGCAAAGGTTGAATGAAGAATCCTTTATCATGACAGTTTTACACAAGTTTATTGTCGTTTTGTCTCATCATACTGGATAAGTATATTTACTTTGGTTGTTGATGCAGGACTGCCAAAACATGGGTATTTTGTACTCCATGGGGATCAGTATGTGCGCTTCCGTGTAAACTTTCCCATGTAAGTTATTCTTTTGTTAACTTTGTTAGAAATCTAAATACATATCTTGTTACTTCATAAATTTTGTTGTAAATTTGGTAGAGTATTTTACATTATCTCTTTGAATTAGTATTTCAATTGTATATCATGATTTGTTTTCCGATGTATTTGTTAAAGGTATGATTTTTTTATAAAAAATAATTTTTGTATTTTATTTTTTGTTAATAATAACATCCAACCTACATACCAACATCAATTTTGTTATTCTCAAGTATTTCATTTCAGTAATCTATACCTTGATGATTAATTCTATAACTTCAAAAAACATTGTTGTTCTGGTATACTTCTTATAACCTAATATCTTTTGAGGAATTTGTTATTTATCATGGTAAAGAAGCAAATAAGTGCACTTCCCTATTCTTAAATTTTGGTTGGGCTTAACTCAACCCTTATAAAACCTGCTTGTAAGGTAAGAACTACTTATAAACACATGTTTATGGTATCTTATCCAATGTAGGACTTCCCCTCACACCCAGGACTAAACATCTGGAGCGTGACCTGATTGACCAGATAGCATGTGACCAAACAAATGGGATAAGCTCCTATAGCATCGTAGAATTTGGGTTGGGAGTAACACAACCCTTACAAAACCACTTATAAACACATGTTCAGGTCACGTTTCATCTAATGATGGACTTCTCAACACACTAATAATGTTGTTCGGATCTCAAAAATAAAAATAAAAATTTGCATCCAATTCATGTTTTTGTGCCATAATAAATTGATATTTGTATTAAGTTAGAACCATTTTTCCGTTTTTTCTTCATGCACGAGTATGATCCTGATTACTGCTAATTATAATTTGCACCAATTTACTTTTGGTCCACTTTTCATGTTTTAGTGCAATCAATGAACGACAGCGTGCTATACTTGAAGAATTTGCAAAGGAAGAAATAACGCAGGGAAATAGTTCAATATCTGACGGAAATTGGTAAACCCTTTATCTTAATTCCTAGTAGATATTGCTAGTTTTAGTTGGCCTATGTCCAACTAAGGTTTGATGGTTGCATAGCTTTTGAGTTTTGAATGTTGCAAGCCATCAGTACTAACATACTGTTGTTGAGTACAGTGAGTTAAAATGCTATCCAACTAAAATAACTTGCTTGAAGAAGAAGAAAAATTACAAAACGTTGTTTATTCGTAAAACCTATAACCATTTGTGGAGATAGAGTTGGGGATACATGTTCATTATGTTTACATATTCCGGTGACTGCATTGAAATACTTGTCTATAGATATGAATCAAAAGATCCAAATACCAAATGTAGGTTAAGTAGGGTTTAGCTTGTAGCTTATGGGAGCTTCACAATTAAAATAAGTTTAAAATTCTTGCAAATAAGTCTTTATATAACTTCCAAGTATTTGTTGGAAATTAAAATATATTAATTCTACACTTTCCATGAAGCTAAGATTCACTTTACATCATTGTCAAAATAAAAAGATTCACTGTACATCAAGAAGATTAAGTTCAATGTATCTTAGGAAATTGTGTTAGCTTAATTACTCCCTTCTAAATTGCATATTCTCATTTATTAATTATTACTATTGTAATTGTTAAGAGGTGCTACATCGGTTGCGAGATGGTTTGAATATGTGTTTATAAGTGAAGGCAATTATCCGCTGGGTGGCCTAATGAAGTAGTTAATAAGGAACAGCTTTTGAAAAAATTAATATGCAATAGCTAACTTTTATCATTAAGAAGTTAATTAACGAAACTTGTAGTTATTGCATGATTCTTTTAGCTCTTCGTTTTCTATAAGTGATTGTGAAGAAGTGTATCTAAACTGGCTAGTGGAAATCCTCATTGGCATGTTTGCTTAATCTGCTTAGTTTAGTTGTGTTATTTATTTATTTTATGTTTTCGAGTGAAATCTTGTTGTAATGTAGATCCAAAATGGATAACAGGCTTTATCAGCAGCTATCTACTGGTTGAACTTACAGGTGGCAGCAAATTCTTGAATACACGACGGGTCCAAAGTTTATACTGGAACTATCTATGCTGATACTTTTCCTTGTCTTCATTAACAAAATGTTGAGCTGACGGCTTGTTCAAAGTTCAAACATGACTGAAGTGGACCTTACAAACAACAAATTCTTCTACTTGCTGTATTTTCGTCCTTTCAGACTATGCACAGTACAAGGTACACGTCTGAATTATTACTTAAATTCTCTTAATCAAACCTATCTCAAAGTTTTTAGCTCTTCATTTTCGTTTGTTTTTCTTTGGTACATATAAATGAAAGGAGGAGCAGAAACAGTTGGTCTAGATTCTCATTGGATATTTTTTGTATCATTTTTTACTGCAAAATGTTCACAACTTCTGAAGGGAGTTCCACCTGCAATCTCAGAACTAATCTCCTAAAGAGATTTAGCCCTCTTTGCAAAGCTGTAAAATGCTAAAAGTACAGTTGATTCTCTTCGCCTTACTTCTTTTGCCTCATATCCCCCTTTACATATGTATGTCCATGTCCTGCTTTTAGCGCTAACCAGTTTTAGTCGGGGTTTTAATTTGATCTGTAAATGGGGCTCCCCGTGGAGATTGCCCCATTTGGGGACCTGAAGATGGGAACAATTTTACCGTGGGGATGGGGTTTCATTGGATTTTCGACTGTGATATATTCTGCTCATGTTGTGTAATGGTTCTAGTAGGTAGTTTCATCAAGAAGTACTCATTTTCATCCCCTAGGATAGGTCCCTCTTGACATGATAATGCCCCACAATCCCTTTCAATGAAATAGTATAATTCACGAAATATTTTTGTAAATTTATTGATAAAGCCGGTAAAATCATATAGCAAGTTTAGGATAAATGCTCCTCTTAACTGTACGAAAAAATAAGCCTGGATTGATGCTGATTTTCAGGCTTCTAGAATAAAACGATGAATACAGAAGAAAGGAGAAAACTAAATAACCTAGGCAATAAGAGTGACAATCTCTGCCATGATATTTTGAGCTTTAATTAACTGCTTTCTCAATTCATCTAGCATGCAATTTCATTCCACTGTCTATTGATTGTGACTTCTTCCACTGATGAATGAGTTTCATTCCCACATGCACGCCTCCTTTTGGACTTCCAATCAATTCTATCATTAATCCTGGGACTGCTTCATGAAGAAGTGTATCTCAATTAAACACTTATGGTTATGCTAGAAAGTTTGTGACTGATCAAGGTTTCCTACTTGCACCTTATATGTTAATTGGATTTTGTTGAACTTTTAATTTTTTTTAAATTGATTAGAAAATTATCCTGCTAATATTGAGGTTAAGAAAAAGGCTATTTGACAACTAGTTTGCCATGGAATGTAAATTGCAAGATGTTAGGTTCCCCTTAACAGTTTGTTAATGATTAGGTAGTTAACAGGACTAAGGTAAGGAGATGTTATGTCACCCTAATAATTTGGAACTCCAGATTACTATGCTTATAAATTTTTTGGGTTATGGCAGTTATATGTAGATTGGAGCAAGTGGAGTCTGAGATACATTAAATATAGGAATAAGTGATTGGAATACGGAAATCAAGGTTGTATCGCCGAAAGATGCTATTTATTGGAATATGGTGCATTTTATTGTTGTTGAGCTATCAAAGAATAAGATTGTTTGTTTGATGAAGAATTCTTCCACAGTTTAACTGATTGATGCGAAGATCATCAAAGTTTTCAAATAAAAGATAGAAACTTATTTCCCGTGTATTTTTTTTTCTTCCAAAATATTGTTCTTTATTAATTTTGTAAAGGGTGCTTCTACCTTTGAACTAATTGATTATTTTACATTACAGTAAAAAGAGATCCATGAAAAATTTGGAAAAGGTTTCTTGAGATTCAGGCGATTGCCAATCATATAACTAGTAAATATGTTCCACATCATGTCAATATATTTTATTGTTTAGGAGGAATTACACTTGCTTGTTTTTTAGTCCAAGTAGCGACGGGTTTTGTTATGACTTTACTAGTTGGATGGAGTAGAAAATGCATTGTTTAATCAAATAAAACAATAAAAAATCCCTCCCCAAGCCATGCATGCATTTTAGGGATAATATCACAAGAAAAAATACAATTTCAATGTTTATAAGAAGTGCACTCATTTTTAACACTTTTTTATAAAAAAAATAATTCAATATTGACTATTATGAGGAATAAAATTAAAAAAGTATCAAATTTTATAATTTTAACAGTTTTGATAAATAATATTTTTAATGATATGAAACATGATTTCTTTTAAAAAAATATTCACTTACAATTAATTTAATGACATTATGTATGGGCACATTATAAATTATCTAATGTACCATTTTTCTATATATACACACACAAGAAAGGGAGATACTAATGAAGATGAAGTTCCAATTTTAGCCTTGTTTGCACTATATTTGGCCACCTCACTACCTCACTATTTCAATCACTACTTCAATTGTGTTATGAAATAAAGTAATAGATAAAGAGACTAAAGATAGAGATGAGATGAAGAAGAGAAAAGAAGAGACAACTCTTGTATTTCTTATTCATAAGTGTGTATTTACATTGCAACATAAGCTCTATTTATAGGATAATATATTGGGCCAGTGATATGGGCCAAAGCATAATGGACATCTATTAGAATTATTCATAACACTCCCCCTTAGATGTCCATCGAGGATATGCCTCATTAAAACCTTACTAGATAAAACCCATTGGGAAAAAATCCTAGTGAAGAAAAAAGAGTACATTATCCTTTGTGTGTGAACTGCCTCATTAAAAACCTTACCAGGAAAACCCAGTGGGATAAAACCATGGTGAAGGGAAAAAGAGTGCAGAACATATTTGTGTCTCCCCCTCATAAAGACAATTATATATGTGGTGAAGAAAACTCAAATAATCTTCTATATTAGTTTCTCAAAAGCTTTACTTGAAGTTGTCTTCATAGAAAGATCTATCATATTTTCTTTATCGTACGCTTCTCCAAATTTGCATTTTGTGCGACATTATCTTCATACTGAATTGTTGCAAGAACCCTTTAGAGGAAAAAATTACAAATCTCTTGCATGTGATGAAAATTATCCTTCAATCAAAAAATTCTTGACTCATCTCTTGGAATGCTAAAGTTCTTCATCATTTCATGAAATTGTTGTTGTGATTTGTTTCACAAATTTATAGAGTGATTGTACATCATCATCATGTAAACATATAGGTTGTTTGTGATATATACCATTATGAGGATAAGACAAATAACCTGCAAATATCTAAAATAACAAAATATATATTTGATGATATATTGACAATAAATAATATATCAAAAATTTATTTGTCCCAAATAGAACTAAAATATGGTACTTCTGGACCAATTAGTTCTTCGTCGTTTAACCAATATCTAAAAGGACATTTGTTCACAATTTGTGACCTTACCACAATTAGAGTAATCAACTGCTATGATTTTTCATATAGAATCCTTTGAGGATATTTTCTATATAAGTTTTATGATTCACAAAATATTCTTCAAATACTTATTTTGTAAGAAATGACAATATCTCATAAGCTCTTCAGGAGTCTTGATGATATTTTTATCATCAACATAAACATTAAATATAGCAAAATCATTGTCAAATATTTTCTTAAAAATAAACAAATTGTCATTTTCATATTTCTTATTTGAAATATTCAACATGAATATTATACAACATGCATATATTATTGCTCGAGTATATAAAGAGACTTATTCATGTTTATTAAGTCGTCTCTTCAATAATTTGATTTATATGTCTCACAAAAACTAAATCCTTCAGGGATTCTCATATAATCATCATTATTAAGTGAGCCATTCAAGTGTGTTAAAACACATCTTTCACATAAAATGAATATTTCATAAGTTATTCAACTTAATTAATTAGATAGAGGTTTTTGAATCCACTTCAGGTGAATATGCCTCTTGAAAATCAATAATAGACATTTATCAATATCCTTCAATAACAAGTCAAACTCTAAATTTTCTTTTCACGTGAAAAATTATTCATATCTAATTATTTCCATCTTTAGGTGTATGGACTGCTGGTCCAAAAATCTCCTGCTTTGCAAAGCTATTTTAATTTTGTTTGACTTGCGTCTATCTATTTAGTCAATCACTTCATTGTCTATAATACTTAATAAACTTTGATCTATGATCCTCGTTGTCATCTACCACATATAGCGCTATATTATGTCCAAATAAATATTGTCAACGTTGACTTCATCTCGGTTCCATCGTATTTTATTCATGACATAATTTATTGATATCTCTTTATTTTTATAAATAACAGGTACCTGATAAGTTCTTCTGGAACTGAAAAATTAATTATGTCAAATACTCTTTTCATATCCTCTTGGGTCATATTTATTTTAAGCTCCTTTTCTTATTTGAGGATTCTTTGGAACCGACTGACCTGCCACACTTCAGGGTGGTTAAAACTCATTTGCATTATAAGACTGTCCAACAGGGACATCTATTTTGATTGGAGCATTAGCAGCTGATAGTTGATTTCATAAACTTTGCAAATGATTTATCTTTGAACATCTGATTCAAACTATTTATATGAGGATCAAGATGAGATAATAATTTATTTCAAGTGATTGTTTTGAACATTTGATTCATATTTTCAGCTGCTTATTCTCTCCCCCTAATATTGGGAAAACTAATTCACCAATTGATTATCAGCCTACTGGGCTATAAAAAGATCTCCAATTATTGGCTAAGGTAATTTATCATAGTTGGAGATTCGTATAAAAATTATTTTCCCAATATTCGTTTACTACTTATTTAAATGCATTATATTTGAGCAATTGAGATGTACACAACACATTCAAAAATGCTTATATGGAAAATTTGGTTTATAAACCAAAATTCAAATAAATTAAGGGAGAGCTTATTTATATAATAATTTGTTGGCATGATGCAATTCAATATATATCAACATACATGTTTGCATGTTCCCAAAATATAAATTAGAAGTTATAATCTCATAAGTATTGGTTATGCATTTTTAACTTTAGACGTCTAAAGAATGGATCTTCAAGTCCATTATTTTTTTTTTTTTTGTATGAACATATGAGATGTTTCATAATAATTTCAATTGGCATAAGATACTTATCAAATGCTTTAGAAGAATTTAAAATGAGCTCTTAGTTAAAATTAGCAAATGAGATAATCTCACAAACTTCTGGTTGTGAGTTGAAGCAAACATACATGTGACCATTTAGTCGATGCATCGATTTAAATTATAAAAATCTAATTGGTCCACATGATCATTATCGGTGCATTGATTTACATATATCACCTTTCGTATATTCTTAAATAAAAGAGCTCGTTTACTTAATTTATTAACTTTCTTCGAGAACTAACACATAAAAACTATTAAATTGAATGAACTTCTGGTCATTCAATACATATTCACATAAACAATTCTCGCATCATATATAATAGATCCGGGATGACCCAACCGGTCTTGCCAACGATAAATTTAATATAATTTGTAAACTTCTGGTTTACAATAACTTGTGCTTCAATTGCACTAGTATATTTATAAGTGTAGTATAAATCAAATAAATAAATTGATAACTTTTTCACTACACTTATATATGATTTGTAAACTTCTGGTTTACAACAATTTGCAATTCAATTGCCCTTATAAGTGTAGTATAAATCAGATAAATAAATTGATAACTTTTTCACTACACTTATTTTATTATGTCTCATAATAAAGAGATATATTCAGCATCGCTTTTATTCCTTGTTTCTACTGAATTGATTTCTTATATCACTATCTGCTAAGCACGCATTTGCATTGATAAACAAAAATATAATATGCATACAAAAAATCAACCAAACTATTTAATACTATTAAGTATCCAAATGAAAGTGATAAAACCAATTTAGAAGCTCTCTTCTTTCTCATTTTTTAATCCCAAAACCTTGTATATGTATATATTGTTTTCGGTTTCCATTTTTTTCTTCATGTGTATATATAAGGTGGTGATAATTAGTACTCCATTATAAGTAAAAAATCAAAACCAAATGGCATTAAAAATTATTCTGACCATAGAACAAAGTGTATTTCTTCAAGAAAAAAACTTAATTAAATAATAGTATATTTAAATTCACTCATAGAAAAAAAAATATGAAAAGACAATTAGCATATAGTACAATAATTGATATTGATTTTCAATTAAAGCTAATGTTCAAAAATAGGCTACATAATAATTAAACTATACGTAATTGATGCAAATCATTGATTAAATTATTTTGTATATCAAGTCAAAGAAACTAAACATAGTAACTAATAAATTGGTACTAAAATAATTAAATGTTGTTGAACCGTAACAAATGGAGTAATTAAGTTCATTTTTGAGAAATTAAACTATGGTAACTGATAAGCAGTAACGTGGAGTAAAGTCACAAATATAAGTAGAACCATAATTCTGAGATGTATGCTTTCATTAGGTAAAAATAATAATTCTATACATATGAAAAATAACGAGTTTATTCAAAATCCGATGATTCGAAAAAAATTAACAATCTAAAATGAATTTGAAAAAAATAGAATCCAATGATAAATAAAAGGATAGTGAAACAATAATTAGTCTTTAATTCCAGCCTTAAAAGATATAACTATTGAAATTATTATTATACGTACCTGAAACCTCTCAAGCCAGGAAAAATTGAAAATTCGAACTATGATGACTTCCTGGAACAAATCGCCGTGGATTCATGCTCAATAAAAATTTATAGATTTCGCCATCCGAGAGGCCGTTTCTCAATATCGAGATATTATAGACTTCAATCATGTTCTAATAGTCTAGTTCTTCAAGAATTCAATAATAATCTTAACAATGATTATATGAATCATTCTTTGAACAATCATACAAATACAAATATATGATTAGTTTAAGTTTTCCGAGAATTATGAAATAACTTTTATAAACAATTAAGAAAAATTGTTTTCTTTGAACAACCTTCAAGGATGCTTTGAACTTTTATGATTCATAAACTATATCACATGATCTTTATAATGATCAAGAACAATTCACCTTTTATGCAATCCTTCAGGGATGCTTGATACTAAACTAATTCATTTTCTTTGAGCAATTCTTCAAAATGCTTCAATATTGATTTTTTTCTTTCTTTTTAATTAGTTCTTCGGGAACTTGAGCAAATATTGATTTCTTTTTTCTTTCAATTCTTCGGGAACTTGAGCAATCCTTTTGAGATGCTTTAATATTAAACTTTTAGTTCTTCAGGAACTATATTACAAATAATGTTCATAGTGTTCAAGAGCAATTCATTCATTGCACAATCCTTCAAAGATGCTCTATTTTAAATATATATTACAAATGATCTTTATAGTAAGAGCAATATATTCTTTGCGCAATCCTTCAGGGATGCACAATATTAACTTTATAGTTCTTTAGGAACTATGTCCAAATATTCAAAATAATGATATAATTCATTCTTTGAGAAATTCTTTGCTTCAATATTAACTTTTTCTAATATAGTTCTTCAGGAACTATATCACAGTTGGTCTTCATAATAAAAAAAGATCAATATATAAGCAATTCTTCGAGAATGCTTTAATGTTAAATTCTTCTAGAATTCATGAAGATTAAATATAATTAACATATGAAAAATACAAATAAAATTAAAATATAAGAAAAAAACGTGATCATAGATCAGTAATAATAATATGAACAAAAAAATATTCTGGCAAAACTAAAAAAATAAACACAATTAAATTTTGCCATAAAATCTTCATTATTAACTTTCTCTATTAAATTTCGATATTAAAATTGGAAACAAAATTATAATTGATAATTGACCATTATCATAATTTCATGAATTAAAATTCATTATTATTAACGATTTGACATAAATGTTATATCAATTCTTCCTTTTTCCTTTTTATATTGTTTCAACATTAGTTTCATGTATACTGAAAAATCAATCTCCGATCTATAAAGAAGTGTTGATCACAATAGAAATTAGAAATAGTCAAAACTCTAAAAATATAAGATTATCCTTCAGGGATATATATGTATACTGAATTCTTCTGGAATTCATAAAAAATAGAGTTGAGTTTTTAAGTTCTTCAAGAACATATTTTTATGATATCGCAACAATCATTTGTGCAATCCTTCAGGGATGCATGAGTATTGAATTCTTCTGAAATTCAAAGACAACAAAATTAATACATATAAGATAAACATGAAAAAAAATATAAATTCATTTTACTTATAGTTATGAATCTTCGGGATTCATTTTACTTATAGCCATGAATCTTCAGGATTCATATTATTGATTTGACTTATACCTATGAATCTTCTGGATTCATATTTTAAAAAGATCTACTACGATAGTTATGAATCTTCAGGATTCATATTTCTAAAATCTCACCACGATACTTCTGGATCGTAAGCTATGAATCAATATCAAAAGAAGGATTGAAAAAATATAGAATAAAAAAATATAAAGACTATCGTGCTGATAACGTGTTATGAAATAAAGTAATAGATAAAGAGACTAAAGATAGAGATGAGATGAAGAAGAGAAAAGAAGAGACAACTCTTGTATTTCTTATTCATAAGTGTGTATTTACATTGCAACATAAGCTCTATTTATAGGATAATATATTGGGCCAGTGATATGGGCCAAAGCATAATGGACATCTATTAGAATTATTCATAACAAATTGTAAATTATTATTATTATTATTATTATATATATATATATATATATTATATACATCGTCTATACATACGTAATATTTATAATTTAAAAGTTAAATATATTTTTTTGTAACTATAAATATCTCAAATTTTATCTTTATTCACTATTAAAAATTTCAGCAAATTATAATTCCCAAATATTTTTAGTCACATTTTTTGGCCTCTAATTTTAAATCGTCTCATGTATATCATTCAAAATTTTGATTTTTTATCCGCAGTCATATTTATTAGATTATAGAAACCTCTCTTGCAAATTTTTTTAAAGGTGAATTAAATATGAACAAGGTTAATTTTTAAAAAACAAGGATGAATTAAATATTAACTTTTATATTGTTAGCACTTAAAAATTCATATTTAATTCATCTTTTGTTTAAAAGATTTAATTTTTTTGAGAGACCTATCTGATACAAACGTAAAACTAAAAGGATCTATTGATGCATTTTTCATATTATTAACAGGAATACAAAAACGCATTAAAAAATATGAAGAGTATACGTAAGTTGCTTAAAAGCAAAGACTAAAAATTGTGACGTCGCATATTTTAGGAATCCACAAGCTATAATATCTTAGAAATTGCATGATTTAAATCACTATGGTTAATTAGTCTTTGATAAATGACCCAATCACCGGAAGGAAATCTAGCAAGTGGTTTTCTATCCAAATCCATTACAACTTCAATGAGTCCGCCAATTAGGGAAGAAGATGAAGAAATAGAGAAGAAAAATTAGTTGATAATGGTGCATTATTAGATATAGTGGACATTCAAAATTTAATGGCTATTTTTTTTCAATATGATCAAACGACTTAAATTAAAAGATTTATTAAGATCTATGGTGAACTACATGCAATGTTAGCCCATCTAATATACTTGATGTTAAAAAATAACGGAAAGGACCATTGTGTTGCGCGACTAACGGTCATATAGTTAAAAGACTAAAATAAAACTTTTTTCTTTAAGAAATTAATTAAAACCAAAAATATTTTAAGAATCAACCAACTAATTAAGGGGGGTGTATTGGATTAGGATTTTGAAAGACTTTTTAAGCAAAATAAATCTTAAAGATTTTAAAAGATTTTGTGGGATTATATTGATTTTATGAGATTTCATAAGATTTTTTTAAAAAGACTTTTTACAATCAGGATTTTTAATGCAAGATTGTAATGGATTTTTAAAAAAGGACTTTATGGATTTTTAAGATTCCGAAAATAGTTATAATAATAAATTAAATAGTAATTAATGTTGTAAAAATAGTAAAAAAAATTAATGTTGAAAAAAAAACATAAGTTGAAGGAACTGGAAAAAGAATGTGAATCAATTAGAAAAAAAAACAATGAATCAATTAAAATAGTTATTGGTTGTTGATGAGCAAAAATATAATATAACCAATTAAAATCATTGAATAAGAAAAACAAAAAAAAAAAACGTAACCAATGAAGTTGGAACGTATACTCATATATCCTAAACAATTCAAGTTTGTGTATAATGGATTGTCATTCAAAATAAATAATGTAAAATCGATCGAAAAGTATATGTATGAACTATGAACAATATATCAATTTGATTTTTAAATAATCAAATCTGAATTTGTATGACGAAGTCATCAATAATTGTTGATAGAAATAATCTGTTCCCAATCAAGCACAAAAAATTGTAGAGAACAAGATCTTCAGTTTTTCTCTTCACTCTCATTCTCAGCAAAAACATAGAAAGAACATAGTATATTTCAAGCAAAAAAAAAAAGTCTTGACGAGAGTATGAACAATCTCAGGGTTTTGAGTGAGATTGTTGGAAGAGTGTAGTATTTATACTTTCAACTAAAAAGTCTCACAAAATCCATTCCATAAAAGAATCTTTCAAAATCGATAGACTTTTGAATACCAATTGACATATTATAAATGACACGAAATCTCAATTGAATACCAAAAGATTTCATTGCCCTGAAAAAAAATCATAATTGTCTTAATTGAATACCACAAGATTTACTTATATTTTATAAAAGTCTTGATTGAATACCACATGATTTTTTTATCATAAAAATATCTTTTAAAATCCTTTGAAATCTCAATTGAATACATCCCCCTAAGTCGATACGAAACTAAAAATGTTTCTATTTAGGCCCTTGTAGTAAAAAGGAATAAAAAAATTAGTAAAAGTGCCTACTCAGGTTATTAATACATGTGGCAGCTTTGGACTGAATAAGGGTGAAAATGAGATAAATCTGAAAAGTTGGGGATAGAATCTAAAGTTTTTTTTTCCAAGGGCCAAAATCAAAACTCGATGTTAGGGAATAAAGTCATAAATAACCCTTATTTATATCTGTATTTTTAGCTCTCTCTCTCTCTCTCTCTCTCTCTCTCAGAAGAGAAGGATGGTGATGGTGATGCTGTGTTGTTGTTAGGGTTTCGTGACGTACATTGTGTTTGCGTTCTCTTCCTAGATATATCCAGGTTTTCAATTGGATTTCTACTCAGGGTTTCGCGCATTTTTCATTTTCTCTCGATCTAGGGTTTATGAATCTCATTTTCCTCATCTTATTTTCGCTAATTCAGGAAACCCTTTCTTTTAATTTTCGATTTCGAATATCGATTGTGGGTACCAATCTATTGCTTTGCTTACTCGGGTGTTCACATTTATCGTGATTACAATAAGGATTTTTGAGGAATCATCCGTTGTTGTTTGCATTCAATTACAAATATGTGTTTTGAAATGCTTGTGGGTTTTTACTGATCAATCAACGTTTTTGCTTGCACTTGGGAAGAATAGAGAAGAATTCGGTGGTATTATTACCTGTCTAATGAAGTTTAGGTTTTTCTTATTTTGAGAGCAATTTGTGGATAATCAAGTGAAATTACTCTATTTGGGTATGAGACATTTGCACCCATCACTGGGTTTTATCATTTTTTGCGTTAAAATTTGGAGGATAAGACTTGATTCCTGCATTTAAGAATTTTGGATCTTTCAAAGATTGTTCTGTGGGTGAAAAGCTTGTTGCCGTAGTTGATATGTGCAGTTGTTGGAATTTCATCTTATGGCACCAACTGTTCCCATAGATTTTGCTGGACAAAAGGAATCCAGAAAGTACTCTCATTCGCAAATCATGGGGAAATCTCGAAAATATTCCAAAGGTTATGCTACTACTGGCTTTGTTCCTGAATTTCGTCATGTTGTAGAGACTATGGGTGAATCAGATGGGTTGGGTAGCTCGGGAAGGCTTGACATGGAGCCTGCGGCATCAGCAGATTCCTATGCCCCTAGCAAGAAAGGCGCTGGTTTGAAAAGTGATGATGGTTTTGGTGGTTTTGATGTACCATTTCAAGTCTTCTTATTGTCTAAAATGTCGGCTAGGGAGAGAAAGGATTTGAAATCGAGTTTAACTTTGGAACTTGAACAAGTGAGGAAACTTCAGAAGAAAATTGACAGTATGAATTCAAACATTGTTGGATTATCTCCTTCTAGTGACATAAGGAGCTGCAGTGTGGGAATGAAAAGGCCTCATCTGGAGAGCCAACACAGTATACTTCAAGCATCAGTGCCACATGGTAAGAAAAGACCCTTGCCAGGACGTAGTGGACCCAAGACAAAAAAAGGTATGTCTGGGCGATTTGAATACCCAAAACCTGTTGCACCAATGACTACTTCATATGCTACATTGATGAA
Source organism: Trifolium repens (assembly GCA_030408175.1). Taxonomy (NCBI): domain Eukaryota; kingdom Viridiplantae; phylum Streptophyta; class Magnoliopsida; order Fabales; family Fabaceae; genus Trifolium; species Trifolium repens. The sequence goes on along the minus strand of CP125841.1, from coordinate 26,038,347 downwards.
ACAGTGCGAGAATTTACTTAACCGTTTGATGTCTCATCAATATGGTTGGGTTTTTAATGCACCAGTTGATATTGTTAAATTGAACATTCCGGATTATTTCACTGTCATCAAACATCCAATGGATTTGGGTACTGTGAAGAGTAAACTAACATCTGGCAAATATTCTAGTCCTATTGCTTTTGCTGCTGATGTGAGGCTGACTTTCTCAAATGCCATGACATATAATCCACCTGGCAATGATGTACATGGCATCGCAGCAACACTTAGTAAAGCCTTTGAAACAAAATGGAAGTCCATTGAGAAGAAAATTCCGGACATTGAACATCGTGTCCCATCTGAGCCTTCAAAACCTATTTGTGTAGAAGCTGAAGTTCCTGACCCAATTCCCCCCACAAAAAAGAAGAAAATTACACCAAATAACACTAATACTAAGCCAGAACCTGACAAAAGAATTATGAGTGACATGGAGAAGCAGAAATTGAGTCAAGAGTTGGAGGACATGCTTGGAGAGTTGCCTGAAAACATTTTGGATTTCTTGAAAGAGCAAAGTCACAATGCAGGGCAAACCAACGATGATGAAATTGAGATTGATATTGATGTTCTAAGTGATGATACCTTATTCAAATTGCGGAAGCTTCTTGATGATTTTATGGTCGAGAAGCAACGATTTCAGCCAAAAGTTGGACAGTGTGAAATGAAGGTCTCTCTCTCTCTCTCTCTCTCTCTCTCTCTCTCATTGTGTGTGTGTGTGTGCATGCGCTTACATTTATGTCAAAAACATATATTCCATCGAAGTATTTTAGAGATGAATAAATTTGAGAAATTGTGCGAAATTATGATATATTAATTTGCCTTGTGATACTTTCAGTTGAACAGTTGAATTGTTGAAATTTGACATATAAAAATTTTATTGCATGGAATGTGTTAGACCCTTGGTCTTTGTTTGAGAGTTAGTTTTTGGACGGGAGGGCTTACTTTTTTCTTTTTTAAATTAAGAATACTATAAAATGTTGTTTTAAAAATAATACAAGTGTGATTGAAATCTTATATGATCATTTATCATGTTCTTTTAATTATTTTAAAATATTAACTATATATCAATATATAGACTTAGTCCTCCAAAATCCAACTTGTAAACAAAGCCTTACTCTGTTAGCACACCCTCACTTATATATGTGTGTTTAAATGCAGTGAACTATATGCATGTTTGTATGTAAATCATCTATTTTCTGTATCTTATTTTACTGACGTTTTTTAACTTGATTCATTTCCATGCAGCTTCTTAATGAATCAGGGTTTAGCAATTCATCAGTGCAACCTTCTAAAGGTCTATTGTGTATTTTTTTCTTCTCGCTTTCCAAGTGTTTTTGTATCCTTATGGTATAAATATCAACATTAACTGACTCTATTCAAAATCCTTCATTTTCTTCTGCAAATGCCACTAGAGATTGAGGAGGATGTGGTTGAGGAGGATGTGGACATTGTTGGTGGGAATGATCCTCCTAATTCAAATTATCCTCCACTAGAGATTGAGAAAGATGGTGCCAACAGAAACAGTAAATGCAGCAGTTCAAGCAGTTCTAGTAGTGAATCTGGCTCATCATCCAGTGGTTCGTGTCAGTGCATACTTTTGATATGTTTCCTATTGCAGGATATGTTTATAGTCTTCTAATTGCAATGTGTATACCCAGAACTCTCCATTTTTATTTCTTTTAGATTTTAGTTGTGGTTTCCCTTACTGTCATACAAACTAAATTTCTGTGGATTTTTAAGTCCTTGAACTATTTTACTTTTTTTTTTCCAGCTCCCAATCAAAATTTTAGGTATAATTTGTTTATGTAATAATTTTGGACTGTTTCATCCATCAGATATTTTAGTGTTAATTTTGTTTGCCTTGTTGATGATATTCCTCACTCAATCACCAGCAGGAACTTTTAATATTTTTATTTTCCTGTCTGCATATTACATCCACTATCGTTTGTGGTTGAACTCAGCTGCAGTTAGTTTAGTCTTTATCGTAAACAATAAGTTGTTTGTTCATTGGTTAATTTTATCGTATTGAATGGTTCTAAGGAAATGCTTGCGATGTCAATGTTACTTTGATTTGTTACAGATACTTATCTACAAAACAAGGTTATGGTTGTTAGTTACTTATGCGTAGCTTTTTAAAGTAGGGAACACAAGGACATAGTTTCTTTCAGTGTTTCTCTTAAATTGAGTATCTATTGTCAACTTTCTACTTGTTTGGCTTATGGTGATGGCAAAATTAGACACGTGTGATGATTTTTTCTGCATGCCGGAATGTTTTTTTTTTGTCTGACTGTTGCAATTGTGGAACCACAGATTCAGATTCAAGTAGTTCATCTGGTAGTGAGTTAGATACTGCTAAAGCATCAGAACCTCTTAGTTCTAAGGTGATTGGGGTGCATACAGTATCAAATGTTATGTTATTCATAGAATGCAATTTTCTTCTGCTTTTACCAATTTCGATGTTAAAAACCACTACACTTTGCAGGAAAATGTAGGACCTGGCTTGACTTATGATCAAAACAGGGGGGATCTTAGTAATCCAGAAACTGGAAATGGTGGGTCCCAAAGTTGATTGTATTTTGTAACCGTGTGCATATTATAGTTTCATGGCATGCTTTTTGATGAGAATCTGTCCATCTTTATTGCTTTCTTTCTCATCATCTCTTTCCTGTATAGATTCAATTAACCTGGGTAGCCAGGTTGACCAGAGTTTGCAGACTAAGCCAGTTGCTATTGAATCAGAAAGCCATCAAGATGGTAAGCTCGTAAAATGCAGAAATGTTTCTGCTATTAGTTTTGGGGCATGATCTCACCCTTCATGCTGTAACATTTTAGGGGAGAGTGCTGCGTCTAAGAGGCAAGTCTCTCCTGAAAAGCTCTACCGTGCAGCTTTATTAAGGAGCCGGTTTGCTGACACCATACTGAAAGCTCAAGAGAAAGCCCTTGAAAAGGTTTGTGAAGGGGGGTAACATGTAGTTGCAGTTTTAATTTGTTGTATTAATAGAATAGGCCGGATTTGTTAAACATCAAAATTTGAGAAACACCATTTGAAAAGCATCAAAATTTTAAGTGTTCAGTTTTTGTCTCCGTCTCACCCGTAGGGAAGGAATTACTATTATTTGCTAAGGTAGCAAATCTGCTAATTGTGAAAGTTTTTTGCCAACATTTTTGCAAGTTTTATGTGAAAGTTGGTGTTTCAATTCCAACTTGATCTCAGGATGAAAAACGTGACCCTGAAAAGCTTAGGATAGAGCGAGAAGAACTTGAGAGAAGGCAGAAGGAAGGTTTGTTTTCTTTTATACCTTGTAATGTTTCTACTCTATATGGTTAAATACCGACCTTTTACATGATTTCTCTGACTGATGTTTTTTGTGAATCAGAGAAAGCTCGACTGCAAGCAGAGGCGAAGGCTGCAGAAGAGGCTCGGATGAAAGCTGAAGCAGAAGCTGCAGCTGAAGTCAAAAGGAAGAGGGAATTAGAGAGAGAAGCTGCCCGTCAGGCTTTGCAAAAGGTAAGCTAAAAAGATATAGGTCTAAATTCAAGTTCATGTTTCACTGAATAGCTCTGTTTGCAGATGGAGAAAACTGTTGACATCAATGAGAGCTGCCAGTTTTTGGACGATCTAGAGATGCTTAGTGCTGTTCATGATGTAAATACACCAAGTTTCAGAGAGGAGGCGAGCCCAGAAGATCATCAAAATGGATTTGGTGGGATCAAGCTGCAGGGAAATCCCTTAGAGCAGTTAGGATTGTACATGAAGGTTGATGATGAGGATGAGGAGGAAGAACTGCCTCAAAGTACTGCAGAGCCATCAAAAGATGTAGAAGAAGGAGAAATTGATTGATGTGTACCCCCATTAATTGTTGAATCATTTGAACAAAAATATATAAACGGTGGTTTTGAGCAGCGGTTGCTGGATTTAGTGATGCTGCTCTGGAGTTTGGAGTTTAATCAATTTTTGCATGGTTGAATGCTGGCTGGATTCTTTAGGAAGTTTTAGGACGGGATAGTAAAAACTTAGAAAAGGGCATGAAGCTTGGATTTGGTTTTTCTTCTTTCTGATTAAATTCGGTTTTAACTTTGGAAATGGTTTCTGAACATGTGGTATAGCTTGCGTGCAGTACCCATTTATTGAAGGGATTCAGTATCTGCATGGAAGGTTTGTACTGATCAGGATATGCCCAGTTTTGCCTGTAAAAGTGAACTCCTTTGTAACGAGTTCTATGCCTGACCTTGAGTAGTTAACTTCACTCACATTGTAATGTAAAGTATTTTAGATCTGCGGTAGAAATCAATTCATTCTATTTTTATTCTTGAAATAATATCTTACTGAAGCTGCTAGTGTGAAAATCCCTTTTACTAGTTTTTTGGGTAATTCTTTTTACTTTTTTTTTGGTAGTCAAAGTAGCTAGAATTTCACATTTTAAGTAAATAAGTAAATGCACCGGAGTTTGATACTTTTATTTTGTCCAAAAAAATAAGTAAATGTACCAAAGTTTGAATCTCCGGTTGCTACATATTACATGTAATATTTTTACCACTAACATTATGAGGGCTATCGAGCATAATATTCAAATTTAGGTGAAGAAATACTGCAAATTAAAGTAACATGCAATTTTGCCATCTTAGTAACATGCAATTGAGCTTCATAATCATTTAACAATTTTCACAAAAAAAAGTTTCAGCTGTTGCATGTACCTAAAATATAAGTAAAACTTGGTTGATAAAAATTAATATATTTGATCTAAACTTTACACCAGACACATAAACTTTTGTTGACTAATTATTGCTTATATTTTGAGACGGAAGGAGTATACTGTTTTTGGAAATAGTAGCGATGATCTTTCCAGAACAAAAACGAATAACACTAATAAACTAAATTGCCAGTGTTATTCTACACTGCAAAATTTATGCACAATTCATAGCCTAACTGTACACATTTTACTCGCTAGTGCTTTTTTATATCATCAAACAGACCTTCTGACAGTCTAGAAGTCTCGGTCCCGTTAACATGAATTTGATCTGAGACATTATTGTCAAGTTTGCTCAGAATGTAGTCAAATTCGTCATAGTCATCCTCATCATCTTCCTCTTCTTCAGCACCTTCACCTTGCTTTGTATACTCGTCAACCTGTTTGATGCTATCTTCGTACGGCATTTCACACCAAACAGTACCCTTGCCCACAATTGATTTGTTATGAGTATCTGTCATCCGCTCTCTCCTGCTTTTTTCTGAATGCTTGGGTTCTCCCCAATAATCATATCGATACAGAGGACTTTCAGGATCATACTTGTCTTTACCGAAAAAACTAGCATCTACATACCTTCCTGGCTCCTCCAATGGCAGACCAAGAGTTTTGCGACTGTAAAAAGGGAGAAAGACCGGTAAAAAATCATGCATCACCTCAGGAAATGAGAATGAAAAACATTAATACAAACAACAGTACCAGCTGATGTCTCTAATCAATGCTTCTCTTTCTTCAAATGATCTACGCCAATGCATGAAATCATATTCATCCATCTCAATATTGCGCTTCAATGTGGTGATTTTGTATTCCTCACCTCTGTCCTTTGCTTCCTTCCATAGTTTCCTATGGTGCTGTAAAAGGGGGGTTATCTCAGATTTTTGAAAGAGAACAGCACAACTATTTTCCGCATGTTAAACTGAAGTTTTAAATAGCAAGTTGGTTGTCAAGGAACTTGTGCAATTCAAGAAAATATCCATAACACAAATGAATGTCAAGATGATAAACTGAAGTCCCAACAGAGTAGGATAAGTTAAGCTATATGATCTTGGTGGTCAATGGTCAAAAGGTTGAGTGGAAAAGAAAATTATCAAACAATTTATAATTTATGTTTGTAAGGACACTATTTCTGAGACATACATCTCGTTATAGTTACCAACATTTTGGTCATCAGAAATTACAAAAGTGCTAGCAGCGAATCTGACACCAGGCATACGAAAAAAGAGTGAAAACTTGTGCAGTGAATAGTTGATTTTTTAGTGCCTTTAACTTAAATTCAAAGGCATCCTTTAAAAGGCATGAAGTGGTCCCTAAAACCAGCGGTGTAATATGCATTGCCAATAATTATCATTATCATAAAATAAAAGGAAAGCTGACCTCACGCTCAGCAATTGCAGCCTCTAAGTCAAGCTCTTTGACACTAGTTTTCTGCCAAAGTTAAAAACAATAGGTATAAGTTTAAAGTGAACAAGCAACCAAATGAATGTAAGTTCAAAGTGTATAAGTTTGTTGGGAAGAATAAACCTACAACAGATTAAATTAGATTAAGATAAGGCATTCTTAAATTGCTTGGATTTCTTTCTTTTGGTTTTCTGCATTTGCTTCATATAGTCACTTAGTCACTACTAAGGATCTACCATCATCCAGATGGGTTTAGCTCCCGACTGGAGGGAAAGGGGCAAGGCATTAGGGGATAGCAACTTTTGTCTCCAGTAATGGATGGATAAGGTGGTAGTGCAAAATGTCGGAGTCGCCATAATGGAAGAACTTTTAGCTTGGTTGTCTGGCCCTCTTCACCTATCTCCTAACCCTACTAATCAAACATCTCCGGGCATCTGGTTTCATAGAGAGATTGATTAGTCGCCCTCTGTTCATTCTTACCCACGACTACGGGACCCCATTGGTTAAGTTGGGGCAGGAATAGCTATTGGACTAGGATCACAAGCCAGGCCGACCCTCCTTTATTCCAGTCCAGTTGTGGAGGGAAAAGTGCCATCCGTTCCGGTGGTTCAAGTTGAGCCTAGCCAACAACCAACATCAGCTTATGGGAGAGTAGGAAGCTCTTGTTGCTCCAACCATTCTAGTGAAACGGTCGAGACCAGTAGCTATGAATAGCCTGTGCCAGTTGTGCGAAGGCAGCCTCAATAAATATAAATAAAAACGTCCTCCTCAGGAAAGAAAGTTGATTCACCTCTACCCTATTGGACCTTCATTTCCATAAATATATTGAATCTGGTTCTGTTTTTCTTATTCTACTGTTGGTACTTGGTACTTATAAGTCCTGTTAATTTTTTCTTTCTCTCAATCTATTTTGTTTCTACTGCAAGATTTGCGGGTTAAAATAATCTGAAAGCATTCCCATGTCGAAGCTACATGAGACAGATTCACAGCAAAATGCCTCAGGACATTAACCCTGGAAGCAAACACTGGCCTTTTGTTGCAATGAATTTGTGTTTAGCTTAAGAGTAAGACCCATGACTTATAAAAGGGCATTTAGAAGAGCTTACTCAGAAATTGTTTGAGTTTATCTCATGATATAAGTGTTAGATATATTTGAGCTTTAATATTGGGCTTTATATATTAGTAGTCTAATAGTCTATTAGGTATTATTATAAATTGTCTTTGTAATCCTTATTTTGTGAAAAAACAATGCCATTCTGATATTATTGAAACCCTAGCCGATATCTCTTTTATATTTTGGTATCTCTGATTCTAACATGGTATCTAGAGCATGGTTTGATCCACCTTGAATTGTTTATTGCTTCCGATGCTGAGTTTCCAAAAGTTTGGGAACGTATTTGATTTATCTGAATGTTGAAATTTGGTGTAGTAAAGAAACAAGAATACGCAAGTCGTTCATTCCGAAATTGATTGTGTTTTGTTAAATTCTGATGGTGTTATAGAAGTTTGGTAGCTCCCGTATGTCGTCTCTCATAGTTTGATATTCCAAGTGGTTACTGTCTTTGGCAACAAATATGGATTTGGTGAGTAAATTTTGTTGGTCTCCTCTCAATTGGTTCTTGGAGAGATGGAGTCCATATATTGTTTTATTTTGTTTGAAACTTTGAATCAGTTTGATTTCATATTTTATTTGGTTTCGTTTTGTTTGACTCAATTTGGTTTTGTTATCTGTCTGGTGAGCGAAAACTCGCAATATGAATCTGGTGAGGGAATACTCACATTTGAATCCGGTGAGGGAATACTCACAATTGAATTCGGTGAGAGAATACTCACAATCTGAATCTGGTGAGGGAAAACTCACAATCTGAATCCGGTGAGGGAATACTCACAATCTGAAAATCTGAATCCGGTGAGGCAATACTCACAATCCGACGTCCGAAATCCGAAATCCGAAATCTGAAGTTGAATCTGATATTAGTTTATTTTTAGGGTTGATTTTGTGACAAGCTCAAAACTTAGTAAGCTTTAGCTTGAGGGGTAGTATTAGAAGTTTATTTTATTTGATATATGTTTTTCGTATTTTGTTTGACAAACTCATAATGTTTCTTGTTGATGCATCATGAGTTTGAGGGGAAGTGTTAGATATATTTGAGCTTTAATATTGGGCTTTATATATTAGTAGTCTAATAGTCTATTAGGTATTATTATAAATTGTCTTTGTAATCCTTATTTTGTGAAAAAACAATGCCATTCTGATATTATTGAAACCCTAGCCGATATCTCTTTTATATTTTGGTATCTCTGATTCTAACAATAAGAACTTATATTAATGTTTAGATACACTTATAAAATAATTTATGATATATTTAAAAATTGCTTTCAGCTTATTTTGTAAACTCAATAGAATAGCTTATGAATAAGTGTTTAGCACTTTAGCGTTGTTTATTCGAATCAAATGCTTTCTTAATTTCTAATTAAGAACAGCTTAAATTTTGAGATTTTTCTATACTTCTGAGCATTTATTCATGTAATATAAGGATATGATTCACATCATACATATATTATAGGGAATTTTCATGAACTACATAGCATATATATAATTTCAATATAGCAGCCATCTGCTATGTGATATCCCACTATATTTGGGATTGAAAACTAAATTAACATTTGAGGTATCCAATTTAGATCTGATTCAAAGTTCATTGTTTATCTATGATTTTTCTTTGCTAAGTTGTACAAGATTGGTTCCTATTTCCTAACTTTAATTCTGAGAACGGTAACTATTTCTTATCCAAAATAACAATAAGAATAGTACTCACCATAGTTACTTTTGGCACTAATGCATTCTTATACTGAACTTTTGTATATTGAACTGAATTTTCTTCATTAAAATCATCTTCATCAACCAAGTCTGACAACTTTTTGCCTTTATATTTATCAGGATTAATATCCATATCATTTAAAATCATTTGCTCAGCTACATTAATCTGCCACAACTGCAAAAAAAAAAAAAGCATTTGTGTGATGGGCAAGTAAAGATTATAACCATAATTTCAGGAAAGAACGAGGAAAATACAGCACAGTAATGAAGTGCCCATTAACGTCAATCTACCAGTTCATATTTTAACTGCATTGCCATGTTATAATAAGTATGTTAAGTTCACATTACTCTTACAGCATTTTAGAGTTTCAACTGTCACAGTGACGGAGCCAGGAATTTTAAATAGAGGGGGCATGAAATAAATAAATATATATATTTAATGCTACATGTGTGTGTGTGTGACTAAACACTACACTGTCAAAAAAAGTAACTAAACAATATATTATTCAACTGTTGCAGTTGTCACAGGTAGTATCAAAGATAACTCTAAGAGTAAATATATCAATGGATACACAATAGGTTACCAAACACATCTTTGTGTTTTTAAAAAGATGTGTAATTTGAAAAGAGGTTATTCTAGCTAACTAACGTCCCCGAAGCACTAATTAAGGAAGCCAAAAAGAGGTAAATTTCACATTAGAACAAGTATTTTTTTATAATTAAAAGTTAATTATACAATTTTCAAAATCTGTTTACCATATTTAGTTCTTTAACTAGTGATATTAGTATTTTAGCATGTCCTTTAGTTCTGTTTACCAACTTTTTCTTGGATGATACATGAATGTGATCTAGCCAGTATACTATAAAAAATAAATCCCCAAATCTTTGTGCAGGCCAGTGCCCCCATTCTCTTCTAAGTGCCTCCATCCCTGCCGTCACCCATTGAAGGACACGATATCTATTGAGTGTAGATGATGGATCAATTATGCATATAAATATAATAAAACAAAACAATTTTTTATGAAATCAAGAGAATTGAAGTATTTTAGACTAAAACCAGCCGTTATACTAGTTATAATCAGGAAATAATTGGACGAAGCTAGTAAAAAGCAGCCAATTAATTTGAGATCCATATTATCATACAATAGTATGCACTTTAAGTGTCAATCAACAAAGGATGGCCTATTTAAAATAAAGCTAATGCAGCATCAGAAGCTTTAGCTATATGAGCTCAGTCATGTTAGAGCATTATCAGGGTGGGATAGTCAGTTATAAAACTACCCTTTATCTTCTATGTCCGGAGTTGCCTAGGAATATTGTTACTTAAATGACGGAATCATAAATAAGCACCTCCTCAACCTGTTCTATTAGTTTTGTGGCCTCGTATTTTTTACAACAGCACCGAATTGACCAGTACCGAGATAGGGTTGTGGAGACCAGCTTTAGCATTTAAATGAGACAATTTGCTTCAATATATGCAACAGCAGATCCTAGTGACAGACACGGGTTCATATGAAACATTTAGAATGTTCTTATTTGGCTTCACATTATGAAGGTGTGAATAGGATATCATATGGGGTCCATGACCACCCTAAGGATAAGGGTGGAAACAGGTTATAAACTAAAAAAGCCTATGCACTCACAAAGATTTGGAACCACCGTGTGCTTGCTTGTTAATAGAAAGTTGCCATAATCAAGAACCATCAATAATTTCTATTGACCGATATAGCCTATGCATGAGATAAACAGTCCATTCTAATCGTCCCTTGCAACTTTTTAAAAACAGTCCATCAGAACAGACCTTTTCAACATATGGGTGATTGGAAACTAGAGGTTCTTCCTCTGGCTTGTCTCTTGGATCTTTTCTAGGAACAGGAGGTCTTCCACAGTCACGCTGCAAATTTTAAAATTTCAAATACAAAAAATACAATCATAATAAAGCATTAATTTTGATATCAATAATATCTAAATGGTATTGAAAAGGAACGAACAATTTTGTCAGAAGGTAAACCTTTGTTACTAATTCCCAAAGTATCATATTAATGTTTACAAGATGAAGTCTAATTGATCAATCTGCCCCTAATTTTCTGAATTAAAATCGGAAGTTACACAGAATCCAATTTGTTAAAATAATATCATCCAACCTAGGCATCTGATAGGTAATGATTATAATAGTTTGTGCAAACAAAAACTTCTTTTTTGATAAATTAGATTGGTGTGCAGAAGCATCACATTAGAACCCAACCAAACAGATACTTTGCTGGAAACAAACCTAAAGACAATATCTTGCATTAAGTATAATTAGATACCGACAAATCCGTAGAGAATAAATATAAATTTGAACTTTTACTCTTCAGAAAATGAAAGCATGGATTATATCACAGCAAAGTTACAATACAAAGAGCTTTGGAGTTAGGTGAATGCAAAATTATTTTCCATCTGCAAAAAAATTGAGGTGGTTTAGGGAAAAGTGCAAACCCGCAATTCATCAGGATTAGTATCTTCCTCACGGTGAAATATTGGTGGGAACTCGAATCTGTTAAAGCTGAAGTATGAAAATGAAAAATGTGTTAAAAGTATCAATTGTAATCAAATTAATAGGGTTTGAACTATATATTATGAAGTGTTATTTATAGAAGGTTGAACATCACAAACACATAATCGTACATCAGATGATCTATATTTGGATCAACAAAACGAAGTTCGATTGGGAACCGGAAGCGATAAGGATCTCGTTTTGCCTACAAAGTAAAATTGCAAATGAGTTAATGAGTATAGAGTAAACAACATTAAAAGAAGTCCACTTATGGTCAAACACAGATATAGTTGAACTATGTATATGTTAAAGAATCAGTCATATAGCCATGTACATCCTACCTACATTGCCTGTAAAAAGATGCAGAAAAGCTTAAAATATGGATACACAGAACAATTTCAGTCACATGCAATGCAACCAATGACATGGTTAAATGGTGAATTATAGTACAAAGTTGAAACAAGAGTAGACCTTTATTAGTACCAAAAATGGATAAATAAAAGAAAGAGCCATCAACCACTGACACCGAGGTCAGAGGTGCCCAGGTCCAACACTTAGACCAGCATTTTGATGGATAAGGCTTGTATAATAAAATAGGAGCTAGAGTTCCTATTTCAAAACATGAATATAACACATGAAAAAATAAATGCAGCTCCAAACTAGTTTCGGAGCGATGAGTCAAAAGTCAAAACATACTACAATTTCGCAAGTAAGAGTATGGGCTAAAAGCTTCATCAATGTGTTATTAAGTAATTTAAGATAAATATTAAGTGACAAGTAGTGACTGAAACACTCACCGTAATTTCAACAATGACAGTCATGCCCACATTTATATGATGGCGAATCCAAAACCAATCATTGTTCTTTATAGGAACCCACCTAGAACACATTACAGTCGATGAATATTCCAGAAGAAAACTTGCATAAAAGTAAAAGCTAAAACAGTTACACTGAACAAGATAACAATGCCACAGAAGTAAAGCCTCTAAGTTACTCATGATAACAATATGAAGTGCTAGTTACACAGCTGCAAAAAAACAAAAGAAACTATGCATAATCCATGGCTGTGTATACATTGAAAACAATATCTCCTAGTCAAAGATCAAAAAAAGAGAAAACAATTTCAATGTTGAATAGTTTTTAGTAACCTGGGCTACCACATTATACAAAAGAGACAATATGGTAACCAGTACTTCTTTTCTAACAAAAGAATGCATCCAAAGTCCAAAGATTTAACCAGTCTCAAGTATGTGTGTCTCTTCACTTTTTTGGTACTTGTTTTGTTACTGCTGATGGCTTTGGATGTCAATGGAGCATTTCAATGCTGCTATAGAAGCTTGTGAAGTTGCATTTCCCAATTTAGAAATTTGTCCCATTGTTATTTTTGTCCCCCATGATATTGATTATGTATGCATTAAATGCCCTTAAACAATATAAAATTATAGTTATTAACTTAGCAAAAATATCATTGTGGAAGCAACTCAATATTGCTCGAGTAGTACTCCAGCATCCAAAACAATGAGGAAATGACCACCCTACGCAGAAAAGTTAAGGGAACACTTAAAAGATGGACATAAGGATTGGTAGAGGTACCCGTCGTATACCCCGCCAATGTCAACAAATGCCCCTTGATAGAGATGCAAAGTTGTAACCTTCCCCACACAAATCTGCAATGCAAAATTTCCGAAGTAATTAATGACTCCACACAATTATCATTTAAGCATTTATGAAAACCTGAATCTTAATCCTACATATTTATTTATTAAGAATTATGATACAGAAAAGGACTGATTTCAATTATATGGATGCAAATAAAGCCAAACAAAAATAGGATCATCCATTGGATTACAAATACAGTTGTCCAATTAGAGACACCATAACTGAGCAAAGCCAAAAAAAATGTGACAACGCAATGCAGACATTTAAAGGGTAAATTCAGCTATTCATAGTTTTCTTAAACAAACTTTCCAGTCAGCAGTTGAAAAATGCAACTTTCATGTCATAATTGAGAAGATCAATACAAATGCCTACTGAAGAGTAGCCGAAGCCTTCCATATGAAATCATTTTCTTCCAAGCAGCATAGAATGATATACATATACAATGCTATGCTTGCTTGCTTGTTCCATGCACATAAAACCATGATAGTAGTAATTCATAACAGCCAGGTTGTATATGATAACACATTAATACCCATAGGAAATCTTAATACTGATAAAAAGTAAAGCATCTACTTCATAGACAACATCAATAGAGTACAATAATCCGTAATATGAGTCTGATGAACTAAGAATTGCTTGATAGCTTACCTGGCCAGGATAATAGAATGGTAGCTCGTACTGCAAAAACCATTAAACAAAAATTAGTTAGCACCAGTACAACTTCACTTTCTCATATTTTAAAGACATACCAACAAGAAAGAAAAATTAAGCCCGGGTCACTCGGGGGCACTCTTTAAGATCCTTAACCGGTAAGTTTTTATAAAAGTTTGAGCATATAACACATTGGAAATTGAACTATTTCACTTTTCTAAAGAATAATTTCTTAATATAGTATATCCTTAAAGAGTGCCCCGGGGGAACTGTTAGCAAGACCCTTAAGAAATTCATCAAATCCTACCATGCCCTCCTTGTAGTCCTTGCCTCTTTTCCTCCTACCAGGGTAATAATCTTGGTCAATCTGCCACATTCACATCAAAATTAGCATTAACAATCCACATAAACCAAAGCAAAAAAAAAAATCATGAAATTGAAACCTTATAAGATTCCTCTTCCAATATATCCTTGTTAGCTTCCACCCACTCCTTGTACTGTTTCAAAAACACCTTATACCTATCCAAACACACATCATCAGTTTCAGTTCTAACTCCATTTTCTATATCCTCCAATCTCACTCTCTTCGACTGTACCTTATGCGCTTCTCGAATAAACGCAAGTTCCTCCCGATCCACCTCCCACCCTCTCGGCGGCCAATCGCGCGGAGGCACCAACCTTACCACCAAAGGTCCCGCCCATTTAGTCACCAACGGCTCCGGAATCTCTCCCTTAATCTCAAACTGCTTCGCTAGGTACTCCTCTTCCGTCAATCCCATTTCCTTAATCTTCTTCTTACGGTACCTAGGGTCCAACATTTTGAACGCTTCAATGGATTCCGGTGAACTGAGAGGAACTTCTTCACCTTCATTGAGACTCGTACGAGCGAATTCGGCTTCTGGAGTGAGGATTTCATCCCATGGAGCCCAGCCACGTTCTATCCAGTTGCGTCTTCGAGCTTCATCCTCCGTTTCCTTGCCTTTGGGGCCGAATGTCTGGATGAAGGTTTCGTCGACGGGGAACTCGTCGGAAGTGAAGGACTTGGCGACGGTGGTGAGTGGCGGTTTTTGATGGAGTATAGACGGAGGAGAACGGTGGAAGTGGAAAAGGGAAGAGGGAGGGTTTAGGGGTTTAGGGAAAGTGAAAAGATAAGAACTGGGGAAAACTTGCATTGTTCCACTTCACCACCTTGCTTCACAGAACAGGCATGTAACTTACTTTGCTTGTTTTCCAACAGGTATAGATATAAATATAAACTGTTTAAATCAACGGTAGATAGAGGGTAATTTAGTAAAATTAAGTTAATGGTAAAACATAAAACATACGGACGTTTTTCAATCGGTACCAATTCGTTTCAAAATATAAGTCATTTTAGGAAAAAAAAATTGTACCAAATTATATATCACTTTACATTACCAATGAAACATTTAATACTATTTTTCCTATTCCTTTAACTATTTTTTTTTTTTAATTCTTCAAATTATCTTTTTCATATTATTAATGAAGGACAATTTTGTAAACTAACTCATAATTTCTCTTTTTCATACAACAATGATTATTTTTCGTAATTTCTGTAAAATGGTCAAAGTGACTTACATTTTGGAAAGGATCGAGTATTTTTTCAGATTGTCCATTTTTTATTTCATAGGTTGTCGTGTGTTTATTTATGTCATATTTGTTTATTTGAGTGTAAATTAATAAAGTGATTGTACATCATTTAATAAAATTTATCAAACTAACCCTAAATTTTTTTAATCTAAAATAATTAAATATCAAAGGTTTTTTTTCCAATTACAAAATGTGCGCATTGCTAATTTACATATTTATATTTTTAGGTCAGTGTAATTAGCAACCCGACTGCATCCTGACAACTGGCAAGTGCATCAGTCTGTCGTCGAGTAATAATATTTATAAGGGTAAATAGGCTTTTACTCCCTGCAAAGTGAGACGCCCCAACGTCTCGGTGAAACCGAAGTGACTATTTTAACCCGTTTATATCGTGGAAGTATAGAAATATTAAAACTTTAAATAGATAAAGAATAGATAATAGATGTAAGTCAAAATTTATTTTATTTATTTATATCATAAAGACAAAGGTGTCAGCGGATCTATCTAATACCGCGTGTTACACGTGAAACCAAATATAGAGAATACATCATCTTTTAAAAAACTCAAAAGACAAGACTACAAAAGACACACTGGCTGTCCAAACAAGACCTCGGTTATCATTGTGCGATACTAGCATCTACATCGCCAACTGTATAAGGAGTAGAAAGAACTGCATCATCTTCATCCTTGAACTCCTCTCCGATAGGATCTAAATACATGGATAAAAATACAAGACAAAACAGATAGAGGGCTAAGGCATACGTACAAGTATAGAAAGTGGGGATGGGGTGTAAAATAGAAATATATATGTCAAACACAAGTAATCAATCAGGCGTCCTATCGTCTCGTGTTTATCTCCAAAAATATACTCTATTTATCCTAAATTATTTTTCTCCCAAAATAGCCTCTATCTATCCAAATGCATTCCTAAACTATATGGCGACTCAGGCCTCAAGACGCTGTCAAGGATATCCTCCCAATTACCGAGATCAGATATCACGAGACCACTTGCCACCAACGTACTCCCATTTACCAAGAGCTACGCCACTTGACTTCACGTGGAGTCCAAGTGTTATAAGTCGATCGCCCCTAAGAAAACAGGCCAAGATCTCACTATCTTGCCAAGCGCGCAGAAAAATCCTCGTCAGGATTCAGGCAGCTGATCAACCTCGTGCGCCCATACACACGGCAGTGGACTTACACATTCCTGAATGAAATTCTATATGCACTCTCAATAAGATCATGGCAACTCAAACCCTATGTACTAATCCAATCCTCGAGAATTCATCATATCAATTCATCTAGTTATAACGTACTATAGTCACATAAGTTGAGTGCCAATTACTATCAACAACCTCAAAGTATCTCTTATCATTCTTTCCTCACACAAACCAAACAACCTCAAAGTATTTCTTATCATCCTTTGCCCACACAAATCTCACTTCTACAAAAGTTCAATTCGTACAATGAATAGTGTATGGTTGACTTCCCAGGAAAGAGAGGTAACCGTAAGAGACATAGTCTACCAAGTCTTTCCTTAGCCAGAACCCAACCGAATACAACTAGTCAAAGTTACAAACTGCCTTTATGTCATTGGGAATCTTACACTAACAATGTTATTGTTTCTAACCTTAGAGAGTATATCTCATTCTTAGTCTAACAATCACAATCATTGAAATAATCAAGTAAACATTTAGACAATTAATCAAGTAAGCACAATACAAACACAGATTATCATAGATCATTCCTATGATAAATAATTAAGGCCGGCGTATCCTCGTTTAGTAATTCCAGAAAAATCACTAAAAGAGAATAAGCTCTCCTTAGTTATTTATCGGTTGTAGTGGTTGTGGGTACACCACTACACATATATATTAAGCTATTTTACGCTAACCGTCCCAACGTGTACGAAATCTTGCCCCCACCTTATTTGTTGATAATAGTCTCGAAAACCGGCACCTCTAAGGATAATCCTGCTAATAGCGTAATAGCCGATAATTTGCTTGTAGTTAAAATATGTGATTTAGAGTAAATAAATTTCAGAATGACTTATAAAATTATAGTGACTATCCATATATTTTAATAGCTTATTAGTTATGCTAGAACCTAACAACAACATATAAATTATGAAAATAAGATCATGGTTGGAAGGACATGCTACGTAGAACCTAACAACAACATTTCAATTTTTATTATGAAAATCTTTACTATATTACATGAAAAATATATGATTAGATGAAGATAAGTTAATTTGGACATAATACTAGCATCCTAATAATATTGAGAAAAATATTTGAAATGAAGTAGAGAATACCTTTGCTCTCAAACTTGATTGAAGTGGAACAAAAGTGACAAAGCTCCACTATAATTTCACTCCCAAACTAAAGTTGAGAAAATTTCTCCAGTGCATGAACACGGCTAAGTTATGGTTTTTAAGAAAAATGAGAGCATCACTCATCTATTTATACTTGAAAATTTTCCTTGTTGAACAAGCATATGGTATGATTACTAAGCTAATTTTAGATGTAACAACACACCAATTCTAGACATAGGTTTATGTGTTGGAAAGTAAGAAACTTATAGAACTATAAGATGTGGCTTTTCTTAATGATTATTCATTACATTGTGTTAGAAAAATAAACTGAATTTTGAGGTCTTGTGTGTGTATCGGTTTTCACTAATTAATATGAAAAATTGATTATAGGGTTATGACTCAAATAAATGTAAGTGTGGTTAAATTTGATTGGTCCAACATAAAAGAATATGTAGGCTACTAGACCTATTATTCATTCTACCTATTATTTCCTTATAATGTTTAGTAACTAATTAAAATGAAACCATGTGTACTTAAAAATCTAGTTTAAAGTGAAACATGTGTAGTTTAAAACTCTAGTCCAAATTCCTGGTCGATGAGATCAAACTGGATGCTTCCATATTAATTCATAATACATATATAATAGTAATATATGGCTATTGTTTTGTATGTAACAGGTCTTATATATATATACTATAAAATTTAAACTAGCTTATATGTACACACATAAGACTATCGTATATATATACATATAAAAACTATCGTGTTCTTATAACTCTACAATAGCTAGATAAATTTAAATAACTATATAATATTATCATATGATTATTAACTTTAATTAAATATAATTTTGTTTATTTAATACACAAAGCTCAATTAAATTAAGAAATTAATTTCATAACATAGTGTAAATATTTCTTCATAATTTGAGATAAAATATTTATTATTTTTCTTATAAATAATTATCCCTTTTTAAGCTCTATAAAAATTTAAATGAACAACTTTCAATAAAAATATATTAAACACGGCAAAAACGACCAAATTATAAAGAAATAAAATATTGAGATTTTAAATAAAATAAAATATATTGAGCTATGAAAATCCGGATGTTACACAAAGTAGGCGAGTTTTGTTTTACCCCTGTAAATTATTATTTTTAGATTACCGTTTGTAATGTTTTTTATTTTATTTTTTCAACACAAGGGGGTAAAATACACTAGGGGAAAAAAAACATTACAAAGGGTAATCTAAACAAAAAAAAATTACAGGGGTTAAAAAATTATTTACCATATTTATAATGATTCGTCTCCACAGGGATCGTCCCAAAGTAACTGGTGTTATTTATGAATTCAGATAGTTTTGCATTCGTTTTGTCATTTCGATAAGTTGTAGTAAAATAAATGGCTGATAAAATAAAGATAAACTTGATAAAAGTGAGTTTATAGATTCAGGCTAGAAGTTAGTTAGGTGTTTTTAGAACCTTTCCCCTAGTCCTATTTTTATTTTATTTTTGTGAGAACCCCTAGTCCTACTTAGTAATATGGCGTTATATTCGACCTACAATTATAATTCTATTATCATGGAAATTAACAAATTAGTAAAACCTTTATTAAAATAAATGCAAATTAAAAAAAAATCTCATTCTTCTTGGAAATCCTTCACACGTGTGTCCCACTAAAGCTGAAAAAGTGAAGATTATGATGGTTGTGAGATTTGAGATGACGGTTGAAAGACTAATGACAATTCTTTGTGTCAATGTTGTTCATTAGAAAGAGTGAAAACCCAAAAGAGGATCTTCAAAAATGCCACTTTCTCCTTCATCATACGTCAACGTTGAAAAAGGCCTTTTCCGGGGGAGCAATTTGTTACCCTGTAATTTTACAGGACGCATTTATTAAGAATTATACGCATTTAATGAGAAATGTTTGCATTTATTGAAGAATTAGTGAAGAAGCTTCTCGTATTCACAGGCCCAAATGGAGTATTCACAGGTCCAAAGCTGAGAATGCAAGAGAGAAAATTTTATCTAGTCAATTTGATCATATCAAAGTTGATCATCAAGTGAATGTCAAGAGAAAAGCATTTAAGGCATTGGATTCGACCAAGTCAACAGGAAGTCAACATTTCGAATTCAGTAGTGTTGTTTCAATACTCTTGTGTGCTTCGACAGACATTGTGGACTTAGGATATTTTCCAATCACTTTGAATACATTTCGACTCGACGCACTTTCAGATGTTGGCCAATGGTTTTCTATTTCAAATACGAAGGACACGTAGCGTGACACGCGTCGAAGCAGCAATTTAGGACGTTAGGAGCAGTTACTTGGTTCAAAGTCTATTTATAGTTCTTCTATATAGGAAGTCCTAGTCACAAAATCTTATACTAAATTCTTAATAAAAACTCAAAGTACCCATGTCAACGAAAGAGACAAGTGCTCGACAGGAAATGTATGATTTGTGAACATTCTTCTTTCTTTCTTTCATATTACTTAATTTGTAATTTGATTCAAGTTATTTACATCAATTCGGTATTTATCTTTTCATTCACTTTATTAAATTCACAACACTTTAACATTTAAAGTTCTTCATTATTTCCTGCATTTCAAACTCAGAACATCGACATTGTCGAAGCGCTTTGTATTTGAATTCTGTCTCAATTAAACAAAGAACAATGATGAATATTCATAACTTTTTGAAAAACATTGCACACAAATGCTCCTATGATTTACTAAAATTAAGGATAAACAGTGTCAAAACGTGAGTCGAAATGGAATGGAGTAAATTGATTCCTTTCGAGCA
This sequence comes from Trifolium repens, assembly GCA_030408175.1. NCBI lineage: Eukaryota > Viridiplantae > Streptophyta > Magnoliopsida > Fabales > Fabaceae > Trifolium > Trifolium repens. Next base: position 26,017,783 of record CP125841.1, on the reverse strand, counting down.
TTTCGACTTGCCCAAAATACTTGGTTGAGTGTTTTATGCCAATTCCTAGGCTTTTGGGCAATATGCTTTTTGATCAAGTTAATTATGATTTTGTTAGCTGCTATGACTTGCCCATTTGCCTGCACATAATAAGGTGTCGAAGTTAACAGTTCAAATCCTTGGCCAATGCATGCTCTATCGAAACAAAAGCCATTTCATTTTATGGTCAACCTGGTGAGAGCCACGAGATCCAACATGAACATAAAAAATTGCTGGATATGTCTCACTCTCACTGAGGCATTTGAGTAAGACTCCTACGGGATCTTTTTAAACAACTCATTTTCAATGATTACATAGCTTAGAGCTTTGTATTTGATCTTTCGACACATATTCCATGTTGGATTCTCTGGGGATTCGACAATCTATTTTCGCCAATCATTATTCAACATATTATTAATGAGACAAATTTCAGAATTTTCATTCTCACAATGTGGCCGGTATCTCTTGCCCCACAAGTTCTGCCATTGACAATTCTGTCGAAACTGGGTCAGTCAAAATTAACTTATCTTTGATTTCAATCAATTTTTCTAATTTTTCTTTGGATACTCTATATCTTGAAGCTATTTGCGCCAAATCATTGGCTTCCTGGTTTTCGATTCGAGACACATGTTCAATGTTAACATAATCAAAATGTTTCAACAAAGAGTTAGAGGTAACAAAGTATTTTATCAATTTTTCTTTAATGCATTTATACTCTTTTGTTAATTGCTTCACAATTAACTTTTTTTTTTTGACAGAAAGGAACTCAATGCATTTCATTACTCAAAAAGTTAACAATACAAGGAGGAATTCACAATTAACTTTTAATTGCCTCTTATTTCGACATTTTTTGCCCCCAACTCTAGCAAAATCTAAGTCCTACAATTAAGGATTCATATTCAGCCTTATTGTTGGAACAATGTCCTTTGATGTTGAACTTAAATTATGTGGAAATTTTTGTAGGGGAGATCAATAAAATCCCAATTTTTGTTCCATTCTTATGTTTGGAACCATCAAAATATAATTTCAAGGTATGGTATCCACATAATTTAATGTTGTCTCAACTGCTAAATGTTCAACAATGAAATCAGCAACAATTTAACCTTTCATGTCTTTAAAAGGCCGATAAGTTCATGAATACTCGGTGAACGACATATATATCTATAGATATCATTCGCTACTTACATTTTATAAGAGTGTCTTTGGGAGAGTGGAATCTTAAACGTTTGTGGGTTTGAATATTTTTTGCACATCCGCCATGTATATATCGGTTTCCGTTCGTTGTTTAAATAGCAGACAAAGATATTTTAGTAATTTAGCAGGATGCGTGAGAAAATCAAGGGGTGCCAAAAGAAAGGAAAATGCTTAAACTTACAAAAGTTATCGTTAACGAAAGGCAAGAATCACGCGTGCCCCCTTTCCTGATCAATGAAGCAAGGTAAATTGTATAATCAGACTTATCACATAACATTTGATTGGATTTTTATTTTTGGGTTAAATATATTTTTCTTTTTTACAAAATTATCAATTTTTATTTTTATTTTTGGTTCTATAAAAAAAAAGTTTTACATTTTTAGTCCCTATAATTTTATTTTATTGTTTTTGGTTCTATAAAAAAATGACAAATTTTAGTCCTACAAAATTTTTATGCATGTAACTCCCATATCGAGTTTGATAGGAGACAAGCAAATGAGGCAACTCATGTTTTGGTGAGGGTGGTTACATCTTTAGCCAGCTCTAATGTTTTCATTGATGTAGTGACATATATCGACCATATTATTATAGATGAAATGCTATAAGCATCTTTAAGTAAAAATAATAATTTATGCATGTAATAACAGGTGGCATTTAGCCTGGTCAAGTGAAGATTTGTTCACCATGGTCAAGTTGAAAAGTTACCTACAAGTGGAGGTTCAACAGGTTACTTAAATATATGTTTTTAATTAATTATCATATTTATCATTAAAATATTTGAAAAGTGAAATTTGTTGTTACACCTCCCATCGCATATTAGATTTGTTTACACCTCCCATGATTGGTCTCTTTACAAAGTTTAATAAATTAAATTAAAGCATATCCCCAAATTTATCTCTGAAACAAACAAACTCCAGCAGCTTCAAGAACACACGCACGCTCTCAAATCTTCTCTTCGTCGTTTTTCAACAGCACAACCCAATATTCAACTGTATCAACATCCCCCAAATTTCATCGTTTTCAACCGGTATCGCTGTCGTTTTCAACATCTATGGAACCTCAGTTATAAAATCGGGAATACTTGATACCTTCATCATCGATTTTGTCTGAGAAAAGGTAAATATTTGACCCAAATCTTTAAAAAAATTAGTAATTTTCTGAAAAGGATTCTGTTATATAATTTTTTCTTTCTATTGAAGAATAATTGTGTGTATTTTGATTTAACTGGTTAGTGTAAAGTGAAGTATGGATCGTGAAGAAATCATAAAGTTTTTACAGGCATCCATGGAAACAGAAATTGATGGGAGTTCTGCAGAGGTTTGTGACATTTTGTTTGTTATCATTGAAATCCGACCTAGTTATATATCTCAAGTATTGGTTAGATAAAACGTATAATCAAGATCTATAAGGCACAAGCACTTCTCTGTGTGTTCCGATCTCAGACACGCCTCTGTATCCGACACAAACACTAACACGTATGATTCTATGAAATTATGTCATTTGCTCAAATTATTATTACTATCAATGTGTCAATTGTCCATTTCAAAATATTGAAGATAATAGGTAAAGTTTGTATAAATCAACAGTCAAAGTAAATCTCATAAATCAATATTAAATGTTTAACACATTCTAGCCAAGGGATGATATGAAAAATTGCATAAGTTGGTGCTTATAGTTTAATTACATGAACATCTCTTCTTTTTGCGTTTTATAAGAAAAAAAATAATTAATGTATAGTATGTTTGAGGTTAATGTGTATAAATATTTCAGGCATTGGATGATATGCCGTTATCTGAGAACGATGGTAGCTCATATGAAGATGTAGAAGACGATGACAGCCGGGGATTTGGATGCATATTTGATGATGAAAATGTTGTTGACTGCTTTGATGATTTAGAAAAAATAAACTTAAAAGAAAAAAGTCAAGATGAAATTATGAGGTGCCATTTTCCTGATCGTGAAGTTGCGTTTATGTTTTATAATTGGTATGGTTGTTTGCATGGATTTGCTGGTAGAAAGAGCAAGATGGTGAGGAATAGTAATAGTGAAATAATCCAACAAACATTTCTTTGTCATAGAGAAGGCATTAGGGATGAAAAATACAGTAAGTCAGTCACTCGTAAACGAGAACATAAACCGAATAGTAGGTGTGGTTATTTAGCTAGAATACAAGTACATGTTGAGTTTACTATTGGACGTTGGTATATTAATTTTTTTGATGATGTCCATAATCATTCCTTTGTTAATAACAAATATGAAGGCATGCTTCCTGCACATAGGAAGATGAGTGAGTAAGACAAATACCAAATGAAGACCATGAGGAAAGCTGGTATCCCGACTTCACGGGTATATGGTTTTTTTGCAAGCCAAGCAGTAGGTTATGAAAATTTGGGATACTCAAAAAGAGACATATATAATGAGCAATTCAAACAAAGAGGGACCAAACATTCAGATGCTGAAGGTGCACTCGAGTTCCTGAAAGGTATGTGCTCAAGGGATGATATGATGTATTGGAGGCATACAGTTAATGAGGAGGGTGTGCTTCAACATTTGTTTTGGTGTGATGGGATAGGACGTACGGACTATTCGTTGTTTGGAGATGTGTTGGCATTTGATGCAACATACAGAAAAATTAGATATAATACTCCATTAGTGATTTTCTCTGGAGTAAACCATCATAACCAAAGTGTTGTATTTGCTAGTGCAATTGTGGGTGACGAAACTGAAGAGACTTATGTTTGGCTTTTGGAAAATTTAGTTGAAGCAATGAAAGGTAAACGTCTTGTTTCTGTTACAACTGATGGGGATTTGGCGATGAAAAATGCAATTAGAAGGGTTTTTCCAAATGCTCATCATCGTCTATGTGCGTGGCATTTGATACGCAATTCTACAAGTAACATAAAAAATAAAAAATTCGTATCAAAATTTAAGCAATGTATGCTTGGTGATTTTGATGTCGAGGAGTTTGAGCGTAAATGGGAGGCACTTGTTAGTGAGTTTGATTAAGAAGAGAATTTGTGGATATTGAACATGTATGAAAGGCGAAGTTTTTGGGCTACTGCTCACATTAGAGGCAAGTTTTTTGCTGGATTCAGAACAACTTCAAGGTGTGAAGGTCTGCATTCAGAATTTGGAAACTATGTTTCAGTTTTATCAAATTTGCTTGACTTTTTGCAACAATTCTTTAGATGGCTGAATTACATGAGATATGGAGAAATTGAGGCAGATTTTGCATCATCCTTTGGAGACCCTATGTTGCAAACACAACACAAGTGTTTGGAAATGTCTGCAGCAAAGTTGTATACAAAGGAAATATTCAAGCTTTTTCGGTCCATGTTAGAAAGGGCGTGTCGGTGCAAGGTTGAAAGTGTGACCCAAAATGGTTCAGTTTTTTCTTTCACTGTTTATAAGTACCCTAGACAAGACATGGAATGGATTGTTTCATTTTGCGAAGATAAGTTGATTTTTGAATGTTCATGTCAGAGGTACGAGACATTGGGTATTGCTTGTGAACATTTGATATCGGTTTTGATATTTTTGAATATTGTGGAGATGCCTGAATGTATCATTATGAAGAGATGGACAAAAGGTGTGAAGGATTTAGTAAATGCCAAAAATTCAAATAGTTCATGTCAACGTGGCCCAACATTCATAACTACTTACGTTACATTTGTAGAACGCTGTAAGAGGATGGTAAATGCTGCCCTTGAGTGTGGTAAACCAGATTTTCTGCGAAGTACCATAGAGATGGTTGATAAACATACAAAAGTGTTGGAAGCTATTGGTAAGGGTGAGGATATTACTTCGTCAGAATTTAGACTACAAACAGAAGGAACATTGGGGAATCCACCACGAGTTAGACGAAAAGGTGGGGTGGTTGGTTCAGCATCGAGTAGCCAAAGTACCAAAACAAGAAGGAAATTACAAACATGTACATCATGTGGAAATTACAAACGTTGAAAGTCTTGTTGTTCTCCATATTCAATTGGTAACTTAAGTTATGCAGGATTTTTTGTGACTTAGTTGTTTTTCAAATGAGAGCATGCAAGTTTACACGCCATATAGATCTGCATGTATAGAATGAGATGGCATTTCATATGTAATAAAATAAGCTTTTCTTAATTGAGTATTATTTAGGACATGTCACACTCTTTCCACAACACACACAACCAAAGCTAGGAATATCCAAAATGGTGCTAAATTTTTTTATTTACCGTGCAATTAAAATATAACAAAAAGTGATAATATTGTTTTGAGTAATTTTTTAGAATAGAAAAAATTTCAAACCGTTGACAATGAAAAGTTGAAAACAACTTTTTACTTGTCAGTAGCAAATAGAATAAAGCATGCTTGTTATGGGAAATATATTGCGGTCAAAAAGTCTTTTTACGTCCAGTTTGATATTTAACAGTAAATGATGACAGGAATTTCTATGGTATTTTTAGTATTAGTATTAGTAGTAAAATGACCAAGACAGACCCAAATACGAAGGAAAACCTACAAAAGCAGGAAAAAGCATCAAGACAAGGTCCAAGATGCCAAAAGACAAGAAAAAGCCCAAAAAGTGAAGAAATTGAGCATTCCATCGCAGCACGATGTCTTCCATCGTGCCACGATGGAAGCTGCTTGCTCGCCAAGAAAATAGAAGAATAAATCTGAAGAAAATCTGTTCATCGCAGCACGATATAGCACATCACAACACGATGACATAACTTGGCGCCCAAGCTGATGAAATGCACAGGATCAATTATAAAATTGAACTGAATCTTCACATTGCAGTACGATGGCTTCATCGCAGTGCGATGCCTTGCTGAGGCCCATTACGAAAACTATAAATAGAGCCTCCCTTTCATTGTTAAAATCATTCAGAAATAGTATAACACTCTCTACTATAAGGAGAGGTTCAGAGGAGCTCTATTGGGCATAGTTTTCTCCCCTTACGGGAAAACTAACTCAGCAAGGTATGTTTTCTTTAGGCTTTTATGTTTAGGTTATAATTTCTTTATTGTAATTTAAATATGTAGTCTTTTGTAATAGATGTCTTAGGTTGTGGTGGAGAAGATGAACTCCCCAATGAATATTTGGAGTCTGTGACCGAGTCTAAGTTATAATAAATGATATTTAAGTATTATGTTTGTTATTTACTTTCATGCACTTTAATAACGTTTCTCGTAATCTGGCCGGATAAGCGGGAGCGCCCATAGAATTGATATTAGGTTTTTAACTTAATATGGTCCGGAACTAGTAGTAAATAATGCTAGGTGTATAGAGACGGTAACGTCCTGAACTAGTCGTGAATGAGCGGTTATAGGAGGAATCATGAACTAGGTGTGAACTGAGCACTTAGATGATGAATAGCCCGATACTAGGATCTAGAGGTTAATTGGTGAAGATAATAATGCATGTTTATAAACAACTCACTTAGTAATTAGGGTATGTGACACATCGAGGTTAGGCTCTCGTAGGTACCTTAGTTATGAACGTAGGGAAACTTTAATAGACATAGTGTAACAGTAAGGTGTTACTACAACAAGGAAAAGTCACCGCCGAACATTAATCTGAATAACTATGTTATACACCGGTCATGCCAAATATGAAGAAGGGAGAGAGTCCAACCACCATACCTATCCTCTATATTTCTTGAATCTATATTTATACATTCTGCTATTTATTTTATCGCAAGCATTACGCTACTTTTTATAAAACCTTTTTCCAAAAACCCAAAGCGAATGCAAACTATCCAAACTTAAATAACGCTAGTGAAGCTTCGGCACGATCCCTGTGGATACGAACCCATTCTAGACACCTAGAGTGTGAATTATTACTCGACGACAGACTGGTGCACTTGCCAGGCCGTAGTCAAGTTTTTGGCGCCGTTGCCGGGGATTGTGTTTACAAAGCATTACTAGATTTATTTAAGTTTGTCAAAAAAATTTCAAAAATACAAAAAAATTAAAAAATCAAAAAAATCTTGTTGATGATTGTGAATTTGATCTGTGAAAATTCTGGCTAAGGATAAGTCTTGGTATTTAAGCGATCCGTTGTGATCCACCTCACTTACCTGAGAATTTTCATGGTGACAAAGACACATGAAACAAACCAAAAATAGTTTTACCATTTTAATTTTCCAGTGCTACTGAAGGTATTCATTTGTTGTGCTTGATAACAGGTATCCTGGAGTTTGAGTACGACCCTGAACCAGAAAGAATGCTTTGGAAAAGAAGGCAAGCACAAAGGCTTGCAGAATCCAGTAGTCTCAAAACAGAAGAAGAGCCTACCACCAAAGTCATGGGGGACGAGCAAAGAATTACAATGGGAGATTACTGCAAGAGGACTGACACAGATCAAATCTCACTGGGATTCCAGCCGGCGAATCCAGCTAACTTTGATATTAAGGGTAATGTTCTTACAGGTTTGCGGGAGAACCAGTTCGATGGACGTGCCAACAATGATCCTTGGGATCATTTCGCAAAGTTTTTAGAGACATGTCAGATCCAGAAGGTGCCGGAAAATGTTACTGATGACCAGAAGAAGCTGCGTTTGTTTACTTTTTCTCTAACAGGTCCAGCTAAAGATTGGCTTCAATGCTTGCCAATGGGAACGATTGCAACATGGAAGGAGCTTGAAGACAAGTTCCTGGAAAGATTCTTCACACACACACTATTCTAGAAAAGGAAGTCTGAGATTCTAAGTTTCAAATAGCATGAATCTGAAACGCTGTTCGAGGCTTATGAACGTTTCAAGCTGCTTATGAGAAGGTGTCCTAACCACAGCATTAGTGCTATGGAACAGATGCAACTATTCACTGCTGGTATGAAAATGCAACATCGGATGATACTAGATGCCTCAGCTGGTGGGTCCATCAAAGTAAAGACCTATGCAGAGACTAAGGATCTGGTTGAGCAGATGTGCCAGAATGAGTACAACATGAGCCATGATAGAGCTGAAAAGAATCCTGGAGTTCTTAAGGTGGACCAGGAGATTGCCTACAAAGTAGAGATCGAGTTACTATGGAGGCAACTTGCTGGTAAGGAGAAAGCTGTGAAGGAAGCCAGTGTTAAACAGGTGGAGGGAGTTTGCGACTTCTGCCTAGAAGATCACCCTAATGGGCATTGTTTGCTAGGAGGAAGCGAGGAGCAGGTAAATTACATGGGGAACAACTACAACCCAGGTTGGAGCAAGCACCCAAATTTACGTTGGGACCGGACAGGGAACCAAGCTCAAGCTGCACCTCAACCAAGAAAGCCATCTCCATTGGAAGAGTTACTCAATAAGTTTGCTAGCATGAGCAAAACTAACTTTGAAAACATCCAGACTACAGTAGCCAACCAGGGGGCGACGATAAAAAGTCTTGAAACCCAGATTGGTCAACTCTCAAAACTGGTAAGCACTCATGTTTCTAAAGATATTGCAGGTAACACGGTGGACAATCCAAAGGAGGAATGCAAAGCGCTAAGGGACATGAACACAGGGCGCGTATAAAATGAAGATGAGCTAAAACAGTTCGAGGAGTGGTTCGAAACTACGTTGGGAACGACGATGGAAAATTTCTATGATGAGTACTTAAGTAAGCTAGAAGAATACAGAATCGAGCCAACGGTAAAACCACGATTGCCAGTCAAAAAGACAGATCCTGGAAGCGTCACCATACTCTGTCAGATTGAGGAAGCAGAAGTCCGAGCATTATGTGATGTGGGTTCAAGTGTGAACGTAATGCCATTATCTCTGGCAGACAAGTTAAAACTCACAACAATAACTGCAGGTACAGAACGTGAACTCGTGTTAGCAAATCAGACAACCATTCACTCAACAGGTACAGTAGAAGATGTCTTGGTGAAAGTCGGAGACCTGGTATTTCCAGCAGACTTCATGATCCTGGATATCCTAGAAGATGAAGAACACCCTATTATTCTTGGAAGACCATTCTTAGCAACCAGCAGGGCACTCATTGATGTGGAGTCCGCAAAGTTGACTCTAAGGAGTGGAGAGGAGGAAAAAACAATCAAAACTTCCAAAACTAAGAGGGAAGTGTGCTTCATGCTTGAGTGGAAGGATAGAGAAGCTACACCACCGACTCCAACTCAAGAAGTACAGGTAAAAATAGAGATAGAGGAGCTGGAGAATGAAATGGCGCAGCTAGAAATAGAGACAGCTCAGGAAAAGGAGGTACCCGAAGAACTAACCAACTAATTGAAGAAGCTAACTATTGAAGTGGACATCCGAGCAACATGGGTCAAAGCATGGGGTAGATACCGAAAAGTGGCCAGAAGATCTAAGTTTGGGGTTAATACGTCACCTCTGAAGAAGCCTGCTGCTGAGAGAAAAGAGGAAAGAAAGAAGAACAACTGGGTCAATGCACCAAAAGAACAAAAGAATGAACATCCACCAAAAAGCAAGGGGAAGTCCATCATGAAAACAGTACCTTTAGAAGATGATGAAAGACTCTGCTTTGCCACCTTCAAAGAAAAACAGAACCCAGAGAAGTATGAAAGAAGCAACAAGAAAGAGGGAGGAGCTAAGGCGAAAGCTCCTATAGAAGAGAGAGACATGCGAACCTATCCTCTGTAATGGAGGAAATGCCTCAAGCTAATGAGAGGCTAAACAAGCGCTGCTTGGGAGGCAACCCAAGGATGAGTAATTTTAATTTCAGTATTTTCATTTCAGTATTTTCAATTCAGTTTTTCAATTCAATAAAGTATGCCTAGAATTCTGCATGTCATCTTCATCTGTAAACAGCCCTTATTCAAACTTACAAAAAAAATTAAATAATTGTTTGCTGTTTATTATCTAGTGCATGATAAACTGTTATAGGTAAGATTGCGGCGAAGTAAGTTATAAATGTTGATGAGCCAAAGGTGATTGCTCCGAAGTGCGAAGTTCGGGAGACAGAGAGACGAGTGATGAAGCTGGTGTCTGTGAGACAAGTGTTCAATTTTCAGATACCTAAGCCATGTGAGGATTTGAGCCAAATATTTCCAAACGGTATTACCACTTTCTTTCGAATTACTATGAGAGTACCGTGCACTTGTTTATTTTCTAGAACTTGCTCTAATTCTCTGCTGACTGGTTAATTTGATATTATATGCATTGAGGCAATTGTTTGTTATAACCCAGAGCCTTTTCAAGCCACCCTTAATTATATTATATCCTTTGCTAGCCAATTTTGAGCCGTAAAAAATAATTATCCCTTTTGTTTCGGTGACAAACCACGTTACAAGCCTATAGACCAGAAAAACAATAAATTAAGGTAATAGTTCTCAAGTCTTGGCAACAAAATAAGTTTGGGGTTGCTCATGGAACTAGCAACGTTTAAGTTTGGGGTGGGTATACGGAGAACTATCACTACAAAAAGAAAAAAATAAATGAAAAGAGACGGGTAAACATCAAAAATTCCCTAAACAATAAGTCTCTTAAAAAAAATGAATGAAAAAGAAAAATGAAAAGAGCCAAAGGGCAAAGAAAGAGCCAAAGGGCAAAGAAAGTGATAGAAAAGAACCATACAAAGACACATCCGGTTCTTAATCTCCGATACCAACACAAAAAAGGCACCCTAAGGAACAAAGGTTGCGTACACAAAAAGGAACAACAAAGTAGAACTTAACTCCAATGTTTAGCCTACTATTCCCAAAATTGTCCTACCTTGACCTAAGCCACGTTATAACACTGAAAAGACCTCCAAAAATGCATGTATATTAAATTTTGACTGGTTGCTTAGAGTTCTTGCAAGCCTATGGTAAAATGGCAGGTTGTACGATGATTTAGAGATAACCCTTTCAATTATGAGCGAAAAACACAAATGTGAGAGAGAGAAAAAGTTGAACATGGACCCTTGCGGGCATTTGTCCGATTTGCTACTATTGACGTCTCCTGAGCCTAGCAGGACTGAGCATGATCGCTGCGGTAAGAAATCAGCGGTACCATTGCTGAAATATAAAGCAAGGTTGTGAAATTCCTATCATCTTTATTTATCTCTTATTTCTCTAACGATCTTGTCTGACAGCATGTTACTTGAGGACAAGCAACAATTTAAGTTTGAGGTTGTGATGACAGGAATTTCTATGGTATTTTTAGTATTAGTATTAGTAGTAAAATGACCAAGACAGACCCAAATACGAAGGAAAACCTACAAAAGCAGGAAAAAGCATCAAGACAAGGTCCAAGATGCCAAAAGACAAGAAAAAGCCAAAAAAATGAAGAAATTGAGCATTCCATCGCAGCACGATAACTTCCATCGTGCCACGATGGAAGCTGCTTGCTCGCCAAGAAAACAGAAGAATAAATCTGAAGAAAATCTGTTTATCGCAACACGATATAGCACATCGCAACACGATGACATAACTTGGCGCCCAAGCTGATGAAATGCACAGGATCAGTTATAAAATTGAACTGAATCTTCACATCGCAGTACGATGGCTTCATCGCAGTGCGATGCCTTGCTGAGGCCCATTACGAAAACTATAAATAGAGCCTCCCTTTCATTGTTAAAATCATTCAGAAATAGTAGAACACTCTCTACTATAAGGAGAGGTTCAGAGGAGCTCTATTGGGCATAGTTTTCTCCCATTACGGGAAAACTAACTCAGCAAGGTATGTTTTCTTTAGGCTTTTATGTTTAGGTTATAATTTCTTTATTGTAATTTAAATATGTAGTCTTTTGTAATAGATGCCTTAGGTTGTGGTGGAGAAGATGAACTCCCCAATGAATATTTGGAGTCTGTGACTGAGTCTAAGTTATAATAAATGATATTTAAGTATTATGTTTGTTATTTACTTTCATGCACTTAATAACGTTTCTCGTAATCTGGCCGGATAAGCGGGAGCGCCCATAGAATTGATATTAGGTTTTTAACTTAATATGGTCCGAAACTAGTAGTAAATAATGCTAGGTGTATAGAGACGGTAACGTCCTGAACTAGTCGTGAATGAGCGGTTAGAGGATGAATCATGAACTAGGTGTGAACTGAGCACTTAGATGATGAATAGCCCGATACTAGGATCTAGAGGTTAATTGGTGAAGATAATAATGCATGTTTATAAACAACTCACTTAGTAATTTGGGTATGTGACACATCGAGGTTAGGCTCTCGTAGGTACCTTAGTTATGAACGTAGGGAAACTTTAATAGACATAGTGTAACAGTAAGGTGTTACTACAACAAGGAAAAATCACCGCCGAACATTAATCTGAATAACTATGTTATACACCGGTCATGCCAAATATGAAGAAGGGAGATAGTCCAACCACCATACCTATCCTCTATATTTCTTGAATCTATATTTATACATTTTGCTATTTATTTTATCGCAAGCATTACGCTACTTTTTATAAAACCTTTTTCCAAAAACCCAAAGCGAATGCAAACTATCCAAACTTAAATAACGCTAGTGAAGCTTCGGCACGATCCCTGTGGATACAAACTCATTCTAGACACCTAGAGTGTGAATTATTACTTGACGACAGACTGGTGCACTTGCCCGGCCGTAGTCAGTAAACTACTACCTACCGTCAAAAAAAAATTGTTGTACTACTATCAAAAGTTTTTGACTAATCAAATCAAAAGAGACTTGTACCTTAGATTCATGGTGCACCGTGTACCTTGAGCCATGAGCTTAACTGTACACTTTTTGTATGTAAATGACATTTCTGAATCTTTACTTGAAATAATATTTTTACATATTATTATATTATTTTTGCATAAAGAAGATACAAAATGATCATTTAAACTGATAAATCATACTATCTTCGGTCATATATATATAATTAACATTTCACAGATACATTGTAAAATTGATGTATTTAGACTATATTATTGTTTAGATACATTAATTCAACAATGAATTTAAAAATTCAACTTTTTCTTATATATAGGATCGGAGCAAAAGTCTGCCTACCTCCAATTAATATATTATTAAATACTCCCTTTATCCCATTTTATAAGGAAAAAATAATTACTTTTTCTAGTCCCAAATTATAAGCAAAATTAACTCACTTTTATCATTTTCAAGATTTAATTTTACTTACTCTCAAGTGGTTAATAAATTCATCTATATTGTTATTTTAATTTTTTTGGTGCAGCATATTGTTAAATGTTATCACATCGTTATTTGTATTTGACATTTTAAATTTCTCATTGCAATTAATTGTTATAGGTAAGAACTTATTGAATTTCTACGTCCACATATTAAATTTCTTCATCTACCTACGGACACAGAATTAATGAATTTAAATTGAGACTTCAATATTTATATAAAGCCAATCCAACTTCAATTCATATACACTGTTATTCAATTTTTTCAATGATGCTACCTGCTTCGAAAAAATCTTATGTTGTATACAATGGTCGTAAAAATGGTATGTATACAAATTGGGTAGATTGTTATGCACAAGCATATGGTTATCAAGATTGTGTTGTTCGATTGTATAAAAATGTCAAACCAGGTCTGAGAACCAAAAAACAAATTGAAGAAGCCATCACTAGTAGTTGTGGATACTATAATGACATTCTCAGCAACATAGTTAAACATAATAGTAAGTAATACTTTTTTTTATTAATATATCTTAACTATTTAGTCTATTATTTGAATTTTTAATTATTATAATTCAGGTGATAAAGACGCACTAGCCAATGTCATTCCACCTACTGATATTGTTATTAAGCATTGTATGCAAACATGGCTACGTGATGCATGTTTTAGGTTTCAATTTGAACAGCCAGAGTATACTCTACATGATTATAAGGTTTTCAATAATAGAAGACATTATCAACTAGTAGATAACCTGTCCTATCGGACGGGTCGTAACGTTACGGGTATTTTTATTTTAGTTACAATTTGTTTAAGTTACCATTATCGTTATTAGTTACAATTTGGTTAAGTTACCATTATCGTCGTGTTGATTTTTAGAAGTTACATTTTACTAATTAAAATTAAAGAAAAAATTTGAATTTATTTAATCAGTACTATGAGTCAATAATATAATTTATCTTTTGTATAATTTATTTAATATATATAATAATTATTTTGAAATTGTTATGAATTCTATGAATCAATAGCATAACATGTCCCGTATATGATAGTTATTTTAACAAATATAAATATCAAAGATAAATATTTATCCTTTTATTAATTTATATTCTTGTTTATAAATTAATTTTTTTTCGCAAATTTGTTTATAAATCCTTTTATACTATATTACTAATAAATAATATTTATCCATTAATTAATTGTACACCTAATATTTAATTATATTTCTAAATAAATCCTCTTTTCATTGCACCAAAAAAGAATATTCTCTTTTCAATTTTTCCACTCTTTCAACCTATATGTACAATTTCCTTTTTTAATTTTCGTTTTTATGGGTATTTTTTTTCATACCTTGATGTTGTTCTAACTTTTCCTATAATGAAGAATATATAGATGAATAAAGAATAATGAGTTTGATATCACAGTATTTCATCTTCTTTTGATCTTTCTTCTGCAAAATACAATAATATGTGGTTAGACATGATGAAAGAGAGTAAGAAAAAAAAGGGTTAAATATGTTTTTAGTCCCTACATTTTTGCAGACTTCTAAAAATAATCCTTACATTTTTTTATTAAATTTTTAGTCCCCATATTTTTTTCGTTTCAAATACTGGTCCTTATTGTGAAATTTTTGTTGACTGGATAGACGACAAATGTCATATAGATGTCGCACAAACTTATTTAATGACATGGACGCGCAAAGAGTAAACATTAAATGAGTCTATGTGGTATCTATGTGGCATTTTCCGTCTGTCCAATCAACCGAAATTTCACATTAGGGACCAATGTTGAAAACAACAAAAACGTGGTATCTATGTGCCATAATTTATTTAATATATATGAGTTATTTAAAAATTGTGATCAATTTTATTTATGAGTCAGTAGTATAACTTGTTCCATATATAATTTATTTATTATATATGATAGTTTAGTTTTAAATTGTTATTGTTATCATTCTATGAGTCATTAACATAATTTGTTTCATGTAAGATTAATTTCGTTAATCCATTATTTTATCCAATATATAATTTATCCATTTGCTTCTTTAATCCATTATTCTAATTTAAATTATTTTATTTAAATTAATAGTACAATTTTGCCACTCTTACTACTTGTTTCTCAAGGAGCATTGAAACTCAAAGCAAAATTAAATCTTCACGTGACGTTGGTGTACTGTCCACTCTTACTACTTGTCCTGTCCCATCCTTTCTATTTTTACTTTTGTACATTTGCTTCTTATACAATTATTATTAGTAGTATGTCAGTACAATACCTCAATGGTGAATACACATTCACTTTCCTTCTCACTTATCATCAGAGTCTTTCTTCTCTACAACAACATTACTCAGCTCCGCCACTTTTAACTCCAACACTTCCTTTAAAAAAAAAACTCCCTTTTACGGCCAGTCAGTCACCTAGTTTTTCATTTTTACTCTGATCTCTCATTTTCGACCTCTCTCTTAGAACGTTGCACCAGCCAACATAAATCTTTATTTTCCAACCTCACTGAACCAACACCATTCTTCATAAAGGACTTCTTTTCTTATTCTTGTTTCACACCGATTTGTCTCTCAAACCATCAATTTCACTCTTCCTACTTCTAAATCAGAACTATTCACATCTCTCATTGTCTTAAACATACAACAAAAAATCATGTTACGGCCAGATCTCGACCACCATAAACCACCTTTTGAAAAATCATTATCATATAAATTCTCTTCTCTCTATAAAACCCATAAAGAAAAAGAAATATTGGAATATCTTCTCCCGTGACCACCGCACCAGAAAATACAGCCACCGTGCCGGAACATTGACTGACTTGTTTTGTGTTGTATTCTTCTCCACATCTCTCATTCCTGCAGCAAGAACAACTAAACTCAGAGTTTGGATCTCAACTTTTTTTTGGCTATTCAATGTAGATTTTAGATTCCTTAAAATTGTTTATAAAGAAGCGTTTTGAAGAAGAATATTTATGGTTTTTTTGTTATCTTTGTTTTGGTTTGTTTCAGAAAAGATGGTGTGATTTTGGATGAGATAAATTTTTAACTCTTTACAAAATAGTTTATTTACTTTTTTTGATTTTACAAATACCTATTAATTTTTCATCTTTTTATCATATATATAGATTATAATTTTTTAACTCCTTACAAAATAGTTTATGGGTGTCTGTTCCGTTATATTTGAACAATGACGAAGTTTGAAGAAGAAGATCGTTCCCGTAAGATTTTTTAAAACAAAAATTTTGAATAAGAAGAGGTAGAAGAAGATCAGCGCGTTACCTTACTGTGTAGCTGAAGATTTTTGGTCCCAAAGTGAAGAAATGAAGTTGTCTAAACTGCTGGAGTGAAGTTTTGGTTTGATATTGCAGCTGAGAGAAGTTTGTCAGTGTTGGTATATGTCAGAAAGAAAGTGATTTGATATAGAATCAAATTGGACAAAAGCAATATTTTAAAATTTTTTCTTGTCAGTGTTGGTATATGTGAGAAAGAAAGTGATTTGATATAGAACCAAATTGGCCAAAAGCAATATTTTAAAAATTTTTCCCAACCGGCTTCGTTCATTTGGAATGTTGGCTCATGTGATAGTGACATCCTCTTTCACAACATAACAAATATGGCTTGGTTACATGAAAAAATGGCTTGCTCTTCAGTTCATTTAGTCCAGTTACATAAATTTTGGACATCAAATACCCTCATTTGTGCCAAGTGTCAACATTTGAAGCATGGGCATTATCATCCTTTCCAGGGACAACAACTTTCTTATATTGTATATGATATCGTGTTTCTTTAAAAACTAAAACAATCGGCTTTCCTAAAGTTTCACTTGGAAAGTATGCACGAACCGAAGAACAAGCACATGAGGATGTTGCTATTACAATGCTACGTCGTTTATTAGCTTCAAACAGTCAAAAAATTATGGATTACAACCAGCATAATGTGGAATTATTAGAAGATCAATTGCAAAATATGGCAGAATGTAATTTTGAATTACAGTTAGAGAATACAACATTACTCAGAGAGCTTCAGTTTCTTAAATCGAAGATTGTAATGTAAATGTGAAGTACAACAAAATCTATTTACACAATTTGTTTGGATTATGTAGTTTTAACATTTTTTTTCTATTTACTTTTATAGAAATCTCTCACAAAATTTTAATTTTTCTTAACAAGGGATTAATTAAATATGATTTATTTAGTTTTTTTGGGCATAAAAAATGATAAATAATCTATCTTCTGTTAAAAAATTCGAAAATTTTGTACAACTGATTTTTATAATATTATGAGCATTGATACCAAAAACCATTAAAAAATGTAAAAGTACACAAAATGGCGGATATTCCACTTGGTCTATACATTTAAAGTCCGATCTTCAAAATTCTCATTCTCATTCGTTTATTAGTCCAATTAGATGCTTTTGAACGGTCGGATTGATAAAATTTAAAATCTTCAGGCAAAGTTGGCAATTTTAGTGAAATCTAACCCTTTCAAAGAAATTAGGTCACGAAAGAGGCGGTTATTCCACTCGGTCTATACATTTAAAGTTTGATCTTCAAAACTATCATTCTCACTCGTTTATTAGTTTAATTAGATGCTTTTGAACGGTCGGATTGATAAAATTTAAAATCTCCGGCCAAAGTTGGTAATTTTAGTGAAGATTGACCCTTTCAAATAAACTACGTCACGAAAGAGGCAAAAATTCCACTCGATCTATACATTTAAAGTCTGATCTTCATAATTCTCACTCGTTTATTAGTTTAATTAGATGCTTTTGAACGGTCGGATTGATAAAATTTAAAATCTCCGGCCAAAGTTGGTAATTTTAGTGAAGATTGACCCTTTCAAATAAACTACGTCACGAAAGAGGCAAAAATTCCTCTCGATCTATACATTTAAAGTCCGATCTTCATAATTCTCATTCGTTTATTAGTTTAATTACATGCTTTTGAACGGTTGGATTGATAAAATTTAAAATCTCCGGCCAAAGTTGGTAATTTTAGTGAAGACTGGCCTTTTCAAAGAAACTAGGTCACGAAAGAACGGTTATTCCACTCGGTCTTCACATTTAAAGTCCGGTTTATAAAATTCTCATTCTCATGTTAAATCATTAATTTCGTTTTTTGTTAATTAAAAAAAAATTGTGATTAAAATTTGTATTCATAAACATTTTATCACTAAATAAGTTTGGTAACAAAAAAAGTTGTGTTTTATAAGGTTAGTTCAGTTAATAGTTATTAGGGATATTATTAAATTGGCCGGAGTATAAACCTTAAAGGAATAATTATTGAATTTAACACATATTTTAGTTATCATTTGTTAACACATCTTCTAACAAATATGTGGATGTATTACAACAAATGTCCGTAGGAGTTGTTAACTTACACCACTTATTGTTTAGGAGTGTTTAACAACAAGCACTTCAAGATGTATTTGACTAGTTTTTAAAGATCCATTTTGAAGAAATTATTTATTTAAAAAGTTAAATATGTAAATTTTCAATATATTGATTGCATATATTTTTATTAAAATTTACAATTTAATATATTAATGAGTGTTTAATTACGACATGTTATTCTTCTATCTATTTTTGTAGGTTTGCTCATACTCTTTTCCCATTTGTGCGGCAATTGAAGCTTTGTCCATATTAAATTGTGTTTTATATATGTATTGTTACACTGTTGGGTGAATAATGAATTTAAAGTACATGCACTATCAATATAAATTAATTTTACATTGACAATCAGTTCAATGTGTCATGTTATATCAAGAAAATGAGGTTAAGTGGGGTGATGTGGTAGAAAACATGGTTGTGACTGGTTAACAGTGTTGGACTGGACTAAGGCCCAAAAATGAATGGCATGGGCCCAATAACAAGATGGCCCAATGATCCAACCCCTATTATTCAAAAATGGAACTTGGCGGGAAAGGCATCAGAAGGCGCCATGGCTCGGGGGCGACACCCTCGCCTTGAGCGTAACTGTCACCTTGGAGACTTAAAATACACATCAACACGTGGAGAGAGGTAACCACCTCCTATCACCATGATCACCACCGAAATCAGAAGGTAACCACCCATCACCACCACGTGGGAGCGGTGGAGGAAGGAATAAACCACCGAGATCATGGAGTATCCATGATCGTGGTCTTAGGCAACCGCCCTTTGTAAAAATCTATAAATAGGAGCTCATGATGTTGGAACATAGTGGGTATGACAACAAACCTCTGAAACGTAATTGGTTTTGATGATAACAAAGTATTAAAATTGCAATTGGTATTACTAATGATTGTTCTAGTGTGCAGAATTATAAGTTAAAATTCACTTGAAAGCACTATGGACAAAAGCAGAGAAGTCCAGCAAAGAAGCTCTGAAAGTCTATTGCTAATCATCAGAAGCTTAAAATTCAAGTTCTGAAGTTAGTAGCTCTGAGGACTAAAGTCAGACTCTGAAAGGTTTCAGAAGCTGAAGACCATAAGAAGCTATAGCTCCAGACTCTGAAGCAAAAGGAATTTCCGTCACTCAAGAACTGACAAGACCAGAACCAATGATTGAAGAATAATCTACTTAAGGTCTCTGTCATATCCATAGGAAGGAATATTCGTTGGTACAACGTTAACCTTATCCATAAGTGGAGCGCATTTGAGGATCGTACTATTATTACTCAAAATGGTTGAGCAATAATTCAAATGCACAAGGTAGTGGAATTGCATTTCTTTCTATAGAAGGAAATTCACAGCTATCATTTGTACGATTTATTCCAGCTGGCACCTTATCTCTCTGCAATGGTCATTCCCATTTCTTCAATATAAATAGAAGACTCGAATGGAAGCAATGACTACTGTTCTATCATCTACTCTAAGACTCTGAAAACGCTGACACTCAAGAAATAAATTTGTCATTCATTGTCTTAAGTGTATTTGCGTTGTATTTTGTAAACACCTCTGATAGTATATCAAGTGTCTGATAACTTTCAATTTATTTGTAAAGTTTTGAGAAGTCTCTTGTTAGATGTAACTTGAGCAATTGTGAGAAGTCTCTTACTTGTGAGCTTGAGCATTTGTAATCTCCTTAAGATTATAGTGAAACTCCCTTGGAAGTGCAAGGGGCATGAAATACTCTCGGATTGTGAGAGGAACCAGTATAAAAATCTTTGTGTCTCTCTCTTCTCTCTTTCCCTCTCTGTTATCTTGTTTTGTGTTTCTTAGATCCGCTGCAAAATTTGTCCTTGTTAAGAAAAAGTTTTAAATTTTCTAAAACACAATTCAATCCCCCTCCTTCTTGTGTTTTTCCACACCTTCACATGCTTCATTGTAAAGGGTTCACAATTTTTAATACACAAGGAATTTTTCATTTCTTACATACGGTCCATTAATTTATCACCCCCTTATTTGTTCACTAGAACATTTTGGCGCCCACCGCGGGGCTGCGGTAAAACGATTCCCAGCCTACCAATTCTGATCAAAAGAAACCTCTCCATATGGCTGGAGAAAGGGAAAACCATGGCAATCCTATGACCCTGACTGAAGCCGTGAACGAAATCAGAAGGCTTCAGGCGAAGGTCACAGCCATAGACAACGAAAAAGCCAACAAAGAAGATATCCATGATGAGGACGAGATCAACGATTCTCAACCCCTAGCACAAACCTTATGGGACGCCAGAGTCCCTGAGAACTTCAAGACCCCACACCTTCCGACGTTCGATGGAAAAACAGACCCATCCGAACATTTAATGGCAGTGGGAACCCAAACTGCCATCATAGGCGCTGCTGATCACCTGAAGTGCAAGTTATTCTCAGGAACTCTAAAGGAAGCAGCATTAAAATGGTACATGAATCTTCCAAAAAACTCCATAGAAAGTTGGTTAGATTTCCAACGCAAGTTCATTCAACAATTCTCTGGTTCAAAGTACATCAAAGTAACCGCCACTAGCCTCTTCGCTACTCGCCAGAGCCACGCCGAAACCTTGCGCGAATATTTGAGAAGATTCTGTGAGGCAACCATCAAGGTGTCTAATCCCAACCAGGAAATGTTTGTATCAGCATTCCACAACAGTTTGAAAGCCGGCCATTTCAATGAGTCCTTGGCACAGAAACCAGCAACCTCGATGCAGGAAATTATCAAGAGGGCGGAGTGTTACATAAAAGGCGAGGAGAGTAACGCTGAAAAAAGATCCAGAGATGCCAGAGAAAGAGAACCAATCCACAAAGGGAACAGAGCCCCAGATTTTTATCCACCACGACGACGCCAGCCAGATTATAGAGCACATGAGGCCCAAAGGAAACCGTATCATCAACAAATAAGGTGCGACGTAGAGAGGTTTCCTAAAAAAGAATACACGCCCTTAAACAGGGCCAGGGTCTATATTCTTGACGAAATCCTAGAGACAAGACTCACTCGGTTACCCCCTCACAGAGGAAAGGACCACACCTTAGGAGGAAATATGAACGCATGGTGTGCGTATCATAGGTGTAAGGGCCACGACACGGAGAAATGTTTCAGATTGAGAGATCTCATCGAAGAGTTGATCAAAAGCGGCCACCTGAGGAAATTCCTGGACGACGCTGCAAACGGCAAAGTTGTGGTTCCAAAAACTCAAAGGGATCCGCAAAGAGATCAAGGACAAAGCTCGGGAGAAGAGAAAGTAAGGATAGCAGTTAATACTATAGCAGGAGGATTCACAGGAGGAGGCGAGTCAAGTAATGCCCGAAAGCGCTATGCGAGGCGAGCGGAATTTGAACGAAAATTCGTGGGACATACTTCCATTTCATCCACACCTGACCTCTCTTTCACGAAGGAAGATAAAAGAGAAGTCATGCCACATGATGACGACCCGTTGGTGATCCAAGTTCAGATTTTGAACTGTGACGTTAAGAGAGTACTGATAGACTCTGGTAGTTCAGCAGACATCATGTATTGGGAAGCATTCAAGGCCATGCAATTGTCCAACGAGCATTTAATGCCTTACAATGGCACTTTGGTGGGCTTTGCAGGCGAACAAGTGGAGGTTATGGGATATACCACACTACTCACAACTTTCGGTGATAGTGATAACGCCAAAACTATAAAGGTACGATACCTGGTTGTAAAAACCCCCTTTACCTCCTACAACATCATCATTGGAAAACCAGCCTTCAACGCCTTAGAGGCTGCAATGTCAACACTGTATCTATCCATAAAATACCCATTAGATGATGGAAGAGTAGGAACAATCAAGGGAGACCAAGCACTGGCGAGACGTTGTTATGAGTCAAGCCTGAAAATAAGGCATCGAGCCCATATTACCTCGGAGTCGACTCGCCCTGGCAATCAAAAGGGCGGAGTTAACGTGATCAGCCCTTTGGATCTGGACCTAAGGGAGGAGTTTCAGGATAGAAGAGTAAGTCTCATAGAGGAGCTTGAACAGGTGCAAATTGGGAAAGAAACGCACCAAACAACCAACATTGGTACTTCATTACACCCCGAGGAAAGGGAGAAAATCCTGGCAACGCTAAAGAAAAACATAGATTTGTTTGCATGGCACCCCTCGAATATGTCAGGAATAGACGAGACAATAATCACACACAAGCTCTCTATCTCCCCAGAGACAAAACCCGTCTCACAAAAGAAAAGGAAGGTTGGCGAAGAAAGAAGAGCAGCGACTGTAGAAGAAGTGACAAAGTTAAAGGAAGCAGTATTCATCGAAGAGATTAAATATCCATCCTGGCTGGCAAACGTAGTGATGGTCAAGAAAGCAAACGGTAAATGGAGGATGTGCGTAGACTTCACGGACTTGAACAAAGCATGCCTAAAGGATCCCTATCCTTTGCCCAACATTGACAGGTTGATAGATGGAGCGTCAGGGTATAAAATGCTCAGCTTCATGGATGCATACTCAGGGTACAACCAAATCAAGATGAATCCTACTGACGCTCCCCACACCGCATTCATGACCAACACGTGCAACTATTTTTACAATGTCATGCCGTTTGGTCTAAAGAATGCAGGAGCCACATACCAAAGACTGATGGATAGGGTATTTTCAGAGCAGATAGGAAAGAACCTGGAAGTCTATATTGACGATATGGTAGTAAATGAAGGTGGAAAAACACAAGAAGGGGGGGTTGAATTGTGTTTTGAGAATAAAAACTTTTTTCGTAACTTAAAAACGTTTGCAGCGGATATAAACACAAAGTTAAAGAAGGGTGCAGAGAGAGAGAAAGAAAGACACAAAATTTATCCTGGTTCCCCTCACAAATTGAGAGTACGTCCAGTCCCCTTGTTACTAACAAGAGCTTTTCACTATAATCTTCACAAGATTACAATTTGCTCAAGCACACTTGCAAGAGACTTCTCAGGTGCTCAAGTTTCACTAAACAAGAGACTTCACAAACAAACTTAAAATCTAAGAATGATTGTTAATGGACACTTGATATACTATCAGAGGTGTTTACAAAATACAACGCAAATTGCTTTAAGACTTGAATGACAGATTGAACAAATTATGTCAGAATATTTCAGAGCCTTAAATGCAGTAATAGAACGGTAGTCATTTCTTCCATTTGAGTCTTCTATTTATACTAGAAGGAAGATGATGACCGTTGCAGAGAGATAAGGTGCCAGCTTGGAATACATCGTACAATTGTGATAGCTGTAATCTTCCATCTTTGGTAAAGAAATCCAATTCCACTACCTTGATATTTGAATTATCACTCATCCATTTTGAGTAATAATAGTACGATAGTACGATCCTCAAATGCGCTCCACTTATGGATAAGATTAACGTTGTACCAACGAATATTCCTTCCTGTGGATGTGACAGAGCCTTGAAGTAGATTGTTCTTTAATCATTGGTTCTGATTCTGTCAGTTCTTGAGTGACGTAAATTCCTTTTGCTTCAGATGCTGTTGTCGTAGCTTCTTAAGGTCTTCAGCTTCTGAACTCCTCAGAGTCTAGCTTTTGGTCCTCAGAATCATTAACTTCAGCACGCAAATTTTAAGCTTCTGATGAACAGTGATACGTTTTCAGAGCTTCATAGCTTGACTTCTCTCTTGTTATTCATAGTGCTTCTGAATGAATTTTAACTTATAATTCTGCACACTAGAATAATAATTAGTAATACCAATTGCAATTTTAATACTTTGTTATCATCAAAACTACTTAAAATCTTAGAGGTTCATGTCAGACCCACTTTGTTCCAACAGTAAAGACCACAGAGACTGGCGAGCATGACCAAGACCTGAGCGACATCCTCGCCTCTGTAAGGAAATACAATATGAGGCTGAATCCTACCAAATGCTCATTTGGAGTACAATCAGGTAAATTTTTAGGGTTCATGTTAACCAACAGAGGGATAGAAGCCAACCCAGACAAATGTCAAGCAATTATTGACATGAGAAGCCCAACTTCAATCAAGGAAGTGTAGCAACTAACAGGAAGGATAGCAGCTCTATCAAGGTTCCTATCATGCGCAGGAGAAAAAGCTTTTAATTTTTTCTCCACACTTAGAAAGAGTGAAAGATTCGTGTGGAGCACCCAATGTGAGGAAGCCTTTCAAAATTTGAAGACTTTTCGGGCCTCGCCCCCGATCTTGACTCGCCCAGAGAAAGGTAACACACTCTATCTATACCTCGGCGTCTCAGATAAAGCCCTAAGTTCTGCACTAGTACAAGAGATCAAAGGAGAAGAAAAACCTATCTACTTCGTCAGCAGAACATTCAAAGGAGCCGAGGCCAAGTATCAGAAAATTGAAAAGCTTTCTCTAGCAGTAATAGTAACGGCGAGGAAATTAAGGCAATATTTCCAAAGCCACAAAATCGTAGTGAAAACTGACTACCCCATCAAGAACGTTCTGAGGAAGCCAGATTTAGTAGGAAGAATGGTAGCTTGGTCAGTGGAGTTGTCAGAATTTGACATAACTTTCTCCCCAAGAGGCGCAATCAAATCACAGATATTAGCAGATTTTCTGTTGGAGTTAACAACACCCCCAGAGGAAAGCAAAGAACAACCTTGGACGCTCTGGGTGGACGGACCCTCCAACGTAAGAGGAAGTGGAGCAGGAGTAGAACTAGAAGGCCCAGATGGAGTCTTAATCGAACAGTCATTAAGATTCGCTTTTAAGGCGAGTAATAACCAAGTAGAATATGAAGCTCTACTCGCTGGCATGAAGTTAGCAAAAGAGATGGACATAGCCGACCTCAAAGCCAAGAGTGACTCCCAGCTAGTAACAAATCAAGTCTCAGGGGAATTTCAAGAAAAAGACCCCCAACTGATCAAATATCTGGAAAGGGTACGATGTCAAATCTTTTCAATTCTTTCGAATTAGTTTACGTACCAAGAGAACAAAATGCAAGAGCGGACCTACTCTCAAAATTAGCAAGCACCAAAAAGCCAGGCAGTAACAGAACTTTCATTCAAGAGACAATTGCAAATCCCAGCATAACAGAAGAACCTGTCATGATGATCATCGAATCAGAAGACTGGCGAGCATCAATCATAAGGTATCTTCAGAAAGATGAACTCCCAACAGCAAGAGAGGAGGCATATAAGGTGAAAACGATGTCGGCGTGGTATTCAATGCTGGGAGACAAGCTCTACAAAAGAGGGTTCTCCAGACCCCTCATGCTCTGTGTAAGCCAAGAAGAGGCGAAAGGGATACTAGAAGAGATACATGAAGGCTCATGTGGAAGTCATATTGGGGCGAGGGCCCTAGCAGGGAAGATACTCAGAGCAGGCTTCTATTGGCCAAAAGTACACCGGGACGCCACTAGGTATGTTCAAACATGCGATAAATGTCAAAGATTTGCAAACTTACACTATGCCCCATGAGAACCATTGAAGTCGGTCCTATCACCTTGGCCTTTCTTCATGTGGGGTACAGATATTCTGGGACCTTTCCCCGCTTCGACGGGACAAGCAAAGTGGATCATAGTGGCGATCGATTACTTCACCAAATGGATAGAGGCAGAAGCACTCTCGAACATATCAGCCGACCAAGTCAAGAAATTTTATTGGAGGAAAATCATTTGCAGGTTCGGGTTACCTAAGTACATTGTTTCAGACAATGGGACTCAATTTGCAAGCGAAAAAGTAGTTCAATTCTGCAAGGATAAAGGAATCCAGAACACTTTCATATCGGTTGAACACCCACAAGCCAATGGACAAGCAGAATCAGCCAACAAGGTAATTCTCAGAGCGATCAAAAGAAGAATAACAAGCAAGGGTGAGGGCTGGGCAGCACATCTTCTGCCAATTTTATGGTCATATCACACCACACCCCAGTCGTCAACAGGCGAAGCGCCTTTCACAATGGTATACGGAACCGATGCAATGATCCCTGCAGAAATAAATCCCCCAAGCTGGCGTTGGGACACCCTCACGCTTCAAGAAAATTCAGAAGCATTGCAAGAGAATTTAGATTTAGTACAGGAATTAAGAGACAACGCCCACTTTAGGGAATTCGTCTCAAAGCAGAGAGCAGCAAGGAGATTGACTACGGCCTGGCAAGTGCACCAGTCTGTCGTCGAGTAATAATTCACACTCTAGGTGTCTAGAATGAGTTCGTATCCACAGGGATCGTGCCGAAGCTTCACTAGCGTTATTTAAGTTTGGATAGTTTGCATTCGCTTTGGGTTTTTGGAAAAAGGTTTTATAAAAAGTAGCGTAATGCTTGCGATAAAATAAATAGCAGAATGTATAAATATAGATTCAAGAAATATAGAGGATAGGTATGGTGGTTGGACTCTCTCCCTTCTTCGTATTTGGCATGACCGGTGTATAACATAGTTATTTAGATTAATGTTCGGCGGTGACTTTTCCTTGTTGTAGTAACACCTTACTGTTACACTATGTCTATTAAAGTTTCCCTACGTTCATAACTAAAGTACCTACGAGAGCCTAACCTCGATGTGTCACATACCCAAATTACTAAGTAAGTTGTTTATAAACATGCATTATTATCTTCACCAATTAACCTCTAGATCCTAGTATCGGGCTATTCATCATCTAAGTGCTCAGTTCACACCTAGTTCATGATTCATCCTCTAACCGCTCATTCACGACTAGTTCAGGACGTTACCGTCTCTATACACCTAGCATTATTTACTACTAGTTTCGGACCATATTAAGTTAAAAACCTAATATCAATTCTATGGGCGCTCCCGCTTATCCGGCCAGATTACGAGAAACGTTATTAAGTGCATGAAAGTAAATAACAAACATAATACTTAAATATCATTTATTATAACTTAGACTCAGTCACAGACTCCAAATATTCATTGGGGAGTTCATCTTCTCCACCACAACCTAAGGCATCTATTACAAAAGACTACATATTTAAATTACAATAAAGAAATTATAACCTAAACATAAAAGCCTAAAGAAAACATACCTTGCTGAGTTAGTTTTCCCGTAATGGGAGAAAACTATGCCCAATAGAGCTCCTCTGAACCTCTCCTTATAGTAGAGAGTGTTCTACTATTTCTGAATGATTTTAACAATGAAAGGGAGGCTCTATTTATAGTTTTCGTAATGGGCCTCAGCAGGGCATCGCACTGCGATGAAGCCATCGTACTGCGATGTGAAGATTCAGTTCAATTTTATAACTGATCCTGTGCATTTCATCAGCTTGGGCGCCAAGTTATGTCATCGTGTTGCGATGTGCTATATCGTGCTGCGATAAACAGATTTTCTTCAGATTTATTCTTCCGTTTTCTTGGCGAGCAAGCAGCTTCCATCGTGGCACGATGGAAGTTATCGTGCTGCGATGGAATGCTCAATTTCTTCATTTTTTTGGCTTTTTCTTGTCTTTTGGCATCTTGGACCTTGTCTTGATGCTTTTTCCTGCTTTTGTAGGTTTTCCTTCGTATTTGGGTCTGTCTTGGTCATTTTACTACTAATACTAATACTAAAAATACCATAGAAATTCCTGTCATCACAACCTCAAACTTAAATTGTTGCTTGTCCTCAAGTAACATGCTGTCAGACAAGATCGTTAGAGAAATAAGAGATAAATAAAGATGATAGGAATTTCACAACCTTGCTTTATATTTCAGCAATGGTACCGCTGATTTCTTACCGCAGCGATCATGCTCAGTCCTGCTAGGCTCAGGAGACGTCAATAGTAGCAAATCGGACAAATGCCCGCAAGGGTCCATGTTCAACTTTTTCTCTCTCTCACATTTGTGTTTTTCGCTCATAATTGAAAGGGTTATCTCTAAATCATCGTACAACCTGCCATTTTACCATAGGCTTGCAAGAACTCTAAGCAACCAGTCAAAATTTAATATACATGCATTTTTGGAGGTCTTTTCAGTGTTATAACGTGGCTTAGGTCAAGGTAGGACAATTTTGGGAATAGTAGGCTAAACATTGGAGTTAAGTTCTACTTTGTTGTTCCTTTTTGTGTACGCAACCTTTGTTCCTTAGGGTGCCTTTTTTGTGTTGGTATCGGAGATTAAGAACCGGATGTGTCTTTGTATGGTTCTTTTCTATCACTTTCTTTGCCCTTTGGCTCTTTCTTTGCCCTTTGGCTCTTTTCATTTTTCTTTTTCATTCATTTTTTTTAAGAGACTTATTGTTTAGGGAATTTTTGATGTTTACCCGTCTCTTTTCATTTATTTTTTTCTTTTTGTAGTGATAGTTCTTCGTATACCCACCCCAAACTTAAACGTTGCTAGTTCCATGAGCAACCCCAAACTTATTTTGTTTCCAAGACTTGAGAACTATTACCTTAACTCCAAAGAGGGTAATTTATTGTTTTTCTGGTCTTTAGGCTTGTAACGTGGTTTGTCACCGAAACAAAAGGGATAATTATTTTTACGGCTCAAAATTGGTTAGCAAAGGATATAATATAATAAAGGGTGGCTTGAAAAGGCTCTGGGTTATAACAAACAATTGCCTCAATGCATATAATATCAAATTAACTAGTCAGCAGAGAATTAGAGCAAGTTCTAGAAAATAAACAAGTGGACGATACTCTCATAGTAATTCGAAAGAAAGTGGTAATACCGTTTGGAAATATTTGGCTCAAATCCTTACATGGCTTAGGTATCTAAAAGTTGAACACTTGTCTCACAAACACCAGCTTCATCACTCGTCTCTCTGTCTCCCGAACTTCGCACTTCGTAGCAATCACCTTTGGTTTTCTGTATGAAGGCGTGAAATTCGGCTCATCAACATTTATAACTTACTTCGCCGCAATCTTACCTATAACAGTTTATCATGCACTAGATAATAAACAGCAAACAATTATTTAATTTTTTGTAAGTTTGAATAAGGGATGTTTACATATGAAGATGACATGCAGAATTCTAGGCATACTTTATTGAATTGAAACACTGAATTGAAATTACTGAATTGAAAATACTGAAATGAAAATACTGAAATGAAAATTACTCATCCTTGGGTTGCCTCCCAAGCAGCGCTTGTTTAGCCTCTCATTAGCTTGAGGCATTTCCTCCATTACAGAGGATAGGTTAGCATGTCTCTCTCTTCTGTAGGAGCTTTCGCCTTAGCTCCTCCCTCTTTCTTGTTGCTTATTTCATACTTCTCTGGGTTCTGTTTCTCTTTGAAGGTGGCAAAGCAGAGTCGTTCATCATCTTCGGAAGGTACTGTTTTCATGATGGACTTCCCCTTGCTTTTTGGTGGATGTTCCTTCTTTTGTTCTTTTGGTGCATTGACTCAGTTGTTCTTCTTTCTTTCCTCTTTTCTCTCAACAGCAGGCTTCTTCAGAGGTGGCGTATTAACCACAAACTTAGATTTTCTGGCCACTTTTCGGTTTCGACCCCATGCTTTGACCCATGTTGCTCGAATGTCCACTTCAATAGTTAGCTTCTTCAATTGGTTAGTTAGTTCTTCGGGTACCTCCTCTTCCTGAGCTGTCTCTATTTCTAGCTGCGCCATTTCATTCTCCAGCTCCTCTATCTCTATCTTTACCTGTACTTCTTGAGTTGGAGTCGGTGGTGTAGCTTCTCTGTCCTTCCACTCAAGCATGAAGCACACTTCCCTCTTTGTTTTGGAAGTTTTGATAGTTCTTTCCTCCTCTCCACTCCTTAGAGTCAACTCAGCAGACTCCACATTAATGAGTGCCCTGCTGGTTGCTAAGAATGGTCTTCCGAGAATAATAGGGTGTTCTTCATCTTCCAGGATATCCAGGATCATGAAGTCTGCTGGAAATACCAGGTCTCCGACTTTCACCAAGACATCTTCTACTGTACCTATTGAGTGAATGGTTGTCTGATTTGCTAACACGAGTTCACGTTATGTACCTGCAGTTATTGTTGTGAGTTTTAACTTGTCTGCCAGAGATAATGGCATTACGTTCACACTTGAACCTACATCACATAATGCTCGGACTTCTGCTTCCTCAATCTGACAGAGTATGGTGACGCTTCCAGGATCTGTCTTTTTGACTGGCAATCGTGCTCGGCTTTCTCTATATTCTTTCAGTTCTCTCATGAACTCATCATAGGCTTCGTCTAATGTCATATCGAACAACTTGTACCACTCTTCGTAGTCTTTTATCTGTTCTTCTCTCCGTTCGTGCTCTGATTTCATATCCTTTAGCAATTTGCATTCCTCCTTTGGATTGTCCACCGTGTTACCTACAATATCTTTAGAAACATGAGTGCTTACCAGTTTTGAGAGTTGACCAATCTGGGTTTCAAGACTTTTTATCGTCGCCCCCTGGTTGGCTACTGTAGTCTGTATGTTTTCAAAGTTAGTTTTGCTCATGCTAGCAAACTTATTGGGTAACTCTTCCAATGGAGATGGCTTTCTTGGTTGAGGTGCAGCTTGAGCTTGGTTCCCTGTCTGGTCCCAACGTAAATTTGGGTGCTTGCTCCAACCTGGGTTGTAGTTGTTCCCCATGTAATTTACCTGTTCCTCGCTTCCTCCTGGCAAACAATGCCCATTAGGGTGATCTTCTAGGCAGAAGTCGCAAACTCCCTCCACCTGTTTAACATTGGCTTCCTTCACAGCTTTCTCCTTATCAGCAAGTTGTCTCCTTAGTAACTCGATCTCTACTTTGTAGGCAATCTCCTGGTCCACCAAGAACTCCAGGAGTCTTTTCAGCTCTATCATGGCTCATGTTGTACTCATTCTGGCACATCTGCTCAACCAGATCCTTAGTCTCTGCATAGGTCTTTACTTTGATGGACCCACCAGCTGAGGCATCTAGTATCATCTGATGTTGAATTTTCATACCAGCAGTGAAGAGTTGCATCTGCTCCATAGCACTAATGTTGTGGTTAGGACACCTTCTCATAAGCAGCTTGAAACGTTCATAAGCCTCGCACAACGTTTCACATTCATGTTGTTTGAAACTTAGAATCTCAGACTTCCTTTTCTGGAATAGTGTGTGTGTGAAGAATCTTTCCAGGAACTTGTCTTCAAGCTCCTTCCATGTTGCAATCGTTCCCCTTGGCAAGCATTGAAGCCAATCTTTAGCTGGACCTGTTAGAGAAAAAGCAAACAAACGCAGCTTCTTCTGGTCATCAGTAACACTTTCCGGCACCTTCTCGATCTGACATGTCTCTGAAAACTTTGCGAGATGATCCCAAGGATCATTGTTGGCACGTCCATCAAACTGGTTCTCCCGCAAACCTGTAAGAACATTACCCTTAATATCAAAGTTAGCTGGATTCGCCGGCTGGAATCCCAGTGAGATCTGATCTGTGTCAGTCCTCTTGCAGTAATCTCCCATTGTAATTCTTTGCTCGTCCCCCATGGCTTTGGTGGTAGGCTCTTCTTCTGTTTTGAGACTACTGGATTCTGCAAGCCTTTGTGCTTGCCTTTTTTTCCAAAGCGTTCTTTCTGGTTCAGGGTCGTACTCAAACTCCAGGATACCTGTTATCAAGCACAACAAATGAATACCTTCAGTAGCACTGGAAAAGTAAATGGTAAAACTATTTTTGGTTTGTCTCATGTGTCTTTGTCACCATGAAAATTCCCAGGTAAGTGAGGTGGATCACAACGGATCGCTTAAATACCAAGACTTATCCTTAGCCAGAATTTTCACAGATCAATATTCACAATCATCAACAAGATTTTTTTGATTTTTTAATTTTTTTGTATTTTTGAAATTTTTTGACAAATTTAAATAAATCTAGTAATGCTTTGTAAACACAATCCCCGGCAACGGCGCCAAAAACTTGACTACGGCCTGGCAAGTGCACCAGTCTGTCGTCGAGTAATAATTCACACTCTAGGTGTCTAGAATGAGTTCGTATCCATAGGGATCGTGCCGAAGCTTCACTAGCGTTATTTAAGTTTGGATAGTTTGCATTCGCTTTGGGTTTTTGGAAAAAGGTTTTATAAAAAGTAGCGTAATGCTTGCGATAAAATAAATAGCAGAATGTATAAATATAGATTCAAGAAATATAGAGGATAAGTATGGAGGTTGGACTCTCTCCCTTCTTCGTATTTGGCATGACCGGTGTATAACATAGTTATTTAGATTAATGTTCGGCGGTGACTTTACCTTGTTGTAGTAACACCTTACTGTTACACTATATCTATTAAAGTTTCCCTACGTTCATAACTAAGGTACCTACGAGAGCCTAACCTCGATGTGTCACATACCCTAATTACTAAGTGAGTTGTTTATAAACATGCATTATTATCTTCACCAGTTAACCTCTAGATCCTAGTATCGGGCTATTCATCATCTAAGTGCTCAGTTCACACCTAGTTCATGATTCCTCCTCTAACCGCTCATTCACGACTAGTTCAGGACGTTACCGTCTCTATACACCTAGCATTATTTACTACTAGTTCCAGACCATATTAAGTTAAAAACCTAATATCAATTCTATGGGCGCTCCCGCTTATCCTGCCAGATTACGAGAAACGTTATTAAGTGCATGAAAGTAAATAACAAACATAATACTTAAATATCGTTTATTATAACTTAGACTCAGTCACAGACTCCAAATATTTATTAGGGAGTTCATCTTCTCCACCACAACCTAAGGCATCTATTACAAAAGATTACATATTTAAATTACAATAAAGAAATTATAACCTAAATATAAAAGCCTAAAGAAAACATACCTTGCTGAGTTAGTTTTCCCGTAAGGGGAGAATACTATGCCCAATAGAGCTCTTCTGAACCTCTTCTTATAGTAGAGAGTGTTCTACTATTTCTGAATGATTTTAACAATGAAAGGGAGACTCTATTTATAGTTTCCGTAATGGGCCTCAGCAAGGCATCGCACTGCGATGTGAAGATTCAGTTCAATTTTATAACTGATCCTGTGCATTTCATCAGCTTGGGCGCCAAGTTATGTCATCGTGCTGCGATGTGCTATATCGTGCTGCGATGAACAGATTTTCTTCAGATTTATTCTTCAGTTTTCTTGGCGAGCAAGCAGCTTCCATCGTGGCACGATGGAAGTTATCGTGCTGTGATGGAATGCTCAATTTCTTCACTTTTTAGACTTTTTCTTGTCTTTTGGCATCTTGGACCTTGTCTTGATGCTTTTTCCTGCTTTTGTAGGTTTTCCTTCGTATTTGGGTCTGTCTTGGTCATTTTACTACTAATACTAATACTAAAAATACCATAGAAATTCCTGTCATCAGAGATACAACGCCAGAGTCATAGCAAGGAGATTCAAAGAAGGAGACCTAGTTCTCAAAAGACCTTTGGGAAAGGATAAAGGAGGAAAGTTAGCAGCAAACTGGGAGGGACCATTCAGAATCAACGAAGCATTTGAAGGAGGTGCATACAGGTTGGAGACAATGGAAGGAGAAGTTTTGCATAGAACAAGGAACGTGGCCAACCTCAGGTTTTATTACAGTTAAACTGCCACAAGAAACAGGAGAGGCGACGCCCAGGCGCACGTCCAACAAGTTTAGAAAGTCATTTTTATAATTATATTACTGCATGTTATGATCAAATGTACTGAATTTTTCATTCCAATTAATAAACAGCGGTGGGACACTCTTTTCTCCTATGAAAATATGAGTTTTTATCGAGGCTCACCGTTCTAAATTTTGGGTTTGTGAAGAGCTGATACATATGCATGTGACATGTCAGAAAAGAAAAAATGAGGTTGGAACACCATGGCGTTACCCGTAAATCTTACGAGTAGGGAACGTCTAAAAAAGAAACGGCGTTACCTGTAAATCTTACGAGTCGGATACGACGGAAACGAGTTGAAACACAATGGCGTTACCCGTAAATCTTACGAGTAGGGAACGTCTAAAAAAGAAACGGCGTTATCTGTAAATCTTACGAGTCGGATACGACGGAAACGAGTTGAAACACCATGGCGTTACCCGTAAACCTTACGAGTAGGGACGTCTAAAAAAGAAACGGCGCTATTCTTAAATCTTACGAGTTGGATACGACGGAAACGAGTTGAAATACACTGCCTCCTCGCCTGTGTGCTTGTGATTGACAGAAAAAGAAAAATAAGGTTGAAATACCAAGGCGTTATCTGTAAACCTTACGAGTCGGAAACGTCCAGAAAAGGATAAAGGTTGAAATACCAAGGCGTTATCTGTAAATCTTACGAGTCGGAAACGTCCAGAAAAGAAAAAAGGTTGAAATACCAAGGCGTTATCTGTAAATCTTACGAGTCGGAAACGTCCAGAAAAGAAAAAGGTTGAAATACCAAGGCGTTATCTGTAAATCTTACGAGTCGGAAACGTCCAGAAAAGAAAACGGTTGAAATACCAAGGCGTTATCTGTAAATCTTACGAGTCGGAAATGTCCAGAAAAGAAAAAGGTTGAAATACCAAGGCGTTATCTGTAAATCTTACGAGTTTGAAACGTCCAAAAAAGAAAATGCGAGACAAAAGCACACGGCGCAACGCCACGAACGGAAAACGCCAAAAACAAACAGATGCCATGGAGAGCAATTAAAGGTAATTCCACACATTGATTTATTCGTTAATAGATTTTTATCTAAAGTAGACAGGTTAACAAGAAATCATAAGAAATATAAGGCGACTCGCCCAGGGACGGTAAAGATAAATATGAACTCATGCAGAATCAAAGATTTCATTCATTAAAGTGAGAATACAAATTCAAAAAAACTACATCCAGCTCAAATACAAATTCAAAGAAAACTACATTAAAGTCCTAGAACTATCTTGAATCCTACAGTTCCTGGCATTATATTTCCACTTCTGTCTGACCCAGCCAAGGAATTCTGATGATCCATCGTCTTCGCCGGGGAGAGCAACCCCTCATTTGGAATTCTTCGCCTTTAAACAATTGGGCGATTTCTTAGGCAAATCCACGGTGACACGGGATCCTTCTTCTTCTCCAGAGCCTGATTCATAAGGGAACGACTCCTCAGGAACATAAGTTTTCAAGAACTCCGCATAATCCTCGTCAGTTTTGTCAGAATCAGAAGAACAGGATTCTTAAGGATTATAGGTCTTCAGAAACTCAGCGTAATCTTCATCAGTTTCAACAGAACTTGAGGAATCCGATGAATTTGGGATATCCTCCGCCTTAACTCTTTTGGGATCAGAAGTGCGCTTGGGCCTAGAAGTGGATGCCCCAAGCTTCTTCTTTCCCTTCTGAGATTTCGACCTCTCAACAGCACCCATCTTGGTGTTCTTTCTATCCATCTTTGATTATGTAAGTGAAAAGAGAAGGAACAAATTTTTTAATGAATGGAAGGAAGATATGAGGAATAAAGAAGGAATGAAGAACTATTTATAGCAGAGGTGGTCAAAAACCTAATACGGATAACCACGATAAGCATTAAAAGCGCGAAACGGCTACACGCATCGCAAGAAATATTTGGTCAGTTACTGGGCAGTTACAAAAAATTAGGATGACTCATCACACACGAAGTTTGACCAGTCAAAGTTGTCCGATTCATAGGAATTCACGCTAATCAAGTCGACGCTCAGTCTCGCCCCATCTCGCCCAGTCAACAATATCACAAGAAAAATATGCAAGTAGAAAAAAAGATGAAATCGAGATGCCAACGTCAAATCAAGACAAAACAGAAATCATAAATGCAGACATAATATTCAGAGCATAAAAGGCCTCATAAGGGCACAAAACATTGTCATTACAAAGGTTGTCAAACCCACGCAGGGGTGATTATCAAAACACTACACTACAAAGGTCACAAGAGGAGGGGAGCTATTCTTCGGCAGGCGACGTCTCAACAGGGGCCGTCTCCACAGGAGCAAAGGGGACCAGTTTCCGGCCCTCTATCTTCAACATCGCGTCAGCCTCGCCAAGGCGGGCGTGGTCGATGTCGGGAAAAAGGAACTTCACCTGATCCAGGGCATACTTGAAGCCCTCGTCGTATTGAAGCCCTATGTTCTCTTCCAGGTTCTCCTTCTCAGATTCCCATTTCTCCTTCTCTTGCCTCAATACAGCCAACTCGGACAAAGCCGCTTCATTATCTTTAGCCAAGGCGTTGATTCGCTGATCCTTAGCGTTGAGGCTATCCTGGAGAGTCTTGGCCGTCTTCACCGCTGCCTCTTGCACTCCTTTGACCTTCACCAATTCCTCCTCATGAGCTTTGGCCAGTTTGCTCATATCCTCAAGGTGCTGGGACTTTAGCAATTCTACCTCGGCGATGATAAATTCTTTGGTGGCGGCATATTATTTCTCAATTGTGGCCAGATTCTTATCCACCAAGGCCATTTTGTCATGAGCAGCAGCCAACTCCTGCCTTTGGCGAGTCGCCAAGGCGTAGTTCAAGAGAAGGCCTTTCAGTTCATGTCCTAGAGACATCCTCATCAGCTCATCTTCTTGAGGGGAGATTTAATCTTCAGCTCGCCCCCATCACCAGCAGCCGTAGCGGCACTAGATCCAGACTCTTTGCCAAGAACCTCCATAATCAGACGCCCCTGCTCCTTCTCTTTTCTCTTTCTCTTGTTATCGCCCTCCGCGATGTCCAGCTTGGGGAGGATCTCCACCTTAGCACCAGATTGGGCCTTCTTCGCCCTAGCTTTTTCCAGAAACTTCAACCTTTCTGCAGGGGTGAGTGTCGACATATCTTCTACAAAAGAAAAGAAAAGACCAGTCAAATAAAGAATAACAAGAATGAATCACACAGGAGGGCGATAGGACTTATAAATAACTTACTAAGATAGCGCTCAAGAACAGCAGGAGCAGTCTCTGCGTCGAGGAGATCCCTAGGACTCATCTGGTTAAGAGATTCCAGATAAGCCACGGTCTCCCTCTCGAATTCACTCAGATTTTCATAAATGGCACCCCTAATCAACCTAGGGTTGGTAGTCCAGTAGAAAGGGAATAAGGGTTCATCGTCAGAAGAATACATCACGTCTCGACCTCTCTCCCAGCCACGAACACGCACAAAGGTGTCTTTGTAATTTTTATAGTGGGAACTATAGAGGCCGAACAAACCCCTATTGGGTTGGCTACTCAGAGAAACAACGAAGTTGGGAAACAACTTTTTGATTTGGTAAAAAGAGAAGAAAACGGCCACTGAGGGCTCAGATATATCAAGGCCAAAACAAACCATTTCAAAAGCCTTGATAAACGACCAACTATTAGGGCTAAGTTGGGTTGGAGCAACATTGAGGGTCCTAAGCATGGACAGTTGAAAATCACTAAAGGGAAAATATAGATGGAAATCCTTGACAAAGTTAGTGTACATGTAGAAGAAGGCTGGCTCGGATGTGTGCACAGAAGTCACATACTCGCCCGCCCCCCACTGGCTCCAGGATGACGTCTTCCTCATTAAAATTCCCAGAGACATCGTGCGACTCTCTAAACTCTGCTATACTCTCCTCACTTTGGTACATTGAAGAAACTTCCATTGTTGTAACTTCTGATCCTACGACAACAATGGCCAGCGACTCGTCTCTTCGTTTTCCTGTGAAAGACGAAAGAGAAATTATTACACAGTCACTACTACTTCCACTATCACTACTTCCATTATCATCACCACTGGTACTATCAAAATCGCTAGGATCGACAGAAAACCCTAAAAGTTCAGAGAAATATCCGCTATAATTCAAAGAACCATCAGCCCTAGTATAGTGGGCGCGGATTTGACGCTGCAGAGGAGCACCAACAGGGGGAGCACGAGAAGAATCCCCTTCGCTAGCATCACCAAGATCCCTCAGAATAACCATTTTTTCTGAAACCTTAGAAAATAACCGTGAAATTGGAAACAGAGAAAGAAAAAAAGGAAAGAGCGGTTTATACCTGTTTAAAAGGAGCGGTTACCACTAGAGATCGTGGGGAGCGCGTTTGGCAAAATTCCCGCTAAATGCGTAAGAAGCGGTTACGAAAAGAAAATGTAGAGAGTTGATGCTTTCGGGAAGAACCAAATTCGAAAGAAAAAATTGTGTTAAGAGTCCGATCGAAGTAAAGAAGTAAGGAGAGAAGAAGTAATGTATATATAGGAGAGCAGATTAACGGATATAAATTTTTTTGAAGAGTTGAAACGTTTCGGAAAATAAGTGAACATGGCCCTGACGCGTGTCCGAGGGCGAGTGACTGTCTCGGCTAAGAAGCACGCCCTACGACGAGGCAAAAACAACAGATACGCAACGTCTTCTCAGAAATAAAAGTTTCATTGATTCATTAATGGATGAGAGCACAAAAGGGAAATACTGAATACAAAGGCACCAAGTACAAATTCAACAACATAAAGCAAGCATCCTAAGTACTAGAAAGGAAACTACTTAAGCAACAATATACGTCGCTGCAACAGCGCGAGCCTGCAAGTCTTGAATCCCGCCTTTGTACCTCTTGGCAACATCAAGGTCAAAACTGATCTTGTCTTGGTCATCATGCAACCTATCAGCTTTCTCTTTGAGACGAGCCAAAGAAGAACGAGTCCTTATGAGCCGGGCGACGTCATATTGAATATCCATTTGAAGGTTCCTTTTTCTCTTCACCAAGGGACGAAGCTCTTTCTCCAGTGCTTCAATACGATTCTCGACGGCCTCTTCAACAGACATGTTAAGGTACAATGACTCCTCCTGCAAGTCAATGTTATCCTTGGTGGCAGCGATCTTCTGTTCTAAAGCATCTTCAAACTCAGTGTAACAATCAAAAACCGTCGTAGTGGTTTCAATAAAAGCAGTGTCTTTCTCCAACCTCTTGGAAAGTTCTAAGGCCAACTCCAAGAAAGCTTTCTCGTCGTCCGTCAGGCGCCACTTGTAGTTATTCAGTTCGTCAACAAAGGTCTTGAACTCCTCCACATTGTCCAACAGTTCCTCAATATCTTCCTCAAGCTGACTCTTCACTCGCCTAATAGCAGGCATAGCAGGAGACTCTAGCACAGGGATGGTAGTATCCATACTCTGAACTACAAAAGTTTAGAAACAGAGAAAATGTGAATGAAAATCAGCATGGTGGGAAATGTTATTTATAGGGAACTGGCGACGCGCATGAAGGAAATAGTGGGCGGTTATTCCCCACGATCACCACGATCATCATGGCCATAACTATCACCACTTCGCCTTTTTGAGCCTCGTGCTTGGGGGGGCTGTGGACTGGACTAAGGCCCAAAAATGAATGGCATAGGCCCAATAGCAAGATGGCCCAATGATCCAACCCCTATTATTCAAAAATGGAACTTGGCGGGAAAGGCATCAGAAGGCGCCATGGCTCGGGGGCGACACCCTCGCCTTGAGCGTAACTGTCACCTTGGAGACTTAAAATACACATCAACACGTGGAGAGAGGTAACCACCTCTTATCACCACGATCACCACCAAAATCAGAAGGTAACCACCCATCACCACCACGTGGGAGCGGTGGAGGAAGGAAGAAACCACCGAGATCATGGGATATCCATGATCGTGGTCTTAGGCAACCGCCCTTTGTAAAAATCTATAAATAGGAGCTCATGCTTCATTGTAAAGGGTTCACAATTTTTAATACACAAGGAATTATTCATTTCTTACATACGGTCCATTAATTTATCACCCCCCTTATTTGTTCACTAGAATAAGTGTAAAATTATTTTATACTATTAGTGTATATTTCTTTTTCTCATAATTATTTTAAGTTCATAAATAGTGTTTTTTACATGTTAAAAAAAATATCTCCAATTTTTAAACTCAATTCATTAAGAATGATGACCTTAAACAGTTATTTGCCCAAACGAAATTTTCTCATCCCACCCCCCATGATTCTTTTTCCCCCCCCGGATTTCCCTTTTTACCCTTATAAAAGTCAAGTTCGGAAAATACGTTCCGAAATAATTGAAAACCATGAATTTGGTTCGGGACACCTTTTCCGAACCATATTTCGGGGACTAGAGCCCAAAAAAATACTTAGAAAATTTTTCATGTTTTTCTGCTGCACTGCTTCTGTCTGCTACTGCCTATTTTTTTTAGTTTTCCAAATTTTTGAAGATTAAATGTTTTGATTTGCTTAATGGTTATTATTAACAACATCAACAACATTTACAACAACTCAGTTGATATAGTAACATTTTTTGTTGGAATTTTTCAATTTCTGAGTTGTTGTAAATGTTGTTGATGTTGTTTATTATGTTGATTATGTGTTGTTTGTGGCATTGGGTTGATGTATGCATCAATACATGTTGGTTAGAAATTGAATTTGATTTTTGATATAGTTTGTATGCATCTAAGTATTTTTTCGGGCTCTATTCCCCGAAATAAGGTTTGGGGAGTACGTTCCGAACGAAAATTACTTTTAAACCTTTTCGGATTCTACGTTCCGAACTAGACTTTTCAGGGGCAAAATTGGATTTCCGGGGGGTTAAAAAGAGTGTTGGGGGGTGGGATGAGAAAATTTCTGCCCAAACGTACTAAGTGCAAAGCCCAAACAAACAGTTCCAGCCCAAAAATAAAAATCATTTAAATATTATTAAGTGAAACAAGTTACAAAAGGTTGTCTTTCTTTAATCGTGGCCACTCATTTAAAATAATGATATATCAATGGTCATTGCATCAACTTGACCATCATGGCGAAAGACTTTACTTGACCATTGTAAACGCCACCGAAATAAAATCTTCTTATAATATAATATCACTAATTTGCAGCCACTTAAACCCTACTTTTAGTCCTAATTTGGCGCCATTTTGCTAACCTTTTACTGTAATTACTTTAATTATTTACTGTATCACTTATTAATTACGGTGGTTAATTATATCATACTACCAATGCCAACAAACTACTTTGGTTGCTGCAAAAGAATAAAATTTGGAGGCTGCAATTAATAAGCAACAATGTTAACCCTAATCTCTGCTGATTAAGGGCGCCAATTTAGGCATTAATTACCTCATATCTGCTAACAAATCACACCTAATTAAATGCTTGGTAAAGCTCAACCGTTTTCCCATGTTTCCAAAGTAAATATTTTTTGTTTTTTACTAGACAGTTGTCTCATTAGTGTTCCTTTATGGTTGCTGATATAGTATCATTAAATATGCAGTTACGAAAATCAAATTTATTTCTATATATAATACGTGCAGATTTCATTCCATTTCACTCACTCTTCTTTCTTTGTACGCCTTTTCTCTGTATCCCATTTGCAGCAAGTTGTTTTATTTTCTTGGAGCCATGATGAAAGGTTATTTTCTTCCATTTTTCCCACTACTGTTCACGCCCAGCAAGCAAAAACAGTGTTGTTTTTCATTTTTCAACCTTCCATTCCTATAATAACATCAAGATGATCAATCTTAACATCTTTACCGATTTTGCTCTAAGTCTGTTGAGAGGTTTGTAATTTAAATTTGTTGATTTTTGTCTTATATTCTTTTTATTCTTTATCTGTAAATCTTTATGTTCACATGTTAAACTCAATTTGTTTCATTTATACAACACAGGACCTAAGAATCCTAATCCAAGGACTGAACGTGAAGGAATATCAATCAATCTTGGAGATACTTGGTGCTCCTAATGTTGGATCTATTGAAATTATTTTCATTACTTTGAATGACATTGTAATTTAATTGTCTCATATTTTTCAGTTGATAGTGTCAAGTTGAGTTTAGACTTTAGATGTTGTTGAGCATTATGCAGTTTTTTTTTTTTTTTTAAAATTTTTTTTTTAGAATAATTTGATGTGTGTTGATAAGATGACAGTCAATTTAGTTTAATTGATTTTATATCTTGGTTTATGAAGAGTGCAAATTACAAATAGTTAAATTCTAATATATTTTAAAATTGGAGAATATGATATATAATTACGTATTATATTACTTGCCAAAGCATCTATATTATAAAATAATTAAAATATATGTAAAAAAAACCTTGCTATGCTTGAAAATATTTAAGTCAGATATCTACAATATTTAATAGGTTTTTTTTTGGTAAAAATATTTAATAGGTTTAATTGTTATTGAAAGCATATAATTATATCATGAGATATGCTCAGCAACTTTTTAAGTAAGATATGCTTAGCAATTATTTTTTTATAATGCTTAGCAAAATATTTTATATGATATGGTTTGAAAAAGGCTAAAAAATCGGTTGCTTTAATTGGAAATATCAGAACAATGATTGATTATTATTATTATTATTAATAAATAATAAAATTGTCCGTCAAAAAAATAATAATAAAATGGGACAATCACGCTTAAAAAAAGGATCTGATACCTTACAAAATAAAACTTTAGATAATTTTTTAGATAACTCCATAACAATGTTTATCTGATTTTAATGCTCCCCTAATCTATGGGCTCTCCAACTAATTTTTCTATTTATGCGGAGATGTTAATTTGTGTAATTTACTATGACTAATGCGCTTAATAATCCAATTAGTTAGGTTTGAAATTTGATTTTTTGGGCATATGCAATAATAAATAGGAAGAAATGCATCTCCTCATTCCAAGCAGTCCAACAAAATTTTCGCATATATCAGTTATTATTATACGTTTTTCAAGTATATATAATGTAGTTAACAAATTAATGATGCACTCTGAATTTTT
This sequence comes from Trifolium repens, assembly GCA_030408175.1. NCBI lineage: Eukaryota > Viridiplantae > Streptophyta > Magnoliopsida > Fabales > Fabaceae > Trifolium > Trifolium repens. The sequence goes on along the minus strand of CP125841.1, from coordinate 25,974,715 downwards.
TTTTTTTTATAGTTTTGATGTGAGCTTATATGCAAAAATTACTTAAATGATTCTATGGTTTTATGCATTTTTAGAACATTCAAATAACAAATTAACATTCTATATATATGTCTATCTTTGTTAGTCAAAAAAAATAAAATTCTATCTTTATAAGTAAAATAAATAAATTGCAAATTATAAAATAAACCTTTAGCACCACATTTGGGTGAATTAATTTATTTTTTTTTGCAAAGCGGTTCATGATTTAAATGTAATCATACTTTACACTTCTCTAAAAAATTGTTGGTGGCTGAATACCATTTTACTAAGGCATGCCTATACAAGAAAGCATGAACAGTCAAAAAGAAAGCATGAGGCTACGATATTAAAAAATACACAAGTAACTATGTTTGCCTCATTAATATTCCGGTCTGCAGTTCCAAAAGCATAATAAATCAAAGAAGGTTCTACACTATGTGCATAATATCATATCAATCAGTTTTGTATCAGTAGTCTTTCAAATTGTAACGTCGGCAATTTCATGTTGTTGTATCATTTGCCATGATTATTAACAAGAGTTAGAGACAATCACTATTGGGGTATATCTTCCGTTATCTTTCGTAATCAATATTTTCACATGGTCAATTATATGTTGTTATCTCAAGAGTCACGTCAGGATATGGGTTGAAAATGTTGTAGGTTGATGATGACGGCAATCCTACAAATACAACTCTTCAAATGTAGTTTACCAAGAAATCTTTCGGAATTTGTAGAATTTTAGGTAGTTTCAATGGTTTTTTAAATTTATTGACATGTGCTTGACATCATCAACTATTTACTATCATATGTTTGAATCGCACATTCTAAACGATTTATCACATCATATCATATTTCTTTTCATCTTATACTTTTTATTTATGTTCAAATAGTTTGTTCATTTATATGCGGAGTCAGTATTGTCTTATTATATATGTCCCGTGCGAATGCACGGGTAAGGTATCTAGTGTCTTGAGTTGTAAGCACGTGAGCAACAGCGCTTCTTGCATTTCGTGAACTGCAACCTTCGTAAGAAATAGCAACACTCCAAAAGAAATTATCATACGCCTGTTTGTCCCGTTGTGGTTGGAAGCAAAGAAATTGGAGTGGCAGCACTGAACTCAACTGCCCACCGCACCCGATAATTCCGTCGCAGCACTCACTCCGCCCACCGATTCTCCGTTTGATTGACAACACAGTATCCCTCCCGCCTTCATTCATTTTACTACGTATTTCCATTGCTGTTTTTTGTGTGATTGGATATATAATACGCTACTTTATTTATTTTTTACTTCCTTCAATTTCATGTTTACCAAACACTACAATTTTACTTTCAATGTGTCCTCATCTTTTTACCTGAAATTTGTGTAAAAAAAACCTTGTGAAATTGTAATTTTGTTGGGTATGCTATGTCTGGATTGATTGTTACAGGATATAGAAGTCAAATTTATAGGGTTCCATGCTTCTTTCACATTGATAATATTAAGGTTCTACTGCTAGGGCATGGTGTTTTGTTTTGTGACTTTGGTGGAGTTTGTGTCTACTTTTAACATGATATAGTTTCCTAATTAAAATGAGCTAATGGTTTATGTTTAATTTTTGTACACTGTCAGTGTAAAATGTTTTACACTATCAGTAAATCAGAACCGTCCATATGTCTGACTTGAGAAATAGTTGTAATTAAATTCAAACAATCTTTATGATCTTACGGTTATATGCTTGAGTGGCGTTGTAAAAAATTTCAACACTGACAGTGTGTATATGAATCAAATTGTAATGGTTTTGTGGTTTATGTAAAGTTAATTGATAGAGATTGTGAAAAATTGAGATACAAGAACTAATTTGAAATTATACAAAAAACTATTACTGCTTTTAAAACTTGCAGTTACGGTAAGATTCGTTGAATATTTCATTTTTCATTAGTGTTTCGCGGGAAGTTAATTCAAGCTGGACATTATTGTTGTTGATTATGTTTACTGTTGATCTTATCAGTGGATCTTGGGAATCCAAAAAGAGAAACTGACTCAGGACGTGTACCCAAGTTTGTTTATTCTCGTCAAAGAAAGAAAACCGAGACCATGAGAGAGGTGATAGAAATTGACCCTCAAGGTTAGTGTTATATCATTGTCCTGTTAGTTATGCCTTCATCTTTTCATTTTACGATAGAATCCATTGTTGTTTGTGTGGTGATGATAATTTGTTGGGTATATAATACCTACGTACTAGAAATTTGCTTTGTGTGTAAAAAAGTAAATCAAGTTCTGTCTCCATCTTTTTACCTGAAATTTGTGTTAAAACTGATATTGGGTCTGCAAACAACATCATAGTTCTAATTCGTGAAATTCTAATTTTGTTGGGTAATTGTGATTTTCTGGGGTTCCTGCTCTTTTTTGCATTTTCTTCCATTTAAATTTTTTTCCCTTTGTTTTGGTGGCGGTGGTTGCATTATTTTCGTTCATATGGATATAGAGGTTCTACAGCTAGAGCACGGTGTTTTGAGACTTCGGTGGAGCTTCCCAATTAAAATAAGTTTATGGTTTTCCACTTGCAAAAAATAGTTATAAGATTATAGGTGTTTATGTAAAGTTAATTGAGAGAGCTTGTGAAAAAGTAGAGATACATGAACTAATTTCAACTTATGCGGCAAACTATTGTTTAAAAAATTCATAGTTATTGTAAGATTATTTGATAATTTTTTTTTCACCAGTATTTTTTTAGAAGTTCATTACATTGGGAGCCTATCAGAGAAGTTGATTTTGTCTATCATTGTTCTTATCAGTCGATTTTGCGAATCAGGAAGGAGAATTTGACTCAAGACATGAAACCAAGATTGCTTACGCTCATCACAAAATAAAAACCGAGACTGTAAAAGATGCGATGGGAAGTGTTAGTTCAATTTTTCCATATTTGAATAGTATTCCTCGGCGACCGCGAACAAAAGTCAAGAGAAAATTCAAAGGCAATGTAGCTCTCTCTAGATCCAAGGAAAAGCTAAACAGTGGAGTCTTTGATTTCTACTTAGCGTGAGTTACACAGTCCAATGATTTGTGATGGAAAAGGAGCAGCATCAAAATCATGGGCTCGTTTCTAAATATAAATATAATTTATCTGACAGGAAAATATGGAGGAGTTTCTCAGAAGATAGGATGAGGTCGTTTGCATACTTGGACAGCTTATGGTTTAGCCTTTATAGGAATGCTAAATGTAAAGATAAGGTGCTGAGTTGGATTAATAAAGAACATATTTTCACAAAGGAATACGTTTTTGTTCCTATAGTTTGCTGGTAAACGCATTCAATTTCCTTTCATAACAAGGAGCCTTTTATTTGTTAAATGTCAATCCACAAAGTTTATCTTTTGAAATCACAATTTTATAGGGGTCATTGGAGCCTTCTGATCTTCTGCCATTTTGGCGAGAACTTGCAATCCTTTAGCAGATCACGTTGCATGTTGTTGTTGGATTCTCTTGAAATGGCCGATCCAAGACGGATTGAACCGGAGATAAGAAGGTGTGCTTTGTTCAACAATATCTACTTATTTTTATCAGACATTTTTGTCCTGACAAGTATTTACAGTTTACCAGCTTTTATCTTTCATTTTCAGATTTGTACAAGACATTTACAAAGCAGGGGACAGGCCCGAGACTAAGCATCTTATATCTCAAATTCCATTTTTAGTGCCAAAGGTGATAATGATCCCTTTATGATTTTCATCCCCGTGTAACCCAATCACAGATGGTTAAAAGAAAACTAATTATATTGTAGGTGCCACAACAAAAAGATGATACGGATTGTGGGAACTTTGTCCTCTATTTCATTAAATTGTTTTTGGAACTCGCACCTGATAATTTTAGCATGGAGGGGTACCCTTACTTTGTAAGTTTTCTCTTTTTCTGCCGTTCTTGATAATTATTCATTAAATTGTACATTTTGATATAATTTTGAATGCCACTGACGTGCTCCAGATGAAAAAAGATTGGTTCACCTTCGAAGAATTGGATAGTTTTTGTGAGAACTTGATTCGTTGAAACTTGAAAGGGATGTCCCCAAATTTGAGTAGACTGGGCTAACATACTTCATTGTTGACTATTTTGTTTTACATACATGGTAAGGGGGAATTTGTTCATATAGAAGGCAGACATATTCAGTTCATTATCCGCGGAAGAGAGTTCAACTATCATAAGTATGCAGTTCAGCTTTATGTTTTGTTCAGATTGATAGGAGCAGTATATATAACTTTGTTAATAAAAATAGGTCTAAATTGACATATTGTGTGTGTTTATTGACAATATAATGAAATCAGAATCTGAGTTTTATCATTGCCAATATGATTTATTCCTGTGTATACTTCACTGAATGTGATCAAAATATTCATCCTGGTTATCATACCTGTTGTCTGTATACAAGACTTGATGGAATGTGATAAATAGCTTTTATGTGATATAGAAATTTAGTCACATTACTCACATAATTCAAAATGAAGTTTGAAATAGAAATAAGAAGAAAATGTATGGGGAAAACAAGTTATCAGAAACATAATTTGTGTTAAAAACTCAAAATTTGAGTTGTTCAAAAAGTCATTCTGATGTTAGCAAGTTATTATTTTTAAAAAGGTCATTTTCAAGTGATTAATGAGTTCCCCCTGCAACGAATCGTTCGAAAGAATTCGAGTTTGATTCATGATGGGAATAAGTCTTGGCCAAGCTTTATTTACTTTGTAGCCGAGTTTTAGATTACCGGGGCCCTCTTTCCCTGGAAACCAGAGTGTTAATACTAAAAAGGCCATTTCAAATAAATGACAATTTTTTTTTGAATATCCGGAAAAACTCAATTGTTCTCAAAATAGTTACCAATAGTTATAATTGTCGCTATTTTAAAAATTGATTGATTCTTTTCTTTTTACTTATCGCGTTGATTGATACTATCGCAAATGTAGTCAAAGAAGCTCACAGTCTATAATGAAGAGAATCAACTAACAACTCAGTTGATAGAGAATTTTGTTCCAAAAAACACAGGTATGCAAAACTTGCAAGGAATATGGACAATGGTGTGTTAGGGTTAAATTTTATGAAACTATTTTTTTTGGGTGCGTAATCTTATGATTATGAAACTAATATTTTTGGTCAAGTAACCTAGTAGGTAGGATTTCCACTCTTAAGATGGATAAGTGGAGGATTTTAATTCGAAATTTGGCCTCCTGCATATATAATCCAATATCAATATCAATTGAGCTAAGCTCACGGTACAAAATCTTATGAAACTACTCCCTCTCTTCGTATTATAAGCTCACATTGAAATTTTTCATGCATATTAAAAATATGTACTATTTGGGTATCACAATTACTAAATTATCCTTGGTGAAAATATGTATTTGTAGTTGATTTTTCATATTCTAATGCAAAGTAGAGTTATGTTTGAAAAAGTAATAATAAGTGTGTCTAAGAAATTGAAAAGAACTTATATTTATAGACAAATTTTATCTTTAAAATGATGCTTATAATTAGGAATTGACGGAGTATTTACTAAACCTAGTCACGAATTGAATACTCAATTTATATTTATTAAATAGGTCACTTCAATTATTTATTTATTATTATTTTTTGTAAAAATGAATTGAACTTTTAAAACATGAAAAATAACTCTGTTAGGGATAACTTGGTTTCTTTTTACGATAATTTTATTTAGGATAAAAAAAATGAGTTCTTTTACACACTTACACTTGTGATGCCATGTTCTCCTTTGCTGAGACTTAATCTAGGCAAAATTTATCATAATTATTGTCAAATTATTGATACAAAGATAAATATTTCTTGGATATGTTCTAAAAAAAATAAAAGGAATACCCAAAATCTTAGAAAGAAATAAAATTGATCGGTAAAATTTAATTTGTTTGTCATCAAACAAACATAATTAATTCAGACCAAGTTGTCTTTTTCATTGACAAACTATTTAACCATATAATTCTGTAAGTATAAATAAACTTTTTTATATATTATTAATTTATAAGTTTATCAATATAATTTTTGAAAAAACAACTTATAAAAATACAATTGAAATAACCGGCCAAAATTGAAATAATATTAAGGCTCCGTTTGGCCTGACTTATTTTTTACTTTTTATTTTAGCTTAAACGAAATAAAGAAGTATAAAATTATATTTGACACTATTTCTCCTTAAAAGTATTAGAGAAATAAAGTAAAGAAGTAAAAAATAAAAAAAATAAAGTCAAACACAATTTTTTCATTCTTTACTATTTTTAAGGAGAAGAAAAAAAGAGGAAAATAAGCCGGGCCAAACGGGGTCTAAGTCGGGCCACCTAATTTAAAAACATTTCATAATTAAAATAAATAAAAATACAATAGTTAATAAAATAGAAAACGAAAGATGTTTACACAAAATCGACTTCTCGCTCAACACCGACGAAACTGAACCCTAATCGCCTCTCCGCCGCGAACTTCTCCCTCTTTGCAACGAAGCCATAAACGCCTCTCCACTAATCCCCTCTCTGCGATGCCTCTCGGCGAACCCTCCCTCCTCTGCGAAGAAATCTGTTCTGCTACAACCGGTGACTTTGTTCCTCCGCCTCGTTGTTAGAGTTTTCAAGGTTAGTTCAATTCGATTAGTCTTCTCATTCTTCAATGGATTCTGATTCTAATTTTTCTTTTGTTTTGCTTCATTTTGCGTTCAGAGTTTTCGTCTCTTTGCTTTGTTTTGTTGTTTAACTGCGTGCTCCTCGAAACCCTAGCAACGCAGCAACTTCATTCTCTTCAGATTTTCGTCATTCCTTCTACCATGGGTACGTTTTCTCCATCTTACATCCTATCCTATACCAATTTGTTATCCTCTTCTCTGCAATTAATTTCTTGCTATATTTTCCCCATCAAAGTTACATGTTTCATTTTAATCCGTCATAGATAGATTAGTTAGATCTAGCCACACACCAACAAAAGAAGATATATTAGTTAGATCAATCAATCATTATCACTTCATTTTGCTTGCTATGGTTTCATTTCTGCTTGATTTCTAGTGATTGTGATTCTTTGAGTGTGTGTTCATGGATGCAACTTTCATTTCTGCTTAATTTTAATCCGGAATAGGGTAGTTGTGTCTATAATTTGTGATTAGACAATTGTTTTCCACATTCTTGCTGCTTGTAGATTTCTCCACTCATTTAGTTATCAGTAACTTATATATTTAACATCAGTGATAATTTAATCTAGTTAAATAGATGAAATAAGGTATAAAGAGGTGCTTTTGGTAAGGTACTTTAATCTGCTATTCAATATCCACTAATTTTTGTTAAATATAGTCAAACTCTTGTGGAAATTTGTATTTGAAATAGATGAAATCCCTAATTTTATCTCTACCATTCTAATTGTCGGAGACTCTCCAGTGTATGTACATGTTTTTTTTTTTTTTTTTTGGGATTAATGTACATGTTTTGGATATAGAGATTGGGAACGTGTATGAAAGCATTCTAAATGTGAATTACCACTTGTGTTGGTTATGTAAGTTTATAATATATTTGTGTTGGATTACGTATTCTTTGTTTGATAGTTCTTGAAAGTTGTTGTGCTTGTTGTTAACTATGAGCTGTTGTATGGTTTCTTAGTTCCCTTGTGATTTAATACTTTTTTACCAAACATGGCTTCCATGTATGCTTGATATCCAGGCAATATTGAAAAAATTGGGTGAACGGTTATGTACCATGGCTGGATTTGACTTCTCTTGACAGGTATGTCTAAACTGCCAATCATTGTAATGTTAAAATATTTACACATATGAAACATATTCATAAATATGAAATTGATTTGAAAACAAGAAGATTAGAGAGGTTAAATTATATAAAGTTGAATGTAAATCTCCTACTCTATGTTAGAAGAAGTAACATGTGGTACTTGAACACAATAATTTGTGTTGCTTATTAATGACTTATGGACTATGAGTTTTGGGAATTCTAGATGCCTCTAACTCATGTTAAACTGATATTATATTCCATATATAGATAGTTAGTATTTGGTAAAATTAGAAAATGCGTCTAATGCTTAGTATATCACAAAGAAAACTGATTGTTTTGTTTAAGTGAGAAATGTATCATACTATCATTTGATTAATTGTTTATACCTTAATTTTTTTAATTGGAGTAGACAATGCAAATTCTTTGGCATTGATCTATTGATTTGTTCTTTCCTATTGTGATTCTTTCTTATCTTGTAGGCATTTCCTGTTATGTTTTTATGGAATAATTGGTAGTCGGCATGACTTAGTTCTTGCAAGGGCAAAGGAGTTAAAGGTAATATCTATATCTTAATATTAAGATCTTTCTTGATTGAATCTTATCATACTGTTGTAGTTTATTATGTTAACATGCTTATGTAATTAATTGGTAAGACTTTAGAAGTTTCACCACAGAGGTGATGGTGATGAGTTTGTCATAATATTATTTCATCATTTGAAAAAGATTGTGTAGTATAGAGAGGCTAGATAGAACACTAGTAAGGTTTGTGATGCCACCATGAACCGAAAAGTATGTAGGTTGGAATAAAGACTCATTTTAAAATTAATTATATGTTTCTACGTGGAAAAACCGATCATATCTAACTCTTAAATGCCACCATCTTTGATTTTACTTTCAGGTTCAAACCTGAGGGTGTTATACTCGGTTGTAACATTGATTGCAAGAGTTGGGCATCAAGGAACAACCATGAAATGTTTGTATTAGAGCATTGTAGGGGTAACTAGTTTACTTCAAGTTACTATGTTTGTGCTATAAAAACATTACGATTAGTCTTTTAATTCAAGTCTATGTAGGCTTAAGTGCTAAACTTACTAATAGTACTAGACATTGTAGCAGTGAACCATATATGATATAGTCCACTTTAGGTAGTAGCATTCTTGTTCCATTTCTGATTTTTCATTACGATTTATGATTTTTCATTCTTCGTATGATTTTTTATTTCTGATTTTTTATTCCAGATTATGTAGAAATAGCAAAAGTAACTATCAATCCAGATTATGTTTATTTATTCCTTTTCTAATGTGCATAAACAACTAATTTTCGATTCAAAAGTAACCATGGAGTTGGTCCTTGCTTATTTATTCCATTTAACAACTAATTTCTTTAATTTGATATTTCATCATGGAGTTGAACCTTGATGTGCATAAATTGGTTGTATCATAGTTTGTACTTTGTTTATTTTAATCTCTCTGATATGAGCATTTTGTCACTTATATATTGAATTTTGATAACCACACGGCAGTGTTAGTGGTAACTATTAAGAAAAATTCAGTTTTAGAATCTATTCAGCTTTAGCAAATTTATTCACATTGTGCATTATGTGTGCTTTTTGTAGGGTTGGTTAAATGAATAAGTAGGGATGGCAAAAATATCCATACCCGCGGATATCTGCGGATAAAGTCCGCCACGGATACGGAGCGAATAACTTAATGGATATCCATGGATAAAATAAATGGATATTTCAATTATCCGCATTTAATGGATACGGATGCGGATTTAATACTATCCGCGCCCGCGGATATCCATACCCGCTAAATAATTATTAAAATTATTTAAATATCTCTATTTATATATAAATTCTAGAATTTTTATATAAAAAAATTGTATTTTTATATTTTATCTTTTGCAGTTTGGCTATTTTATATAAATTATACTTTTGTTTGGCTCTTTTGCTATTTTGTGAGTTGATTTTTGTTTGTAGATTGTGTGTTTTCATTAAAAATAGAGAGCAAAATTTATGAATATTATGTGTTAATATTGTCTTTAAAAAAATTAATTTTTTTTCAATAATTAGTTTTTTTTTAATAAAAAAATATCATCCATGGATATCCGTTAATATCCGCGGATTACCCGCTTAGCGGATATCCGCATGGATATGGAGCGGACACGGATATCATATTTGTCTAATGGAGCGGACACGGATATCACACTATCCGCATCCATGGATATCCATTGACATCCCTAAATAAGTGCATGTAGTGCTGGTTGATTGAAGGTTGATTATTAGAGGAAGGTAGTAACAAGCAAGAAACATTTGAGGTAAGCATTCTCGCTTATTTTTTAGTTTTATTGAGTGCACGTAAATTGTTTGATAAGAGTTCTTAATCGTAATTTATACGTCTGCACATTATAAATTTATAATCTCTTCTCTCTGTTTGTGTTGTAAAAGTAGTAATGTAAATAGAGTTACTATTATTACTACACCTTGTCTTTAATTATGAAAGTGAATATTTGGTAATAAGGTTCAACTGGGAATCTGGGATTGTTCTGAATTCCTATGTCAAATGCACTTCTTGAGAATTCGTTAAGTCAACTATCATCATATTGGTAAATTTTCTACAGTGAACTTTTCTAGGTGCTAGGTTCTCCTAGGTGGACTTGATTTTGGATTTTTCTTATACAGGATATGGGTTTATTAACAAAGATGTTTCATGTCATTTTGTATTGTGTTTATGATCTTTATCTGAAGCTCTTTGCTTCTAGTTCATGCCAGCCATTTATTTTAGAAACATATCTCAAATGCTTAACTAGTTCAAGATAACGAGTAGGACATGATATTGTCCATCACTTTTCTCAGTGACATCCCCTCATTTGTTATAATAGATTGAAGATTTGTGTAAAAAAATTCTTGGTAAATTCTTTCTCATTCCCCTCCTCACCAATTGGTCTTTAGTTTTTTTTTTTAAACGACAAATTGGTCTGTAGTGAAAGATATAAAGATTCGAAGTGGCATATTACAATAATTATGATTCCTCTTTTGTGGATGTATGTAGTTCTTTAAGAATACATGGAAACATAATTTGGAGATAAATGATTGAAACATGAAAGCAATTAACAAATGGATGTAGTTCTTTATGATGCCTGTTTATCAATCTCCATTGTGCTATCTTTGCATAGCTGGATATCCTTGATAAGTATTGTCGTTTTTAAATTGGGAAATTCTCATTTTTTTACAGATTGCAACTCTGGTAACTTTACAAGGAGAAGACCAGCCATTTATTCTTCACATTATTACTTCCAAAAGTAAGTCCGGACAGGTATACATAAGTGATGTTGTTGCATTAAGAAAGTGAAGATAATTAGAGTTACTATTATTACTACACCTTGTCTTTAATTATGAAAGTGAATATTTGGTTAAAGTAATGGTGAGACATATATTACCACTTGAAGAATTTGTGCCAGAGAGATCATTATATGTTATCTTCAATTATATTACAAAAAAAGGTGTCATAGTATGCAGAAAAGATTATTAAGACTGTCACAGCAATATACAAGTTTGCCTGTGTTATTGAATCCTATAATTATCATGTCAATTAGGACAAGTTAGTTTCAATCCCTAGCTGCTGCCATAGTTCTTTTTCCCTAGCTGCTGCCATAGTTCCATAATGGATTTACTGTCACGAAATGTGTGGATAGATATTCATGTTATACATTTTTAATGATATTCTTACACCTTGTATTTATGACTTTGATTTGTTTAGAATATTCGTGGTGGAAGAGTGGTGCTGTACCCTATAGTGAGTCCTCCTTCCGAATTTGATCATGTGGAAAAGGGAGATGCTTTGTATGGTGAGTCCTCTGTTTTGATTCTTCATATAGATTTCAATATAAACACAAACATGACACTGACACAAGTATGTAGATTTTGATGATAATATTTCAAGTACATGAAAGTGATTAAATACTATCACATATGTTGGTGTCGTGACTATCACATGTTATACACTAAACACGCCTTCGATATGTAGTGTGTAGTGTACTAGTGTTGGTGCTGCATAAATCATATTTGCATGTTCAAAGTTAAAAACCTTCGACATTCACCCCACTCGTTGTGACCTGTATGGCTATATTAATTTTCATGTTTCTTTTTAAGCCATGTTGCTTGTCTGGTCTATGATCCGCTGCTGCAGGAGTAATAGTTAAACATGCTAATTAGAAAAGATAAGAATGATAATTTCTTTTAAGATTGTTAAGTTGCAATTTCAGTTGCAAACCTCACGTTGAAGAAATCTTATAACTATCATATTAAGTTCATATGATTCTAAATTAGATTATTTAAAAGGATGATACTGTACATCGTTATCGTTGACCGTTAAATACTAACGTTATCGTTGATCCTTCAATGAAAAATATGATGCTTCGGTAATCCTGAATGTGATATATGACATTGAGTCTAAGACTCTAAAGATATTGTGCCCTGTTGTCCCTTGCATGTGAAATATGATTGTTTTATAATCCAATGACCCTGAAATGCAATATGATATTGAGTCTCTGTGACTAATAAACTGGAAGGATTATTTTTTGCCTTCTCGATGACCCTTAGATGTGAAATATGATTGAAATGTGGTTTTGAGTCTCATTGACCCGTAGAAGTAAAATATGATATGCTTAGAAGATACTAAATGTGATATATGATTTGCCCCATTGTCCCTAACATGCGAAATATGATTGTTTTGTAATTCAATGACCCTGGAATGCAAAGTATGGTATTGAGTCTATGTGACTAATAAAATGGAAGGATTATTTTGTGCATTCTTGATGACCCTTAGATGTGAAATATGATTGAAAATGTGGTTTTGAGTCTCATTGACCCTTAGATGCAAAATATGATATGCTTAGATGATACTAAATGTTATATATGATATTGGGTCCAAGACTCTAATGATATTGTGCTCCGTTGTTCCTAGCATGCGAAATATGATTGGTTTGTGATTCGATACCCTCATATGTAAAATATGATATTGTGTCTATGTGACTAATAAATTAGATGGATTATTTTGTGCCTCCTCGTTGACCCTTAGATGTGAAATATGATTGAAAAAGTGGTTTTGAGCCACATTGACCCTTAAATGAAAAATATGATGATGCTTCCGTAATCCTAAATGTGATATATGATATTGAGTCTAAGACTCTAATGATATTGTGCCCCGTTGTCGTTTTGTGACTCAACGACCCTGATATGCGAAATATGACATTGAGAAATATGACATTGAGTCTATGTGACTAATAAAATGGAAGGATTATTTTGTCCCTTTTCGATGACCCTTAGATGTGAAATATGATTGAAAATGTGGTTTTGAGCCTCATTGACCCTTAGATGCAAAATATGATTGAAAATGTGGTTTTGAGCCTCATTGACCCTTAGATGCATAATATGATATGCTTAGATGATATCCAATGTGATATATGATATTGAGTCGAATGCTCTAATGATATTGTGCCGCGTTGTCCCTAGCATGCGAAATATGATTGTTTTGTGATTTGATGACACTGAAATGCAAAATATGATATTGAGTCTATGTGACTAATAAATTGGAAGGAATATTTTGTGCCTTCTCGATGATCCTTAGATGTGAAATTTGATTGAAAAGGTGGTTTTGAACCTAATTGACACTTAGATGCAAATTATGATAATGTTTAGATCCAATTGACCCTTAGATGCAAATTATGATGATGCTTGATTCAAATTCACTTCTTGGTGTTCCTTTTCCAATTCTTTTTTTCTTTCTTGCATTTTATTATTGAGGTTTATTGTTTTATGAGACCAAATACATTATTTATAGTATGATTGGAAATTTGATTGAGTTGATTTCACCCTTTAGGACATTTAATGCTTGAATGAAAACTATCATATTAAGTTTATATGATTCGAAATTAGATTATTTAGAAGGATGATACTGTACATCGGTATCCCCTAAATGCTAACGTTATCGTTGACCCTTAAATGAAAAATATGATGATGCTTTGGTAATCTTAAATGCGATATATGATATCGAGTCTAAGATTCTAATGATATAGTGCACCGTTGTCCCTAGCATTGGAAGGATTATTTTGTCCCTTCTCGATGACCCTTAGATGTGAAATATGATTGAAAATGTGGTTTTGAGCCTCATTGACCCTTAGATATGAAATATGATTGAAAAAGTGGTTTTGAGCCTCATTGATCCTTAGATGCAAAATATGATGATACTTTGATTCGAAATTTGATATATGGTATTGAGTCTAAGACTCTAATGATATGTGTCCCGTTTTCCCTAGCATGCCATATATGATAGTTTTGTAATTCAAGGATCCTGAAATGCAAATTATTATATTGAGTCTATATGACTAATAAAATGGAAAGATTATTTTGTGCCTTCTCTATGACCCTTAGATGTGAAATATAATTGGAAATGTGGTTTTGACCTTCATTGACCCTTGGATGCAAAATATGATATGCTTAGATGATACTAAATGTGATATATGATATAGAGCCTAAGACTCTAATGATGTTGTGCCGCGTTGTCTCTAGCATGCGAAATACGATTGTTTTGTAATGGAAAATATGATATTGAGTCTATGTGACAAATAAAATTACTTTGTACCTTCACGATGACCCTTAAATGTGAAATATGATTGAAAATTTGGTTGTGAGCCTTATTGACCCTTAGATGCAAAATATGATATGCTTAGATGATACCAAATGTGATATATGATATTGAGTCGAAGGCTATAATATTGAGTCTATGTGACTATGAAATTGGAATGATTATTTCGTGCCTTCTCGATGACCCTTAGATGTGAAATTTGATTGAAAATGTGGTTTTGAACATAATTAACCCTTAGATGCAAATTATGATGATGCTTAGATTCAATTGACCCTTAGATGCAAATTATGATGGTGCTTGATTCAAATTCACTTGGTGTTCCTTTTTCAATTTTTTTTTTCTTTCTTGCATTTTATTATTGAGGTTTATTGTTTTATGAGACCAAATAGATTATTTATAATATGATTGGAAATTTGATTGAGATGATTTCACCCTTTAGGACATTTAATGCTTGAATGAAAAATTAGATTATTTAGAAGGACGATATTGTACATCGTTATCGTTGACCCTTAAATGAAAAATATGATGATGCTTCGGTAATCTTAAATGTGATATATGATATTGAGTCTAAGACTCTAATGATATAGTGCACCGTTGTCCCTAGCGTTGGAAGGATTATTTTATTCCTTCTCGATGACCTTTAGATGTGAAATATGATTGAAAATGTGGTTTTGAGCCTTATTAATTGACCCTTGGATGCAAAATATGATATGCTTAGAGGATACCAAAAAGGATATATGGTATTGAGTCTAATACTCTAATGATATTGTGTCCCGTTTTCCCTAGTATGTAAAATATGATTGTTTTGTAATTCAATTACCCTAAAATGCAAAATATGATATTGAGTCTATATGACTAATAAAATGAAAGGATTATTTTGTGCCTTCTCAATTACCCTTAGATGTGAAATATGATTGAAAATGTGGTTTTGAGCCTCATTGATCCTTAGATGCAAAATATGATGATAATTTTATGATCCGAAATTTGATATATGGTATTGAGTCTAAAACTCTAATGATATTGTGCCTTGTTGTCCATAACATGTGAAATATGATATTGAGTCTATGTGACTAATAAATTAGATGGATTATTTTGTGCCTCCTCGAAGACCCTTAGATGTGAAATATGATTGGAAAAGTGGTTTTGAGCCTCATTGATCCTTAGATGCAAAATATGATGATACTTCGATGATTCGAAATTTGGTATATGGTATTGAGTCTAATACTCTAATGATATTGTGTCCCATTTTCCCTAGTATGCAAAATATGATTGTTTTGTAATTCAATTACCCTGAAATGCAAAATATGATATTGAGTCTCTTAAAATGAAAGGATTATTTTGTGCCTTCTCAATTACCCTTAGATGTGAAATATGATTGAAAATGTGGTTTTGGGCCTCATTGACCCTTAGATGCAAAATATGATATGCTTAAATGATATTAAATATGATATTGAGTCCAAAACTCTAATGATATTGTGACCTACTGCTCCTAGCATGCGAAATATGATTATTTGTGATTCGATACCCTAAAATGCAAAATATGATATTGAGTCTATGTGACTAATAAATGAGATGGATTATTTTGTGTTCCCGATGACCCTTGGATGTGAAATATAATTGGAAAAATGGTTTTGAGCCTCATTGATCCTTAGATGCAAAATATGATGATACTTTGATGATCCGAAATTTGATATATGGTATTGAGTCTAAAACTCTAATGAATTGTGCCCTGTTGTCCCTAGCATGCGAAATATGATTGTTTTATAATCCAATGACCCTGAAATGCAAAATATGATATTGAGTCTATGTGACTAATAAAATGGAAGGATTATTTTGTGCCTTCTCGATGACCCTTAGATGTGAAATATGATTGAAAATGTGGTTTTGAACATAATTGACCCTTAGATGCAAATTATGATGATGCTTAGATCTAATTGACCCTTAGATGCAAATTATGATGATGCTTGATTCAAATTCACTTCTTGGTGTTCCTTTTTCAATCCTTTTTTTCTTGCATTTTATTATCGAGGTTTATTGTTTTATGAGACCAAATAGATTATTTAGAGTATGATTGGAAATTTGATTGAGATGATCTCACCCTCTAGGACATTAAGTTTATATAATTCGAAATTAGATTATTTAGAAGGATGATATTGTACATCGTTATCGTTGACCCTTAAATGCTAACGTTATCGTTGACCCTTAAATGAAAATTATGATGATCCTTCGGTAATCCGAAATGTGAGATATGATATTAAGTCTTCTCGATGACCCTTCTAGATGGAAAATATGATGATACTTCGATGATCCGAAATTTGATATAAGGTATTGAGTTTATGACTCCAATAATAATGTGTCTCGTTTTCCCTTGCATGCGAAATATGATTGTTTTGTAATTCAATGACCCTGAAATGCAAAATGTGATATTGAGTCTATATGAATAATTAAATGGAAGGATTATTTAGTGCCTTCTCAATGACCCTTAGATGTGAAATATGATTGGAAATATGGTTTTGAGCCTCATTGACCCTTAGATGCAAAATATGATATGCTTAAATGATAAATGTGATATATGATATTGGGTCTAAGACTCTAATGATATTGTGACATGTTGTTCCTAGCATGTAAAATATGATATTGAGTCTATGTGACTAATAAATTAGATGGATTATTTTGTGTCTCCTCGATAACCCTTAGATGTGAAATATGATTGGAAAAGTGATTTTGAGCCTAATTGATCCTTAGATGGAAAATATGATGATACTTCGATGATCCGAAATTTGATATAAGGTATTGAGTTTATGACTCTAATAATAATTTATCCCGTTTTCCCTTGCATGCGAAATATGGTTGTTTTGTAATTCAATGACCCTGAAATGCAAAATATGATATTTAGTCTATATGAATAATTAAATGGAATGATTATTTTGTGCCTTCTCAATAACCCTTAGATGTGAAATATGATTGGAAATGTGGTTTTGAGCCTCATTGACCCTTAGATGCAAAATATGTTATGCTTAGATGATATTAAATGTGATATATGATATAGTGTAATACCCTAATGATGTTGTGTTGCGTTGTCCCTAGCATGCGAAATATGATTGTTTTGTAATTCAACGACCCTGAAATGCAAAATATGATCTTGAGTCTCTGTGACTAATAAAATGGATGGATTATTTTGTGTCTTCTCGATGACCATTAGATGTGAAATATGATCGAAAATTTGGTTTTGAGCCTCATTGACCCTTAGATGCAAAATATGATATGCTTAGATGATACCAAATGTGATATATGAAATTGAGTCGAAGGCTCTAATGATATTGTGCCGCGTTGTCCCTAGCATGCGAAATATGATTATTTTGTGATTTGATGACCCTGAAATGCAAAATATGTTATTGAGTTTATGTGACCAATAAATTGGAAGGATTATTTTGTGTCTTCTCGATGACCCTTAGATGTGAAATTTGATTGAAAATGTGGTTTTGAACATAATTGACCCTTAGATGCAAATTATGATGATGTTTAGATCTAATTGACCCTTATATGCAAATTATGATGATGCTTGATTCAAATTCACTTCTTGGTGTCCTTTTTCAATTCTTTTTTTTTCTTGCATTTTATTATTGAGGTTTATTGTTTTATGAGACCAAATACATTATTTACAGTATGATTGGAAATTTGATTGAGATGACTTCACCCTTTAGGACATTTAATGCTTGAATGAAAACTATCATATTAAGTTTATATGATTCGAAATTAGATTATTTAATGCTTGTATAATAATTACTGGATTGAAACGTAACTTAGTTAAATAGAAATTAAGCGGTAGTTCGAAAATCCAGTTTTCCCCCGCACATCCACGCTTCATGTATCACATTCAATCACAGTTTTCTCCTTGAGTACCTAAAATGTTAGCTGCAAGGGTCAATATTCCTAAACAACAAATACAATCATATAGAACATAAATATTATTTTATTTATGTACTATAGTTTTTATCTCTTATTAGATAAGGATTCTACCACTAACATGCTTTATGATTCTATGACATACATGATTGTACTGGAATATAAGCCCTTCCTTACCTTTGAAAGATTTCCTTTCCGACGACGTTGATTTTGGAGATTCTACTACTAATCGCTCGATCAACGGTTTAAGGCTTCTCTATAGGGATGACAATTGATCTATATCCAGGGGGTACCTGCAAAAAATACCTACAACGGGTAGGGTAAAAATCCGCATTTTGGATTCGGGCATGAGTATGTGTAATTACCCACAAAATTGAGTGGGTATGGGTACCTTAGTACCCACCCCGCGTACCCGCACCCATACCCACATAGTATATATTTATTTATTTTAATTATATTATTATAAAATAATTATATAATAATATGTGTAAATCAATTTTAAAAAATACGACATAATTATATTATTACACATTTTTAATAAATATATTTATTTATAACATAATGCAAATATCTCAACGGAGAAATGAACTTTATGAATCAACATTACAAATTTTGAATTTTTTTAATTAGATTAAAATGATATAATATTTTATAATTGATAAATTTATTTTTAGCAAAAATGCGGGTATCGGGTACGGGTACGGGTATGTGTATTTAGGTACCCATAGAGTATGGGTACGGGGAAAAAAATATCACCCACGCGGGTATGGGGATTGATACATGTATTTTTTCAAACTGCGGGTACGAGGATGGAGACTATAGTACTCTATCCATACTCTACCAATTATCATCCATACTTCTCTACAGCTATGAGTTTGCAAGTTTGCAACATTTTTTACAACTTACTCCCTTTGAATTTTTTGAAATTGTCTAGACCAATTATCCATTCAATCGGTGGACCGGTCTAAATTTAAAATATTAAATATTACTGTTAACTTTTGTGTTTATTTTGAATTTATTCTTGATTTAGCTAACTTATATGTAAAAAATAAAAAATATATATATATGTTAATTTATGTTAACTTAGATGAATTGATAGCCCGTGTTTGGCACGGGTCTCACACTAGTTTTATACATATCACACATTTCTTTCTGTTATTCTATGTTTAGTATCTCCATGGCTTGTACGGTAAATTAAGGGTTTAATAAGATATAGAAAGAATTCAAAATAAAGAGAAAGTTTGGAAAAGGAAATAAGTATCTAGTCAACCAAAATTAAGAGAGTTAATGGGATAACTCTGACGGTTACTTATGAATCACCTCTTAACCTCTCCATGTTAGGCACACATATCTTTAGGGTCCGTTTGATCTGCAAAATGAAAGTACTGGACAGAACAGTACAAGACAGTACAAGGCAGAACAACACAGGACAAACATTTACGATATTAAACAAATTTTGTCTTGTATGATATTTGATGGAAAAAATGTTATTTTGGTGATTTAGAAAAGTTGTGCTGAGGACAAAAAGTTGTCCCATGGTTCAGTGGGGGACAAGAATATCTGATTTTGTCCAGTCCCTTGACCCCCAGTTTGTCCAGTACCAGTGACAGTTTTCAAATCAAACACAGTACAACAGAAGTTGTCCTGTCCAGTCCCCTGTTTTTTAGCAGATCAAACGCACCCTTAGTTCATGCCATTAGAAGATTTGACCAAAGAAGACAAGACCATCATTGAAATTGATTACACATTCATTCACTTAAATTACCATTTTTCAATTGGTTATACATTATGTTACAAAATGATCATTCCTTCTTTGCATTATGCCTCACGCCACTATTTATTTTTCCCCACATATTTAATTCCAATCTAATGGCCTTCAATATGATAATAACTATTTAATTGCCATTTGATGTTTTTCTAATTAGTCATTATTTCTTTAACCTCAAATATCTCTTACTAGCCTTTATTTTGTGGGATTTACGGCTAAGACTCCTAAGAGCCAAGATGATATATAAAGCCAATTTATATATTAAGAGAAAGGGGAGTAATCCTTTTTACTGGTACGATCAGACCTATATGCCTAGTGGCTGTCGAGTCATTCTTAAGTTGTTTTCCAAACACAATACTAGCCTCCTTTGTCATCTCAAATGATCATCATGCATAAGCTTCATTCTCCGCCAGTTCAATTGGTGTAAGTTCTCTTTGATGAGTCTCTCTATTCTATTTTCTATTTGTTCTTGAAAACTCCAATAATAGTGTTAGGAAATAACAACACTAAAGAAGAAAAATAAACACAATCACAACACAAGAAAATAATGTGGAAACTCCAAACCGGAGAAAAAACCACAAACAGTTGTCTAAACCGACAACTAGAGAATTATCACTATGTGAAAATTATTACAACACATAGACTTCTCTCACTCTCACCCCAATGCCCCAATACAACCACACTCTCACAAAGCAAATATTTAAACTAAGAGTCAGATATAAGCTTAAAGTGCTACTGACCGGTGCAATTACAAACAAAGAACTTAGGTTCTATATATAGCCTTGGTTTTCCCCTTGCTTCACCATTCTAAGCAATGTGGGACTTTTACAATAGCTAATTTTTAACCTCCTTCTTTATTTAAGAAACTAGGCAATGTGGGACTTAACAATCAACCCCAACAAATAGTCCATTTTTGTTTTTCCTAGAGCTGTCGCCATAGAACTGCGACTGCGTCTTCGTTAACTGTTAGACCGTGCTTAATTTTGGACAGTGGGTTCGCGACATGTGACTATTCATTTTCAACCGTCGGATTATCAAAACGAACTCTTTAGTTAGAGATATCATACGTACATTGTAGCTACGAAAATGATGAGTTGTGCTAGGAATGGAAAGCGGCTAAGGTAAGGGTTTTTTCCCCATACATTCATATTACGTAGGGATTATGTTATGAGATAGTAGTAGGACATTTGTCTTTTAGAAGATATTAATTAAAAAGAAACTAATTGAAAGAAATTATATCTACGACTCCTTTCGATGTTGTTGTTGTAGTTATTGTGATTGCTAATTATTGTTATTGTTGTTGTTGCTGTCAATTGTTGTTGATTCTAAGTTGTTGTCTCTTAGTGATTAAATAAAAGAAGTTGTTTGTTGGTGTTGTCTTTTAAGCCGTTAATTATTGGTGTTGTGCTTTAAACCGTTGATTGTTGGTGTTGTCCTTATAGCTGTTGGTTTTGGTGTTGTTGAATTGTTGTTTGGCTGAGTTTAGGTGTCGTCTCAGTATGCTCATGCATCCATACATGTGTCAGTCCCCGTGTTGATAATTCAGTGTTGATAAATTGGTGTTGATAATTCTGTGTTGATAAATCGGTGTTGATAAATCGGTGTTGATAATTCTGTGTTGATAAATTGGTGTTGAATCGGTGTTGAATTAGTACCACATGCATGCATGCATTTAGCGAGTCTAGGCGCATTGCATGCATTTTATTGAAGTTGTGTTTTATCTATTGGGTGTGTTCTTGTGTCTTAAATGCTCTCATGTGTACAATTTGTTAATTGTGAGTTGTGTTGTTGTATCCCTTTGGTGATGTTCTAATGTGTTTTTGTATATGATTGATTATGATATCCGCCTAATTTTTGGAAAATAATTAATTATATATTTTTCTAAAATCTTTTGATTGGTGAAGTGTTTTGTTATTATTTTATGATATTTTTCTTACATTGAGTATGATTTAATTTGGATAAGGAAATTGACCCTCACAATTAACATTTTAGGTACTCAAGGAGATGATTGTTTGATGATTTGACTCGAAGCGTGTATGGGGCAAAAAATGGGTTTTTGTAAATTGAAACTTCATGTAACGAATGGTCCGTTGAGACACTCGTTTTATTTTAATTATTTTGTAAATAAAGTTTTTTTTATGAATTTTTTATTATTAAAAATACGGGTTGTTACACCTATGACCGTCTTCTCAAAGCTCGACTAAAGGTTGAGTGCACGTATATTAAAGCATAAATATATAGAAAACAACATTAAATCGTAAAATATTATTAACTTATCGACCGATTATATATTTTTACCAAATATTCATTAGGGAGTTCATCTTCTCCACCTAAGCCTAAAAGTAACCTGTGCTATTAATCTGCATTAATTAAATTACAAGAATCTAAAAATACATACCAATGGCTAGATGTCTTGCTGAGGAAGTTACCTCTCCCTTGATGAGGGAAAGTTCTTCCCGTAGAGAGCGCATCTGCCCTCCTTGCTCCTCCTCACTCTAGAGAGAAGTATCTTTCTCGGAGTTTCTAAATTGTTGAATGAGTCTAAAATTTATGAATGAGAAATAATGAGTGAGAGGAGCTCTATTTATAGTTTTCTCATTGAGCTTTAGCGAGCCAACGTGGCACGATATGCACCATCGTGGCCACGATGGAGTTAGATTTACTTCAAAAATACGAAGATTTGCTTCAGCTTCCTTGGGCGTTAAGTAGTCCCATCGTGGCCACGATGAGATACGAAGATTTGCTTCAGCTTCCTTGGGCGTTAAGTAGTCCCATCGTGGCTACGATGGGAGTCATTGTTGCCACGATGGACTTGCTGAATTTCTCCATTTTTGCTCTCTTTTTGGCAGGTTTTTTATCTTGTCTTCTTTTTTGTCGTAGCTTCGATTATTCAGACTTTTGCTCTGTAATTGGTCTTCAAAGTCCTAATTTGCGACTAGATTAACTACTAAAAATACTACCTAAATTCCTGTCATCAGCACTCATGGCTCGAGTAGAAGCTCCTGGTACAAAATTTGACTCAGATTCTGAAGACGAATTTTTTAAATTTACTCGTCTTGAATTAGAATTATCTTTAAGTGGAATATTAGAAAATAATCATAAACTTAATATTAAGTTAAAAATGTAAAACAAGCACTTGTAACTAAAAGTGAAGAAAATGATAAAATTCTAAAAGATAATGCTAATCTCAAAGAAAAGATTATAAGTTTAGAAAAATAAAATCTTAGTCTTAGAAACAAAAATGTTGAATTAAAAATTAGGACAGAGCCCCCAAGGACATCTGATTGTGTGTCCAAGAACTATGAAACAACGTTTTAAAAGTTTTTAACAAACAACATAAATAGAAGTAAGATGGCCTTCATGATCTATGGAGTTAGTAAAAATGGTAAGAGGGGAATTGGTTATGTTGAACCAAGAAATCCCATCATAAAACCAAAAGAAAATATGATAAAACCTAAAATACTTTATTCGCATTTTACTTATAGTTATATATAACCATAAAAAAGAACTCAAATCATAAAGCCAATGTTCAAAAACCCTATGGCAAAACTAATAAAGAACCCAAAAGGATACGAGTTCCTAAAGATAAGATAATATATCTCTCATGGAATCATCAATTGAGGAAAGGGATTTTTTTTTTTTTTTGAAATAATTGAGGAAAGGGATTTTTAATCGTAAGGTTTTGGGGGTTTCCTGATGACGGAGGATGAGTAGAAAAGAGAAACAATTATAATAAGCCCTTTGTGGGTTTTATTCGGATGGTTTGCACTATAAGAAATATGATTTTTGGTAGCGATAAATGTCGCTGCGAAAAATACAAAGTTGCTGCAAAATGTGATTTTCACTGTGAAAAAATTGTCACTGCATGTCATTGGCATAAGTGTCGTTGTGAAAAGTTTTGCAATGACAATTAATGTCGTTGCATTAACTAGTGTTTTGCAGCAACAATTAATGTCGCTGGCATAAATAGTGTTTTTCAGCAACAATTAATGTCACAACCATAACTAGTGTTTTTTGCGACAACTATTTTTGTCGCTGGCAAAAAATGTGTTTTTCCCAACGAAATTTTTTTTGTTGCATATCGTTGCCATAAGTGTCATTGCAAAATGTTTTGGTCGCTGACATAACTAGTGTTTGATAATAATTCAAATATATTAGAAATTAATTTTCAATATGAACCATTGATTATAAGTTATGTTTCTCGTTCAATTTTTTTTCCTTTAATCAGCCAATTTTATTTATGAAAAAAATTCAAATTCAAATACAAATACAAAGAACCAAAATACAAATCACAACTATTTTAGATCGTAACAAAACCAAGTGGCCATTCACATAATATCAAAACACTAAACTAACAACTAGGCCAACAACAAGAAGCTAGAAAACACAAAAGATATTGTGAATTCGTTGATAAAATCACACCAATGAAATTTGATGTGTGGAGCAAATTAACCAAGTAACCAAATTAAAGTTGATAGAGATGATGAAAGTAAATAATCCAAAACGAAAGAGAAGAACACAATAATATTGTTTACCCAGTTCGTTGTTAATGAACCTAATTTGGGGGAGAGAGCAGCTCTCCGTTCCACTATGATCAAATAAGAATCTTTACAAGGAATTCCCAGTTGGGTTACAAGTATTAATCCTAATACTACCCAAATCCCGAATCCCTTCCCTTGATGAAAAGACTCAATTTGACCTAGCTACCCAAGGTGAACCAAGGATGATTCGCCCAAACCCCTAGAATTATACCAAAAATGAATTCTCTAAAACTCTAGTGTGGCAAACCCTAATCCTAATTGCTTTCAACCTTTTGCTCTCTTTGCTCTCTCACCAAAATGTGAAACTATTGTTGTGTATATATAGATCCCAACCTACTTGTCTTGCACTCCAAGACACAACTTTATGAACTATAACTTGCTAACCAAGATTGCAAGTCTTGCACTCGAAGACATATCCTTGTGGCCCAAGTGTCTTGCCAAACAAAAAAAGAAAAAATCTTGCATTAATTTTTTCTTGAGAAACAAGTAGCTTAATAATTTTGAGTCACACACAACAATTCTCCACCTTGACTCTAAATTAGTGGTGATGTCAATTTACCATCAACCACCGTGTTGCTCTCTCCATCTTGAATCTTATATCCAAGATCACCGGCCAAGTCCAAGTTCCACTTGAACCTTGACCTAGGCACCATCCTCCACTTGCTTACCACAAGCTGTACCTCCCCTTCATCCCTCAGAATGCCTTCCGCCCTCATGAAGATATTGTCTCCCACTACCATAGGATGTTTGGTAGCACCCACAAGATTCACCATCCCCTCTTCGACCCCCGGAGTGAACCGCTCCATACTCTCGAAGAAAAGCTTGCCTCCAATTGTCCTTGAAATTTTAGGACAACCCTACAAGCTCCACCGTACCCTCTTCAACCCCGGATTTTCATGTTCGTCCTCCTGAAGAATTGCTTGCCTCCGACTATTCTTGGAATTTTAGAATAGCCCTACAAGCCTCACCACCCTTCGACCCCCGGAATGCCTTCCGTACTCTCGAAGTCTTGCTTGACTCCAAACCAACCTTGGAATTTTAGGTGGTTCCACAAGATGCAACATCAAACTCTCCTTGCATCCAACTACCTCTAGCAGTCTCACAAGTTACCAAGTCTGATCACTGTTGCTTTCAATTGCCTCCCTAAAGATCTTCCAGGTTTTGCACTTCTTCAGCCACAATTGAAACAAACCCCACAAGGTCTTCATAGCCGTACCACTTCGGTGCAACACTGCCACTTTCCTCCCTATCTCCTACTAGATAACCAAGAGCTAATGTTGTTTCTCTTCCTATAGTCCCACTATCGGAAGCCTCCACCTCAAGATGAAACTCCTCCACCTTAAAGTGAAATTCTTCCACCAAAGTCTCAAATCGGGTACTTTCCCTATGAACTCCACCTTGCAATTTGCAAAACCATTCAAACTGTGCTTCTACCTTCAACGCCTCTACACTTGTTTTGAATTTACACCACCCTCATCTTCACCTTCCACAACCTGTACCCTTCAAACCCATGGTACTTGATATCGACTGATCCCCTTGCCCCACGGTGGGCGCCAATTGTTGTGAATTCGACGATAAACTCACAACAATAATAAACTGATGTGTGGGGCAAGCGTAACAAGCAACCAAATAATGAACGGGATATAAACGATGATGCAATAATTCAAGGCAATAAACAACGGAAGATAAAGAACACGATAACATTGTTTACCCAGTTCGGTGTTAATGAACCTAATCTGGGGGAGAGAGCAACTCTCCGTTCCACTATGATCAAATAAGAATCTTTACAAGGAATTCCCATTTGGGTTACATGTATTAATCCTAATACTACCCAAATCATGAATCCCTTCCCGTGATGAAGAGACTCAATTTGACCTAGCTACCCAAGGTGAACCAAGGATGATTCGCCCAAACCCCTAGAATTGTACCAAGAATGAATTCTCTAAAACTCTAGTGTGGCAAACCCTAATCCTAATTGCTTTCAACCTTTTGCTCTCTTTGCTCTCTCACCAAAATGTGAAACTATTGTTGTGTATATATAGATCCCAACCTACTTGTCTTGCACTCCAAGACACAACTTTATGAACTATAACTTGCTAACCAAGATTGCAAGTCTTGCACTCCAAGACATATCCTTGTGGCCCAAGTGTCTTGCCAAACAAGAAAAGAAAAAATCTTGCATTAATTTTTTCTTGAGAAACAAGTAGCTTAATAATTTTGAGTCACACACAACAAAAGAGAAGCACTATTTTGAATGTCTATCAAACACAAAAGAACACCACAAAAATTACTAAGACACCGATGGCTTGATCGCTTGCCCCACTCTATTTTTCTCCATTGTTCATCATCTTCTTTCATAGTCTTCACACTTTTCTTGAATTGCGTTAGTATTCTTCAAAATAAGCTTTCTAATATTAGATGCCTTCTCGTTGTAACGTTTATTTTTATTGAAATTACACTCAACTTTTAATGATGTTATGTTTGGAACAAAGTGAGAGAAGTGATTTTGAAAGGGCAAATTATATAAGTTGATAAATAACGATGACATGATGGAGAACTTGACCGGTTAAATTTTGGAGAGATCAAGTGATTAAATTTTGAGCAATGAACAAAAGAGAAAGAAGAGCGTTGGATGAATAGTAATCTATGGTATAAAAAGTTTGCAATATATGATTCAAGTGAATGAATTTATAGCTATTATTATTAAATAGATTTTATTAATTAACAAATATTCCAAAATACATGGGAAATAAAACAATGGATTATCTTTACTCAATTAATCGTCACACTACATGATTATCTCAATAGTGGTAGTGGATATGTATGGCGTGGTACCGTCGAATTTTGAAGAAAAGAAAACAAACCACTATTTTTTTAATCCAAATAAACTTAATTTAATTCAAGAATGAAATATAATATAATAAAATATCAATTATTACTTATAAAAAAAAAAGACCAACGTCCAAAATCTCACAACATGCTAAATTGCTAATGCTAACTATGTGAAACCGTGGTGTTCCAAAATGAAAAAAAAAAACTATGTGAAACTGTTGGTCACTAATATATGTGATCACTCACAAGCTCATTATATCTTACTGTAATAAAATTGATAATCCATTATGTTTACTAATTTGTCCTTATCAGTTTTAATAATATTCTAAATTTTGTACCCTTCATTGTAATTTTAATCTATTTTTTGGTAGGATTGTAATTCTAATCTATTAACAATATATGTATAAAAAAATAGGAAGAAAAAAAAACAATAAAGCTTATAGGAAGTTTGGTAAAAACAAAAATATAGAAAAAAACAAATAATAAAAAGATTATATATGAATCTATGCATAAAAATAGGAATAAAACAATAAAAATTTGGTATTTTATTTTATGTATAAAACAAATTATGTATATTGAAATTGCTCAAAAAAAAATTAATATATTCATTGACAAATTATGTTGTTGGTATAATTATATGATTTTTCAAAAACATTATAATGTTGCCTTCAAAAAAGAGATACAAAACATAAAAATAGGGAGAAAAAAATTAAGTTAACAGAAATCTACGCAAAAAAATGAAAACTACAATAAAAGATATGCATCAAAAAAATAGTAACTGTGTGGTTTCCCCGCGACTTTACAAGGTTGTTGCAAAAAATCTATAGTATTAGCGGGAAAAATAGTTCTTGTTGGGATAAATAATTTTTGCCAGCGATAATATAATTGTTGAGAAAAAAACTAACTTATAACAACAATTAAAATTTGTTGCTGCTATACGTATATTTTTGTCAACAATTTAAATGTCGATGCGAAAAAGTTGTTGCCAAAAATCATATTTCTTGTAGTGTTAGAACAAGAAAAACACACATGCAATGGCTTCACTAGAAGAATTAAGAGGATTGAGTTAACCATAGAGAAAGGAAGAGTTCGATCACACTGAAGGAAGGAGGGGAAGGATTTGATGAGATTAGCTTTTTTATATGTCTTAGTGAGATGATTGTGAAATGAAAATTATACATGCAAAGCTTCAGAGGTAGTAAAAATGGAGGATTTCGAATTCTTTTTAGTCATGAGAGTTGAAAAGGTGTTGTTGTTGTTATGTACGAGAGAGAGAAAGTTGAGAGAGTGAAAGAGGTGAGGCGCGGGAGAGAGAAAGAGAGGAAATAACTGTTTGTTGTTCTTGTCCTTGATGAAATAAGCATAGGAAGGTTTTAATAAGAAGTTGTGGGTCTCACTTGGTACTTTGTTTTCTTTTCATTGTTTAAGCTAAATTACTCTAGTATTTCCACCACAATAATTTGGCAAAAATTTATCCAAATTATATCTTTGATTATTATTACTCCTAATAATTAAAGTTTTGAGTATTTCTATGACCGACCTGAGCTCCAACATCCAAATATGGTTTTTTTATGATGATGGCAGTGACAACATGGTGTGTTTGGTCAGAATGGACGTTTTATTTCTTCATTGTCTCTGTGCTTCTCTTCTTTGTAGTATTACTTACTCTAATATTCATTCATTCATTCATTCATTCACCAATTTACTGTACTAGTACTTCCTCTTATTAAGGGTAGTAGTACATTTTTCATTGATACTACTCTCTCACTCTCAGCTTTCATTACTTACACACACATAAGACATTAATACTACTCTCTTACTCCTAGTTTTCATTGCTTACACACACATAAGATTGACTTCTTTTGTGAGCAACTTTTTTTATAGGCTTTTTAAACACTTGTATTTAAAAAATTACATGCAAAAAAGCAAAGGGAGACCGGTGAGAAAGGTTCATTTTTTGACCAAATTAAGAACAATATATTTCCCATCTAGGCTATTTCTTTCAAGACTTTAAATATATGATATTCCTAATGATCATGGTTGCTTACTTGCCTTAACATTTCGCAAATTAAAGATTAAAAAGGAAAAATAGTCTTGTACCAAGAAAGAAGGCAAAATGGCCGTGTTTCATGTGATTACATTACAAATTCGTTTTATATATTACTATTAGTATTGTTCAATCTTATTTTTCTTTGATTAAGTATATAAAATAATAACCAACAATGAATTGTTTTAAGACTAGTTACAATGGTGGTGTTGAAAAAAAAAATTAAGTAGTTGAAATGGTCCAATGGTATGCTGAAAGGGTAGTTGAAAATGATGTGAATTTTTTGTGTTGAATCCACTCAACATGTTGAAAGAGGAGGGGGTGGGCCACTTTAATACACTTGGCAACATCTTATTTGTTGTGTTGATTTTTAAATTTTTATATCCTAGTTATTTGGGGTCAATTATTTCATAGCAAAATTAATTTTTTATTTTTTCACCAAAATTCATCATTTATTTTTGTCTATAAATAGACACTTGGTTCATTTGATTTGTACACAAAAAACGATATTTCTCCCTCTAATTTTCTATTTAGCCTCCAATAAACTCTTGTTTGTAGCTCTAAACATTTTTTAGTGAAATGAATCCCAACAATAACCCTTTTAACACCCAAAATTCTACTAATAACCCTTTCAACTACCAAAATCCCAACAACTATAAATTTCAAATACATTATTAAATTAGAAAAAAAAAAAAATTATTTAACTCTTAATATATTTTTTTGACAGATATTTAACTCTTAGTTATTTTAATTTAATTTATAACGATTATTAAATTAAAAACATAAAAGAAAATAAGAATATGAAATAAAAGTGGTGGGGTAGGGTGTTGAATTTTATTAAACAAAACCATTGTAGTGGGTAAAAATTGAAGTGTGCTGAATTATTTGATGAAAGAGAGAGAATAAAAAAAAAAGGTGTTGAATTTTATAACCATTGTACATAGTTTAAGGCTTATTACAATGGGGGTGTTAAAAAAGTTTTCAATTATTGAATGTGTACAATGAGGTGTTGAATTGGTAGTTGAAACTGATGTGGATAAGATTGGGTTGAATGTTTTCAACCGTTGAAAGCATAAGTGGGTGGGGGAGGAAGTGGGTCCCCTTCCTACACATGACAACATCTTATTGGTTGCTGTGATATTCAGATTTTTATCTCATCCTAATTATTTGGGTCAATTATTTTATAGTAAATTTTTTTTTCACCAAAATTCATCATTTTTTTGTCTATAAATAGATATTTGATTTGGACACAGAAAAAAAAAGACTTTTCTCCCTCTAATTTTTCTATTTAGCTTCAAATAAATTCTTGTTTGTAGCTCTAAACATCTTTTTAGTGAAATGGATCTCAACAATAACCCTTTTAAAACCCAAAATTCTACTAATTACTCTTTCAAGTTTCAACTACCCAAATCCCAACAACTATAGATTTCAAAATGAATCTTCCAACCAACGAGTTCCTCTAAATATACCAAATTATGGATTTCCTCCAAATTTCATCATGCCGTCATCTAATCAAAATTATCGTCCACATTATGGATCAACGATGCCTTATTCATCTCAAGCACCCCTTATTATTCTTCTACTCCAATGGGAAATGAAAATGTTTTGAATGTTGGACTTCATGAGTTTCATGAATTTTCAACACAAATGGCTCTTGGTAGCATGAGCGGTGGTCATGAAACCACTCCAAATGCAAAGGATTCAACTCATGCTCGTTGGAAAAGCCCCAATTGGACCACTGATCAAAATTTGGTTCTAATTGGTGGATGGATTAAATTTGGAACAGACAATGTTGTTGGGAGAAATCAAAAAGTGATTTATATTGGGGTAAAATTACTGATTATTGTAACGAGCATTTCTCATTTGATCCTCCCCATGATGGAGTTGCGTGCAGAAATCATTACAACTACATGAACAAAATAGTTAATAAATGGACTGACGCTTATGATAACGCTAAGTGTATGCAACAAAGCGGGTGGTCGGAGAATGATGTATTGGCAAAAGCGCATGAATTATATTCAAGTGGTAAGAGAGGACATTTCAGTTTAATGTCAGAATGCTCGTTGTCCGTGATCAACCACATTATGGTAGTCAGATAGGAGGAAATATTGGCTCTGGAAGTAGTGAATCTAAGAGAGCCCCCGAGAGTGATGCAAGTGATTCCAACTCCATAGGATCTAGTGCTTGCCCAATGGGTAGGGATGCAACAAAAAAAAAGGGTAAAAAGAAAAGCAAGGGCGCAACCTTGGAATCGGTCAATGAAGAGTAGAATGATTCAAACAATATAAGGAGAAAACGTTGGAACGATTGGACAAAGTAGCCATTAGGCAAGAGGAGGCTAACCGATTGTTGAAAGAAAGTACCGAGGCTAAGAAGATGAAGATGTTTATGAAGCTAAGTTCAAAGGAGCATCTCGATGACCGGAGCAAAGAGCTGTTTGAAAAATTGGGTTTAGTTATGTCTACAGTTTCTACAATAGTTACTAATGCATTAGAAATAACAGTGGAACCTTATAAAATATACAAACCGTTTATTTTAGACCCTTTAGCAATTACTAATGCACTATGAGAAATTCTCATCACCCCACTCTTGCATCATTGGTGGGAGTAGCAATTGCTTCCACCCACTTAGAAACATAATCAACAACAACTAAAATATACAAATTGCCAAAGGATTAAGGAAATGGTCTCATGAAATCAATGACCCAAACATCGAATAATTCAATTTCTAAAATATTTGTTAGAGGAATCTCCTGTCTACTGGAGATATTCCTCATCATTTGACATCTATCACATTGTTTCACAAATTCATAGGAGTCTTTAAACAATGTAGGCAAGTAATATCCAGATTGCAATATCTTAGAAGTAGTTCTCGTGCTTCCAAAGTGCCCATCATAAGGCGCAAAATGACAGTGTGTCAACACCTATCTTGCCTCGTGGTCTGCTACACATTTTCTCAATATTTGGTCAACATATTATTTTATAAAGAAATGGTTCATCTCAGAAATAATCCCTAGCTTGATAAAAGAATTTTTTTCTTTGTTGGGAGTTAAATTCTGGGGGAACAATGTTACTTACCAAATAGTTGACAATGTTAGCATACCAAGGTGTATTGACACCTGTTAGCACAAGTAATTGCTCATCTGAGAATTCTTCCTTAATCACATACCTGTTTTGACTCTAAACTTCATCTGGGAGTCTTGACAGATGATCTGCCACTTGTTTTCAACTCCCTTCTTATCACCGATTTCAAGGACAAATTCTTGTAGCAGCAGAACCCATCTAGTCAGTCTTGGCATATCATCTTTCTTTGCAGTTAGGTACTTGATGGCTGAATGATCAGTGTACACCACTACTTTGGTACCAATTAAGTAAGATCTGAACTTGTCAAAGGCAAGCACCACAGCTAACAGTTCCTTCCCAGTGGTGGTGTAGTTGAGTTGAGCTTCATTGACCCTTCTGCTTGCATAATAGATGGAGTGGAAAGTCTTGTCATATCGTTGTCCCAAAACAACTCCAACAACATAGTCACCGACATCGCACATGAGTTCAAATTGCTTAGACCAGTCAGGTGATACGATAACTGTTAGACTACTTGGCGACCACTTAGAGGGGGGGTGAATAAGTGACTCTTTCTACACAATGAGTTTTTCAAAAATATTTTCGAGTACGCGGAAGTCCACCGGATCGGTAGTCTACTTTGCACCCTTCGATCAAAGGAAAGGTAGTATAAGCCTTGGAGCGTTGAATGATAAAATGAATTAGGATATGTATTGCAATCAATTTACTAAGATAAATCACACAAGTTCCAACAGTTCAAGTTATGCCCAATCACAATTCAAGAAAAGTTCAATTGAATTTTGATGAACACTTACGATCACAAAATTCAATTGATCAATTAATAATAATTCGAAAAGTAAAGAGTGTAAGGAAAGAAGGACACTAGAGATGATTAGGGAGTTCCCCGGCTATCGTGTCGTCCTCGCGGTCGGCCGGGTACGTCTCCCCCCAAATCGTCAAACGGACGATTTGAGCGATGTTTATTAAAAAACGCTTTAGTGCACAATTTACAAAGACTCGAATAAACCTATTGAATCTAATGCAAATTGAGCGATACAACCTCAACACCTCGCGAAGCTTCTACCTCTGATTCCAACGTTCCAATCTTGCGCCGTCTTCGACCCGAAAACCCCCGCAACGAACGTCCAGCTGATTACCTCGCTTCCTCGATGTTGAACCTCCAAGATATTCACAATCTTGAACCCTTGATAAGAACCCAAACCTCCAACGCAATTCAACCCGATCACAATTCTGATTCACCGCGAATTGCACCGAATGTTATCCACCAAATCAACTAAGAACCTTTGATTGATCCCATACTCAATCTTAAATTGGAAGTGATTTGATAGAAGATGATGAACTTGTGTTGAAT
Source organism: Trifolium repens (assembly GCA_030408175.1). Lineage (NCBI taxonomy): Eukaryota > Viridiplantae > Streptophyta > Magnoliopsida > Fabales > Fabaceae > Trifolium > Trifolium repens. Next base: position 25,940,792 of record CP125841.1, on the reverse strand, counting down.
AAGTCTTTGATCCAAAATTTCTCTCAAACTTTGATCAAATGTGTTTTTCAGATGGATTCTCATGCTTACAACAAAAACTCATATTGCTATTTATAGAGAAAATAGAATTGAGCAAATTTAGGCAAAACAGAACAGACTTGTATCGATACATATGAAGGTTTGTATCGATACAAACCCTTTGACCAGCGTTCAAATGTGAAAATTTGACCTATGTATCGATACAAACACGTGTGTGTATCGATACATACATCAGTTTCTTGAAATCTTGACTGATATGTATCGAAGCATGCAAGCATGATTCGATACATCATGCACTCTCTGGTTTTCTGAGAGATATAGGTGTGTATCGATACATGCAAGCATGATTCGATACACAGGTGACTCTCTGCCTCTGAGAGACCACTTTTGTATCGATACAAGTGATATATGTATCGATACAAATTGCACAAAATCAGTCTGAAGTAATTTCAGGACATTTGTATCGATACACATGTATATGTATCGATACATAATACCTAAAAATCAATTTTCCAAAGTTTAAAAATAGTTTTTCGCTGTCAAGTCATTTGTAATGTTGCCAAAATATGTTCTACTCTATTTTCATGTGTTTTGACAATTATTAAAACAAGGGAATGAACTGGTGCACTTACAATAACTAGTGCCGTGACTAAGGCAGTCTTCAGAGTCTCAAGTGCTTTTAGGCGGTCTTCAGTGAAATTAAAGGGAACATCATGCTGTAATAATTGACACATGGGCGTTGTAATCTTTGAAAAATCTTTAATAAACCTCCTATAGAACCCAACATGTCCCAAAAAGCTTCTGACTTCTTTAACATTGGTTGGTGGTGGCAACTTCTCAATAACTTCAATCTTGGCTTGATCCACTTCCAATCACTTCTTTGAAATTCTTTGATCTAGAACAATTCTTTATTGGGTTAATAGGTCTTTACCCCCCTGCAAAGTAGGCGAATTTTGCGTTACCCCCCTGTAATTTTTTTTCTTGAGATTACCCCCCTGCAATTTTTTTTTTTGTTTTACCCCTTTTTGCTGATGTGGCAGGCAAAAAAAACAGAATAACCGATTTAAAAAACAACACTTTTTAAATCGGTTAAACAAAATAACCGATTTAAAAAGTGCATCCAAGGGGGTAAATCAAACAAATAAATTTTGCAGGGGGGTAATCTCAAGAAAAAAAATTACAGGGGGGTAACGCAAAACTCGCCTACTTTGCAGGGGGGTAAAGACCTATTAACCCTTCTTTCTTTAACCATGAAGTGACACTTCTCCCACTTTAGAACCAAATTACTTTCTTCACATCTGATTAGCACTAACTCCAAGTTATCAAGGCATTCTTGAAAAGATTCACCAAAATTATTTACTTATCGGAACACTATAGTTGACTGATGGCACGAATCCCGAAAATGTTGAAAAAAAAATAAAAACAATGTATATTAATAAAAAGTAAGGGTGAAGGGATAAATGACCGTTGAAACTCTATAAATAGAGTCTTTCACCATCATAATTTTCATCAATCTTATAAAGGAACTTTCAAGCAACGTAGAGAGAGATCAAGGAGCTTCAAAGAAGGCTACTCCAAACCATTGGAAGGAATCTTCCAACGTTTTTAAGGTTAGTTTGTATATATGTGTAATTTTCTAATTTCTTTTAGTTAATTACAAATTATGAATAACCAATATCTTTAGGTTAGGTAGTTAACCCCCTTAGTACTATTTGATGTGTAATCTGGTTATTAAATTAAATTTCTTGTAGTTCAATTTATTATTATTTGATTATCTCTATGCTTCATGCTATATTCATAGCTAGATGTACTTTATTATTTGTTTTAAAGAATTTATCTGTGTACGAGAGTAGCTTTTAAAACTCGACCTAAGATAATCAATTAACCAACACCCGCGAACACGCGTAAGGTTATGACAAAATTAGAAAACAATAAAGCTTTACCAGTTTCATTGAACCAACGAACACAAAATTAATGCTTTCATAAATCGACACTTTGCACAAGAGTAATAAGTGTATTTATTGAACAGGGTAACGATGGAAATTAGAGATGACTTACTACTATTTTAGAGTTAGTTTGTCGTGATAACTGATAACTAAATTAATCACAAAATATCTTAGGGTCATGCTAACTAATGCTCCCGGGGCACTAGTTAAGAGTACAAAAAAAGCAACATTTGCATTGAAAACAACAATTTTATTATTTTTCAAACATTGACTATGTAAGTGCACCAGTTCATCCTCATGTTTTAATAATTGTCAAAACACATGAAAATAGAGTAGAACACATTTTGGCAACATTACAAATGACTTGACAGCGAAAAACTATTTTTAAACTTTGAAAAACTGAGTTTTAGGTATTATGTATCGATACATAAACATGTGTATCGATACAAATGTCCTGAAATTGCTTCAGACTGATTTTGTGCAATTTGTATCGATACATCTATCACTTGTATCGATACAAAAGTGATCTCTCAGAGGCAGAGAGTCACCTGTGTATCGAATCATGCTTGCATGTATCGATACACACTCACTTCTCTCAAAAAATCAAAGAATGCATGATGTATCGAATCATGCTTGCATGATTTGATACATATCAGTCAAGATTTCAAGAAACTGATATATGTATCGATACATATACATCTTTGTATCGATACATAGGTCAATATTTTCAATTTGAACGCTGGTCAAAGGGTTTGTATCGATACAAACCATCATTTGTATCGATACACGTATGTTGAATTTTGCCCAAATTTGCTCAATTCTATTCTCTCTTTAAATAGCAATGTGATGTGTCATTGTAATCAGAGGAAACTAGTGTGAAAGATCAGAAAACGCTTTGGGTTGCAAATTGAGTGAGAATTTGAATCAAAGGTTTCATTCAACACAAATTCATCATCTTCATCAAAGGTTGCAATCAAAATTGAAGTTTGAGTATGGGATCAATTCAATAAAGGTTGCATCTTTGTGTGATAACGTTCGATACGGTTCGCGGTGAATCAGAATCGTAGTCGGGTTGGATTGTGTGTTGAAGGTTCTAGTTTCTCTCAAAGGATTCAAGATCGTGCTTGTCTTGAAGGATCGACAACAAGAAACGAATGACTCAGCTGGACGATCGAGTGCGGTTTGGCACGGGTCGGATCGTTGGAATCAGAGGGCGAAGTTTCGTTGTGTGTCGAGGTTTTGTTGCATAGTTTACTTTTTGTCTCGTTATAGGTTTATAAGATTCAATTGTAAACTGTGCACGTGTTGTTAATCATTTTTGATCTATACACTCTCAAATAACCCGTTTGGTTATTTGGGGGGAGACGTACTCGGACAAACGCGTGGACGACGCGAAATCCGGGTAACTCCCTAATCAAATCGTTGTGTGTTTCTCTCTCTCTCTCTCTCAATATTTTACTTGTTATAATTTCATTGATTTTTTGAATCGATTGAATTTTTCATGTTCATATTGGAACATCAAAAATTCAATTGTTATGCTTGATTGTGATTGTGTTTAATTTGATATTGTAACTTGCTTGGGACTGAAATTAGTATATAGTTTATATTCGTATTTTGAACGCTATCGTTTCGAATCTTTTCATCAAACATTCAAAGGCTTATACTACTTTTCTTTTGGTCAATCGGTGCATAGACTACCGATCCGGTGGTTTTCCGTTTGCGCTTGATTGAAACAAATAATTTTTTAAAAACGCAATTGTTTCAAGGTTCACTTATTCAACCCCCCCTTCTAAGTGATAGCCAAGTAGTCTAACAAGTGGCATCAAGAGCCCGGTTCGATTTTAAACGATTAAACCGAGTAATTTGTGCCAATTATTAGAAAACATGGCTTTTGCACCGAAAGGGGCGTATAATAGGGCTCCTATATTCAATGGCGATCACTTTGACTATTGGAAAAGTAGTATGCGTATTCACATCAATTCTTTTGATGGTGAAGTGTGGAATGCTATTGAGAATGGTCCGTTTGTTCCAACTATCACGGATCCTCATGGCATTGTCGACAATAAGCCTATGGCACAATGGACGGATGATGAAAAGAAAAAGGTCAATTACGATGCAAAGGCACAAAACATACTTATTTCATCCCTTGGGATTGAACAATTTTATCATGTGTCGCATTGCTCTACGGCCAAAGAAATGTGGGATACATTAGTCACTCATTTTGAGGGAACTAATGAGGTCAAAATTTCGAAAATAAACACCTTAACTCAAGAATTCGAATTGTTTCATATGCAAGATGGTGAAACCATTGCGGATATGCAACAAAGATTTGTAAAAATTACCAACAAGTTACATGGTCTAGGTAAACCAATCACAAATCAAGATGCTACTAATAAGATTTTGAGATGTCTTAATAGGTCATGGCAACCAAAGGTCACCGCAATCAAAGAAGCGAATGATCTTACAACCTTGAGTCTCACAACCTTATTTGGTAAGCTAACGGAACATGAACAAGTGCTTAATTTGTTGGAAAAGCATGAGAAAAGTGAGAAAAAGGAGAAACAAGCGGATAAAGATAAAGAGAAGGATAAGAGGTCGATTGCTCTTAAGGCCTCCACATCCAAGTCCAAAAAGGTAGAGCAAGAGGAAAGTAGCTTAAGTGATAAAGAGTGGGAAGACTATGAAATGGAAATATTTGTTCGAAGATTTTACAAGTATGCAAAGGTACATGGTATAAAGTTTTCGAAGGAAAATGGTCCCAAGTCACGAAAGCAATCAAGGGATGATATAGAGAATGAGAAGAGCAAGCCTAGTAGAAAGTGTTATGAATGTGGCAAATCCGATCATTTAAAACCAGAATGTCCATTCTATAACAAAAGAAAGGGAAAGTCCTCCGAGAAAAATCACAAAGGTAAAAGAGCTTATGTTGCTTGGGATAGTGCAAGCGAAGATGGATCTAGGTCCAAGAGCTCAAGTGAAGAGGATGAAGAACGCGCTCATGTGGTACTCATGACCGGTTCACCTAGTAAAGGCAAGAAACATCACAAACGTCAAGTAAGTGATTCTAGCTCTATCTCTAATGATAGTCCCTCATATGATGAACTTCAAAACGCTTTTGAAAAACTATATGGTGAAGCCACTAATGCATTTAAGAAATTGGCTAAAAGGAAGAAAGTGATTTCCCTTTTAGAGTCACAAATTGTAAAACTACAAGATGAATTAGAGGCATTAAAACTTACCATGGTTAATTCAAAAGATGATTTTGAAGATGATAATTCATCAAAGCATGATTGTGATTCTTGTTGTATTTGGCAAGGAGAAGTGAAAAACCTTCAAGCCAAATTAGATAAGGCTCATAAGTCATCTAGGAATGATTGTGATGCTTGTTGTGTTTGGCAAGGAGAGGTGAAAACCCTTCAAGCCAAACTAGATGAAGCCCTTGTATCAAAAGTTACTTTTGTGGATATACCAAAGAATTTTAACAAGCCTAAGATTAGGCCTTCTAAAAATGACAAATTTGTTAAAAAAAAATTGAATCCCAAAAGTAAAATTTTGGGTCACACGGATCATTCAAATGTTATATGTTATTATTGTTGTACTAAGGGACATACTATTGCAAAGTGTCAAACAAGAAAAGTTTTGATACCAAAAGGCATAATGCAATGGATTCCTAAGTCCAACATAGTTTGCACTAACCACATAGGACCCAATGAAGATTGGGGACCTCTTTCAAATGTTTAAAGTATTAGGAAAACGTCTTGAACCATTGACGAGAGACACTGACAACAATGGAGTTCAAGACATACAAAGGTGTAAAGGGATGAGAAAAGATTTGACTCAATACTCATGAAAGTTGTGGAGCTTGATCACCTCCTAATGCTTAATACTTAAGGGAAGATTCCTATCTCAACTTTATTCCTTATTCCTTACTTTGCATTTATGTTTTCTTTTGTGTGGTTCTTTGTTCATATACATATATTCCAAATTTAATATGAAATTTGGTACGATATTTGTCTAATCCTCTATTTCCAAAAATTTCGCTCAAAAATATTTATAAGTTTTTGAGTCTCATATGTTTAAAATGGGGATTTGACAAAAATCATTACAATTGCCATATTAAGTTCATACTTGGTTCGTATATGTTTGTTTTGTTCTTATATGTGACTTTGTGTGCATACATAGACATATATTTTCATATGATTAATTTTGTTTGTATGGATAATCATGTTATGTTTATGCATTTGTTGCATTGCTTTGTTTATTTCGTCCCATATTTGGATATGTTACTTGATTCAAATGTCGATGTGTTACGATATTCATGCGTTGGTCTTGGTTTGTTATTCTACATTCCATATTTGTCATGAAATTTTGGTATTCGTCATTGATATATTTTGGCATATCTTTGTATGTATTTATATTGGTTAGGAACTTTTATCATATAAGTGCATTTCAACAAATGTAAGTGCACTATATGACTTTGGATTAAAATTGTTTGAACACGATACTTCTAATAGACTCTCTTCTTCTTTTTGATATTGTCAAATGGGGAGAGATTTGGATGCACAAGCTAAGGATGAATAGCTAAGAGAATCTTGAACATTATCTACTATGACAATCGCATTATGGCATCAACTCAGGGGGAGCGTGCTTATTGTTAGCCTTGGTGTAATTGCGTCTGTATTAGGTATAGGCTTAGCTAGCTTATGCAAAGTTTTGACAATTATCAAAAAAGGGGGAGAATGTAAGTGCACCAGTTCATCCTCATGTTTTAATAATTATCAAAACACATGAAAATAGAGTAGAACACATTTTGGCAACATTACAAATGACTTGACAGCGAAAAACTATTTTTAAACTTTGAAAAACTGAGTTTTAGGTATTATGTATCGATACATAAACATGTGTATCGATACAAATGTCCTGAAATTGCTTCAGACTGATTTTGTGCAATTTGTATCGATACATCTATCACTTGTATCGATACAAAAGTGATCTCTCAGAGGCAGAGAGTCACCTGTGTATCGAATCATGCTTGCATGTATCGATACACACTCACTTCTCTCAAAAAATCAGAGAATGCATGATGTATCGAATCATGCTTGCATGATTTGATACATATCAGTCAAGATTTCAAGAAACTGATATATGTATCGATACATATACATCTTTGTATCGATACATAGGTCAATATTTTCAATTTGAACGCTGGTCAAAGGGTTTGTATCGATACAAACCATCATTTGTATCGATACACGTATGTTGAATTTTGCCCAAATTTGCTCAATTCTATTCTCTCTTTAAATAGCAATGTGATGTGTCATTGTAATCAGAGGAAACTAGTGTGAAAGATCAGAAAACGCTTTGGGTTGCAAATTGAGTGAGAATTTGAATCAAAGGTTTCATTCAACACAAATTCATCATCTTCATCAAAGGTTGCAATCAAAATTGAAGTTTGAGTATGGGATCAATTCAATAAAGGTTGCATCTTTGTGTGATAACGTTCGATACGGTTCGCGGTGAATCAGAATCGTAGTCGGGTTGGATTGTGTGTTGAAGGTTCTAGTTTCTCTCAAAGGATTCAAGATCGTGCTTGTCTTGAAGGATCAACAACAAGAAACGAAGGACTCAGCTGGACGATCGAGTGCGGTTTGGCACGGGTCGGATCGTTGGAATCAGAGGGCGAAGTTTCGTTGTGTGTCGAGGTTTTGTTGCATAGTTTACTTTTTGTCTCGTTATAGGTTTATAAGATTCAATTGTAAACTGTGCACGTGTTGTTAATCATTTTTGATCTATACACTCTCAAATAACCCGTTTGGTTATTTGGGGGGAGACGTACTCGGACAAACGCGTGGACGACGCGAAATCCGGGGAACTCCCTAATCAAATCGTTGTGTGTTTCTCTCTCTCTCTCTCTCAATATTTTACTTGTTATAATTTCATTGATTTTTTGAATCGATTGAATTTTTCATGTTCATATTGGAACATCAAAAATTCAATTGTTATGCTTGATTGTGATTGTGTTTAATTTGATATTGTAACTTGCTTGGGACTGAAATTAGTATATAGTTTATATTCGTATTTTGAACGCTATCGTTTCGAATCTTTTCATCAAACATTCAAAGGCTTATACTACTTTTCTTTTGGTCAATCGGTGCATAGACTACCGATCCGGTGGTTTTCCGTTTGCGCTTGATTGAAACAAATAATTTTTTAAAAACGCAATTGTTTCAAGGTTCACTTATTCAACCCCCCCTTCTAAGTGATAGCCAAGTAGTCTAACAGACTACACAAATTTTAATGTAGTATTACTATTTCAAGTATCCTTAACTAGTGCCCAGAGATACTAGTTAACATTTTCCAATATCTTAGGGTGTGTTTGTTTCGGAGTTATACAATTTATTCCTAGGAATATAAGCAGTGGCGGTGCTCGGACCCTGGCTCAGGGGGTGCAAAATTTTAATCAATATTTTAGTAATTATATATATATATATGTTTTGCAACTATCCATTACGCAGTTTCATATTTTTAATTCGCTTAATAGATAATTAATTATTTATTTATATGTATTGCATTTTAAAAAAAAAAGTATCGATTACATGAGAAATATATCAAATAAAAAGAAATCAAACTATAAAACAGTGCATAAGTATTGATATAGTAACATAAAAAAATACGTAATCTTGTGGTTAGTTTTCTTATTGCTCGATGTTCGTCAATTTTTTCTATTTATCACTTGAGTAAATACAGACCAATAACGAAAAGAAAATTAGCTTTGGGAAAACATTGGTTTCCAAATGCCTAAAATTGAAACTAATTTGTGGATGGTGTAACACTTAACTTGTACAAGATAATTCCAAAGATGCATTTGGACTAAATTACAAACTACAAACAAGCAACCAACAAAGCATACAAATATGTTATTAGAACTTCAATTGAATAATAATCAACCAATTTATCAATATTGAAGTAATATAAAAAGTTCCAAATTAACGTGTGTCCTAAAAACACATATTAAAGAACCTAAAATAAATATTTTGTATTAAAAAATATAATATTTTTACATTTTACTCATGTGTAATTATTTTGGATATATATATATATATATATATATATATATATATATATATATATTTCAATATTGGATTGTTTATTATGTGCCATTAGAGTACATGTCAACATTTATCATATAGTATATAATATACTCCTATATTAAACCTTATTCATGTGCTAGTCTAATAGAGATGTCTTTTCAATTAGCCTACTACTTCTACGACCTGGGTATTGTAACGGTGCAAGTCCAAGTATTGTAATAGTCCAAAGTAAAAAAGCAAGCAAAATAGGACAGATGTTGTAACAGGTAGGTGCAAAGTCAAAAAGTGAGGGGGTTCAAATGGAAAAGAAATAACATTATAGGTGCAAAGTTTTAATGTTCAGGGGGTGCAGATGAACCCCCTCAGACATATGTGGCACCGCCACTGAATAGAAGGTTGGAAATAAATTTACCTATGTTTGTTATAAAGGAATACAAATTTATTCCTTGGAAAAAATTATGCCTAGGAGATTTTTTTTCCCATGAAGAGGGGAGTTTTATTCCCAAGGGATAATGGTGGGAACTTTTATTCCCATGTATATGGTAATCGGTTTTTGTTTTCAAAAGACTATCTTATCCCCCACCAAACTCACTAACCCCATTACATAAGAAAATTTCTTTCCCCACCCACCCTGTCTCTTTTTAACCCCCCTAAAATCCAAATTTACCCCTGAAATTTTAAAAATTTTGAACACCAAAGCTCGGTAAAGGCGTACCGAGAATTTTAAATTTCGCGGTAAACGAAACCCGAGACCTGTTCTTATATACCTGCAGACCTGTCTTTCCCTCTTCATTTGTTCATCTTCTCAAACACACTAACAAAAGTTCCACACGTTTCTCTTGCGCGATTCCGTCCATTGGAGGCTTGAAATCAAGATTGGAACCTTGGCTAACCGTTTCTACACACATTGAAGCTCAAAAACAAGGTAAATTTCAATCTCTACCGTTTAGTTTACGCACACCCACTTTCTAGCTTACTAGGTTTCTGACACTTGATCGCTCGGGTTTTGTCTACCGAGAAGACCTTCGGTAAACGCATACCGAGAAGACCTTCGGTAAACACGTACCGAGAAAGTCTATGTGTGAAATTTTCTGCATAGCTCACTGCACTGGCAGAGCTTTGGTTTGTAATAGCTTAGAAATGGCATAGTTATGGTTTGCAATAGCTTAGAAATGAAGTTAGCTTATGACTCAACATGTTTTGTTTTAATTTGCTTCATTTGTTAAGTAATCATGGTTTGTATTGGCTTATGAACTAACATGACTTAACATGATTAAGATAAGTTTAAGTGAATAATTGTTTGTAACATGACTTATTATTGGTTTGTTTTGTTATTTTGTAGTTATGGCCGACGAATCTAAACCTCCGGACGAGTGCAAAGCCATTGTAGTCAAAGCTCCGGCAATAAATATTGATGTATCTTCTCATTTTGTGACCAAAGAAGCTTTTCAAACAAAAGAGATGTTGCTTAAGTGGGCACGCGACAGAGCAACCCCTTTACGGTTTACAATTGTAGTTGAAAGATCCGACAACGGTAGCGCTAAGAGAAAGCCGTTTATTGTGTTGGGTTGTGAAAGGGGCGGTACATACAAACCGACGGGGAAGAAACCAAAGAAAGATGGGTTGAGATCGAGGAAATGTGGTTGCCCGTTTCGCATCCGAGGCTACTTTCATGTAACTTCAAGGCTATGGAATGTTAGCGTTACTAATGGCACACACAGTCATGAACTTGACAGTGCTCTACAAGGTCATCTAATTGCGGGGCGCTTGAAACCGGATGAGAAAGAGTTACTAGAAGAGTTGACAAGGAATTTTGTTGCGCCTAAGAATATTATGTCCGCGATGAAAGAGAGGGATCCGAATAATGTCACGGATGCGAGGCAAATTTACAATGCCCGGTGGAGATTAAAACAAAGGAGTAGGTCTACAATGAATGAAATGCAACACTTGATGAAGTTGCTTGACGACAACAATTACTTTTTCAAGGCTCGAACCATTGGTGAGTCCGAATATGTGCACGATATCTTCTTTGCACATCCTAAATCCGTTTGTTTGTTCAACACCTTTCCAACCGTTTTGTTGATGGATTCAACTTATAAAACGAACAAATACGGTATGCCATTGTTCGAAATTGTTGGCGAAACCTCATGTGAAGAAACATATAGCGCGGGGTTTGCGTTTATGAGTAGCGAAAAGGAAGAAAACTTCACTTGGGTGTTGCAACAATGTATGGCTCTTTTGAGGAGTAAAGAGGTGAAGCCGAAGGTTGTGGTGACTGACAGGGACGCTGCATTGATGAATGCCGTTGCCACGGTTTTTCCGGAGTCGGCCCATTTAGTTTGTTATTTTCATGTGAAGAAAAATCTAACTCAGATGATGAAGCCACATTGCAAGATCAGAGACGGTGAAAATATTACCGCAAAACAACTTTGGGCTCAAATTGAGAAGGCTTTCGATGACATCTTATTCTCGCGTGAAGAAGATGATTACGTTGCCTCTGTTTTAAAGTTTAGGCAACTATGTTCTCGGTTTCCACGGTTCCTCAGATATGTTAAAGAAAATATTTTGGATACCGATAGGGAGAGGTGTGTATGTGCTTGGACAGATAGAGTTATGCATCTCGGCAATACTACTACCAACAGAGTCGAAAGTGCACATGGTAGGTTGAAGGGTCTTTTGACGGATGGTCGTGGTGATTTGGCCAAGGGTTGGGCAGCGATCAACAAAATGTTGATTCTTCAATTCAACGAAATTCAAGCAACATTTGGTAGGAATATGTCAGTTTTAGAACACACCTTCAAGGGTCATTATCTCTATCCGTTGTTGGTTTATAAAATATCGAGAAATGCCTTGAATCACATTCGTGGAGAAGAACTAAGAGCTGAGGAGTGTGGTATGGATAGCAAGAAGTGCGGTTGTTTGATGCGGAAGATTTATGGATTGCCATGTGCATGTGTCATTGCTCGGAAAATGAAGAACAAGTTACCTATCCGACTGGATGAGGTGAATGCACATTGGAAGAGGCTATGTTTCCTAATAGAAGAAGGCGGTGAATCCGACGACGATGATTATTCTTGCTTGGCTGAGTGGCAAGCGATACAGGTAAATTTTCATTTAATTGACTTACATTACTATAATTTATGTTGTTAAATTTATGTTACATTGACATTTAATTTTTTATACTTTGTAGAAGCGTCTGAAAAGAGTTGATGTTAGTATGAAGGGTGCAATAAGAGATCAACTTCGCGAAATTGCGTTTCCTGAGACGACTTCTTTGAAAGCTCCTAAGGAGAATGTGGCTCCAAAGGGTGGAAAGAAAAAAAGGGTTGCTAAGGGTACGTCTCGCGTCACTAGGTCCAAGAATCAATCCACGAGTCGAGAACCGTCCGGTTGGGAGCATGTCGACAAACAATATCCGGGAACACAAGCTTCGCAAAACAAACCATCATCGTCCAAATCAAAGGCTAAGGTGAGCGAACCTTCTCCTACTCGCATCATACCACGCATTGGAGAGATGCCGAAGTTTATGCACCCATATATTGATGATATAGTTGATGTGGTCGGTGACGGTTTTTGTGGATATCGGTGCATGGCTTTGGATTATAGTGGTAATGAGGACGATTTTGAGCTAATCAAATTCCACATGCTTAAGGAGTTGAATTTGCATAAGGAAACATATATGAAAGTTTATGCCACTGAGAGGCATTTTAACTACATCAGAGATGCGTTGTGTCCTCCTAAGCGTAAGATACTTCCGGGTCATGTTGCACCCATGGATAAGTCGTTGACATTCCCGGATATGGGACACATTCTTGCTACTCACTACAACAAGGTGGTTGTTGAGTTGACAGAACCTGGTGAACGAATTTCCGAGACCTTTTTCCCCTTACGTGGTAAGCCACCGTCAAATCCAGATAAAAATCTTGTTTGCCTCGGATTGGTTCCTGGCCATTTCTTTCTAGTGAAGTTGAAGGAAGGTTGTCCATTACCACCAACTTGTCTTGAATGGAAAAATCACTGGTCCGAAGAAGCTGCTGAGTGGGAGTATCCTTTCATGGATCGACAAAGCACGTATGTGGACCTCGTTGCACAACATATGAAGGGCAAGCCAAAGAAAATTCTCACCGGAGTTGGATCGAGCAAAGACGAACCTTACATTTACTAATTATGTTATGTGTAGAACAATTGTAGTGGACTTGTTTTTAATTATGTTTTGGTGGCATGATCATTATTTTGGTGGCATTGTATTTTGGTACAAAACTTGTAATTTGAATGTCCGAATCTTTTTTTGGTTGTATGATTATGATCATGATTTTGGTGGTATGTAACATTAACCTAACTTGTAATTCGAATTATCGGATGTGCTTTGGTTATATGATAATCAATGTTGGTTACTTTAGTTTTTTTTATGTTTTCATTTTGAATTGCGTCGAGATCATTTAGAAATGTCATATTTGCTGACTGGAACAGGTTTTGAAACTCATGCACAAAATGAGATGGTATGTGTATACTGTCATTCTGTTCTGGTTTAATGTAAATACGGTTCGGTAAACGCGTACCGAGAGTTTCGTAAAACTCGGTACGCGTTTACCGTGATTTTTTTATTTTTTTTTTCAAACCTCGGAACCCGTTTACCGAACAAAAAAAGGTTATTATTTACAAAAAAAAAATTGCTTTTTGATTAATAAGATTATTATTGTTATTATTATTATTAATTTACGTTATGGTTACTATTAAACGTAAGAATGACTTCCACATCTTGAACGGACGAGATTTTGCCGACAGTTTAAACGGACAAGATTCCACCGAAAATTTATATGGACGATAATGCTTCGCAAATTCCTTAAATACACAACCCTAATTCATATGCTCATACATCCAAAAACAATTTTAGAAAATGAATTCTTCCAATCGTAATTGTTCAGTGACATCTCATGCATTTACTGTCAGGTTTCGCGGTATCGATGAACTGTTCTGCGTGGAATTGAAAGACAATTTAAGGAGTCTTTTTGCTCTCAAAGACAAGATTCAAGTTATGTATCATTTCAAATATGCCAGACATATTCAGATTGACAAACTTGGTTATTACGAACCGTTCATCGATCTAGGCTGCGATCGTGTGTGTGATTTCGACGATGCAACACGAGTGGAAAGAGTTGAAATCTGATGAAGATGTGGAATCTATGTTCAACTCGGCTTTCGTTGATCCCAAATATCCATGTTTGTACGCTACTTTGATTGTTGCAAATTGATGAACAATTTGTATGAGATTTCCAGTTGTGATGTACGTTTTAGTTTGTTTCCATTAAGTATCAGTTATGTAATCGTTGTTTAGTTTATTTCCGGTAAGAATGATGTTTCTTAATGTTTGTTTTTATTGTTTCAATCAAGGAATATGCTACCAAAAAAAGGTTATTATTTACAACTTAAACATATGTTGATTTTTTAATAATAAGGTTATGATTGTTATTATTATTATTATTATGATTAATATACGTTTTTGTAACTATTAAACATAAAAATGACTTCCACATCTTGAACGGACGAGATTTTGCCGACAGTTTAAACGGACAAGATTCCACCGAAAATTTATGTGGACAATAATGCTTCACAAATTCCTTAAATACACCATTCGAGAAACTTGTAAACACACAACATCATTGTAATGGATATATCTCTCACTTACCGAAGAGACACTCATATTGCAGCAGTTTACTTCGACGCCGGAACGCCGAACATGTTTCGGATTGCCGTTGATTCTACGCTAAGTGATCTTAAGCAGCAACTAGATAGAATTAATCGCTGTTGCAACAATCGGAATGATGACAGAAATGTCACAAGCGTTGACTATCGAAAGCCATCAATAACACCTGACGGGGGCGTTACGTTCAGCAAAATGGAGCTTACGAATGACGATGATGTCCGTACTATGTTTTCAATTTACTCCCAACACAGTACAAAAGGGCCTATCGAGTTAGATGCAGAACTAACAAGATCCGTTGATGCAATTTTAGCGAACTTGAAACATCCAGAAGATGAAGATTGCACTGTTAACTTAGCGGATCCATAGCTATGTTTTTTATTCCGTCTATCGTTTTTATTTCCAGTGTATCGTTTTTATTTCCGGTGTATCATTTTTATTTCTCGTGTAATGTTTTTATTTCCCGTGTAATTCTGTTATTTCATGTGTAATGTTTTTATTTTTAGCAACATTTATGTTAATTTCATGTGTTGGTTGTTGTTGTATTTTATTGTGGTTTTTAAGTGTTTTTATTTTTTGTATAATTTCATTAATGCACGTGTATCGTTACGCATGGTCGAGATTCCACCCACAGTTTGCATGGTCAGGATTTTGCCGACACTTTGAACGTTCAAGATTCCACCAACACTTTGCACAGTCCAACATCCACCGACACTTTGCAAGGACAGTTTTAAAATTTTTTTAAATACGTTAAGGTTGAACGAGGACTCTGCAATACTTTATTTTTTAACAATGGCAATAACATATGATTTTCCTGTGGAGTTCCAAGGTATCGACGAGGTTTTAAGTGTAAAATTGAAGAGTAGCATCAGTTATCTTCATTCGTTGAAATTCAGGGTTGAATATGCGTATGTGCAGAAATATGCCAAAGTTATCAAGATTAAGCGCATAAGTGTTGTATTGTGTTTGAATGGAAATAAAACATATTTTGTGTTCAATGTTCATCTTTACCAAGTGCTAGCAAGTCCCCCTACCCAGACAAGCCAAGTGCTAGCAAGCCCAGCCAAGTGCTAGCAAGTCCCCCCTACCTACACAAGCCAAGTGCTAGCAAGTCCCCCCAAGCCCCCGCAGCTCCTTGCAAGTGCGCGCGTACAAACTTCGGTACGCATTTACCGAAACAATTGTTTCGGTAAACGTTCACCGAAATATTTAAAAAAAAAAAGTTTCGGCACGCGTTTACCGAACTATAAGATTACAGGACTAGAACAAACTGGTTCATCCTGCACCAACTCAGAATGAGTTCAAAATTCATGAACTCATAATTCCTAAGTTCAAACCTGCCAAATACTTTCCAGAAACAGTTTCTTAACATTTTAAACTAAATGCAACAGAAGCGCACATATATTTTCAAACTAACAAACATAATAATATAATTACGCATTTATATTACAAAACCATGTTCACGAAATCACCATAACATAATGAAGCGCTAATCCAACCACAAGTCACATTTTAAGTTACAAAACTACGCGCTCAATACCAAAAGATAGAATACTAGGTCAAGTTACATAATACACGTTCAAAGTTAACAAAATATGCGCTCTAACAAAATAAGCCTAATGAACCCACACAAAGTCTACTGAGTCGCTCTGAATCGACCTCTAGCTCCCGGTTGTCGACGCCTTGTTCGCGTATATAGGAATGCTGGCTCAACAAAGCCTAGGATACGGGTCAAGGTTGCATGCACCGGCGTTCCCTCTGGCGCCTCACCAGCATCAAGTGACCTTCGCACCTCTCTTCTCACGTCCTGGCAAATCTCCCATGTATCCGCCAAATTGTTTCGAGCCTGCTCCTCAATCAACACCTCCAAATTAGGTGGCCTAGGCGGTTGCTGCTCTGCAATAACCGGTCGCATAACAGGATGCGACACTCTATAGAACCATGCAATATATCCCGGCTCACAGTCCCATGGGTTTGTCACGACTCTCCCCCGCATGTCTTCATCAATCATCCGCATTTCCAATTCCTCCGGCCACACCCGATCAATCATAGCATGTCCCAGGCCAGGTGTAGCAGACACTGCTGGGTCTCTCGAAATGCCTTGTACATGTCCGAATTGACGAAGCACCCGTTCCGGCAAGTGTTTACCCAACACTTTTCCACTCCTTAACCAGCCAGAAAAAAAACACTCATTAATCAACGGCCGAACTCCACGATGGCTATCATATGGGGTGAATACAACATCCGACATCTGAAGGTTATCCAAACTGAGTCTATAAGACGGTGGATCCTTGTGACCTTGTCCAGCGGTATACTTGGCCAATCGTGGCATGGTCTCGTTCCAGTTTTCTGCGTAGGTCCATGCTCCGAGAGTCGGAAAATGCTCAGTTATCCATCCCTGCAAAATTATAAATTTAAAATTAATTATACGCGTAAACGTAAATCGCAAATCGCAAACAATCTTAAAATAGATACGGTGTATAATTATAACATGAATGAACTTTACGCATATGAATTTTAATTTATTTTTTACCTGGACTAAGGATAGGTATCCAGCCATCTGACTTGTCTCCGCATCAGATGCATCGTCCATATACTCTTGCATATAAGCAAGTGCTGCAGCACCCCAATTCCACTCATGGGTGGTTGTCAAATCTTGAAAGAACTGAAGGTAAGAAGCATCGACGTACCAAGCACTTTTGTTGGAAAATATTGTGCAGTAAACCAAGAACAAACAGAAAGCCCTGACGCACATCTCCCTAATAGGCGTCATCTCCTCTAACGTCGAGTGTTCATCATCCTCCATTTGCTGACATCTCTCCAATAACTCGACATATACATGCTGCAGGCAGTTGAACCTCAGGTGCATCCCACTCATCTTACCAAATTCATATTCGACATCTTCCTGTGCCATACATATCAACCGCCTCAGTATTCCTCATCTTTTCATGGTTCGCAAACTTCCCTTTAATCGACAGATGCAATAGGCATTGCACATCATCCAATGTGATGGCAAGCTCTCCTACGGGAAGGTGGAAAGAACTAGTTTCTGGATGCCATCTTTCCGCAAATGCCGTTAGGAGTCCATGATTCAGCTTACTGAAGCTGGTATGGCAAAGCGGCTCCAATCCAGTTGCCTTCAAAGTATCCCAAAACCACAACTTATCTTTATCCGGTTTTGGGATATTTACTATCTTTTTTCCGTTGGCAATGGAACGCATAGCTTCCTTTAAAAGCTGTAAAATACAAAACATAAATTGTGTTAGTCATTTTTGAGTTTAAAATTTAAATACGGACAATAAATTTAACTAAATAAATAACCTAATAATTTCTAATAATTTAGATTTATACCAAGGCATTAGGCCGTGCATTCCAAATCAAAATTGCCCTATGTTTGTGGTAAAGCGATAATAGGGACAAATCAGTCGGTCCTCCTCCGTAAACACCATCTTGCGCTACACCATCTTGCGCTTGTTGTTCATGAGGTTGAATTTCATCTTGTGGCTCATCTGGTTCTTGCTCGGGCTCAGGTGGTTGTTGTTCTGCCTCAGGTGGTTGTTGGGCTGCATGTTCCGGTTGTTCTTGCTCCAACCAATCCGCATTCTCGTTTAGGTACTGATTCGGGTCATACACATCGTCTTGGACAGGTTCATCAACCTGTGATCGGCGTGTGTGGGATGCTGAGCCACCTGTTTCAGCCTGATGGACTTTCTTGCGACGAGTTCTTTTTGGCGCAGGAGGAATTTCTCTACGAGCAGAACCATGCGTCCTGCTATCCCTACCATGTCGGCCTCTACCAATATTTTCGTCCATACCTAAACAAACACAAATAAATTCATCAGCCATAAACTAATACAATTGCTTTCAATCCGTAATCGAACGTAATTCATAACTAATGTGAAGCAATTTTTTGCATAAACTTACGATATGTCTCTAATCAATTCACCTATTGAAAATTAACATTACAACTAACCTACATTCATCAAAACAACCAGTAATCAACAACATAAACAACACAATTCAGAATATAAACATTTAACCTAACAAGCATTCATCCCTAACCAAATCAAAATTGAAAATTTTACCAAAACCTAAATATAATCAAAATTCACGTTGAAACTAACATGCATTCATCCTAAGAACCACTAATCAACTATCTGAACTACATAATCTACAATTTTTCGCAAATCAGAGATGATGATTGAGATGAAGATTGAGATGAACAAATAAAAAATAATTTTGCACTGAGATGAAGTAAGAGGAACACAAATTAGGAACTAAAATCGAAATTAACTTACTTGATGGAGTAGGAGTTGATGAAATTTGTTGATTCCGGCCTCAAAATGAGTTGATGAGCAACAATGGTGAAATTTTTCCCATTAGGGTTCGTTTGTTTTCAAAAACGCAGAATGATGAAATGGGAGGAGGGAGTTACGTTATGTTTCTATAAACATCTACCTCGGTAAACCTTTACCGAGGTTTTTAATTTCTCGGTACGCGTTCACCGAATAAATTGATGTTATAAGGGGTGTAATGGTGGGTAACTGAACAATTTCTTCGGTACGCCTTTACCGAAGGTGTTTCTTAGGGGTAAAAACGGAAACCCAGGGGGTGGAAAAGAGTTACGGGGGGTGGGGAAAGAAATTTTCATTACATAATGTGCATATAATTTGCAAGAAAAAAACTACCCCACGTTTTAATATTTTTTGTTTCTTACATATAATTTTATTAATTAATTAGAAAAAAAAACATTTTATTAATATGAAAAATTTACGGTTAACATCCATGAATTAAAATAAAAGTAGTCTAAAACTATAAATAATTCAAAAAAAACATATAATAAAAAAATATTTATTATCATACTCCTTAATAGCCAGATTACCAAATATGCCTTGGATGAATTAATTTTGGAAAAAGAAAAAAAAGTAACACGTTCAAAAAGATAACCGCAACATTCCATTTTTTTATTTTAATTTTCTTTTTATTTTGCTGTCTAAAGAAAAACAAGGCAAAAGCTAAAGAAAAAGTGAAACTATAGGAGTACTATACTACTACTATTGCCTTTGGCATTACGGCCATCGATCCGCGTTTCTTCAGAAGAGAAACTTACTCCTTAAGTACTGCAACAACGAAAAACCTCGCCAATCTAAACCTTTCTCCGTGTTCGTGTAAACCACGCGCTTCTAGGGCTATCGATTTGTTTCGTAGTCATGGTGAGGCCTCCGCCTCGCGATAACTGGGAGAAGCTCGTCCGAGCGACGTTGAAAAGGGAGCAGCTAAGAAATGCCGGTCAAGGACATGCCAGACACCCGAGTGGAATCGCCGGCGCTGTTCCGCCTTCTCTCGCTCAAACAACTAACGTTGATTTGATTTTACAAGCCGCCGATGATATTCAATCGGAGGACCCTAACGTCGCCAGGATCTGTAAGCTTTCAAATCAGAATTTCAATTTCTGTTATAAATGCTGTAGTAGACGTTGTTTTTGAACATTAGATCTAGTTAGGACCACGCCTTCTCTGTTTACGGAACTTTTGGACTGTTCTGATGGATGCAGTGTTGAAAGTAGATAGTGTTGCAGTGATTGGAGTTTGAATTTTTTGTTTAATTTGTGTTTTTTTGTTTTTGGTATTTAAATTGCTATCTGTGGTACTGGTATTATGGAAATTTGAATTCAGTGGGCACTGGGCACTAAAATGAATTATTTATTGAAAGTAGTGTAATGTTGCACCATCCTTTCATTGATATGCTTGCATTCTGTTAACATTGTTAGACTTAAATGGATGGAGGGACTGAATCATTGGAATTGGGAATTTGAAGTTTGAGGAATTAATTTGATATTAGGCATATCATTTGGAGAGTACAAAAGTTACTCAACTAAATTTATGAACCATGAAATTTTGTTTAGAGGGAAGGAGGTTGGTTAACTATGAATTTACTTACTCTCTAATTTTTCCGCAAAGGGAGGAATGTGTTATTTCACTTAAATGTTTTGATTTAACCCTTTTAAGGGCAACATCATGTTATTCTCTGTATGTGGATTGGTTTTCACAATTCGCATTACATTTATTTTTGTAGCTGGGTCATTATTATTTGTGCTTTCAACATAACTTGATTAGAATTTTGTTCCTTTCTACATCCTATGGCGTTGTAGGATTTGCATGGCAGCCTTTGGTGGCTGCCATTCTCGTGATGCCTTCGACGGTAAGGGTGGTTGTAAGCTGGGAAAAAGACGGGGGGAATTATTACCTTGTAAACCATGAGAGTAAATTCTTTTACGCTCACCTTTTGTCCCTTCTGTCCCCTCATTATCAAGCACAACATCAAACAAACTCTCCATCAAAACCTTTTCAGCCTCAACCTCTCATCTCCAGTAAACTGATCCCTTCAGCTTCTCTGGTGACCACCCATATCTGGCCCTTCACCCTTCCTTTTCCCCGAACACGCATTTATATATATATTTGATCTTTGCTGCTCTCTTTTCTGCCAACCTCTTCTTGCTTTTGCCACAACCTTTAACGCTATCTGCCATTTTTTATGGTGGATTTTTGGCTTGCCACAAGGAACCACAATTGGCCATCAACGATACTGCCGTTCCTCAAAATTTGTAAATTGAAGTGTTTAAGCTGATCGGCATGTACATTTACTTGTCTTGTAAAATATCAAGATATCACAATTCATTGCATGCTTATATAGTACACGGAGTATGTGAAAACTGTGATTAAGTTCATAGTGTTCTTTTTTGTATGATTATGACCTTTTACTTTTGACCTTCAGTGTGTGAGCAGGCATATACTATGGCTCAAAATCTTGATCCCAACAGTGACGGTAGAGGAGTTCTTCAGTTCAAGACTGGTTTAATGTCCGTTATTAAGGTAATTCTAGTGACTTCATAGGAATACATTGGAAAGGAAACCTTTTCTGTCATTTGATTCTTTTCTTTTTTCATGCGACTTTTAAGTGCTTAACAGCTCAACTTCTAATGATTTTCATTTAACTATATTCTATAGCAAAAACTTGCTAAAGAGGGAGGAGTTCGAATTGATCGCAATCGCGACATTGAAAACCTTTGGGAGTTTTACCAACGCTTTAAGCAACAGCATAGAGTGGATGACATCCAACGAGAAGAACAGAGATTGCAAGAGTCTGGAACTTTTAGCTCTACATTGGGGGAGTATGTCCAACTCACGAATTTTAGCTAATTAAACCTCCAATAATGTAGTTTATTTATTCAGTGAAATTAGAAGGTTGTTGTGATCCTACTGCAGAAATGGCCTAAAAAAGAGCGTATGAAGTGTTGACAATGTTCATCATTCAAGCCAGTTTGTTGGGATGTGTTAGAATCAAACCTAGGATGATATTAAATACTCCCTCCGGTCTTTTTTATAAGGAACACTTTGAAAAAACACACAGACCAAAGAAAGCAAATTTTTCACATTAATAATTCTAAAATTTTATGTTTTATTCCAAAACTAGCCTTGAACTAGCATGAGGAATATGTCTCTCTAATTAATGCACTGGCATTGGAATGAATTATTTGATTTCATTTAATAAGGGTATAAATGGAATTGTGTATTTAATAAAGAATAAATTTAAAGACTGTTTCTTATAAAAAGGACCAAAATAAATTTCCAAAGTGTTTCTTATAAAAAGGACCGGAGGTAGTAATAAATGTGTTTTTTCTCCACCAATAATTGTACATACAGATGTTGCATCCTAGGCATGACGAGGTGCTGTTATTGGTCGACTAACATAACATTTGTTCATGCTCTCTAGCTCGGGACGTAAGGGGTGTGGTGAGATCCCACATAGACTAGAGATATGACCAAAGTAGTCTTATTAGTCTCAAGCAAACCTCACCTTTTGAGCTAGCTTTTGTAGTTTAGTTAGTCCCAAACCCAAATTCTAAGAAAGGCTATTTGTTCTTTGTCTGTGACTAAAATGTTGATGCGTATTCTCTATTACGGCTCTGAATTATATTTCTCTATGGTTAAAATTATCAACTTGTTTCATAGGATATGCTTTTGTATGTTCTTGGAAATTCAATATTTGGTATGTTTATTTTGATCCAAATTTACCACAAACTGAAAATAAATATGAAAGCCTTTGCTTGATAGTGCCCTTTAATAAGCTCTTGAAATACTCATTTGCCTCCTTGGCTGCTACAGTTGATATAAAGTCAGCTTTTATCCTTTTATTTTTCCCGCATAATTGCAACGTAGTGCGAGTTTCTTGTGACTAAGAAATCATTCTGTTGAAGGTTCAAAACATAAAATATGTTAATAATGCAAAATGATAAGCTAATACTGATATATATAACCACCAAAACTGGGAGATGAACTGTCCATTTACTTTCCGGAAGTTATAAATGTTAATATTCTACTATCAATGATGTGCAAGGTAGTGAAATCATTGCTTGTTGTCTTAAACATGATGAAAGGCTGTCTCATTTATATTCTCCATTTTATGTTGATTAAAACCATTAGAATATTTTATCTAGATTATGCTTTACTCTGGTATAATTTTTTTGTTTATTGATTTTTTCTTCTAGGTTGGAACTTAGATCGTCAGAAATGAAAAAGATAATTTCCACTCTACGTGCCTTAGTGGAGGTCATGGAGGCACTTAGCAAGGATGCAGATCCCAGTGGAGTTGGTGGCCTCATAACGGAGGAGGTACTCCTTCACATAATTTTAAGATGTTTATCATGAAGCAGACTAACTCTGCTGATTATGCATAGGCAGTCCAATTTTCAATTGTTCAAGATAGTGTTTTAATGTTTTAACAATTAATTTTATTATTGATAATGAATTGGGCTGTTTCGAAATTGTTGGCCACTTTCAGTTTTTCGGGTTAGAACTAGTTGACATTGAGAAATAAAAATTCTTCTGACTATCTGTTGTCATTTGACTCTTAAAAGTTTTATTATATGAACTTGGCAAACTTATAATATTAATAATATTTACTTTAACAAACTGATTGTACATATAACTTGTCATCTTTGTCTTACATGTTTTCTTAGTTGAGAAAATTAAAAAAGTCAAGTGCAACGTTATCTGGAGAGTTGACGCCTTACAATATTGTTCCCCTAGAAGCGCCGTCATTAACCAATCCTATCAGAATTTTCCCAGAAGTAAGTTGAATCCTTCAGAGTACTTGTGGTATCTCCTTCCCACCTCTATTTTTCAGTTAGCTGTCGTTGTTATGCTTCTGTAATTGATAATCACTTAAAAGTTGAAGTACAAACATTGAAACACCCATTTACGTTTGTGTGCATGATTTCTGTAATGTTATCCTGGATTTTTGTGCTCTGTATAGTAGTTTCTTTGACTTATGTGGTTTGATTCTTAATCTCAGGTTAGAGGGGCAATTTCTTCAATCAGATATAACGAACAATTCCCTAGACTTCCTCCTGGATTTAAAGTATCTGGAAAACGGGATCCAGACATGTTTGATCTTTTGGAATTCGTATTTGGTTTCCAGGTTTGTAATGGTTGCAAATTTTTCTGTTGCTGTATATCCTGGCTAATCCTGTGGTAATTAAACCTATATTCATAGGTTCACACTGGATTCCTCTCTCTAATTTTTATTATTAATATTGATAAGTGGTTCCAAATATTAAGGAGCATTTGTTTTGAGAATTACTAGTTTTCACAATTTTCTGATTTTTAGGAATGGACAGAATCTTCTCTTTATGTTTTTTCTTTGTAGCTAGGAGTAGATTTTAGGTCCACCTGCTTTTAAGTAGTTCTTATTGTAATTTCTTTGTTACCATTTTGATGAAGATTGTCTCCCCATTTTCCTAGGCCTAAATATGTGCACAGACAGCACAGTTGTTGCCCTAATCCGACTTGTCTCCCCATTTTATTGGTTTTGTTATTTAGTATAACCGACTTATCTGACTAGGGTTTTCTTATATATAGGGGGCATATCAAGTGAGAGGAGTTACTGTAGTGAGAGATGAGAGGAGTAAATAGCATCCATTAGATTTGATCGTACGGTTTTAATTAAATAAGACCCATTTCATGCGCTCACTCTGTAACCATTCTTTCTTCATCCCCTTTCGTTCTTATTCTGCAAAATTTCACCACTATGTGCAGATTCTTAATTTCCAATTCTCAACAAAGAGACAAAACCCATTCTGATAAACAAAAACAAGACCCATTTTGTAAAAAAAAGACCCCTACAGTGTCAAATCTAATTCCATTTATCTCTAACAATTGTTCCATGAATTGATGAAAATGATAATCAACTTTTTCTATCTACCCAGTCGCAATTGAATCGAAGTTAAATACTACATTCATGTCGTTCATCACTTGAAAATGTGGAACATGAGAAAAAAAATAGGAACAGAGGGATAAAGGTGTGTGTGAGAGAGAAGGTATAACGCCTCATATTATAGAGTCTAGAATATAACAGGGTCATACATAATTAGTACCTGGATACATTAAAATTTCAACAGAATTCTTGTTCAAGCACGAGTTAAAAAAAAATCTAGTACAACACCAGACAGAAAGCATAAACCAAATACATCAAGTGTCGTAATGACGAAGTCTTCAGAAGGATAGTACAAGATACCTAGTAGTTCTTAACTTAAAGGACACACTAAATAAAGATAATAGACAAGCCACTAATAAAATCCATAAAGTCTTTAACTCTTCACTCCATAGCTTGCTTACCATGAGCAACCTGCTTAGTGGTTCCTTACTACCCAACTAAAGTGGTGTCTACACCAGGGTCATAATGAATCAGTTGATCAATACATAATAATATTCAGTTACACCATGGTCATAATGAATCAGTTGATCAATACATAATAATATCCAGTTTATATCATAACAAATATGTAAAGGTGTAACACACAATTATTATCTTGTTCGCTTTAAACTTAAGAACACTCCGAGGCAAGCCGGTCCCGGAGTCCTCAATGTGTAATACTGATAAGGTACATCAGGTTCCGCTTGTCTCACAATTCATAATCATTAGATTTCTAATAATATATAGAAATCCGACATAATAAACTCAGTGGACGAAGCGTAATACTGATAATAAGGTACATCAGGTTCTGCCTGTCTCACAATTTATAATCATTAGATTTCTAATAATATATATAACTCCGACATAATAAACTCAGTGGACGAACATCCACACATAATAGATCAACCATAACATAATCGTTGCCTAGCCATCATATCCCAACCCGGGGAACTTACATGTTTCATTTCTAAGTTCAAACTTGATGATATCCTTTTTTCCTAAATTCAAACCTATTTCATGAGGTTATGTGTAGCAAAATCATATTTAATGATCATGGATTGATGTCTTATGAATTAGGGATCATTTAGGCCTAAAAAATAAGGTTTTTCTCACTTTTACACAGTATCAATTGATTCCCCAGATCAGAATTGAACATCATCTGATTGATAGTTGAATTTTCCACCCAATATGCTGTGTCAATCGATTGACAGAGGGTGTCAATCGATTGACAGTAGTCAAAAACAGGTTTTTTCAGCACTGGAATGGGCTTCAATCGAATGACAGGATACTTCAATCGGATGTACTGCGAAAAATAGGTTTTTTTTCTTCATGAAAATCAAGTTTCCAAATAAAAGTTTAACATGGCCTAAACATTCCCAAATCATACCACAAACAATAACAATCATTAAACATGTAAGTAGCAAAATAATAAGCATTTGGGGCAGAGAACATAGCTTATTCAACATAACCAACAATTCACTTAATCATACTTATTTGTCTAGACATAAATTCTAAAATCATAAATTGCAATCCTATTCACTGGTCTTATGGCTGCCAAGACTACTTAAGGAAACCCACCTCTTAAACTTGAGAGATGCTAACAGTAGAGAATTTGTTAAGAAACTTGACACTACCAACTCCTTGAAACTTTAGGTTCTACCCTTAACCTTATGCTTCAGCCCCTGCTACAGAAACATTCTTTCCTTAGTTTCAAGTGGTTGATAATGAAGCAAATGGATGCATGCAGCCCCAATAAAAGTTTGATTAGTTTGGATAGGTGAGTAAAATGGAGAGCTTGTCGTGACTTGTGAGAATGGAAGGAGAGGGAGGGATTGAAAACCTTACCTTGAACTTACATAAAAATCTATGGAACTTGCATGCAAAGAGGAAGCTTGGTGGTTTGAATGAGACTTGGAGTGTGGTGGTGAGAGGCATGAGAGAGATGAAGTGAGAGTGATTTGTGTTCTGATGGTGAAGGAATGAATGAATATGTGGTTAGTTTGGGTTTATGTTGTAGTGCTTGTGGGACTCACTTTTCTTTAGTGCTACTTTACTTAATACTCCATCATTTGTTTTATTCCAAATACCTCTAATTATTATTATTACTCAATAATAATTAAATTGGGTTGTTACAGAAGGGTAAGGCAAGAAGGCTACAATAAAAAAGAATAAGGATGCTGGTGGAGTTTTACAACTATATCTGTATAATTACAGAACAATATCTGAATTTTTGTTCAATTGATTAATTACAAAAAAACAAAAGAAGAGGTAAAAGGAGTAGAAAGCTGATACTGGGAATTGTAAGCAATGTTACCCGCGCGCGTAGAAGAGTAAAGCTTACATGAGGTGCACTTTTAAAGGGAAAACAAGATCTCAAACCACTCAATTAAATCTAATGGCTATAATGTAATGCTCCTATATATATATATATATATATATATATAGGGGACAACTCAGGTAAGAACACTTGGTTATTATGAGAAATGAGAACAGTTGATTATGTCCATTAGATTATAATTAACAGTTTAGATTAAAAAATATCACGTGTTCTCAACTCTATTCAATCTTTTCTTGATTTTCATCTTCTTCTCTTTAACCTTAACTCTTCAACGGTTCAACCCTAAATCAATTGGTTTCTTATTTTTGTTGGACCCTCGACATCACTTCCATGTCGTTCTCTCATTCCTTCTCAATAGGAATTAATTATTTGAATTATATTACATTGTCTCTTTTGTGTATCACCATTGCATCATTGTAAGCATCAGTTTCCCTCATCCCAAATGTTCCCAAATACTTACATGTGATCCAATTGACTATGCAAAATATGTGTTGCCGACAAATAATAGCCAACAAATTAATTCTAGAATACAACATCAAAACGAAATCCAAGTTGAGAAATCATGATTTCAGAAACAAAATTGTTGCACTACAAATAAGAAAAAGGGAAGAATCCAAATAATAAAAAAAAAGAAGATAATTTTTCTTTCTTTGTTAATTTATTAATGGCTAATATCGATCATCCTAGGTTTTGTTTCAGAGGAGAAGATCAATAGAGTTCAAGATCTAAGGGTTGAAGAGGTGACAAGTTAAAAACTGAGAAAAAATTGAGCGGAGTTGAGAACACGTGATTTTTTTTAATCTTAACCGTTAATTATAATCTAATGGACGTAATCAATTGTTCTCATTTCTCACAATAACCAAGTGTTCTCACCTGAGTCGTCCCCTATATATATATATATTGAAAATTCTTAATGCCGGTTTAGCATGCCTTGGTATGGATAAAGTTACCTCTGTAAAAACTAAAGCCGTGAATACAATTTCCCATTCAGATGTAAAATCCAATCTCTCTCTCTCTCTCTCTCTCTCTCTCTCTCCCCCTCCAATGC
The DNA here is from genome assembly GCA_030408175.1 of Trifolium repens. Lineage (NCBI taxonomy): Eukaryota > Viridiplantae > Streptophyta > Magnoliopsida > Fabales > Fabaceae > Trifolium > Trifolium repens. The sequence goes on along the minus strand of CP125841.1, from coordinate 25,912,396 downwards.
AGTAGTAAAAACTTCTGATTGATCCCCACTGATGAACCAGCTGCATTCCTTTCTAACAGCCACAAACACATCTCCAATACTGATAAACTTAGAGTTAGGATCAAATCTATATCATAAAAGTCTCTATGTGAAGACAGTTTTTTCCCGGGCAATTCTGTAGTTTACCTGCTATCATTGATTTTGTTTTATGGTACCCTATTTTAGCAAAAGGCGAAGCAAGACAAATTATATGGAGTGTAAATTTAGCAAAAGGTAAAGCATTTCTAGCTTAGAGGTGAAAGTTGATCATGTCATACCACAAGTTACAGGGTTTAAATATCTTGGGTCCATTGTACAAAAAGACGGATAAATAGGAGATGTAAACCCATTGAATTCAAGCTGGGTGGTTGAATTGGAGGAGGGCCTCAACTGTTTTATGTGATGCGAAAGTACCTGTCAAAAGTTGATGGGAAAATTTTATCGGACAACTAAAGACTGGTGATGTTGTATGGGACAGAGTGTTGGTCTGTAAAGAACCAACATGAAAATAAATTAAGCGTAGCATAGATGAGGATGTTGCATTGGATGTGTAATAAGACTAGACGAGATAAGATTAGAAATGTCAACATTAGAGAGTTGGGGTAGCACCTATAGTAGATAAAATGGTGGAAACTAGGCTTAGGTGGTTTGAGCATGTAGAGAGAAGACCCGTAGATTCTATAGTAGGAGAGTAGATTAAATAGAGGGTAGTTATATCACTAGAGGCAGAGGTAAAACCTAGAAAAACTATAAGAGGAACTATTAAGAAGATCTAGAGATTAATGAGTTGGATAGAAATATGGTATATGATAGAGCATTCTGGCGTCGTTTGATCCATGTAGATGTAGGCGATCCCATTTATGGGATAATGCTTGGTTGTTGTTGTTCTATACTAGATTTTTGTGTGGAAGTTTTATAGTTGCAAATAAATAAGATTGTCCTTGAAGTATGAGTCTTATAGGTGTAGATAATTTGATTTTAACCATGTTTATATTTGTCATTGATAATCTTATTTTTCTTTTATGCAGAAAGATAATGTAAGGAATCAGCGCGAAAATGTTGTTTTGATGATAGCAAATGCTCAGTCGCGACTTGGCATTCCTGCTGGAGCTGATCCAGTGAGTCCTTTTAAGTTTCTAATTTAGTGCAGTTTCATGATCTACCATTTACTTTTTAAGTTTGTAAGCATACTATTTTGCTTGATTTTCCGTCTTAACAGAATAGTCAATTATTTTGAATATACGTTGATACCATACTTTCATGTTTTCTGTGAGGGTTGTTATACAACTTTTGCGTGAAATTATTTGAGTTCAATACCAATTTTTTGTTTGAGCGGTGATCTAGAAATTGGCTTTCCAAGGATAGAATTTTTGTTCTTTACTGTTTGTACATCTTAAATAGATTTGCAATTTTTATGGTTGTTGTTGTTCTATACTAGATTTTTGTGTGGAAGTTTTATAGTTGCAAATAAATAAGATTGTCCTTGAAGTATGAGTCTTCTAGGTGTAGATAATTTGTTTTTAACCATGTTTATATTTGTCACAATGTTGACCCACATATTGCGTATCACATTTCTTTCTCCCCCATTTCCTACACAAGGCATAATCCAGCTGACACTCTCCATGTGTGCTAAAGTACACTATAGTTGGTCTCTAACAGTGACTGTATTGTGTGTGCCTGTTTGCAGTATGGTTCCTTGATGTTTATGTGTGGCAATGTTTTTGGGTCTTCCAAACTTACTGTTGAATTTTTTATGATCTCTTCATCCATTGATTTATGCTATTTGAAAGGATATTAATCTTTTGCTTTTCTCTTATGTCTGATGGAATGTACAGAAAGTAGATGAGAAAACAATCAATGAAGTCTTCTTGAAGGTGCTAGATAACTATATCAAGTGGTGCAGATACCTGCGAACTCGTGTTGCATGGAATAGGTCATTACTTGAACTGTCTCTTGCTTTGAACTAGTTTTCCCTTTGATTTTGCTTGATAAGGTTTTTGTTCCCTGCAGTTTAGAGGCAATTAACCGTGATAGGAAGCTTATTTTGGTTTCTCTGTATTTTCTTATTTGGGGTGAAGCTGCAAACATCCGGTTTCTCCCTGAGTGCATTTGCTATATATTCCACCATGTAAGTTTTTTACTGTACTGTTTGACTTGTGGGTTATCTCTACCTTTGTTAGTGTGTTTCCTCAAATAATTGAGATAAACTTGATAAGTTTTTTCCTTTCATAAAATGGATATTTTGCCTCAAATATACAGAGGTTACTCCCGCGCTCTCTGTTTTGATGGGTTTAAAATAGCCTTTGCGAATTGCGATTAGTAGCAGATATGTAGTCACCTGTGTCATTCAATTGGAAAGGTTAGACACAAAAAATAGAAATAAAAAACATTCAATTATAAAATAGAGATTTTATTTTAATTGAATATTTTTTATCAATAATTTTTCAAAAAACATTTGTTTCTTTTTCAGTTGAAAGAACAAAAGAAAGTACTGTGTGGTTTTGTGCTTGAATGTTACTTAGGTTATGTCCCTTTTTCATAATGCTAAATATTTGCCGTGTATGATGAAGCTTGTAGTCTGGAATAGATCCAGTCGCAGTATTATGGATAAAAGTCTTGTAAACCTTAAGGCACTAGTTATTATAACTTTTTTCCTTAAAAAGTTAAGGGAGTGTGGCCCCCTCCACCACTTCGATCCACCCTGCTGAGAGTTAGTTGTTTCAAGTCACTTTTGAAGAATGCTAAAATTTCCCCTCTTATATTGGTTTATTCAGATGGCAAAAGAACTGGACGCTATTTTGGATCATGGAGAAGCTGAAGCTGCAGTCAGCTGCTTAACCGATGATGGTTCTGCAAAGTTCCTTGAGAAAATCATTTGTCCTATATATGAAACGCTAGCTGCTGTGAGTTGCTTTATTGATCCTCGGCACAATGCAGTCATATATTTTAATTTCTGTTATGCGTGTATTCTTTTAAATTGTTTCGTATTTGTTTGTTGGAATGAGTGCGATTTGATTTGTTGCTGAAAGCAATCAGTCACATCATTATTCCCTTTTTGTGCATGCTTCTGTTGATGGAGATAATCCCTCACCAAAATAAAGTCTTAAGAAAAACTAAAGTAAATAATCCCACCAATATTTTCTACCCCCTGATTTCTCTATGTTTGTTTGATTTTTCTGTATATTACTTGCCAATTTTTTTTCTTTCGCAAAAAATAAGGGCTGACCCGTTTAGCCCAAACCCATATAGTGCTGGGCTCATATAGTATTTTCAGAGCCTGTATTCTAACAGGGTTTTTTACCCGGCCCAATGAAGCTAGTTAGGGCCAGGTAGCCCGTTTTAACTGTTCTATCCCCCCATGGACTCGAGTACACCTCTTTGCCACTGAATGAGCTTTCAATTGATCTACCTATCCATCAGGCCCACCTTAACTTTAAACACCCATTTGCAACCCACAAAAGATTACCCAGAAAGAAGTGGAACATGCTCCCAAGTATTGTTAGAGTCTTAGGGTGATTTTGATCTGCTAAAAAACAGGGGACTGGACAAGACAACTTCTGTTGTACTGTGTTTGATTTGAAAACTGTCACTGGTACTGGACAAACTGGGGGTCAAGGGACTGGACAAAATCAGATATTCTTGTCCCCCACTGAACCATGGGACAACTTTTTGTCCTCAGCACAACTTTTCTAAATCACCAAAATAACATTTTTTCCATCAAATATCATACAAGACAAAATTTGTTTAATATCGTAAATGTTTGTCCTGTGCTGTTCTGCCTTGTACTGTCTTGTACTGTTCTGTCCAGTACTTTTATTTTGCAGATCAAACGGACCCTTAAACTGAGATCTCATCAATTATGGCCTGTCGCTCCCGAGTACCATTTAGATTCTTAAGTTGACATCTCATCAATTATAGCTTGTCTCCACCCTTGATGAGATAATGCTTCTTGAACAGTCTTATAATAAAACAAATGAAAGTGCAGAAACAAAAGCATAATGAGTGGGAGATAAAAGATGGTATGCCAATAAATTATGAATATGATTAGGGTTATGGGTTGAACGTTTACCTTTGAGGATTTTTCTGGATGACAATGGGTAACTCAGCGGTCGCAGATGGAGTCGGAGAAGTGGAAACACTTGGAACATGAGTTGAAGTGCGTGGTCCAAACAATCACTTATAGGCGTTGCCAAACTGGTTCAAAGGCGGTGGAGACTTATGTGATGATGAAGACACACATGGTACTTCTGAAGGAACAAAAGATAAGAAGATTGAGCTTGAGCATAATTGGGTTGTGCCTAAATCAACCCTACAAAACAACTTGTTAGGTGAGAACTGTCCACCACTTGTAAACACATTTTCTGACCATATCTCATCCAATGTGAGAATCTTAACAACCCCATCGACGCCTAGGACTGAAAATATGGAGCGTGACCTGAGTGGTCCGACAGCAGGTGGCCCAACGAATCTTGGATAGACTCTGATACCATCTTGGGATTGAAATCTTGTCTGGACTATGGAGGGGAATGCACACACACACACACACATGAGACTCCTAATCATTCCCATAATTAAGAAAATAATCAGCTGAGAAAGGAAAGCTGAATCAATATAGGCAAGACAAAATTACACAACATCCTAATGGATTCTATCAACAATTTCTCAACAGTTCTTTTGTAGTATTATAATTATCTTCGGTTTTCTTTTATTATACACATACTCACATGCTGCTCTCACTCATAAAAAAATGCAGGAAGCTCATTACAAAAATGGAAAAGCTGCACATTCAGCATGGAGGAATTATGATGACTTCAATGAATACTTTTGGTTAGCAGCTGTCATGACATGTAACATTTTTTACTTGTAGGGAATTTTCAATTCTAATTTGTGGTCATGTGTAGGTCGCCTACTTGTTTTGATTTAGGCTGGCCAATGAAGACTGATTCGTCGTTCTTACGTCAGCCGAAAAAATCGAAGAGGGTTAGTTTTGATGCTTTCTTTCTTATTCTATGATATTTTAGGTTGTTGTTTTGACATTTGTCTTTACAAAAACGACGTTAGTATACTTTATTTTTCTTCCACTTGCACTATTATTTTTGAAGCCATCACAATTGAGTATAGTAAGTTGTAATCGATAATTTTGCTGTAGTTGTTTTCATCCAAAAATGTATGTTTTTTTAATGGACCATTTTGAACTTTTTCCCTCCTGTATTCAAGATTGTAAGTCATTTTAAAATCATTTGCTTGTTTTATGATTGGTGTTTGTTTTGTTAATCGAGAGGTAATTTTATTTCCCTTTCTGGGTGTATCACATGATCATACTCCTCCCTTTCTGTTTGCATCATAATCCTGTTAAAAAGCTATGTGAGTCACCTAATGCCCTATCTCCAAGACTAGTCCATACCTCAATTGGTATTTTGTCTGGCCCATCTACCTTACCATTATCCATCCTTTTCTGCGCTTCTTTAGTTCTTTTACATCTTGTTCTTGAATCTGGCAATATAAGGTATAATTTTGTTCGTCCTCTCTAATGTCTAGCCTGTTAGAATCCAGTAGAATATCAACTCCTTCATTAAATAAGTTGCGAAAAGAAACTTAACTCGGTCCAAGTCCCTTGTCTTTCTTTCCAGCTCTTTAGCAAGCCTATATATAGGTTTTTCTCCCAACTTGGTGACTAAGGATTGATATACCCGCCAAAAGCTTTGGTTCTTGATTTGCCCACAGCCTTCTTTGTGCCTTTCTTTGTAGTAATTATTGTATTTTGAGAATCTACGTAGTTTGACCGATGGTAGTTTATGGGTTGTGGTTATGGTGACTGTTTTTTTATACTTGATCACAATCATTATTGTATTAATTTTTCTTGCTTTTTATGTTGAACATGTGATTGGCAGACGGGTAAAAGCAGTTTTGTTGAACGTAGAACGTTTCTTCACTTATATCGAAGTTTCCATCGTCTCTGGATCTTCTTGGCATTAATGTTTCAGGTTCCTTTTTTCATCCATCAATTTACTCTGAAGTATGAACTATTATTAGTGATGAATTATAGCATAAAGCATGTGCACGCTCCTCACAGGCTTTGACAATTATTGCTTTCAACGATGGACATATCAACCTGAATACTTTTAAAACAGTACTTAGCATCGGGCCATCATTTGCAATCATGAATTTCATCAAGAGTAAGATGTTTGTGTCTTCTACTGTTTTTGCTCGATTCAATTGCAAGTAATTCTCAAAATACTATTTTTGTGATGAATAGGTTGCTTGGATGTGTTGCTCACATTTGGGTCATACAAAACTGCAAGGGGCATGGCTGTGTCAAGGCTAGTAATAAGGTTTTTTTGGGGTGGCTTGACTTCAGCGTTTGTAACATATGTTTACCTGTGAGTTTCTGATTTTCCCTTGGCTATTTTGGTGGGTAAAGACCCGTGTTGTCATGAGTTAAAAGTCGGTTGAGGTGGTCCGCATCAAATTGATGTGGTAAAGCGATGCGTTCACATCAATGAGGTGATGCAAATGTTTTAAATAACTATAATGATTCATAATTTGATACAAGGACTAATCACAACCAATATATGGATATTTTTTTTTGACAATATATGGATATTTTTTTTTGACAATATATGGATTAAATACAAATTATAGCATAACAGTTCTCTGAAAATGTCAAGTAAATCAATATAGTTTAATAAATATATAACAGACCATCTGAGACACACAATGGTAAGATCGCATTCTCAGGGTTTCTTCTTGGATTGCCTGGTTATTAATTTATGAGGTATAGTGGGCTGAAATTGCACAATACATCATTACTGGTTTGCTACTGAGCATTTGTAACCACTGACCACAGGAGCCACATCATCCGGATGTGGCCAAGGATCAAATCTACTTTGCTTCAGCCGTCAGGCAGGCCATATTGGTCATTAAGGCTGTATTGTGCCCTGCCTCAGTTTTTAGGTTGGCAAATCTGCTAATTTTGACAACACTGGTAATTAGGACTGCAGTTTAACTCCCAGAGTTTTTACAGCATTTGTGCCACAATTTCAGGAAAGTTTTACAGGAGAGGCATAATAACAACTCTGACAATTCATTCTATTTCCGGATATACCTGCTTGTACTGGGCGTTTATGCAGCTATACGCCTATTCTTTGCATTGCTACTCAAATTTCCAGCCTGTCATAAACTGTCTGAAATGTCTGATCAATCATTCTTTCAATTTTTCAAGTGGATATATCAAGTGAGTTATTTTTACTAATAATACCAGACAAGGCTATTTTCAGGTTATTTTTGTATGTTATTATGACTTAGTTTCTTTTTCAATGAAATAACTCAGGAGCGGTACTATGTTGGACGTGGTCTTTATGAGAAAATGAGTGACTACTGCAGGTGTGTTGTGTGCTGAAAACCAAATTTTTCATTTGCATATATAGAATGAGACACCTATTTACTTATTTTTTCCTCTCTCTGGTTTGAACTTCAATCCATTTATCATGGAAACGACTACGGGTAGAAGAAGGGGAAAGTATAGAGCCACCTTGAACATATGGTCTTTTGCACTTAGTCACCTTCAAGTTTAATATCATTTCAGTAATGTTTATTTCAACTAGCAAACTGTGCATGGTTCCGGTTCCATTGTCATAATGAGCAATGTCGATGATCCACTAGGGTTGTTTCTGTATTGGTTATATTTGCTATGTTGTCAGCAGTGCTACTTTGTGATAAGGATATTTCACTTTTGCATTTTTTTGTTGTTTTCTGCAGTTATGTGGTCTATTGGTTGCTCGTACTTGCTTGCAAATTTACTTTTGCATACTTTCTCCAGGCATGTGGTTGCTTCTTATCTCTTTCTCTGTGTGTAAACTTGTCGATCTATAGTGCCATAGATATAGGGCCCGTTTGGATTAGCTTATTTTTGAGCTTATGCAAAACAACTTATGCAAATAAATAAAGTTTTACATAAGCTCAAAAATAAGCTAATCCAAACGGGGCCATAGTATGTAAAAAATTTTAAATCACAGTTTTCTATTTTTATTCTGTTCCTAATTCCTGATTTCTAATATTGCAGATAAGACCTCTTGTTAAACCTACCAATATCATTGCGGATCTTCCATCTTTGACTTACTCCTGGCATGATTTCATCTCAAAGAGTAAGCATATACTGTTATTTCATATTTGTTTGATGGTTCAATTTTTAAGCCCCGTGTATTTCTACCATTTTGCTTGATTTTGAATGAATTATATTTATTTAAACTACATGGTGGAATTAGATTTTGTATGTTGAAACCTCAATCACCATAATTACTAGATACTATCACTATGTGACATATATTGTTGCCCTTTTGCATTTTATCAAAGGAAACTTGGAAATGTGGAAAACAATACAAGTCATCCTAATTATTTACTGAAAATACACTGCCCCTTAACCACGTGTAAGATACTTTTCAACTTTTCAACAACTCGCAGATGTCTTTCTGACTACGTGTACCTAGTACATACCTTTGCTTAAAACTTTTAATCACCATGATGTTGAGAATAATATGCCTATATATGTTTTGAAGATTTTAGATTTAAATATAGTTTAGAAGATTTATATTTAAAATAAGATAATATTAAGATTTATGATTTAAGATTTGTTTAGAAATTTTAAGATTAGTTTGTTATTTAAAGATTTGATTTGTTTTTTTGTAGCTCTATATATAGAGCCAAATAGTTATGAATAATATATGAGAACAAGAACTTGAGATTATTCTCATATAACACTATATCTCAGGAGAGTCTTCTCCGTATAAACATAAAAATATATCCCACCTAATTCCGCAATACAAAAACAGAAAAAACCATATCACATGTGACTGTGAAAATTATTAATCATTCATAACTAAGCAGTAGTCGTTTATCTATTAAGGAAAGGGTAGTGGGTTTTTTTTTCTCCAATTAATTTATTGCGTTTGTATTTGGGTTTTGCAGATAATAACAATGCCTTGACTATAGTTAGCTTGTGGGCTCCTGTTGTGTGTGTGAGTATTCTACAACTCTACTTTTTTTTCATTAATGTACCAATATAATTTAATAAACCAAATAATAACAAAATATATATTGCTAATAATGTAGGTGGAGTAGTTATCCTTCACCTATCTATTTTTTCCATTGCTAACTTATCTAATATATATTGTTTAGTGTAAAGTTGTTATTATAAACCATTTTCGTTAGCTATATGCCTTTTCATGGATACATGCACAATGCATATGTTGAAATCCGAAAAATCAATAAGTTGGAGGATAAAACATGGATCCTCGAGTAGTCGTAATAAATCTTACGGAAGTGAAAGTACTATCTGTGTAATTCCCATGATATTAAATGTAAATCGACATTTTACTATATGCGTCAATATCATTCATTCTTACGTTAAATGCATGTGATATAATTTGACATATATTTTATACCTTGTTGTAATGGTGGCTTCTAGGATGAGGGCTCAATTAAGTCCCTCACCAGTGGACCACAACAAGAATACCATTTGATTCACTCAATGGTCAAGATTTATTGAAAATAAATATGTGAACATTTACGCATCTTCACGCAAAATTTGCCCCTATCTCTTCATCTTCATCTCAAACTCACAAAAAATCTACATAAGATGCTTGTTAAAAATACTAAATTGTGATAAGACAGATGTTGGCAGAAGTTGTCATTACTGAAACAAGAGCAGTTAATGAGGACTGTTATGATGATGGCAGTAGAGAGGGATTTAACAGTGGATATGTGGGTGTGTTGTATTGGGGAAAGATGGAATTAAAATTGGTTATTTTAATGGGTTAATTCCTTATTCACTGTTTTGTTCTATGTGGAATTTAAAGAATGCGTCTCTTTAATTTCTGAGTCTGTCTTGAAAGTTAAGAACAAACGTTAAAGTTACTAGTGGCATGTTAGAGAGGATACAGTTATCGGTAAGCATATTTTTTTGCAGACTTTTGGCATGTTAGAGAGGATACAGATGGGAAAGAGATGGGAATGGGATTGTGTGTAGAAATATGTCAATGTTCTCATTTTAATTTTCAACAAATCTGAACCATTGAGTTAATCTAATGCCATTTTTGTTCTGGTCCACTGGTGAGGGACTTAATTGAGCCCTCACCCTTGAAGCCACTTGTTATAATTGTACATTTATTGAAAATAAACACTTACAATTCTAAAATATAGTACACTTCAAACATTGCTAGCAACCATGATTATTTTGTTGATAGTTTTCTGCTATACTTGACAATCCTTTCTAATGCCTGTACAATGTACATTCTACAGATTTATCTCATGGATCTTCACATTTGGTACACTGTCATGTCAGCAATCGTCGGTGGTGTAATTGGTGCACGGGCTCGGCTAGGCGAGGTATTTTTCTCCAGTGGTAACCTTTTGGGCTTTGTTCTCTGTTTCATTTATTTCAATTGTTAATCAAAAGGAAAGGTATTTGAGTTTGCAAAGTCCTAAAGGTATTGTTGAAATTGATTTAGAAGGAGGGCTTAACCATGGAAAAAAAATAGTTGATTGAGTACGGCAAAGAGGAGAGGGTGGTAAGGAGTGGATATAATTATTAGGTAGGTAGGACAAAAATGGTTTGAGAAACCAAATTTTGTGTATACTTTTGAGTGAAATTTGATATTTTATTTGGTGAGTTTTTAAAAGGCTTACAAATAAAATTGGTTTAATCAACTCAATTTGTTTATAGGCAAAAGCTAACATGTGCCCTTAAGGGCACATGATAAACAACTAAATAAAGAAATATTTTCCTCAAAACTTGTGCATTTAACTTTATAAAAGTCAATTCATTGCATTTTTCAATGGAATAATTCTACTTTAAGGTTCTTTAACATGTGCCCTTAGGGCACATATTAGCATGACCCTTGTTTATATTTAGTTTTAAATAAGTAGTAAATATCAAAGGGACTTCAGCGTAATAATTTAAGAAAGAGGGCTCATTTTGGTTTTTCCTTGGACCAAAATCATACATTAACTATAGTAGAGGGACTAAAATTTAAACAAAGGCTTTCCTTTTCTGTTTTAGGGTGCTAGTCTGCATTTATTTTCTTGAAGAAATCCATGTTACTGTGACTGATCTGTTTTTTCCATGGTTGTCTCATTTCTTGTATGAATTGTTTCTTGTTAATAACTTCCTACAGATACGTTCAATTGAAATGGTGCATAAACGTTTTGAGAGTTTCCCTGGGGCATTTGTAAAAAATATGGTCTCTCCGCAAGCAAAAAGGTGGGTCATTTAGGATATAGCTGTTTTAACTGATATAGCTTTATTTATTTTACTTTTTCTCTAAATTCTTCATTTTTATATTTTGAATTGGTGGGACATCATTTAAGTTGGTGGAAAATGGATATGATATACTCCCTCCGTTCCTTTTTATAGGAACAATTCGGAAAAAACACACAAACCAAGGAATCTTATTTTTTTTATTAAAAATTCTAAAATTTTATAATTTATTCCAAAACTAACCTTGGTGTAATTAATGCATAGGGAATATGTTACTGTAATTAATGCATAGGGAATTGTTTAATTAATAAAGCATAAATTTAATGATTGTTTCTTATAAAAAGGAACAATTTTTTTTTTCCCAAATTGTTCCTTATAAAAAGGAACGGAGGGAGTATTGTTTTAATATTGTTCGGGTGCTAGATATTTCTAGCCCAGACTTTTTGGTTTTTGGGTACTCCCTCCGGTCCTGATATACATAAAAATATCCAACTTCACACCTATTAAGAAAGTTTGTTAAGTGTAATTAATATCCTCAATCTCGTATACTCCCTCCGCCCCTAGTTATAAGCATCTATTGCATATTTCAATATTAAGATATGTTGGTAGTGTAATTATTGTGTATAATTATTAATAAATAAATTATCCTGTGTATAGATGTATTTAATATTTACTTTTCATATTCAAAGAAAAATTAGTAGTATTAATTTAAGGTTATGTTTGGAAATGAATAATGCACGCATCTAGTAATTTGAAAGGGGTTTTATGTTTAGGGACAATTTTTTTTTCTCTCTCTCAATTGGTGCGTATAATTGGGGATGGAGGGAGCAAAACATTAGTGTATACTCAATAGCGCCCTTCATAGGAACTTGTTCCATGAGAATATAGATTCATCAGAAGATAACACTCTTATTAATTGAAGGTTATTTTAGGATATGCGTCATTATATAGAGTCGGAGGTAGTTTATGTGCTTATATTCAAGACCAAAAAAAAGTCTTTTGTTGCTTATATTCGAAACCGGAGTAGTATTTTGCCATGTTTTGTGAATACTCATCCATTGGAGCTTGTTAGAAATAATATAAAACCATTGATGTGGCTCTATCCTAACAGCTTAAACTTTTGGGATAATCGGTCATTTGACATGGTATCAGAGCCTCTATGACTAAGTGGTCTAGAGTTCGATCCCCGCTTCCCTCACTTTCTAATTAAAAAGTGGAATTTAAGCATATGGTAGATGGACCTATGCATTATCCACACTTCAAGCCCAAGTGGGCTCTTGCATGAGGGGGCGTGTTAGAAATAATATAAAACCATTGATGTGGCTCTATCCTAACAGCTTAAGCTTTTGGGATAATCGGTTATTTGATAGAGCTATTTGATACATCAAGGTTCTTTGGTAATGTGTCGTGTGTGTTCTTGTTTGGAAGCCAAACTTTTCAAGGACGAAGTCAAGTCACCTCCTTTGTACGGTGGAGAACAGTCTGCTTTGTTTCTTTGTGATGATTAGTTTGGTATATGGGGTGATTTCAAACCGTTTCTTTCTTGATGTGATCATTCTGTATTCTCTTAGGGGACATAAAAAAACTGTAAGGATTAATTCGTGAATGGCGTGACTTCACCCCTCCAGTCAGTTTGAAGAGACTTAATTTTGAAACCAAATTGCAATTCAAACATGGTTTGGAATTGCTTAAAAATAGCAAGAGAATCAGATTTGGTTTTAACAATAAATCCAAGTAAACCTAGTAGCTGCATCTACAAAGGCAATATAGGGAACATGGACTGGTCCCCACCAATCACTGTAAATTAATCTTAAAGGTATAGTGTAGTGAGTGTGTGAAAGTGATGAGTGTAGTCTCTGAGCTTTACTCATACCACAAGCAGAACAAAACTCAAATTCAAACTCACTTTTAATTATGGAAACCACATAACAATAGACTTGTGGTAGTTCTTAAATGATTACGTCTATATGTTGTTGAGGAGGAACAAGATCTCCAACGGAAGCTGACGGATCAACAATCATCTTGAAGCGAAGGAGAAATTCTTCAACGATGCGATTTTGGAAATGATTGTGAATGCTCGTCCAAAGCTCAGATGCACGAGTACATCCAAAAATATGTGTCATGGTAGATCTAGAGATTGTGGGTAGAAGCCACGATATAAGCCACTGTACTGACTGCCAGTGCCAGCTGCAGATCCCTTCCCTCTAACTAACTGATGCCAGCCTGGCCGCAAGGAAACTAACAACAATGACTTGCTGGGGAAGCTTAAACATAAACAAAAATAATAGAAAATAATTCTATTCTTAAAAAGAAGAATGATAAAATGTCAAACTGTGAATCTAATCTTTTGAATGGTAGATTAACTCCCACAATACCCAGTCGCATATTTTTATCAATATCAAAACACCCAATACAGACAATTTCTTTGGTCGTGTCCTTCAATATTTCCCTTCTCTAATAATTTTTTTAGTTATCCAAAATTTTGATGTGTGCTTACTGCTTGTGACCAGATATGACAAATTATTGTCCTATTGTTTGATTCATTTGAAATGCAATTTTAGGTTTTTATCTTCAGTATTTTTCATGATAAATCAATTTCGTTTGTGCTTTTTCAGGATTCCCATCAATGGACCATCAACTCAGGTGATTATCATTATCATCATTATGACCATTATGATTGTTCTTGTTGTTACTTGTACTGTGTGGTAGGGTTATGTTCTGGGGTTGAAACTTGAAAGACAGTCGGATAAAGCTTTTGAATTTTGTGTTGATAATTCATGTTTACGTAGAATAATAGGAAAATTAAGTTGTTCAGTTTAGACTTAATATAATAATATTGTTAAGAAGTCCCACATCGAATGTGAGTTGGCCTGGACATGGGTTTATAAGTAAGAGGCAATCCTCACCACCATACAAGCCGGTTTTGTAAGGATGAGTTGAACTTCAAATTTGATGTGAGTAATGTGTTCACTGAATTCAAATCGTGGATATTGGTTAAATTTGATTTTTAGAATAGTTATTGAATGTGTATGTCAATTTTATATGCTGGTGTTTCAGAACTTGACTATTAACTTGTGTACTCATCAAAAGTTATGCGTTTGATAATAGGCCATTTTGACATGATTTGCCTACCTCACCTTGTGGAAATATGCCGTGTTTGCCATTATATTCATCTTATTCATGTACCATTCTTTTGCAAGGAATATACAGCATGCAGTCTGGGTAAATGAATGTGTTTTGTCTGGTACAGGATTCTCAGGATATGAACAAAGCATATGCTGCCATGTTTGCTCCATTTTGGAATGAGATAATTAAAAGCCTGCGCGAGGAAGATTTTATTAGCAATAGGTCAGTCGAAAAAAACTTGCTGCTCTACAGTGTTTCAAAATTCTTGTGCACTGAAACAGGAAGGCTTTGCAATATTCAACCTACTCCTCTTTCTGTTTCTTTTCTTCTGTTGCAAATGAGTCAAAGAACTTACTGTGTGCAAAGTGACTGGGTGGATTATGCTGAATATTTTTTTATCAGGCTTTGCATATAATGATCTGTTGATTTTTTTTTCTTTCATTTACTTAATGTTAAAGGATGGTTTATCCACCTCTATCTATACATTTCTATTTCTGTCTTAATATTTCATTTGCCCTAAGGAAATATGAAAAACAGGATTTTTTTATTTTTTTTGTTTTAAAATCTTGTGTTGCCAGTTTTAGCTTTTTATTAATTGCTTATTTGTTTTTTTTTAACTGTTACAGGGAAATGGACCTACTTTCTATTCCTAGCAATGCAGGAAGTCTGAGATTAGTTCAATGGCCTCTGTTTCTTCTAAGCAGTAAGGTGTAACCACTATGCAATATGAATTACAAGGAATGGATTTTAAAGAGACTTCTATAGTTTTCTGGGTTTCCATATGCTTTCTGACTTAATATCTTTCTTTTTCAGATCCTATTGGCGGTAGATTTGGCTTTGGACTGCAAAGATACACAGGCAGATCTGTGGAGCAGGATCTGTAGGGATGAATATATGGCTTATGCAGTTAAGGAGTGCTATTGCAGTATTGAAAAAATATTATATTCCTTAGTTGATAACGAAGGAAGACTTTGGTATGATATTTACTGCTCTATCTTACTGCATACTATTGTGTTGCATTTTCTGAGTTAGAATAAGAGTACATATAGTCAGTAAATCCATCTACAAAAGTTAGTAATGTTAAGGGCTATATGTTGAGAGTTAGATGATTAGAAAATATCTCATCCTTATCTAAGAGTAAGCGCATATTAGTTTAACTTATTATAATGGTTTGTTTCATTATTTTATTCCCTTCTCTTTTTCATCATCTAAAATATTACAAATCCAACATGTTGTCAGAGCAGTACCAACAAAATGATCTGTCCCTTCCCTATTCACTAGAATTCCCCTAAGTTTGGAAACTTATTCACTCCTTAGCTGTATCTAGTTAGTCCTCGTTTTGTTAATGTTGTTTTGTGATGCCCTGACATGAGCGCTAATGCCATATTTCTCTCGGGTTTTGACTGGAATAAGCGTGTTATTGTTTGAAGCTGAAGAGGGCTGAGGTTGGGTTAAGGTTTCGTATCGGCAATATTAGGTATCTTTTGTACAGTTGTAAACGTGGGAGGTGTTTAGGGGCTCTTCATGCCATTGTGGACGACATCCACTTGAAGAGTGTCTTTGTATAGTGAGGAAATAAAAGAACAGATAGGAAATAACTATATACACTGAGTTGATAAGCTAATTGTGTGTTATTGAAGGATTATTCTGGAATATTTTTGCAAGAGCTTTTGATGGATAAGCTATTTTTGTTTAAAAAAATATGCTCTTAATTTTTTTAGTAATTCTGTATTTGGAAAACTCTCAAGGAACTTGGTTTTCCGGACAAGTGCTGTTTTTTGTAATTCTTTTCCCCTTCTTTTTTCTCTTGTTCGTATTCTTGTCTATCTTCTTGGCCTATGTTTGGTTACCCGGTGAAAACGGTACAATGCGCGTCTTACCCCATTAAACGCGATTTTCACGTGTTTGGTTCTCCATCAACAATCTGCCGCGGTCATGCTTTTCATCACCAGAATCAATTCTCAGTGAAGCTGCTCTTCCTAGCTTCTGCAAATCGAGTCTCCCTGCCGCAGAAATGCACAACATCAATTTGTCTCTTTTACCCCTGAATTGAACTAACCCTCATCACTTTCCTTCTGTATCGCTTTTTATTTTTGACAAGTCCTTTCACTTATGTGGGAGCTTCATTACTCCATCTCACTGTTTAATTGTTGACTGCAAGCGTTTTTGTTTTTCTGTGAATAATGTTTTGGGTGTGTTGAGAATATCTCAAGGTTGAAGAAGATACATTGCCTAAAAAAATTGCATTTTTTTTGGAAGAAATGGTGCATTTTGTTTTCTAGCTTCACAAAGGCCCATTACAAAGCCTTACCTAGTGGCCCTACCTACAGGCCCTCCTGTTAATTTTTAAAGTTTTATTAAGTAATATGAATTTTATTAAATAAAGTTTTTACTAGTTTGGTAATTATACTCCCTCCGGCCATATTTATAAGCAAAAGTTACTTTTTAGATTCATTGAACAATTGATGTATCTAGCCTAAAATATAGACTAGATATATCAATTGTTCAATGAATCTAAAAAGTAACTTTTGCTTATAAATAAGGCCGGAGGGAGTACATCCATAATCAATTTTGATTAACATGAAATGTTAAGAATCACTTTTACATTAACGTATCCAAACATAAAAAATTTCCTTCAACTCACTTTTAACCAAAATCAATTCTGTCAAACTCAATTTTGTCCAAATAAGTTCTTTCTGCCGCAGAACCAAACACATACTTGATTTGTTGATAAATTTTGAATTTTAAACAATATAAATTTTCAAATGAATGACACTGTTATGTCTGACTTTTTCCATTGACGTTTTATGTTTTTTATATGGCGGTTTTCTCTATATTAGGATCCCTTTACTCTCCACAAATATGAATTTCTTTTCTTTGCTATTAAAAATTTCTTTTATTTTATCAACAGAAAAGATGGATGCTTGATCTTTTAAAAGATTGAAAAACTTGATGAACTTTGTAGCTTGGATAACTTGACAAGATTACTTCACATTCTCCAAGACTAAAACTCTACCCTTCATGACATTTTCTAAGATTACTTGACAAGATATTCTGTGGGGTAATTGTTATGGAGAACATGAAGTTACCCAGACTTTTAAATCAGGACAATGTGAATTGCTAGATTAAACAGATTATAGTAGTAATATATAGTAGATTAAAAAAAAACCGTCAAAAAAATATAGTAGATTAACAAAAAATATTTTGACAAATAAATTTGACAACAAAAACTGGCAACAATTTGCACGGCGTTCTCACGATTCTGCGAGGCAGAACGACGATCCGACCACGATCCTCTTTGCCGACGAGTTTGCACACGAGTCAGCTCGCCCAGGCATGTGTAAAACGTTAACTCGTCCGATTTAGCGAGTTGACTCGCGATTTTGACAACACTGGTTAGCGCCGTCAAATGTGTGGTTAATTACGTTCACCAGATGATTAATGAATATAAAAATGCATCACAACTCATTAACCATCTAAACATAAATTAACCTTGAACACTGTTAACCAAGATTTTCAGTTTTCAAATAAATATACATAATATTTATTATAACCATTGAAAATATGTTGAAATATACATGATATTAAGGTTTTCTAATATATATATATATATATATATATATATATATATATATATATCTATTAACCACAATTTGTGTTCAAATAAACACCTGAAATTCGTGGATAATAACATTGAAAATCATGGTTAATTGTTTTATGTGAATGGTTAGTAAGTTGTGACACACCGTGTTATATTCATTAACAAAGTATTGTGAAGAGCATTAACCATTCAAATTGTTGTTGAATTTTGTTGGCTCATTGTGTGTCAAAATAACACTTTTAATTTAATGACGTGATCTAATCCTATTTATTAGTTTACTTTATCTTTGTAGCAGATGGATTATTTAATGGAAATTTAATTGTCTGTTTTGAAATTTCTTTTGAATGTTAATTTAAGTTTTTTGCTAATATAATCAGTTAGTGTATTAATTTTAGTTTTGAGTGACAGATCCATGCTTGATGAAAGATTGTAAATATTCTCTTTGACAGGGTGGAAAGAATTTTCCGTGAGATCAATGACAGTATATTAGAGGGTTCACTTGTTATAACCTTGTCTCTCAAGAAGCTTCCACTTGTTTTGTCTAGACTTACGGCATTGCTTGGACTCCTGGTAATTTTTTGGTTGACTATTTTGTATAATTTATAATATTTTGTTACATATAGATTATAATGTCATGTAATGTTTACTTTAATCTCTATCTTATTTTATGGGTAGTTTACTCTATCTTATAATCAAGCATTAGAAATACTCCACTATTAACATAGAAATAATTTAGTAAATAATGTATAATAGGAAACTTCTGCTATATATTTGGTACGGATGTTATATTAACCACACCTCACTCCTTATTTGTCAGACTCGAAATGATCCTGCACTTGCAAAAGGTGCTGCAAAAGCTGTTTATGAGCTGTATGATGTTGTTACTCATGACCTGGTGTCCTCAGACTTAAGGTACATGGTTGCATAACTGAAATTTCAAAACCTTTTTATAGATTTTTTTTTTGTTAATATTCTTCCCTCATTTTTTTTTCGTATATTTTTTTCCAGGGAGAATCTTGATACATGGAACATTTTAGCAAGAGCTAGAGATGAGGGCCGCCTTTTTTCTAGGATACAATGGCCTAATGATCCTGAAATTGTAAGTGCCTTAGGTTTTCATACAAGTTGTCCTTTTTTCACTGTTTATACATATCATGTAATTTATAAGGTTTTTTTGTTTTGTTTGTAGAAAGAGCTTGTGAAGCGGTTGCATCTTCTGCTTACTGTAAAGGACTCTGCTGCTAATGTTCCAAAAAATCTAGAAGCCAGGAGAAGACTAGAGTTTTTCACAAATTCATTATTTATGGATATGCCTTCGGCAAAACCTGTTAGTGAAACATTACCATTCAGGTATGAGCGAATATGCATATACTATATTGTGTTAATTCTATCTCTCTTAATATTAACATTTGTTGCTTGTGTTTTTATTTGTCAGTGTTTTCACTCCATACTATAGTGAAACTGTGCTTTATAGTACATCTGAATTGAAAAAGGAGAATGAAGATGGAATTTCTATTCTATTCTATCTTCAAAAGATATTTCCAGGTAATGTTTCTTTTCTCTTTGATTCCCCTTTGAACATGTCAATGTTTAGAGTTCTCAGAGTTCTCAGTACTTAATATATTCATGATGTAAACTTGAAAGATTTGCTTAGTTTCTGTACAGGCAGTTAGGTCAGTTGAAACAGTTAGTGTTGGTTGAATTCCTGTTATTTTGGTATGCATTGTATAAATACTGTAATCTGTATCACAGAAAGAATCAACAATACAATCATTTCATTCCTCACAGAATTGGACTTTTTTCTGTTCTCTCAGAACAACACTAATACAATGTATGTTTCTAAAATATTGACTGAATGCAGGCTGTTTCTGTCCTTGTTAGAGTTGTATTTACTTTTGGCTCTTAAAAGATTTATCCATTAATCGTTATGTCTTAAAACTTCATTATTACCCTATCATGTTCCCCTTTCCCATTCTTAGTCAATTTTGGACCACAAAAAAAATGTAACGGGAAGTAAATTTATCTTGCTAATCTATCTGTCAAGAGGGAACTGTTTGAAAATTATAGCTCTTAGTGGATAGGAGACAGACATGGAATGATTTTTGTTATGATGAACCTTGCTATTTTGGGATTGAAATTTATTTATTTTACATTGCAGATGAGTGGGACAACTTTCTTGAAAGAATTGGCCGAGATTTGTCTACTGAGGATGCAGAACTTCAAGAAAATTCTAGCGACGCTTTGGAACTTCGTTTTTGGGCATCTTATCGAGGGCAGACTCTGGCTAGAACAGGTTATAATTTCTTGCTAAATCCTGTTTGTCTGAGTTTATGTTTCCATTTGACATGAGTTGATGCATAAATAGTGTATTTCCAGTAATTTTGGTTTCTTCCCTGAACACTGTGCTAATGTTTCTTCAATCCATTCCTCTTTGGATTTGCAGTGCGTGGTATGATGTATTACAGGAGAGCTTTGATGCTGCAGAGCTTTCTAGAGAGCAGATCACTGGGAGGTAGTTAGATAAAAACAGTATTCTAATTAAGCTTGGCATGTATATTTGCTGACATTGGCTGTATCAATAGTGGACAATTATTCTCAGAACAACTTCACTACAAGTCAAGGTTTTGAATCATCACGTGAATCGCGGGCACAAGCAGATTTGAAGTTTACTTATGTTGTATCATGCCAAATTTATGGTCAGCAAAAGCAGCGAAAGGCACCCGAAGCTGCTGATATTGCTTTGTTGTTGCAGAGGTATCAAAATTGTGTGCTCTTATTTTCCCAAGCACTTTTTAGTGTCAAGACTGACAGTATTATATTGCATTTTATATGGGTATCTGTGTGATAGTAGCTTCGTATGTATGGTAGTCAAGCGTTACTGCTTTCCTGAATATTTTATAAAATGATAGAACGGAAGTGTGCTTTAGATGCTATATAATGTCAAATATGAATTGCAGATTTGAAATTTGAGGGTATCTATCTTTATGTGTGTATTTGTTAGTGTATTGCATGTTTTACTGTATCTTTTCTGCTGTGATATTTTTGTATGTGCTATAATTGTTAGAGTAGTAACAAAACTGTTGGGTAGTCAGTTACAGTTCTACTGGGAAGCACTAACTGAGAATTATTATAAATTCTAGAATCTCAGAAGATTCAATGACCTTTCACAGTGCAGCGCGCATACAATAACCTAATTTTTTTCTTCGTGGAAATCATTCTCTATTAGTATCCTTCCCGTGGAAGCATTGAGGTTGTTAATATGTTTGTATTATGGTTTTTGTGATGTAAATGCTGTTATAATTCGGGGGGATGTTGATGAATGCTATCTCATTTGTGGCATTTTAGATTACAAAATGTGACGCTGGTACATATTTAGGTGAAGCTGTTATTGCTGAATTTTCTCAATTAACTTTTATTTCATAGTTATATCTGCGTTTAGAAAGCATAATTTCTTTGTCATTGCTGTTTTTAAAATATTTTGTTACACCAAACCTTTCTCTTTGTATCAGGAATGAGGGTCTTCGAGTTGCTTTTATTCATGTTGATGAAAGTACAACTGATGAAAGCACCCCACGGGTGTTTTACTCAAAACTTGTCAAAGCCGATATAAACGGAAAAGATCAGGTGGGAAAAAGCTTTGACTAATGCCATTTTTTTCTCATTATTATATAGCAACTACACTTTTTATCCTTAAATGTTGTGTTGTATGTTTTTCTTGCACAAAGGAAATATATTCTATCAAACTTCCCGGGGATCCAAAGCTTGGTGAAGGAAAGCCAGAGAACCAAAATCATGCGATAATATTCACACGTGGTGATGCGCTTCAAACTATTGATATGAATCAGGTCAGGACATTGTCTCATGATAATTTGAACATTCTGTATATTCATCTTTTATGCATGATGTTTTGTACTTTTTTATATCAAAATGGTTATTGCAGCTTTCTATAGTGTTCTAGTTTTGTTATGAATTATGATAACCGTAGTTAGCTAACAGTTGATTGTTATCTCGTTAATAGTCAGTAGTCAGTTAACTAGCAGACCTCGTAAATATTACGAATTAGAAATTGATATATATATATATATATATATATATATATATATATATATATATAGTCCCACACTGAGTAGAGATGCGGCCTATGTATTTGCTTAAAAGTCCAAATTCTAAGATGGCATCAAAGTTTATCCTTGATCTGTTTTGGGCCAAGACCTTTGTTATTGCACTCACATTTGTCAACGCTTTAAATTTTAGTCTTGTGCTTCAGGGGATGTGTTGAGATCCCTGTTATTCCACCAGCATTAGTCCACTCTTCAGATATTCACTCCTGAGCTTGAGGAGTGTGTTGATGGTTGCACATGACTATAGATATATGGCCTAGGTAGTGCTTACCTACAAGCAGGCCCCAAACCCAAATTCTAAGAAAATGAATCAACAATGAAGGAAAAGGAAGGTTTGCGCAATTCTATGCTGTCAAGTTGGAATCATGTTATTTGTCAAAAAATAAAAAGTTGGAATCATGTTATGAATATGTTTTGGTGTAGTTTCTCTCTTTTTATCTGAATTTAAATATTGCACTGTTGCATTTTGTGATAGATGGGGTTTCTATCATAAATTACAAAAGCTTAATTAACTATGTAAGATCTAGTTATGTTTTTTTTCTTTTCATTTTCATGCTTTGTACAATCATGATGTTGAACAAGTTATTAAATTAGTGTTAAAACCTTTTCACAACTACTTTTATTTGAATCTATTACTTCTATTTATTAATACAAAATTAAATGTTTTAGCCCTTAGACACTATATGTTGCAGTCATGTTGTTTAGCAGATTTTATCCTATTGTACTTCACTCGAATTCTCTATTTTTGCTTTTATATGAAATATTGTTTCTCCCATTGTGTACTCTTAGAATTTTGGTGAGTCCAAGAAGCTATCTGAAGATTTGACGATTAATATACGGAATTCATTTGGCATCGTAAAACTCACTCTTCACATAATACATTTGAAGCTCAAGCATGGACAAATACGGGTGGTCCAATAACAGATCACTGAAAGGCTTTGCTATCTTCTTAGAATTTGGGATAGGTCTAATTCAATCCAAAAACTAACTCAAAAAATGAGAATTTTACAATCCTCTAAAGGACTACTCGGCAATATCTCTAGTAAATGCGGTTTCTCAAACATTTATTGATCTTGGATTAATATACAGTTCCCTAGCCTATGTTCAGTGTTCAGGACTAACTATTTAGTGGAGAAATATCTCATATTCAATCAAAGATATGTTTGTAAATGAAAAAGTGGTTGGAAACAGTTTTGCTAGATGTTAAGAAGTCCCACATCGGATGTGAGATGGCCTGAATAAGTGTTTATAAGTAAGAGGCAATCCTCACCTTATAAGCTGGTTTTGTGAGGATGAGTTAGGCCCAATACTAATTTCTAATACTAGACATTTATATTCATTGGATACATTATGTTTGCTAGGACAATTATCTGGAGGAGGCAATGAAAATGAGAAATCTTCTCGAGGAGTTTCACGCAGACCACGGCCTTCACCCTCCAAGCATTCTTGGAGTGAGGGAACATGTTTTTACCGGAAGGTGTGGCATTCACCCTTTAAAAATTCAATAAATGAAGTTACACTATTGGGCTCTTAGCTCCCCCGCATTTGGTTACACATTACATGCTGATACTTCTGCAGTGTCTCATCGTTGGCTTGGTTCATGTCCAATCAAGAAACTAGCTTTGTAACTTTGGCCCAGCGCGTTTTAGCAAATCCTCTCAAGTAAGTTGTGTGTAGTGCTGATGCTGTGCACATTTCAAAATTAATGGAAGTGATTGGTTAACTCAATTTTTTATTTTATTTTAACTACACGGTCTACACCCTCTAATTTAAGGATGATGGTTTATCTGTGTACATGTTTCATGGTTGGATATTTTTGTGTCATTTGATCTTTGTTGCTGATTCCACTTGGTGGGAAAACGCTATGGTACTAGTGGTGTGCATATTGAATGCAGTGTTCATCCTGTCCCATAATATTTTCCCATACTGCTTAAGGTATCTAATAATTATAAATAAAGCACACCAGAGGTTCCATTTTAAATTTTTGATGGTTGTACCTATGAATTCACACACCATTTACATTATTAGTGGTAATTATTTCCTGTTTCTTCAGAGTGTTGTTCTTTTAAAAAATGTGCATTACAATTTCTTGTTTGTTTTAGAAATTCAAGACAACATCAATTAATACTCTGCCAATTATACCCTTATCTTCACGTGGCATTAGTTGATTAACACACATAATTATCAAGAGACAGCTATTAATAGATACTTGAATATAAGTTTTTTAATTGAATTTCTGAATTTGCAGGTAATTAACTTAAGTGGCACTAGTTGATTAACTTCATCTTCAAATTAATCGTGTGCTACTTAATGTTGAAACTCAATCCATTTTTAATTTTATATTCTCCCAAACAATGATAATTAGAGCTTTTATTAAAATAGATTGTCATACTTAATAGACTTTTTTGTGTTGTTGGTTGGAAAATCTTGCAGAGTCCGCATGCACTATGGTCACCCAGATGTATTTGACAGAATATTTCATATAACCCGGGGAGGGATTAGTAAAGCTTCACGTGTTATTAATATTAGTGAAGATATATATGCTGGTGAGTAAAGAATCTTCTCTGTAATCCATATTTATGGATATTTTCTTGTTAAGAAGTGTGTACATCAGAATGAATAGTGTAACTAAGTGTATTAGTCATCGATGCTTAGCTGCCAGCAGTTAGTACAGCTGTCAAGTGGTTCATTTTAAGCCTTTCTGACAACAATGTGGTGAAAGATAGACAATGATCGCCGATCATTACACTATTTTCAGGAGATGCATTTTATTGACGTCTGTTTAGGACCATGATTATGCAATATTTTAATGATTTCTTTAGCATTTCCATCTATATGTTTTTGTTCTATATGATTAATCTTGTGAAATTGAGAAATAATTATTATGCAGGCTTCAACTCTACGTTGCGGCTTGGAAATGTCACACACCATGAATACATTCAGGTTGAATATACAAGTACACCATGGATACTTTCTGGTTTTAGCTCAATTTAACTTTTCCATTTGTTAATTTCTCTTGCCTTCTTTAGGTTGGAAAAGGAAGGGATGTTGGTTTAAACCAGATTGCCCTCTTTGAAGGGAAAGTAGCAGGTGGTAATGGAGAGCAAGTGCTTAGCAGGGATATTTACAGGCTCGGACAACTGTTTGATTTCTTCAGAATGCTTTCTTTCTACTTCACAACTGTTGGTTACTATGTTTGTACCATGGTATAGTTCTTAAGCTCCCAATTCTTTCTTTGAATGCAGTGATGTTGACTGATTTTTGTTTTTCCATTGACTTCATCTGATTTCTTATAATGCAGATGACAGTCCTCACAGTGTATATATTCCTGTATGGAAGAGCATACCTGGTAAACTGTTAAGTTTTGTTTTATTATCTGCTATGTTTCTCCACTTCTGTCCGACTCTGAGTGGACTATTTTTTTCTTATTGTACCTTATTTACAAAGGATATAGCATCTTCCTGGTTATTGTATTTACTCTTTCATTTTCCAACAAATTTTTGTTCCACCCTCAGTTATAGCAAGATGAGTTGCAATTCAGTTGGAGAGTGTTATTAATTTCCACACTAGGTTTTTCCCTTGATAAGTAATATTCATATCACTTTTAACATGTCTTCCTTTGAGCACACACTGGCTTGTATGATAGGGGTTTTACTGCAAATATGGGACATTTCTCATTTAGTCACATTTTCAGTTGCGTGAAACATATAGTTAGGTGACTAGTTTCTGCGAATATGGGTTTACGTATTCTGTTATATCCTGAGTTGTGCCGCAGGCATGATTTCTGAAGGAAAATGATTTTGTTGAAAAATTGAAATATTTCTAAATCCATACTCTTTGGGGCTTTATCGAACATGATATATTTTCTTTATGATGTTCTTGCTCTCAGGCGTTTTCTGGTCTTGATGAAGCTGTCTCAGAGAAGGCAAAACTGATGGGTAACACAGCACTTGATGCAGCTTTGAATGCTCAATTTTTGGTGCAGATTGGTGTTTTTACTGCAGTACCAATGATAATGGGTTTCATACTTGAATTAGGACTGCTGAAGGTTAGTCTATGTTGTCAGAGAACATAGTTTTTTTTTATCATCTCAGAATATCATTCTTGATTGTTTTCTCACTTTAATTGGTTTAGTTTTATCAGTATTAATATAAAAAATAAGAATGTTAGATGTTAAGGCATCATAAAACATTATTAGCTAGGAAGCCCGGATACTTACAAAATGCTAAAGTATCCTCATTTGGAACGTATTTGATACAAATATGTATCTTATAAGTACCCACTATTATTTATTTACTTTCTTTTCAAAAAGAATATCAAATTGACATGGTTTCACTATTCCTAAATATGTCTGGATATGTCTAGAATGCCAGCCAAACATCAAAACCATAACACGGTAAGCACAACATCAGAAAAATAAAAAACGACAGAGAAGATTGTGAGACAAGAAGAATGCTATGCTACCGGAAAACCGGTGGTTTAGCCGATTCTACGTGTTCTGCTCTTTCTATAAGTAAAAATATTCACTAAAAGGTATCGTTTTTCGGTAATAGAGAAATTCAAGTAGAAGCTCTTCCCATATCCTTGTTCCTTCTCTATTAATTTTCTTGCAGACGCTGGGTTCTGGTTTAGAAAAGTGAGCTGTCAAAATGAAGAGTAACAGTAGCCAGAGAAGATGCAGTGTGGCCTGTGGCGCATTTGTAGGAGAAAGAAAAGATGGTGTGGTGTACGACTAGTGTGATTAGATAATTAGGGTTATGACTTATCGAAATAAAAGTTTTGGGCTAGCCTGCCTGCTATCCTTTACAGCCCACTGCTCATTTTCTTCGTTTTGTTTATTAGATTTTAAACATTTTGAAATATTCATATATGAAATTTTGAAGATTTAAAAGGACCATATGAAACTAAATAAGTTATAACTAAGTATAAAAAAATGATTATTATAGCGTATTAATTTTTAACAAGTATGAGGGATTGTCGAGTGAGTTTTATTTTTAATAGTGTGAAATATGATTATTATAAAAAAATTGTGTATTGCTTTATAGAAATTTTTTTAATTAAAATCTGTTGAACCCCAGTCCAACCTTTGATTACCTTGATAGTACCTCTGCCCTACAAAGATTCTTGTGCTACAGAGGCTCTTCTACTAGATGGGATTACTTTTGTAGTGAAAACAAAAAATTCATTCCTTATTCATAAAATATAATCAGTTTGGGATCTATATACGCTTTTTTTATATATAAAATTTTGATAAATATATCTATGCTGCTCTCGTATCCCGAGTTTTAAAATTTCCTGTGTCCCCATATTTTCATCTTATTGTACTCGTATTGCATGTATCAATTATATTTGGTTTCTTACTTTCATCTGTACTTTTCATAATCCTATATCGTATTACATTTATCGATTATATTCAGTTTTTGGTCTTTATATATAACAACCTAGATACTCTGTTCTCTGTGGCCTTACATATTGTCTATATCTCATGAAAATGTTTGCAGGCAGTTTTCAGTTTCATCACAATGCAACTTCAGTTGTGTTCTGTCTTCTTCACATTCTCTTTGGGAACTAAAACTCATTATTTTGGGCGTACTGTTCTGCATGGAGGTGCTAAAGTATGTCATCATCATCATCATGATCATCATTATTATTATTATTATTATTATCAGAAGACTCAGAATTCATAAGTTGAATGTGTTTGACCTTTCACTGTAGTACCGAGCAACTGGTAGAGGGTTCGTTGTACGTCACATTAAGTTTGCTGAAAATTACAGACTTTATTCTCGAAGCCACTTTGTCAAAGCGTGAGTAAAATTTACAATTTCTTTTACTTTTGTTTCGGTTACTGTTGAAGGAAATTGAGTTACATTGATTTTATCATGTCTGTGCAATGCAACAGGCTTGAAGTAGCACTGCTACTTATAGTTTACATTGCATATGGATATGCAGAGGGAGGTGCTGTTACGTATATTTTGCTTACTCTTAGCAGTTGGTTCCTAGTCATTTCTTGGCTATTTGCTCCTTACATTTTCAACCCTTCCGGTTTCGAGTGGCAAAAGTAAGTTGCCTGGAATTTAATTACATGGTGCTATAGTGTAAATACAGTAGTCATAGTTGTTCACTATAATGGAAATATACTTAATTATGTATATATTGTGATTATATTATATAAAATCCAAAAACTTCGATAACTTCCGTTCAATTTTTGTACTTAATAGACTTGTATTATGTTATATCTTTTTATAAAATAAATAAACATATTTTGTTCCTACAATGTAATTTGTTATCAACTCGGTTCTCCAATGATTAATGAATTAAAGCTGTCCTTCAACATTAATTTTTGACATAAAATCAGAAGAGTGAATTACCAATTTGATATCAAAAGTTGACATTGAAATACCATTTTGATGTTGTTAAGAGTCCCACATTGAACGAGATAAGTGCTAAACATGGGTTTATAGTATAGGCAGTTTTCGTTATTGAAGGAATCATGAGATGTCAATTTTGCATATTTAGAGGACCATAATGGAAGTTCTTGATTTTAATTTGGATGTATTTCTATTTCGAAAGGGGTTATTTTCATTGTTTGGAGAGATGATGAATTCATTTGACTTACAAGTAAGTGCTTAGTTTACTAATCTGATTATCTATTACACAGGACTGTTGAAGATTTTGATGATTGGACAAGTTGGCTCCTTTACAAAGGAGGAGTAGGAGTGAAGGGAGAAAATAGTTGGGAGTCTTGGTGGCTAGAAGAACAGGTAACATTAAATTTTTTTCTCTTGATTGTTTGTATAGTTATCTTGTCAAAGATAAAACAGTGCTTTACTTTTATGAAGTATAAAGAACTCAGTTTTTCATCCTAAATTGTGTGTAAAAAAGTAAGGAACTCAAATGCATTAGTGTTGAGTTTGTGTACAAGTAACTCCAATGCTTACATATCCGAGAAATGGTGCCATGGTGCATGCTTTTGTGAGATGGGTATAGTCATGAACATTAAATAAATAACAAAACCAAATACTAATAACCTAATCAACATCTATAGCCTTCATATTGATACTTTCTCTATTAATTTCTAATGACGGTTACTCTTTCTGTAGATGCATATCCAAACTTTGAGGGGTCGTATCTTGGAGACAATTTTGAGTGCAAGGTTCTTCTTGTTTCAATATGGTGTTGTGTATAAGCTACATCTTACTGGAGATGATACATCACTTGCGGTAAACATTCCATCTTCCTCTATGCATTTGATAGTTAGGCTTAAATGCAATTTTGATTCTCCTATTTTAATAAATCTGTAATTTTGGTCCTCATATTTTTTTTACCGCAATTTTAGTCCCCCCATTTTTAAAAATTTAAACATTTGGTCCCCACTTTCTTTTGGCTTCATTTTTTTTTCCGAGTGGTCATTTCATGAAATGATGTGAAATGTTTATGTGGATACCACGTCAACATTTTGATATATTAATATTTTATTTTTTAAAATTCTAATTAAATAAATTATAAATTGTTTTATTTAAATCTCCCTTCATATCTCCTTCACTCAAGAACAACAAGCAATAACGACAATAAGCCTGCAACTCCAACTATCCCATAGCACAAAAAGTCTAGAAAATATTTACTCATTTTCCTTTTCCCTTTGTATATCCAACAACGTGCAATTTCATTTTCTCTTTGATTCTGCAACAATTTCACCTTCGTCTTGCACTGTTGTTGACCCAACCCATTTCTAAAGACCCAGAAAATCAGTCATCAATTATGTAGGTTATCGCCGCTGCAGCGTGTTATGCGGCGTTCGCATGGGACCTTGGGGACGTGGACCGCTGAGATCTGTGACCCGAGACAAAGAAAACGTTTCTCACTTGGTATTTTGACATGGTGGAGGAAGCTGCCGTCGTGTACGATCATGCTGCGGTGAAACTTAAAAGAAACAAGGGATAAGAAAAGAGAAGAGGGATTGTGGTTTGGGTTTTGGTTAGAGAAAAATAAAATGTTCCATGTTTAGGTTTTTGAGAAGATGAACCGAGTTTAGGTTTGAGAGAAGAATTTGTCAGTGTTCTGTTTTTTTTTATTATTTATTTTTTATTTAAATTTTTTGGATTTTCTTATGAAGATTTTGATGAAGATGGTGAAGGTTGAAAATTAAGATGTTAATTTTTTTTCTCGCTACAAATTTTGAGATTTTTTAAATTCTAGATTAAATGCAGAAATAAATAAATAAATATATCTTATTCAAATATTTTATTAAAATTAAAAATAATAAATTTTGACATGGCTTCCACTTAAGCATAAGGCTATTGCCCATTGCCACATCACTTAATTAGTTGCCACTGCCACATGATTAAAATTGAGAATCAAATTGATGGAGGGACCAAATGTCTTAATTTTAGAAAATAGAGGTGCCAAAATTGCAAAATTGCAAAATTAGAAATAAGGGGACCAGAATTGCAGATTTGTTAAAATAGGGGGACTAAAACTGCATTTAAGCCTGATAGTTATCTAGTATATAGCCCTAAATTAAAACATCATACAAATTACTGCTTTGGCTATGGAAATTGTATGTTATACTCGTGTGAAATGGCTTCGGGATTCTTTTAATATTTCATATACATTAAGCAAATACTCAAGTCTTATTTATCAGTGTTGCTAAATATCCGGTATAGCGCCGGTATACCGGTATTGCGTATCGGAATTTTGGCTATCCGATACAAAAGCCGGTACGGCATCTTGACTCCGCTATGCTCAAAATAGCGCCGCTTTTCTCATAAACCGGTATAGCCGCTATGTATAGATATCGGAATTGGTTAATGTTTTAGGCTTTTAGAGGTGGAGTTGGTCGACCAATATTAAAAAATAAATAAAAACAATGCGAAGTGGTGGAATGAGTGCTGAGTTGGTGTGGGTGGGTTTATGTATAGATAATATAATATTACCCTAAAACCACTACCTAGGTAAACAAACCCACTACTGACTCTCATATCTCATAACCCCTACCTCCACAACCTTCAGTTCTCTTCTCGTTCTCACTTCGTTGCTCTTCTCCTTCACCATTTCACTAGTTAGAGCTAGAACTACCGATTATAAGTTGTTTTGAAGTTTGAATTACTTAGCTTTTGAGTTTGAAGTTTTTAATTTCTGTGTTCTGCTTTATTAGTTGTTTGAATTTGACATTTTCAGGTTAATGTCGGTCAATTTTTTTTAATATCATGTAGCTTTTATTTGTGTTTTATACCTAGGAGTATGTTTTATTTTATATATAATTATTTATTTTAACCGCTTTGTGGCTTCCGCTATTTGCCCGCTACGCTATCCGATATTTCTCATATCGGTTTTTTGGCAATCCGCTATTTTCCGCGATTAACAACATTGTTATTTATAGGTTCTGACTATTTTCTATTTTGTAGATATATGGATTCTCATGGGTTGTATTGGTTGGATTTGTCTTGATATTTAAGGTTTGAATTTTTTCTGATAATTTTGTAGAGCACTTTTTTTGTTTATTTATTTTAGACATCAGCTTCCCTTTTCAGCTTTTTAACACCATCCTTTCCTTTGGATTATGATATTTCCTTGCTTTGCAGATCTTCACTTACAGCCCAAAAAAGTCGGCCGATTTTCAGCTTGTTTTGAGATTTTTACAGGGAGTTGTATCTATAGGCCTTGTTGCAGCTGTGTGTCTTGTTGTTGCTTTTACTCAACTTTCTATACCCGACCTTTTTGCAAGCATCCTTGCTTTTATCCCAACTGGATGGGGAATATTATCTGTAAGTTTGGTTTATTTTAGTACGACTTTTCTTTTCCTAGTTTATTTGGCACCTCTGAATTATGATCTTTTGAGAATTGTCCTGCATTTATACCGAGTCCATAATATTACCAACTGTCAAGAAAAATAAGTGCGAACCATACAACTGTAGAAGTTTCCTTCAGCGAAACATTATTTGTAGAGCGTTTGCGATAAACTAATGTTGCTCTTATGGATGGTATTATCATAACTTCCAGGTGTAACTTAGTAGAGAATCAAAAGGCTATGGCTATAATAATTTTTCTAGATGTCTAAAATAACAAAATATGTTAACTTGATATATCATTGTACTGTTTCTGTAAAACTAACTCTTTTTATTAAGTGTAAATGCTGGCAGTTGAAATTAATTACCACTTCTAACATTTTATATAATGTTCTACTATTTTGCAGTTGGCAATTACTTGGAAGGGTATATTGAATAGACTTGGCTTGTGGGATTCTGTTCGGGAGTTTGCTAGAATGTATGATGCTGGAATGGGTATGATTATTTTTTCACCAATAGCATTTTTATCATGGTTTCCATTCATTTCCACTTTCCAGTCTCGCCTTCTCTTTAATCAAGCCTTTAGCCGTGGTCTTGAAATCTCTCTCATCCTTTCTGGAAACAAAGCCAACGTTGAGACATAACTCTCTCTCTTGTATATTCGAGATGTATATTTTTTGTAGTATAGAGTTGACTTGCTTGTACATTTAACGTTAAAGAGAAACGAAGATGCTTTTTTGAATTGGTCTGTGTTGGTTTTGCATGGCTCAACAGTTTAGTTCCTCCATTTTGTATTTTGTCTTCATTATATTTTGGCATTGGTTACTGTTATCTTATGTTACATGAGAGTCATATCTCGATTCAATACCTCAACTTTATTAATACAAATTTTTAATGTTCATCTCTATATTGGACATGGATCTCATTTTGAATCTCAATTTTTTATCATGAACTCAAGAGTCAAGTTTGGGATACCCTTGTACGTTGTAAAGGGTTGTAATATTTTTCTTTTGAGTTGTTTTCTTGGGACCTAAGGTTCGCTTTGTTAGTTTTGGGGATTACAGCTTATTTTCTTGAACACGACTTGACGATTTCTTATATTTTGTTGATTTTCGTGAACATGTAACCTGTTTTTTTTTGGTTAAAGAGAGAGAGAGAGAGGTTTGGGTTTGGCACGATGGGGAAATAAGAAGAGAGGAGACAAGGTTTGAACGATGGGGAAAGAGGAACCTGTGGGTTTAAACTTTAGAAAACGTAAAATGGGTTTATTGAGAAACAATAGAATAGTGAGAGTCACTAAATTGGACTTTTAAATCTTAACCATCTGTTTTTTATCAAATGGGTGATATGTATTCTCATCATTTTCTCATTAGAAATGTACTCTATATATATGGTTGAGGTTTTCTTTTTTAACAAAACCAACTCAAATCATTTCATTAACCAACAAAGTTTTGGTGGTAATAACTCAATTATATAGCTACTACAAGTGTGTGCCACATATTTGTAAGCCACTTTGCAAATTTAACTTCAAAGTTTGATTGATTAGACAAAGTACATTTAATTTTAAAAGTTAAATAGTAAAATTCAAAGACACCGTATGTATTCAATGAATTGCATCCACTACTGTTCAGAAACAGTCTCATATGTAGCTTTAATCAATGGAATTGCTTCCCCTTTAATTATGGATCATTTACCTTGAATCAAAGATGTGTCAACCATCACAAATTGTCCAATATGATCTCTAATACACCATTCCACGCTCGTACCATGCTCATTGTGGAATTCTGCATTTACGTTGCACTTGAACCACCCAACAACACTGAATAATTAACTTAACTCATACAAAACAACATCCAATTTATCCATTTTCCAGTAAAACACAACCTTTCCAACTTACCTCTCAAGAAACCCCAGCCCACTTTGTCATACGTGTTACTAATGTCAATCTTTGAGGAAAGTTGCTATTTACGCCCCATGCATTTGCTCACAGGCCCCCCGAACTGACAAAAATACCCCTGATAACCCATTTCGTAGTTTAAAAAATGATGGAAACTGTTTCGTCTCGTAGGTGACGAAAACATGAAATATGGTGAAATGGGCAGGGTGGCCACTGATCGTTTGCAACAAAACACAACGTTTCGTCTCGTGGTTGACGAACTCGAGTTTCGTCTGCCACGCGACGAACACGCTGTTTTTGGTCTTCTAGATGACGAAATTGGCGGATATACATGACAGAGCTGGTACCTGTCCTATCATATTCTACTTTACCAATTAACACCCAAAATAGATCTAGGGCGATTTTGGAGGTAGGAAGGCTTGATCTCCACGTTGATTCACTCAAAGAAGCTACCCACACTGATTTGAAGCAATATCAAAGGTAAGAAATACTTCTGTCGGTTTAATTTTTTGTTATTTGAAACTTTGATCTGGTAGTTTCGTTCGTCACTTGGGTTTTTGTTGGCGGCTTTCTCTTACGGGGTTTTCGTTTAGGTGGTGAAGACGGTGGTGTTGGTTCTTCTTCTTCTTCCTCTTCACCGTGCTCGTCTTCCTCTGCTACATAGTCACCGTCCTTGCGTTCCTCTACCTCCTCATTCTCTTGCTCTTCTTCCATATCATTATCACCAAGAGGATTTGGCTCCGCCACAGGTTCTGGATGATTCTCCGCCGTCGATGAAACCTCTTTCATTCTACCCCTTGCACGTGTGGGTGGTACGACACGGGTTTTAGCACGCTCCCTACGAGCGGAACTGTGTGCAACAATTTCCCTGCCAAGTCGTTTTCGACCAACTTCTTCTTCCATTCCTACAATCAAAATTATCAACAACATCAATTTCATTTCAAAATCATCAACAACATTAACTTTATTCATTCAATTCAAAATCATCACAAATAATCGTCACAGATAATCATCAACTACAGTTATAAAGTTTGTTGATTTCTAACAATCAATTGAAACATAATCATCAATATTCAAAGAGAAACCAATTCAATTCAATCATAATCATCATAAACCAATTCAAACATTCCATAATCAACAATAATCAATATTCCATAACAATCAACAACATACAATTTCAAACCCTAAATCCCCAATTCAATTTCAAACTTTAACCTAATCAGTTTATATCATGCAATTGGGTTCGAAATTCATCATCAAACAACTATAAAGGATGTAATCAATGAGAAATCATCCACAAATTCATTAAAAACGATTAAATTGATAGAAAACTTACTTGAATTTTCGTTGAATAGGTCAGAAATTCCTCTTTCTTTTGAATGGATTTTGTAAAAGGACTCCTAATTGATTTAAACCGATGCTGATTGATTTGGTATGGTTGATGAAAATCGCTCCAACAATTTCTAATTTTGCATTTGAATCAAAGTGATAGAGAGATTCTGATAATCGTGTTCATATTCATCGTTTTCGTCATCTAGAAGACGAAAGTCAGCGTGTTCGTCGCGTAAATGACGAAATTGGGTTTCGTTGACTGCGAGACGAAACTTAAGTGCAATTAGCCAATATCCGCCCTAAATGAGGCGCAATATTGCGTGGTGCTATGTTTCGTTGTCTAGATGACGAAGGAATTCAAAATTTGTTACCTACGTGACGAAAACTATTGACCTGTAATTCAGGGGTATTTTGGGATTTTTGGGGGGCCTGGTAGCAAACCAAGGGGCGTAAATAGCAATTTTCATCTTTGAGAGTCAATTATCCTCTTGCCCCTCTATGGCAAATAGAGCATTGTCTAAGATAGAACACCCTTCCAAAAACGTCGTCTTCTTCCAAATTGTAACAATAATTAGTTAATGAACAAATAAAAAACCAATAAATAAGTTAAAGGACTAAGGGCCCGTTTGGATTAACTTATTTTTGAGCTTATGCAAACAACTTATACAATTTTTATGTATTATTATAAGTTTGTCAAGGTAGTTTATGATAAAATAGCTTATAAAAGTACAATTTTCACTAGTGTGAACTTATAAAATAGCATAAAACCTAATTTATATTGCATAAGCTGTTTGTATAGGATCAAAAATAAGCTAATACAAACGAGCACTAAAAACCCAATTTAGCCTAATTTACTCTATTGTGTTATTTTATTTTTAAATCATTAAAAACGATTAAATTGATAGAAAACTTACTTGAATTTTCGTTGAATAGGTCAGAAATTCCTCTTTCTTTTGAATGGATTTTGTAAAAGGACTCCTAATTGATTTAAACCGATGCTGATTGATTTGGTATGGTTGATGAAAATCGCTCCTTCAAACCCTAAAATCGCTCCAACAATTTCTAATTTTGCATTTGAATCAAAGTGATAGAGAGATTCTGATAATCGTGTTCATATTCATCGTTTTCGTCATCTAGAAGACGAAAGTCAGCGTGTTCGTCGCGTAAATGACGAAATTGGGTTTCGTTGACTGCGAGACGAAACTTAAGTACAATTAGCCAATATCCGCCCTAAATGAGGCGCAATATTGCGTGGTGCTATGTTTCGTCGTCTAGATGACGAAGGAATTCAAAATTCGTTACCTACGTGACGAAAACTATTGACCTGTAATTCAGGGGTATTTTGGGATTTTAGGGGGACCTGGTAGCAAACCAAGGGGCGTAAATAGCAATTTTCATCTTTGAGAGTCAATTATCCTCTTGCCCCTCTATGGCAAATAGAGCATTGTCTAAGATAGAACACCTTTCCAAAAACGTCGTCTTCTTCCAAATTGTAACAATAATTAGTTAATGGACAAATACAAAACCAATAAATAAGTTAAAGGACTAAGGGCCCGTTTGGATTAACTTATTTTTGAGCTTATGCAAACAACTTATACAATTTTTATGTATTATTATAAGTTTGTCAAGGTAGTTTATGATAAAATAGCTTATAAAAGTACAATTTTCACTAGTGTGAACTTATAAAATAGCATAAAACCTAATTTATATTGCATAAGCTGTTTGTATAGGATCAAAAATAAGCTAATACAAACGAGCACTAAAAACCCAATTTAGCCTAATTTACTCTATTGTGTTATTTTATTTTTAAATCTAAAAGAAATTTTTAAAAAGTTTCAAATGAAAATTTGGTTTAAATAATCTATAATAAAAAGTAATTGTAAATGTTCTATCATTTTGTTACAACTTTTTTGAATAATAAAATTTCAAAAAATCCCTAAAATAAGAAGTTATTTTAAGTAGTTTCTAAAAAAAAACATTTTTGAGAGATTTTTTTTTTACAAAAAAAGGTGACTTGTAATAAGTTACAAACTCTTATATTATTATCTTAGGCCAAATACATCTAAAGAGTTCTTTAAATTTTACAATTGTAACAGTTATATCCTTTAAGTTTTTAGGTAACAAATAAGTCTTTTAAGTTCTAATTTATTGGACCATTATCCCTTCCAACTATCCTTCTTTACAAAATCTTATTACACCGTTACCCTTTCAATTGATTTCTAACCATTATACTAAAAGACAATGTTAACCTTCACAATGAAACAAAGTAACGAAAGTTATCTGGAAAGGTAACAGCTCAACATGTTAGAAATGTAAAGGCCTATTTATTACTTTAAAAACTTAAAATGACCTAAGTGTTACTTAAAAAGTTTAAAAACTTGACTGTTACAAACACGAAACTTAAAAAACCCCAAGATATACTTTGGCCATTTTCTTCTAAAAAAATTTATAATAAATTTTAGGCAAAATTACACGTTTGATCCTTTATCTAATTTTTTTGTAACACTTTGATCCTTTATCTTTCATTTGTAACATTTTAATCATTTATCTTATCTTTTTGTAACAATCTGGTCCTTTATCTTTTATTTGTAACACTTTTGTCCTTTAAAGAACATGAAGATATGAAAGAATTGATGAAGATGACGAACATATTCATCAAAATTATGAGTTTTATTTAATTTTAATAAAAAAGTATCCTAACAAATAAAATTCAGCATTTTTTTAATAAAAAAAATATGAAAAAAAGATTTATACGTGAATATTATAAAAGATAAAGGACTAAAGTGTTACAAATAAAAGATAAAGAAATAAAGTGTTACAAATATATAAAATAAAGGACCAAAGTGTTACAAATAAAAGATAAAAGACCAAAATATTACAAAAAAAATAAGATAAAAGAACAAACGTGTAATTTTACCTAAATTTTATTAACTTTAATTAAGTTCTCATAAAATAATTTTTAAAAAGTACAAATTAAAAATATTTTATTCAATCTATAACGAACAGGCCCAAATGGCATCAGGGACAACAGAGGAAAGATACACGTTTGAGATTAATTGTAATATATCATCACGATTCACTAAATGTAAAAGTTGGAAAAGCATTTCCATGTGATGTGATAAGAACTGGATGAGAATTAAGCAATCGCTTAAATTGTAATGAAACAATGGGTTTAAGACCCAAAGCAAACAGAACTAATACTTGTTACAAATGGCAATTGCAGGCATATCCTAAAATGTTAGTCCTAGCTTGGTCAATTAAGCAATGGATTCATAAACTCTAAAAACATGTTAAGTAACAACATCTATCGCGCTTGCTATTGACGACTCTTCTTTGTTAAATGCCCAGTCTTTCGCTTGTGACGACTGAAATCAGACACAAATCTGAATGTTTGCCCACAACCTGGTTCGGCACACGCATAAGGACGTGCACCAGTGTGGACTCGAATATGCTCGGTTCGAGCCCAAGCCCACTTGAAAGACATCTTGCACCCCTTCCAGGGGCACTTCAGGGGGCGGTCATCTTCATGAACTCGCCGGTGCTGCACTAGATATTTGTGTGAGAAGAACTTTTTTCCACAACCTTTTACTGGACAAACATTTCTCTTATGGTGCAACAATTCTTGTTTTGATTCAAAACTCATGGTGCATCCCTCAATGTCACACTGATATTCTGCTCCCTCGTCCTCTGTTTTGGGATCACGAGCTGAAACCTTTGTAGCTGTAACATCCTTTGCCCTTTTCCTTTTGGTTTGCTTGTCTTTGGATTTTACTTCAGACTCCTGAGTTTTTTGGACTCTCTTTCTAAGGCGTGTGCTAGGTCCACCTTCTTCCTCCTCTTCCATATCTAAACTAGGCTCTCTGGAGCTACCAGATTGTTTACTCCGCAAACAAGACTGCTTTAGTTGCTGAGCAGCCTGTGATTTCATCCGCAGCCCAACCCCTCGTTTCCCTGGCTTAGGTGTCTGGTTTTTTATCTGGAGGGATTTGGATTGCTTCATTTGTCTAAGTGTCTTTGGTTTGGATTGTTTAGTTGGATGAGTTCTCTTGTACTGTTGAAGAGAATCATCTTCCATTTCATTATCTAAACTCACATTATCTTCAGCCGAGTCATCAATAACTTCTTCATCAGTCTGTTTGGTGTGCCTCCTGCTCTTGGGAATTTTTCTCTGCTGCTTCTGAAAGTGATCATCCAGTTGGTCATCAGACATTTCATTTTTAACTTCTCTATCAATGCCTTTGTTTTTCCTTCTAGAAATACTTGGTTTCTGGTTTAGAAAGGGATCCTCCAATTGGTCATCAGACATTAAATTTTCCCCTGCTACACATCTGGCTTGCCTGACTTTAACTGTCCTTTTTTGGTACTTGCGACGGTAGACATTCATTTGGTTATCTGATACAATATCCTCTTCGGTGAGGTATTTGGCTTTCCTAGTTCTAGAATTAGTCCGCCGCTGCTTCTGCATGTTCAGCTCCAGTTGGTCATCTGATATCACTGAATCTTTTTCAGCAAGGGATTTGCCTTGCCTGCTTTTAGGAATTCTCTTTTGCTGCATCTGACAACCATTCCCCATTTGGTCATCAGAAATTGCATCTTCTTCACTTGTGTAGTTGGCATGCTTGTTTCTAGAAGTCTTTCTGTGTTGAAGTGAACCAACATCCAAAGAATCCTCTGAAATTGAGTCTCCCTCTGTATATTCAACGTGCTTGCTTCCAAGTTCTCCCATCTGATGACAATCAGAATCATAGTCCACTGCATCACCTGATACCGCATCATTGTCAATAAGTTTAGCTTTTTTGACATTAAAACTCATACGTCGCATGCGATAATCATCATCAATCGAATCATCAGAAACTGCATCACTTTCAGGTGCACCATCTTTCTCAACACCCCTGGTTTGCTTAAGAACCCTCCTTAGCCGAGGATTGGGTTTATCTTCAGCAGAATTATCTAAAACAGCATCTTTTTCAATAAATCTTCCTCTCCTGGTTCGTTTACTGCCTAAGGCAGTTTTCCTTTTCCTACCTGATTTTTTAATAGCAGTTTCAGTTTTGGGGGTACTTCCAGATGCCTCAAGTTTAACATTAGGCAATACCAATCCGTGTAAACTTTTCTCATCCTCAACATATTCATAATCCCTTTTTGCTAAAAGAGGATGGACCTGATTAGACATCCAAACTTTACCACACCATTTGCCAGCAACTACCTTTTTCTGCTTGTCAGACCTTCTCTGATAGACCTTTGGTTTTATGGGTGAGCTTGCTTGAGAGCTACGACCAAATGCATAATATATTACAGAATTGTAAGGCATCTGCTTGCTATAAAGGGGAGAGCGGCTAAGATTTGCACTATAAAAGAGATTTATTCCTAGCTTTACAGCCCAGTCCCCACTCCCGGGAATCGCTTCCTCACTATCCACAGCTAACTGGATCCTCTCCTCATCCTCTTTGGTGCCATGCCTGTACGAAATATTCTTCCACATGTAATCAATCCCCAAATCTTCTGCCACCAACTTTGCTTCAGCCTCTATCTTGGGATAATCTAAACATGTAAAAACCAGTAATCTGTAAGCAACTACACAATATAAACACTAGTTAAGTATCATAATCCTGTGAGATGCAGATAAAGAATATAAAGTTAATCAATAGCAATGAGGTATTAATACACAACCTATTATTGATCCATGAAACTAACTGAAAAAAAAATACTTTAGTTAAGAAATCATGATTTTTATTAGTTAAGAAATCAAAAAATTCGAAGAATTTTATTTCAAAAACTGTGCTTCCCAATAAGAATGTTCTATTTTTGGTTGGTATGGACACTGGTTAACA
The DNA here is from genome assembly GCA_030408175.1 of Trifolium repens. Lineage (NCBI taxonomy): Eukaryota > Viridiplantae > Streptophyta > Magnoliopsida > Fabales > Fabaceae > Trifolium > Trifolium repens. The sequence continues at coordinate 25,871,431 of CP125841.1, read as the reverse complement.
TAAAAAGAGTTCCAATTTAGATTGATCTTTACTCAACAAATTGATTATATAACAAAGCTCTCCTATCTTTCTTGTTTGAGAAAAGCTATACCATTCTATGTAACCAGCTGCATAGCATACAAGAAAAGGAGGACCATGAGCAAATAAATAAATGTTTATTTTTAATTTTTTTGGTAAACAAATGTTTATTTTTAATCTGTAGATAATGTACAGAAATTTTACTCTGTCAGTGAATCATAGGATGCCATCTATTTAAAAGAGTTCAAAGCTTTTACTAGTAGAAACAAGAGCAGCAAAAAACAAAGGAATATAGTTCTTTTGCAACAACTTGGATATGGGATAAACAAGACGGCATAAATGCATAGTAAATCAATCAACCCCAGACCTGGATGACACAAGAGCAATATGTGGGCTCCACCTATTGGGCGAAGTTGCTGCTCTGCTTCCACAGCATGCTCTAGACAGAATACATGCATTCTAGATGAGTCTTCATCACATTGCGGTACCAATAAAGCATTTTTATGATTGACAGCATCCATGGCTTCGACTGACAGTGATTTTTCAGCATTATTAGCATCTTGGGAACTATGTGTGGTGGAATAAGACATTCGCCTTGTATTTTCAAATGCAACTCCTGAAGTGATTTTATAATCCTGATCCTCCTCAAATCTATGTGCTTCGTAACTGGTACTCTCTGAAAGAATATCATCTTTATCAGGCCTAGTCATGGGATTATCATGGGAAACCTGAACATTAGAAGGCAAACTCTCTGGTGTAGAGTTTATTGCATTTGATTCATGATCATCAACTGCATCGTCCTCAGAATCAGAAGAATTTCCATATGCTGAAGCCAATAATGCAAGAGCTGTGTTGCCATTTCCTCCTTCAGTATTTAAAGCCTCTACTTGGGCGTTTTTCTTTGTCCATGCTGCATCAAAAAACAAAGCGGGTAAGTACTTTTACCTAAATCATTGCCGAGGAAAATAAAAGCTAAGAATTTATATTTGTCAAACTTTTGAGAGATAAGAAATAAGATGTAAAAGGGATTAGGTTGCGTAAATACCTAAGTTGTGTTTTCATATGTACACCAAAGGGCATTAGTACATGTTCCAGTTCTATTATTATCCCAACTAAAATCCTATCATATCATCATGACATTTGGTACTATGTAACAAATGACCAGGTCATGACACTGGTGGCAGGACAACTCAGCTTTTTCAACTATCACAAAATTCAAGATATAGTCTTCTTGTGTTCAAAATTTGAATATCAAAACCAAATAACTCGACTAATCCCAAGGGTCTACTGATGCCCAAGAGAAAACAAACCAACCTTCTAGACCCCAAATACATAAAAAGAGAAAAGAATAAAGCCCAGAGACTAGCTAGTTTATATACAGCCATTTATTCAAAAAAGGAAGCATTTTAAAAAGAACAGGAGGAAGGAGAATAACTATTTCCAAACAGAACAGAGATGTAACAGAAAAATATCTTGGCAAAATACAAGGAGGGGTGACAAACAAGAAAGCCCCAGTCCATGCCCATGCAAAGACCAGTAAGAACCTACAAGCATAACATCTATATTTCTGCTCTACAGTAGGAAAAAAACAGGACCGGTTGGCCATGCAGTTCAGCTATTACATATAGAAAGACACTGACCAAATAAAAATGTAGGCATACTTCCTAATGAGCATATGAAACAGTGCCCAAAAATACCCAGAATGCGTAGTCATTATTGATTATTTTTTTTGACAAAAGTCATTATTTATTAGAACTGAAGAAACCAATAAACCATTTTTTTTATACAATATGATACAAAATATGAAATACTAGAAATGGAACTTGTAAAACCTGCCTGTATGAATATTTGGCTCAGAAATATTTTCATCTTCACCGGCAACAGTAAATCTATTGCTAGGTACTCCAGAACCAACAACCCAATCATTAAAGAAGCTACAGTCAGCAGACATAAGATATCTAGCTGCTGGTTCGCTAGGACGTACAATAGCAACACATGAAAAGTTTAATAGCCCACACGTGACACACGAAAACAGTCTCTGATCTGACAATCCATCTCCTTGACTAGTTTCACTTTCGTTGCCTCTATGAAGCTGCTTGGAACTTGAAGGGGATGTGTTACTGTTTGCATCAAATGGGGAAATCCCCTTCCCTTCGCACGACAGAGTAAACTCGTCTTTCACAGAATGGGAATTTTTTTCTTGGACGATTCCGCAATTCCTGTTGAATACCAGATCATCAGAAACAAAACCTTTTGAGGAATTCATTCCCTCAGAATTGCATACATTAATCGAAAATCCAGGGATCACTTTTTGTTGCTGACATCCAACACGTAATTTTGAGCAAATAGAAATGTCAACTGAACTGCGAGGAAGAAGTACTACAGAAGATTCTTTTCCAAGTACATGAAGCAGATCATTGTTTCGTAACACGTCTTGGACAAATAGTTCTTTAACTACAGAGTCTCCTTCACCCTTCTTCTTATCTTTAAGACGAGAACTATGTGGTCCCGCACTGATTCCCCCAGGGACTCTGTATGGAAAGAATAGAGATGTTAACAGGAAGCATATGTTAGAATAGCTATATGGTCTTCAAAATCGTTGTATGTTAATGTATGATCTAGAATGATTCATCCAGAGATTTTAATATTAGGGAGTTGCATTTTGAAACTCCATTTGGTTAATAATTCAATAAGATATTGGCGACACTCTTACAAAAGACTAGAATAGGGCAAGACAAACCTTGAACACAAAGCTAAGGCAAGGTCATAAAGTAACTGGAAATGTGAAACCATGGGAGGATAATTTATTGAAGCCCTCCGAATAGCAGCATCTTTAGCAACCCTCAACCACTCAGGTGTTGCAATGTTTGCTGCCTCTCCACAATTAAAACCTACACAATATAGATTCAAAACATTAGCACTCAACTATTGGCAGAATCAATATTAAAAACGCTAATCCCTTCCCTCTCAGAGAGAGACACTCGTTTGCCCTATGAGAAACATTCTTAAATAATCAAGTGATGTACCATGACTAAACCCTGTGTGATAGGCTCTTGGAAATGTCACAACAAATTCTCCAGCATTTTGCACTAACCTGATTCAAAGCAATTGAAGGTTGAAGTTAAGACGCATATAAAGTATGCACCACTATACATAAGCACTGGAAAAATGATCTAATGATTACTATTTTGATTACCAACACCGATAATTACAATATTAAAAAATATATCAGTAGAGATCAAAGATGGAACAGTAACTGGGATGAGGATAAGATATTCCTTCAAAGAAGGAAAAAATTTCCATAGAAACTAGGGGGAGAAAAAATTGAGTGTAGGAGAGATTTTGTTCCCCTCCTCTTCCCTCTCCTCCCCTCCAAAAAATTGAAACAAACAAATAAGATTTAAAATATTACCTCATGTCCCCTCCCCTCCAAACCAAATAAGATTAAAAATATTACCTCCCCTCCCCTCCAAAAACCCAGAACCAAACACACTATAAAGGGAAAATAGAGGGAACCAAGCATGAGGCATGCAGCTAGGCCTAGGTCCCATCTCCCAGCATATAAAAAATGGGAAATCCCGAAAGAGCAACAGTGGAGCACTGCAGATAAATATAATCCTATGCCAAAGCAAATCCAATAACCCCCTTAAAGATGAGGTTATTCCACTCGTACTGAATACAACCAAGCTGCATAAACTAAACGCTTCCACGCCATTATGGATTCCTAGTTTCTAACAAAAAACTTCAAAACTAACCATCAGAAGCTGCTTCCAAACGGAAGCAGCGGAACAACAATGGATCAATCAAAACAAATTATTTAAAACAGAAATAGATGATGTAATGATGAATTCCAAAATCTAATTAATTACTGAAAAAAAAATAAACAGTTAAATGTTTCTGAGTACTATGGATACATCTCCAGCAAGATTGTAAATAACCCACAGGCCACAGCAAAACTGACAGTGTAAGCAAATTAACGCTTGATGAAATTCATTAAAAATAAGTACCTGCAGCATGGAACACCTGCACTAATAAACACTTCTGGTGACATCACTGTGGTTTTCTCACCAAGAATAGAAAATGTAACTGTTCACAGGAAACAAGAACCCGATAAGGTATGTATCATGTGCATTCAAATATAAACACAAAATTTAAGTGTCATCCTTTAACTTCAACATATGGAAATTACTACCCATCTCAACAATGCAAGATTTGGACCAATCAATATTCCTTATTGGTTGAAAAATAAAACATGATACATCAAGACTAAATAAATGAAGATAATAACAATGAAGATAGCCAGGACAGAACACAAAACCTAGAAACGAGATAATTATGATAAGGTGTTGTATTTGTAGAGAGTAAATCAAAGAGACGGGTGCATGTTCAAATAATGGTAGATTTCTAATTCCAGTCAAATAAGATTTCACTAAATTAAAATTATCTTCAATCAGTAGAATCATTCATTGCCTCCTAATTTTGTCATGTTTTCTTATTACAATTAGAATTTCACCCACTTTCAACAGGGTGAAATAAAACAGAGATAAAAAACATAAACTCTTTCACTAGAGAATTAACAATGGTGCCTTGCCTTAACCTGAAATTCGGGATTGTGGGAAGATGACACAAGATATGCATGCAGAGAAAAAATGAAACAACCTACAAGACAATGTACTAAGGTTGCAGGAAAACATGCTCTAAGAATTGGTTCTATATCAATTTTTACAAGTTTAGCTAAACAACTCAAAAGAGATTCCTATACAATACAAATTTACTCTACATTTCTATGAAGTAGTCCATATCAATCAACCCCGAAATAATTAAAAGAAACAGAACATCATAACCTTATAATGCAGGCAGAAACAGAAGCATAAAACCACAGATAATCATCATATAATAATGTTGGAAAAGAAAAGTAAGGAAATAAATAGGTGAGAGAGTCTAACCAAGAGGGTTAATCTCTCCACCATAGCCATGAACCCTAACAACATCTTCAAAAGCAACAGCAGCATCTCTAGGAACACCATACCAAGTCTTGGAAGCACCCATATGAAGATAATTCAAACTATGAAGATCATGATCTTCAACATGCCAAGCAAACCAACTAAAAAGCATAGCAAGATAAACCATAGGTGAAGTAACACCAGGAATCTCTTCCTTCATAAACCTCAACAAAGACCCTTTTGCCCTTGAAACCCCTCTCATATTCCAAGCACTATGAGCAACCGAAGCAGCCTCACCGGAATGACGACATTTCGACGACGACGACATAGAAAATGCAGAACCTGGCATATCATTTGCATATTCAACTGAAAAAGGTTTATCAACCGTTGCTTTCCAAAACAGTGTCTCCATTTCAAGAGCACTACCACCATTATTACCCTTCTTGTTACTACTATGCTTCTTCAGGTAACTTTTCTCGAACCATTTAGCTTTAGCTTCGAACTCAGAAAAGGTGTAGTGGTCCCCACTCTGCCAAACGGGTCGTTTAACGGGTCGGGACTTACGGGGACAGAACCCGATCTGTTGCTGACGTGTAGTGAATGTGGAATTGTGAAGTGACCTGTTTAGGTTAGCAATAGCGGTTTTCTTAGGTGAAGGTGGAAAGGGTGGAATGATTTTACAGATACCGTATTTGGATGCTTCTTTTTCGATCTTGAAAATGTAACCGATCGGATCTTCGAATTCTGCCGGAGTAGGTCGGTATTCGGGGGCAACTGGCATGGATTTCAGCCATGGGAATACGTCGCCGTTTGATTCAGAAAGGGCCATGGCTGATAAAAAAAAAGAGATTATTGTGATTGTTGATTCACATTTATTTATGATATGAAATGAAAAGGAATAAACAGTTGCGCGAGTGAAGTAAGAGCATATGAGTAGAGTATTATTACCGTGGAGTGGATGAATGAATCAATAGATTTCACGAGGCGTGTTTTGTGCCACTGTTTTCTCCTCTTATTTACCAAACTACCATTTTCTTTGCTCTTTCTTCTTCTTTTTCTTTTTTCTATTTATTTATTTATTTATTTAATATTAGGAAATGTTAAAGATAGAAGGGTTAAATAGTGTTTTAGTCCCTGCAATTGTCCCCCGTTTTGAAAAGAGCCCCTGTTAAAAAAAAAATTTGATTTTAATCCCTGCAAAATGTAAAAGTTTTGAAAAGAGCCCCTGAACAGGAATCATTGATGCCATGTGTAAAAAAAAATAGTGTTTTAGTCCCTGCAATTGTCCCTTGTTTTGAAATGAGCCCCTGTTAAATTTTTTTTGTTTTGATTTTAGTCCCTGCAAAAATCATTAAAATAGTGACATGTCATCAATGATTCCTGTTCAGGGGTTCATTTCAAAACTTTTAAATTTTGCAGGGACTAAAATCAAATTATTTTTTTTAACAGGGGCTCTTTTTAAAATGAGGGACAATTGCAGGGACTAAAACTCTATTTAAGCCAAGATAGAATATTTTTAGATCGAAAATTGTGTATTTTAGTATAAAGGTTTAATTTCTGTTTTGATCATTTTATTTTATAGATAGATTTGGTTCCTCTACTCTAAAATATCACAAATTTGGTCTCTGTAAGACCCGTAATTCCACTGTACCTTTTGTGTAAATAAAATAAGTAATGACTAAGAATATTAGAGTTTTTGTTAAGTGGTTTTGTGAGTATTGTCGCCATAACGGCTGTTTGCTGAAATGGAGCCTGTTTTGTGCTCGTGCGCTGGAAAGGCACAGACTTTTGGGTCGTAGTCTTCTTTTGAGTATAAGAGGGTTTATGTGTAGTCAGAATAATGAGTTTTTGATTATTCTCGTTTTTGGAAAAACGAGTAGGAATTTACCCGCTGAGGTAAAATTTTACTGCGTCTGTTTTAGGTGAGGTTTCGGATGGGAGTTTTATATATCTGCGTGAGTTAGAATATGTCCTGAGATTAATTTTCTAAGGTATGGAAGAAAATTACAGTCGCGGAAAAAGATTCGGCGATAAGTTTTGGAAATGTAAAACGATAGACGTTCTTTCCGTAGGTTTTCTGTTTTTGTGTTTTACGTTCGTCGCGACGCGCGAGAGCTGTGAGGCGAGGTGGCTTCTTGAAGCATAGAAAATATCTCGTGTGGATAGACTTGGATTGATCCAATGGCTAGGATTAAGTCTTACAACCTTTTTACTATTTGATCTAATGGCCATGAGCAAGCAAGACTTATGACTTAAGGAGACTTTTGGTCTTTGAGGAGACATAGAAAAATCACAATTCATTCACTCATTTTCCTTCTCTTGGCCGTGAACCACATATTTCTTTCCCTTCATCACCAAAATTCAATCCTTCACCATTTGTCTTGATCATAAGCTTGTTGGAAAGCTTGGAGTTGTGAGATTCTTCTTCTAAGGTAACTAGAACTTCTTCCCTTCTTCATAGCTTGCCAAACTCTTAGAGATTCATGAGATTTTTGGTTTATGTTCTTGAGAGAAATTTGTGAGAAATTGTTCATGATTGATTCTTATTGCTTAGAAGTTGTTTATAAGTGATTATCTAACATGTTTAGGCTTAGTAGTGATGCTTACCATGGTTAGATGTGATTCTCATGAGATTTTTCTTAGCAAGGGTTTTGAGAAAAAAAAATGTATTGATCAAGAACATGAACTTTTAGTTAGTGATTTATGTCATGAATGTTGTTTACAAGCTTTTAAGTAAAATGGATGTGTGATAAGTGGTTTGGTTTTGAAAAATAGGAAAATTATTTTTGGTGTGTTCATGAGAAATTTAGGAAAACTCTTATGACTTGGGATTGTGTTTTGGAAATGTTTTGATTGTTCAATTAAATGATTTTGTGAGCTAAATGATTTATGCTATGGTTTTGAAATGGAAAATTTTAGGAACTAGCCATGCTTTGTTGTTCTTGGCCGTGGCACAATGTGTGTGTGTGAGCACTTGGCTTTCAAATTTTTAAGCCCTATGGGAAGGCATGATCATGGTTTTAAAATGAAGAATTAATGTGGTTTTGTTTTGAAAGAAAACTAGTAACTTGTGTTCTAAGTAAACAAGTTAATTGGTAAAGTTTTGAAAAGTGTTATGCTTTGATTTGAAATGGTTTTGGTGTAAGAGCTTGATCACTTTTGAGAAATTAATAATGGTTTAAGTATTTTAAACTATGTTTGATTTTTGAAAACAATGTTTTAGGTGTGATCTCAATACTGGCCGAAATTGAAAAGGGTATTTAGGTCCTTTTAAAATTGTTTTGTGACCTGGAAACTTAACTATTTGATTCGTCTTTTCGAGACGAAGATTTCGGCGTATGGCTCGTCTCGATCGGATAAAGAATGAGCGAGTTATGGCCATTTTATTTGAAAGGAAAAACTTGTAACTTGTGGCGCAAGTAAACTTTTATATTTGTGAAAATTTTCAAAGAGTTTTTGGGTTGTTTTCAAATGGTTTTAGTATGTGAAAATTGATTGCCTTGGAGTTAGGAATCAAAGTGTCTCTTAGTTTGTTTTGAAACGAAAATATTTCCGCGTAGCGAGAAATAGTGCAATTAACTTCGTGAATTTTTAATCACTATGGGGAGGACTCGAAATCACTATCCGAGAGTGTTAGAAAGTACCTTAGACCCCTCTAGAGCTTTGAGAACAAGTTTCGTTTCGATAGGATAAACGAGGAATATCTTATTGATTGTACGCTGCTTAATTTTAGGAAGCGCGAGTTGTAGAATTATGCGAGAAAAGTTAACGGAAGCTTGCCGAGGTAAGGGCTCCACTTTATTTCTGTCTTTAAATGGTTACGACATGCTTGGATTTACTGTGTGTTTGGCATGTATGTGTTATGTATTCTCGTGATGAGAAAATGTTTATAATACGTGCATTGTTTTACATATGATTGGAGATGTATGTATGAACATATGGGTGGATACATATGATTGGAAATGTATGTATGTTTGTTGTGGTTTGTTACATATGATTGGATATGTGTGTATGTTGTTGGGATGGTTTACATATGCTAGGGAGGTATGTATTTGTTGCATTAGTATACATGGGGAATCGTATGCTCATGCATTGTTAGTGCGTAGTGGCGGGAGTGGACTACGAGGTGTGGTTGCAGGAGTGGACCTACCTGATTCTTATAGGGTTTTATTGAGTTCAATACATGGTTGCGGGAGTGGACCATGAGGTGTGATTGCGGGAGTGGATCCACCTTAATCCTTTGTGATTTTGTTGAGTTTGATACATGGTTGCGGGAGTGGACCATGGGGTGTGATTGCGGGAGTGGATCCACCTTAGCCTTGTGATTTCGTTGGTGTTTTAGTAGGGGTTGGACCTACAGTTCTGGAGCTCATGCATTGTGGTAGCTAGGGTTAGTGCCACGCATTGTAGAAGTCTGCATTAGGCTTGGTGTGCATTATATATATAAACCCGTTGGTGAGAATTGCTTTGGTGGTTAAGAGCTTTCTCTTGTGTTTGTGGAATTATTGTTATGTGTACAATCTTTCGCACCGGTTATATATATACATACCTATATTTTGTGGTGACCCTTTCTTTCATTTGCGGGCTCATCCCACCCAGATGATGGGTTAGGTCGTGGTGACGACAGTGGCTATTCCAGGCCCCAGTGAGATGTTGGAGCTTTAGCTTAGTTAGACTATGCGCCGGTGTGGGTTGTACACCGTGCTTTTTGGGTTTAGGCATAGGATTCTAACTTGTTTTGTTGTAAGTATTTGAATACTTAGACTTGGATTGTAATTATTCAGGAATACACTTTGCTTGTCGAAGAACCTTATGGTAATGAGTTCTTTTGTATATTTGAATGCCGGCTCATTTAAAATCTTTATGCGTAACTCTGATGTGTATAAAAAAAAAATAATAATGCCTTTTCGGGCCAAAAAAAAAAATGGGTTGTTACAGTCTCTCTATCGTAATTTTTAGGTTTAATTGCAATTTTGTTCTCCCTATTTTTATTATGGGTCATGCTAACTAGTGCTCTCGGGGCACTAGTTAAGGATACTAAAAAGAGCAAGTATTGCATTGATAATTGTATTCTTTATACTTTAAAAAAGTGAAGTACACAAGTTCCAAGACATTTTTTACCATATGTAGTTCCTTAACTAGTTAGCATTTTCCTTTTATTTTGCAAAATTTGTTCCCCTAAAATTTTACAGTTTTGGCATCTCTATCATAATTTTTAATTGTAATTTGGCGATATGATATGTTTTAAACGACGTGGCATATGATATGATGATGAGAAAATATCAACATCAATGAAACTAAAAGAATAATTTTTTATAGAATTAATATAACACATATTGTATCACCATATTTTAAACAAAATATGTGTTGGAGTGACTAAAACTGACAAAGTTTTAAAATAAGAAGACCAATTCTGCAAAATGATAAAAATAAGGGGGCCAAAACTTCAATTCAGCCTAATTTTTAACTATAAATTGGAGATATGATATGTTTTAAACCACATGGCATGTGATCTAATGATGATCGATTAAATTATAAAATAAAAAACTTTAATAAATTTAATTTTAAACATATTGTATCACCGTATTTTAAATAAAATATGTGTTATAGATACCAAAATTGTCAAATTTTAAAATAAATGGACCAATTCTACAAAATAGTGAAAAATAAGAACAACAAAAACAATTTACCTCGGTTATAAAAATTAAAAAATCCGTATTTTTTCCAATATCAAACTACTATTTATGAATTTTTTTTAACATGATGTACTTGGCACATGTTAGTATGAATCTTCAATATTTAATTTCTATTTTCTTTTGACAATTTTTGTTTTTGGATTTAAAGATTAAGTTTGTATAAAATTTAATTAATTTAACTTCTATGTACTTTTGGTGTTCACAAATAAGAATTTGAATTCTTTATATTAAAAATTTTACATTCACTTGTATTTAGTGCAAATATATAATAGGAGAGATAATTGAGAGAAATAATATGATGGATGGTGATGACAAAATTGACCTCAAAAATAAATTAAAAGTATGTGAATGTAAGATTTTTTAATGTAGGAAATCGAAATCCCACAAATGGGTTTTGGCAAAATAATGTTTTTTTAAGATAAATTAAGAGCTTCTAGATATCAAGGGATATAAAATAATTTATTTAATCCAATCAAATTTTAACAATTTGGATGAAGTTAAAGATTTATGTCAACGTGAACATAGTTACCACGAGGGAATTAGTCTCTGCAGTTGTGCGCGGAGGATACATTTGGTTTACCGAAAAAATAAATATAGTTCAGTTGTAGGATATTATAATATGGCATGCAGATGCAGGGATGAAAGTTAGAACACAAAACTTCTTATTTATTCACTTTAAAGGGTGAAATTTTAGTCTTTAGACTACTTAACAAAAAAAAACCTATACATTACGGATATTTTTCGGTGTGTGCATTCTTGTTTAGTTTTCCAACTTATTTGGTATTGGTTATGTTTAAGTTCACAAATCATCATTAATCTCTAATTCATTACAAATTCAATTAACGATTCAAGTGTCAAAGTTATAGATATGGAAGGATGGATATTTTGGTTACTTTTTTTTAGTTATTTTGTATGTATTTTGCGGTTTTATATTATTAACTTGAATTATGTTCATTAAATATAATTTTTTTTAAAATGTATTTGTTGGTAGTTGAATCAAAAAGGTAAGGAGTTGAGTGATAAAGGTTGACCTTATGTATTCCAAGCAGAAATTAAATGAGATGATTATTGTCCCAGTTGATCTTGGCTAGATTTGTATCTCTTGGCACATGTTAGTATGAATCTCTAATATTTAATTTCTATTTTCTTTTGACAATTTCTGTTTTTGGATTTAAAGATTAAGTTTGCAAAAAAATTTAATTAATTTAACTTCTATGTACTCTTTGGTGTTCACAAATAAGAATTTGAATTTTTATATTAAAAATTTTACATTCACTTGTATTTAGTGCAAATATATAATAGGAGAATAATTGAGAGAAATAATATGGTGCGTGGTAATGACAAAATTTACCTCAAAAATAAATTAAAAGTATGTGAATGTAAGATTTTTTAATGTAGGAAATCGAAATCCCACAAATGGGTTTTGGCAAAATAATGTTTTTTTAAGATAAATTAAGAGCTTCTAGATATCAAGGGATATAAAATAATTTATTTAATCCAATCAAATTTTAACAATTTGGATGAAGTTAAAGATTTATGTCAACGTGAACATAGTTACCACGAGGGAATTAGTCTCTGCAGTTGTGCGCGGAGGATACATTTGGTTTACCGAAAAAATAAGTATAGTTCAGTTGTAGGATATTATAATATGGCATGCAGATGCAGGGATGAAAGTTAGAACACAAAACTTCCTATTTATTCACTTTAAAGGGTGAAATTTTAGTCTTTAGACTACTTAACAAAAAAAAACCTATACATTACGGATATTTTTCGGTGTGTGCATTCTTGTTTAGTTTTCCAACTTATTTGGTATTGGTTATGTTTAAGTTCACAAATCATCATTAATCTCTAATTCATTACAAATTCAATTAACGATTCAAGTGTCAAAGTTATAGATATGGAAGGATGGATATTTTGGTTACTTTATTTTAGTTATTTTGTATGTATTTTGCGGGTTTATATTATTAACTTGAATTATGTTCATAAAATATAATTTTTTTTTAAATGTATTTGTTGGTAGTTGAATCAAAAAGGTAAGGAGTTGAGTGATAAAGGTTGACCTTATGTATTCCAAGCAGAAATTAAATGAGATGATTATTGTCCCAGTTGATCTTGGCTAGATTTGTATCTCTTGGCACATGTTAGTAGGAATCTCTAATATTTAATTTCTATTTTCTTTTGACAATTTCTGTTTTTGGATTTAAAGATTAAGTTTGCAAAAAAAATTTAATTAATTTAACTTCTATGTACTCTTTGGTGTTCACAAATAAGAATTTGAATTTTTATATTAAAAATTTTACATTCACTTGTATTTAGTGCAAATATATAATAGGAGAATAATTGAGAGAAATAATATGGTGGGTGGTAATGACAAAATTTACCTCAAAAATAAATTAAAAGTAGGTGAATGTAAGATTTTTTAATGTAGGAAATCGAAATCCCACAAATGGGTTTTGGCAAAATAATGTTTTTTTAAGATAAATTAAGAGCTTCTAGATATCAAGGGATATAAAATAATTTATTTAATCCAATCAAATTTTAACAATTTGGATGAAGTTAAAGATTTATGTCAACGTGATCATAGCTACCACGAGGGAATTAGTCTCTGCAGTTGTGCGCGGAGGATACATTTGGTTTACCGAAAAAATGAGTATAGTTCAGTTGTAGGATATTATAATATGGCATGCAGATGCAGGGATGAAAGTTAGAACACAAAACCTCTTATTTATTCACTTTAAAGGGTGAAATTTTAGTCTTTAGGCTACTTAACAACAAAAAAAAAAAACCTATGCATTACGGATATTTTTCGGTGTGTGCATTCTTGTTTAGTTTTCCAACTTATTTAGTATTGGTTATGTTTAAGTTCACAAATCATCATTAATCTCTAATTCATTACAAATTCAATTAACGATTCAAGTGTCAAAGTTATAGATATGGAAGGATGGATATTTTGGTTACTTTATTTTAGTTATTTTGTATGTATTTTGCGGTTTTATATTATTAACTTGAATTATGTTCATTAAATATAATTTTTTTTAAAATGTATTTGTTGGTAGTTGAATCAAAAAGGTAAGGAGTTGAGTGATAAAGGTTGACCTTATGTATTCCAAGTAGAAATTAAATGAGATGATTATTGTCCCAGTTGATCTTGGCTAGATTTGTATCTCTTGGCACATGTTAGTATGAATCTCTAATATTTAATTTCTATTTTCTTATGACAATTTCTGTTTTTGGATTTAAAGATTAAGTTTGCAAAAAAATTTAATTAATTTAACTTCTATGTACTCTTTGGTGTTCACAAATAAGAATTTGAATTTTTATATTAAAAATTTTACATTCACTTGTATTTAGTGCAAATATATAATAGGAGAATAATTGAGAGAAATAATATGGTGGGTGGTAATGACAAAATTTACCTCAAAAATAAATTAAAAGTATGTGAATGTAAGATTTTTTAATGTAGGAAATCGAAATCCCACAAATGGGTTTTGGCAAAATAATGTTTTTTTAAGATAAATTAAGAGTTTCTAGATATCAAGGGATATAAAATAATTTATTTAATCCAATCAAATTTTAACAATTTGGATGAAGTTAAAGATTTATGTCAACGTGAACATAGTTACCACGAGGGAATTAGTCTCTGCAGTTGTGCGCGGAGGATACATTTGGTTTACCGAAAAAATAAGTATAGTTCAGTTGTAGGATATTATAATATGGCATGCAGATGCAGGGATGAAAGTTAGAACACAAAACTTCCTATTTATTCACTTTAAAGGGTGAAATTTTAGTCTTTAGACTACTTAACAAAAAAAAACCTATACATTACGGATATTTTTCGGTGTGTGCATTCTTGTTTAGTTTTCCAACTTATTTGGTATTGGTTATGTTTAAGTTCACAAATCATCATTAATCTCTAATTCATTACAAATTCAATTAACGATTCAAGTGTCAAAGTTATAGATATGGAAGGATGGATATTTTGGTTACATTATTTTAGTTATTTTGTATGTATTTTGCGGTTTTATATTATTAACTTGAATTATGTTCATTAAATATAATTTTTTTTAAAATGTATTTGTTGGTAGTTGAATCAAAAAGGTAAGGAGTTGAGTGATAAAGGTTGACCTTATGTATTCCAAGCAGAAATTAAATGAGATGATTATTGTCCCAGTTGATCTTGGCTAGATTTGTATCTCTTGGCACATGTTAGTATGAATCTCTAATATTTAATTTCTATTTTCTTTTGACAATTTCTGTTTTTGGATTTAAAGATTAAGTTTGCAAAAAAATTTAATTAATTTAACTTCTATGTACTCTTTGGTGTTCACAAATAAGAATTTGAATTTTTATATTAAAAATTTTACATTCACTTGTATTTAGTGCAAATATATAATAGGAGAATAATTGAGAGAAATAATATGGTGGGTGGTAATGACAAAATTTACCTCAAAAATAAATTAAAAGTATGTGAATGTAAGATTTTTTAATGTAGGAAATCGAAATCCCACAAATGGGTTTTGGCAAAATAATGTTTTTTTAAGATAAATTAAGAGCTTCTAGATATCAAGGGATATAAAATAATTTATTTAATCCAATCAAATTTTAACAATTTGGATGAAGTTAAAGATTTATGTCAACGTGAACATAGTTACCACGAGGGAATTAGTCTCTGCAGTTGTGCGCGGAGGATACATTTGGTTTACCGAAAAAATAAGTATAGTTCAGTTGTAGGATATTATAATATGGCATGCAGATGCAGGGATGAAAGTTAGAACACAAAACTTCCTATTTATTCACTTTAAAGGGTGAAATTTTAGTCTTTTGACTACTTAACAAAAAAAACCTATACATTACGGATATTTTTCGGTGTGTGCATTCTTGTTTAGTTTTCCAACTTATTTGGTATTGGTTATGTTTAAGTTCACAAATCATCATTAATCTCTAATTCATTACAAATTCAATTAACGATTCAAGTGTCAAAGTTATAGATATGGAAGGATGGATATTTTGGTTACTTTATTTTAGTTATTTTGTATGTATTTTGCGGTTTTATATTATTAACTTGAATTATGTTCATAAAATATAATTTTTTTTTAAATGTATTTGTTGGTAGTTGAATCAAAAAGGTAAGGAGTTGAGTGATAAAGGTTGACCTTATGTATTCCAAGCAGAAATTAAATGAGATGATTATTGTCCCAGTTGATCTTGGCTAGATTTGTATCTCTTGGCACATGTTAGTAGGAATCTCTAATATTTAATTTCTATTTTCTTTTGACAATTTCTGTTTTTGGATTTAAAGATTAAGTTTGCAAAAAAATTTAATTAATTTAACTTCTATGTACTCTTTGGTGTTCACAAATAAGAATTTGAATTTTTATATTAAAAATTTTACATTCACTTGTATTTAGTGCAAATATATAATAGGAGAATAATTGAGAGAAATAATATGGTGGGTGGTAATGACAAAATTTACCTCAAAAATAAATTAAAAGTAGGTGAATGTAAGATTTTTTAATGTAGGAAATCGAAATCCCACAAATAGGTTTTGGCAAAATAATGTTTTTTTAAAGATAAATTAAGAGCTTCTAGATATCAAGGGATACAAAATAATTTATTTAATCCAATCAAATTTTAACAATTTGGATGAAGTTAAAGATTTATGTCAACGTGAACATAGTTACCACGAGGGAATTAGTCTCTGCAGTTGTGCGCGGAGGATACATTTGGTTTACCGAAAAAATGAGCACAGTTCAGTTGTAGGATATTATAATATGGCATGCAGGGATGAAAGTTGGAACACAAAACTTCCTATTTATGCATTTTAAAGGGTGAAATTTTAGTCTTTAGGCTACTTAACAACAAAAAAAAAAAACCTATGCATTACGGATATTTTTCGGTGTGTGCATTCTTGTTTAGTTTTCCAACTTATTTAGTATTGGTTATGTTTAAGTTCACAAATCATCATTAATCTCTAATTCATTACAAATTCAATTAACGATTCAAGTGTCAAAGTTATAGATATGGAAGGTGTTGGATATGCCTTGAAATCTCAAGATTGGAAGTCAGAATATTGCAGATTTTATGGAAAAATATATTTTTGAAGAATATCTGACTTGGATTGTGTTTGGTTTTAAATTGGATATATTTAAAAACAATATGAGATTTGGTTTTATTTTAAAAGATTGCTTTTAAAATAATAGGCATATATTTTTATATAAATAGAGATTGTTTATTCATAGAAAAATTGGGAGAGCAAACATATAAGGGGTTTGTGATACACCTTGTGTAGACTAGGTCAAATTGAGTCTCTTGGCCACGGGAAGAGATTCGGGATTTTGGGTAGAATTAGGATTAATTCTTGTAACCCAATTGGGAATTCTTGCAAAGTGATTTATTTGATTCTAGTGGAACGGAGAGTTACTCTCTCCCCCAGATTAGGTTCATTAACACCGAACTGGGTAAACAAATTGTTATCGTGTTCTTTATCTTCCGCTGTTTATTGTCTGAATT
Organism: Trifolium repens; assembly: GCA_030408175.1. Lineage (NCBI taxonomy): Eukaryota > Viridiplantae > Streptophyta > Magnoliopsida > Fabales > Fabaceae > Trifolium > Trifolium repens. The sequence continues at coordinate 25,854,264 of CP125841.1, read as the reverse complement.
ATTGCATCATGATCTCTATCCCGCTTATTATTTGGTTGCTTGTTACGCTTGCCCCACACATCAGTTTATTATTGGTGTGAGTTATTAGTCGAATTCTCAACAATTGGCGCCCACCGTGGGGCAAGGGTTTAAACAAATTAAGGTACCATGGTGAGACTTTCCGGAAACAATCTTGAATTGTGGAAAGTGAAGATGAAAGCAATTTTAATGGTCGAGAAGATGGATAAAATATGGAGTGTGGTTATTCGGTGCCTCGAAGACAAGAAGGTAAAGGAGATTGCGGTGAGTGATGAAGCTTATGAGGAAGGCTATGAGAGTGCGGGAGCACTCATAGTCACAAGCTTGGAACCATAGATGGTTGTCAGCCTGGAGAGGCGGTGGTAACAATACTCAACATCGGCCTGGAGAGGCGGTGGAACAATACTCAACATCAGCCTGGAGAGGCGGTAGTAACAATACTCAACATCGGCCTGGAAATGCGGTGGAATAATACTCAACATCAGCCTGAAGAGGCGGTGATAAGAATACTTAAGTTTTGCAGGTTACAAGTTGGGAAACATAGTGAGACTTTGGTGGAGGAATCTCAGTTTGAGGTGGAGCTTCTGATAGTGGGACTAGAAGAAGGCAATCGACATTAGCTCTTGGCTATCTAGTAGATAGGGATGAGAGTGGTAATGTTGCATCAAAGGAGTGTAGCTATGGAGACCTTGTGGTTTATTATCCGATTGTGGCTGAAGAAGTGCAAAACATGTTAAAGAACTTCAGGGAGGCAATTGGAAGCAACGATAATCAAATTCGGAAACTTGTAGGACTATTGGAGGTAGTTGGATACAAGGAGAGTTTGAAGTTGCAGCTTGTGGAACTTACCTAAAATTCCAAGGTTAAGTTGAGAGGCAAGCAATTCTTCGAGAGTACGAAGCGGTACACTTCGGGGTTCGAAGAGGGTGTGGTGTAAACAAGTGTAGCAACACGGTGGTTGGAGATTGTTGGCATCACCATCGTTTTAAAGGCAAGGTGGAGATTGTTGGATATTGCCTTGAAAATGATGTTGTTGCAGGAAGCTGGTGTGCCCTGGTGATGGCTCAACAGGCAGCAGGCAATGGGCAGGCGAGCCCTCGTAAGGGCGCCAGGGCGCAGTGGTCTCGGGTGCTGGCGCCAGGGCGCGGGCACGAGCCCTCGTGAGGGCGCCAGGGCGCAGACACGCGTATATATGATGTTGTTTTGTGTTTTCAGGGCTCATAAGGTGTTTTTTAGGGTTTCTAAGGCCAACATACAAACTAGGGTTAATAGAGAACATCTTGGGAAGACTATAGGGTTGGGAGAAACATTCTATCACCTTGGAAACACTTGTTGATTGAATCTCTTGGTCACGGGGAGAGATTCGGGAAAAGGGTAGAATTAGGAAAACTCTAGTTCTTGTAACTCTTGTGGAGAATCTCATTGTAATCAAGTATTCTATCGATAGTGGAACGGAGAGGCTGCTCTCTCCCCCAGATTAGGTTCATTAACACCGAACTGGGTAAACAATATTATTGTGTTCTTTATCGCTTTCACTGTTTATTCTTGTTCGTGATTATTATTGTTTGTTCTCAATTTGTGATTGCTTTAATCGTTTGCTCCACACACTAAAGGTTATTGGTGTGATATCAATCGAATTCACAACAGAAGGATGGATATTTTGGTTACTTTATTTTTGTTATTTTGTATGTATTTTACGATTATATATTATTAACTTGAATTATGTTCATAAAATATAATTTTTTAAAAAATGTATTTGTTGGTAGTTGAATCAAAAGGTAAGGAGTTGAGTGATAAAGGTTGACCTTATGCCTTCGAAGCATAAATTAAATGAGATGCTTATTGTCCCAGTTGATCTTGGCTAGATTTGTATCTCTTGGCATAAAGTTGGACACTGAAAATTGGTATCATGCTTTAACCAGAGGAAAAAGATTTGTAGTGTTAGACGGAATCTAAAGTTTAGTACACTTTTAAAGTCGAGGTGCACTTTTAAAGTTTTAAAAAAAGTTTTGTACCAAAATGAGATCGGCGCGGAAGCGGTGCTAGATCACATCTACCCCGAACGTCTGGGATAAGAAGTTGGACAATGCGGATAAATAAAAAACGCGTAAATTCGATTAACGATAGGAAGCTAAAGATTATAATTGATTAATTTGGAGACAAATTAATCAATTATGCGATCAACAAATTAATTTGATTAAGCAAGTTTTCGACAAATGGGTTTTCAACAAACTAAAGGATTGAAAAGTAGTTTGGACCTTTAATCGAACACTTGGTGTTTGTTGTTGAGGTTTTGCTTTCAAAACAAGCAAACAAGCGTTTTCACAAACACTTGATGTGTATTAATCTTCAACAACAACTCACAATATGATATCAACTATAACTCCAAATAGAATTCTAAGTAATTAGACAAAGCAATAAAGAAAGCGATAAAGAAAAGTAAAAGACACACAAGACGTGATTAGGGAGTTGTCATACCCTAATTTTGCCCCACTCTATTTTCACATTTTTTCCATCTTGCCATTATTTTGCATTTTTTAGAAAAGTCAACAAAAAGTCAACTGTTGACCCAAAAAATCAAACATTTGACCCAAAAGGTCAACTCATGCATAAAACTTATAAAAATATCTTTCTTTGCATAATTTGCATGACATGATTTATTTACCCTTATCTTTTTTTAATTAACTACTTTTTTCATTTATTTTGATTTTGTTACTTGTAATCCAAGAAACCTCATTTCATCATTAAATTTTAAATCATTTCTCAATTCAAATCCAATTCTATTTCATTCCCATGTTATTTTAAAATTATTGCATCATTTCAAATTTAAATTTGCATTGATGAATCATGGTTAATTAATTTTTCTTTTGGTCCAAACATTTTTTTTGTTAGCCCAAATCCAAACAACAAAAAAACATCTCATTCCACTAACATTTCTAGCAAAAAAAAATCTGCATAACATCTCTAGAACCTTCACCATGTTCCACCTCATCACCACTTAATCAAAAAACCCAAAACTACCCCATAATCAAAAACCACAATTACCCTCAAACTCCACCCCTAAACCCTAGTTTTCTATCTATAAATAGAGCCTCACATCAGAGCAAAAGGGATCAGGAAATCATAGTAAAGAAACTCTGTCAAAATCATAACTCAACAATACCCATTTTTCTTCATCTTCATCTAAAAAAACCCAAAAATCTCAAAACCTCATCAAAACTCAAAAACAAACCATCAAACATCTTCAATCAAGTTCCAGAAACAAGGATTCACGCAAAAACGAACGAAATTCATCACCCCTAATGTAACAACCCATTTTTCAAAGGCCAGAAAAGGCATTATATTTTTTTTTTGTACACATCAGAGTTACGCATAAAAGATTTTAAATGAGCCGGCATTCAAATATACAAAAGAACTCATTACCATAAGGTGCTTCAACAAGCAAAATGTATTCCTGAATAATTACAATCCAAGTCTAAGTATTCAAATACTTACAACAAAACACGTTAGAATCCTATGCCTAAACCCCAAAAAGCACGGTGTACAACCCACACCGGCGCATAGTCTAACTAAGCTAAAGCTCCAACATCTCACTGGGGCTTGGAACAACCACCGTCGTCACCACGACCTAACCCATCATCTAGGTGGGATGAGCCTGCAAATGAAAGAAAGGGTCACCACAAAATAAAAGTATGTATATATATAACTGGTGCGAAAGATTGTACACATAACAATAATTCCACAAACACAAGAGAAAGCTCTTAATCTCAAAAGTAATTCCCACCAACGGGTCTATATAAATAAATCACCAATCCTGATGCAGACTTCTACAATGGGTGTGACAACCAATCACTGGTTCGGCACATGCATGATTTAATTCCGGAATTCAACCTCTCTATAGAAGGCGTAGGTCTCTGGTGGGATAACACCTCCTACTATTGGTGGGATAACACCAGGTAGAGTCGCACAGACAATACCAAAACAATCACGGTGGGATAACACCGGGGGAGTCGCACAGACAACACCAACTCGATAAAATCCAGTAGGATTTGGCGAAGTCGCACAGACAAACGCCCGGTACGTAGGCAAAGTCACACAGACATACACCTAGGCACGCAACTATGAAATGCATGGCATATATTCTCTTTGGCATATACAGGATAGTCACACAGACAAAATCCTCGCGTAGTCCTATCCGACGCACGCATTCATATATGCTCATGCAAACATTCACATAGCCTAAAGCCTATGTACAAACCATCACAACCTACATACATTTTCTTAATCATATGTAAATTGCACACGTATTTATAACCACGTCCTCATCAACGAGAATACATAAATACAAACATGCCAAAGCACACAGCAAATGCATAACAGCAAAACCAAGCATGTCGTAACCGTTTCAAAAGACGAAAATAAAGTGGAGCCCTTACCTCAGCAAGCTTCCGTTAACTAAGACTCGTTCAAACAACACAACGCGCTTCCTAAAACAAGCAGCGCAACAATCAATACATTGTTCTCCAACCAATAGTATTGAAACTACACCAAAAACCCCAAAACTAAAGGTTCCTAAGGAAAATCCACTCTTTCGGATACCATACCAAAAACTACCGTATTGATCAACCCTCATGAGTTATTTGCACTATTTTTAGGACCCAAAACAATAGGCCAAAGTCTTAAATAATTTGAAATGCAAAATGGCCGTTTTCTTGCGTTACAAGTTACGTACTTTCCGAGTACCCGAAAAACTCGTTTTCAATCCCCGCCACTTCCATAAATAAATAAAAAGGGATTAGAAAGTTAAAAACCAAGTTTAGAAATCAGAATCCAAAATTTTAGGTCTCAGAGCTCGCCCTGGCGAGTTGGCAGCGAGTGAAGGCAGTGAAGACAGGTCTCACTCGCTGTGGAGCTCGCCCTGGCGTGTTCATGGCCTGTGACGCTCGCCCCAGCGAGTTAACACTCGCCCGGCGAGTTGCACCTGTCATGACAGCAAAAACAGCAACTCACACCACCTTTTTCCCCAACCAAGCCTAGTTTGATTCTATTAGTTCCCAACACCTTTTCAAGGCACAAATGCAAACCATTTTCATAAGCAAGCAATACATCTCCGAAAGCATGTTGGTTGCTTCGAGTGCAAGTTATTTGATTTTCATTTCCAAAATCAAAACCAAACCCAAGCACAAGTTTTATTACGGGCCTTAACCGACCGGTAATCATTTTCAAACATGTTTTCAAAGCGAAAAACAACACCACATGTCACAAGAGTTTTAAACCACTTGGACCCCAAAAACACCACACAAAACACTTAGGAAATATTTTCATAAACCCCAAAATATTTTTCATTGGATTTTCTAAAACAAAACCATGCAACACATTTCCCTTTTGCCCAAAGGTTCAAAGACAACGTTTCTTTTCAAAACCTTACAACCTAACCACATGTTATTGATCAATACATAACCAACCCAAAACCCTAACTTTTCTCATGAGATTTTTCACCAACTCATGGAAAACAAAAATAACAAAGCCTACACATGCTTCTCTAAATCTCATGAACAACATTCATGAAACAAAACCATGTAAAGTAACATTTCCTAACAAACCCTCATGAGAACATAAACCCAAAAACTCCTAAACTCTATAAGTCTACCAACCTAGGAGATGAGAAGAGAGGGTTACCTTTAGAAAGTGATTCTCTACAAAATCCCTTTGATCCTACAAGCTTGAAATGGAGTGAAATGGTGAAGAATGGAAAATTTGTGAAGGTTAGAAAGTAAGTAATGGAGTCTCACGTGAAAGAGAGAAAGAAAAGAGAGATTTGTGATGTTTTTCCAAGTCCACAAGGTCACCAAACCTCCTTACTATGACAAAGCTCTTGGTAGTCAATCCACCCTTGGATCAAGGTCAAAAGTCCAAGCTTAAACCCTAGCCATTGGATCAATTTGCTTTATGGATAATCACAAGATTTAAACAAATCTTCCAAAACAAGACACGTAACCAGCTCTCGCGCGTCGCGACGAACGTAAATCACAAAAACATAAAACCTACGGAAGGAACGTCCAACGTTAAACATATCCAAAACTTATCGTCGAATCTTTTTCCGCGACTGTAATTTTCTTCCATACCTTAGAAAATTATTCTCAGAACATAACCTCACTCACGCAGATATATAAAACTCCCATCCGAAACCTCACTTAAAACAGACGCAGTAAGATTTTACATCCGCGAGTAAAATCCTACTCGTTTTTCCAAAACCAAGAATAATCCAAAACTCGTTATTCTAAATCCACATATAACTTCTTATTCAAGCAACAGGATCACAAGACAAAAGTCTGTACAATTACAGTGCACGAGCACAAAACAGACTCGATTACAGCAAAAACCTATAATTACACGATGTTTCACCACATGAACATATCGAAACCCTAATGTTCCTTAAACCAACTATACAATGAAATCTTGGGTCTTACAATACTACCCCCCTAAAAGAAGTTTCGTCCTCGAAACTTAGACGTCGTCAAACAATCCGGGGTACAATTCTTTCATCTTACTCTCGAGCTCCCAGGTGGTATCTCCTGTAGCTTCGTTCCATATTACCTTCACCAAAGGTATCTCTTTCGTTCTCAGACGCTTCATCTTCCTATCCGCAATCTTGATCGGCGGAACTTCAAATGACAAGTTATCCCTCAGCTGGATGTCATCTGGTGTGATCACATGTGATGGATCCGGTGTATATTTCCGCAACTGCGACACATGGAACACGTCATGTAACAAAGATAGTACTGGTGGCAACACGATCCGATATGCTACCTTCCCAATCCGTTCCAAAATCTGATAAGGCCCTATAAACTTTGGAGTCAACTTCTTCGCTTTCAAAGCCCTTCCAACACCAGTCGTTGGAGTAACTCGGAGAAATACATGATCTCCCTCCTCAAACTCTAGAGGCCTCCGACGCCTATCCGCATAACTCTTTTGACGATCTTGAGCAACTTTCATCATCGCCCTTATCTTTCGGACCTTGTCCGTCGTCTGTTGTACCATTTCCGGTCCTACTATCATACTCTCCCCATCTTGATACCAACACAAAGGAGTCTGACATCTTCTCCCATACAAAGCCTCGTATGGTGCCATTCCAATACTCGCGTGGAAACTGTTGTTGTATGTGAATTCTATCAAGGGTAATACATCATCCCAACTTCCACGATCATCCAATACACAGGCTCTCAACAAATCTTCCAAAGATTGATTTGTTCTCTCAGTCTGCCCATCGGTCTGAGAATGATAGGCGGAACTCAATCTCAGTTTCGTCCCCAACGCCTCGTGCAAAGTCTTCCAAAAGTGTGAAGTAAACTTTGGGTCTCGATCCGACACTATACTTGACGGAATCCCATGTAACCTCACAATCTCAGCAATGTAAATATCGGTCAACCTTGCCGCTGTATCCGTAGTCCTTACCGGTAGAAAATGAGCGGACTTTGTCAAACGATCCACTATCACCCAAATGGAATCATGCTTCCTCCTGGTCTTAGGTAAACCAGTGATGAAATCCATAGAAATGCTATCCAACTTCCACTCGGGGATATCTAATGACTGCAGCATCCCTGCTGGTCTCTGATGCTCAATCTTCGCCTTCTGACAAGTCAGACACGACGCCACATACTCAGCCACGTCCTTCTTCATACCTGGCCACCAGAAATCATGCCTCAGGTCCTGATACATCTTTGTTGCTCTGGGATGTATACTAAGTTTACTCTTGTGTGCCTCCCCTAGAATGATGTTTCTCAAGTCCATAGCATCGGGTACACACACTCTCCCTTGACACCTCAAGATGTTGTCCGATCCCACCTTGAAATCTCGGTTGGTTTCTCGAACAATCAAAGCTCTTTTCTCCATGAGAAACTTGTCATCTTGACAATTTGCAATGTCCTCCAATAACCCGCTTGAGATGGTAATCATACCCAACCTCATATTCCCATGTGCAAATTCTACTTCCAAGTGCAGGTCACGAAACTCTCTCAACAACTCTTGTTGACTAGCCATTTGTGCCGAACAAACCGACACACTCTTTCTACTCAAAGCATCGGCTACCACATTAGCCTTCCCCGGATGGTATTCTAAGGTGAAATCAAAATCTTTCAATGTTTCCATCCATCTCCTCTGTCGCATATTAAGCTCTTTCTGATCAAACAAGTACTTGAGACTTTTATGGTCACTAAACACGACAAAAGTGCAACCGTAAAGATGATGTCTCCAAATCTTCAATGCAAAAACAACGGCCGCAAGCTCCAAATCGTGCGTAGGATAATTCTTTTCATGCACTTTCAGCTGTCTTGACGCATAAGCTACTGCTCTCTTGTGTTGCATCAACACACAACCCAAACCTTGATGAGAAGCATCACAGTAAACCTCATACGGTTCATCCGACTGTGGCAACACCAAGACTGGTGAAGTCGTCAACCGTTCTTTCAACAACTGGAAACTCGACTCACATTTCTCTGTCCAAGCAAAAGGTTGATCTTTTCGCGTAAGTTGTGTCATTGGCGCCACAATCTTAGCGAAACCTTCAATGAATCTCCGGTAATAACCGGCCAAACCCACAAAACTCCTCACATCAGTCACTGTTTGAGGCTGCTCCCATGAAAGTACCGTATCAATCTTGGCTGGATCCACGGCTATTCCCTCTCTTGATATAACATGGCCAAGGAAATTCACCTCTTCCAACCAAAAGTCACACTTTGACGGGTTTGCATACAGCTTACTTTCCCGCAAAACTTGCAATACCAGACGAAGATGCTCTACATGTTCCTCTTCATTCTTCGAATACACTAGGATGTCATCAATAAATACCACCACAAACTTGTCCAAGAATGAGTGGAATATCCGATTCATGTAGGCCATAAAGATCGCAGGTGCATTCGTCACTCCAAACGGCATCACTAGAAACTCATAATGCCCATACCGCGTCCTAAACGCCGTCTTCTGAATATCCTCATCTCGTACTCTTATCTGGTGATAACCAGATTTTAAGTCAATCTTTGAAAACACTGAGGCTCCCCTCAACTGATCCATCAAATCATCAATTCGTGGTAATGGATATCGGTTCTTGATAGTCACCTTATTAAGCTTCCGATAATCCACACACATACGAGATTTCCCATCCTTCTTCTTAACTAATAAGACCGGTGCTCCCCAAGGCGACACACTAGGCCTTATAAAACCTTTATCTAACAAGTCCTCAATCTGACTTTTCAGCTCTACCAACTCAGCTGGAGCCATCCGATAAGCTGATTCCGAAATCGGACCCGTACCCGGTTGCAAATCAATAAAGAATTCCACCTCTCTACACGGAGGAAAAGCTGGAATCTCCGATGGAAATACATCTTGGAAATCTTGGACCACTCGAAATTCCCCAATTCGGATCTCCGACGTCACTCCTAAACTAGCAAGTGAAACTATCTCCGGTTCTCCATTACACATAACCACAGAAAGCCGATTTGCAGACAAGTACCTTCGCACACCTGGCTCGGGAAAGAAAACCAATTTCCGAGCACAATCTAGAATAACATAGTGATAGGACAACCAATCCATCCCGAGGATGATCTCGAGAGATAAAAGCGGTAGACAAACCAAATTGACCAGAAAATCCCTATTCTGGATTACTACCAAACAATGCAAACATGCAGTATTTACCACCAAATCCTTAGCAGGAGTCAAAACATTCAAATCAAACGGTAGCATAGAAACATTCAAACTCAAACGATTTGCACATGCCAAAGATATGAATGAGTGGGTTGCCCCCGTGTCAATCAAAGCAGTTAAAGAATTACCTGCGATGTGACAGCTCTCGTGGATGGCATTGCTAGCCTGCCCACTCAACTCAGTGCCCATACAGTAAGCACGTGCCTTTGCCGCAGGTCTGGCACCCTGTGAGCCTTGTGCCACATTTGCCGACGGCCCGGCCTTCGGGGCTCTGCAGTCTCTAGCAAAGTGTCCCGGCTTCTTGCAATTGAAGCAAGCGCTTCCCCCCTTCGGTTGCGTGCACTCATTAGCAAAATGCCCCGCTTCTCCACAGTTGTAGCAAGCCCTCTTACTACCATCTGATTTTCCCCGGGTCCCTTGATTCACCGATCGGCCCGGTCCTTTACTGTGTTGAGGACGGTTATACGGCTTACTCCCTTGCCTCCCACTATTCTGAGTCGAACCACGATCATTGGTACGACTTGGTCCTCCGGCACTAGACCCTCCTTGGCGGTTCACCCGCTTATTCCTCATGTCTTCCACCTCTTGACATTTTTCCACCAACACTTGGAACTGTCGGATACCCAATGGCACAACCGCATCCTGCAGTTCGTACCTCAGCCCATCTTGGAAACGACGGCACATATAATCCTCATCTATCCCATCCCTAAAGAATCGGAAGAAACGGGATAGTGATTCGAACTTCTTGGCATATGTTTCAACATTCATGCCCCCCTGACGCAACCTCAGGAATTCCTCTCCATACCTTTCCCTTGCAGTCTCAGGAAAGTACTTGGCTAAAAACCTCCTCTTGAAGTTCTCCCAATTTAATTCTTCATGGCCATTATCCATGATAATTCGGGTGTTCCTCCACCAATACTCTGAACCTCCTAATAACTGATAGGTAGCTAAGACTACCTTTTCCCCTTCCGGACAATGAATTGCCCCGAATATTCTCTCCACAGCTTGGAGCCATAAGTCAGCAGTTTCCGGACCTCCCTCCCCATTAAACTTTGGAGGAGTTTGGTGGTGAAACTTGAAAGAAGTCTAGATCCAACAGCGAGTATTTCTCTTTCGCGCTTTTCCAGATCCCTCTGCGCCTTAGCATGGCTCTGAGCAGTCACAGCCGCTGCCATCGTATGCATGGCATAAGCCATCTGATTTATATCAGCATTGTCCGCCACAGGTGCTGTAGGTGCCCTTCTTGGAGGCATTCTATTTCTGCACAATACCAATTTTGATTAGATTCCTTATCCAAACATTTCTGAGTCTCAACAGAAAATCTCATACAACGGCTACTACCTCATAACCCGACACAGAACAAACAATAGAACTGACACGATACTAGCTATGTTCTAACCGACTCTGGACTAACGACTCAAGTATACAATTTCCCTTTGAAGATTTAAAGTCGTGCTCTGATACCAATTGTAACAACCCGTTTTTCAAAGGCCAGAAAAGGCATTATATATATTTTTTTTTTGTACACATCAGAGTTACGCATAAAAGATTTTAAATGAGCCGGCATTCAAATATGCAAAAGAACTCATTACCATAAGGTGTTTCGACAAGCAAAATGTATTCCTGAATAATTACAATCCAAGTCTAAGTATTCAAATACTTACAACAAAACACGTTAGAATCCTATGCCTAAACCCCAAAAAGCACGGTGTACAACCCACACCGGCGCATAGTCTAACTAAGCTAAAGCTCCAACATCTCACTGGGGCTTGGAACAGCCACCGTCGTCACCACGACCTAACCCATCATCTGGGTGGGATGAGCCCGCAAATAAAAGAAAGGGTCACCACAAAATAAAAGTATGTATATATATAACCGGTGCGAAAGATTGTACACATAACAATAATTCCACAAACACAAGAGAAAGCTCTTAATCTCAAAAGTAATTCCCACCAACGGGTCTATATAAATAAATCATCAATCCTGATGCAGACTTCTACAATGGGTGTGACAAACAATCACTGGTTCGGCACATGCATGATTTAATTCCGGAATTCAACCTCTCTATAGAAGGCGTAGGTCTCTGGTGGGATAACACCTCCTACTATTGGTGGGATAACACCAGGTAGAGTCGCACAGACAATACCAAAACAATCACGGTGGGATAACACCGGGTGAGTCGCACAGACAACACCAACTCAATAAAATCTAGTAGGATTTGGCGAAGTCGCACAGACAAACGCCCGGTACGTAGGCAAAGTCACACAGACATACACCTAGGCACGCAACTATGAAATGCATGGCATATATTCTCTTTGGCATATACAGGATAGTCACACAGACAAAATCCTCGCGTAGTCCTATCTGACGCACGCATTCATATATGCTCATGCAAACATTCACATAGCCTAAAGCCTATGTACAAACCATCACAACCTACATACATTTTCTTAATCATATGTAAATTGCACACGTATTTATAACCACGTCCTCATCAACGAGAATACATAAGTACAAACATGCCAAAGCACACAGCAAATGCATAACAGCACAACCAAGCATGTCGTAACCGTTTCAAAAGACGGAAATAAAGTGGAGCCCTTACCTCAGCAAGCTTCCGTTAACTAAGACTCGTTCAAACAACACAACGCACTTCCTAAAACAAGCAGCGCAACAATCAATACATTGTTCTCCAACCAATAGTATTGAAACTACACCAAAAACCCCAAAACTAAAGGTTCCTAAGGAAAATCCACTCTTTCGGATACCATACCAAAAACTACCGTATTGATCAACCCTCATGAGTTATTTGCACTATTTTTAGGACCCAAAACAATAGGCCAAAGTCTTAAATAATTTGAAATGCAAAATGGCCGTTTTCTTGCGTTACAAGTTACGTACTTTCCGAGTACCCGAAAAACTCGTTTCCAATCCCCGCCACTTCCATAAATAAATAAAAAGGGATTAGAAAGTTAAAAACCAAGTTTAGAAATCAGAATCCAAAATTTTAGGTCTCAGAGCTCGCCCTGGCGAGTTGGCAGCGAGTGAAGGCAGTGAAGACAGGTCTCACTCGCTGTGGAGTTCGCCCTGGCGTGTTCATGGCCTGTGACGCTCGCCCCAGCGAGTTAACACTCGCCCGACGAGTTGCACCTGTCATGACAGCAAAAACAGCAACTCACACCACCTTTTTCCCCAACCAAGCCTAGTTTGATTCTATTAGTTCCCAACACCTTTTCAAGGCACAAAAGCAAACCATTTTCATAAGCAAGAAATACATCTCCGAAAGCATGTTGGTTGCTTCGAGTGCAAGTTATTTGATTTTCATTTCCAAAATCAAAACCAAACCCAAGCACAAGTTTTATTACGGGCCTTAACCGACCGGTAATCATTTTCAAACATGTTTTCAAAGCGAAAAACAACACCACATGTCACAAGAGTTTTAAACCACTTGGACCCCAAAAACACCACACAAAACACTTAGGAAATATTTTCATAAACCCCAAAATATTTTTCATCGGATTTTCTAAAACAAAACCATGCAACACATTTCCCTTTTGCCCAAAGGTTCAAAGACAACGTTTCTTTTCAAAACCTTACAACCTAAACACATGTTATTGATCAATACATAACCAACCCAAAACCCTAACTTTTCTCATGAGATTTTTCACCAACTCATGGAAAACAAAAATAACAAAGCCTACACATGCTTCTCTAAACCTCATGAACAACATTCATGAAACAAAACCATGTAAAGTAACATTTCCTAACAAACCCTCATGAGAACATAAACCCAAAAACTCCTAAACTCTATAAGTCTACCAACCTAGGAGATGAGAAGAGAGGGTTACCTTTAGAAAGTGATTCTCTACAAAATCCCTTTGATCCTACAAGCTTGAAATGGAGTGAAATGGTGAAGAATGGAAAATTTGTGAAGGTTAGAAATTAAGTAATGGAGTCTCACGTGAAAGAGAGAAAGAAAAGAGAGATTTGTGATGTTTTTCTAAGTCCACAAGGTCACCAAACCTCCTTACTATGACAAAGCTCTTGGTAGTCAATCCACCCTTGGATCAAGGTCAAAAGTCCAAGCTTAAACCCTAGCCATTGGATCAAGTTGCTTTATGGATAATCACAAGATTTAAACAAATCTTCCAAAACAAGACACGTAACCAGCTCTCGCGCGTCGCGACGAACGTAAATCACAAAAACATAAAACCTACGGAAGGAACGTCCAACGTTAAACATATCCAAAACTTATCGTCGAATCTTTTTCCGCGACTGTAATTTTCTTCCATACCTTAGAAAATTATTCTCAGAACATAACCTCACTCACGCAGATATATAAAACTCCCATCCGAAACCTCACTTAAAACAGACGCAGTAAGATTTTACATCCGCGGGTAAAATCCTACTCGTTTTTCCAAAACCAAGAATAATCCAAAACTCGTTATTCTAAATCCACATATAACTTCTTATTCAAGCAACAGGATCACAAGACAAAAGTCTGTACAATTACAGTGCACGAGCACAAAACAGACTCGATTACAGCAAAAACCTATAATTACACGATGTTTCACCACATGAACACATCGAAACCCTAATGTTCCTTAAACCAACTATACAATGAAATCTTGGGTCTTACACCTAAGCTCAAACCAAGGCCACGGTGGGCAAAAGGAATTCAAGATGTTCAAACCAAGCTCACTAACATGCTCTAATGCTTTCCAGTTGTTCAGTTTACTTTAATTTGAGCTTAATTTCATTCTGCCATTTTTATATTTTTGAGCTTTTTAAGTTTTGTTCCGATCTCGTTTCATAAGACCCCAAGTGAGAAATCCAAGCTTGGATTCATGATCAGTGGGCAAAAACGAGTGCATTAGAAGTTTATTTTGTTAATTTTGGTTTAGAAACATGATTTCTGGAAAAATCTGGAATTAAGCTAGGAATGTTCATCATTTGCTACGAAATTGTGTAGCTAAATGATGAACTCGTAGCGAAATTTCGTAGCTAAAGTCTTAAACCTTCATCTTCTTCCTCGCGTTTCCAGATTTGATCTCAACCGTCCGATGATGTGCGCGCAAAGGAACGGCTTAGATCCCGTTTCATTTTTTAAATCGCAAGCGCATGATTGATCTAGTCGTTGGGAACGCATCTCATAGTGTGTACCACAAATGGCTACCACACTGGATTATGATGGAATCTGTTTTTTTTATTTATTTATTTTCTTTTCGCATTTAATTCTGTAGCCGTTGGATGGCGATGAAAGATCTGGGGCGTCGGATTCTCGTTGATCCATGCACGTTGGATCAGGTTGACCGCTTTACTCAACAGATCCAACAGATCTGAACCTAAGGCGCACATTATCATGTTTACAGCGCGTATCACTGGATTATTATTTTGTTGACTTTGACTTTTTGGCTAACTTTGGCGTGGATTGGGCCTTTGGGCCCAAAATTGCTTTTTGCACCACCCATCTCTTGCTCTCTGCAACCCCTCTGCATGTATTAATTTAAATTGATTCCCAGCTTATTTCCAAAAGCACTTAAATGGCTGACTACGGTCTGGCAAGTGCACCAGTCTATCGTCGAGTAATAATTCACACTCTATGTGTCTAGAATGAGTTCGTATCCACAGGGATCGTGCCGAAGCTTTACTAGCGCTGTTTAAGTTTGTGATAGTTTGCATTCGCTTTGGTTTTTGAAAAGGTTTTTATAAAATAAGCGTAATGCTTTGCAGAAATATAAATTGCAGAATGTATAAATAATAGATTCAAGAAATATAGAGGATAGGTATGGTGGTTGGACTCCCTCCCTTCTTCATATTTGGCATGACCGGTGTATAACATAGTTACTTAGATTATGTTCGGCGGTGAATTATCCTTGTTGTAGTAATACCTTACTATTACACTATGTCTATTAAAGTTTCCCTACGATAACTACTAAGGTACTGTAGCGGGCTCGAAAATCACTTCCATTTTTCATACAATGAAGTTGCCATCGACGTTTATTTATCCCGTGAGGGGAAAGGGAAATATCGCTAAAACCTTGGTTTAGGTTCGGGAGTTGGTTATGCGAGAGGAAGGTGTTAGCACCCCTCGCATCCATCGTACTCGATGGGAACCGTTTAGGTGGTTTGGGGTTTGTTTGCGTAGGTTTGAATTAAATTTCCTTTTATCTTATCTAATCTCTACTTCGTTTCCAAAATAAATTAAAAGAAAATAAGGGTTTTTATTAATTGAGTTTGACGGTTGTAGGAGCCCGCTCCTACGTATTCCCCGGTGCAATGGGAAACTCAAAACTCACGTAGTTCTGGTAAAAAATGTTTGTGTGGTTGGTTGATTTTAAATGGGTATCGTTTATTTCGTATTCCGCTGATACAACGACGCTTGTATGCTCAACTTAGAGGCTTAAGTTGTGTGTGTATCAGAGGAATAGATAAAACGCGTATCCATTGTTAAAAAGAAAGTTTGATTAACGGATGAGGCTTAATTCGCATTCCGCTGATACAATGACGCTTGTATGCTCCACTTGGAGGCTTAAGCTGTGTATGTGTCAGAGGAATGGATAAAGCGTATATCCATGTTTTCTGAAAAGAAGTTTAAATGTGTGAGGGTTAACTTTTAACGCTTGTTTTTGGAATGAGAGCAGCTCGAGTGAACTAGTCAGATGACCGGCTACCGAGACAACCCGGGGAAGAAAGAAGCAGATGCCAGATTCTCCCTTTTTCATTCATTATTTATTATGAAAGTCTTTGGTTAAGTTTACTTAAGAAATAGTGTTTAAAAGAAAAGACGGGTGTTGGTTGTTTTTAATGCTGGTTTTAGAATGAGAGCAGCTTGAGTGAACTAGTCAGATGACCGGCTACCAAGACAACTCGGGGAAGAAAGAAGCAGATGCCAGATTCTCCCTTTTTCACCCATTATTTATTATGAAAATCTTTGTTACTTTGATTATAAAAGCAAAAGTCAAAAAGAAAAGGGCAAAAAGAACCAGAGCAGACAGAATAGCAAAACACAAGTAATAACGATAATGAAGCAAATTACAAAATAGGCAAAGTATAAATGCAAATGCATGAATCAAGATGATATAAATGAATAATGCAAAGATGCAATACTAAATAACCATGTATGAAGCAATAGATTGAATAAGGTACAAAATGAAGTTACGAGCAATTAAGTAAACACATGTAAGTATGGATAAACAAATCAAACACAAGCAAACATGATTAACTCAAGCTAAATAGGGTTGGACAATTTATTGTGCAAGAGAAAACGACCCAAAAGTACTTAAAGAAGTAATTTGGATCACTTAAGCACTTATTAAAATAAGCTAAAAACAACTTAAGCTAAAAAGGACTTATGAAAATAAGTTAAGAAAGTTAGACAAAATTCATATACAGTAACTACTGTATTTGAAATAATGTTGTGCAAAAATTAGGGTCAAATAAGCTAAACAGCTTAATGAAACCTAAATAAGCACTTATGCGCAAAACAACTTAATTGGGAATCACTTATGAAAATAAGTTGAAAAAGTTTGGAAATGATTGTATACAGTGACTACTGTATATGAATTGATGTTGTGCATGTGTTGAGGTCTAATAAGCTAAAAAGCTAAATAGAATCATCAATAAGCACTTATTCACTTTTAAGTTCAAAATCAATTAACAAAAATAATCCCTTAAACAAGTTAGAAAAGTTCAAAAATGAAGTTAACATGATATGAGCATAAACAGTGACTTAACAAGCTTAAATAAGCTAATAAGTCACATAAGTGCTTTTGCAAATAAGCTAAAAAATCACTTAAAACTTTATCAGGGGGGGCAAATACAGAAGGGTAGTAAAACTGTGGGGGTGCAGAAAGCAGGATCTGCACCCAGGGCCCAAGCCCACGCAAAAGTCAGACAAAAAAGAAAGTCAACAAAAAACAATCCCGTGCAACAGGAAAAAAGGGCGCACCGTAAGCTGGGACGATCTGGGCCGTATGATCAAAATCCAACGGCCATGCGCTGCAAACCTAAACAGTGAGATCCAGTGCTGCGCTGCATGAAGCAAAGACGCGCGCCATACATCATCACCGTCAGATCTCCTTTAAATGAGATCTGACGGTTCCGTTTTAATCTTAAGATCAACGCACAGGAACAAAACAAACGATCAAACGGCCAGGATTTAAACTTGGCGAAGAAGAAGGATCACGCATAGGATCGTCTTCTTCGGCGAGTCCTGGTTTCTCCGGTGACAACTCCGGTCACCGGAGTTTTCAAAACAGCACCAAATCAAACGATTTATATATGGTTTTGTTCGTTTTTTCACGAGGATCTCAAATATGAAAGTAATTTTTAACAAATCCTCATGGAAACACCAAAACGAAGCAGAAAAAGTTTCAAAATCAAAAATCAAAAACACGATTCAGACCAAATTGGAAATAACCAGCTACCCAGAAAGCTTCAGGATGCCAAGAGAAGATGAATGGTGTAGAAAACTACCTGAATAGACCTCTGTATACCACGATTCGAGCTTGCTTTCTTTCGTGCCACCGTAGCTCTTTTCAGGTACGATTCCTTCACCTTTTTGCGTGGAAAATGAAGGGTTCTTACTCCTGGGACTTGGGTGAAGGTGTTTGAATAAAAAAGCACCGAGTTTGAGTGAGAATTTGGTGATTTCAGAAATCAAAAATGATGAAGAAAGTGGTGTTGTTCTTGGTTCTGTTATGCGCCGTTTTTCAGTGAAAATGCTAACCCCTGGCACAGAAATAAATGTGGCTATATATAGGAACAATTAGGGTAAGGTAGCATTGTGGTTAGGGATCAAATGTGAGGGTAATTTTGAGATTAAACCTTGATTTTTGTTGTACTATTTTTTGATCTTTGGTTCCAAACAAAAATGGGTGATGAGGTGTAGTAAGAATGGAATGTTCTAGGCCCATGATGATGTGTCAATGATTGGAGAATTTTTGGCACTCTTTTGATTTTTTTTTGGAATAAAAACAAATTACAAATAACACATAAAATAATAAAATAAAAATAAATATGCAAAATAAAAATATGCATGATGATGAAATGTGATTATGCAAAATGGTTATGGATTAAAAATGAGAAAAAGGATTTAAAATTTGATGTTAGAAAGGTTTCTTGAAATGCAAGTAACTAACCAAAAATAATAAATAAGAAATAAAAATTAATGGAAGGGCAAAAATGGTAAATATGGCCTTTTATGATCATGCCATGCAAGAAAAATGATTCCATTTATTTTTGTGCCAACTTTGACTTTTTCAATTAAAAATTGACTTTGTTGACTTTTTAGTCAAAGTGTTGACTTTGTTGACTTTTCTAAAAAATGCAAAATTGTGGTAAAAATGGAAAAAAAGTTAAAAATAGGGTGGGGCAAAATTAGGGTATGACAGCTGCCCCTATTTAATTAGCTTAGACCGCATGAGTGCGAATGACGTCGGTGTTCGTACTCTTGTGGTAAAAGGTAATTAAATACAGAATGCCCTAATTTTGCTAGGAAATGAATGTTGATGAAAGATAAGTGGATCGAGTATACCTGTTTTGCTTTCCTTCTGGGGAAACTCAAATATACCTGTTGTCATTCCTGTCGAGGAACCGGACAAAGCTGAAGATGCTTGTTGTCATTCCTATTGGGGAACCGGACAAAGCTGACGATAATTGATGGATCAATGCAGACTCGAGCATCATTGATTGGAGAGAATAAGCAGATTCAGGCATCATTGCTTGTATTGAAAATTTTGGTGGATCTTCGCAGACTCAGGCATCATTGCTAAGATCAAGATTAGTAAGCAGATTCGGGAATCATTGCTTGCATTTGAAGAAAATAAGCAGATTCAGGCATCCTTGCTTGTTGAAAAGGATAAATTGACCTTTGCAGACTCGGGCATTATTGCTAAGATCAAGATGAGTAAGCAGATTCGAGTATCATTGCTTGCATTGAAGAAAATAAGCAGATTCAGGCATCCTTGCTTATTGAAAATGATAAGTTGATCTTTGCAGACTCGGGCATTATTGCTAAGATCAAGATGAGTAAGCATATTCGAACATCATTGCTTGCATTGTAGAAGATAAGCATATTCGGTCATCGTTGCTTATTTGAGTAGATCCTTGCAGACTCGGGCATCATTGCTAGGATTAAGCAGATTCGGGCATCGTTGCTTATTTGAGTAGATCCTTGCATACTCGGGCATTATTGCTAGGATTAAGCAGATTCGGGCATCGTTGCTTATAATTGACGGTCAATCCCTTGTATAATGATATCTTCAAAAGATTCACTGGGGAAGAGATTGGATATGATTTTTCAACTAATCTGTTGGGGAGGCAATTTACCAACCGACTTGCTGGGAAAAAGGCTAGACTGCTTTTCTCGTGATTAGGAGACCAAAAGATGTATTCTGCAAGGAGAAACCTTTGAACTTGCTTTATGTATGCATGTTTACCATGATCATTTATGCATGAAATGAAATGCATGATTAATGTATATGAAATAATTGTGTGCTATTGGGTATTGGGTTTCAACATGGGTGTTAATGAACACTGGGTCTTATTTGGGTTACATTGGATTTTGGATTTCGAGTGGATGCCAATAATGATTGAACTTTGAGGGTGTGTCGATAATGATTGGACTTTGAGTGGTGTGCCAACAATGATTGGTCTTTGGGGGTGTGCCAATAACGATTGGACTTTGAAGGTGTTTGCCAATAATGATTGGACTATGAAGGTGTGCCAATAATGATTGGACTTTAAGATTGTCAATGCAAGATTAGGTTCTTGATTGTGGATGTTTGATTTGGCTTCTTGGCTTTTTCTGAGTCATTGGTCTCGTGGTATGGGGCATACCTGATGCTTGAATGAAATGACGTGATCAATGCATGCTAATGATTTACATGAATGAAATGACATGACTAATGCATGACGCTTATTTGCGTGAATGAAATGACATGACTAATGCATGACGATGACTGATGCCCCTATGGAGGGTGGGAGTGTTTCGGGTATCAAGGCTTTTTGTGGAACGATGGATCGATGCTGATCCCCGACACCAGTTCCGGACTTAATGGTTGCAGATATCTACCAGTCTTCGCTTGAGTAGCTTGAAGGTATAGGGAGAACCTGCCCCTGTGTATATTGTCTTGCCCTAGTCTGTTGGGCATTTGAAGTGTTTGGCTTTTTCTTGATTTTTGGCCAACTTACTGATATTGGTTCTCCCTCTCTGAGAGGTATGCCCCTAGATTGAGCCGTTCTGAAACATGATTGGCTGGGCTAACAGAATCCTCATGTGATCTGCCCCTAGTCATAAGAGTTTGTTCTTGATGGGCAGAACCCCAAGGTGATTTGACCATAAACACTGATTTGTTAGGTCCTTGAAATCTGGGTTTCGATACCGCTTTCCATGATGCGATCTTATGACACTCTGTCCGTGCTGAATGACCTTTCTAAGAGATGTGCCCCATGATTAAGTGAAGTCTTGAAATAGCTGCCCCAGATTAGTCCAAGGTTCTTCTTGATTGTTTGGTAACAGCTCAGAGTTGGAACTTCCTTATTGTCAAGTGCAGACTTGCAAATAAACCT
Source organism: Trifolium repens (assembly GCA_030408175.1). Lineage (NCBI taxonomy): Eukaryota > Viridiplantae > Streptophyta > Magnoliopsida > Fabales > Fabaceae > Trifolium > Trifolium repens. The sequence continues at coordinate 25,832,973 of CP125841.1, read as the reverse complement.
GTTTGTTTGGGATAGTAATTCTAATGTCATTTTAATGCAAGTTTTGAAATTGAAGCTGAGATGGTATTTATGTACAATGGAGGTATATTGTGGAAGAAAGTGTGAGAGTATTATATTAACAAAAGATTTTTGGGAGTCAGGTAACGCAACCTTGCTACCATATGCTTTCAAGCTAAACCTTACTTCAATTAGGTCTTTTGAAGGTTGTAACGTGGCCTGGTTTACGGTTTATGAATAAAAGGATATAAGGCTCAAAGTTTGATTTTGACCCATCCCATTCTTCATGATGATCTTCAGCCCTAAGTTCAATTAACTCAACTCACGAATTCAAGTCCCAAGAGGTTTTTTGGAATTGTGATGGTGAGGATATGATGGCTCGGAGGCCAAGGATGCGTTTCCCTTTTTTGTGGCAGTCACATTGCCTTTTGTTTTTGTCACATGATTTTGTTTCGTCGTGAATCTTGGTGACTTTTGCTTTTTTGCATTTTTTTTCATTTTTTTCAATCCCTAACTTTTGCCTAGACTATTCTTTTGCATTTTTAGTCTAGCGGGATACCCTAATTTTTGCCTAAGCCATTTTGAGGTTTTGACTTAGCGGGCTTTTCTTTCTCTTTTTTTTTTTTGTATTTTGTTTGGCGAATTGTGACTGCCTTGATGATGGGTGATGAGGAACACCTTATTGATTTTTTTTGCTTTTCTGTTGAAACTCGAACGCATGGTCGAATTAATTGAACACTACCCTGCCCCGGGTTAAAATTGCGGGTTTTTTGTATAGAAAGAAAACACCAACTTCTAGGCTCAAAGGGGGTGACTACGGATTATCTTCCTTATTTCTCCGGTGTTTAGGGATTTGAAACAATGCCTTACATCATCAGCAAAGTTTTATTCGAAAGCATACTGTAGCAACTTGGTTATTTCGTTTTTCATCATCCTCTCTCCAATCTTTGTTCAAACAGAAATGATAAAGAAAGAAATGAAATGAGAAGTATTGATATATATTCTTTGCTTTTGTGAAGTAGAAGAGAGAAAAGTGAATGGACATGAAAGAATGGATTCAAAACATGCATTATTATTTCATTAAGATTACTATTGCAAACAAACAAAGTTGAAATGCTAATAAAACTTATCAACAAGGAAATTAAAACAGAACAGCCTAAAGATAATTTCATGGCTTGATTCGATCCTTGAACTCTTGACTTGCATGCACAGATGGGTCTGCATGGCCGGACAACAGACTATCCTTCACAATTGGGCTCTCCCTCTTTGAAAGTTAACAATTTCTGATCAATGAGCTCTTGAACCTTGTATTTGAAACCCCTACAGTTCTCGATGTTGTGTCCGGGAGACCCATTATGATAGTCACATCTAGCATTCTCATCGAAACCAGGTGGATATGGTGGTGACACGGGGTCAAGGGGCTTTAGCTGGACCAACCCTTTTTGGAGTAAGTATGGCAGGATTTGCCCATATGGCATGGGTATACGATCATAGTGCACATTTCTCCTTTCCTTTCGGGGCCCGTGTTGGTTCTTCGGTGGATATCCATTATGTTGTTGTTGTTGACTCTGCAGAGGTGCCATGGACAATGGTTGGGGATACTGCCCTTGGGATGTTGCTGCCACATAGGGATACTGACAGTACGGGATTTGAGTTGGTATTGTCGAACCCTTTTTGGAAGTGACATAATTAGCTTCCTCCTCTTTCTTTTCAGGAAAACTACTGGCAGACTTTTTCGCACTGTTTTGATTCACATTCGTGGCTTGGATCTTACCATTCTTGATTCCATTCTCAATTCTTTCGCCTATCTTCACCAAGTCAGAAAATCCGGACGAAACACTGCCAACCATCCTTTCAAAGTATACCCCTTGCAAGGTATTAGTGAATATGTCCACTAGCTCAGATTCTAAAAGTGGAGGACGCACTTGTGCAGCCAACTCTCTCCATCTCTGGGCATATACCTTAAAAGATTCACCTTCTTTCTGAGTCATGTTCTGCAACTGGGTGCGACTGGGAGCCATATCCAAGTTATACTGATATTGCTTAATGAAAGCATTGGCCAAGTCTCTCCATGATCGGATGTGACTTCCTTCTAGCTGCATGTACCAATTGAGGGATGCCCCTGCAAGGCTATCTTGAAAGCAATGAATCATCAGCTTGTCATCATTAGCGTAGGACGCCATCTTTCTGCTATACATGATCAAATGACTCTTTGGACAACTCAAACCCATGTACTTCTCAAATTCTGGAACCTTAAACTTTGGAGGTAGTACCAAGTCTGGCACCAAACACATGCTGGAGAAGTCTAGGGAATCATTAGCTCCCTCCATGGTTTTCAACCGGTCTTCAATAGCTTTGAACTTCATCTTGGCTTCCTCCAGTTGAGGAATGTCAAAATCAAGCTTTGGTCCACCACTTTGTATCTCAGGACCTAGGTAAGCATCTCTTGGGTCCTCTTGAACTTCCTGAGATGGAACAGGCCTTGGCTGAACTAAAGTTGCCACTGTCTGATTCTCCGTGCTGTTAGCTGGTGGGGGAACAAAGGGAACCCCATCCGCGAGTGGCACATAACCTGGTGGTGTATACCCAGGAGGTAAACCAAATGCCGGCCACACCACGTTTGCAGGTTCAGTAGTCGCTGTTTCTTCATTCACAACTGGTGGTGATGGCTGGTTTCGATTAGCCAACATCTCAAGGACCTGATCCATCTTTGCGGCCAACTGGGCTACCTCTCCCTTCAAGTCGTTATGCTGTTCTTGCCAATTTTCCATGATGAATCTAGAGGCACTTCTTGTCCAATGTTGGTGTCGGGGATATGACTGTTGAAGTGGACAGATGAAGATGAGATAATGGTCTTTTGTATGAATGCAAATGCATGTAAAAGTTTTTTATGCTTATCTTTTTTGAAATGTTATGCAAAAATATTTTTGTATGAATGAATGCATGAGTGCATGGATGCATGAAGGCACTTTTGTAGCAGATTCTGTCACGGCGAAGCAGAGGTTTAATTATCATTTCTGAGGTCAAAAGGCTCAAAGTTACCTGCAACCCATCCCTCTCACATGTTGTTCTAAGGTTGATAAAGCGCCTAAAATCACGGATTGTCCCTTTGGAAACGATGTCGCTATTGCAAATCTCACGACAAACGCGTCCAAAAGGAAATCTCCTCTAGGTAAGGTCGTTGAGCAACCTTGACACGGGTTCTAAACAGAGGTCCCTAACAACAAGGTTTGGTTCTAGACCGGATAATAAAAAGGTCCCTAGAGTCATGGACCCAATGAGAAAACATCAGAGACACTAGTCAGATGACCGATGTCCTGACACCTCCAAGAGGATCTACTCTAGGCGAGGTGATTATGCCGGAGTTACTAGTCAGATGACCGGCGACCCAACATAAAGACCTCTAACTTAACCTAAGCTTTTCTCAAGCTCGGGTGTAGAGCTTCTCAAAGTAACCACGCCTCAAGGGCAAAAGAAAAATAAAAGAAGGAGTAGAAGAAGAGAAACAGCCAATCCAAGCAGATATAATTGACAGAAAAATAAATGATAAGGCAAGATACTTCAAACCTGAAAAAGCAAACAAACGAACAAACCAACTAAACTGGGCCTAACTCTCAAGAGTTCCCCAGTGGAGTCGCCAGCTGTAGCGGGCTGGAAAATCACTTCCATTTTTCATACAATGAAGTCGCCATCGACGTTTATTTATCCCGTGAGGGGAAAGGGAAATATCGCTAAAACCTTGGTTTAGGTTCGGGAGTTGGTTATGCGAGAGGAAGGTGTTAGCACCCCTCGCATCCATCGTACTCGATGGGAACCGTTTAGGTGGTTTGGGGTTTGTTTGCGTAGGTTTGAATTAAATTGCCTTTTATCTTATCTAATCTCTACTTCGTTTCCAAAATAAATTAAAAGAAAATAAGGGTTTTTATTAATTGAGTTTGACGGTTGTAGGAGCCCGCTCCTACGTATTCCCCGGTGCAATGGGAAACTCAAAACTCACGTAGTTCTGGTAAAAAATGTTTGTGTGGTTGGTTGATTTTAAATGGGTATCGTTTATTTCGTATTCCGCTGATACAACGACGCTTGTATGCTCAACTTAGAGGCTTAAGTTGTGTGTGTATCAGAGGAATAGATAAAACGCGTATCCATTGTTAAAAAGAAAGTTTGATTAACGGATGAGGCTTAATTCGCATTCCGCTGATACAATGACGCTTGTATGCTCCACTTGGAGGCTTAAGCTGTGTATGTGTCAGAGGAATGGATAAAGCGTATATCCATGTTTTCTGAAAAGAAGTTTAAATGTGTGAGGGTTAACTTTTAACGCTTGTTTTTGGAATGAGAGCAGCTCGAGTGAACTAGTCAGATGACCGGCTACCGAGACAACCCGGGGAAGAAAGAAGCAGATGCCAGATTCTCCCTTTTTCATTCATTATTTATTATGAAAGTCTTTGGTTAAGTTTACTTAAGAAATAGTGTTTAAAAGAAAAGACGGGTGTTGGTTGTTTTTAATGCTGGTTTTAGAATGAGAGCAGCTTGAGTGAACTAGTCAGATGACCGGCTACCAAGACAACTCGGGGAAGAAAGAAGCAGATGCCAGATTCTCCCTTTTTCACCCATTATTTATTATGAAAATCTTTGTTACTTTGATTATAAAAGCAAAAGTCAAAAAGAAAAGGGCAAAAAGAACCAGAGCAGACAGAATAGCAAAACACAAGTAATAACGATAATGAAGCAAATTACAAAATAGGCAAAGTATAAATGCAAATGCATGAATCAAGATGATATAAATGAATAATGCAAAGATGCAATACTAAATAACCATGTATGAAGCAATAGATTGAATAAGGTACAAAATGAAGTTACGAGCAATTAAGTAAACACATGTAAGTATGGATAAACAAATCAAACACAAGCAAACATGATTAACTCAAGCTAAATAGGGTTGGACAATTTATTGTGCAAGAGAAAACGACCCAAAAGTACTTAAAGAAGTAATTTGGATCACTTAAGCACTTATTAAAATAAGCTAAAAACAACTTAAGCTAAAAAGGACTTATGAAAATAAGTTAAGAAAGTTAGACAAAATTCATATACAGTAACTACTGTATTTGAAATAATGTTGTGCAAAAATTAGGGTCAAATAAGCTAAACAGCTTAATGAAACCTAAATAAGCACTTATGCGCAAAACAACTTAATTGGGAATCACTTATGAAAATAAGTTGAAAAAGTTTGGAAATGATTGTATACAGTGACTACTGTATATGAATTGATGTTGTGCATGTGTTGAGGTCTAATAAGCTAAAAAGCTAAATAGAATCATCAATAAGCACTTATTCACTTTTAAGTTCAAAATCAATTAACAAAAATAATCCCTTAAACAAGTTAGAAAAGTTCAAAAATGAAGTTAACATGATATGAGCATAAACAGTGACTTAACAAGCTTAAATAAGCTAATAAGTCACATAAGTGCTTTTGCAAATAAGCTAAAAAATCACTTAAAACTTTATCAGGGGGGGCAAATACAGAAGGGTAGTAAAACTGTGGGGGTGCAGAAAGCAGGATCTGCACCCAGGGCCCAAGCCCACGCAAAAGTCAGACAAAAAAGAAAGTCAACAAAAAACAATCCCGTGCAACAGGAAAAAAGGGCGCACCGTAAGCTGGGACGATCTGGGCCGTATGATCAAAATCCAACGGCCATGCGCTGCAAACCTAAACAGTGAGATCCAGTGCTGCGCTGCATGAAGCAAAGACGCGCGCCATACATCATCACCGTCAGATCTCCTTTAAATGAGATCTGACGGTTCCGTTTTAATCTTAAGATCAACGCACAGGAACAAAACAAACGATCAAACGGCCAGGATTTAAACTTGGCGAAGAAGAAGGATCACGCATAGGATCGTCTTCTCCGGCGAGTCCTGGTTTCTCCGGTGACAACTCCGGTCACCGGAGTTTTCAAAACAGCACCAAATCAAACGATTTATATATGGTTTTGTTCGTTTTTTCACGAGGATCTCAAATATGAAAGTAATTTTTAACAAATCCTCATGGAAACACCAAAACGAAGCAGAAAAAGTTTCAAAATCAAAAATCAAAAACACGATTCAGACCAAATTGGAAATAACCAGCTACCCAGAAAGCTTCAGGATGCCAAGAGAAGATGAATGATGTAGAAAACTACCTGAATAGACCTCTGTATACCACGATTCGAGCTTGCTTTCTTTCGTGCCACCGTAGCTCTTTTCAGGTACGATTCCTTCACCTTTTTGCGTGGAAAATGAAGGGTTCTTACTCCTGGGACTTGGGTGAAGGTGTTTGAATAAAAAAGCACTGAGTTTGAGTGAGAATTTGGTGATTTCAGAAATCAAAAATGATGAAGAAAGTGGTGTTGTTCTTGGTTCTGTTATGCGCCGTTTTTCAGTGAAAATGCTAACCCCTGGCACAGAAATAAATGTGGCTATATATAGGAACAATTAGGGTAAGGTAGCATTGTGGTTAGGGATCAAATGTGAGGGTAATTTTGAGATTAAACCTTGATTTTTGTTGTACTATTTTTTGATCTTTGGTTCCAAACAAAAATGGGTGATGAGGTGTAGTAAGAATGGAATGTTCTAGGCCCATGATGATGTGTCAATGATTGGAGAATTTTTGGCACTCTTTTGATTTTTTTTTGGAATAAAAACAAATTACAAATAACACATAAAATAATAAAATAAAAATAAATATGCAAAATAAAAATATGCATGATGATGAAATGTGATTATGCAAAATGGTTATGGATTAAAAATGAGAAAAAGGATTTAAAATTTGATGTTAGAAAGGTTTCTTGAAATGCAAGTAACTAACCAAAAATAATAAATAAGAAATAAAAATTAATGGAAGGGCAAAAATGGTAAATATGGCCTTTTATGATCATGCCATGCAAGAAAAATGATTCCATTTATTTTTGTGCCAACTTTGACTTTTTCAATTAAAAATTGACTTTGTTGACTTTTTAGTCAAAGTGTTGACTTTGTTGACTTTTCTAAAAAATGCAAAATTGTGGTAAAAATGGAAAAAAAGTTAAAAATAGGGTGGGGCAAAATTAGGGTATGACAGCTGCCCCTATTTAATTAGCTTAGACCGCATGAGTGCGAATGACGTCGGTGTTCGTACTCTTGTGGTAAAAGGTAATTAAATACAGAATGCCCTAATTTTGCTAGGAAATGAATGTTGATGAAAGATAAGTGGATCGAGTATACCTGTTTTGCTTTCCTTCTGGGGAAACTCAAATATACCTGTTGTCATTCCTGTCGAGGAACCGGACAAAGCTGAAGATGCTTGTTGTCATTCCTATTGGGGAACCGGACAAAGCTGACGATAATTGATGGATCAATGCAGACTCGAGCATCATTGATTGGAGAGAATAAGCAGATTCAGGCATCATTGCTTGTATTGAAAATTTTGGTGGATCTTCGCAGACTCAGGCATCATTGCTAAGATCAAGATTAGTAAGCAGATTCGGGAATCATTGCTTGCATTTGAAGAAAATAAGCAGATTCAGGCATCCTTGCTTGTTGAAAAGGATAAATTGACCTTTGCAGACTCGGACATTATTGCTAAGATCAAGATGAGTAAGCAGATTCGAGTATCATTGCTTGCATTGAAGAAAATAAGCAGATTCAGGCATCCTTGCTTATTGAAAATGATAAGTTGATCTTTGCAGACTCGGGCATTATTGCTAAGATCAAGATGAGTAAGCAGATTCGAACATCATTGCTTGCATTGTAGAAGATAAGCAGATTCGGTCATCGTTGCTTATTTGAGTAGATCCTTGCAGACTCGGGCATCATTGCTAGGATTAAGCAGATTCGGGCATCGTTGCTTATTTGAGTAGATCCTTGCATACTCGGGCATTATTGCTAGGATTAAGCAGATTCGGGCATCGTTGCTTATAACTGACGGTCAATCCCTTGTATAATGATATCTTCAAAAGATTCACTGGGGAAGAGATTGGATATGATTTTTCAACTAATCTGTTGGGGAGGCAATTTACCAACCGACTTGCTGGGAAAAAGGCTAGACTGCTTTTCTCGTGATTAGGAGACCAAAAGATGTATTCTGCAAGGAGAAACCTTTGAACTTGCTTTATGTATGCATGTTTACCATGATCATTTATGCATGAAATGAAATGCATGATTAATGTATATGAAATAATTGTGTGCTATTGGGAATTGGGTTTCAACATGGGTGTTAATGAACACTGGGACTTTGTTGACTTTTTAGTCTAAGTGTTGACTTTGTTGACTTTTCTAAAAAATGCAAAATTGTGGTAAAAATGGAAAAAAAGTTAAAAATAGGGTGGGGCAAAATTAGGGTATGACAGGTACCTACGAGAGCCTAACCTCGATGTGTCACATACCTTAATTACTAAGTGAGTTGTTTATAAACACGCATTATAACCTTCACCAATTTACCTCTAGGTCCTAGTATCGGGCTGTTCATCTTCTAAGTGCTCAGATCACACCTAGTGCATGATTCCTCCTCTAACCGCTCAGTTCACGACTAGTTCAGGATGTTACCGTCTCTATACACCTAGCATTATTTACTACGAGTTCCGGACCATACCAAGTCAAAACCTGATATCAATTCTATGGGCGCTCCCGCTTATCCGGCCAGATTACGAGAATACGTTATTAAAGTGCACGAAAGTAAATAACAAACATAATTACAAAATATCATTTATTATATCTTAGACTCAATCACAGACTCCAAATATTCATAGGGGAGTTCATCTTCTCCACCACAACCTAAGGCATAAATAATAAAGACTACATATTTAAATTACAAGAAATTATAACCTAAATACAAAAGCCTAAAGAAATCATACCTTGTTGAGTTAGTTTTCCCGTAAGGGGAGAAAACTATGCCCAATAGAGCTCCTCTGAACCTCTCCTTATAGTAGAGAGTGTTCTACTATTTCTGAATGAATAAAACAATGAAAAGGAGGCTCTATTTATAGTTTTCGTAATGGGCCTCAGCAAGGCATCGCATTACGATGAAGCCATCGTGCTGCGATGTGAAGATTCAGTTCAATTTTATAACTGATCCCGTGCATTTCATCAGCTTGGGCGCCAAGTTACTCCATCGTGCTGCGATAACACACATCGTGCTGCGATGGACAGATTCTCTTCAGATTTATTGCTTCGGATTTCTTGGCGAACAAGCAGTTCCCATCGTGGCACGATGGGAGCCATCGTGCTGCGATGGAATGCTGATTTTCTTCACTTTTTGGGTTTTTTCTTGTCTTTTTGCATCTTGGACTCTGTCTTGATGCTTTTTCTTGCTTTTATAGGTTTTCCTTCGTATTTGGGCCTGTCTTGGTCATTTTACTACTAATAATAATACTAAAAATGACGTAGAAATTCCTGTCATCACAACCCCAAACTTAAATTGTTGCTTGTCCTCAAGTAACACGCTGTCAGACAAGATCGTTAGAGAAATAAGAGATAAATAAAGATGATAGGAATTTCACAACCTTGCTTAATATTTCAGCAATGGTACCGCTGATTTCTTACCGCAGCGATCATGCTCAGTCCTGCTAGGCTCAGGAGACGTTGATAGTAGCAAATCGGACAAATGTCTGCAAGAGTCCATGTTCAACTTTTTCTCTCTCTCACATTTGTGTTTTTCGCTCATAATTGAAAGGGTTATCTCTCAATCATCGCACAACCTGCCATTTTACCATAGGCTTGCAAGAATTCTAAGCAACCAGTCAAAATTTAATATACATGCATTATTGGAGGTCTTTTTAGGGTTATAACGTGGCTTAGGTCAAGGTAGGACATTTTTGGGAATAGTAGGCTAAACATTGGAGTTAAGTTCTACTTTGTTGTTCCTTTTTGTGTACGCAACCTTTGTTCCTTAGGGTGCCTTTTTGTGTTGGTATCGGAAAATAAGAACCGGATGTGTCTTTGTGGGGTTCTTTTCTATCACTGTTTTTGCCCTTTGGCTCTTTTCTTTTTCCTTTTGGCTTTTTCTTTTTCATTCATTTTTTTTAAGAGACTATTTTTTTAGGGAATTTTTTGATGTTTTCCCGTCTCTTTTTCATTCATTTTTTTTTCTTTGTAGTGATAGTTCTCCGTATACCCACCCCAAACTTAGACGTTGTTAGTTCCATGAGCAACCCCAAACTTATTTTGTTGCCAAGACTTTTGAGAACTATTACCTAACTCCAAAGAGGGTAAATCATTGTTTTTCTGGTCTATAGGCTTGTATCGTGGTTTGTCACTGAAACAAAAAGGGATAATTATTTTTTTTTACGGCTCAAATTTGGCTAGCAAAGGATAATAATATATAAAGGGTGGCTTGAAAAGGCTCTGGGTTATAACAAACAATTGTCTCAATGCATATAATATCAAATTAACCAGTCAGCAGAGAATTAGAGCAAGTTCTAGAAAATAAACAAGTGCACGGTACTCTCATAGTAAATCGAAAGAAAGTGGTAATACCGTTTGGAAATATTTGGCTCAAATCCTCACATGGCTTAGGTATCTGAAAGTTGAACACTTGTCCCACAGACACCAGCTTCATCACTCGTCTCTCTGTCTCCCGAACTTCGCACTTCGGACCCAAAGTTTTTCAAGATTGCTATAAATCATATCAAGTCTAATAAGATTCTCTTGGCGAAAGTTTTGTGGCAAAGATCTTTGAGGGAACCGAGTCCATTGAAGAATTTTTAAATCATTAGGAAAACTCATAAGAAACCCATCAAAGGTTACATTTGAGTTCTTCCTATCGTGGAAGTCAATAATTCTAAGATTATGCATTTTCTTAAATGTATCAGCATGTAGTTGAACTTTCTTTATTTCATCCATGTTTAGGAATATACACTGGATTGCGTCTGTTCCTTTTCCCTAAAATCAAACATTAAGAATTTGTTAATCACTTTGCAACATGTGAGAAATTAAATTCATTAGAGAGAGCAATTTATCAAGTGATCTTTGAGGGGCTAAAGAACATACATACCTTGTTCTTGCTTAAAACATCGTAAATATCACTAGCATTCCATAATCGACTACGTTTTGCAGGATCATCAACACATTGAAGCTTAACAATTTGAAGCCCCATATCTCGTATTAGATCATGCATCCAAACTAAACCTTTTGAAATAGATATAAGGCACCTATCTTCAAGAACATCCATTCCAATGCGAGTGGAGAAACCACAACAATCCAACATTTCTGCTATAACTTCGTCCAATTCTCCTATATAGAAACAAGCTATGTCAAGAAATATATCTTTTTGTTCGTCATCAAGTCCATCATAACTTAACTTCAACAATCTAAAAACTTCACGATCGGGAAGCTTTTCGAGCTTTCGCAGCTCACTTTCCCATGCTTCCTTTGTTCTTCCATAAAGCAATGAGCCCAAAACTTTGAGAGCTAAAGGAAGCCCTTTAGCATAACCTAAAACCTTTTCTGTTAAGCTCACAAAAGATTCTTCTGGTTGGTTTTGTTTAAAGGCAAATAAACAGAAGAGTTGTAGAGAATCTTTATCATCCATTTCCCTAACTTGATATATTTCGTGAGCATTGGCATTCTCAAGCACTTGTCTGTCTCTACTAGTCACAATGATTCTACTCCCCTCGCCAAATTTATGATGTGTTCCAATTAAATCTTTAAGGTGATCAGCATCTTTCACATCATCAAAAACAATAAGACCCTTTGTCCGTTTCAGCCTTTGATCGTAAGAATTGGATTCAGAGGATGTAATTGTTTCATTTAAAAGTTGTGATAAGTATTCTTTTTTTACATGGGATAGTCCAACTCTTTCTATTTCTTGTTGAACATTTCGAATGATGCTTTTGGAACTAAACTGAGTTGCAAGTTTTTCACAGATTGCATTTGCAATTGTTGTTTTGCCTATACCTCCCATGCCCCATATTCCTATGATTCGAACAGTCGGCGACTCGAGGAGCAACAGGGATTGAATTTTTTCAATATGGTTGCCAATTCCTGTCATTCCTTCATAATCACTTGAGACACGAGGATTCAATTTTTTCACAATGTCTCTCACAATCTCTGTAACAAGTGTGCTTTCAGGTCTAACAAATAATGAAAAAAAACTAAAGCATTAGTTTTCTCTTCTCGATCTGTATAAAAACTAATTGAAAGGAAAACAAAGGAGTTAATAAGAAACAACATCGTTGGATAGATCATAGATTCACACATACTTATATTACTACCTTCTCTCTATATAGGATATACTAACATATTTATGTGTCCATTTATCTCAATCACTGAATTGTCAAGAGGTAATTTAGAAAGAAAAAAAAAACTCAAATTTTAATATTTAAATTAACATTGTAGCATAAACAATCTTTCTACGATTTTTTGATGTGGTGTTCTCGATATTAGTTTTTTTTGTCAAGTAATTTAGTGGTTAGAATTTCACTGTTAAAGGTAGATAAGTGGATGTAATAGAGTTCGAACCCTGATCTTGTATTTTACCTACAATGTCCATACCAATTGAACTATGCCCATGGGGACGATATTAGTTTTATAATAATATATATTAATAATAATAACAATAATAATTATTATTATTATTACTACAAAGGCAAGCAATATATAAATAAATTTATAATTTTTTTGGAAGAAGAAAATGTATTAAGGGATATATAGAAAGGCTTTCTAAGAACAAAATATAACAATTATAATTTATAGCGGTCAAAAAATATAAATGGATAGTTTTTTTTCTATTAAAGGAGTATTTTTCTTTTGAATTTTTCTTTTTGTCTTAACTATTCCCACTGGGAATCGAACTCAGATTTCACTGAACAACAATTCATAGGAAGAGATTCGTTAACCATTTGACCTCTATGTTTTTTTCTTTTAAATTTTTATCAAACAAAATATGAATTAAAAAAAGAGGGAATTGAAATATAGTTTTTGTTATAGTGTATTTCTATTTATGGATGGAGGTGCTTTTTTCTTTCCACCGTTAGATTAAATATAATGGTTAGGATTTATTATTGAGAGATTGAAATAAATGGAGGTCGAGAGAATCCAAATCCCTATTCTATAACATGTCAAACTTTGATGTGCAAAATTTTAGACTCGAAATCCTCTACAGCTGCACTAGTAATCATTAGTTTTAGAGAAAGAACCTAAATAAATCTAATAGTTCATCATGTAGGGATCCAAACACAAAATGCAGAACCTTCAAAATGCAGAATTCTAGGCATAGTTTATTGAATTGAAAAACTGAAATGAAAATACTGAATTGAAAATACTGAAATTAAAAATACTCATCCTTGGGTTGCCTCCCAAGCAGCGCTTGTTTAGCCTCTCATTAGCTTGAGGCATTTCCTCCATTACATAGGATAGGTTCGCATGTCTCTCTCTTCTGTAGGAGCTTTCGCCTTAGCTCCTCCCTCTTTCTTGTTGCTTCTTTCATACTTCTCTGGGTTCTGTTTTTCTTTGAAGGTGGCAAAGCAGAGTCGTTCATCATCTTCTGAAGGTACTGTTTTCATGATGGACTTTCTCTTGCTTCTTGGTGGATGTTCCTTCTTTTGTTCTTTTGGTGTGTTGACTCAGTTGTTCTTCTTTCTTTCCTCTTTTCTCTCAGCAGCAGGCTTCTTCAGAGGTGGCGTATTAACCCCAAACTTAGATTTTCTGGCCACTTTTCGGTTTCTACCCCATGCTTTGACCCATGTTGCTCGGATGTCCACTTCTATAGTTAGCCTCTTCAGTTTATCAGTGAGTTCCTCGGGTACCTCCTCTTCCCGAGCTGTCTCTATCTCTAGCTGCGCCATTTCATTCTCCAGCCCATCTATCTCTATCTTTACCTGTACTTCTTGAGTTGGAGTCGGTGGTGTAACTTTTCTGTCCTTCCACTCGAGCATGTAGCAGTCAACCCTCTCTGTTTTGGAAGTTTTGATAGTTCTTTCCTCCTCTCCACTCCTTAGAGTCAACTCAGCGAGCTCCACATTAATGAGTGCCCTGCTAGTTGCTAGGAATGGTCTTCCAAGAATGATCGGATGCTCTTCATCTTCCTGGATATCTAGGATCATGAAGTCTGCTGGAAATACCAGGTCTTCGACTTTCACCAAGACATCCTCGATTGTACCTGCTGAGTGAATTGTTGTTTGGTTAGCTAAAACGAGTTCACGTTCTGTACCTGCAGTTACTGTTGTGAGTTTTAACTTTTCTGCCAGAGATAATGGCATTACGTTAACACTTGAACGCACGTTACATAAGGCTCGAATTTCTGCTTCCTCAACCTGACAGAGTATGGTGACGCTTCCAGGATCTGTCTTCTTGATTGGCAATCGTGCTCGGCTTTCCCTATACTCTTGCAGTTCTCTCATGAACTCATCATAGGCTTCGTCTAATGTCATATCGAATAGCTTGTACCACTCTTCGTAGTCTTGAATCTGTTCTTCTCTCCGTTCGTGCTCTGTTTTCATGTCCTTTATCGCTTTTCATTCCTCCTTTGGATTGTCCACCGTGTTACCTGCAATATCTTTAGAAACATACCAGTTTTGAGAGTTGACCAATCTGGGTTTCAAGACTTTTTATCGTCGCCCCCTGGTTGGCTACTGTCGTCTGGATGTTTTCAAAGTTAGTCTTGCTCATGTTAGCAAATTTATTGAGTAACTCTTCCAATGGAGATGGCTTTCTTGGTTGAGATGAAGCTTGGGCCTGGTTCCCTGTCTGGTCCCATCGTAAATTTGGGTGTTTGCTCCAACCTGGGTTGTAGTTGTTCCCCATGTAATTTACCTGCTCCTCCCTTCCTCCTGGCAAACATTGCCCATTAGGGTGATCTTCTAGGCAGAAGTCGTACACTCCCTCCACCTGTTAAACACTAGCTTCCTTCACAGCTTTCTCCTTATCAGCAAGTTGCCTCCTTAGTAACTCGATCTCTACTTTGTAGGCAATCTCCTGGTCCACCTTGAGAACTCCAGGAGTCTTTTCAGCTCTATCATGGCTCATGTTGTATTCATTCTGGCACATCTGCTCAACCAGATCCTTAGTTTCTGCATAGGTCTTTACTTTGATGGACCCACCAGCTGAGGCATCTAGTATCATCCTATGTTGCATCTTCATACCAGCAGTGAATAGTTGCATCTGCTCCATAGCACTAATGTTGTGGTTAGGACACCTTCTCATAAGCAGCTTGAACCGTTCATAACCCTCGCACAACGTTTCAGATTCATGCTGTTTGAAACTTAGAATCTCTGACTTCCTTTTCTGGAATAGTGTGTGTGTGAAGAATCTTTCCAGGAACTTGTCTTCAAACTCCTTCCATGTTACAATCGTCCCCCTTGGCAAGCATTGAAGCCAATCTTTAGCTGGACCTGTAAGAGAAAAAGCAAACAAACGCAGCTTCTTCTGGTCATCAGTAACACTTTCCGGCACTTTCTGGATCTGACATGTCTCTGAAAACTTTGCAAGATGATCCCAAGGATCGTTGTTGGCACGTCCATCGAATTGGTTCTCCTGCAAACCTGTAAGAACATTGCCTTTAATATCAAAGTTAGCTGGGTTCGCCGGCTGGAACCCTAGTGAGATCTGATCTGTGTCAGTCCTCTTGCAGTAGTCTCCCATCGTAATTCTTTGCTCGTCCCCCATGGCTTTGGTGGTAAGTTCTTCTTCTATTTTGAGACTACTGGATGCTGCAAGCCTTTGTGCTTGCCTTCTTTTCCAAAGCGTTCTTTCTGGTTCAGGGTCGTACTCAAACTCCAGGATATCTGTTATCAAGCACAACAAATGAATACCTTCAGTAGCACTGGAAAATTAAATGGTAAAACTATTTTTGGTTTGTCTCATGTGTCTTTGTCACTATGAAAATTCCCAGGTAAGTGAGGTGGATCACAACGGATCGCTTAAATACCAAGACTTATCCTTAGCCAGAACTTTCACAGATCAAAATCCACAATCATCAACAAGATTTTTTTGATTTTTTAATTTTTTTGTATTTTTGAAATTTTTTTGACAAACTTAAATAAATCTAGTAATGCTTTGTAAACACAATCCCCGGCAACGGCGCCAAAAACTTGACTACGGTCTGGCAAGTGCACCAGTCTGTCGTCGAGTAATAATTCACACTCTAGGTGTCTAGAATGAGTTCGTATCCACAGGGATCGTGCCGAAGCTTTACTAGCGCTATTTAAGTTTGTGATAGTTTGCATTCGCTTTGGTTTTTGAAAAGGTTTTTATAAAATAAGCGTAATGCTTTGCAGAAATATAAATTGCAGAATGTATAAATAATAAATTCAAGAAATATAGAGGCTAGGTATGGTGGTTGGACTCCCTCCCTTCTTCATATTTGGCATGACCGGTGTATAACATAGTTACTTAGATTATGTTCGGCGGTGAATTATTCTTGTTGTAGTAATACCTTACTATTACACTATGTCTATTAAAGTTTCCCTACGTTAACAACTAAGGTACCTACGAGAGCCTAACCTCGATGTGTCACATACCTTAATTACTAAGTGAGTTGTTTATAAACACGCATTATAACCTTCACCAATTTACCTCTAGGTCCTAGTATCGGGCTGTTCATCTTCTAAGTGCTCAGATCACACCTAGTGCATGATTCCTCCTCTAACCGCTCAGTTCACGACTAGTTCAGGATGTTACCGTCTCTATACACCTAGCATTATTTACTACGAGTTCCGGACCATACCAAGTCAAAACCTGATATCAATTCTATGGGCGTTCCCGCTTATCCGGCCAGATTACGAGAATACGTTATTAAAGTGCACGAAAGTAAATAACAAACATAATTACAAAATATCATTTATTATATCTTAGACTCAATCACAGACTCCAAATATTCATAGGGGAGTTCATCTTCTCCACCACAACCTAAGGCATAAATAATAAAGACTACATATTTAAATTACAAGAAATTATAACCCAAATACAAAAGCCTAAAGAAATCATACCTTGCTGAGTTAGTTTTCCCGTAAGGGGAGAAAACTATGCCCAATAGAGCTCCTCTGAACCTCTCCTTATAGTAGAGAGTGTTCTACTATTTCTGAATGAATAAAACAATGAAAGGGAGGCTCTATTTATAGTTTTCGTAATAGGCCTCAGCAAGGCATCGCAGTACGATGAAGCCATCGTGCTGCGATGTGAAGATTCAGTTCAATTTTATAACTGATCCTGTGTATTTCATCAGCTTGG
This sequence comes from Trifolium repens, assembly GCA_030408175.1. Taxonomy (NCBI): domain Eukaryota; kingdom Viridiplantae; phylum Streptophyta; class Magnoliopsida; order Fabales; family Fabaceae; genus Trifolium; species Trifolium repens. The sequence goes on along the minus strand of CP125841.1, from coordinate 25,815,801 downwards.
GCGCCAAGTTACTCCATCGTGCTGCGATAGCACACATCGTGCTGCGATGGACAGATTCTCTTCAGATTTATTGCTTCTGATTTCTTGGCGAACAAGCAGTTCCCATCGTGGCACGATGGGAGCCATCGTGCTGCGATGGAATGCTGATTTTCTTCACTTTTTGGGCTTTTTCTTGTCTTTTTGCATCTTGGACTCTGTCTTGATGCTTTTTCTTGTTTTTATAGGTTTTCCTTCGTATTTGGGCCTGTCTTGGTCATTTTACTACTAATAATAATACTAAAAATGACGTAGAAATTCCTGTCATCAGTGGCTAATAGCTTATTTAAGCTACTTTAATCACTTTGTTATGCTTAAATTTTGTTTCCAATTACTTTAGCATTATATTAGCTTTTTAGCTTACTTTCTAGCGTTTTAGCTTAGTTAATGACTTTTTAGCTTATTTTCATAAGCACTTATTTGGGGCTTGAGCTTTTTAGCTTACTGGACCATTTTGCTTTGCTTACATCTCAGTAATTTCCAATTTTTAATTATTTCTTCTTTTAGCTTGTTCATTTAATCATTTTTAGCTTTTTAGCTTATTTGTTTAATTACTTAGTTGAGACTTGAGATTAACTTGCTTCTTTAAGTTCCTTTACTTATTTTTGCTTATGAACAGTACCTCTAATATTTCTAACTCCTTTCATCTTGCATTGATTTAATTTAGCATGTTTATGTTATTTAATTCATTGTACGCTACTTTAGCTTATGCATTTTATTTAATCGTGCATCGTATCTACTCATGTTTGTTGCATTCATGCATTATTTAATTATGTCATATTAATTCATGCATCTTTATTTAATTATTCGCACTCATGCATACTTAATTCAATTGCCGTCTTGTTATTTCAATTATTATTGTTGTAATGTTGCGCACCCTTTATTTCTCGCTTTTCCTTTTGGACCTTTTTCTTAATCAAACTTAATTAAGATTTTTGCAATAAATAAAGATTGAAAAAGGGGGGAATCTGTCATTTGATTCTTTCCCCCCGGGTTAGCTTGGTCGCTAGACATTTGACTAGTGCTCGTGAGCTGCTCTCAGTCTAATTAAACGCTAAAATAAACCCAACACACTTAAACCTTTTTTTTCAGAAAACATGGATATACGCTTTATCCATTCCTCTGACACATACACGCTTAGCCTCTCTTAAGAGTATACAAGCATTGTTGTATCAGCGGAATGCGAAATAAGCAACATCCGTTAATCAACTTTTTTTTACAATGGATACACGTTTTATCTACTCCTCTGACACATACGCATCTTAAGCTTCTTTTTAGAACATACAAGCATCGTTGTATCAGCGGAATACGAAATAAACATTACCCGTTAAAATCAACCAACAAAACAAACTTTTTTTTATCAGAACTACGTGAGTTTTGAATTTCCCATTGCACCCGGGAATACGTAGGAGCGGGCTCCTACAACCGTCAAACTCAATAATAAAAAACCTTTTTTTGGAAACGAAGTAGAAACTAGCCAGCGATAGAGCAATTTAATCAGGACCTAAGCAGACGAACCTTAAACCACCTAGATGGTTCCCATCGAGTACGATGGATGCGAGGGGTGCTAACACCTTCCTCTCGCGTAACCAACTCCCGAACCCGCCATGGTTCTTCAACCATGAAAATAAAGGTTTTCGTGATATTTTCCTTTCCCCTTCCGGGATAAATAAACGTCAATGGCGACTTCATTGCATGGAAATTTTCCAGCCCGCTACAGGAGTTCCTGGATTTCCGTCGTTCTCGCTTATGGTCCAGTACATCTCCCTTCCAATTTTCAAAAGGGAAATTGAGAAATATATTTCTAAAAAAAAAAGTTTAAAGAATGAGTACAATGAATTTAGGAATACAATAACCAAATTGCTAATCCTAAGCTCGAACGATCTTGCACACCAAGATCAAGACCACCAATCCTTGTTCTTCAATCTCCTCTGATCCTTGATTGTTCTTCAATTCTCACAAGAACAAGACGTCAATCCTCGATCTTTGGCCAATTCCCTCGAACCTTTGATTGTGATCTTCAATGCAATCCACAATTGAATTTCCGTTTCTTATCCCTCCCTTCAAACGACCAAAACCTCTTGATCTTCAAACGTTATCTTCAACTCTCTTAATCAATCCATATTGATGAACATTGAAGAGGTGAATGATTTTTGGTTTGATTGTGCCCAAACAATGATTCTCAAGGAACTCTCTTGGAAGACTCACTAAGCTCTCTTAGACTTGCTCACAATTTTCACTCAAAAGTAGTTAATCCGAAAGTTACTTACAAAAATTTGTTTAAGTGCTATTTATAGGCAATGATATAATGAAGTGACACATAGGCAAACAATTAAGACAAAATGTGCTTGAACCGGTTCGCACAAAGTGTGTGCATCCTGTTGAATAAGTGGTTTCATCAACCTTCTTTCTTTGCTTTTTTCCAAATTTCCAATTTCTTCGATTCAATGGCATCAAAGGGAGAGAAGAAGCCAGCGGAGAAGAGAAGAAACCCGCCTAAGAGAAGAATCCCCCTAAATACCAGTTGCCCGTCGTCAAAGAACGTATGGTGGTAGGTGTCTTTCCCCACAAGCCAATTTTTTTGGGGAAACTCTCTCGTGCTTGCAATACCCAGGAGTGCATTCGAGCAAGTGGTAAGCAAAGATGGATGTCGTCACAAGTTCTTTTGAGATGTTGGGCAGCTAATCTTTTGGGTTTTCTTTTCTTAAGGCGATAAATCGTAAGAAACTAAAGATTGGGCTGAGCTTTCAATTGGCTATTTCACAAACAAAGTCCATTTCCTTTGTCTATTATGATATGGTATGTAGTAATTGGTTTCCTCAACTGGAGAATTTCAGAGATCATATGTTGTTAATCTTTGCTAAGTTCATCGAAACAGAGATTTGTTCGAGGGATGATTATATATATCCTCCTCAGCATTTGATTTTCAATGCTCTTAACACCAAGGTAGTGAAAACCGGACCTGTCCGGCCGGTTCAACCGAGAATCAGACCTATGGCCGGTCTGAGTAGCTAGTAAAACCGCTGCGTAAAGGAACCAAACTAAGAACCGGAAAACCGGCAGAGAACCGGTAAAAACCGACAGACCGGCGATCCAGCGGTTTATGCGGGTTTTTTTAATTAAATTTTTTTTAATCAAAAAATCGCCAAACATACAAATGGTTTTAGTAACATATATAATAAATAAAGACCAAATAAGTGTTAAACATTGGCCCCACCATTGAAGCAATGCAGTGCTCCATGTTTTTCCATTGAATCCTGATGTATGCTTATTTATAATGTGCTCATGCCATGTAAAATTCCAAAACCATCGATGTGAGACTAACTTATACTCTATATATGTTTGGCAAAACACATGTGCATACTCTATTAACAACCATGAACTAGTAACAAACAATACCCATACTTGTTGGAACAAAGTGGGTCTGACATGAACCTCTAAAATTTTAAGTGGTTTTGATGATAACAAAGTATTAAAATTACAATTGGTATTATTAATGATTATTCTAGTGTGCAGAATTATAAGTTAAAATTCATTCAGAAGCACTATGAATAACAAGAGAGAAGCCAAGCTATGAAGCTCTGAAAGCGTATCACTGTTCATCAGGAGCTTAAATTTTGCGTGCTGAAGATAATGCTTCTGAGGACCAAAGCTAGACTCTGAGGAGTTCAGAAGCTGAAGACCTTAAGAAGCTACGACAACAGCATCTGAAGCAAAAGGAATTTATGTCACTCAAGAACTGACAGAACCAGAACCTATGTTTGAAGAACAATCTACTTCAAGGCTCTGTCACATCCACAGGAAGGAATATTCGTTAGTACAACGTTAATCTTATCCATAAGTGGAGCGCATTTGAGGATCGTACTATCGTACTATTATTACTCAAAATGGATGAGTGATAATTTGAATTGCAAGGTAGTGGAATTGGATTTCTTTGCTAAAGAAGGCAATCTACAGCTAGCAATTGTACGAGCAAATTCCAGCTGGCACCTTATCTCTCTACAACGGTCATCATCTTCCTTCAAGTATAAATAGAAGACTCAAATGGAAGAAATGACTACTGTTCTACTGTTCCATTACTGCGTTTAAGACTCTGAAGCATTCTGACATTTAGTGTTCCATCTGTCATTCAAGTCTTAAGGCAAATTGCGTTGTATTTTGTAAACACCTCTGATAGTATATCAAGTGTTCCTTAACATTCATTCTTATTCTTAAGTTTGTTTGAGAAGTCTCTTGTTAAGTTTAACTTGAGCATTTGAGAAGTCTCTTGTTTAGTGAAACTTGAGCACCTGAGAAGTCTCTTGCAAGTGTGCTTGAGCAATTTGTAATCTTAAGTAGATTATAGTGAAAATCTCTTGTTAGTAACAAGGGGACTGAAGTACTCTCGATTTGTGAGAGGAACCAGGATAAATTTTGAGTCTTTCTCTCTCTCTCTCAGCACCCCTTTTTATTTTGTGTTTATATCCGCTGCAAACTTAGTTTTATTTGGTAAAAAGTTTTAATTTTTAAAACACAATTCAACCCCCCCCCCCCCCCCCCCCTTCTTGTGTTTTTCCACCTTCAATTGGTATCAGGAGCTAGGTCTGTTGCCTAACTCACCTTACAGTGAAACAGTAAAGATCCAGGAGGAAAAACATGTCTGCTGAGAAGAATCTCAATGAAGTTCCTTTTGACTATGACTCAAACTCTCGACAAAGAAGGTCATCTGATACAGTTCCTTTCTTCAATGGAACTGAGACTAGCTACCCGTTCTGGAAAACAAATATGTACAGCTATATCATGAGTATTGATTGTGATTTATGGGACATGGTAGAAGATGGAGTTAACTTTGAAAACATGGACTTAGAAGGTGTTGGCAGCTCTCAGAACAAGAAAGCCTTTACACCTACTCAAAAGCTAGAGTACAAGAAGCATCACTCTGTAAAAGGAATGATGACTAATGCTATCTCACATGATGAGTACCTTAAAATTGGAGATAAAAGAACTGCAAAATCTATTTGGGACTCCTTAAAATCCAAGTATGAGGGCAACAAACAAGTTAAGGAGGCAAAGGCTAACTTGTTGGTGCATCAGTATGAGCTGTTTAAGATGAAGGACGGAGAGGACATTGAAACGATGTTTTCACGGTGTCAAATTCTAGTATCTGGACTTCAAGTATTAGACAAGAGTTATACTGAAGCTGATCATGTGAGAAAGGTACTCAGAAGCCTACCACCAAAATGGAGACCCAAGGTGACTGCTTTTCAAGAGTCTAAGGATTTGGATACAGTATCCCTTGAAAGCTTGATTAGTTCATTAAAGAGTCATGAGATGAAACTAATGACTGATGAATCAACCAAGAAGATGAAAGGGATAGCATTAAGCTCTAAAAGTTCATCAAAGGCTCTGAAAGCTAAAATTATAGAATCTGAAGATGAGGCTTCTGAAGAGGGTCAAGAAGTTGGGTCTGATGATGAAGAAGAGATGGTGCTGATGGCTGCTAAGGTTTCACAATGGGAAAAACGAAGCAAGAAATATGCAGGCAAATTTGGAGGATCTTCCAAGAGACTTAGTACTGCTAAAGACAAGAAGGAAGCTCAAAACAAGTGTTTCAAATGCAACAAGCCTGGTCATTTCATTGCTGATTGTCCAGAAAACAAAAGTAGATCATCAAAGCAAAGCTCTAGCAAGGAAAGATATAAGAGTAAAGTCAAGAAGAGCTTTCTGGCAACATGGGAAGATCTTGACAAAGACTCAGACTCAGATGGTGATGAGGAAGCAAATCTAGCACTGATGGCAACTACCTCTGACAGAGAAGACTTTGAAGCAGGTTCAGACTCTGAAGATGAGGAAGAGGTAATTGCTAAACTATCTAGAACTGAATTAGTAGATTCTCTTAAAGATGCCTTAAAAATGCTCACTAAAAAGGCAGGTGAATGTAAGGTCCTGAAAAAGGCTTACAATAACCTAACTGAGAAAATGAACATAATAGTTGAAGAAAATGAGTCTCTAAGTAGTAGAAACTCATTTATGGAAACTCATTATGTTTATGATGATAAGGTTCCTCCAGAGCATGAATTTGCTCTGCAAGAATTTCTTATCAATGGCATGAAGAGAAGTAAGATAGCTTCCTTAATATACCATGTTAGTAGAAACAGAGGTGAAGGTCTTGGATTTTCACGTTTTAAAGATAATCCATTATTTTCTAAACCCTCTAAAAGTGATAATTCAAAACCTAAGGCTGTATTTGTTAAAAGCCAATCAGAAGCAATAGGTATATCAGAACTTGAAAAAATAATTGTGTCAGAGGCCAAGAAGCCTCAGACTCTGAAACCTTCAGAGCCTAAGGTTTCCAAACCTCAGACCAATGTCAAAATAAATAAAACTCTGGTATATTATAAAGCTAAGCACAAGAGTTATACAAAGCCTAAAAGTTTTTCAAAATGCATCAATAACTCTAGAGCTCCTGATAGGCCTTATAAACAAAAACAATCTAAGGTAATGAGGACTAACTCTAAAGGACCCATAAAGGTATGGGTACCAAAGTCTGAGATTGTCTTTGCAGCAGATTTGCACTCAAAGAAGGCCAGAGCAGCATTCTTGGTACCTGAACAGTGGCTGCTCGCGTCATATGACAGGAGACAAGCATATGTTCCAAACCCTGACTCTGAAAGAGGGAGGAACTGTGGGATTTGGAGGAAACCAAAAAGGGAAGATCACTGGTACTGGTACAGTTGGTAATTCTTCTCTCTCTATCAAAGATGTTTGGTTAGTTGATGGCCTCAAACATAATCTACTAAGCATTAGCCAATTTTGTGATAGTGGATTTGTTGTTAAGTTTAATAAAGATGCATGTACTATAATCAGAGAGTCTGATGAGTCTGTAGTGTTCAGAGGCTTAAGGAAAGGCAATGTTTATAAAATCAATTTGTCAGAACTCACAGAGCAAAAGATAGTTTGTCTTCTATCTTTGAATGATGAGAAATGGGTGTGGCACCAACGCTTAGGTCATGCTAACTGAAGATTAATCTCTAAGCTTAGCAAACTAAGCTTGGTTAAAGGACTACCCAATCTTAACTATCATTCAGATGCTTTGTGTGGTCCTTGTCAGATTGGAAAAATTTCAAAAACCTCTTTTAAACCTAAAAACATTGTCTCTACCTCAAGACCTCTTGAATTGCTTCACATTGATTTGTTTGGTCCTGTAAGTACAGCCTCAATCAATGGAAAGAAATATGGACTTGTTATTATTGATGATTACAGTAGATGGACTTGGGTTAAATTTCTTAGAGTGAAAGATGATGCATATGATGTGTTTACCATCTTCTGCACGCAAGTGCAAAATGAGAAGAGTCTCAAGATCTTAAAGATCAAAAGTGATCATGGGGGTGAGTTTGAAAACGAACCCTTTGCAACCTATTGTGAAGATCATGGAATTGTCCATGAGTTCTCAGCTCCTAGAACACCACAGCAAAATGGTGTTGTAGAGAGAAAGAACAGGTCTTTACAAGAGATGGCAAGAACCATGATGCATGAGACTAAACTTGCTAAGCAATTCTGGGCAGAAGCTGTGAACACAGCTTGTTATATTCAAAATAGGATCTATATCAGACCTATATTGAATAAAACAACATATGAACTCTTTAAAGGAAGAAAGCCCAACATCTCTTATTTTCATCAGTTTGGATGTACCTGTTACATTCTGAACAATAAGGCCTACAAAAGAAAATTTGATGCCAAAGCTTGTAAGGGAATCTTTATAGGTTACTCTGAACGCTCAAAGGCATACAGATTGTATAATTCTGAAACTAACACAGTGGAAGAATCTATACATGTGAGATTTGATGACAAAGAGCCTGACAGTAAAATGTCAGAGCAAGATGATATCTATGCAGGTGTTCCTTATCAATATAACAATCCAGAACCTGAGAAAGCATCAGATGCAAATGAATCTTCAGAAGCTGTATTGGAGGAAGTCTCTGAAGAAGCATCCCCAATAGAAGCATCTGAAGAGCATGATGATATCTCAGAAGATGATACCCAAACAAGTGCTGAAACTAATGAAGCTCCAAAGAGAAAATTCAAATACAGATCATCACATCCAGAAGATCTTATTCTTGGAAACAAAGAGAGTCCAAGAAAAACAAGATCAGATTATCAACAACATGATTCACTTCTAGGACTCATATCTATGATAGAACCTAAGAATGTTGATGAAGCTCTTTCTGATGATGGATGGATTGTAGCAATGCAAGATGAGCTCAATCAGTTTCAAAGAAATGACGTGTGGGATTTGGTACCAAGACCAACACACAAGAACATCATTGGAACCAAGTGGGTATTTAGGAACAAACTGAATGAACAAGGTGAAGTGGTAAGAAACAAAGCTAGACTAGTAGCACAAGGCTATAGTCAGCAAGAAGGCATTGACTTCACTGAAACATTTGCTCCAGTGGCAAGACTGGAAGCAATCAAGTTATTATTATCATATGCAGTTAATAATGGAATAACCTTATACCAAATGGATGTTAAGAGTGCCTTTCTAAACGGTGTCATTTCTGAAGAAGTATATGTCAAACAACCCCCAGGTTTTGAGGATTTGAAAAACCCTGATTATGTTTATAAACTTAAGAAATCACTCTATGGTCTCAAACAAGCTCCAAGAGCTTGGTATGAAAGACTGAGTAATTTCCTCTTAGAAAATGGTTTTCAAAAAGGTCAAATTGACAATACACTATTCAGAAAGACAACTAAGAAAGACATCTTAATTATTCAAATCTATGTTGATGATATAATATTTGGTTCTACTAATGCTTCCTTGTGCAAGAGTTTTTCAAAGCTGATGCAGGATGAATTTGAAATGAGCATGATGGGTGAACTAAAGTTTTTCCTTGGAATTCAAATCAATCAAGGAAAAGATGGCACTTACATTCATCAAAGCAAGTATACAAAAGAGCTTCTGAAGAAGTTTAATCTTGAAGACTGTAAGATAATGTCAACTCCCATGCATCCTACAAGCAGCTTAAGCAAGGAAGAAATTGGAAGCAAAGTAGATCAGAAGCTGTATAGAGGTATGATTGGTTCTTTGCTCTATCTAACAGCTTCTAGACCTGATATTTTATATAGTGTATGCTTGTGTGCAAGATTCCAGTCAGATCCTAGAGAACCTCACTTAACTGCAGTTAAGAGGATCTTTAGATATCTGAAAGGAACTACTAATCTAGGACTTCTTTATAAAAAAATCCCTAGATAGTAAGCTAGTTGGATTCTGTGATGCTGACTATGCTGGAGACAAGATAGAGAGAAAATCCACCAGTGGAAATTGCCAATTTATTGGTGAAAATCTCATATCTTGGGCCAGCAAGAGACAAACAACTATTGCTTTGTCTACAGCAGAAGCAGAATACATCTCAGCTGCTAAATGCTGCACACAGCTTCTCTGGATGAAATATCAGTTAGAGGACTATAACATAGCTGAAAGTAGTATTCCACTATATTGTGATAATACTGCTGCTATTCATTTATCTAAGAATCCAATTTTGCATTCCAGAGCTAAGCATATTGAAATTAAGCATCATTTTATAAGAGACCATGTTCAAAAAGGGACAATAAATATTCAATTCATTGAAACTGATCATCAATGGGCTGATATATTTACTAAGCCTTTAGCTATTGAAAGATTTGACTTTATTAAAAAGAATCTGAACATGCATTTTATCTCTGAAGAAAACTAGCTCTGAGATGCAAAATAGAATTAGGATCTGAAGCTCTTTCAGAGCCTACATTAATTCAGAGTCTCTTTTTGGAAGTTCTGAATAATATGGGATCTGAAGGATAACAGGTTCTGATGAGGTGACAGATATTAATGAGTTTGGCTCTGAACTAGACGGAAATGAAATGTTTAGTACTAGTTAGTGTACAACAGTTGTCTGTACACGCGTCAGCTTTGATTAAGCCTCTCCTGCACGTGTCTAGATCCTGATGGGTAGAGAACAGTTAATGATGAAAATGCAGTTATGCAATTTAAAATTAATTTTAAAATGTTCGCGCTCCCTCCTTTGTGCCTATTTTCTGAGTGTTTATTCTATTTGATATAAATTGTCACTTCACTCACAAAGCACAACTTTTTCACATAATCACTTCCTACACAAACCCTAAACCTCAGATATTCCCAAATCTCCCTACTTCTTAATCTTTTGCAATCATGGCTGCTCGTCCTTCAAACGAAATTGTTCAACTTCCGTTCAACCCTGTTCTACCACCGGTTATTGATCTTTTGTGTCAAGAAAAACTAGTCTTCAAAGATAATGTAACCGACGCTGGTCCAGAATCTTTTGAGTTCGTTACAGAAAAGTTTGTTGATTTTGAGAGTTTTAAAGTGAATGGAATTGACATTCAAAGTTTATTCTACGATCAACAATGGAAGAATTACTTTGAGATGCTAAACGGGTTTGTCTACTATGATATTGTCAAGTACTTCTGGCAGAAAGCTACCATCTTTGACAAGTTCAATGCTGATGAAGAGGTTAGAAAGATGGTAGAGAAGGATGGTTCTCTGAAAGGTAAAACAAGGAGTCAACTTGGCTTAAGACCCTATAAAGGAAAGGAGATTAAGTCAAATATCATGGGTATCAATGTTCTTATTACTCAAGAACATATTGCCAAAATTTTGGGTCTGGACAATGAAGGAGAGAACGTGGATGAATATGGTGAGAAGAGCAAACATGTTGAATCCATTAAGAAGGATTTATTCCTGCCTGGTAGTGCCAACAATGCTTTTGGTAAAGCTAAATTCATGAAGCAAAACTTCAGCTTTGCTTTCAAAGTGTTTCTGGCCTCCATCATCACTAGAGAAGGAGGATATGATACTATTTCTCTACCACACCGGCACTTCATCTGGTTTTTGTACAAGAAGGTTAAGATAAATTTGGCAAAGCTTCTGTTTGATCACCTATGTTTTACTATATCCAAGAGCAGAACCAAATCACCTTCAATAATTCATCATCCAAGGTTGATTTCAGAAATCATCCGACAAACAAAGCTTATTCAAATTGTCAGTACCAAGGAGAAACTTAGAGTCTTCAATACTGCTAAGTATGATGCAAGTGTTCTGGTAAATATGCATCTGAAGACAAAAGAGGAGCTGGAGACAGCCAAGAGCCCTCTGGAGCAGGTTTATGAGAAGTACTTCTGGTGTGATGGTTTCCCAACCATATCAGAATTTGATAATGATGATGTTATCAAGAACTTCTTGGAGTTGGTCAGATTAGATTCTGGAGTAAGTGTGCCCAGGAGTATGGTAGTTGGTGTACCAAACTGGGACATCTTCAAAGGACCAAAGCAGATCACCAGGTCTAAAAGAAAACCTCAACCAATTGAACAAGAAATTGTTGAGGAGGAACAATCTGAAGATAAGAATGATGCTGCTGAGGTTAGTGGTGCTGAAAGGATAGCCACTGAAGAAAAAGAAGAAGTCACTAAGGAACAAGTGGCTAAGATTGCTCAGAGGAAGGCTGTTCAGAAGGAAAGAAGAACAAAGAAAATGAATGATAGGCCTGTAGATGCTAAAGAGGATCAACCTGTCAGAGCCACAAAAAGAAAGAAGATAGTTGTTTCCAAACAAAAGGCTGCTGACTCAGGTAAAAATTTTAAGCCTAATATTGATAGTGTATCTAGTGCTCATCCCCCTACCCAATCATCTCCTACAGACTATACAAATCCTATACGAATGATCCCACCATCCCCACAACCCTCATCATCCTCCTCATCATCATCTGAAAGGACTACTTCTTATACAAGCACTGATTCTTCAGAGCTTATAGAAAAACTTGACAAAATTCAGAAGGAACAAGATAAGAAAAAGATCCCTGTCAAAAGAACCCTCAAGAAACCTAAAAACAACCCACCAGCAGAAGAAAATATCACCATTGATACTTCCATTCTTGACCAACCTACCAACACAACAAGAAAATCACCCACCATTCTTGAACATCTCTCCACTCACCTATCTGGTGATGCCTTTACCCACTCCAACACAAACTCACCTGATCAATTTCACTTTGTGAATACATCTTCTGACTTACCTATTGATCCACCAATTCCAGAACCACCAATTCAAACATCACCATCCTCCCTTGCTGACATTGAACAAGAAGATCCACCCACCTTCACACCAGCTCAGGATGAAGTTATGACTCATCCTGAACATACCACTGCTAAACCACCCACACCACAACCTGAACCTTCCACTCCTGAACCCACACCTGAACCACAAACATCACCATCAGAACCCATCTATGGTCCATCTTACAAACCCTTAACCATAGATGAACTCAGTCTACCTACTGACTTTGCCCTACCCATTCTGGAGGATCTGCTAAAAGCAGAAATTAATGTTGATGATGATTTAATAACAACCCTCAAAGACCCCTTTGATGAAATCAGAAAAATCAAAATCATCCCTCTTAAAAGAAAAAGACCTGAACCCACCATTCCCTTCAACAAAAACCAACCCTTCTTCAATCACAACTCTGAACCAAACCTTGAGCTGCTAGATAATGCTATTAGTATTAGTCTAAAGAAATTTAAGAGCATGGAAGAAGAAGTACTGATATTTCTCTCAGATGTTGATGCTAAGATCAGGGAATTGGAACAGAAATTCAGTCAGTCTTTGAGGCTCTTAGGAGGTTATGTGAAAAGGAAGATTGAAGGAAGAGGAATGGAAGTGTTGTCTCAAATAATGAGTGCTGCTGATCGCTTTCATGCTCTGAGACTTACATTTTTCAACCATGAAGAAGAATGTCAGAGAATAGCATTTTTAGCTGCTGTAAATGAAAGTATAAAAAGATCTCTTGATGCTGAGCAGGCTAGGATAGCTGCTGAAATGGAACGTCAGAGGCTTGCTGAACAAGAAGCCTTCAAATTGTTGGTTGATAGAGCTGTTCACATTGCTGTTATTGAGACTAATAAGATTATTGAGAATCAAGCAGCTGCAGAAGATATTGTTATGCATGATCAGAACCACAGTAAACCAGATTCTGATAAAGGTAAAACTCCCATTGTTGCTCCATCTCCTCCTAGATCTCCACCAGTACTTGTCCAATGCTCTTCTTCATCTGCTATACCTTCAGCTATGCAAGAAGCTCTGGATGTAATCAAGAATGACTTAAGAGAGGAGCTAAGAAATGAAATGGATGAGTTCAGGGCCGATATAAGAGAAGACATGAACAGATCTGGTGAAGCTACTAACAAGAAGATAGATGCAATGATGGAACTTCTTCTGAAGCTTACTCAACAGCAACCCAAACCTTAACCCTTATGTTTGAGCACTTATCTGTATTCATGTTCATGTAATTCTTTTGGATAATATCTTTTTGGTTAATTAAGCTTCTTATTATCCTTATTTATGTGCTTGTGCTGGTGTGTTTATTTTATTTTTTTTTTCAAAATGAAAATCATATACTCTGATAATGTCTGATACTCTTGTGGATTCTGAACCTAGTGTAAGATATTGGAGAACATCTTGTTTTTAAACTTATATAGGATTTTGAAAACCTAAGGTTCCCCCACATCAGTATTCCTGTTTACTCATGAAATGGCTTCTTAGTATTATAGCCTGTTTATAAGCGGGGCAACAATACCGTATGAGGCGTGTCTGGTAACTGGTTTTCTGACGTTTGACAAGAGTATATAAAAGAAACATGCTCAAAAAGAAAGAAATTTATAGCAAGAACCCTTTATTAAAATTATTGAAGAAATTCTTTATTACATAAGATAATGAGATCCTACTTAGAATCAACGTCAGCGGCCTCTGGCTTATTCTTCTTATGCTTCTCACCAACATAAGAAAGTAGGTCACGCAGGGCTTGCTGAGCTTCAGCTTGATACTCTTCGTATGGCTTGTCATCATCATATGTCCATAAGAACTCTTCCAGATCAGAGCCTATTGCTTCACGCTCTGACTCTGTCAGAACCAATTCTTGCTTGTTTCTTTCATAACGATGCCTGTTCTCTTCGCAGCGCCAGGGCTCTGCTTCCTTCTTGATCACTTCTTTTGATCCTGAAGCATCCTTCGCAGCTTGCTTTTCCATTGTGTGTTTCTTATGATGCTCTTTGATTGTTCTGTATGAATAAAATGAGAAGAATCATCTCTTTTTATAGTGCTCTCAAGCTTTCTTGTCTACTTGGGAATCAACACAATTCATTTAATGAATATAGTTGTAACCATATTTTTGACTTGAATGTCTTGTTTTATGAGCTTTTTGACTGATGACAAAAGGGGGAGTAAGAACAGCGTTAAAATTAATGATAATTGATTTCTTTTACTGCTAAAGAACTGAAACTGTTATACTCATATCAATTTCTATCCCTTCTGAACTATCGTTATGTGTTTCATTCTGAACCATTATTGAAAGGGGAGAAAATTTAAGAACCTAAAATTGATTTCCATAGATAATATAAGAGAAGCTTGCAAACCTCCTCTGAACATTATCTGACTCTAAGAAGCAAAGCTTACAAAACTGTGCTTCTGAGAGTCAAATATGAAAATCTAATTTAAGTTGATAAATTAACTCTTAAACTGTTTTAATTAATTATGGATAAGACTTAGGGGGAGCTTACAAACCTAACCCTATGGATTATCAGACTCAGGGGGAGATTGCAAACCTTTGAAACCTGAAGTCAACATAATTAAATTAAATCAACAACAATTGAATTTTAATGCTTTAGTTTGTCATCATCAAAAAGGGGGAGATTGTTGGAACAAAGTGGGTCTGACATGAACCTCTAAAATTTTAAGTGGTTTTGATGATAACAAAGTATTAAAATTACAATTGGTATTATTAATGATTATTCTAGTGTGCAGAATTATAAGTTAAAATTCATTCAGAAGCACTATGAATAACAAGAGAGAAGCCAAGCTATGAAGCTCTGAAAGTGTATCACTGTTCATCAGAAGCTTAAATTTTGCGTGCTGAAGATAATGCTTCTGAGGACCAAAGCTAGACTCTGAGGAGTTCAGAAGCTAAAGACCTTAAGAAGCTACGACAACAGCATCTGAAGCAAAAGGAATTTACGTCACTCAAGAACTGACAGAACCAGAACCTATGTTTGAAGAACAATCTACTTCAAGGCTCTGTCACATCCACAGGAAGGAATATTCGTTGGTACAACGTTAATCTTATCCATAAGTGGAGCGCATTTGAGGATCGTACTATTATTACTCAAAATGGATGAGTGATAATTTGAATTGCAAGGTAGTGGAATTGGATTTCTTTGCTAAAGAAGGCAATCTACAGCTAGCAATTGTACGAGCAAATTCCAGCTGGCACCTTATCTCTCTACAACGGTCATCATCTTCCTTCAAGTATAAATAGAAGACTCAAATGGAAGAAATGACTATTGTTCTACTGTTCCATTACTGCGTTTAAGACTCTGAAGCATTCTGACATTTAGTGTTCCATCTGTCATTCAAGTCTTAAAGCAATTTGCGTTGTATTTTGTAAACACCTCTGATAGTATATCAAGTGTTCCTTAACATTCATTCTTATTCTTAAGTTTGTTTGAGAAGTCTCTTGTTAAGTTTAACTTGAGCATTTGAGAAGTCTCTTGTTTAGTGAAACTTGAGCACCTGAGAAGTCTTTTGCAAGTGTGCTTGAGCAATTTGTAATCTTAAGTAGATTATAGTGAAAATCTCTTGTTAGTAACAAGGGGACTGGAGTACTCTCGATTTGTGAGAGGAACCAGGATAAATTTTGTGTCTTTCTCTCTCTCAGCACCCCTTTTTATTTTGTGTTTATATCCGCTGCAAACTTAGTTTTATTTGGTAAAAAGTTTTAATTTTTAAAACACAATTCAACCCCCCCCCCCCCCCCCCCCCTTCTTGTGTTTTTCCACCTTCAATACTCACCTCTCCAATACTACTACCACGACCATTCAAAACTCAAAACTGTAAGTGCAACAAACAAATTAAAAACCCTAAAGCAATCACAACACAACACAAATGACCTACCTAAAGAAAAATCATACAATCAAAGTCAAACCACAACAACGTCATAACTTAACCGCAGTGCTAAAATCACAATGCATAACACTTTGACATAAATAGAGAATAATAATAATAATAATAATAATATTTTGCTAATGGGATGTATTTTTTTTTTTTAATCAAACAAACTTAATGCATTTCATTAACTAATAAATGTTCAATACATAAGGGAACAATCTCAAATCTATGGAAGCTAGCCCAAGAACCGGCCGCCCTAGCAAGAACATGATCAACCGAATTCGCTTGCCTCCTAACAAACTTAACCTCAAAGTTTGAAAAAGATGACATAAAATTAACAATATCATAAACAAGTGAAAGAAACTCAGAGTTGCCTCTGCGCTTAGTTAATGAATTAATTTAGTTTTAATTATTATTTTTTTGTCTCTAATGTACTAAATAATAATAATAATAGTAAATGAAGTTTTTTTGTGAATAGAGAATTGAAGTTTTCTTTTTAAAATAATACTAATATAATAATCATAATAATAATAATAATAACAATATTGTTTTGTTAATGGATGTTATGGTACTATTCTGCGTTATTGGACGTAGTTATTATATAATTTTTAATTTAGTTCGAATTAGAAATTTTATGTCTAATGTACTAAAATTTTAATTTTATATTGACTTTATGAAATTTTATCTTTTTAATAGTGTGAAACTAGGGAATAATGAGTTATTTTTTATTTATTTTTATTTATTTGTATTTATATATTAATTAAAATATATATTTAATTAACAACGGTCTGACCTGGTCTGACCACTTGAACATTAAACCGATAAACTCACCGGTTTGATGACCGGTCCGGTTCTAACAACCTCGCTTAATACTACTCCTTTTTATTCTGCTAAGGCTGTGATCCTTGGTCAGGTTTGTGGATTTTGATTTCGATTTGAATTTTTTATTCCAAATTTATCTATTTTTTTCTTCCTTGATTTTCAATTTGGTTTTGTGTTTTTTTAGAATGTAGAGTGGGATTTTTGGACAAACATATGGTAGACAATTATGTTTGGATGTTGCTGCATTGACACACCTATACAAAGCTGGGTTGGCCCTCACTGCTGCCATTGTACAGGTCTGCAAAATAGGTAGTAGAAGATTTTTTTTTCTTCAAAATTTTCCATTTTATCACATCCGCTATTTGAGTAGCGAAAGGACAAAAGTAAAAATGAGAAAAACACACGAGAATTGTGGGGGGACTCAACCCAAAATGGGCTATTTAATTGTTGACTACTGAAAATGTTATTTCTTTGGGTTGATAGAGCTTATAGCGTCGAAGGTCATTTCAATTCATGATGGATAATAGTGATATTGCAAGCGTACTAAAATAACTTGTTTTGATTATATATTTTTATTTAAGTATATAGAAATAAAAATGGTATAGAATAACTAAAAAGATATTTATTTTTATTAAAAATTATGAACATGCCATTTTGTTTGTAATCTTACAATTAAAAAGTTAAAAAAGTCTTATTTTTAAGATGATATAGAGATAGTTTGAAATGAACTAAAAGATGATACATACCTCGATATATATATTTTTTTGAATAATATTTATAAAAAATAAATTAACATATATTTTTATATAATTTTATATTTATCAATTAATTCAGCAACACATTTTACCAGATAACCTAATTATATAATCAATCAACTTTTCATTTATAAGATATCTATTACATTTTCAACTGTAAACTAGTTTATCCATTAGCAATAACCTTATAGATTATGTTGAGAATTTCTCTTCCCACCTCCCGTATATCTTTTTCACCCCTCGTAAATCCAATTTGACCCCTAGAATTTCAAAAAATTTGAACTCAAAAGTTCGGTAAATACGAACTGAACTTTTGAAAAGTTCGGTTTACGTAATCCGCTCGCTAAATAATTTGGTAAACGAAAACCGAACTTAATGTTTATAAACCCGACAAGTTGTCTTTCTCCTTCACTTCCTCTTCTTCACAAACACACAATCAAAATCTCCTAACGTGATTCTTGCGCGATTCCGTTCATTGGTGGCTTAAAATCAACATTGGAACGTTGGCTAACTGTATATACACGCATTGAAGCTCAAAAACAAGGTAAATTTTAAACTCTACCGTTTAGTTTTAGCGTACCTACTTTCTACCTTACTAGGTTTCTGACACACAGTAGTTCGGTTTATGATTACCGAACTTTTAAAGAAATTCGATAAACGCGTACCGAACTTCTTTCTGTATGTAATTTCCTGCATAACTGACTGCATTGCATAGTTTCTGTAATATTTCCATCAATTGGTATTACATTTCATGCATAACTGACTTATTGGTGCATTGGATTAGTAAATATGGATTGCATTGCCTTAGTTTCATGCTTGGCTTATTTCAATGCAATCCAAATATTATGTAAATTGATAATTGTTGATAAGTGTATATTTAATAATTTTTGGTTGTATTATTTTGTAGTTATGGCCGATGAATCCAAACATCCGGATGAGTGTAGAGCATTAGTAGCAAGACCTCCGGTAATAAATGTGGATGCAAGTTCTCATTTTGTGACGAATAGAGTGTTTGTGTCAAAAGAAGAGGTGGTTAAGTGGGCACGTGAGGTATCAACCCCATTACGATTTATAGTTGTAGTTGTAAGATCTGACAACGGTGGCGGTGGTAGAAAGTCGTTTATTGTGTTGGGTTGCGAAAGGGGCGGTAAATACAAACCGACGGAAAAGAAGATAAAATTTGAAGAGACGGGAACGAGGAAATGTGAGTGTCCGTTTCGACTTCGAGGTTACTTTCATGCAACACATGAATGGCATGTCACCGTACCAAACGGCATACACAACCATGTGCTAGACAGAGCATTACAAGGTCATCTAATCGCGGACCGTTTGAAACCGGAAGAGAAGCAACTACTCAGTGAATTGACAAGGAATTTGGTACCGCCGAAGAACATTATTTCTACAATGAAAGAGAGGGATCCGAACAATGTGTCGGATATAAAGCAAATCTACAATGCTCGCTATAGATTCAAACAGAGAAGTAGGGCGACAAGGAGAGAAATGCAACACTTGTACAAATGTCTTGACGACAACAACTACTTCTTTAAAGCTCGAACCGATGGTGAGTCCGACTATGTTCAAGATATATTTTTTGCACATCCTAAATCTGTATGTTTGTTCAATACTTTTCCCACTGTTTTGTTGATGGATTCTACATACAAAACGAACAAATACGGCATGCCATTGTTTGAAATAGTTGGCGAAACCTCAACGGAAGAAACATATAGTGTGGGGTTTGCGTTTATGAGTAATGAAAAGGAAGATAACTTTACATGGGTTTTGCAACAATGTATGGGTCTTTTGAGGAGTAAAAAGGTGAAACCCAAGGTTGTTGTAACTGACAGGGATGTTGCACTAATGAGTGCCGTTGCCAGAGTTTTTCCAGACTCAGCCCATTTGGTTTGTACTTTTCATGTGAAGAAAAATATGATACAAATGTGCAAGCCACATTGCAAGATCAAAGATGGTGAAAATGTTACGCAAAAAGAAGTGTGGAAGTAAGTTGATAAGGCTTTTGACATTGTATTGCACTAGCGTAATGAGGATGATTATGTTGATGTTGTTTTAGAGTTTAGGAAACTATGTGGTAGGTGGCCAAGGTTCCTGAAATATGTTGAAACCATTATTTTGGATACCGATAAACAGAGGTGTGTGAGTGCTTGGACTGACAATTTTATGCATCTCGGGAATACTACCACAAACAGAGTTGAAGGTTCCTACGGTAGGTTGAAGGGTTACTTGCAGGACGGCAATGGGGACTTGGCTACGGGTTGGGAATCAATCAACAAAATGTTGATTAATCGGTTTACTGAATTACAAGCAACTTTTGGTAGGAATTTGTCGGTTGTAGAACACACCTTCAAGGATCATTACCTCTACACATTGTTGAATTACAAAATTTCGAGACATGCCTTGAATCACATTCACATAGAAGAATTAAGAGTTGAGGAATGTGGTATGGATAGCAAGAAGTGTGGTTGCTTGATGAGGAGAACTTATGGATTGCCATGTGCATGTGTGATTGCTAGGAAGATGAAAAACAAGTTACCTATTCGACTGGATGAGGTAAACGCACATTGGAAGAAGTTATGTTTCATCGAGGATGAAGGCAGTGACCAAGACGACGATGATTATTCTTGCTTTGCTGAGTGGCAATTGATTCAGGTACAATTTAATTGACTTGCTACACTTTAGTTTAATTAAATTACACTTTAGCTTAATTAAGTTACACTTGCTTGGTTGACGTTGATTAATTAAGTTACTGGCTCTGGGTGTGATATGATATTGAATAATAAAAACTAGTATCCAGACCCGTGTCAAGCACGGGTAAAAATGCGTTTGTAGATTTATTGATTTATGAAAAAAAAATAATATATTTTACTTTAAATTAAAGACTTAAATTTCTTATTGCTTATTGAAAATGATTTATATAACGAATAAATATTTACGATTTTATGTAATTTAAGTGATAAAAAATATAGTCTCTGTGGACAAATTAATATCAAAGAGTTTGACAAATCTTTCAATAATAAGACGCAGTGATATAATTATATTTTTTTACAGTAATATTATAATTATAGCATCAATCTCCTTTTTCCTAGTGTCCAAATCTGTGCCAAGCACAAAAATAAAACAGATATAAAAATTAAATAAATATTTAATGTAGAAATTGTAAGGTCAGTTTACATCAATTATTGTATATTATGTATTTTGGCATATAAGTTAGTATATAAATTTAGAATTAATTCAAAATAAACACAAAAGTTAATAGTAATATTTAATATTTTACAATTGGACCGGTTAACCGATTGAAAGATAATCAGGCGGGACAATTTCAAAAAGTAATTGGAGGAATAGGTCGTAAATGTGTGAAATATAAATAATATTTCATATGAAAAAGTGAAGAAAAATGACATAATTTAATTTGTAGGTCTAATATACAGACAGTATAAGAAAATATTGTATATTTGTCAAAATTGTGTGTGTGTGTGTAGGCCATTTGTAAATTATTTATATAAAAAAAATAGACTCTTCTATTAATATAAATAACAAAAATATCTCTCATATTAATATGTGAGTGCAAATATAGGTCAGCGTATATAAATTACAGATCATACGTTAATTTGTGAGTGCAAATGTAGGCATGTATAATACAAAATAAAATAAAAGGCCCCATAGATTAACGTATGAGTATAAATATAAGTGTTTGTTGCAATTATAAAAAACAGACCCCGTATTAAAATGAATATAAATATAAGTCTTGTTTAAATTATAAAAAAAGTCCCCAAAAATAATATATGAGTATATATATGCCTCGTATAAATTACACAAAAATAGGCCCCATATCAATATATGAGTATAAAGATAAGTCTTGTATTTAGCAAAACAAAAATGTCTTGTATAAATTACAAAAAAACAAATAGACCCCTAAATAGTTAAAAATGATCCAATTGTCAACTTTTACTTAAAAACATGAATTTTTTTGTCTCCCTCACCTATCGAGAAGAAAATCAGTGTGCAGATAAATAAGTTTGTACATGGTTATCTTTTTTTGCTTATACTTTTTGGAATGAGCTTCCCGTGGCTCTTTTCGATGGCTACTCAAGGAATACGCTTGGTTTTTTAAATTATAGATTTTCTAAACATTTGGGTTAGGTACCCCTTCTCACTTTTTTGTATATATCTTTCTCTTTAATATATCCTTGGAATTAGCACAACGTTGTAGTTGTTGCTCCCTTTTTCTAAAAAGGGTAATAATATATAAATAAAAATATATTTCTACGTAAAAATTACAAAAACAATATTGATTTGTATTAATATAAACTCCTGTATTAATATGAGTATAAATAATAGTTTTTTTTATGGGAATATTTTTTTGTATAGAAAAAAGAGAGTATAAATATAACCTTGTATTAATATATGGCGTACTATAAATATAGGTCTTATATAAATTACAAAAAAATAAGTCATGTATTAATATAAGTAAGCCGGTCAGCGAACACCGATCCCGGCATATATAATGCAATGTCCTATCAATTGAGCTAAACTCATAGGACAAAAAGGCTCCATATTAATGTATGAGCTAGTATAAATATAAATCACATATATTTTTTTAAAAAAAGAAACCTATTAAAAGTCTTTAAAAAGAATCTTTCAAAATCTCACAAAATCGATATAATCCCACAAAATCTTTTCAAATCTTCAAGATTTTTTTTTGTTAAAATAATCTTTCAAAATCTGAATTCAATACACCCCCAAGTTTGCATAAACTTTTGAAGGAATTCAAAAATATTATAAAGTTAGAATCAATATAATGCTATTAATGTGTAATAAATGAAATCAACAAATCAAACAAAATTTGCGTAAAAAAAAATATTAAACATAATATGGAAATAATTTGAATAGCAAATAACCTTGTGAACATTTTTTTTACTAAACATGGAAACAATTTCAGGAATCATATACATAGTAAGTTTTTGCTATTGGAACAAATAAATTTTTTCAAAAAAAACTCAATATTTAATATAATAATATTTTTTTAATTTACAAATAGTTTAATTTAAAATAATAATATTTTAAATATGAAAATTGAATATTTCTTTTTAAATAAACGAATTAAACGCAAAAGAATTACATTCATTGTTTTGTGTCTCATGTGTATGGGAGCAATAATGATGCTTATAGAATTAGTTCTCAAATGTATAATGTATATAGATGAGACTCTTAAGAAAAATCTTAATATATGGTTGAAAGTTAATAATGAAAAAATAAAGTATATTAAAGTAATAACATAGTCATTCAACCAAAGCAACACCATTGCTTAACTTGTGAAATATGATTTACAATATACATTACACATTTTCACTATAAAAAAATACAATACATATTTTAAATTAATTTACATTCATACTTGTGAGAAAGAATAACCATCACTTAAAACTCATACATTATAACAAAAAATGTCTAGTCCAATTCATTTAGAGTTGACATATCATTTATATTTTTGAGATCCCGTCTGAAAAATTGAAAAGAATGATGAATATAGATTAAGATCAACATAGATAAATTGAAAATAATACAATTAAAACAAAGAAAATAACTAAAGAGAAAAAAGTTGAAAAATGTATGATTTCAAGTGTTTAACCAAAGACCATTTATATAGGAAAAAAACATGGGTATTTAAGTAATTTTATCTATAATATACAATTAAACCAATTAATAACAATATATTGAATCTGCATTAAGGAATTGAGGAATATTCTTTTTATTACAAACATCAATTGATATGAGTAGTAAAAGATATTATTTATAAAAAATAGTTTTTTTATTTGTTTTTGTCTTACATTTTTTACACGATTTTTTATTAAAAAACAGATTTTTAATTATACATGACAAAATATTTCATCAATTTTTTTAATCGCCAGTCATAAAAATTAGTTGTATATACGTTTTATTACTCTTGAATGACAAAAATTCCTTATGCTTTTTGTTTCAGTTTAAAATCATTTTTTATTTATGTCAATGGAATCTACATAAATAATATTAAAGTGGTGGTCAACTTGCCAAATCATGTCACTTTTTTTTTGTAAATCAATGAATCCTTGAATTAAATGCTAAAACAAGGGAATGCCACGTGTATAATCACATTTGAAAAAGGCTCTCAAATAATATATATATATATATATATATATATATATATATATATATATATAGATATGATTTACAATATACATTACACATTTTCACTAAAAAAAATCATACAATACATATTTTAAATTAATTTACATTCATACTTGTGAGAAAGAATAACCATCACTTAAAACTCATACATTATAACAAAAAATGTCTAGTCCAATTCATTTAGAGTTGACATATCATTTATATTCTTCTTTTGAGATCCCATCTGAAAAATTGAAAAGAATGATGAATATAGATTAAGATCAACATATATAAATTGAAAATAATACAATTAAAACAAAGAAAATAACTAAAGAGAAAAAAATTGAAAAATGTGTGATTTCAAGTGTTTAACCAAAGACCATTTATATAGGAAAAAAACATGGGTATATAAGTAATTTTATCTATAATATACAATTAAACCAATTAATAACAATATATTGAACCTGCATTAAGGAATTGAGGAATATTCTTTTTATTACAAACATCAATTGAAATGAGTAGTAAAAGATATTATTTGTAAAAAATAGTTTTTTTATTTGTTTTTGTCTTAAAATTTTTTTACACGATTTTTTATTAAAAAAAAGATTTTAAATTATACATGACAAAATTTTTCATCTTTTTTTTTAAACGCCGGTCATAAAAATTAGTTGTATATACGTTTTATTACTCTTGAATGACAAAAATTCCTTATGCTTTTTGTTTCAGTTTAAAATCGTTTTTTATTTATGTCAATGGAATCTACATAAATCTACATAAATAACATTAAAGTGGTGGTCAACTTGCCAAATAATATCACTTTTGTTTTTAAGCTAAATCAATGAATCCTTGAATTAAATGCTAAAACAATATAAGAAGAGAATGATTGTGGGAATGCCACGTGTATAATCGCATTTGAAAAAGGCTCTCAAATAATATATATATATATATATATTACACCGGTGTAACATTTGAGTAATGTTACACCGCTCAATAACGTTTTAACGAATTCAAATTTTACAAAATCCACCATTGGATTGAAAGTTTATATCGTATAGATCATCTATGTTGAGTTTTACAAAAATCTAAAATCGTTTGATATGTTATTGAGACACATCAAAATTAACGGTTTTTGCGTTTTTATTGAATACCGTTAATTTTGATGTGTCTCAAAAACATGTCAAACGATTTTAGATTTTTGTAAAACTCAACATAGATGATCTATACGATATAAACTTTCAATCCAACGGTGAATTTTGTAAAATTTGAATTCGTTAAAGCGTTATTGAGCGGTGTAACATTACTCAAATGTTACACCGGTGTAATTTGATCTCTCCCCTATATATATATATATATATATAGATATATAGATGTGATTGCTACAATAGGAAACTCTTGTGCATGCTACTGTTATTTGCTCCACCGATCTTTCCTCATTCTCCATCTTCTGACAGGTCTTAAGACATCATCTCCTCCACCGATCTTTCCTCATTCTCCATCTTCTAACATCCATCTTCTGACAGGTCTTCTTCAACTCCATATAAATTTGTTGCAGGTAAGTATACCTGATATGTAACCCTTTCAGGTTGTTAAATTCGGTCACAATATCATCCTTCGGAACACCCAAATAATTACTGATCATGTCAGCCCCCTCACTTCTTTTCATCATTTTGTGGTTCAGAAACTTCCCTTGAATAGGGATATGCAATAAGCATTGCACATCGTCCAAAGTGATGCCAAGCTCTCCTACGGGAAGGTGGAATGAACTGGTTTCTGGATGCCATCTTTCAGCAAATGCGGTGAGCAGTCCATGATTTAGCTTACCAAAAATGGTATGGCAAAGCGGCTCCAATCCAGTTGCCTTTAAAGTATCCCAAAACCACAACGCATTCTGATCCGATTTTGGGACATTTATTATCTTTTTTCCATTGGCGAGGGAACGCATAACATTCTTCACAATCTGTAAAATACGGATTAAAATGTGTTAGTCATTGTGAGTTAAAAAAAATACGGACATTAACTATTACTAACTAAATAACTTAATAATTTCTAATGGTTTAGTTTTATACATCGTCATGGGGTTGTCCATTCCAAATCGGAATTTCCCTATGCTCGGCGTGTGCGGGAACGTGAGCCACAAGATTCAGCATCATGTCGTCCTTCCACGGGAGGAGGTTGCACTTTCTTGCGTCCTCTTTTTGGCGGAGGAGGCATTTGTCTACGAACAGAACCATGCGTTATGCTACCCCTACCGCGTCGCCCTCTACCAATATCTTCTTCCATATCTAAACAAAGAAAAAATCATTCATGATCAATAATTAATCTACTACAATTGGTTTCAATCCATAATCAAACATAATTGGTAACTAATGTAATTCAAAAATATGCATAAACTTATATTATATCTCTAACCAATTCAAAATTCCAAATTTAACCAAAACCTAATCAAATTTCACAGTCAACCTAATATACATTCATCCTAATAACCAATAATCAACAATGTAAACAACATAATTTACAGAATACACATTCAACCTAACAACCATTCATCTCTAACCAATTGAAAATTCAAAAATTAAACCAAAACTTAAACCTAATCAAAATTGACATTCAAACTAACATGCATTCATCCTAGTAACCAATAATCAACATCTTCAACAACATAATTTACAATTAATCACAAATCATAGAACAAAATCACATTCAACTTTCTAAAAACGCAGAAACTTGAGATGAAGCAAGAGGAACACAAATAAGGATCAAAATTCGAAATTAACTTACGTGATGGAGTAGGAATTGATGAACTTTATGGATTCCGGGCTCAAAAACGAGATGCTGATGTACAATGATGAAGATTGATGCCTTAGGGTTACTTTCTTTCAAATATGCATAATGTTGGAATGAAAGGAGGGAGTTAACTTTCTGTATCTATAAAGCAAAACTTTGGTACTCGTTTACCGAACTCCCAAGCGAGTGGTTTTTGAAAACCGAAGTTTTACAAATATTCAGTTCGCATTTATTGAACTTTGGCTCAATAGAGGGGTGTAAATTAAGTATAATATCGGTTCGCATTTATTGAACTTTTTTTCAAGGGTATAAACGAAAACTCAGGGGATAAAAAAGAAAAGCGGAGGGTGGAAAAAGAAATCTTCGTTTATGTTTACCAAACAAAACTTTAAAAAAAATAGAATCCATCACCACTTAAACGAACAATCTTAATTAAGTCAAAATCAAAATCCTGACAATTTAGACTATTGATAATTTATGCTTTGCTAATAGAGTACAACATGATCAGACAAAATGGAAAAAATAGAATACACAATTAACTTTGTATAATTCAACCAAGTTAACGTGACTTTCTAATCAATTTGTTTAAACATTGGATTGAAATCTATGGCTAGGATTAAAATGTTCTCAAAGTAAGTCACGTGTCTCTTTGCCAAATGCACCTTTTCACCTTCCATTCCATGGTTGTTGGATATGTGTTTCTATTTTATTTTTTGTTGAATCAAGAAGATCCTGACATTAAGGAGCAACTAGACATCCCAACAATGTTGGTATCTCTAAACACTTCCATCAAAGATCATCTCAATTAGACATAACCCTCCCCCCAAAACCAACTTGCAAACAAAATATAGAATTTAGTATACACAATAACCCAATCGATATCGTCCAATGGTCAATGCACGGGTTGAGATTGACTAGCATAAGATTTTCACACTGTTTAACACACTAATTGATATCAGTCATTGATTTAATATTAGACGATTCAAATTTCAACTCAATCTTATAAAGTGAATCAATGTCAGCCATTCATTTTAATCGGACAGCTGGCAATTGTAACTGCGTCGACGCAGTTACAACAATAAATCTAATTCCGTCAGTAATATTCACTTAGATGATGAAATCACATTATATTATATAGAAACGAATGCATATCATGTCGGTTCCCTGCCTTACCCAAGCAAAATAAATGCAAGAGCTGTTAAGGTGTAAAAACAGACGCCAAAAAAGCATTTAGTAGAGACTAGTGACAACAGAAGAAAATTAGCCCGACTTCATGTTAATTTGAATTCATGCATGCTACCACCAAAACACCATATCATTTCAATTTTGATATGATGATGACTCTAAGTACTTATTTTGTTTTCTTATGTTGAGTGAATACCATTTACTACAATGAAAGTTATCTGAGTGTTGGAGTCTTGGAGGCAGTGCATTGGTCCACAGAAAAAAATTTCAGTCCTCTCATAGTACTAAAAAATCAGTTCACCCATCATACTAACCCCTTCAAATAAAATGTGATTTTCTTTTGCTGTTTTATAAAAAATTAAAGTGCAGGGGAGAAGAATACTATGCGTAAATGTTAGGTATCTCGATTTTAAAGGAAGAACTAATATGTACTACCAAAAAAAAATATTAGTTCATGGAAAATTTCTACAGCGACCATTTCTAAACTTATGCAGCTAGTCCATGCACGAGACCACAGTAAGAAATAGCTTCTCAGTTCTCATTAACGGAACAGTAAGAATCTAAACAAATGAGAAGTAAATAAGATGATGATAAGTGACGGCTTTGTAACATAAACAGCTAATAGTACTTATAATGGATCCTCATTTTGAGAGTTAGAACTAGGAGCGAGCTCCAAGGTAACTGGACAATGATCACTTCCATAGAAACCTGCAGAGACAATATATAACAAGTTCATACTTCTGAAGTATAAGCTTATGAAAAGTGATTGAAAAATGCTAATAACAATGAAGAGATATGCACAAGAAACCCATGCATATGAAAATAAAGAAAGCTAATTTTTGGCATAGCCATTAAACAGCTTATAGATATAACACAACAGCACAATTACCACAAGTTGCACTCTGGTTTCAGTTTTTTAACTTAGCAAATAAGGTAAAGGAGGAGTGTTAGCAACAAAAACCATCACAAGCAACTAGTATTATTAATACAAGAAAAGAAACTTACCTTGTAACTCAATCCCTTGTCCGTGCATTTCACATGCAACAATCTTTTCTTTCAGTTTCTCTGAAACTATAAAATAGTCTATTCTCATCCGCTTTCCACGGTACCTACAAAGAAAACACTCTTTAAGAATTAACAAGCCAAAACCGTCAATTAAATTTGTCAATTAAGGGTTTTTTGGGAGGGGAATTTTGGAGGATTTTAGAGGGGAGAGTTTTCGAGATCTAGGTCTATTTTAATATATATTTTAGATGTTTATTAAAAAAAAATGAAAGAATACCATGATATATGAAAAAACAAGTCCTCCCCTCTAGTTTCTGTAATTTAGAAAAGAAAAAACAAATCCTCCCCTCTCCTGCAAAATCTCTCTCTGAAACAGACCCTTACTTAAATCGGCAACTAAATTAAAAAGAATCCCATCCAATTTCTTATATTTAGCTACCTGGTAGAAATTGGTACCACAATTGTAATTTATAGCAGTACTGACTTTTATTGATGATGGAATAAGATTATAATAGAAACATAATGGTAAACTAACCAAAGAATGAGCAATGCCAAAAATATAGGTTAATTACAATGGATTCCCTTCCGAGAATTCGAGAGCTTGGTCTCTCCCAACCAATATTCAATCACAAATTGCCTACTGACTTTTTCCTTCAGTTTCCCTATTTATCCATTAACTGCCTAAAAACATTTGCTTCCTAATACATAACTGCTGCATAGTAATATAATAATTGCTGCCTAATAACATAATACTAGTAAATGCCCAATAATGTTTACAGAGGAAGCCTTTCCAGGGGTTAAAGGATGAAGTGCAAAAAGAAAAATGGTTTAGACAAAAAACCAAAAACATAATTTAAATTCTTCAAAGTGTATTGCCTCAATATATAGTTAACACTATTGTAGAGAGTTAATCCCTATGGTATAAAGATCAATATAATAAATTTCTTACCTCCCAACTGGGTTTCCAGACCATGAGAAGCCCTGCTCCATGTCCTTATCCTTGTGCAGAAATCTGTAGGCATCTACCAGCTTTCCCCTAAAGCACGCTCCATGATATCAGTTATCTAGACTTATAAATAAATGAATAAGTAATTCAAAAGTAAAGGGTAAAAGGAAATTATGAGGAGACTCTACAGTCAGAAGATCAATAATTAATGGTGCAAGTTAATTTTTTATCAGTTCAGTTGTCCTTGTCTTCAGTTGCAATGTAATAAATACTCAGAAAATACATCATAGAATTTTCCAAAATGAAAGGTCCAATTTCTCCTAGTCTTCCTATACTTTATATAGTCACTCTTTTTTTGTTTATTTTCCTTTGATTGACGCTGTTAAGCATTGTGCTACACTGCTACTTGCTAATTCTTCGTGCACATCATGCAATCCCAATCCCCTATCCCTCTATCCAACTTAAGCTTAGGATCATCATATTAGAAATCCCATTGTGTCTGTCATAATGCATTATTATAAGAAAGCAAAAAAATTGATCACCCCTTTCAATGAAGCAAAGTCAATAAGAGTAAGTTAATGTCAAAAGTTAAATCTAAAAAGTATCTTATTTCAATGGACACAACTTTTAATAAACCACAGGTGGTTCAAACATGGATAGGAAAAAGAACAAGACTATCACAATCACTTTAAAAATGAAATTTAATTAAAAATCAGATACTACAAAGTACATATTGTACTAACTGCTATATATATAAAAACTCACTTCCTAAATCGTAACATATTACAACACAACAGGCATTAAATCTCTCCTGGCAATCTATTTCTCCATCAAGTTAGATAAACTACAGGGAAAAAATTCCTGCTTCATAGTTTTGAGTGGATTCCTGACCAATCCAAGGATGATAGCAAGTTCAAAATATGAGGTTTGACCATGTTGATGTTAAGTAACATAAATCAATGGAACGAAAAGAATAATGAATGACTCACTCTCTTAAGATGGTACCAAATCGTGCTCTTTCAGCCAAGGTAAATCCAGGCTGCCCATAATCCTGCATAAACCCACAACATTGGAATTTAATTACTATATGGAAGATGTATTACACTACTTGATCCGAATTATTAGAGATATAAATCCTTTCTTGGGCCTCTACCTAACAATTTTAAGCTTAGGAATTGGTACTTGACAAGATATCGAAGTGTCTATAACAAAGTATTTAACAATTCAATCCATGCATCCACTCTTTACAACTGTAGGCATGTCAAAATACAAAGATGCTAAACTAAGCTTGGCCTCTACTTAATAGCTTAAGCTGTTGCGGAATAAATTGAATGAATTAAATCTATTTTAGGGCAAACTTCAAGAGTAAGTAAATTGACCATACCTCTTTATTTGGAGGAACATAACCATTGAGTTTTGCTGTACTGAAAAACTCTGGATGACTCACATCGATCTCTTCATGGCTGCAGAAGATGGATATGAGAGTTAAAGGCTTTATTCATCTATAAGAGTTTTTAAAGTTCATGACAACTATAGAAATGCTTTAAAACAAGGTAAAATTAATTCTAAAAAAAAAAAGAAGCAATGCAGCCTCGATGCATTAGTTTCATATAATGCATATAGTTGCATTCCATCAAATTAAAATAAAACTTAAATCTTCATGGTTCTCTCCAACAGCTAAGCTAGCTCATATCTAGAACTTCATAGCTAGAATTGATTTAATGACAAAGGAATGCATAAAATAAAAGTAAGAAGCCAAACAAATAGGACGGGACTAATTAATGGCTGCCAAAAGAAAAATGGAGATTAACCACCTGACATTCAGATCCCCACACCATATCAAAGGCTTGTCTGAATTTTGGTTAACAAATTCCAAGATTCTTTTGTCCCATTTTCTTCTCCTTTGGAATGAGTTTGCCTCCTCTTTCCACCCATTATTTGGCACATATGTATTCAATAAACGAAGTGTTTCAAACTCGATTAAGATTACTCGGCCATCTGGTTCATGCTTTGAAGCTAAAAACAAAAACAAAAATGAGGATCCATTAGCAGTAAACCAAGAATTGAATATAATCCAATGAAATATGTTAAAAAAAAAACTATTTCAGTAAAAATATCTAAGCTGCGTGCCTTTAGGACATGTAAAATTAATTTAAAAAATTAAACTTCAATTTTGAATAGATATATGATAAATTTTTTAACAGTAAAAAATTTCAACAACCAACACATTATAATTATATTTTGGAGAATTCTGAATACTCCTCCAGGCCAATCTTTTGTACATTAAAATAAAAATATATACTGTAATAATCAGACCGTGCTTCTTTTAAAGTCACACATGAGCATGCTCAAACTGCTAAGGATTATAAATTAAGATCAATAGTTTTCATATTCTTTTCAGTAAAAGAATAACATTAATATCTGACTGCTGAAACCTGAAAATATTCAAATGTAAAGAAATAAAACATCTAATGCCATAAATGCAATAAAAAAATCTGTGAAGCAGAGAATACCTATTTTATCAAGATTGAAAACAACACTTTTGGGCTTGAAACATTTTTTCACAAATAGTGCTGTCCCTGCATACTTTGAATCTGCAAGAGACCACCAAACACGATAGTTCCCAAATGGTGGATTTGAAAGTGCACGCATCAATATCTGTAAGTTCGATCAAACATTGGTTCTAAAGCATTAGAAAGGAATACGATGATTATATCAATTTAGCAACAATATTGTTTTGTTCACTTTTGGTGTTGAAGTAATTTCAATGCATGTTAGAGATGTCATAAAGCCATTCAGAAGCCTTCACCTACTAATCACTAAATTACTTTTTTAAGAGTTGGCCATTGACATTGTATCAAAGTCTGCAATGCATGACTAAGTAGTGCAGGTTCTGATCCTTGCCACCCTTATTTGTACAATTAGCAAATAATAAAAATGGGCTTATGCAATGTCCACCTCCACGTTTCAAGTCCAAAGAGCTCTTGTGTGAGGGGATGTTTAGAGATACAACAAAACCATTTGTGTGTTATCGCGTAATAGTTAATGATTTAATTGAGTGGGTGTTTGACCATCCATGCCATTAAACCATTTGTGTGTTATCGCGTAATTGGAAGACAAATAAAATAACTTCAAGTGCTACATTAAAGTTATCACACACTTTGTATCCTGTCAAGTAACCTGATCATGCATCTGTAGCTCTTTATGAGAAAAACCAAAGGCAGTTTCTAAGCTTTAAGTCATCAAACAAAATCCATATAATCTCAGTTTCTCGTTGAAAGTTACCATCACAGTCTCTAACCTAGACCCAGTTTGAATAAACAGCTTGATCAAGTGTTTATCATATACTCCCTCCGGTCCTATATATAAGAAAAATTTTGCTTTTTAGATTCATTTTGAAATGAATGTATCTAGACTATATTATTGTCTAGATACATCAAATCTAGAATGAATCTAGAAAGTAACTTTTCTCTTATATATAGGACTAGAGGAGTAAATACTTATATTTAAACTATTTCTATAACAAAAGATAAAATAAAGTCAAAATACTTTCATATAAGCTATAAGTTATTTTCATAAACTATTCGAAAAACTTACAAAAATAAAATGAAAACAACTTGAGGACATTTCATAAGCTATTACTAAAGTTATCCCAATCAGTCTCACAAATGTTTAATGTTCATGACACTCAAATAAACTATGAAGTATGGATGGACACAGACACCGGACACAATTCGGACACTGACACGTTGACACCGATAATAATTTGAGAAAATGACATAATTCAATGTAATCATAAGTGTCAGTGTCGTGTCGATGTCGGAAACCAACGTGTGTCCAACACTGAGAGACGCCTAATCTGAGAAGCGTATGTGCTTCATATTCATAGCAAATAAGTGAATCCAAATATACCCTAAATAGGATGACCTCAATAATATTCAACCTAACAATCTCAATAATTATCAGTTGAGCTAGGATTTAACACCATATTTATTTATCATGCACTAAATAAATAAATAAAAAAGTAAATTAAATTTAAGAAATGGTATAAGCATTGCAATGATTATTATTATTATAAAGTACTATGAGGAGAGAAATGAAAATGTGAATACCCTTTTTTCTTCCCTGGAGGAGTTAGTATCATCTTTAATTTCAGCTTGATTTTTAGGAGCGGATTTGGAATTGGAAGAAGAAGAAGCAGCAGGCATTCGAACTTCTTGAATGGCAATGACATCGGGATCGAAGGTAGTGATGAAGTTGCTGAATTCTGACCAATTGTTTTTTACGCGGAGGAATAAACTGTTAGCGTTCCATGTCATGAACTTCAATGGTTCCTTCTTCGTTTCTACTTTTTCTTCATTCTCGTTTTCTTTTGCTTTCTTGGAACATTTTTCTGAATCTTTCTCTACTACTTTGAAAAACCGTTTCATCACTCTTCTTCACTGTCACTCGCGTGCTTCGTTTCTTCTAATTCTTCGCCGAAGTTACTCACGCACACTCTTCTTCCGCAGTTCACAAAATATTACGCTTTTAAACTTTTTTTTCCTGTTTTTTGTTTGAAATCATTTAAAATAAAAAAAAAGGTAAATGTGGGCGGAGCACGGACCCGAGACCTGACTCGAAATCGATATAACTGACACTATATTGAAGCATTCGATCGGGTGCGGATCTGATCTCGGGTCAACAAATATAAAAAATTGGGTTGCAAACGGACGGGTGTGGGTCTCTAAAATTCTATCTCTTCATAACCGAAATCGACCGAACTACCATTTAAATGCAAATTAATTTTTTTCCTTCTCTCTCTCTGTGTATACTCTTGGCTTTGTTGTTTTTAGGCTTAAATGCAGTTTTGCCCTCCCAAGTTTCACAATTGCTTGATTTTGGCACCCCGCATTTCAATTGCTTGATTTTAACCCCCTAAGTTTCACAATTGCTTGATTTTAGCCCCCAAGTTTCAATTGCTCGATTTTGGTCCCCCAAGTTTATCCTTTTTTACATTTGCTAGCCCCCAATTGACTTTTTTTTTTATTAAAAATTGATTATGTGATATTTTAAAATTAAATAAAAATAAATAAATATGTTTTTACGTTGTCAAAAAAATTATAAATTGTTTTTTTACAAAAAAACTTATAAAAGATTTTTTTATTATATGTATTTTATTAAATAATTTTGTTATAAAAAAAGTAAAACAATTTCTAATTTTTTTTTAAAATGTAAAAACATTTTATTTATTTTTATTTAATTTTAAAATATCACATAACCAATTTTTAATAAAAAAAAAATCAATGGGGGCTAGCAAATGCAAAAGGGGATAAACTTGGGGGGCCAAAATCGAGCAATTAAAACTTGGGGGGCTAAAATCGAGCAATTGTGAAACTTAGGGGGTTAAAATCAAGCAATTGAAACATGGGAGGTCAAAATCAAGCAATTGTGAAACTTGGGGGGCCAAAACTGCATTTAAGTCTTGTTTTTATTCATATTTGATATATTAGAGAAATGTTATGTTTTGTAAGTTTATAATACATTAATGAAGAAAGTGTGAAAAATATTCTAGATTTATTTTAATTTCTATTTCTCTTCTACTTAATATATTATTGTCTTTAGATCTACATATTTGAAACAAAATAACTGCATCACACCCTCTTTACCGTTGCATTCTATACGAGGCATTTAACTATTTGAAAATTAGGAATTTTTGGATAATAGAGTTTTAGATGTAAACAAAGTTTCAATCTAACCCGCAATAACCGACTCGTCTACTCACCACCCGTACGACCCGACACCCGAATAGACCGAAGATGTAATCGGTTGAAATTGGGTTCAAATTAAATAGTTGCGGTTTATATCAGTTTTGTGAATTTCAGCCCGAACTCGACCGAAACCGACCGATGCTCAGGTGGATATATAACAAAAAATTGTAAATGTGGGATTATTTTTATAATAGAGGGGAAAGCTAAAAAAACTAAATGAACACTCCAGTCTAAGGTATTCAAGCGCCGAAAACATCGTAAAAGAAAATGATTTTGTAGCTCTCTAGGAAATTACTTAGTGAAAACGAAATTACTTTTTGAGGTTACGTTCCAAAATGAAACGAGTTCGGAAGATAACTTCCAAATAGAAAAAAAAAATTAAAACAAAATTCACATTGGGCCGTTTCGGAAGGTAGGATCCCATCAAAACCGGTTTCGAAACTTTGGGGTCTAAAGAGCAATTTTCATATATAATGCACCCTAAATATGTTATTTAGTTTATAGATATTGAGGTTCACAGTTTTAGTCATAATTTACCTAAAATTTTAAGCTTCATTCGTTCTCTTCATGTAATGATAATGATAATAATAATAATTATAATATAAAAAAAAAAATTGAACATAAATGAAGCTTAACAAGAAACAAGCTTCTTTACACAACCAATATAAACATTGATTTTTTCATCATTGGCTTTAAAACATATGAGGAATTGAGCACTGATAGAAATAGCGAAGGAGACTTGAATGATACAAATTTGGGGTGTTCACGGGTTATAAACTGCACTGAACTGAACCATATTAATGCCAGATCAAATCCGGATCACTTCACAGTTTGCTAGCTGACATATTGCTTCTCAAGAAGACTACCACAGAATGCCAAATCAAATCTCTCCTCAGGAGGATCACCAATGAAGTCAAATACAGCATCTGCATTTAAGAAATCTTCATCTGCTGTATACCTGCATAATGCATTTGCGATTAAGAAAAAGTTGGTCAAAAGATCCGACATTTAAGAACAAACATTTTCAAGGGATTACGTTGTCTACCAAACAAGTAGAAATTTATAAAAGATTTACACGGTTAGAAAATCACAACCAATCATATGTATGAGACTTTAGCTTATCAACCAAATACGTGTAAAAATGTAGAAGTTGTTAGGATTAAAGTCAGATATTTTTAATGATTTGACGGTTATGATTAACATTGTGTATATGAATTAAATCCAATAGGAATATACCCGCTCTTTGTTACTATACACTTCATTCCGGCCCCTTTAGCAGCTGCAAGGCCTATGGCACTGTCCTCAACCACGACACATCTGTAAATAACAAATAACGACATTTCACATTCAAATGTTGCATACTAATCATAAAAAGTTAATTGCCGAACACTTAAAATTACATTAGACACTTGAAAATTGAAAGGTTAAAAATGGTTATCTGCAAAATGTATCCAAATATCAGCTCATTTCATTTTCTTGTAAATGAGTTAAGTTGAAGCCATCATAAAATCACACATTGTATCAAACCTAACCAGCAACTGTAAAACTTAATGCCATTTATTTGAACCACAATTTGAAAACAAATTATTATCACTTAAGCACTACTATCATGAGATACCTCGAAGGTTCAACACCGAGAGTACTGGCTGCCAGTAGATAGATGGCCTGTCACAAAGAGCATAACACAATTAGCCACTTAGATCGTACATTCAATCATTTACAGAAAAAAGATCCGTAGATTAACTGTAGTATGAGAAACTGGACTGCATATATATACTTAGATAGTTAGACTGTGTCCGGAAAATCTACCAAATTAGCATTGGAATGATGAAAATCTTACTGGATCAGGTTTTTTGCGGGGAACAACATCTCCTGCAAATATCTTGATTTTTTCTGCCCGCTCAGGTCCTAGTAAAAATGATACTATTGCAGAGACCTGAAATCAACTCGCAACTTAGGTCCTGAGATGAAATAAATACAAATAAATGCAGACGCATATTGCACTTATACATAAATTTCACAGCATTGTCGACACACAAGTAACTAATAGGAATTGAATCTTTAAACTATTATGAAACCAGGATCACCGAGCCATTTTTCCCTATAGTCAGAAAAAAATTCATTTAAGGAATTGCGTAAGTGATTATGCATACCGCCTTCTCATTGGAAGTGCTGCAAACTGCAACATTGACTCCTTGAGATAAAGCCTGATCAACAAGCCTATATGTTTGAAAGAAAGAAACACATAATAAGATGAGGTACATATGTCCTGTGTCCTGATAATGAATAAAACAGTTCTTCCTAATTTAATGTTGCAAGTTGCAAAACATGTCATGAAAATTAGATAAAAATATCAAAATAACATGATATCATAAACAATACTATTATCCTATAAAGGAATGTTTCCACATGTTCTAAATAAACTACTTAATAGGTAATTAACTTCTCGAGAGTTTTCAACTTCGAATTTGAACTAAAATTGGTAAGAATCAACTTTCTTGAGTTGTTTTTGAAACTTAATTCAATTATGAAGAATGTAATTGAATACTCAAAACTATTAGGCGGAACCCAATAAATGAAATTATTTACATGTTTAACAAAAAAACGTCATAAATAATGAGTTTGGATAATAGATAAAGAACAGATAGATAGTAACCAACTTTGCAACACCTGGGCGAAGAGGCAACAGTTTTTTCTCAACAAGTTCCATGAATAGTTCTGTCTTTCGTTTGTGAAGTGAAGCTATGAAATCTTTCCTTTCCTGTTCACCTGTCGGGGCATTCGCAGGCCAACCGGTCTTGTTAAAGTACGCTGTCATTCTACCAAAAAAAAAATCAATTGTAACTCAAAATTCAAAACAAGAATGAAAAAAGTTGTATGTATGAGCATTTGAATTACTACTTACCTTTCTTTTCCACCTCCAATTTTGAGCAATTCACCGTACAATTCCACATCCCAGGTAACACCTAGTTCTTTCTGCACAACTCAACAGCACACACACAAACACACATGTTATAATTAAAGCATCTCAGATTGCATGCTACATTTGATTGCATAATAACAAACATTAATAATTTTTCCAAGGCGTGGCTCAGGTGGTCGATTGAGCTAGGATGAAGATGTTCTACGATTCAAACCCGATTAGTAACATTAGATGTAAAAGTTAGTTACACTGGTCGGTTATTAGTTAGTACATTACACTGGTTAGTTGTGCTAAGTCTCACATTGGTCGCAAGATAGTCTGATATATGTTTATAAACTAGAGGCAATCCTCAACTTGAGTTAAGCCAAACTCTCAATTCTAAGATAGTATCAAAGTCTCTCCACAATCTACTGGGCTACATGCTATCAGGTTTTTTATCGGGTCATCCACCATGTATATCCGTACACCAAACCCAATATTAATAGTGTTGGATGCGAGGGGGTGTGTTAAGAGTTGTACATCGGTTGCGAGAGGCCAAACCCAAAATTAGCCGTGTCCAACTCGGTGTCGGTGACACCGACACGACACCGACACTTATGATTACACTTAATTATGTCATTTCTCAAATTGTTATTGGTGTCGACGTGTCAGTGTCCGATATTTGTGTCTGTATCCGTGACGTGATCAACAATTCTCTCATTATCAATGTAATATCCATTTTACTTTTCTGTACTTGTATCTTATCAATGATTTCTATTAAAAATAGTAGTAATAATCATACTAGTAATATTTACTTATGAAATCGAAAAATTAAAGATTAAAAAGTGGGAGGCAGCTACCTCTTGGAAGGTATCATTGAAAGAAATACGGTGGCCATCTTTTTCAGTGTCAACAAGAACTCCATCACAGTCAAAAAGAAGAGCTGAAGGAAGAGTGGAAGAGGAAGATGCTGAAGCTGAACAACTCAACCTACGTCTTCTGGTTGTTGGGGATGATATCTTAAAAGAAGTGAAGGATAACGAAGTACTTTGTTGTTCATGATGATCCTTCTTGTTGTGTTTTTGGAGACTAATTAGTGTTGTTGTTGTTTTTGGTTGATGAGTTCGATTCAACAATGAAGCAGAGGAAATGGAGATTATGCTATTTGCTGATGCCATGGCCATAGTTTCAGCTTTCCCTTGTTGCATACAAAATCATCATCACACACATTTAAGCTACTACTTATCTGCTTCCTATGAAGTGGGACCGTCAATTGTGGTTTTTAACTTCCAACACATGTTTGTTTTGAGGTGAACCGTCGTTGATGTGAACAATTATGATAAATTCATAAATAGTACTTATTAATTTTTTTATTTTGAATACTCCCGAGTTTTGAGAATGGATTTTCTCGATTTATTTTTTCTTATGTTCTTTATGTGTCTTTAATCTCACCTTTAAAGATTTTTCTTTCATTTTTTATTTGTTCTCTCAATTTTATTCAATGGTTAAAATTCTACTATTTCTCGGTTCGATCCCCTGCAACTGCGATCGGGAGGGGGCTGAAACCACTTAATGTCAGAACTGACTCCCGGACCAGTTTATACTGGTGGCAAAAACCAAAAAAAAAATCTACTATTTCTCTAATGTTAATTGAGAGAATCCATTCTCTTATTTGTGAATCTATTAAAATTGTACACCTAAATTGTATATCACTACATATTCGAATAAGATGTTTATCGGAGTGTCCACTTTATTTTGATTAGGTTGTGTTGTCATGTCCTCTTCCTCTTACCCTTCCTATACCTTTCTTATTAATAATGAAATTTTATTGTTTATTTGATATATCTTATAAAAATTTAAAATGTTATCTTTTTAATATCAATTTTTTTTATATGTCTAACAAATATTCTCCGGTACTGTTTAACATGATTCAAACAATTTTTTTTTCGACTTTTTCACTCACCAATCAATTTTGTGATTCAATCAGCTAAAACATACTGTACCTCAATTTGTGAAAGTTATATTAAATCACAGTCTTTCTCTAAATAAATTGCATTCTCAGTGCAAATTGTTGTCCCATATATGATACTTATAATTGTAGTATTTATCACTAACAGCTTGTTCATATATAAACAACATTGAACTTGTTGAGATGATATTTTGCATTTAAATAGTAACAATTTCTATATATGTGTCCTACAAAACAAACATTTGTATCAATATATGAGTATAAATATTAGTTCCATGGACATTATAAAAAAATAGGCACTTGTATTTATTTATATGAGTAGAAATATAGCTCTCCGTAAAAATTATAGAAAAATAAACACATGTATTAATATATTTTGGAATAAGTTTGGTTCTATAACTATTACTTTAAGTTCTGATGATAACAACCGAACAATTTTGTACACTAATCATTTTGGTCAGTGCGCAAAATTACAATTTGAAAATAGACTCTGAACTCTAGATATATAAGGCTCTGGACAAATAAACTCTGAGCTATGGATAGTTGAACTCTGAACATGTGAGCTCAAGACAAAGATGGTCAACACTTTAAACTGTACAAGTAAATGCTTCTACATCATCTATACAGATTGTATAAGAACTATGACATATGATTTCAATCAAGCTTCAACTCATAACTTAAACGAAAGATATATATGTAGCTGGATCAGCTTTAATGCAAAGTCACGACTCATGAGGCAACGAGCAGTTACTTAAAAGTGTTTTGGACTCGGTGATGGAAGTCCTAGAAAGTAGAAACAGACAGAAGGATTAACACAAAATATTAGCAAAATATGGATGCTTGGTTTGATGTTTAGTTTCACTTCCTTTTATTTTTCATTTTATTTCTTATTTTCAAAGAATTCACATTCAATAATTAAAGGTAATTACTCTTCTCCCCTACATTGTTCACATAAGCAAAAATACATTTGTTAGAACTAAGAAGATATCTTCCCACTTTAAACCACCACAAGATATTTTCTTGTAGGATTTACACTGCCGAAATATATCTTCTAATGAGCTTGGAGGGATTCAGAACAATGCAGGGAAGAAGAGCAATTGCCTTAATTAATTAAATATCACATATACCCAAAAAAAAAAAAACTATATACCCAATTGCTCATTTTTCAAACTAAAGATACAAGTTCATTCATTCCTCTTTGATTTCAAACTATACATTCAGACTCAGTTGCTCATTTTCAAAGCACATGAAGATGAAAGTTCATTCCTCTCTGATTTGATTATTATAAATGGAGTTGCAGCAGAAGAGATGAACTACAAACAACATCATTCTTTAAGAATGCATGAGGAAAGGCCTTTGCATATGTTTGACATTGTGGAAACCTTAATCAAGTTAGACTTCGCTGCGTCCAGCAATGGATCTGAATCAAGTGCTTTCTCAAAACAATACTTGGCCTCTTCTAACAGACCCTCAGCAACAAAAACAAGACCCAGATTGTTGAATGCAGGAGCATAACCTGGCTGTAGTTCAAGTGACTTTGTAAACATAGCCTTTGCAAGTTGATATTTTTTCTGATGGCGATAGAGAATTCCCATATTGGATAGTATAGTATGTGCTTCTTGTGTTGTTGCCAAAGACAAAGCCCGCTTGTAAACTTCTTCAGCGTGTGATTGTTCGTCTGATAGTTGAACTGAGACACCTATTCATAAAATTTTAACCCATATGAACACCATAAGGAAAGAGTCCTTTCATGGGATAAAAAATGCAAGACTAAAGTTGGCACTTAGCAACATAAAGGTATAGAAAATGCATATTCCTATTACAGACAAGAGATTGAGAAAGAAAGCACATACCGAGGTTGGACCATGCATAGCTGCAACGCTTGTCACAGGCAACAGCAGCTTTGAGGTATTTTTGTGATGTTTTGAATTGCCTAGCACAGAGACTGTGAAGGCCAAGTTGGTGCCACTGCACAGCATCATCTGGATTTTCTGCTATGCCCTAGTAGAAAAAGAATGATACATGAAACAAAGATGTGAGAAAAATATATCCATCAGGGACACCTGACAACATTGAGTTAAAACATTTCACATCAGATAGGTTGCGTAAATGCATAATATGTCTGGTAAAAGTTCCGTTAGCAGGTGGATACTTAAGATAAGGCGTGAAATTTTTCCATCTGCACAAGAACTGCACCTCAACCTGGGGACATAAGAAAGCAGTAAATTACCTGCTTTAGACTGGAAACCGCACGCTCTTCAATTTCTGCCAGCTCATGCTGTTCACTTTCATATGCTGCTGATATCTCATGCTGAGCCTTGTGAACCATTGCAAGCCCGGACCATGCTATTGGAAGCTCAACCAGGGATGAATCACCATCTCTTATTATGGAAACCATCTCATTTCCAGCACATGAAAGCAGTTCACTAGGATCTTGAGATCTTTCTGCCTCCTTTACTCGATGGCTAGCAACAGCATAACGAGTAGACAAACAATTGGGTTCCAGTTTTGCTGCCTGGCAACGAAGGGAAGGAAAGAAGAAATTGTAAATCACAAATTACAATCCATATTGGCCAAAACATCCACAGAAGATGGCTTAATAAAACAAGGGAAAAACATCAAAGTGACACTAACACTAGCCAAAATGCAATACATGTAAAATCAATGTGAATAATTCCAGCTATCTTTAATTGTGAAAAAATGCCAACTAAAAAAAATGATCCACGAGAATTTGTTCAAGAGAATCAAAGATCAAAACATTTCCCCCAAGAACAAGGACCAGGATACCAATGAACAACCTCAACAAATACGCTATAAATGACTGTAGCAAGAGGCCATGAGCACCTTCTCCAAGCACTTGCTGGAACTTCGATGATCCCCGCTGATAGAAAATGCATAGGCAAGATTTGCCCAAATATGGGCTGATTTTCCATCTGCTTTAATTGCAGCTAACAAACATTCCTTGGCAACATTAGCAGCCTTGGACTGTTCTGCCAAAGCACCTTCAGCAGCATTTGCACCAGCACCTGAAATTGAAAAATCCACATGACTAAAAATGAAAACGATATTACAAAAATTTCTCCAATCACTTCTTATGATCAGAATGAAGAACAAATCAAGGTAATATCACATGAGCACAGATGATATCAACATAGTACCTGCTACAACTGAAGCATATTTACACAAAAGAAGGGCAGCATAATTGACCAATGCTGCAGGGTGGTTTTGATCTTTTAGGATCAACTCTTGGAAACACTTTGCAGATGATTCCAAATTTCCTCTGAAAGCAATTTAGTTAGTAACAGTATTGAGGAAATATATTGATGGAACAAAAACTCATATAAACCCTTCTCAATTAAAGCTACAAAAATACTGGTATTTCTCATATGATTCAATGCAATAGTATACAGGAAAAGCGGTAAATAAAATACAACAACATTCCAAGCATATTATTTTATTTTTTGTATATATAAAAAAGCGGTAACTTACATTTGAAGATAAGCTATCCCAAGATTACCTAGGCAATCATAGTTCTCTGGTGCAGTGACCAACAAGGATGACAAAACTGAGATAGCACTCTAC
Source organism: Trifolium repens (assembly GCA_030408175.1). Lineage (NCBI taxonomy): Eukaryota > Viridiplantae > Streptophyta > Magnoliopsida > Fabales > Fabaceae > Trifolium > Trifolium repens. The sequence goes on along the minus strand of CP125841.1, from coordinate 25,771,924 downwards.
ACCACGGTTTGAAATTTATTTTGGTTCAGGAAAAGGGAGAAAAGGTAGTCAAGTCAGTTACAAAAATATCATATATGCCTTGAGAAAGTGTATCGAAAAGTAAAAACAAGGTACTTGTACCTGCACACGACCAGTTTTAAGAAGGATAAAACCCAGAGTATTCCATACAGCTGCCTGCCTGATATCTGATTGCATTGATTCTTTCAATTTAGAAATAATTTCCTCAAGTTCGTGAGATTCAAGTTCTTTGTCTGAATGATTTTCTGATGAACTTTCTATTATCAGGCACTGTAAGGATTATAAGAACATCTCAATGAACAGAAAGAGTAGAATCAATAATCTAGCAAATTAAGATTATTTTCACCTGTGCATGGTGAATCTGAACTAAAGAAAGAAACTCTGGTCTATCAATCTCAACCTCGGGCCTGAGTAATATCTCTTCTGCCTTCTCATAAGCCAATATAGCCTGAAAAAAATTTAATGACCTAATGAGCAACCTATATATAGGAACTAAAACAGGTCAATTTGGAAGCACTACCTTTTGAGGTTGGTTTAATCTTTGGTACATCAAGCCAAGTATAAAATGAGCATGAGCATTTTTAGGCATCTTCCTCGCAACATGAACCAATCCCTACAATTATAACTAGTTTCGTCAGTAACAGACCAAAAACCACAAAAATGGCCATAATCATAAAATAAATTACAAAGTCAATATTACATCTAGCTAACTGACTAACTGGGATCCTTAAGCACAATAGACTGATTAACTGATAGTTTTAGAGTGTAAAAGTGGGATAGTTTAAATAAAAGGAATATATATATTTAATGATTTTAAATTAAACTCACAGTCTTCATGCTGCTAACTTTTTCCTCCCGAGATGAAGGAGCCCCTTGGAGTTGAACATGTTGATCACCATCCGCATCAGCTCCACAATCAATAGAAGAATCTGTCTTGCTAGGTTTGGAACGGCATTTCCCCGGCTTGTTAAACTTTTTACCTTCACCTTCAATGCTATCGGTGTCTTTGGACAACAAGCTCTTGTCTTGACTGTTTTCGTCATTAATCAACCTATATTAATTCAAAAATCAATAAATGACAAAAAAACAACAGAAATGTATTATGTATTGTTAAGAGTTTCACATTGGATGAGATAAAGCTTGAACATGAGTTTCAAGAGTTTATAAGAAGAGGCAATACTCACCTTACAAGCCGGTTTTGTAAGATTGCGTTAGACTCAACCCGAAATTCTAATATGTATTAATATTTATTTTTTGAAACAGCTAATATGTATTAATATAAACAGTTCATATTGCAATAATTCAATAACTTTTTAGAAAATCTCTGTGTTAATTGAATGGACAATGATCAATAACATGGGTAAAATGTTATATTATATTTATAGCACATTTACAAAGGAATGCTTCTGTTTTATATTGTAAAGGATTAAACACAGCAGGACTCCATCAGGTCCTGACGTAAGAAAAACTAAAAGACCTTATTTAATTGAATCAACAACATGGAATAAAATAAAGATGGTAATAACACTTAAATGAAGACTATGGTGATAACACACATCGATAAAGACTTGTACAAAACGTGGGGAGGTTTTGAAAACACGCTCAAACTAATGAGACAATGTTTGAGCTAGTTTTGATAAACTTTTCGTCAAGTTTTTTTTTAAAAGAAAAAGCTGGTATGATCTAACAATAACTATGAGTATTGTATTCTAACCAATATCTTCTTTCATAAGTTGAAATCAAGTTTTGCAGCTCCATTTTTTCAAAAGCAATCTCATTTAACTTCTCCATAAAAACGTATAGACCTAACTATAAGGACTTTTTAATGATATAGAAACTAAATACTTGTTTCAGTTGAAAAGTTCCTTTTAATCTAAAAGAAACATAATAAAATTACAATTTTCATATATGTAAAATGTATAACTCAACAGTACGACAAAGATATATAAGTTTCAATCATTCCCTACTTTAGAGTCCTAAATATAGAATATCAGAGTCCTCATATCAGTTCATGACAAGGTGGCACACTAAATCACTACTCACTAACTTCTCAGAAGTCAACATTAACATTGAGCTACACTTACAAGCTCGTCGGCTGATTTTCTTTAAAATTTTGTAGCAATTCTATCGCTCGAAATCCATTACAATCATTTTATTTGTTGCGAGGACCATTATCTTCAACAAAATTATAAATTAATAATTATAGACCCAAATACACCTTCCCCATCCTATAATAATTGATAGCTAATTTTTATCTTTTTGTCAAAAATTGATAGCCAGTTTTGAAAGATGTAAACCACCGACACTTCAGGTTGAAGGTGTGTCTGACATGTCCCTCATGTGTAAGTGTCTGACACTCATACGACACGACACACGTGGATAGATAGTTAGTTAGTTAGTTAACGGTTAATTATATCAGTTACTGTTGGCTTAATTATTTCATATTTCTTTTGACGACAAATTGGTTCATATTAATTGACTATTTGTACAGTTCATATTTCGTGCACAATGTATTTGACTATTTATACAGTTCAATTAATTGTTTCAGTTCAAATTCATCAGAATTCTAAGCTCGAGATTAAAATTGTTCTCGACAGAAGGAAAATTCTAACCTGGTAATTTGAATGTGTGGGGGAGGGAGTGAAGAATCATCGTCATCGGGGTCAGCTTCTGGGGGATCGACGTTGAGGTCAGCCAAAACGACGAGTTTGGAAGTGGTGGGGTTACTTCTCTTCCAGCTTGAGCTGTCTTCTGAACCCCCCAACTTCTCTGCCATTTTTTCTTTTGTTAGGTTTTGCATTCTGCATTTCATTTCATAGTATAAGTATGTATTTTATTATAAAAAAATTAATTACTGTTTTGTCCCCCTATTTTTTTTTTCCTAACCAAAAATATCTTCCGCGCATAACTACGCGGATTCTTAAAATAATTGAGATTCAATTGATATGTTCATCTTTTCCGACAAATGTTTTACCACATGCACTAATAGGATATCAATATCAAGACCAAGAAATCTAAGTATCTATCATTTGTGTCACACTATATTAATATCCTCCAATTTTAGCATATTTAGGAAATTAGTCTTCTAATTTTAAAATCACTCGATTTTAATCATTTCTCACATTTTTATATTTAAATTGGATGATGGGTCACCTTTTTAATAGCGTGGCTACTATTTTGCTAATGTGTTTTAACCGAGATATAATAATGTAATCCATGTCATTAATTTCTTACGAACAATATTTTATTTTTATTTTATAAACTCTTTTTAAAAAACAAACAATTTTCATTTCATTGTTTATTTTTTAAAAAATAAATAAATTTATTTTAACCACAACTTTTATTTATTTCAAATTTAAAAATATCACATGCATTTTTAGTCAAATAGTCAACGAGAACTAGGAAATGTAAAAGGGAATAATTTTGATGGGCCAAAATTGAGCAATTGAAACTTGGAAGGCAAAATTGGGCAATTGTTTTAGATGGTTAAAATTGAGTAATTGAAGTTTGAAGGTCAAAATCAAATAACTAGGAGATCTAGAAAGTTAAAATTGCATACTCATGAAGGTTATGAGTCACTTGATTTCAGACTGTCAGTCAACTTTTCTACCAAATAGGCAGATTTTAGATGGAGTTCTTGTTGTGAACGAACTCATTGATTTGGTTAAAAGAAAGAAAGATAAATGCTTGATGCTTAAGGTTGATTTTGAACGTGCTTAGACACTATCAGTTGGAAGTACTTGGAGTACACGATGTTCACGAAAGGATTTAATGCGAGTTGGGTGAATTGGATGAGAGCTTGCATTTTTAGTAGCTCGATGTCAGTGTTGGTTAACGGGAGCCCTACGGAGAATTTCTTAGTAGGAAAAGGTTTACGGCAAACCCTTTATCACATTTTCTTTTTTTAATTGCAACCGAGGGTTTAACGAGATTGATGTAACGAGCTGTTGATATAGGGAGCTTTCACGGGTACAAGGTTAGCAACAAATTACAATTCCATATTCATCAATTTGCAGATGATACAATCATTGTCGGTGAAGGCAATTGGGATAACATATGGTCCATCAAAACGATTTTGAGAAGTTTTGAGCTAGTGTCGAGATTGAAAGTTAACTTCTTCAAAAGTAAACTTTATGGTATTAATTTGGATGAGCATTTTATGTCGGCAGCCTCCGCTTTTTTGCATTGTGGGGTGGACTCTATTCCTTTTCGATTTTTAGGAATCCAACTTGGTGCTAATCCGAGAAGTAAAGCTACTTGGCATCCTATTGTGGAGTCTCTGAGGAAGCGTCTCAATAGTTGGAAGGGGCGCAACCTTTCCATAGGTGGTCGAGTCACTAATCAATTCGGTACTTTCTAGTTTACCTCTATTTTTTGTTTCTTTCTTTAAGGAACCATTGTGCATTTTGAAAGAGCTTGTGAGCATCCAGAGAAAGTTTTTAGGGGGGGGGGGGGGGGGGGCAAGATATGTTGGGTAGCTTGGGACACTATTTGTTTGCCAACGAGGTGGGTTGGGCATTAAAAATCTCGAATTGTTTAATCTAGGCCTACTCAGTAAATGGAAGTGGAGAGGGTTGATTGACGCTAATACTTCTTGGCAAATATATTGACTTTTCGGTATGGATCCTTGGCTCCCAATTTCTTGCATAGTCGAGTCAATACGAGAAGCGATAAGACATCATTATGGTGGCGTGATCTTTTGAAAGTTGGAGTGTCATTGAATTGTTGTTTGCTTAGCTCAAATGTTAGTAATTTGTTGGGAGATGGAAATATCATAGCATTTTGGAAGGAGAAGTGGCTTGGTATGTTACTCTTGATGGGTTTATTTCCATCTTTGTATGTTAAAGTGGCAAACCAAGAAGCATTGATCAAGAATATGGGCTGGTGGGAAGATGATAGATGGAGATGGAAATTAGATTGGTCAGAACCGTTGACATCAGATGAGATAGTTGAGGCTGATGAGTTAGACACCTTACACATTCTCAGTTAGTTCATCTTACTCTTACCTTCAAAACATGGCTGTTTTAAATGTTATTGAGACTAGTTAATTGACTGCTTTACATAAGTTTTTGTTGAATGATGTACCATCGAAAGTTCGTGTCTTTGGTTGGCGGTTGTTATTAGCAAAACTGTTAACTAGTGCAGCGTTGGCTAATCGGGGAGTCGTTACAAACCCGCATGAATTATGTTGTGCTTTTTGCTTTAGAGAGGTTGAAGAATTAAACCATGTGATATTCAATTGTCAGTTCTCGCAATAAGTGTGGAAGAAATTTTTTTGTTGGATGCAGATGGATGGTTTAATCTTTGAAGATAGGTGGAGTCATTTCACATCGTTTGGTTCCCTAGTGTCAAGTAATAAAGGGCCAAAAGTTCGTCATATAATTTGGCTAGCTCCTACATGGTGTCTTTGGCGTCTTTGTAACAACATCGTGTTTAGAGGGTTTATGCCGAATTTATCTTCTATTGTGGAACAAATTACTCTTATTTCTTGGTTTTGGTTCTCAAGTAGAAGTGGGATTCATACTCCTTATGCTTGTATTGATTGGTGTAATAGTTCTTTAACTTGTCTTCATAGCATCTAATGGATTTTTGAATTGTAAGGGTTGAGCACCCCTTGTATTCCCTATAATTCAAGTTTTGCTTATAAAAAAAATGGCATATTCCATGATATTCATTTATGGATGGATGCATCATGCATAGTCGAAGTCTTGAATCTTTTTTTTTTCCACCACCAGTTTAATCTGGTTTGAGGGTCAATTCTGACATTAAGTGGTCTCAGCCCCCTCCCGATCGCAGTTGCGGGGGATCGAACCGTGATCCTTCCTATCAAGTTCAGCGACAATCACCACTGAACCAACTAACGATTGATTGAATCAAATTTTAATGACAAGGAAATTTGGTTATTATTTTTGAATTTTTTAAATGGTAACTATATAACTCTATTTTTTTTTTTGACTTATATATAACTCTAATTTCAAATACAAGCATGGAAAATTATTTTAATCCCCATTTACTAAAACTTCTAATGGTTAATTTATTTTATATTTTAGGGATGTGAGAGATGAAAATCCCACGTATACTTTATCAAAAGTTGCTAATTTTTGTGCTGAATAAATTGCCGATGTTTCTTCCATTTTTTAAATCAAATTGTTTCTGCTATTGTTTCACTATATATATTATAGTAGTAGAATATCAGAACAACATGTGTATTTACAAGAATTATATTTGAAGATTTTTCTATATGAAAGAGGAATTCAAAGTTATTAGAAAGACTTGACTTCTATCCAAATCAGTTTTGATTGAATTGAATATGGTTTATATGTTGGTTAGAGTTATTGGTTTCTTATTCATGAATAGATAGATGCTGCATTTTTTTCCATGTTTGTTTCATCTTTTCGGTTTTGATAAAAAGGTAACATATTTTGAATATTTTTTTTTTTTGTTTTATCAAAGTAGATTATGATGTTGAGTTTGTAAATATAGAGATATCAAATTAGCCATCTTAGAGAAAAATATAGATAAATTTTTTGTTAGAATGAGACTCTTTTATGCAATATATTTATGTTCAAGTTATTATTGATAAAAAAATCTCTTTTAGGTTTCAAGGTAGACAATTTCTATTGGTTGTTTCAATTGAGCTCTGATGCCATCTTGAAGATAATACTAAGAAATAGTTAGGATCAAACTTCAAATTGATTGATAAAAAAATGAAGTATTACACAGTTTGCTTATAGACATAACTAGTCATGTAACCAACTCAAAAAGGAAGTATTACACAGTTTGCTTATAGACATAACTAGTCATGTAACCAACTCAAGGATGAATCTAACTACCTCTATGAGCTAGCATAACTAACAAGTGCAAGAGAAAACTACGATACTTAAGCCACACCCTTAGTTACCATGATCTAATACTAAGATGAGTTTTTTTTTCCTCCGTTACCTAACTAGATTTCAGATTTTTTTAACTAGATTTGTTGCCTAACTCTTAAGTCAATTTTCTAATATATTTCTGTGTTTAGCATTGAATGTCTTGAAAACGTACATAATCAAAATGGAGTCTACCCTACCCGCTACCTTGTTCGTGTTTCAAATACCCTATGCCCAAGTGACTCCATAGAAGATTCGGATCAAGGTATGGTATTGCCCAGGGTTTTAGTGCAGCGAGTCAATTACAGAACATCACAAACCCAAAACAAATCACATGTAACTAAACAAAAATCTTCCATTAGGTTTGATTTAATGGTGAGGGGTTTGGGTAATATGCATGAGGTTATGGGTTCGATCCTCAGCTCAATTGTAAACAGAAAAAGAAAACAAAAAACTTCCATTGCAAGAAACTGGGAGTTAGCTCCTTCCATTGAATCCTAGTCTATCAAACCATGTTGGGCCTCTGTGGCAGCAGTAGATTATAAAACTTATCGTGCAAGAAGAAATTTTTTCCCTTGTTATCAACAGCCTTTTTCCACCCACACCATCCCCCATTGATTATTTTCTTCAGATTTTCGTTACCCGTATAGTGTGGATCAAGTATTAAAAATGCACAATCTCCACTTGCATCATTGTAATCCACTCCCAATAGTGTATACGCAAGTACGCCACCACCTGCATTTAGGATCCAAAGTGTCATCACTAAATACTGTCGAATATTTCAAGTGACCTCGTATAAGGAACACCAAATAAATGGCAAATAGAATAGGCATCTACTAACCAATCATAACAGGTGTACTTTGGGTCTCAAAGTGCAATGCTAGCTCTCGACATTTTTCCGGAAGCTCAGCTCCAGATCTAACATTGATGATTTTGCTAGTAACCTGTTTTAGAAAGTCAAAAGAGAAGCAAACAACCTAGTCAAGTCATTAAGAACCCAATTGTGCTCACAAGCAACATAGATTTCATTTTTCATACACCTATAAACATAATTGAATTAGATCAAGTATCCAGAAGCTAGCCTCTTTAGGGGTGGGAGGTTCAAAATATCTTGACTCTAGGCTTGAGAACTACACAGGCACAATGTCCAGTTGGGCCAAAATCCCAACTACAACTACAATATACAGGTTATCCATAAATCTTTGGTATAGTATAAGTTATGTACTGTTTGTATCAGTGGATAGGAATCAGATTGTTCAATAAGCGTTGTAACCTTAGCTTAACAGCTCATATTGTTAAAGTAGTTAGCTGTTAGTTATGCCAGCCGTGCCAGTTTGTTAGGAGCAGTTACTAAACTCCCTTTATGCTCTGTATTCAGAGATTCAGAATGTGAATGATACACAGATTTCAGATTCATCACATTTACAGTTCCTCTCTAAATTATGTTGTTCTTTAACTATCACAAACATCAACAAATATTAAAATGAGCAGAACACTTACACCCAGAAGTTTATCCAAAACAAAGCTCAACTCAATGGCACCAATCCATTCTCGTGACCCAATAAAAGAAGGATCTTTATCACCAATCTCGACAAGTGACTGCTGTATTTCTCTGAGACATTTGTAGGATTGTCAGATTAAAACTGAATCGTATACACGAAAATAACAAGCAAGATTTTGTTTTATACAAGTAAACATTAGCAAGACTGACTTATTGAACTATTTATTCCATTCAAATTAAAAACCAACAACTATTTAAAAGACCAAATTAATAATCTATTACATGGGAAAAATCAAAATACAGCAATTTTTAAAACCTGATGACAACTTATAGATATAAATGAAGAAACTACGAGAAGGAAAAAATCCATCAAGAGACGAGTTAAACAATATATACCTATGAGAAGGAACTTCTATAGACGAGTAGTTTTGGAGTCTGAACCATGAAATGATAGTCTGGAGAGAGCGATAAGCACAACCCCATCCCTAGAAAACCGATATAAATAATTAATTTCTGAAACTACAAGAAAATTGAGTCATTTTGTTTTAAGATATACTTTTGACACCACAAATGAGAAATCCACAAGAACCTAACAGATGAACCGAGGAGTGAAGCACAAGAAAATGAAAACAAGAGATGGGATTTGTACAGAAGGTCAAAAAGCTAGAATCTATAGCACCTGAATAATATCTATACGGCTAACTCATCTCAGAAGTAATAGTAAGCAGTAAGTACAACATGTAAAGAAGCTTCAACTGAAAGGTGATAAGTGATTAGCCAGAATTTGGTGCCCTTAAACCAGTTTTTAGTGCAAAATAAATTCATTGAGGTTAATTTTAAATAACTTATAAATTATATTGTATTTGCCAAAGTTCAAACAGCAGCTTGATAAAAGTGGCCTGAAGGAAGCTCATGCAAAATGCCCACCAAAGTGCCCTTTCTATAATAATAAAGGGTGGTACTGCTACATTTCTGGTGTTTTGAAAGCCAGGATGCTAGCCCAACTCTAAAGAGCATTGAAATATTTTATTGAACAGTTTAAAACAATATTTTTTTTAATAAAGTTTAAAACAATATTAAAATTGATCTTATTTTGCAAAACTCATGAGCAACAGTAGTCAGAATATAATGACTTTTTATTTTAAAATAGCAGAAATGATTTGGCAACTCAAGGAAAGACAAAAAAAACATGTTCATTCTTTCCACAAGTTGCATTTCTTGGACTACTAAACATCAGATGACCTTCTCTATCAAGTATTCTCCTTTAGTCCTTTCCTTTCCTGGGTAACTGGAAGTTATAATTTCCTATATATTATTTCATCATATGGAATTATTATACACTAAAACCAGTCTTGATTGGCTAGCCTGATTTTATTTGGTATTAAATTGTTTTACAGACAAATAAGCTGCATAGTTTAAAAGGTTAAATAACAAGATATAACAATTGTTAGCGTACTTTTAAGTCATTTTAAAAACTTACAATGATCTTTCAGTATTCAAATTTCAAACAGTAAACTGCAATTGTTGAAATAAGTTTGTGTTCTTGATAATCTAAAACTACTTGCAAATACCAACTAAGGTATGCTTGTGTTTGAATTTTAAATATCCACCACTTGGACATTTTAATCATGGTCAAGAATAAATAACACATAGTTTCAAGAACATGTTACAGTTATTACTAGGCAGAAGAATTGCAATTACCGAATCATTGAAACCATCCTGAAGATAATGATGGTATTCATAAGAACCTTGAACAATGGAAAGAGTCCCCCCAGTAACTGCGTAAACCATGACACTTTAAATGAGACAATGGGACAAAGAAGAATTACATTAAGAATGAGCAAAGGCCATAATGACAACTAACCCCCACTGCTTGGAATCCCAATGTGTACATCTCTGAGCAAAGCTGAACCTAACATTAGAAAAGTTTGTACATTTCAAAGAAGTTAGTATTGGAAAATACAAAATGGAAAGAGGCAGACGCAATCATGATTTTTAGCACCTATACAACTTTATTTAGAGCATGAACTTTCTTCCATTGAGATGTGCATACTACCTTTCTGTAGAGAGACAGTACCACTATTTTTCAATTTTGAAAAATCCAAGGCATTAGCAATTCTTAGAAGGGGACGATCATAAGGTAGCCCCAACCTAGAATGCAAGGATCTCCTAAATTCAACTGCAGAAAGGAAAGAATGAAGAATTTATAAATATTGACATATGTTGATATCCTAAATGATAAAGCAGAGTGGAAAGCCCTGCAGATTCAATAGATCTCTGAAATTTAGCAACAGTATACAAGGTAAAAGGAGAATCCTTTCCATGGACCATGCAAAAGTTCAACAGCATACCTTGCTTCATTTCTGTCTCCCCAAAACTCAATTCATAGAAAACAGTTATTGGATGCAGAACCCCAGGAGGGCTATAGTGATAAGGTTTTAGCTGACAATTGAATAAATTGTTAGTCGGTCAAAAGGACAATAAGTACTGAATACATGTGTCAAAATAAAACTTTACTATGAAACATTATAGATAGATGAAAATAAAAGGCAAAAAAACAAATAAAACATAAATTACTATATACTATTCACACAAATAATATCACTTCATAAATTTCACCTGATTGATCACAAATAATAATCATCATGGGGTTTTGTAAAAGATAGGATAATAATTTCCTCCATATCTTAATTTTACTGTGAGATAATATGTAACAAAATAGGTTCAGATTAAAGTTAGAGCATTAGCATCTCACAACGTGCTTATATCTTTGTCATCACACATTCCTAATTCATATCCCATCAAAGAAGGCAGAAATAGGTGTGGTTCTTTAAATCAATTAATCTTGAACTACTCTATAACTATAAGACAGATCTCCAAATGAAATATAATTGAAATTTCAGATGAATACTGCTCTCTGTCATCCTGGTGCATTACAGCATGTATCAAATAGATAAATGACAATGTCACTTAATTTGAGAACTATTTTACACACGGAGAAACAATGTAAATATATGGAATTGTGTATTTGCAAGACGAACACCAAAAATCAATTGAAATTGTGCAATGATAGGATAAAGGAATGACATAAATAATAAAACATCTATTATTTCTAGGAAAATGATCTTCTTGTGACTTGGAATCATGGTGGAATAGTAGAACCATGGAAAATGTATATAACTAGAAAGATGAACCCATTGCCTCACCTGAGGATGTTGTGCCAAAAGGTTTGGTAACATAAAGTTCTGCAAGATATTTAACTGGTCAGTTAAGCTAGGGATGATTAAACATGAAACTGCATGTTTGAGTGGAAGTTCCTTGGAAGAATAGCAAAGTACATCTAGCTTAATATCCACAACAATGAGTCTGGCTTCTTCCAGGACTGAAAGCAATAATTCAATTTCAACCAAGAATTAAGAATGCTAAAAATGCCAGAATTGAAATAATTCAACACCATGTATGACACTCAAATCCTGACCTGGAAGATATTCTGCAATAGGCGCATCAGATGTTGACGATGGCCCTAAGCTATTAAAAAGAATACTCACTTGGATAGTATCTGCATTCTAAGCAAAAGAAAATTTCACAAAATGGATGGAAGTAGTCATTTGACTATCGTAAAGGATGCGAACAAAAAAATGAAGACCAAGATATAAACAAAGTCACAAAATAATATAATATAGCAAAAATTAAACAGTTAAAAAGAAAACGTGAGAAAGATTAAAAAAAATCGTAATCTTTTATGTTACCTCCATGGAAAATGCTGCTTTATTGTTGATGGAAAAGTATGAACAGGATAGTGAGCTTGCATCAGAGCCCTCGTCACCCTTAGCCAAAGGCTTGATTTTGGAGAGATTTGTGTGAAAGTCTAATTGTACACCTCGAACTATGGCAGGTGGAGGTTGATCCGGGGCGGTATTGCTCAATGTTTCTAACATGTACACAGCTTGAGGGTCTCTTAACTTGGCAATAACAGCTTCAGTTGCCTGTACATATGCTTTCTCAATATCTGTAGAACAAAATTTGTCCAGAGTTTACTGCATTTAGAACATGGTGAACATGCAACTTAGATGATTCACAGACATCCAGATATCATCCTGTACAGCTGAACACTAAGATGTACCCAGCTGAACACTAAGATGTACCCAGCTGAACACTGGCATGCATGAATTATATCTAGTTGACTGCAAAAATACATGTAAAGTTCAAAATTTGTATCATCAGTCTTTGCTTATGGACTCAGATTCCATGCCGTCATAAAAACAAACATTCACAGCAATCAACAAATCGGAACCACTGGACGAAAATAAGTTCTCAAATCAGATTCAAAATAACTCATAATGTGAACCGCTAGATCTTCATCTAACAGTTTCGCCAAATGTCTGTTATTGTCACCGCATGGAATCAATTTCCCTTAGTTTACAGGCCACTATCCTATGTGCCCCACTGACTTGCATTTTATTGTTTGCCTCATTGCAACTCACTACTCAAGATTAAGAACTGCGGTCAACAACTTCTATCAACTAAGGTATTATTCAGTCAATATAAGAGATACTAGATGGAACTTGAACTTAGGGGCTGTTTGGATTTGCTTATTTGAGCTTCCTACTGGCATAAGTACTTGTGAGAGTATTTGGAGGAGCTTATAGAAACAGTTAGCATCAATAAGTTGTTTTCAACTTATTTCCATACGTTCTCCAATATAGCTTATGAAAACAACTTATAACTTATATAAAAACAGTTTGGCTTTATTTTACCATTTGTTATCGAAATGGTTATATAAGCACTTATACAATAAGCCCTTATCCGCTTAATTAAGTTGTATATCGAAACGATCAATACAACAAATACTAGTAGGGAACTTGAACTTCATATCATTCTCAATCACTACTTCAACCCTTCAACGTTTTTCCTTTATGTTTCTCGCAAATCCTAATCCCTCTGGTTCCTAGGGGAAGGTGGCCGTAGTAATCCGGAGTTCAGCCTCAAGGTAACTAAAGTCAAACCAAGAATTGTTACACCTAGGAATCGAACTCAGATTCTCCCTAACGATTTGTCATTTGGTAAAGCTCATTAACCACTTGAGTTTAATGTCTTAATTGTTAATACCTATTTTGTTTAACTGTAGAGCAGTAGTAAACAATAAACTAAATTAATTGTAAATGTAAAACTAAAGTGATGTGTGTAACTTACATGCATACCCATCACATTAACATTTGAAGATTACAAAATAACCAGAGTTAAATTATAAAAATATTGCCACATTCCAGCATTGATCATGTTTATGGAAAACTCTTACCAGTTGGATTTTTGAGAGGGTAATAGATTGGCAACTTAATCGGAAGCTCACAACGAAGCAAGCAGCCATTCTCCCACAAAAGCTTCTCCGGATGTTCTTCCTGTATGATCGACGTAACAGGTTCAATTCGGCTACTCGCATTTCCACTCTCAGAAACAAAAAACTGAAGCTCGCCAGAATCCGAACTTGAAACAGCTCCGATCAGCGGTTGATTTTCAACCGTTCCTTCGCCGTAGAGGAGCTTCCTTATTCCCCGAGCAGCGTCAATTGCGGCACGAGCAATGGTGTCGTCTCCGGAAGCTAGGGCTCCGATTAGTTCAAAGCCTTTGGGAATTAGGGTTTTAAGGTCTTCTGATTCTTCGCGGCAATCGGGAGAAGAGGAGGAGGGGATGGTGTGGATGCATCGGAGGATTGAGACGATGGTAAGTGGCGGTAAGAATGGGGATCCGATTAACCAGAAGTGGATTCCCGGGTCGGATCCTTTGATGGGATGTTTTGGGGGGCATAGAAGTGTCACGCTGAGATTACTATGATCCGCCATTAGAATCCCCTGCTCTCGCTCTACTGTTTTTCAAATCAATTTCAACAAATGGCAATGGACTCTCTCAAAACTTGTTCACTAAGGTGCGTTTGGATCACAAAAGAAAGTAAGAGGAAAGAAGGTGAAAGAAAAAAATTAAAAGGAAAGAAAGTAAGTAGAAAATGAATTGATTTTTTAGTTGTTTGGTATAAGAGAAAGTGAAAGGAAAGAAAATTAAAAAGTAGAATTTATATTTGCAAAATGACACAAGTAACCTCGACAATCTTCTTAGACTTTTATATAATTTTTTATTAACTAACTTTAATTAAAATATAAGTGAATTTTTTTATATTTCAGGAAAACAAATTGAATGTTTTCCAAAATTAATAAAAAGAATTTTAACAAAAAAAAAGTGAGGCCAATATTGCATTGCATATTAAAGTACTATTTATATCACAACATGACATACAACTACTATTAAAATATCAATCGTTAGTTGGTTCAATGGTGATTGATGCTGAATTTGGTAGGGAGGACTACGGTTTGATCCCCGTAACTGCGATTGGGAGGGGGCTGAAACTAACTGACCCTCGAACCAAATTCAACTGGTGGCGAAAACCAATATACAGTACAAGTACTATTAAAATAACATTATATACGCCTACTTTTGTCTTTTTACGCAAATCAGGGCTGCATCTCCTTGTTTCCGTCCACTTCTGCACGGAAAGCAATTATACATGGACCCCATCTGAAACTTTCGGTCCTCTACTTTTTGCAGTGTAACCAAATGGTGGCAAGTGATCCATCCACTCACTTTCTTTCCCTCCTACTATCTATCCTCAAAACCAAACACAATGTAATAGTGTAATCTCTATGTGTATACAATATTGTCTCGTGTTTTCTAAATAGAAATTGTTTAAATGATATTCAATTAGAGTTTCTTTAATATTAAACTTATGCAGAGCTTTTAGCTCGGACAACAATAATACAATTTTTCTTGTAAAAAAAATACAATTTTTATAATATTTTATACAATTTTATAATATTTTATGATTTTTTTTTCTTTTTTAGAGAAAATTACCTATTACTTACAAAGGTAGTTGTTCCAATCTCATTGATTACAATAATTGAATTTTTATATATTTTATGGAAAGCTAACTTTTATTTTATTTTTTTTATATTGAAAACTAGCTCTTTTTTTTAAAACACTACTACCATGCAAGCGTCAGAAAAATTTTTTGAATCGCCCAAAAGTCCAACATATATCAAGGTCCATCATAATGGGATAAAAATAACCTCGTGGCACAGCGACCACATTATCAAACCATGAGCACGGATAGAGACCAAACGACCCCAATATCGCTCCCAAAACAAAGGATTATCCAACTGTGATATACTACATCCGTCCCAAAATATAAGCAAAAAAGGGTCAACAAATATATTAACTTTTGTTGACCATTTTTTACTTATATTTTGGGACGGAGGGAGTATGTGATTGATTCTTTACACATGGGGACCCCACTATATTGTAAACCATAATATTCTTCTATATAAGCATTCATATATCAATTCCTATAGAAAGCATAATGTATGAAATCTTCATTATGGATGACTACGATTTGCGAGTCAGTGGCTTTAATAATGTATGAAATCTTAATTATTTTGATTACTTGACATATTTGTCTATAAATAGTATTTGTGAGTCTCACACTTTTCACACCAATTTTAAGCCATAGTTCATATTTTCAAAATTCTTCTTTAAACCTTTATTTTCTCTCTTTGGTACTTCGTTATTCCGATGATAGTAGTAAAAAGAATTTTTTAGTAACAAAAATCACAAGTGTTATTTTTTATTTTTTTTTGCTTTCGCACCGGTTCCGACCCACCAAAGGTGGGCGACTAATCCGGCTCGTGCGTAGAGGCATGCGCACTGGCCAAGCGTTGTTCCCCCTGGAAATCGAACCCGGTATTCCCCGGATACGTCCTTGGAAGGAGCTCCTTGCCACTTGAGCCCAATCAACTTGGTTTAATCACAAGTGTTATTTTAAATTGTGACAAAGTGCTTCCAATTGTTACAAGATCTTTTCAATTGTTATCATATTAAGTTTGATGTTTAATTTGGTGGTTTCGGGATCATGTAAAATGTAGATTATATTCTTTATTTTTGTTATCTATTAAGAAATTTCATTGGAGTGTTAGTTCTATATAAGTATTCACTTATAAGATATTGAATAATTATTTTAGTTTGATTCTGTTCGTCTATTTACTTTGACATTATTGTCTTTTTAACTTTATAATTCTATTGTTCACTTTGATCTTTTTTTACTTTATAATCCTATTTTATACAACAATTTATGTATTTGACAAGTTTTTTCTGATAATTCTATTGTTCATTTTGTTTCTTTATGTATACTCATTACTACGTATTATTATTTGATAAGATCAATCAACACTTTTATCATAATAATTCTCGCATGTAAAATCAAACAAAAAAATTAGAATGAAGTATATTGTGTTGTTACATATGTATATTGGTTAATCTAATATGGGCTTGATTTAAAATTGTCATTGAAATGAACAATACAAGAAGTTATTACCATTATCCCTCTCAACAAAAATAATAAGCCATTACCGAAAATAATGTAAAAATTAAGTCACTACCGATTAGTGATGTAAAAAATATACATACACGAAAAAAACATGTCAATATTTTATTTAGTATATCCATAATTTCTAAACCTCATTTATAAATAATTTGTTACATCACTAATTGGTATTTAATGTATCTTCTAATCAAAAACAACAATTAGAGATCTCACAATCATGTTTTAGTCTTCATTTGCCAATTAATGCATTTTTTACTTTTATTATTATTGCTCCTTCTAAAAAAGAATCAACACCATTACTTCTTGATCCTGGATATTTTTTATCATTATTACAAATAAAATAATTTATCAATATAATTGAAATCAATCAATTAGCGGTATCAAAAAAATTAAAAATCAATCAATACCAACACACGTTCATTTTTTAAAAATCGTTTAAGAACTTCAATCAGGTTAGTCACACCTTTCTTAATAATTTCTTTTAGAAATAACTGAAAAATCCCCAAAAATTCTTTTGTCATTCTAAGGAGATCGTCTTTGAGAACTCTCAATGACGGTTGAATGTTAATCCAGAAATGGAGTAGCGATCCTTTTAGACTTATCCAAAAAAGAAGAATAAATTGAAAATGATTTGAGTTATTGTGTCTTCTGCGAAAAAAGGATCCAATAAATCGTTGAATGATCATAAGTAATTCTTGAGTTTTCTTTTTTGCAATGCGATTGAACTACTAAAGATAGTAATCTATTATATGTAATAAGCGAGAACGATTTTAAAACCTATTTCTATCCACGTGGCATTCTAATATTCTTTTTACTTTTTTAAATAGATATGTATGATTGATTATAAAAAAGGAAAATAATGATTTATATGTATGATTATTATAATTGTAATTGGTTCTTCTTTTACGGAATTAATCCAATTTTATAATTGTCAAGTGTTTATTTGACTGTATTTTAGTTGTATATTATGAAGTCTACACCTCAACAAAATTGATATGTAATATTATTGATCTAATTGTAAGAAAAAAAATAATAAACAAATCAATATCTATAATATCAATAAGTAAGAATCATATGTCTCTATCTTTCTTCAAGAATGCTATATTCTGAACAACTCTTTTATCTCCTTCATTTGACAATTAATGCATTAAATACATTTATTTTTTAATTAGTTTTCAAATGATTTTTTTTGTTACATGAATACTATTAATTGCGAATAATTTTTCACAATAAATTTGATGATTGGGTATTTTTCCTATAAATATTTGTTTTGCATTCAACATTCAGTATTCATTTATAGAAGTTGAAATTTTTCCAAAATTCTTTATTTTTAAGTGTCTATACCTAAACTATATTACTTAGATATTTATCATTACTAGACTTTGACCCGTGCGATGCACGGTCAAATATATTTTTAAAAAATGTTTCTACTTTGTAGATTCTTTACATGTGCCTTAAAGGCACCTGTTAGCAAGACCCAAAAATTATAAATCACAAATTCAGTATAACATGAACTTAAATAATACATATTTTTTTAGGCAATATTTACATATTTTATTTTATTGGACGCATATCAAGTATATCCTTATTGCTTACATTAAAAAAAAGTATATCCATGTTGCTGATTTTCAAACCCTATTAGTAAGGAAATATATATCTATTACTAATTATTTGTACCAATTTTTAATTAAAATAAATCCTTCATGATTATTAATTTAATCCACAACAAATGGTACCTTTTTTTTAAGCCAGCCTTTGTTTTTAAGATATATTTTTCAAGTATAAATCTTATTTTCTCAAGGTTAAATCCTATTTTTAAGGAAAATAATATTGATTGATATTAGTGTATGTCACGACAAATGACACCTATTTTTACTCATTTGGTTTCATCTACTTTTCATATGATAAAGTTATTTATTTATTTAATTTAATATAATAAAGTTGATTACTGCCAAATTTACTAATTTGTCCTTATCACTATTAATAATATTCCAAGTTTTATATCTTCATTGTAATTTCACCAGATAAAATATACAAAAAATATACTACATAGAAAGAATAAGATACAAGCCATTAGGCTACTAGACCAAAAAAAAAAAAAAAAAAGAAAGAATAAGATAAATATAAAAAAAAATTATATACAAATCTATGGATAAAAATAGGAACAAAAAAAGTTAAAGATTTATTTTAATGAAAAAAAAAGTTAAAGATTGTAGATGAATTTATGCATAAAAATAAGATAATATTCCAAATTTTGTATCCATCTTTGTAATTTCACTAAAAAAAATTATAGAAAAAATATGATAAATACAATAAAACAATTACTATATATGAATCTATGCATAAACTATAAGAACAAAAAAAAAAGATAAATATTATAGATGATTTTATTCATAAAAATAGGATAATATTCTAAATTTAGTATCCTTCATTGTAATTTCACTAAAAAATTAAGAAAGAGTATATAAAGAATAAAATAATTAAAATAAAAAGATTATATATGAATATATGCATAAAAATAGAAACGAAAGAAAACCAATAAAAAATTATACAAAAAAGATAAATACACGCATAAAATAAATCTAATAACAATATATTAAAAGAAACTACAGCTAAAAATCCTAATTCGTCCTCATCTATTTTAATAATATTTCAAATCTTCTGCCCTTGAATATAATTTTACCTGTAAAGATAAAAAAAATACAAAACATAAAAAATAGAAAAGAACATGAAATTAAATTGAATACTTATAAATCTTAAATTTTGACCATGAAATTAAATTGAAAATACGAAAGCAACAAAAGAAAAAACATGAAATAATAACTAAATTGATACAGAACACAACAAACAAAAAGAAAATCAAAATTCAAACACCTAAAAATATTCATAGGAGTACATATCTTTATAGAACCCCAAAGCAAAACCTGCATCCAAATAAAATATATGAAACTTAAGAAAAATAAAAGCCAAATTTTTTTCTTAAATGGAAGAATCAGAATTAATATCAAACACTACAAAAAAAAAAGAAAGATGGAATCCATACCTATTGGAATAAAAATCAAATTAAAAAAGAATAGAGAATTAATATGGAACACTACAAACTATAATCAAAATTTAAACACCTAAAATATCTATAACAATTCATACCTTTATAGAACCCTAAAGTCAAATCTGCATCAAATATAAAAAAATGTAAATAGTTGCGAAAACGTGAAAATAGATGCATATATAATTTAAGGCTATAATTAATGTGAAAGACACACTCTTGATCTTGGGAGAAAGAAATAAAAAGGTTTCTATTTATCGTAAAAGATGCATAATTTAAGGCTATAAATAAAATAGATTTCATAGAGTATATCCAATAATCAAATGAGAGCATATAATTAGGGATTAGTAGATAACAAAATTAGGGATTAAATGAAAGCATATAATTAGGAATTAGTAGATAACAAAATTAGGTATTTGTATAAAATTATTTTATACACACATCCAATCATATATTGACACATCATTTATTGTATTTTTAAACACATGACGTGTCACATTCATTGATTGATGTGGCAACATAGTATTCAAGATTTTATCGTAGCCGTTCATATAATATTTTTTCCACATATCAAAATCTAGACCATTCATATTAGGGTTAGGGTTTAGGGTGCCTCTAGTTACTCTCGTTTTATTATAACTAGACTTTTTACCCGTGCTCGCACGGGTTCAATCATTCAATTCAATTATACAATAAAAATGTTGATAATGTGTGATTATTTATAGTAGTAAGCATTTAGGGCTCGTTTGGATAAATAGCTTATACAAGTGCTTATAGCATTAGAGCTTATAGTATGAGAACTTACACCATAAACTCTTATGCTCAATAAGCCCTTTGTGTTTGGATATATAAATAAAGTAAAAAAAATTCATTAAGCTACCTTACCAAAAAAAGAAGTAAAAAAAGATAACTTAAATGAAAAACAGAAAGTTTCGGTCAAAAAGAAAAACAAAAGTGTGTAGATTAGATGGATAAGCATAAAAAGTCAAAGATAAAATAAAGATTAGTTAAAATAAAAGTTTGAAAAAAATATGTTAATCCGAATGATTGAGGCAAGAATCGAAGCTTTCCAAATTTATATAAGCTGACGTATAAGCACATGTATACGCTAATAGGGAGAGCTTATCAAAATAGGTATAAGTAGTTTATAAAAATGTGATAAGCTTTTATTAATTTATCCAAATTATTAATATAGTGAATTATGTTGATAGATAAGTTCATATAAGTTTTAAATAAGCCAATTCACACTTTGTCAAAAAAAAAAAGTCAATTCAAACGGGGCCGTAATGTAGAATCTTCTTGATCTTTTAGATGTGAATTCCAAATAATTTTTGCTTTAATCCGGGAATAATAATAGGAGAGATAAGTTTCGAGCACAATAAGCTTGAAATATTTGCTTTTTTTTTTTTTTTTTTTCCTTCTTATCATTTGTGTGTGCCATATAGTTTTTTTGTTAACAATTTTTGTTTAAAAAATAATAAAATTATTAATTAATATCTATACTAATATATAAAGGGGATACAAATTTTTGGGATGACTTTTTCAATATTCCTATTTTACCCTTAAAAAAAACTACAAAAAATAAAAACTTAAGCACAACTTCCACATAAAAGTAGATTTTCAGTTTTTTTATAGTAAAAAAAAAATATATATTTTTTTCTTCTTAATAAGTAGTCACAACAAAAAAGGAGGTTAAATAGTTATCAATTAACTAAGTCCAATAAAAAAGGAGATTTATTTATATTTGCACAATAGAGAATATCGATCACAAAAAAAAAAAAATATCGATCACACAAACGGGCACGGCCGTTTGGCGGCTAGTAATGTATAATTATCCTTCTCATGCTTATCATGAATTATTTTTTTTTTGCATTCTCATACTTATCATTTGTGTGTGGCATATGTTTTTTTTGTTAACAAATCTTTTTTTTTAAATAATAAAATCATTAATTAATATGATGCATAATTATTCTTCTCATGCTTATCGGGAATTTTTTTTTTTTGCTTTCTCATGCTTATCAGGTACAATTATTTAGAATTAGCCTGCCAATTTACTTAGAAAATTAGGGTTTAATATAATACATAATTAGAAAAATTAGAAATAAGTAATTCGAGAAATTAGAAATAAGTAAGATAGATATATTTATGTTAAAATAAAAGATGGTGGAATTCAAATGACGGGAAACTATTGAAAACTATTGATTAATAAGAAACAAATTTGAAATTACAATAAGCAGATTAATTCAAAATTAAATTAAAATACTGAAATATAAGGAAAAAAAAAATGTTTCCATTAATTTTTTCCACTTATACGTCAAATTGATTTCCTAAAGGATCAATCAAAGTTGCAAAACACTTAACTTCGTGACTGGTAAACATCTTCGAAAGCATTACTGCACTCTATCATGAAATTAAAACAAAACATATCAGAAGAACATTTAGAAAATTTTGGTGAAACAACAACATCAACAAATAATAAGAAACTTAAGAATTCAAACAAAACCTAAAAATCATAATTAATATGATCCAATAAAAAAAACCGAATTCAAACACCTAAAAATATTCATAGGAGAGTACATACCTTTATAGAAATCCAAAGCAAAACCTGTATCCAATAGAAAATATAAAAAACTTAAGAAAAATAATAATTATTTTTTAAATACAATAATCAGAATTAATATGAAACACTAAAAAATAAAATGGAATCCGTACCTTTAGGAATCCATACCTATTGGAATAAAAATCAAATTGAAAAAGAATATAGAATTAATATGGAAAATTACAAACTATAATCAGAAAGTAAACACCTAAAATATCTATAACAATCCATACGTTTATAGAACCCCAAAGTCAAATCAGCATCAAATAAAAAAAAGTAAATATGTGAGAAAAAATGAAAATAGATGCATAATTTAAGGTTATAATTAATGTGAAAGATACACTCTTAAGAGAAAGAAATAAAAGAGTTTATATTTATCGTAAAAGATGCATAATTGAAGGCTATAAATAAAATAGATTCCATAGAGTATATCCAATCATCAACTGAAAGCATATAATTAGGGATTAGTATGTAACAAAGGTGTAAAATTATTATATACACACATCCAATCATATATTGACACATCATCTATTGTGTTTTTAAACATATGACGTGTCACATTCATTAATTGATATGGCAACATAGTATTCAAGTTTTTATCGTAGCCGTTGATGTAATTTTTTTTTTCACGTGTCAAAATTTAGACCGTTCATATTAGGTTAGAGTTTAGGGTGCCTCTAGTTACTCTCGTTTTATTATATTAAGATTAAGATAAAGATATTTCAAATTTTCTGCCCTTAAATACAATTTTTCCTGTAAATGTAAAAAAAATACCAAACATAAAAATCAGAGAGAGAAACAAATTTGTTAGAAGAAATCTATGCATTGGCCACTATCTGAATTAGCATAAAAAGTGAATGATTATTAAACACATAATTAGTGAAAGAACACTATAATTATACTAAAAACATAAACAAAAGGAGAAATAAAAATCAAAACATATAAAAAAGAGAACAATAAATCATTAAGTAGATGAGTGAAACAAAAAATATATAATTAAACAAATAAATAAATAAGGTTGCATGAAGTTTAAAACTTACTCGATAATAACAACTTCATGATAATAGAGGTTGTGTAACAATAGCAACTTCATGTTGATATAGAACTGTAACAAAATCTCTAGATTAACAATAATACTATAACAAAACGAACAAAAAAAAACTTCAAATCAAACATAGACAAACGATTTTAGATTTGACACATACAAATTAGAAATTCAAAATAAATATAGAAACAAAATAAACTATATGAAGACAAATATATAAATTATAACAAAAAAATATAGTGAGAGAAAAATACTTTGAGGGTACTTGTATTTATAACCCTCAATTAAGTTGAATTTATACATAATTTTTGTAACTGATTATTAGTTTTTTTTTGTTTTATTAATGTTTATCACTTTTCTCTTTTTTTTTTTGTACAGATCGAATCTATACATAATTTTCGTAACTGATTATTAGTTTTTTTTTGTTTTATTAATGTTTATCCATTTTATCTTTTTTGACAGATCTCAATTTTTTTTTTTAAACACATGACGTGTCACATTCATTAATTGATGTGGCAACATAATATTGGTTTAAAAATCTTGTTCAAAAAAATATTGGTTTAAAAATTGATTATTTAAGTTTTTATCATAGCCGTTGATATAATTTTATTTTTTCCAAGTGTCAAAATCTAGACCATTCATATTAGGGTTATTGTTTAGGGTGCCTCTAGTTACTCTCGTTTTATTATATAAAGATTTCCATTTCGGGTTGTTATTTTACCACTATGACAATTTGGTGTGTGTGGAAAGGCAATCAATGTTCTGTTATTCTAAAGTTGATCAGTTTATGTCTATTATAAGAGTTGAGATACGTTGACAATATGTGCAATGTCAAAATTAATTTTGACATCAAACTTTATTAATCCATTTGAGTTGATCCAATGGTTAACATTTATTCACCTCATGTGATCTCATTTTTTAACTTTCTCAAGTGATTTTTTTTTGTTTCGCATCCTTTTCTACCATATATTATCACATGATTTTTATTTTTATTTTTGTAATTTATACAGGGCCTAGAATTTTATATATATATATATATATATATATATATCTATATTAATATGGGAACCCATTTTCATTTTTTTAATTTATATGGAGAATTTTTTGCTTTTATTTATGATGCCTATGCCTATTTTTTATCAATATATTAATGCAAGGACCTATTTTTTAAATTATTTATACGGACGTTTATTTTATTTGGATACTATTAAAGTGTACAATTAAATAATATAAATTATGTCCTGCAATTTGCTTAGACTATTTTTTGGGATCATGTTAATTTGTTTTTCTAGAGTACATGTTAAGAACCCAAAGATCAAAACATTCTCTTAACGTTTCTGCATTTCATTTTTTATTTAAATCATTAACATGTGTCATTACTTTAACATGTTCCAATGGCACATGTTAGCATTTTCTTATCTTTTTTCATAGTTATTTTACTTTAGATATTATGGAATTAAGTTAACTATTTTTGTTTGCTCAAGGGGCTTTGTTTTAAGATATTTATACGAGATTTTATACTATAACGGTCCAACTAAAATATCTAGAATATTTAGTCAAGACATAAATAATTGAATCTGAGTACATTAAATTCAGCGAGATAAACAAATGAGTTACAAAATAATTTCTTTACAACAGTGGATGAACTTAAACAATACCGCGGAAATAGAATAGAGTCTAAGGTACACAGATAGACTAAGACAAGGGAAGACTAAATCGTCTAATGCGATGATCCAAGCTCAGCTCCAATCATCAGCTCCATCCTGGTCCTTGCTCCAGTTAACCTGTCTACCTAAAAAAATTGGTTTGGAGTGGGATGAGACTACTAAGCCTCAGTGAGTCATACTACCCTCCTAACGGTAACTACACCGGGGGTACCTAATCAGTCGTTTCATAACTAACATAAACATAATCATAATGCTGGAAGTAAAGGTGTAACACAGATAAAATCTCTTATTCGTTTTAAACACAAGGACACTCCGAGGTGAGCATGTCTCAGAGGCCTGCCATATCCGTCAACCGATTCGGTCACGGCATGCAGCTCACAATAACATATCCTAATGGATTATCCCATTGGGAGTCCATAACGCGACATCATAAAATCGCTCATAATTGACTGACACTAAATTAGTTCGTACTACCATAATTTCCCAAAACCCGGGGAACATACAACCTAGTTAATTTCTAAGTTATACCCTAATGATTATCTGCGATTAACATTCTGTTCGACATTATATTAATTATATTACTGCAAACTATCTGATTCTAATGAGGATATAAAACGAGTGTGGAAATCTTTATTTAGGAAATATAAAATGTAGGTCAGTTCTGTACAAGCTCGCTTCGGCGAGTCAGCAGCTCGCCATGGCGAGATTATAGGTCCTGACCTAAGTCAACTCGCTGTGGCGAGCAGAAGCTCGCCATGGCGAGTTTCATCAGCTCAGAGCCCAGCTCGCCATGAATGCTCGCCAGTTACTCGCTGTGGCGAGTTCATGCAGAGTTTATCCTGTTTTGCCAGAAATCATATATTTCTCAAAAATACACCTACAATCCTCATTTTATCAGTGCAGTAGCATAATTTACATAATATACAAACAGAATGGAGGGAAATTTGGGATTAATTCCCCTCACACAACTTTTCCTAATTTTTCCTAAGTTAACATGCAAATTCATAAATTTGGGAAACTATCTACACTATCCTAAAGAACCCACCTGAAATGACGCTTAATTCGGACTCTGCGAGTTTCCTACGGCTTTGAGATCAATCCCAGTTGCTTTAAGGAGTCCCCAATAATGCCTCCAACACCCTAGCATCAAATTTTCACACTTATAGAGCATTTCTGCCCTGAGAGACTCGCCGGGCGAGCTCTGTACTCGCCAGAGCGAGTGCACCAGCAATTCCAGCACAAATTCAGCTTCAGACCTCCAACTTCGAAATGCTCTACAGACTTCAATATTAAGTTAAAACCTACGAAGTTTGTGCTCAAAATGAAGGGAATTTTGTTAGCTATCCATAGAAAAAGGAATCGTTTCAAACGGAGTTACGAGGAGAGAGTAATTACCGTTTTAGTGAGACCCTGTCCTAGAATACGGGTTTAACCAACATCCTCCAATTCCTTAAATTTGCCTCTGTTGCTTCTGATTTATTACTCCCAGCCTTACCCAGAGTCTCTTAGCAAGAAATAAGGAACATGCAATGGTCACAAGTGATTCAATATTTGAGAGGAATAATAAATGAAAGGGGGTAATGGATTTCTTGCATTACCTTAGGTCTTCAACCTTAGAAAGCTCTAAAATCATGTGGATCCAGCACATGCATGTTGTTTATGGCAGCAATTGATTAAGGGTAGGGTTAGGTATGAAGAAGGGGTTCACGGAACAGAGGGGTGAGGGAGGTGAATTTCCTTTCTTTGATTGTTCTTGGCTTGATTGAATACACTTAGAGCAAGAGCCCTTAGAATTTCTACCAACTAGTGAGTTTGAGTGTTTATGAGAAGTTGTTGTGGTTTCTTTCTCTGTCACGTGAAAGAGGTGATGAGGAAAGGAAATAAAAGATTCTAAGGTCTTCTTCATCAAAAGGCCACATATATAAGTGTTATATGTGTGTTTAATTACAATTGAGTCCTTCTCACATAGTTTACTTACTAACTTCCTTTCATACACATTAATTATTCATAATTAATATCCTCCATCTTAATTTCTTAAGGTTGGGTTGTTACAATCTACCCCCCTTAAGAAATTTCATCCTCGAAATTCAGAATTCTTTCATTCCACTTCAGAATGGATCGTTACTATCCGTACTTAGCATCCATACTTCTCCTATTCTTTGGTCAATCGTATTCAATCCCTTGGAATGAAACTTTCCTCTCTTTAGGGGTTCTGGCCTAGGTTATACTCACATTCTTTAATGATCTCGTGCTGCGCACTCTGATTCGAATTTTTCACTGTCACCTTCTGACAATGTCGCTACCATATGAGTC
Source organism: Trifolium repens (assembly GCA_030408175.1). Classification (NCBI taxonomy): domain Eukaryota; kingdom Viridiplantae; phylum Streptophyta; class Magnoliopsida; order Fabales; family Fabaceae; genus Trifolium; species Trifolium repens. The sequence continues at coordinate 25,744,441 of CP125841.1, read as the reverse complement.
TATAATTCCTGAGCAGGCTCGTGCATCAATCTGGTCTCAATCACTTCTACTCCGTTACTAATATTAGACTTCTTCTGTTACTGCCGGTAATGTTTCACACTGCAACTGATGGCAAAGATTGACGTTAAATAGTTAAATGAGGGGTATAAACTTGAATAGTCCTTCGGGCAATCTCAAAATCTTCCTGTCCAAGGTCGTTCCCTTTCCGAACACTACCATGCATGTCGCGCCCAAAGTACCCTGTACCACGTGTTGTCTAAATACTCCAGGATCGATCGAAATATAAAACGAGTGGAAAATTGTCTAGACACTACTGGTTCCTCTGCCAACAAGTTAAACTCGCCCGCAGACGAACCAATAGCTATCCGATAAAATCCCACCTACAATTTTAATCCACTCTGGCACAACACGATGATTGAGTTGTACATTCAACACGCGGATGCACTTAGGTCCAGATTATTCCTTGGGATTAATGGTCAATCTTGTTTGAAGTCCTTCACTGGTAATTGATGTATGGAACTTGGCTAAAATAATCAGATTCTAAACTTGGCTGATAGTACACGCGAGGCTTGAACTGTAAAGCTGTGGCTGAAATGAATATGCTTAACTTAAGATGATATACTGAAATAACTTAGCTGATTACTAGGGACATGAAAGGTTCCAATGGCGATGATACAACGATCTAAACTGACAGTTAACACTCACACTTACCTGGACTGGTTTTTGATAACTACCCTTAAGGTTTGGAAAGTTCTAGTTAAGGTGTTCGAGTAAAAACTTGGTCTTACAAGGTATAGGAACTGAATCGGGAAGGTCGAAACGTGCGGCAGAAGTATTTGAGGTGAATACGCTGATCTAACATGATTTCAGAGTATGGAACTGAAATACAACGAATCCGGATAACATTCTTATTTTCTGAGCCCCTCTTAAGCTGGTGTAACAGGGACTTACCCTGATTGTAACTGGTATAGCTGGGTAGAAAAGAGTTAACTAATTCAGCTGGAATTATGACTTCGACGAATGCGAATATGAAGGTCTATAGGGTTTACTGACACTAAGCTAGGTAAGTTTTATCGAAGTAGTTTTGAAGCATGTGGATTAACTGATCAGCTGAAGTGAGTAAGAAATTGGATTGAAATTGTTCTTGACCTCCTCAAGAATATTTGACTTCCTCATATAGGATGGAGCCACTGATAACACGACTGAGAGAAACTGAGAACAAATACTATGATTACCTAAGAATGACGTGGTTTATCATTAGTCTAACTAACTGGCTTCGAGGGAATTTGGAACGTTGCATCCTAATTAAATTTAGGCATTGCGTGTGGTTGTCCAGTTATCACGGCACGAGAAGAATTTTCTCACCTGATTCGTAATCAGACAATTAGAGGGTACACACATCCATAGTGTTCTAGGACTTGTGAACGCTGAAGCGTACCGTGCTCGGTACGACGATTAGACGGAAAGAGGATCCTTATGAGTGATAGGCAATTTGAAAATTTATCTCCTATTGGGTTCAGGCATATGTTCCACAGTCTAGTTACTCTAGTTTTCTCAGGTAAGGATAACTGGGTTTTCACTCAAGTTTCCTGCTGACAATGCTCTCATAGGTAACCTATTAGATTCTAATAGTCTCTTGGCTAACATGTATGAACAAGTGGACGTGACAGCGGCTGACTGAAGCTAAGGTTTAAGCTTAATTACTTATCTCTGATCAACTAATATATATCCAAAGGTTAGTCTAGGTGATTGGTGTTACTAATAGAGTCTCTTATTTGTTATTCTCATCAGGTCGTGTCTACTACTATCTGGTACCAAAACATAATTTACGAACTGGGTAACTAGTTGGTCTATAATATTAATTTACTAACCTAAGGACAATTGATGGACAACTCGCATATGCACGGTCAACTAATTCTACTGATTTCTTAGCTAATTGGTTCAAATGTATGAATTCGTGTAGTGGATAGTCATACTAATACGGAACTAATTTTGTCGGTCTATAAGCTATCTAGTGGTAAGACTCAATGGCTCGACTTTGTTAACTGATTGTGCTAATGGTAATTTCTTAACCATTGTTCTAATTAGGACTTAACCTACTATGGCACGACACAACTACCGGCATAAGGTGATGGGCTGATCCTATTTTTGGCATCTAGGTGTGATGTCATAAATTATTAACTTATTAGGTTTACGGTAACACTAAACGGTTCACATCTCTGAATTTGTTTGGTGCCAAGAGTCAAGTTGATCTCTGGACTATCAAATGGTAAGGTTATACTCAAGTAACAGGGTACAATTATTGGCTTCTAACTATTCAATGCTAATGTCCCATAATTGTCTCTAGGTGACCAACGGTGTCATGACGATTCCTAATGGTTAATCTGGTCAATGTGTAGTCTCTCAAAGGTTGGCTAGGTTCACTAACAAAGCTGGGGTTGTTTACGTAAGGATATCCTAATTTATTAGACTAGTTAAAGCTTGGCTCTTAATGGTACGACAGTAACACGGTTACAAATTGCTTAGTTGAAATAACAAAAGGTATTCTAAAGGGGTAATCTAATACGGTGACTTGGAGAAGTATCGGAATGTACTCGTGTTCAAATTCAGGCTCCCCTAGTCTAGGTGGTTCTATTGGAATTTCTATAACAAGGGTATTTATCTGGTTTACTACACTGGCTGCTAATCTAGGAACACGCGGGTGGTGGTATTCAGTGTGCCTCCTCGGTTACGGATTCTGTTAAGAGGTTCCTAATCGTTGAACTGGCTACGGCTGAGTTCCTAATGGTTGCAATACAGTCATTGGCTCCTGATAGGAAGGGTATACTCATTCTAATTTTCTGGTTGCTTCCAATTCCAATATTACCTCCGAAGGTACTACCTTGACAACTCACAAGTGTACCGAAAGGTTTAGGATAACACACACTAAAACTCCAAAGGTGGGAAGATGATAAACATAAAATAGGGTTAGGGACAGTTTGTCATGGTTAGAATGTCTTGGACAGAGAACAAGATAGTATCAAGTAGTAGCAACAGCCTGCTAAGCTCGCTAAGCGAGTTAAACAGAATTGAAAGGGTAATTTTGTGATTCGTCCAATTAAGGGTGAGGTTACCTCTAGGTTTAGAAAATTTAACTGACACACAGTGTCAGTGGGATACTGTTACGTACTACACAATTCAATATGAGGGTCCAATTACATTCTTTCAACAACAACTCTACTCCTGAATTACTTCACAAGATTACTACATCCATCAGACTGAGCTTACTCCGGTGGCACCATCTGCCACGCTCCAATATCCACTTAATGAATCTTCTTCGATGACTGCTCCTTGATTGTAGTTTCACTACGGATTTAACGCCGGAATTCCAGAATTCACTTTAGTTCTAAACTATAATACACTGCCTACCATACGCAATACTGAGTTGATCAGGCTCAACACGCGATGGTTTCAGCGCAAACAGTTCAGATCCAAAAGGGTCTGTATTACTTATGAAAGGATTGAACGACTCATGGCAAGGTCCGATACTGGGTCGACCTGCTCTGATACCAATTATAACGGCCCAACTAAAATATCTAGAATATTTAGTCAAGACATAAATAATTGAATCTGAGTACATTAAATTCAGCGAGATAAACAAATGAGTTACAAAATAATTTCTTTACAACAGTGGATGAACTTAAACAATACCGCGGAAATAGAATAGAGTCTAAGGTACACAGATAGACTAAGACAAGGGAAGACTAAATCGTCTAATGCGATGATCCAAGCTCAGCTCCAATCATCAGCTCCATCCTGGTCCTTGCTCCAGTTAACCTGTCTACCTAAAAAAATTGGTTTGGAGTGGGATGAGACTACTAAGCCTCAGTGAGTCATACTACCCTCCTAACGGTAACTACACCGGGGGTACCTAATCAGTCGTTTCATAACTAACATAAACATAATCATAATGCTGGAAGTAAAGGTGTAACACAGATAAAATCTCTTATTCGTTTTAAACACAAGGACACTCCGAGGTGAGCATGTCTCAGAGGCCTGCCATATCCGTCAACCGATTCGGTCACGGCATGCAGCTCACAATAACATATCCTAATGGATTATCCCATTGGGAGTCCATAACGCGACATCATAAAATCGCTCATAATTGACTGACACTAAATTAGTTCGTACTACCATAATTTCCCAAAACCCGGGGAACATACAACCTAGTTAATTTCTAAGTTATACCCTAATGATTATCTGCGATTAACATTCTGTTCGACATTATATTAATTATATTACTGCAAACTATCTGATTCTAATGAGGATATAAAACGAGTGTGGAAATCTTTATTTAGGAAATATAAAATGTAGGTCAGTTCTGTACAAGCTCGCTTCGGCGAGTCAGCAGCTCGCCATGGCGAGATTATAGGTCCTGACCTAAGTCAACTCGCTGTGGCGAGCAGAAGCTCGCCATGGCGAGTTTCATCAGCTCAGAGCCCAGCTCGCCATGAATGCTCGCCAGTTACTCGCTGTGGCGAGTTCATGCAGAGTTTATCCTGTTTTGCCAGAAATCATATATTTCTCAAAAATACACCTACAATCCTCATTTTATCAGTGCAGTAGCATAATTTACATAATATACAAACAGAATGGAGGGAAATTTGGGATTAATTCCCCTCACACAACTTTTCCTAATTTTTCCTAAGTTAACATGCAAATTCATAATTTTGGGAAACTATCTACACTATCCTAAAGAACCCACCTGAAATGACGCTTAAATCGGACTCTGCGAGTTTCCTACGGCTTTGAGATCAATCCCAGTTGCTTTAAGGAGTCCCCAATAATGCCTCCAACACCCTAGCATCAAATTTTCACACTTATAGAGCATTTCTGCCCTGAGAGACTCGCCGGGCGAGCTCTGTACTCGCCAGAGCGAGTGCACCAGCAATTCCAGCACAAATTCAGCTTCAGACCTCCAACTTCGAAATGCTCTACAGACTTCAATATTAAGTTAAAACCTACGAAGTTTGTGCTCAAAATGAAGGGAATTTTGTTAGCTATCCATAGAAAAAGGAATCGTTTCAAACGGAGTTACGAGGAGAGAGTAATTACCGTTTTAGTGAGACCCTGTCCTAGAATACGGGTTTAACCAACATCCTCCAATTCCTTAAATTTGCCTCTGTTGCTTCTGATTTATTACTCCCAGCCTTACCCAGAGTCTCTTAGCAAGAAATAAGGAACATGCAATGGTCACAAGTGATTCAATATTTGAGAGGAATAATAAATGAAAGGGGGTAATGGATTTCTTGCATTACCTTAGGTCTTCAACCTTAGAAAGCTCTAAAATCATGTGGATCCAGCACATGCATGTTGTTTATGGCAGCAATTGATTAAGGGTAGGGTTAGGTATGAAGAAGGGGTTCACGGAACAGAGGGGTGAGGGAGGTGAATTTCCTTTCTTTGATTGTTCTTGGCTTGATTGAATACACTTAGAGCAAGAGCCCTTAGAATTTCTACCAACTAGTGAGTTTGAGTGTTTATGAGAAGTTGTTGTGGTTTCTTTCTCTGTCACGTGAAAGAGGTGATGAGGAAAGGAAATAAAAGATTCTAAGGTCTTCTTCATCAAAAGGCCACATATATAAGTGTTATATGTGTGTTTAATTACAATTGAGTCCTTCTCACATAGTTTACTTACTAACTTCCTTTCATACACATTAATTATTCATAATTAATATCCTCCATCTTAATTTCTTAAGGTTGGGTTGTTACATATACTTTTACTCATATATTCATAAATGGACCTATTTTTTGTACTTTTTATGGGGACCGTGTTGTTTTTTTCTTTTGTTATTTATATAGTACATTTTTTTGTTTATTTATACGATAACTATTTACTTATATTAATATATTAATACGGGAATCTATTTTTATTTTGTAATTTATATGAGAATTTTTTATTTATAATTTATATGGGGCTGGTATTTTTACACATATATTATTATGGGTCTATACTTATGTGGCGGTCGAACTCTGAATTATCAAGGAATTCTTCCCCTGGGAACCAAATGATTAATATTAAAAAATATATATTAATATATATAATATAATAACTATATTTTTATTCATATATTAATACAGGGACATTTTTTTAGTAATTTATTCGAGGCTCTATATTTATTCAGGTAATTTCTTTAGGGTATCTTTTGACCAAAAATAAATGACATCCATTCATTCAAATTGTTAGAGTACATCGATGAAATACAAATTAAAAGTCGCTAAAAATAAATAGGATAAATTTGCAAACACACTCATAACAACCATGTTAATAGCATAAAATGACAAATTACACAAACTTACAAATATGACTATATTGAAGTGTCTAGAATAACCATGCATCTGAATATGTAGCGTTGATTATACCAAAATCGACATTGATTGGAGGAACCAACTGTCCAGTTTATGTCCTATAATTATATATTTTTCTTTTTTTTGGTATTAATAAAATTTCAGATTATGGAAAAATTAATTTCAAAATAAAGAATATCCAAATAATACATTAATATTTTTTAAATATGTAAAAATCAGTTAGGCGAATTTCTAACCCATGCCAAGACACCAGTTTTATCACTGTATGTTAGATTTATCTCCATATTGAGAAACCCATATTAATTTCATCCGATTAATAGAGAATGAATGTTAGGAAAAATTCAATTATTGAATTCAACTATTGTGAGACAACTTATTAAAGGAGGAATTCAATTATTGATAGTTACGTAAATTCAAGACAGAAAATTAGCATAACATCACTTCAACTACCACAATTTATGCAATCCTCCCTAGTAGCAGACAAGACAAAGTATCTTTTTTATATAAGTTTTGTATAAAAAAGAAACACAAATCTTCTTGCTCCCTGTCAAAGTCAGCCAGGAATTGAGGCACACGTTTATCAACAACATTTTCATCCGTATACACCACATAAGCAGCACCAATTATTCTCCATTAAATATGTGTTGTGCATGAACTTGTGGTCCTGTCATGAATTTGTCTAAAATCACACAAATAAAACTTGATGTGTGAGATAAATGTAGCAAGCAACCAATATCAAACGGAATTGAGATAATAGTGTGAAAACTTTTATTGTGGGGTTGCTGCAAAATAAAATAAGAAGATAACGAAGAAGATAATAAAATTGTTGGTGTTGTATGAAGAAATTTCAAAGCGTGTATTACACTAGACTTTAGGTTCAATTTGCTCCCACCAATCTATATGTATTGGATGCAAATGAGTTTACCGGCGAATCCCCTTCGGAATACTTTGGAAACCTTAAAGATAATTGCACAATCTCTCTGAGCCTATCTTTCCATAGTATTTTACAAAGTTATGTTTCATGCATTAGAGAAGAAAATGATGATTTAATAATTGAGAAAATGGTAAGAAAAAAGTTGGAAATAATGCTCTGAATCTGTTGTTTTTCTATCACCAGTCTCAATTTATAGAAAAACTTGTGCCAATTGATGAAGAGAAACAACTTAATTCTACACTGATTAATCCAAATGATATATAGTAATAGCGTTCAGATTCAATTAGAAATGTTGTATTGGTTCAATTGCGGACTGCTTGTTCCAAAACTGAAAGGTTGTATGTTCGAATTCCAACGGGTGCGACATTTTGGTCAAACCATAGACCCCTCAATAATAGCAACATCGTCAACCACTAGACCACTTATCATATTCACAATTTAGAGTTTGTGATTCTCAGAGTTACAAGAATTAGTCTATACAATAACATTTTGCCCAAACCTAGAATTATACCAAGGGACAACATTTCTTTCTAAAACCATAGTCTTGTGTTGGCAAATCCTTATTGTTACTAACAACCTTACATCTTGCTCTCTTTGTTCGTCTATTTTTTTTGAATAAACAACCTCTGTTTATAGAAAAATATATGCCATAAAACTAGAAACAAATCTGCTTTGAAATAAAATAGAATCCCAGCTAGATATCCCTTTAAACTAATTTTCTCAAAAAATCAGCACAAACAAATTAAATCTTGCCAGTTGTGCACGCCTGGGACGAAAAACCTTCGCCTCACGCGAAACTGGCATAAGGCCAGGCCTTTACTGTTGCATCCTTTCACCTAGTGCGAGCGCTAGTTCGCGGATCAGTGCATTTTTTATGTACTTTCTTTTATCTTATGCTACAACAACTATATGATTTCTCTCGTTATCTTTATTGTTTTTAGTGTGTTTCCTAAGTTTAGTTTAATTTTACTTTAAATTTATTTTAGTTGCTTATTTAATAATAAACAGTAATTTGACACCTCATTGCGCAGATCATGATTTGAGATAGAGTATCGAATTGAGGCGCGTAAATATGCATTGGAAAGCTAAGACAAAGAGTTACAAATTTCATGTTGAGGTTGAAGACCAATTCGGAGCACAAAGGGGTCAAACATTTACGGTTATGTTCCAGAGTTTATGAAAATAATGTAACAGGTGAAGGCCAATTCGGAGCACAAAGTCATATAACAGGTTAATATTATTTAACTGAAGTATCAATAATTTTCATAATGCAAACAGTAGCATAAAGGTGCACAATAAATCAACCAGCATATTCTCAATTACTTTGGTGCAATTTTTTGAGCTACTGGAGAAAATGCAGGGTTAATTAATAAGCATAATCTTTATGTCTCAGAACATGTACAACTCTATAAAACATAATCTTTCTGTTGTTAGATACCTTGAAAAGACAACTTGGATGACTTTGATGTTCTGAGCTTCTTTTGAAGCCAAAGAGTTTGAGGAAAACAGTTAGACTGATTATCTGAGTTGATTTTTGATGGAACTAAATGTGCACAAATATGTCCCTCTTCATTGTAAGAATCATCAACTCTAGAACATGATGCTCCCATTTTCTCTTGAAGAGACCGATTCAAAAATCTTTCTCTTGAGCTGAGCAAATTCCCTTCACAACTCCTCAGTGTTGTTACGACGTCCATTTTGCTGTAAGACTTTGATGGTGGCATCCGAGATCCACAGTCAGCAGAAGAAGATAGAGTTTTATTCTTCAAAATGGGATTTTCACAAGTGTAATAAGCATAGTCTATTTCACTTTCTTGATCATTGGACGACAATGGTTTCTGTTGTATTTTGTGCGAACAACTGAAGATGTTTAAAGATAACCTCTTCGGTGAGTTAGAAGTATGAGGTACATAAGTGATTCTCAACTCAATGTTACAACCCAATATGCTTTGCAAGGAACTTGCAATCAATTTCCATGACTTCTCAGCCTTGGATACATGGCGGCGATGGCCGAATTCCAACTCCGCAATTGCAAGACCTGGAAATTATAATATCAGTACTTATAACTTCAAATGACAGAATAGATACTTGAAGTTGCTACTAGAAAAGAAATCGATTTAAACAATAACAAAGAAAATTTCTCAGAGAGAAAATGTGGCAAAACAAGGAATATAACAGCAGAAAGGGATTATAGAGTATGATGCAATAATTTAAAATTAACATATAGATGAAGAAATTACAAGATGTCGATTGATGAACATGAAGCGAAGACAACTTTCCCTTCTTCCTGAGAAAAGTTTTGAGTTGACTAGATTGACATATCCCAGTAGCTTTATACCATATGGAATCTAGTGTTCCTTCGTGATCGTCGTGCGCCACTAATCTAAATGACTTGTTTTCACAACCACCTGTAGCACGATGTTCCATGCTTTGCCCTGAATTAGATGCATTGTTCAAATCACCATCCACATCCATTTATGGAATAAGAAAAAAAGGAATTTGAAAGAAAAAAATAATAATAATCGAGCCAACCTCCATTGCACGCACTTCTCAGAAACGACTTGGTATTATCTGCATTGGTGGAAGGATAATCAATAGAGCTTAACTGTAGAAGAGCTACAGTGAACCATGTTGTTTGATTTTTCGAGGTTCGTAATTGTTTCTCGGCTTCAGAAAGTATTCTCAATGCATGACTTAGTTTCTGAAGGTCTGCTTCGGCTATGGTGGAGAAAATAATCAGACAGAAACACAGAAATAAGATACAAATAGAATAGAATTTAGACATTGAAACACACAGAAACATTAAACAGACTATGTAATCAGTTAAAGCTACATTAAACACTTACAAGTATATCTACTAGAAAATCTACTTCTGGCTTCATAATCACATTTCCCCGCAAGGATGTCCATTATGAGATTTGCCAACTGTGACACAAGTTGCAAAGGATCTATCCTCGATCTCATCAGCTCACGAGCTCTTATAACTGTATTTGTAGTGTCTGGGGACATCGCCAGATCCAGCAAATCAAGCAATTCATCATCGGAAACAATCCCAGTCTGCAGAAAGAAAAAAGAAAGGGCATTTAAGCACTTAGGAAAAAATAAAGCAAGTTTTGAAAGAAAAAAAAAACAAGTATCGAACTAAAGCACTATACTTACAAGCTCGTAAACAAAGGAAATTTTGATCTTTTTACCGAGCAAACTCAGCTGATCAAGCATAATTTCTGCGTCCCTAACAGAACCACAGGATTTTACGGCAATAAGGTCCAAAGCATCCTGCTCATAATCAAGACCTTCTTCTGCACAAATTGTTTCCAATCTGCGTGCAATATCAGCGTCTTTAACCTTCGGAAAGTAATACCTCTGTGCACGGGAAACTGCACTTTGAGGAAGCTTATCCAAATCAGGAGTGATCATCACAAAGACCGCATGTTGAGAAATGTTCTCTAGGTTATTTGAAAGGCACGCCCACGTCTCCTCGTTCAATAACTGGCACTCGTCAATAATGAAAACCTTAAAACGCGACGAAACTGGAGGTGTACACGCATTCTTAACGAGAGATTTAACCTGGTCTGTATGATTGATTCTCACAGAATCCACCACCTTAACATCTTTACTTCTTCCAGAAAAAAATAAAGCACATTCTCTACACAAGCCACATGGTCTCTGCTCCTCAACAGAGAGGCAGTTCAGAGCAGAACCAAATATTCTAGAAGCCGATGTCTTGCCGGTACCGCGCGGACCATGGAAGAGATAAAATGATGTTATCCTTCCACTAGAGATTGCATTCAAAAGAGACCTAACTACCACATCTTGTCCCACCAAATCACCAAATGATTTAGGCCTGAATTTCATGGATAACATTCTAGGAGTTTCCAATTTTGGACTAATTTCGCCACTATCGTGTCTCACATTTCTATGTCCATGAAGATTCGTGTCATCAGCTCCGTTTAATATCAAGGGACGGTCTTCTTTCTCACAATAAAGATTTGATTCTCTAAATCTCGGTGATTTTGACCAACAACAGCTTATTCCACATTCATTACAACTATTATTTAGAACACCAAAATCATGATTTATATTCTCAAAGGAACCATGGTTCGATAAAACATCACGAGGAGAGAGACATGGACTACCCAAGTGGCTAATTATATCTCCAGGCACAACAGTTGGTTTTTTGGCAAACTTAATATGATCTATTCTCCCTAATTTAGACGATCTTCCGGTTTTTCTATAGCATAATTCCTCATCCTTGAAATCGTTAATATCCAATCCTCTACCACCATGGTTGCTACCACAGCTTTCACTAGGTGATTTATTTCCATAAACGCTTCGTTGATTCAGCCTTGAATTCAACATAGCATGATTCGATTCAAAACCAGCAGCATTCAGGTCTCTTTGACCCTTAAAACATAAATTACTTGATCTGTAGGCAAGGTTATCATCGGAATCAAAAGCGTGAACATCATCATTAGGAAACATCAGAGAAATCCCATTGCCGGAACCATTTTCCCAATGTAAATTGTCAATCAAAGGAGAATGTTTGGTCATAGAATTAGTTGATGGATCCCTCAATGACCTCACTCTCCTCAATGCTACAAGAGTCTTAGAAATCGGTATATCAACAGAATGTCGCCGCCCATCCATCATTATCTTAAACTCCTATAATCAGACTCCACTCCACTTCAAACTGTTTTAAACTAACATCAACACAACACAGTGTAAAAATCGAAACACACACAAAGACAAATAGTGTATGAACTTGCATAAAACAACAAGGAAATCACAAAAAAAGTTTTTTAAACCTCTAATAAACATTACTACAAAAAAGCACAAAAAATGCAACTGGGTCAAATTCAAAAGTTCTAGTCAGTCACTATGAAATAAATTACATGAATGGATGATTTAATATATAGCTATAAAAAAATTATTAAAAGAAAAATTGTTGCTCACTGAACAAGAGTAGAAAATGCAGTACCTTGACAAAAGATAAGAACAGAGAGAGTAAACAAATTGAAGCATCAAATTTTGTTCTCCCTTCTATAGCAAGCCATGCTGTAGCTATTCTGTTTTCATTGACATTCACACAGCATTATTATTACTATAAGAAATCGGTATATATAATGCAGTGTCCTGCCAACTGAGTCAAACTCTCAGGATGATCCAAGGTACTCTTTAAACATTATTTTTAAGAAAATAATTAATTCAAAAAATAAAACATTTTATTTTTCTATTGTATTGACTTGATATAGTAGTATTTTCATAAAAATTTCACAAAAATTTTCAATTTAAAATGATTAAAGAGCATTTTCCTTTTTTTAAAATGATTAAAGGGCACACACTATGAGAGAATCCATAGTTCAAAAATCAATGACATAAAATATTGTAGTAGATGGAAAAGAAACGACAAAGTTTGAAAAATACTAAAAGTCAAGCAAACCTTGTACTGTAGTACTAGTACTACTATTATAGAAAAATATAAAATCTCTAGAGAGTCTAGAGGAAGAAATATAGGAGTAGCGTAGAAAGTGGGTGTTGAAATGAATGAAGGAGGCAGCTAGCGTGTGAGTGTGAGAGAGTAAAACACGGACTAACGACGCGGGGGGGGGGGAGGAGTGAGTGAGGAGGAGGAGGAGTGGAGAGTATGAATAGTAGGGAGTGTTAAGCACGCTATGGCTTGTGAATGGAGCCTGTTTGGTTGGGAATGAATGAATGGATTTGATTGAGTTGTATATTGAGTTGTAGCGTGAGGTAGTGTCTCTGTGTGAGTGACAGGTTTATGTGTGTGTCTCGGCCACCGAGCCTCAGAGGAGGAGGGGGTTTATTGTCATTTGGTTGGAAAGGTGCTACGGTTAATCTAGTTGATGCGATGAATGAAAGAAAAGCTATGACTGTTGCGGTCGGCTTCTGCGCTGTGTGGGGCTGTCAGCTGTGGGCAATACTACTTCACTTTCCACAGTACTACTACCTCTACGGCTCTGTTCTTTATCAGAACAAATTGTCTATTTCAAGATTTCACCTAATAGTACTTACTGTATGTTTGATATCACGAAAGTAACTTCTATAAAATTACGGTGAATTATTGTGATTGTGAAATATCTATCGTGATATTAAACGTAGGTTTAGTTGAAAAATACCAGCACAGAAAAACTTAAAGAACAAAATAAAAATATAAGAATATAATGTGAAAATTTCTAATAGATAAAAAATCACCAAGAGAATAATATTATGAGAAAATTGTTAAAACATACTACATTTGTCCCAAAATATAAGAACTAGTTTAACTACTGCACGTATGTCAATGCAAAATTTTGATCACTAATATCTTTAGTTCTACATTAGTAAAAATTATAAAAACTTGATATTTGAAAGTACTCATCAAAATAAATCAAAAAAGATCTTATATGTTTATATTTATATCTATATATTATTTAAAAAAATATGATCAAAGTAAGATAAATGAATAGTATCATTTAGTCAAAATATCTCTTATAAAATAGAACGGAAGTAGTACCGTTTGTATTATTACTCTCAACCATCTCATAGTTTTGGTACTACAAAGCAAATATCATACTCCCTCCGGTCTCAAATATAGGAAAAAGAAAAAAAAAATGCACACCCTTTAATAAAATTGGATAAAGTATAAAAAAAGATAATCATTTCCAATTTTACCCTTAAGGATTATGATAGGAACAAAGAAAGAAAAAAAACAAGGGATTTATAGGAGTATTACCGGTACTTGAGTAAATGGCCTTTGATATGCCAAAGAAAAGATACTCCTATAAGCAAGCAATGAAGCATGGCGTGTGGTTACAATGCATTACCGGGAGCAGTAGAAAACCCTTGGAAACAGTAGAAATAATGATTATGACTATAGCCTTGTAGTAGTAGGAGAAATATTGGAAAAGTCAAATCAAGAGTAATATTGGAATATCAAAAATAAATGCAATTATTGTAGTTGCTTTTTCTTATATTTAAGACTTTCAATATTTTTTTTTTTTGTTTTCTATATTTGAGACCGGAGGGAGTATATAAGCTTTATAGAATTATAAGGCTTAATATGTGAACCAAATTTCTTTAATATAAAATAGAATCTCCTTTTCCTTATAAACATATCCATTGTTTTATAATTAAAAATATCTAATTTTAAAATAAATAGAATCTTGTCGAAAATATAAATTATCCATCGCCGAACACAGTGACTATTTCCCTCACTAGATTGGAGGCACCTTAAAGGATGGAATAGCTAGCCCAGAGATTTAAAGTTGATTCATACCTAAAGTGAGGATTGAACCCTCGACCATTGGTTAAGGGGGGATGAGCACCAGCCGCTCAACCACACCCCCGAGGTTATATAAACTTTGTTTTGAAACATATTAAGTTTAAAAATAAACAAAATCCCGGAGAAGCTAATTTTAATGTAATATTCATAAATCTCATCGATGTGAGATTTTTCAACATTTATATTTTCAACATAAACAATCTCCATCTTTATCGAAAATAACACATCAGTTTTCATTGTCGATGATACTCTATCATAAAAAGTATACTTCATTTGAAGTTAAACCACGCCAAAATAAATTTACATGTCATAATCTCACAAAACATCTTGCATCAATGTCAATCAATGCATGTGTATTAATTCAATATCTTTATAATCTTGACTGTATCAACACATCATTGACTTGATTTCCCACAAGTCATATATGATTCTTCAATCAATTTTCTCTAGTCTAAACTTCACATAGCAGAAAAACTATATCTCATAATCAAACCAAGCTCTAATATCAATTGTTAGGATGAGAAATCAAAATAATAAAATAAGAACACAATAATATAACGTTAAAACTTCAAACTGAAGAAAAAATCACGATGTTATCTAATGACAACAAAGAATAACACATAAAATTATTACCACACATAGACTACTTTCAACTATCTCGGGATCTCACTACACCCACATTCTCCAAAGTAATATCTAACTACATCTCACAACGCTCTAATGCAAGAGTATAAGAGAAAAACAAAAAGTCAGATATAAGGTTAATGTTTCCGACTGGTGCATCTTCTAACGAAGAATTAGAGTCAATATTTATAAAAGGAAAAATGCTAAACAATGCCTCTAAGACATTAGTTAAGCATATTAATATAGAAATTCTATCTTGAAACTTGTACATTCAATACTTTAAAAGTGTAAAAATTATCTTACCGGGACTAAAATGACAATACTTTTTTTTTCTCTCTTCATGTCTTTATCTTCTTTCTCTCATTCTTCTTTATCTCAATATATTCAATAATTTAACAACAACTCATTTTGAAAGAAAAAGAAGCGCGGGTTGTTATTGGATGTATGAAAAATATGTATAAGAATGAGAGAAAAAAAGATAAAGAAATGAAGTGAGAAAACATATGCATAACAACAAAATTTGAAAGAAGAATAAACGAAATGAGTTGTTGTTAAGTATTGAATGTTCGAAGAAGATGAATAAGAATGAGAGGAAGCAGATAAATAAATGAAGAGAGAAAGAAAAAAAAAAAGTAATGTCATTTTAGTCTCTGGTCACGTTATTCATCCACTTATCTCACAAATGTGTTAATTCTGCGTGACACCTGTTTCTAAAAAATGTCACATAAACTTTTATTCATAAAGTTAACCACTATTTTTAACGTCAGAGACCAAAATGACTAACGAATTGCCGGGTTAATAGCTATTTTGTATTTTTTTTTCTTGAGTTAGAGACTATAATGATTGCGAGTTGCACATTTATGGATCAAAATAGTTGTTTTCTCGTCTCTTGTGCCAACTCAGACTCAGCAGCTAATGTGTGTCCAAAAAAATGTTACGTCAATTTTTTTGTTGAGTTAACGATCAAACTTAACAGCATGTATAAAACTTAGTAACGAAATATAGATTCAATGACTATTTAGTAGTTTTTCTTAATGAAAAACCAAAATGACAACAAATTACATATTGAAGATCAAAATAATTGTTTCCCATAATTTTATTAAGGGTCATGCTAACTAGTGCACAAGGAGTAAACTTTGCATTTGAACTTTTATTTTTTATACTTTAAAAATATTGATTGCACAAACTCTAAAATAACTTTACTATATTAAGTGTTCTTAACTAGTACATCGGATGCAGTATTTAATATTTTTCTTTTTATTAATAACTGCATATCCAAACATACTAGCTCGCGGTTGGAACCTGCAAGTGCAGACCTACACTAGACAGCAAAAAGTAAACCAACAGACAATAGTACTAATTAACTCTCTGGGAATGTGGCGCGGTTGTATTGTGATAAGAGAATTAAATACTCAATGAAATTAGGAAGGATAGGTTAGGCAATGGTCCCACTACGAAGTACAGTGGTTGCATTGTATTGTATCATTGAATTTGATTGAATGTTATATATTTATCTTATGCATAATCCGCGCTACTTTCTTCTTATGGTGTTTTCATACCATCTTCGTGTAGTACTTCATATACCAGCAAGAAAGCAATGAATTAAAGCGCTGCATTTGAAACTTTAATGAAATTTGGTTTCCTATTAATTTTTGCACTCTGTTTAGTGTTTAGTCAAGCATCACATTATACGACTCTTCGTTTTAGGAAATTATGGTTGCCAACAAGAAGGCAACAAAAATGTGATTTGTTGAAGTGAACTACAGATACTTTTTAGAGCGTGCGTACTGCTTAAATATTTAAAATGAGACTCTAATAAAAAACACAAAATTTAAAAAGAATTATTATCTGTTTAAATTATACTCATAAAAAGTAATAATAATAATAATTATTATTATATATAAAACATTAAAAAAATAATTATTCTCCTTTTTAATGGTTTTTTTTTAAAAAAAACCTTAAAAGGAGACATATGATTACCAAAAATAAAGGAGACATATAAATTCAAGATTAAATTTGATGCATAGATTGAAATGATATTTTTGACGATAGATTGAAATGACTTAATGATTGAGTTTCTGAATGAGTATTATAGAGGTATTTAAATCCAAATCAATCTAAATAAAAATCGAAAACCAATTAAAAAAAGTAGAAAATCGCAAAAAAACATAGTATTTTTGGATGTGTTTGAATGTCATTTTGTGAAAACTGCTGGATCAGATCAAATTTTGGATTGATTTTTCAAAACTGATCCGAACCGAATCAAAACGCATACATATTTTATAATACTTATTTAAATTTTATTAGTATGATAGATTGCATTAACATATTAATTGTAGGTTTTTTAATTTTCTCAATAATACTTATTAATTAAATTTAATCTATTTCTTTTTACTATTTAATAAGTTTCAAATATAATTGATAATTATCATTCTAAAATATTAATTTTTATATATTATATGTTATATTTTACATCAAATATATTATTTTACCATATCTTTATTATATTAATATTTAATTAAAAAATTCAATTTGTAATTTGGATATCTAAAAACAGATCAAAATCAAACCGCACAAAATTGAATCGGATTGAGATTAATATTATTTTACCATATCTTTATTATATTAATATTTAATTAAAAAAATTCAATTTGTAATTTGGATATCTAAAAACAGATCAAAATCAAACCGCACAAAATTGAATCGGATTGAGATTTTTGTAATTAATCATTCAAAACCGCAATATGAAGATTCCCTCGAGAGGGTAAATGAAGGAATCTTTATATTGCGAGGTTTTTTTAAAAAAAAAATTAGGCAGGGGGTAAATTAAAACTCGCCTATTTTGCAGGGGTAAATGACTATTTACCCTATTTATAAAGATTCGTCTCCACATGGATCGTGCCAAAGTAACTAGTGTTATTTAAGAATTCAGATAATTTGCATTCGCCTTTGGTTTTGAAAAGAGTTTTGATTCATAAAAGGAAATAAAAGATTAAAATAGATCATATGAGAAGTATAGGTTAAGTGCTTTCGAATTTCTCTCCTACTCCTGCTTGGTAATATGACATTATATTTTATCTGCAATTATAATTCTATTATCATGGCGGATTAACAAATTAGTGAAGTGTGCTCTCGCATACTAAGATCACTCTATCGCAATTGAATAAAACTAAGACCAACTAAACAAGGATAACTCATGTTGTCACGTTTTGATACATACATATGATCTCACGTTATTCCTAATTTACTTGAATAGTTTTAGACATGCAGAAATTAATTATATGAATGTTAATCCTATTAAGCCTTTAACTAGAGTTTTGATATTATCTCTCCCATTCTTGCTAAACCAATTACCCCATGTTCGAGTATTAAGGGTCATTTAAGATCATCCCTAATTCTTGTGATGCAATTTTTAAGGACGTCTACTTACAAATTGTATTAAAGCAGGATAGTAAAATTGGAGATAAAAAAGTATTTGCAATTAATACAAGCTTTCTCAAACAAATTACACGCCTCAAGCATTTATAGAGGAGTTCGTCTACTTGACCTAACCTTAAATATTTAGCTACTAAGAGCATAATTAAAACAAAAGAGTAATACTATGCTTACAAAATAACCTCGATGCAATGTGGAGGAAATGGCATCTCCCTATGGTGGGGAGAGTTCCTCCTCTTGAGAGCTTCTCCCTTGTTGCTCCTTATAGGCTTGTATTTCTTTATATTTTTGAATGAATAATTGTGGTGGACGAGAGCTATAGCAAATTCTTGGACTTGGGCTTTTGTCATCGTGGCACGATTTAAATGCATTGTGGCACGATTCTCACAGGGGTCCATCGTGGGACGATGTGCCTCATCGTGACACGATGTGATGTTGATCTTGCCTCAAAATTATGCAAATTTGCTTCTGTTCCTGATAGAACACTAGGGGGTGTATATTTGCTAA
Source organism: Trifolium repens (assembly GCA_030408175.1). NCBI lineage: Eukaryota > Viridiplantae > Streptophyta > Magnoliopsida > Fabales > Fabaceae > Trifolium > Trifolium repens. The sequence continues at coordinate 25,725,311 of CP125841.1, read as the reverse complement.
GTGCTTTTATTATGCAATGGTGTGTAGTTGTGATATTGCTTAAGTTTTTAATTGCATTGGGGATTGTATTTATAGAGCTAGGGAAGCAGTTGCTCTAGGGCCCATGATCCCATGATCTCTCCTCAGGCAGTGGGGTGTGTGACGGTTACCTTCTGGCTCCATGATCCCTCGTGGGGGTATGCTTGGCGCCACTTCCTGTAACCGCCATTTGTCCACGTTTTTCATGCGGGGTATACAGTTCTAGGGGGAGATCGTGGTCCACGTGGGGGGCACGTGCTGGTGGCGATATGGGCCTGATGTAGGCGGATCAGATTGTGGTAAACTGAGCCTCTTGTCAATTGAGCCTAAATTATTTTATCCGGTACACAGCCCCCCAAGCACAAGGCTCTAAGGAGGCGTAGTGCTGATAAGCTTGTATTTGTTGAGCTAATTCTATTTTTCAGGCATGTTTGCGCGTAACTTTTGGGGATGGCGCAACGAACTTGAGACTTATACGTCCGATATTATCTCCTTCCTCGTAGAGCTAGGCGTTGCCGTTCCTACCCTTTATAAAGGCAGGTGATCGTAACTTCATTTTTCATTCCCATTCTCATGGCTCCTGCCGTAGCTTCACTAATTAATGCGTTAAGATCTTTGCTTTTGCAGGATCCAGAAGATTTAATGGATGATTATGAAGACTTTGCCTCCATGGTGACGAACCTTCGTGATTACTCCTGGCGGCTTACTCCGCCTCAGCACGAGTTCCTTGATTGCTTGCTGTCGTTGCGAGACCGGATGATCAAAGATTTTCCCTTCATTTCTGCGGTCGAGGAAGCGCGGTGTCACAGTCAGAGGACGAACGCGGCGATCTTCGACGAAATGTGGCTGGTGAAGGAAGGAATGCGCATGTACGAGGGTACCTTGGCGGCTTCCTTTGATGAGGAAGATTCTATTAAGCATCAGCTCGCCAAGATGCAGATGGAGATCGAGCAACTGGAGGGAAAGAAACATAAGCTGGAGGAGGATATCAGGGACGATATCGCCAAGTTGCTGGCGAAACGTCGCACATTATTGGAGCTTCAAGACCGCCAGCGAACTCATGCCGTTGACGCCTCTAATGTTCATGGCGATTTGGAGGTTGCCCGAGAATGTCGCAGGAAGATTGAGGAACTTTGGGACAGTGCTAGAGAGGCTGCTAATCAAGCTTAGCCTACATACTTTTCTTTTCTGTGTGCTGCTTAATTTCGTTGCCTAGGGCGTTTTCATTCTTTTTCATGTATGTCTGAATGTTTGTAATAATAAATGATGTTTGATGATGAATAAAAGTTGATTTGTGAGCTCGTTCCCTATATTTTCCTTTTTACCTTGTTCTGCGACACGTGTCAATAGCGTGTCTGACTTCACGCCATTACCCAATGGGTATTAGAACGGTTCAGTTCCTTTTGTTTTTTGGGTAAACGAACGGTTTTTCATGCCTTTATATACGCTATACTTCGCATTCTTTCACTTCATTCCCTCAATTGCATCATTGTCTTCTTCTTCCGAGTAAACTCTTTCTTGCCGATCGCCCTTCACTCAAGTGCTTATTCGTATTTCTGAGGTATAAGTTCCTTCTTTCCTATACCTTTTTCTTTTATTTTTTCTTCTATTCGCTATGGTTATCATCCGTGATCTAAATGAGGACCGGGGTTTTACTTCCATTCCTCCTTTGGGATCCGCCACCGAGCGCCAAATATATTTTCATAGTATTAGGTGGGATGGGTCATTTGACGAAGATAAGTATCTCACGGAGATGCTTAATCTCCCAGTTATCGAGAGCGATAGCGATTCCTCGAGTAGTAGTAGTAGTGATAGCGATTGTGTAATAATCCCGCGTTCGTCTTTCACAGGGAAGGAATTGGTGTCTTTTGACCCTTATACTGCTACGATGTTCACCGAGTTCAAGTTTCATTCTCCTGATAGTGTTCAAACCCTTAGGGGGGCCATCAAGTTCTCCGGTTCCGGGAAGGAGTGCGACGTCATTGTAGAGCCTGTAGATGCTGGCGATCGCATAACTATAGTTAACTCTGCCCCTCCTCATTATTTTCTGATGTACGGGGTTGTCGTACAAACCTTCAACCTTTGGTTTCCTTTTACTTCTTTTGAGGTTTCCTTGCTTCACACTTTGAACATCACCCCCATTCAGCTTCATCCCAACAGTTGGGGTTTTGCTAAAGCCTACGAGATCATCTGTTTGGCCTTGGCCTTAACGCCTAGCCTAGGTGTTTTCTTTTCTTTTTATCATGTCAAGAGTTTTAATGTTGATCGCCTGGTTTCGCTGTGTGCGTTGCCTAATAGGGCTCTCTTCGCCTTGTATGCCAACAATTTCAAAAATTACCAGGATTCCTTTTATAGGATACGTGGGGGTCCTAACTGTCAAGACGTGATGTATAATAGTGATGGGACTCCTCTTTTTCCCTTTTATTGGTCCTCAAACCCTAGGCTGGTCAAGGGTCCTGATACCGCCCTTCTGTCTCCTTTTGAGATGGAAACTGTCGCCTTTCTTAACTCCTTTGGAATCCTCAGTACCAAAGAGCTTGTAAGGCTTGAGACTAGCCCCAGCGGGGTTGATGAATATTTGAGTAAGTACTCTCCTTTTGTTTTAACTTGTTTGTTCCACCAATGTTTGGATTTCTTTGCTAACTTTATACTTGTTTTTTGTTTTTATAGGGAGAATGAAGACGATTTCCGATGCCGAGTTTGCTTCCTACTTGCTTAGGGCGAAGCAAAAACTGGACACACCGGATGCTATAGTGGATCCGGCGTCGCAAGTCATCGTGGCGGGCGATGCGGGAGGAAAAGGTACGAAGAGGGGAAGAAGAGCGGAGGCGGTGCCAACCTCGAACAAAGCTGCTAAGCTGGGGGAGGATGTGACTGAAGGCGAGGATGGTGGGATCCAAAATTTGATACCTCCTCCTTTGGTGAAGGGTGGACGGACGACTTGTAACGACCCAATATTTTAACATGTTCTATTTATTTATTTATGTTATTTAATCAATCTAGCATGATAATGTTAGCACAATCATTTATTTATGGAACGATTTATTCTTATTTTAACCATTTGATTATCTACCTTTTTAAGTTAATTATTTTATGAGTTACTATTTTCTTAATTTAATTAATCAGGTAGATGGAAAAAATTATATTAATTGGAGGTTTATTGTAAGACCCTCAATCTTGAATTAATTAGAAACCATGATTTTAGTTATTCTAATTATTGATTTAATTCAATTATTTTAATTGATTAGTTTAGTAGACTAAATGACTAAGACAAAGTAAAAAAAAAAAATAATATTATAGAGTTTAATTTTGTGAGGTCCATGAGAATGTCATGTTACATGAGACAAAATTCAATGGCTATATATATTAACTAACTACTTGGAGAACAATCTAATGAAGTGGTATTTACCTTGCACTGTTCGTTTCATATTCTTTTTTAAGATGTAGATCATTGCTATTTCCTTATAATAATTAGTGATCAATTACTTAGTGCCCACAAAACCAAAACGTATACATTAGATATTATGCATTAGAACTCCTTTAAGTTAATGGAAAGCCATAACGTGTGCATTGCCTGATCAAAGAAATTCGACTGCCTATGCAACTACCAACCCTCAACATTATAAACCATTTCCTCCCCATATCAGGAAAAAACATCTCAATTTTACAAACATACTATTTTGCTGAAAGCATTCCATCACCAGCACTCTTTTGTTTGTACCAACATCAATTCTTAGTCCAATCCTTAGTCTCAAAGAAACAATAAGCACTCAATCGTTCGGTTGACGGTACACTACAAAAAAAAGCCATTTTGCGGGGGTTTTTAAGCCATTTAGCGGGGGTTTACAACCTCCACGAATTGTTTTGCGGGAGTTTTGAAAACTGCCGCTTAATGGTTTCCCATAGATTATCTGCGGCGGTTTTTTGGTACCGCTGGTATCAGGCACAAAACCCCCGTTAAATTGCGGCAGTTTTATTAAGGAGGTTCAAAACCCCCGCAAAATTGAAAAAATAAGTAAAAAAAAATTAAAATCAAAATACTGAAACTTTCATTAAAATATAGTAATATAAGACAATTTATAAAAGCTAAAATTAAATCTCATTAAATAAATGCAAAAAAACTCTCAAGATAGGGTAAGCTAATCAAACCCACAATAAACTTAATCTTTAATCAATACAAGGGAAACATAAACCATCAAAACGCAGATTAAATAACCAAGCAATCCTTGTTAAAGTTATACCTAAGACCAAACAAATAATCTTCAGTCATTGTACAATTAATCATCAACTCTAACAATGTATCCATAAGTTTTTCAAATTTCAAATGTGGAATTTCACATTGTACAATTAATCATCAACTCTAGCAGATAATATTATGCACTCAGCACTCTAGGTTCTATGTAGGTATGTTACTTGAGTATTGATTTGTTGCAAAGTCTATTAGTAAACTATAAAAATCATTAATCTTTTGACAACACGTCATACGGAATGCAACAAAGTCGCTTAAATTTACTTGCATTCTAAAGGAGAAACAAAAAATAAGTGAAACAAACCTCTCAACAAAATACGAAGCAATATTTCCAACAACACCATACGCAGGGGCCAAATTTCCGAGTTTTGACTCCAAATCAGTGGCAGTTGCCTGCAACAACCATTATAATTCATATACTATTCATCAAACAGGAATGTACGAATATTAGCTAGTAAATGAAAAAACCGATTCAATACGAATTAAGGTTAAATCAGTAGCATTTAAAACCTCAAGTGCAACTTTAGACCAAGCCTTTTCCTTGATGTCCATTAAATTCATGCCTGCACCATCAGAATGATCAATAGCAGCATAAGCACCGATAAAAAGTGACGCCATAAAGGAATTAACAAGCGAGATTCTCTCGGTATTATTATAAATTTCCGGCTGATGATCAGATATTTTCTTAATCTGAGGACCCGTAAATCTTTCATAAGCACGCGATCCGGTCACTTTAGCCAACTCCAAAGCACCACCAAAAGCATTCTCTATTGCCCTACACTCAGCAGTTGTACTACAATCCATCCAAATTGGAGATTCCTTAATGGAAAAAGCATTCTCAAGCTGTTCCAACAATGGTTTTTTATGATCCAATGATGATAATATTTTAGAACTACCAACAATAAACACTACCATGTTGTTGTAACAGTATGCAAAGCTACTGTTTGTAACATCATTTCCAAATGCCCTTTTCCTAGACTCATTTTGTTTTGAATTGTAAAGTAATGCCTCATTCCATGTCTTCCCTTTTAAGCCTAGCCACCTGAATGCTGGTTTTCTTGTATCTGTGGTATGGGTCTGCATAAATTTCGAGTGACAATAATCCATAAACAGATCAATGCAAAGAGGAGGGAAATTTAAACAAATATAAAATGGAAAAATGTGAAGAATATATTGCCTTCTCGATAAGGTTCATGGAGGTTAGCACATTTGCAATATCATAAAGGCGCCTAACCTTTGCTGAAAGACTAATCAAATGGGAGAGTAAGTGAAAAGGTTCAATGCTATCACTTACTTCTCATTGTTGATGAATTATATGCATCTCCAAGCAACAACCTTGCAGCATCATCAAGGCATATCATTTCCAGCTATAGAGTAGAGTGGTTGTTGTTAATAAAGATAAAGATTTTTAACATATCAGATATTTGCATGGATAATAAAGACAGAAATCAACTTGGAATGGAAAAGAAACGTAGCAATTCTCGCATTAGAGCAGGCAGAGAGCTTGACAAAATTCTGAGTAAGCAGCGCCAGAGATTTTCTCTTCTATCTGCAAAACATTTGAGTAGAAGAGTGAAACCCAAATTACGAATGCTTGGAATTTTTAAAAAAGTATCATAATCACATAAACTTATAAGTGTTAGTTCTCTTTTTCAAACTAAATTACTATTCTTTAGTGCTAATTAGAGTCATAGCCCTAACTGTATCATGATTTTAAAATTTTTTGTCAAGTATAAATGCCACTTCCTAACCCAAAGAAAATAAAACATCCCAAAAACTTTAACATAAGATGGAAGTACTACAAAGCATAACACACACATGATCAAATGATTTACATTATACAATAGAACAAAAAACATAACAATATGTAAGTACTACAGTTTATGCCTATCATTGAACAATGGAAGATCTTCAATTCAATGACATACAAGAGAAATTAGGTGATAGAAGCTTACACTCTGGTGCCAAAGAGTTGAACAAAATATTTCTTCGGATTAGGGGCTTTCTCCCAAACCGTGTGACTACTTATCTGAGCTCTTTAATTTCAAACCAGTTAAGTAAGTTTTCAAACCAGTGAAGTAAGCTTACGTCTCTTGGTTACTTGTCAAACTAGTGAAGTAAGTTGTAGTGAGCTTCTACCAAGAACTTTTCAACTTCTTCCTTTTGTTTCTTTGCAAGAAGTTCCTAAAAAATTTCAAACAAGAAATAAAAGAGCTTAGAAATAAACAATGGTTAAGCTAGTTAACTATAACTTCATTCATAATGCAGAACATAAGTGCCTAGCTACATAATGCAGAACATAACTATAACTTCATTCATAATGCAGAACATAAGTGCCTAGCTGCTGCATATATATTTATGAGTTGAATGTGTACATTGAACATAAAGTTCAATATCAACTAGGCTCATTACAGTGATACTTTAATAGAATATTGAAGATTCACTACAGGTTCCATACTACCATTTAAAGAATCAAATACGATTCATTCATCAGGGTCAGTAGAAAATTGGTTACCAATAGTAGACTCATTTAAGCAAGATCAGTAAAAGGAAGCTATAAACATATGAATGCAGTGTTACTTTAATAGAAATTGTATGAAATAAAATGTGCAACCACTATACATAGTAAATCAAATATGAACCACAATAAATCACTCTACCTCAAATAGGAAAAACTGCAAATGAACACTTCAGGTTCTCTTTATTGTGCAACCACTAACCATGTGATTGTAATCCATTTTCTATATCCTTGTTCTCTACCTCAGCCAATGAACTTTGTAATCAAATAAAACTGCAACTTCCTTCAATTAGCAATTGTAAGTGATTTGAGACAAGTTAGAGAAAAGTAAATCTTAAAGCTAATAAAGTTGCATAACCAAACGAACAGGACAACTACAAAATATCGGATAGATCATTCACCTTGCACATAATACACAGACAATTTTATCTGCCACTGCATCCACAAATAAAGAGCCAAAACACAACATTAGTGTAGTGACATATCAACAGAAACTAATTATTATTTAACTCTTAGATGAATTGATTACCTTTAACTCTTAGCTGTTATATTAGCATTTGTTTTGAAACATAAATATATACTTGACCAAATTTAACAAGTAGTATCTATTTTTCTTACGATATATAAAGCAAATAGAAATGATTCATGAACAATATTAATAGTATTTTTTTTACTTTTTCTTTTACTAAACTCATTTATAATTAGAAACTTTTTAACAATAGAAGTCCTAGACATACTAGTAAGCAACATTCACTAATGTGTTATCTATCAGTGCTATTATTTTGTATGTGTCCTGAACTGAACTTCAACTCACTACCAAAACTGAACTATCTAAAAAGTAAAAAAAAAAATCAGTGCAAAACTCTATCATCTTCTTCTTCACTGTTATTACTAATTCACACTGTTATCTATCAATACTATTATTTTGTACGTGTTTCATCAATAAACCTCCATCATCATCTTTTGTATGTGTTATTACTAGCTAAATCAACAACAACTTAGAGTAACAACAAATTCTAAAATTAAAATTCAACAACACACAACAGAAACCCTAAGCTGGAAACCTAAAATTTGATGATTCGAATCAACCTCCATTAAAATAAACAAAGTACAAACTATAGAAAAAGGAATAAATAAACATAATCTGGATCTGTATAGTTACTTACTTTTGCTATTTCTACATAATCTGGATCTATTAAAACTATGATCGAAGAATGAACTTCGAAAATTGATTGAGAAGTTGAAATTGAAATTAAATCAAAATCAGAAATCAAACCTCAGAAAATAAGATTAGCAAAATCGAACCTGGAAATCGAACAGAGAAGTTGAATAGATACGTGTTGTTCTCAGAAAGCTGTTGTGAGTTGAAATCGAACTCGGAAAGTTCCGCCGGAGGTGAAGACGACGGAGGGAGACGACGGAAAGTTTCGCTGTGACTTCTCTTTCTCATTCTACTTTTTGGTGTTTTTTAAAAGAAATTAAAATGAACATCAAAATTGGGAGAAGAAAAATAAAATGGAAATAAAAGTGGGAAAAGAAAAATAAAAGGCGCCAGTTTTTTGGAGTGGAACTTATGACATCAATTTACGGGGGTTTTGTAAAACCCCCGCTAAATAACCTCCGCTAAATGGTGAATTTTTTGTAGTGGTAGGATATCGAGTGTCAATAGCATTGAAAAGAAATTCTTCAGGTAAGGGCTTTTTCCCCAAATATTCATATTACATAGGGATTTTGTTGTGAGATAGTAGTAGGATCTTTGTCTATTGGAGGAAAATTAATTAACGGAAACTGATAAAAAGGATTTAACTTATATTGTTAGACATGTTTCTGTTTCGGACCAATTGTGTACATGTTGCTATAGTTGTTAATTGCCATTATTTGCCTTGTGAAATAGTTTCATATGTTGGTACTACGTACATGCTTACTAGCTATAATTTGATTATTTACTATATTGTTATATTCTTGGTTATGTTTCCCTCATTTGTATTATATTTGTTAATTTATTTCATCACTTGATAAATTGAAGAATTTTGAATTGAGAAATTGGATTGGAGAATTATGAACTTTGAGAATTTTGATTTGAGATTTGTTCTTGTCGCGTTGATTTTTGATGTGGAAGTTAGAGGTGTTTGAGTAGACTTCCATTTTGTTGTCGCATTGATTTTTATTTGATATTTTGTTTTGTTGAGATAATATGACCATGCATTCATTCATGTGTCAAGTCCCCGCCGTTGATATGGAATTCCGAAATGTGATGAGTAGGGTTCCATGGAAGACCGAATTATTTGAGTAGGCTTCCAATTTGTTGTCGTGTAGAGGAGTGTTTTCAGGAATATAATTCTGACCTCCGACTTTGTTGTCGTGTAGAGGAGTGTTTTCAGGAACATAATTCTGACCTCCGACCTTGGTACCACATGCATTTAGAGAGTCTTGGATTGCAACTCATACATTATAATTGTGTTGTTAAAATATGAATACATTTGTTATCCTTAAGTTGCGGTCTTGGTGCGTTGCTTTGATGTGCTTAATTGTCTATGTCATGATGTGTTTCTTGATAAGATTGATTACGAGTTCACCACTTACTTCCTTTTTATGAAAATAAATAATTATATATTTTTTTTTTAAATATTTTGATCGGTGAAGTGTTTTGTTATTATTTTATGGCATTATTCTTATGGTGAGTATGATTCAATTTGGATAAGGAAATTGACCCTTACAATTAACATTTTAGGTACTCAAGGAGATAGCCATGATTGATGATTTTGCTTGATGTGTGCGCGGGGATACACAATTGTGGGTTTTTATTATTTGAAATCTAGAGAATACATCATTTTTCCTTTTTAATGTAAAATTATGAATTGTAATTTTAATTGGTTATTATTCTTTGAAAACAAGAAAAAGTAGTCACACATTTTAAAGAAATAAAGTCTTTTTTATTAGTTATTTAATTGTTAAAAATCCGGGCTGTTACAATTGGTATCAGAGCAATAATCCTCGGACAAATTTTTTTTTTTGGTGGGAGCGATTTGGTATGACGTATGATTTGATTGATGTGTGATTTTTGTCGTTGATTTTATGATCATTGGTGTTTCTTAGTGTGGTTCTTTCATGATGATTGTATGATTTCTTTTAGTAATAGAAATGACTTTGTGATTTTTAGGAACTATGCCTTCATTTTTGAATTTTCTTACTTTTGGGGAAATACTTGTTGAGAAATTTTGTCCACTCGTTTTGAAGAAAAATTATTTTATGATGATAGGAATGTATATGTGGTAATATAGTTTCTAGAAAAATATTTTTGGCATATTTTGGATTATAAATATCTTTGTTGAAAATTTTGTGTCAACAAAATTTTGATTTTAAGGAACTATTTATCCATGACTTATGTACGGCTGTTTTTAATTTTAAACTTCTTTTTTTTTCTTCCACAATGATATTTGGTGTCTAGGTTTTAGTAGGAAATGAACAATTTTTATAGGTTATTTGGAGGGATGAAACTTTGTTATATTTTCGTGCTAAATCCAATATTATGAATAAGCGCGATGAGAAAATATTTGATAAAGTCTGATAAAGAGAATTGTGATTAGAAGCATGATAGTAGTGTAACATTTTTTATATATAAATCTTGTCCTTGTTGTAAGACCCAAGATTTCACTGTACAATTTTCTATGGAACTCTAGTGTCGGCTACGAGTTTTAGGGTTTTGGTGAGGCGGTTGTGCGAATATCGTCACATTAATGAGATTTTTGCTGAAACGGAGCCTGTTTTGTGCTCGTGCGCTGGAAAGGCACAGACTTTCGGGTCGTGATCCTCTTTTAAGTATGAGGAGATTTCTGTGGTCTTAGAATAACGAGTTTTGGATTATTCTTGTTTTTGGAAAAACGAGTAGGATTTTACCCGTCGTTGTAAAATTTTATTGCGTCTGAATTCAGTGAGTTTTCGGATGGAGGTTTTATATATCTGCGTGAGTGAAGTTATGTTCTGAGATTAATTTTCTAAGGTGTGGAAGAAAATTACAGTCGCGGAAAAAGATTCGGCGATAAGTTTTGGAATGGAAAAACGATAGACGTTCTTTCCGTAGGTTTTACGTTTTTGTGATTTACGTTCGTCGCGATGCGCGAGAACTGAGCGTGCGTTTCGTTGTAAGAGGTTGTGGGAATTATCTTGTGAGGATAGACTTGCTTTTGATCCAAGGGCTAGGGATTAGTCTAGAAAACTTTATCCTATTTGATCCAATGGTGGTTGGCAAGCAAGACAAGTGGTAATAGTAAGGAGGTTTATGTTTTGTTGACTTAGGAAGGAAAAATTGATCACAAGACTCTCATTCTCTCTTCTCTTAACCGTGGCCTTCCTTCTTCTTCCCTTCCTTGAGCAAATTTCATTTCTTCACCATTTCCTTGGATTTCAAGCTTGGAAGCTCTAAGGGAAATTGTAGAGAAGCTTTTTCTAAGGTAACTTGATCCATTCCTTTCTCTTTACTAGCCAAGCTCATGTAGTTTAGTGGAATTTTATGATTTTGTTCTTGAGAGAAATTTCATAAAATTTGGTGTTGGTTGGTTTTTGTTCCATGAAAGTTGTTCATGAGGGTTTAGTAAGCATGTGTAGGCTTTGTTATTTCAATTTTCCATGAGTTTGTGAGAATCTCATGAGAAAAGTTAGGGTTTTGAGTTGGTTATGTATTGATCAATTACATGAGGTTATGTTGTAAGGTTTTGAAAAGAAAAGTTGTCTTTGAACCTTTGGGCAAAAGGGAAATGCGTTGTATGGTTTTGTTTTAGAAAATCCGATGAAAAATATTTTGTGGTTTATGAAAATATTCCTAAGTGTTTTGAGTAGTGTTTTTGGGGTCAAAGTGGTTTAAAACTCTTGTGACATGTGGTGTCGCTTTTTACTTTGAAAACATGTTTGAAAATGATTACCGGACGGTTGAGGCCCGTAATAAAACTTGTGCTTGGATTTGGTTTTGATTTTGGAAATGAAAATCAAATAACTTGCACTCGAAGCAACCAACATGCTTTCGGAAATGTGTTGCTTGCTTATGAAAATGGTTTGCTTTTATGCCTTGAAAAGATGTTGGGAACTAATAGAATCAAACTAGGCTTGGGGTGGGAAAAGATGGTGTGAGTTGCTGTCTTGTGCTGTCATGACAGGTGCAACTCGCTGAGCGAGTGGTTACTCGCCAGGGCGAGTGTCACAGGTCCTGACAACACGCCAGGGCGAGCTCCAGAGCGAGTAAGACCAGTACTCTCTGCCTTCACTCGCCACCAACTCGCCAGGGCGAGCTCTGGGAGTTGAAATTTTGGAATATGATTTCTAAACTTGGTTTTTAGCTTTCTAATCCCTTTTTATTAATTTATGGAAGTGGTTGGGATTGGAAACGAGTTTTTCGGGTACTCGGAAGGTACGTAACTTATAACGCAAGAAAATAGCCATTTTGCATTTCAAATTATTTAAGACTTTTGGCTATTGTTTTGGGTCCTAAAAATAGTACAAATAACTCATGGTGGTTGATCAATATGGTGGAATTTGGTAAGGTATCCGAAAGAGGGATTTTTCCTTAGGAACCTTTAGGTTTTTGGGGGATTGGTGTAGTTTCAATACGATTGGTTAGAGAACAATGTATTGATTGTTGCGCTGCTTGTTTTAGGAAGCGCGTTGTGTTGTTTTGAGCGTGTGTTGTTGACGGAAGCTTGCCGAGGTAAGGGCATCACTTTATTTCTGTCTTTTCACTGAGTTATAACATGTTTGTTGGTTATTTTCGGTGATGCGTGTTTGTGTGTTTGGCATGTATGTGTTATGTATTCTCGTGATGAGAAAGTGTTTACAATACGTGCGTTGTTTTACATATGATTGGAGATGTATGTATGAACATGTGGGTGAATACATATGATTGGAAATGTATGTATGTTTGTTGTGGTTTGTTACATATGATTGGATATGTATGTATGTTGTTGGGATGGTTTACATATGCTAGGGAGGTATGTATTTGTTGCATTAGTATACATGGGGAATCGTATGCTCATGCATTGTTAGTGCGTAGTGGCGGGAGTGGACTACGAGGTGTGGTTGCGGGAGTGGACCCACCTGATTCTTATAGGGTTGTGTTGAGTTCAATACATGGTTGCGGGAGTGGACCATGGGGTGTGATTGCGGGAGTGGATCCACCTTAATCCTTGTGATTTTGTTGAGTCGATACATGGTTGCGGGAGTGGACCATGGGGTGTGATTGCGGGAGTGGATCCACCTTAACCTTTGTGACTTTGTTGAGTTTGATACATGGTTGCGGGAGTGGACCATGGGGTGTGATTGCGGGAGTGGATCCACCCCAACCTTGTGATTTCATTGGTGTTTTAGTAGGGGTTGGACCTACAGTTCTGAAGCTCATGCATTGTGGTAGCTAGGGTTAGTACCACGCATTGTAGAGGTTGCATTATAGGCTATGTGTGCATTGCTTATATGAACCCGTTGGTGGGATTTGCTTTGGTGGTTAAAAGCTTTCTCTTGTGTTCGTGGAATTATTGTTATGTGTACAATCTTTCGCACCGGTTATATATATACATACTATATATTTTGTGGTGACCCTTTCTTTCATTTGCGGGCTCATCCCACCCAGGTGATGGGTTAGGTCGTGGTGACGACGGTGGCTGTTCCAGGCCCCAGTGAGTGGCTGGAGTTTTAGCGTAGTTAGACTATGCGCCGGTGTGTTTTGTGCACCGTGCTTTTTGGTTAGGCATAGGATTCTAACTTGCTTTGTTGTAAGTGTTTTAATACTTAGACTTGGATTGTAATTATTCAGGAATACACTTTGCTTGTCGAAGCACCTATGGTAATGAGTCTTTTGTATATTTGAATGCCGGCTCATTGGAAAATATTCTATGCGCACTCTGAGTGTTAGTTGAAAAAGAAAAAAAAAATTTATAGTGTCTTTTTGGCCTTTGAAAAACGGGCTGTTACAATTGGTATCAGAGCACGGCTTTAAATCTTCAAAGGGAAAGTGTATACTTGAGTCGTTAGTTCAGAGTCGGTTAGAACGTAACTAGTGTGGAGTTAGTTCTAGTGGTTGTTCGGGGTCGGGTTATGAGTTAGTAGCCGTGGAATGAGATTTTCTGTTGAGACTCAGAAATGTTTGGATGTATGCTGTTTGATTGGGTTTTGGTTGTTAGTTGTATTGGTTAGAATTGACTAGTTTGGCTAAACTTAGTGGTGCACAGAGAGTGCTGTGTTTCTTTTTGGAGGGTAGCCAGTAACTGCTTCGCGTGAACCTAGTGGTTTAGGCTACGTCGCGGAGGCGAAAGAGTGGATTTTGGAAAACTTTTGTGTGAACCTTTGGACTTTAGAGGAACTAGAGGTTGAGAACCTCTGTTGTGAGGTTAATTTTGAGGGGTGAACTCGTTGAGAGTTGCGGTTGGTGCACGGTTGCGCCAGTGTGTTGGTGAGAGTATCTGTGTGGCTTCACCCGGTGTTAGCTATGGTGCGGCTACACCTAATCCTGAGGGATTTTGTTGTGTTGGTGATGGTAATAATTAGTTGAGTTGTTACTCTTACCTTTAGTTTCGAGGACGAAACTTCTTTTTGGAGGGTAGTAATGTAAGACCCAAGATTTCACTGTACAATTTTCTATGGAACTCTAGTGTCGGCTACGAGTTTTAGGGTTTTGGTGAGGCGGTTGTGCGAATATCGTCACATTAATGAGATTTTTGCTGAAACGGAGCCTGTTTTGTGCTCGTGCGCTGGAAAGGCACAGACTTTCGGGTCGTGATCCTCTTTTAAGTATGAGGAGATTTCTGTGGTCTTAGAATAACGAGTTTTGGATTATTCTTGTTTTTGGAAAAACGAGTAGGATTTTACCCGTCGTTGTAAAATTTTATTGCGTCTGAATTCAGTGAGTTTTCGGATGGAGGTTTTATATATCTGCGTGAGTGAAGTTATGTTCTGAGATTAATTTTCTAAGGTGTGGAAGAAAATTACAGTCGCGGAAAAAGATTCGGCGATAAGTTTTGGAATGGAAAAACGATAGACGTTCTTTCCGTAGGTTTTACGTTTTTGTGATTTACGTTCGTCGCGATGCGCGAGAACTGAGCGTACGTTTCGTTGTAAGAGGTTGTGGGAATTATCTTGTGAGGATAGACTTGCTTTTGATCCAAGGGCTAGGGATTAGTCTAGAAAACTTTATCCTATTTGATCCAATGGTGGTTGGCAAGCAAGACAAGTGGTAATAGTAAGGAGGTTTATGTTTTGTTGACTTAGGAAGGAAAAATTGATCACAAGACTCTCATTCTCTCTTCTCTTAACCGTGGCCTTCCTTCTTCTTCCCTTCCTTGAGCAAATTTCATTTCTTCACCATTTCCTTGGATTTCAAGCTTGGAAGCTCTAAGGGAAATTGTAGAGAAGCTTTTTCTAAGGTAACTTGATCCATTCCTTTCTCTTTACTAGCCAAGCTCATGTAGTTTAGTGGAATTTTATGATTTTGTTCTTGAGAGAAATTTCATAAAATTTGGTGTTGGTTGGTTTTTGTTCCATGAAAGTTGTTCATGAGGGTTTAGTAAGCATGTGTAGGCTTTGTTATTTCAATTTTCCATGAGTTTGTGAGAATCTCATGAGAAAAGTTAGGGTTTTGAGTTGGTTATGTATTGATCAATTACATGAGGTTATGTTGTAAGGTTTTGAAAAGAAAAGTTGTCTTTGAACCTTTGGGCAAAAGGGAAATGCGTTGTATGGTTTTGTTTTAGAAAATCCGATGAAAAATATTTTGTGGTTTATGAAAATATTCCTAAGTGTTTTGAGTAGTGTTTTTGGGGTCAAAGTGGTTTAAAACTCTTGTGACATGTGGTGTCGCTTTTTACTTTGAAAACATGTTTGAAAATGATTACCGGACGGTTGAGGCCCGTAATAAAACTTGTGCTTGGATTTGGTTTTGATTTTGGAAATGAAAATCAAATAACTTGCACTCGAAGCAACCAACATGCTTTCGGAAATGTGTTGCTTGCTTATGAAAATGGTTTGCTTTTATGCCTTGAAAAGATGTTGGGAACTAATAGAATCAAACTAGGCTTGGGGTGGGAAAAGATGGTGTGAGTTGCTGTCTTGTGCTGTCATGACAGGTGCAACTCGCTGAGCGAGTGGTTACTCGCCAGGGCGAGTGTCACAGGTCCTGACAACACGCCAGGGCGAGCTCCAGAGCGAGTAAGACCAGTACTCTCTGCCTTCACTCGCCACCAACTCGCCAGGGCGAGCTCTGGGAGTTGAAATTTTGGAATATGATTTCTAAACTTGGTTTTTAGCTTTCTAATCCCTTTTTATTAATTTATGGAAGTGGTTGGGATTGGAAACGAGTTTTTCGGGTACTCGGAAGGTACGTAACTTATAACGCAAGAAAATAGCCATTTTGCATTTCAAATTATTTAAGACTTTTGGCTATTGTTTTGGGTCCTAAAAATAGTACAAATAACTCATGGTGGTTGATCAATATGGTGGAATTTGGTAAGGTATCCGAAAGAGGGATTTTTCCTTAGGAACCTTTAGGTTTTTGGGGGATTGGTGTAGTTTCAATACGATTGGTTAGAGAACAATGTATTGATTGTTGCGCTGCTTGTTTTAGGAAGCGCGTTGTGTTGTTTTGAGCGTGTGTTGTTGACGGAAGCTTGCCGAGGTAAGGGCATCACTTTATTTCTGTCTTTTCACTGAGTTATAACATGTTTGTTGGTTATTTTCGGTGATGCGTGTTTGTGTGTTTGGCATGTATGTGTTATGTATTCTCGTGATGAGAAAGTGTTTACAATACGTGCGTTGTTTTACATATGATTGGAGATGTATGTATGAACATGTGGGTGAATACATATGATTGGAAATGTATGTATGTTTGTTGTGGTTTGTTACATATGATTGGATATGTATGTATGTTGTTGGGATGGTTTACATATGCTAGGGAGGTATGTATTTGTTGCATTAGTATACATGGGGAATCGTATGCTCATGCATTGTTAGTGCGTAGTGGCGGGAGTGGACTACGAGGTGTGGTTGCGGGAGTGGACCCACCTGATTCTTATAGGGTTGTGTTGAGTTCAATACATGGTTGCGGGAGTGGACCATGGGGTGTGATTGCGGGAGTGGATCCACCTTAATCCTTGTGATTTTGTTGAGTCGATACATGGTTGCGGGAGTGGACCATGGGGTGTGATTGCGGGAGTGGATCCACCTTAACCTTTGTGACTTTGTTGAGTTTGATACATGGTTGCGGGAGTGGACCATGGGGTGTGATTGCGGGAGTGGATCCACCCCAACCTTGTGATTTCATTGGTGTTTTAGTAGGGGTTGGACCTACAGTTCTGAAGCTCATGCATTGTGGTAGCTAGGGTTAGTACCACGCATTGTAGAGGTTGCATTATAGGCTATGTGTGCATTGCTTATATGAACCCGTTGGTGGGATTTGCTTTGGTGGTTAAAAGCTTTCTCTTGTGTTCGTGGAATTATTGTTATGTGTACAATCTTTCGCACCGGTTATATATATACATACTATATATTTTGTGGTGACCCTTTCTTTCATTTGCGGGCTCATCCCACCCAGGTGATGGGTTAGGTCGTGGTGACGACGGTGGCTGTTCCAGGCCCCAGTGAGTGGCTGGAGTTTTAGCGTAGTTAGACTATGCGCCGGTGTGTTTTGTGCACCGTGCTTTTTGGTTAGGCATAGGATTCTAACTTGCTTTGTTGTAAGTGTTTTAATACTTAGACTTGGATTGTAATTATTCAGGAATACACTTTGCTTGTCGAAGCACCTATGGTAATGAGTCTTTTGTATATTTGAATGCCGGCTCATTGGAAAATATTCTATGCGCACTCTGAGTGTTAGTTGAAAAAGAAAAAAAAAAATTTATAGTGTCTTTTTGGCCTTTGAAAAACGGGCTGTTACACTTGTGATTTTATGAATTTGGAGTTATTTGTAGATCATGTAAATTAAGAAGTGTTTTCTTCAAAAATTTTTTTTTTGATAAAACAAAGAATTCCTTTTTGTGAGATTGTTAAGTGACAATTTTTTTTTACTTGAATAAAATGAACTTTATAAAAGGCCGTAATTATAATTTGTGAATTAGGGATAATTTTGATCCTAATATATGTACATATAAATGATTGTTGTAGGATTAGTATATTAATTTAATTTTTATAATTTGTTTTGCCGTTGATTGTAGCTAAAAATAAGTTCTGCATGATTTGTTGTCACTAGATCACATTTTTTTTTGGATGTTTTATTTTTCTACTATATGTCACTAAATCTAGTTCTGTTAGTAACATATTTTTTTTTTCGTCTGTCGCTAAAACCCATTTATATGTATGTCTTTTTCTGCAGCTGTCACTAAAACTGCTTACTAGTGCTATGCTGTTTTTGTTTTCATAGGTGCTGTATATTTTTTTTTTATTATATTCAATATGCATGTTGAATTTTTTTGTATTCTTATATTAATGTTGCTCTAAGTTAATTTTGTGAAAAAGTATAAATTAATGTTTACATAGTTATGATAATTGAAATAATCCTTTTCTTATTAAATCAATTCTTGTATGGTTTGATTTGGGAGGAAGTGAAAGAATTTTGTCATAGTGTAAATTAATTTGCATTAAGCTTCGTATAAAAGGAGTTAAAAACATGAAAATTTGCATGATATATTGTGGGTCTTGTGTATCCCTATATGTTACTTGTTATTGTATTGTTTGATTCTTTCTAGTTATTGACTTTGTGATTTAATTTTCTATATTAGATGTTACCTTTTGTATGATAGACAATTAAAAAAAAATGTTATTGTCTCTACCCTCTTAATTTTTTTTTTTATGTGCTTCAAGTTTAATTTTAATTTTTGAAAAGGATTTTCTATTCTTGTAATGATGTGTGAAATTAATATTTATGAGAATTGTTCAATTTAAATTATATGTTTATTTGATATCAGAGTGCGCGGCAAAAACATATGTGTTTTATGTTCTACTTAATTCTTAACTTTTTATTTTGGTGTTATCGATTTAAATGAGTACGTTATAAGAAAAGGAATTTCTATATTTCGACGCTAAACTTTTTAAAAGGGTTGAACGATTTTGCTCAACGGAATTTTATAATTTTGTCCTAGTTTTTTTTTTCATAGGCTAGTTTCGGGGACGAAACTTTTTTTTTGGTGGGGAGAATGTAACGACCCAATATTTTAACATGTTCTATTTATTTATTTATGTTATTTAATCAATCTAGCATGATAATGTTAGCACAATCATTTATTTATGGAACGATTTATTCTTATTTTAACCATTTGATTATCTACCTTTTTAAGTTAATTATTTTATGAGTTACTATTTTCTTAATTTAATTAATCAGGTAGATGGAAGAAATTATATTAATTGGAGGTTTATTGTAAGACCCTCAATCTTGAATTAATTAGAAACCATGATTTTAGTTATTCTAATTATTGATTTAATTCAATTATTTTAATTGATTAGTTTAGTAGACTAAATGACTAAGACAAAGTAAAAAAAAAAAAAAAAAATTATAGAGTTTAATTTTGTGAGGTCCATGAGAATGTCATGTTTTAATATTGGATTGGTACTATGCTTTAATGTAGTGGTACGTGACTTTTGCTTACTGAGAGAAGAAAAGGAATATATATATATGATAGACATGAGACAAAATTCAATGGCTATATATATTAACTAACTACTTGGAGAACAATCTAATGAAGTGGTATTTACCTTGCACTGTTCGTTTCATATTCTTTTTTAAGATGTAGATCATTGCTATTTCCTTATAATAATTAGTGATCAATTACTTAGTGCCCACAAAACCAAAACGTATACATTAGATATTATGCATTAGAACTCCTTTAAGTTAATGGAAAGCCATAACGTGTGCATTGCCTGATCAAAGAAATTCGACTGCCTATGCAACTACCAACCCTCAACATTATAAACCATTTCCTCCCCATATCAGGAAAAAACATCTCAATTTTACAAACATACTATTTTGCTGAAAGCATTCCATCACCAGCACTCTTTTGTTTGTACCAACATCAATTCTTAGTCCAATCCTTAGTCTCAAAGAAACAATAAGCACTCAATCGTTCGGTTGACGGTAGGATATCGAGTGTCGATAGCATTGAAAAGAAATTCTTCAGGTAAGGGCTTTTTCCCCAAATATTCATATTACATAGGGATTTTGTTGTGAGATAGTAGTAGGATCTTTGTCTATTGGAGGAAAATTAATTAAAGGAAACTGATAAAAAGGATTTAACTTATATTGTTAGACATGTTTCTGTTTCGGACCAATTGTGTACATGTTGCTATAGTTGTTAATTGCCATTATTTGCCTTGTGAAATAGTTTCATATGTTGGTACTACGTACATGCTTACTAGCTATAATTTGATTATTTACTATATTGTTATATTCTTGGTTATGTTTCCCTCATTTGTATTATATTTGTTAATTTATTTCATCACTTGATAAATTGAAGAATTTTGAATTGAGAAATTGGATTGGAGAATTATGAACTTTGAGAATTTTGATTTGAGATTTGTTCTTGTCGCGTTGATTTTTGATGTGGAAGTTAGAGGTGTTTGAGTAGACTTCCATTTTGTTGTCGCATTGATTTTTATTTGATATTTTGTTTTGTTGAGATAATATGACCATGCATTCATTCATGTGTCAAGTCCCCGCCGTTGATATGGAATTCCGAAATGTGATGAGTAGGGTTCCATGGAAGACCGAATTATTTGAGTAGGCTTCCAATTTGTTGTCGTGTAGAGGAGTGTTTTCAGGAATATAATTCTGACCTCCGACTTTGTTGTCGTGTAGAGGAGTGTTTTCAGGAACATAATTCTGACCTCCGACCTTGGTACCACATGCATTTAGAGAGTCTTGGATTGCAACTCATACATTATAATTGTGTTGTTAAAATATGAATACATTTGTTATCCTTAAGTTGCGGTCTTGGTGCGTTGCTTTGATGTGCTTAATTGTCTATGTCATGATGTGTTTCTTGATAAGATTGATTACGAGTTCACCACTTACTTCCTTTTTATGAAAATAAATAATTATATATATATTTTTTTAAATCTTTTGATCGGTGAAGTGTTTTGTTATTATTTTATGGCATTATTCTTATGGTGAGTATGATTCAATTTGGATAAGGAAATTGACCCTTACAATTAACATTTTAGGTACTCAAGGAGATAGCCATGATTGATGATTTTGCTTGATGTGTGCGCGGGGATACACAATTGTGGGTTTTTATTATTTGAAATCTAGAGAATACATCATTTTTCCTTTTTAATGTAAAATTATGAATTGGAATTTTAATTGGTTATTATTCTTTGAAAACAAGAAAAAGTAGTCACACATTTTAAAGAAATAAAGTCTTTTTTATTAGTTATTTAATTGTTAAAAATCCGGGCTGTTACAATTGGTATCAGAGCAATAATCCTCGGACAAATTTTTTTTTTGGTGGGAGCGATTTGGTATGACGTATGATTTGATTGATGTGTGATTTTTGTCGTTGATTTTATGATCATTGGTGTTTCTTAGTGTGGTTCTTTCATGATGATTGTATGATTTATTTTAGTAATAGAAATGACTTTGTGATTTTTAGGAACTATGCCTTCATTTTTGAATTTTCTTACTTTTGGGGAAATACTTGTTGAGAAATTTTGTCCACTCGTTTTGAAGAAAAATTATTTTATGATGATAGGAATGTATATGTGGTAATATAGTTTGTAGAAAAATATTTTTGGCATATTTTGGATTATAAATATCTTTGTTGAAAATTTTGTGTCAACAAAATTTTGATTTTAAGGAACTATTTATCCATGACTTATGTACGGCTGTTTTTAATTTTAAACTTCTTTTTTTTTTTTTTTTTCCACAATGATATTTGGTGTCTAGGTTTTAGTAGGAAATGAACAATTTTTATAGGTTATTTGGAGGGATGAAACTTTGTTATATTTTCGTGCTAAATCCAATATTATGAATAAGTGCGATGAGAAAATATTTGATAAAGTCTGATAAAGAGAATTGTGATTAGAAGCATGATAGTAGTGTAACATTTTTTATATATAAATCTTGTCCTTGTGATTTTATGAATTTGGAGTTATTTGTAGATCATGTAAATTAAGAAGTGTTTTCTTCAAAAAAATTTTTTTTGATAAAACAAAGAATTCCTTTTTGTGAGATTGTTAAGTGACAATTTTTTTTTTACTGATCAGTTGGCAAAAAGTCAAGCCAGCTTTAACAAGAGTCTGGCGAAAGAGAAGAAGAAAGTTTCGCTCTTGAGGAAAGACAAAAGGAACTTGAAGACGGCCCGTAACGCCATGATTGTGGCTTTGGTCAAGATTTGGAAAGATGCTGGCCGGCGAGATGACATGTCAAAACTGCAGGCGGCGGCGGATAGGCTGGACGGCGACTTGAAGGAATTGGAGGAGGAGAATGACGAACTGAAGGAGGACATGGCTGGTAAATATGCAGCTGGCTTTCGAGCTGCTATAGAGCAGGTTAGGGCACTCTTTCCCGATATTGATGGCGATGTCCTTGCGCAGGCGGACTTCCTCAAAAAGGTTGAAGATGGGAAATTGGTGCCTTACCTCCCTGCGTAGGATTTTCCGTTGTTCGTGGTTGCTTGTTTGATTTTAGAGACTTTGTAATCCTATTTGTATTTTGCCTTTTGGTATCGCCCTTTGATGGCTTTGTAATATGACTCTTATTTGAAGTATTAAGAACTTGTTTTTGTTGACTTGTTGTCTTATCCCAATGTTGTTGAGTAGGAGAAAGTATGTATTTTATTGCTATCGGACACCGCCCGTAGTTTGTTGAGTAGGCGAGAGCGCGTATTTCAAAAACTGATATTTTGAAGGGGTAGACTCTAGTGACCGTTTCTTCTTTCCTCGAAGCGAACGCCCCATAAATAGGTGGTTGTAACTGTTTTTCATTTATTGCGGAGGTTCAGTTACCTACTTTAGGTTTCTGGGTTTTGATCTATAAATATGGTCTTTCCCTTCTTATTTTTGCAGATGTACGATCTTTCTTTTCTTATTTTTGCAGATACTCACTCATAGCTCTATAATGGCTAGAAAAAACTCGAAGAGGAGCACTGTTGCGGAGTTGAAGACTCAGAGGGGTAAGAAGAAAGCGGAGGGTTCCACGTCGAAATCCAAGCCTGTAAACGGCCCCAAGAAGGTTAAGTTGAAGAATCCCCCGCTTCCGCAGGATACCTCCAGTTCTGACGACATTGATGAAGATTATGTTGTGTTCTTGAAGACTTATAACCCCCAGGAGTTTTATCCCAGTGGCTACACTTCTGAAGAAGATGGTGGGTCGCAGTTTACTGTGGAAACTAAAGGGAAGGACATGAAACCCTTGGGGGTAGAACCTTCCAAGTGATGTAACCCTTTTAGCTTTAGGGTTTAGTAGTTTCTTTCTGTTTTCATCTTTTTTGATGTAAGCCTTTGACTTTGGCGGGCGTGATGTACTTTGCCTATTATGGCTTTTTAATAAAGTTTTACTTCTGCTTTGGCGTTTTGTCACGATGTATTTCATTCGTAATTTATTGTTCTTCTTGTTCTTTTGACGACGCTGTTGTTTGACGTTTTAATCATCTGTTACATGTCGATGTCTTAGCTTTTACGACGGTTTTATAATTGCCAAAGCCGTAGTCTTATGTGGCGACTTTAGATAATTTTGCTCGCCAAAGCCGTAGTCTTATATGGCGGCTTTAGATAATTTTGCTCGCCAAAGCCGTAGTCTTATATGGCGGCTTTAGATAATTTTGCTCGCCAAAGCCGTAGTCTTATATGGCGGCTTTAGATAATTTTGCACATCAATGCCTTAGTCTTACATGATGGCCTTATAATTTTACTTCGCCAAAGCCTTAGTCTTATATGGCGGCTTTAGATAATTTTGCACATCAATGCCTTAGTCTTACATGATGGCCTTATAATTTTACTTCGCCAAAGCCTTAGTCTTATATGGCGGCTTTAGATAATAATGCACATCAATGCTTTTAGTCTTATATGATGGCCTTTGCGATGTTTTAACTGCTTTCTTTCGTTTGGCACCATATATTTTTGTCATGTGGTCGTGTTCTTTTGTTTCTGCCATTATTGATAATAGACGACAGGCCTCGATAAAAACTCCTGCCCTTGCAGGAGAAAAGAGTGTCCTATCGCCTTCTTTCATTGATTAAAAATAAAAGCAAGTACATAAAAATGATAAAATGCAAAAATACAAAGGAAATCTAGCTAGACTACTTCTACTGCTGAGTTTTGGTTCAACTATAGTAGAACCTGAGGTTTGATACGTTCCATGATTTGGGCATTGCTTCGCCCTTCAGTGTCTCTAGCTTGTATGCTCCTCCTCCGAAGACCTCGCGTATCCTGAAAGGTCCTTCCTAGTTGGGGGCGAGCTTGCCCCCCTTGTCCTTCCCCATTGGGCGCTTGAGTACCAGGTCGCCTTCCTTGAAGTCTCTAGGCATCACCCTTGTGTTGTATTTTCGCGAAACTCTTTGTTTCATTGCGAATTCTCTGAAATGCGCAGCTTCCCTTACTTCTTCTAACAAGTCCAGGTTCTCTTCGAGCGCCATGTTATTGTTTTCAGCTATTGTTATTGTTTCCCGCCTCCAACTGGGCGGGTCTATTTCTACCGGGATCATCGCATCTGTCCCATAGACCATTTTGAACGGGGTCTCGCCCGTGGATGATTGGATTGTTGTATGGTAGGACCAGATGATTGCGGCTAGTGGTTCTGCCCAGTTTTTGTCTTTTCTTTCCAGCTTCCTTTTTAGGGCCTTAAGGATCACCTTGTTTGCTGATTCTGCTTGTCTGTTTGCTTGAGGATGCTCCACTGAGATGAAAGTGTTTCAGATGCTATATCTTTCGCAGAATTGGACCACCTTCTCACTAGTGAACTGAGTGCCATTGTCTGAAACGATGAACTTTGGGAGTCCAAACCTGCAAATAATTTTCTTCCAATAAAAACGTATTACCTGCTCTGCTGATATGGTGGCGACCGGCTCTGCTTCGATCCATTTGGTGAAGTAATCTACTGCCACTAGCAAGAATTTGACTTGGCCTTGTGACGCGGGAAAAGGCCCCAAAATGTCTACTCCCCACATATAGAATGGCCAAGGGGACATCACTGTTTTCAATGGTTCGCCGGGGGAATGATGCAATTCGGCGTACCTTTGACATTTGTCACACGCTCGCACATAGCTCCTTGCATCTGAGAGGATTGTTGGCCAAAAGAATCCCGCTCTTATGACCTTCCCTGCTAGCGACCTTCCTCTAATGTGGTTTCCGCAGGATCCTTCGTGTATTTCTTTCATCATTCTCTGGGATTCTAGCTCGCCTACACATAGCAGCAACGGGGTTGAAAACCCTCTTTTGTATAGCTTGTCGCCCAACATGGCGTAGTGTAACGCGGTCCTTTTTAGTCTGGCTGCTTCTTCCTTCTCTTCTGGTAAGGTTTCGTCTTGTAGGTACCTGATTAAGGGGTACCGCCAATCGCTGCCTTCTACCACCATAAGTATTTCGGCGGTCTCCGCACTTGGTCTAGCAATTGTCTCCTGTATGACAGTTCTGTTGTTTCCTGGTTTTTTGGTGCTGGCTAGTTTGGATAGGAGGTCTGCCCTGACGTTCTGCTCTCTTGGCACATAGATGAGTTCAAAACGTTTGAACTGTGAAGCTAAATTCTGTAATTTCTCTAAGTATTTGACCAATTGCGGGTCCTTTGTTTGATATTCTCCAGATACCTGGTTGGTAACTAGTTGTGAGTCGCTCTTTGCCCGTAGATCTGTAACTTCCATCTCCCTTGCTAGCTTCATTCCAGCTATAAGAGCCTCGTATTCTGCTTGGTTGTTGCTTGCCTTGAAGGCGAAGCGTAGTGACTGCTCTATGAGTACTCCGTCAGGTCCTTCTAGGACTACACCCGCTCCGCTTCCTCTTATGTTTGAGGCCCCATCTACGGAGAGAGTCCAAGGTGAATTGTCTTCCTCTTCTGGGGGGGAGGTCATTTCAAGGACGAAGTCTGCTAATATCTGTGATTTGATGCTCCCCCTCGGCGAGAAAGTTATGTCAAACTCCGATAACTCGATCGACCACGCCACCATTCGCCCTGCTAAATCTGGCTTTTTGAGTACCTGTTTGATGGGGTAATCTGTCTTAACTATTACCTTGTGGCTTTGAAAGTACTGGCGAAGTCTCCTGGCGGTTACCACTACAGCTAACGATAGTTTCTCAAGCTTCTGATATCTTAGCTCCGCCCCTCTGAGTGTCCTACTAACAAAATAGACGGGTCTCTCATCGCCTTCTATTTCTTGTACCAAGGCGGAGCTCAACGCGTTATCTGATACCGCGAGGTATAGTAACAGGGGTACGCCTTGCTGGGGGCGTGCTAAAACGGGTGGTGATGCTAAGAACTCCTTTAACTTGCCGAACGCCTCTTCGCATTGTTCTGTCCACGTGAATCTTTCTCCTTTCTTTAGTGCTGCAAAAAAGTGACAGGATCTTTCTCCGGTGCAGGATAGGAACCTGGACAGTGCAGCTATTCGCCCCGTTAATTGTTGTACCTCCCTAACTGATGTCGGGCTTCGCATGTTTATTATTGCTTGACATTTTTCTGGGTTCGCCTCTATCCCGCGCCTTGTTAGCATGAATCCCAAGAACTTCCCCGCTTGAACGCCAACAGAGCATTTCGCTGGATTAAGCCTCATGTTATACTTTCTGACTGAAGACAAAATTTCAGCCAGGTCTTTGCTGTGATTTCCCTCTTCAGGGGTCTTGACTACCATGTCGTCGATGTATACTTCCAAGTTCCTCCCGATTTGCTGTGCAAATACCCTGTCCATTAGACGCTGGTAGGTGGCGCCTGCATTTTTAAGACCAAAAGGCATGACTCTGTAGAAGTAGTTGCAGGTGTTTGTCATGAAGGCGGTATTTGGTGCGTCTGCTGCATTCATCTTTATCTGGTTGTACCCAGAATATACGTCCATAAAGCTAAGGGTTTTGTAACCTGAGGCGCCGTCTATGAGTCTGTCGATGCTGGGTAGAGGGTAGGGATCTTTGGGGCATGCCTTATTGAGATCGGTGAAGTCTACACACATCCTCCATTTCCCGTTGTTCTTCTTTACCATGACTACATTAGCGAGCCATTCCGGATATTTGATTTCCTCGATGAACTGGGCCTTCATCAGCTTCGCCACTTCCTCATCTACTGCTGCTCTTCTTTCCTCTCCCTGCTTCCTTTTCCTTTGCACCACCGGTTTGGCGTTGCTCGCAATAGCTAGCTTGTGAGTGATTACGGTTTCGTCAATCCCTGGCATGTCCTCCGGTTTCCAAGCGAAAAGGTCTACGTTTTCTTTAAGGATGGCGAGGACATCATTTCTTTCCTCTTCGCCCATGGTGGTACCAATACTAGTTGTTTGGTGTTGCTCTTTGCCTATTTGGATTTTCTCCAATTCTTCGATGGGACTGACTCTTCTCTCTTGGAAGTCCTCTCTTGGGTCCAGTTCTGCTGCTTCATGCGTGTTGGTGTTGTTTACGCTAAGTCTGCTTATCTCTTTCTTTTTTATCTTGAGGCTCGATTCGTAGCATTGGCGTGCCAAGATCTGGTCGCCTCTAATCGTTCCTACTCCGCCGTTGTCCAAAGGGTATTTTATGGCGAGGTATAAAGTAGACATTGCCGCACCAAGCGCGTTGAACGCTGGTCTCCCGATAATTATGTTGTAGGATGCGTAAGGGGTCCTTACCACCAGGTACCTTACCTTGATCGTCTTTGCGCTTTCTCTCACACCAAAAGTCGTTAGTAGCGTGATGTATCCCATTACTTCCGCTTGATCGCCAGTGAATCCTACTAGGGTACCGTGGTAGGGTTGAAGCTGTTCGCCAGCCAATTGCATCGCCTTAAAGGCGTCCCAGTACATTATATCTGCTGAACTTCCTGAGTCGATCAGTACTCGCTTGACGTCACAATTTAGTATATGAACTTGGATAACCAGCGGGTCGTCGTCGTGGGGAACAATGTCTGTGGCGTCCTTGGGCGAAAAGGACAAGTCTGGTGATGAGGGAAAAGACACGTGTCCCACCACGCCTGATTCTCTCTCAGATTTTCTTACGTAACGCTTTCTGGCGTTATTGGAGTTGCCGCCGCCGGCGAACCCCCCTGCTATAGTGTTTACTGCGATTCTGGGCTGGTCCTTTTCTCTTGCGTCTTCTGTGGGTGGGTTGCGTGGTGATCTTGGCGATCGTGGGGACCTCTGTCTTGCTTTGTTTTCTTGTGCTGCTATTTCTATAAACTTTTTAAGGTGTCCACTCCTTATCAATTCTTCTATCAAATCTTTGAGTCGGAAACATTTTTCCGTATCGTGGCCCTTGCAACGGTGATAGTGACACCATTCATTCTCGTTTCGCCCCATGGTGTACTGGCGATCAGGGGGAGGAGGGCGTTTTGCTAATCCCGCCTGCAGGATTTCTTCGAGGATATGGACCTTGGCTCTGTTGAGTGGTGCGTATTCTTCGAAGGGTTTGTTCGCCCTTCTTGGTGGGTAATATGAGCTTCCGCTGTTTCGCGGGGTTCTGTGGTCTTTGCTTGGCCAGCGTCGCCTTTGGTACTCTGGGTATCTGTTGCCTCCTGACTCCGGGGCTCTTTCCTTATAATCCCTTGTACGCTTTTCTGCGTTGCTCTCCTCGCCCTTGATGTAACATTCGGCACGTTTCATGACTTCATGCATGGTTTCGGCGGGTTTCTGGGCCAGTGACTCGTTGAAATGTCCTGCGCGCAGTCCATTGTGAAAAGCGGCTACGAACATTTCTTGGTTTGGATTTGAAACCTTGATGGTAGCTTCGCTGAATCTCGCCAGATATTCCCTGAGGGATTCTGAACTTTTTTGCCTCAGGCTGAACATATTCGTGGCCGTGACCTGTATGTGTTTGCTTCCTGAGAACTGGTGGATGAGTTTTCGATGGAAGTCCTGGTATCCTGTTATTGAATTCTTAGGGAGGTTCATGTACCAGCGCAGGGCCGCATCTTTGAAGGTGCTTGAGAGTAGTTTGCACTTCAAATGCTCCTCTGCTCCCAGAATGGCAGTTTGAGTGCCAACTGCCATAAGGTGTTCTAGCGGATCGCTTTTTCCATCGAAGCTTGGAAGTTGAGGAATTTTGAAGTTTGGAGGAACCTGAGCGTCCCACAACTGTTGAGCAAGGGGTTGGGAAACTTCAATGTTTTCCTCCTCCGTTGTTTTGGCTATTTCCTCAGCTTTTTCCTTCTGAATCTCGGCAACCTCCGCTTGGAGGCGACGTATTTCGCTGATTGCTGCTTGCTGTTGGCCGTCGTTGTTAGGAGTGCTTCCGACCATAGCTGCTATATCTTCTTGGTTGTGATTTGAGGCCTGGGAAATGTTTTACCAGGGCCCCACGGTGGGCGCCAAATGTTCCTGATAGAACACTAGGGGGTGTATATTTGCTAAGTGCTTTTATTATGCAATGGTGTGTAGTTGTGATATTGCTTAAGTTTTTAATTGCATTGGGGGTTGTATTTATAGAGCTAGGGAAGCAGTTGCTCTAAGGCCTATGATCCCATGATCTCTCCTCAGGTAGTGGGGTGTGTGACGGTTACCTTCTGGCTCCATGATCCCTCGTGGGGGTATGCTTGGCGCCACTTCCGGCGATTCCTCGAGTAGTAGTAGTAGTGATAGCGATTGTGTAATAATCCCGCGTTCGTCTTTCACAGGGAAGGAATTGGTGTCTTTTGACCCTTCTACTGCTACGATGTTCACCGAGTCCAAGTTTCATTCTCCAGATAGTGTTCAAACCCTTAGGGGGCCATCAAGTTCTCCGGTTCCGGGAAGGAGTGCGACGTCATTGTAGAGCCTGTAGATGCTGGCGATCGCGTAACTATAGTTAACCCTGCCCCTCCTCATTATTTTCTGATGTACGTGGTTTGAACAATGATTTTAAGCGATCTCAATAAGTCTGTCTGGAGAAGTAGGAAAGAAGGAAAGAATGAGGATGGCCCAGTTTACCACAATCCCTATGAGTCTGTCTGCTGGCGATCGCGTAACTCAGTATAATTATTTTATCCGGTACAGCTTCAAATTAATCTCTTGACATCGTGGGACGATGTTCTCCATCGTGGTACGATGGTTTCTGCGTATTTTCTTCATTTTTGCCCTTTTTTGCATAATTTCTCAACTTTTGCTTCTTGAACAAGTAAATTCAATCCTCTAGGTATTTTCGCATGATTTGGTCTTGAAAACTACTAAAAATTACATAAAAAAACATAAATCCATACTAAAAAACATCATATAATTTTATGTCATCACAACCCCAAACTTAAATTGTTGCTTGTCCTCGAGTAACACGTCTGCCAAACAAAATCGTCAGTGAATTAACAAGTAAACTTACATAACAGGAATTTCATAATCTTGTCTTTTTGCCGGTAATGATCCCAACAATCTTCACTGATGTGATATTGCTCAATCAATACTTGGCTCAAGAGATGTCATTGGTAGTAAGTCAAACAGATGTACCATGAGAGTCCACAATTCAACTCTCTCCCCCCCCTCTCTCTCTCTCCCTCTCTATCTCTCTCTCACACACACACACACTCACAATTTCGCTCGACATTGAAAGGGTGTTAAATCAATGTGTAACATCACATGTCATTTTACCATATATAGGCTTGAGATGATTTTAAGCGACCAATCAAAGTTTAAAACAAATCAGCATTATTAGAGGTTTTTAAAGGTTATAACGTGGCTTAGGTAAATGTGAGATATATTTGGGAAAGTAGGTTAACTGTGGAGTTAGGTATAACTACTCTTCCTTTTTGTGTATGAGACACTTTATATAGGTACCTCTGATTATAAATACAATAGAAATTCTTCACTTTTGTGAAGGAACCAAATTATTCATTGTGTCTATGAAGAATGTTACTCCTTGGTATTAAACCATTTGTGCACCATTTCAGGGTCTTTGGATGCTTAGCTTATGTTCATGTACCAGACAATCATAGAAAGAAGTTGGACAACAAGAGTATCAAGTCTGTGCATCTAGGCCTAAGTGAGGAATCTAAGGTTTACAAATTGTATGGTCCCATTGAGAAGAAAATTATTGTAAGTAGAGATGTTATCTTTGATGAGTCAAGAGGTTGGGATTGAGATAATAAAGACAAACAAAAGAGAGTGAGCTATGAAATAATTGAAGAAGTTAGTGAAGATGAGATGACTGGCCCCACACCAAATGACGATAATGTAGAGCCTGGTGAAAATGATAGTACCGATGCTGAGGATCAAAATGAAAACAGTGAAGATAATGACCCTGAATAACTACAACCAAGAGTTAGAAGAGATCCAGGCCATTTGATGGACTATGTTGTTGGAAGGGAAGCAGAATAAGAGCAAGAATTGCATAATTTTGCAGTTTATATATAGCAGCTGTGATGACCCTAACACCTATGATGATGCAATCAAATCAGAGGTGTGGAGGAAATCTATGGATTTAGAGATTGAGTCAATAGAAGGTAACAACACTTGGGAGTTAACCTCACTTCATGAAGGGTCGAAAGCCATTGGAGTCGAATGGATATACAAGACCAAGTACAATGAAATGGGTAAAATTGAGAAGCATAAAGCAAGATTGGTACCAAAGAGGTATACTCAGAAGTATGACATCAATTATAACGAAGTCTTTGCTCTTTGCTCTTTATGGAGAGACCAACAGAGATGCATGTTGCTGCCATTAAGAGAATTATGAGATATTTGAAGGGTTCAATCAGTCATGGTATTATGTATAAGAGGGAGTCCAATGGAGCATTGCAGTTGAATGGATGGACTGACTTTGATTATGTTGAGGACTTAGATGATTGAAAAAGTACGGCTGGATATGTGTTTAAGTTGGGCAGTGAAGCTGTTTCCTAGCCATCAAAGGAGCAGCCAACAATGACTTTGTCTACAACAAAAGCTGAGTTTGTAGTTGCTGCTTCCTATGCTTGTCAAGGTAATTGGCTTAGAAATATTTTGAAGCATCTGAAGATTGGTCAAAGGAGCAACACCTTGATCTATTGTGATAACAGCTCTTCTATTAAACTTGTTGAGGATTTTAGGGTGTTGGCTTCATTTGGTAAAATAAGCCTGATTCCATGATGTGGAGCATGATGTGTGGCACATCAGGTTTCACATCTGGACGCCCTAACTGGACGCGCTTTTATTTATTTACACACGATCTTTTGAAAAAGATTTGTTTTTCAAATTAAATCGTGCCAGCTTGCGCGCCAAGGAACAAGATAATCTTTCATGGTTCTGTTTTATTTTATTGGCCGACTTTGATCAAAAGATTTGAAACAAACAATTAAAAGATTATGATCAAATAAATCCCAAGGTGAATTTACAAAGGCCAGCTGTCAACATTGAAGATCCAAGCCCAAGAATCTTGTTCTATATAAAGGAAGACTGAAGACACTTTGAAGTACAAAGCCAAGAGTTAAAGAAATCGAGTCTTAGGTCTTAGTCTGTTCATTGTTCATTGTGAGCCTTCACTTGAATCATAGTTTTGATACAAGTAAGGACTGAGTTTGATAGAGTTGTAATCTCTAGTGTTCTTTCTCCAAAGCATTGAAACAAGGAGTTAGAGTGTGCAACACTCAAAGCCTTTAGGTACGAGTGCATAGTTTTTCTAGGAGTGTGTCTCCAAACTGAGTTTGTTATTAAATCCTTACTGGGTAAGGTTGAGGGGGAGTGAGCAGAGGTTCTCATATCTAGGAGTTCCTAGGTAGAATTAGCACGGGTAGTGATTAAGTGAGAATTTGTAAATGGGGGAGTTTAACTTTGAATTGATACTACCATAGTGGATTCATCCCTGGATTGGTATCCTCCAGATTAGGGCTTGTTTAAGCGCCGAACTGGGTTAACAAACTCACTGTGTTTTATTGTTTCCCGCACTTTAAATTGTTTACTTGTTCGTCAAGTTCAGCATGTTCACGATGTTGACACATTAGGCTACACATCGTACGATTCCTAAAGTGTACACATCGTGCTACACATCTGGCACTTGCCACCAGAATTTCAATTGGCATCAGAGCAGGCACCCTGCCTGTTTGAGGGTGAGCTCCAGGGAAGTTACTTTCTGGAAACATGGACAAGGATGGAACAACGGTCAACAAACCACCTCTTCTGGATGGAACTAATTATGACTACTGGAAGCCAAGGATGATTGCCTTCCTAAAGTCACTTGACAGCAGGACTTGGAAAGCTGTGCTCAAAGGTTGGGAGCATCCCAAAATTCTGGATGCTAATGGTGTTGACACTGGTGTACTCAAACCAGAAGAAGATTGGTCAGCTGCAGAAGACACTGCATCACTTGGAAACTCCAAAACTTTGAATGCTTTATTCAATGGAGTGGACAAGAACATGTTCAGATTGATCAAACAGTGTACTGTTGCAAAGAATGCTTGGGAGATACTCAGAACCACTCATGAAGGCAATGCCAAGGTAAAAAGCTCAAGAATCCAACTTCTCAACACTAAGTTTGAAAACCTCAGGATAAAAGAAGAAGAATCAATTCATGACTTTCACATGAATTTGCTTGAGGTGGACAATTCCTTTGAGGCTCTAGGTGAGAAATTGTCTGAAGAAAAGCTTGTGAGAAAGATGCTTAGATCTCTACCCAAGAGATTTAACATGAAAATCACAGCTATTGAGGAAGCTCAAGACATCCCAAGTATGAAACTTGAAGAACTTGTGAGCTCTCTTCAAACTTTTGAGATGAACTTAGGCGAGCAAACTGAGAAGAAAGGAAAAGGTATAGCCTTTGTATCTTGTGTTGATGTAGAGGAAGAAGCTGATGAGTCAGATGATGATCTCTCAAATGACATAGCTATGTTAGGAAGACAATTCAACAAGCTTCAAAGAAGGGTGGATAGAAGACCAAGGAGAAATGTGAGGAACATCCAGACTGACATCAGTAAACTAGGTAACACTTCAACAAAAACCAAAACTGATGATAAGTCAACTCAGAACAAGGGTGTTCAATGTCATGAATGTGAAGGCTTTGGTCATATAAGAACTGAATGTGGCACATATCTGAAGAGGCAGAAGAAAAGCCTAACTGTATCATGGTCTGATGAAGACTCTGACACTGACTCAGAGAATGTTGCTGCTAATCATGTGAGTGCCATGACTGGTGTGTGCAGTACTGATGTTGATTATGATGATGAAGAACTCACCTTTAATGAACTAGCCTCAGTCTACAAAAAGCTATCTATCAAAAGTGAGGAACTGTGCAGAATCAATGAAGAACAGAAGGTGGTTATCAGTCAACTAGAGACAGAGAAGGCTCAACTGCAAAACCAAGTAGTTAGTCTTGAAAGTGAATTCAAGTTACTGTCAACCAACTTGAAGAATATGACCAAGTCTGTAAAGATGCTCAATACTGGAACTGACATGCTTGATGAGATTTTGAAAGTAGGAAAGCATGCTGGTGACTCATCTGGTGTAGGATTTAAGAACAAACATCACAGCAAGAATACAAATACTAAGTTTGTTCCTGCTCAGAAGAAACCTGACCCTGGCAGAATGTGGACACATCACACCCCACATCAGAGACCTGCTGGCAAAGAGAAGTTTAATGCTTGGAGATGCCACTACTGTGGGAAGAATGGTCACATCAAGCCCTTCTGCTACAAACTCTATGGGTATCCCAAGAAAAGGCCTCAGGTCCAAGCCAAATCAGCAAGGGTCACTCCTAAGAAGATGTGGAAGCCAAAAGTTTCTGAAGCTGCTCATATTGCTCACACTTCTCTCAGAGCATCTTCCAGTGAAGATTGGTATTTTGATAGTGGTTGTTCTAGGCATATGACTGGTGTTGAGAAATTTCTAACTAATATCAAGCCTCATACAACAAGCTTTGTAACCTTTGGTGATGGAGCAAAAGGTGAAATCAAGGGCAGTGGTAAACTCAGCAGCAAAAGCTTACCTGACCTAGATGATGTGTTACTTGTCAAAGGTTTGAAGGCTAATCTTATCAGCATAAGCCAATTGTGTGACCAAGGTCTTAAAGTCAACTTCACAAAGAATGAATGTCTTATTACTTCTGACAAAGGAGAAGTGTTGATGAAAGGATCTAGGTCAAGGGACAACTGCTATCTATGGATTCCTGAAGAGACAGCTCACTCTACTACATGTCTTATTAGTCAGGAAGAAGAAGTAAAGCTTTGGCACCAAAGACTTGGCCATCTGAATCTAAAAGGAATGAAGAAGATTGTGTCCAAGGAAGCAATTAGGGGACTACCAAAGCTAAAGATTGTTGAAGGCAGTATCTGTGGTGAATGTCAAGTAGGAAAGCAGGTTCAGATGTCACACCCAATGTTGCAACATCAGGTGACATCCAGAGTTCTTGAACTGCTTCATATGGACTTGATGGGACCAATGCAGGTATAGAGTATTGGTGGCAAAAGATATGCCTTTGTGGTTGTAGATGATTTCTCAAGGTTCACCTGGGTTAGCTTCATCAGAGAGAAGTCTGACACTTTTGATGCATTCAAAGAACTATGCCTTAGACTACAAAGAGAGAAGGATAATGGCATTGTTAGAATCAGAAGTGATCATGGGAAAGAGTTTGAAAATTCAAGATTTTCTGAGTTTTGTGCTGATGAAGGAATTGGGCATGAATTCTCCTCTCCAATTACACCCCAACAAAATGGTGTAGTTGAAAGAAAGAACAAAACTTTGCAAGAGGCTGCAAGGGTTATGTTACATGCCAAGAAGCTACCCTACTACTTTTGGGCAGAGGCCATGAATACTGCATGCTATGTACACAACAGGGTGACTCTGAGAAAAGGTACATCAACCACACTGTATGAGATATGGAAAGGAAGAAAACCAACTGTCAAACACTTCCATGTCTTTGGTAGCAAGTGTTATATCTTAGCTGACAGAGAGAAAATGAGGAAGATGGATCCCAAGAGTGATGAAGGAATCTTCCTAGGCTATTCCCTAACCAGCAGAGCCTATAGAGTCTTTAACAATAGAACAAGAACTATGATGGAATCCATCAATGTTGTCATAGATGACTGTTCAGACAATGTGTCTGATGTTGATCATGATGTGGACACATCTCACCCCCAGCCTGAAGACTCTGAAATTGTAGAGATTCCTGAGAAGACTGATCAGCAAGAAGATGTGACTCCAGTAAACAAGGGTCCCTCTGTTAGAGTTCAAAAGAATCATCCAAAAGAACTCATAATAGGGAGTCCTGAGTCAGGTGTTATGACAAGGTCAAGAGAGGTTGTATCCAATGCTTGCTTTGTGTCAAAGGTAGAACCAAAGAATGTGAAAGAAGCCTTGACAAATGAGTTTTGGATTGAAGCTATGCAAGAGGAGCTGAACCAGTTCAAGAGGAATGAAGTATGGGATTTGGTTCCTAGACCTGAAGGAGTTAACATCATTGGTACTAAATGGGTCTATAGGAACAAATCTGATGAAAGTGGTGTTGTGACTAGAAACAAGGCTAGGCTTGTGGCTCAAGGTTACTCTCAGATTGAAGGAGTAGACTTTGATGAAACATTTGCTCCTGTGGCACGTCTTGAATCCATAAGGTTACTTTTAGGAGTAGCATGTATCTTGAAGTTCAAGCTATTTCAGATGGATGTAAAGAGTGTTTTTCTCAATGGATACTTGAATGAGGAAGTATATGTGGAGCAGCCCAAGGGATTTGTTGATCCAAATTATCCAGATCATGTCTACAGATTGAAGAAGGCATTATATGGATTAAAGCAAGCTCCTAGGGCATGGTATGAGAGGCTAACCAAATTTCTTGTACAGCAAGGTTATAGAAAAGGAGAAACAGATAAAACCTTGTTTGTCAGAGAAGAAAAAGGCAAGTTCATGATTGCACAAATCTATGTAGATGACATTGTGTTTGGAGGAATGTCTGATCCAATGGTCAAGATGTTTGTGAATCAGATGCAGTCTGAATTTGAGATGAGCCTTGTAGGTGAACTTACCTACTTTCTTGGTCTGCAAGTCAAACAGATGGAAGATACAATTTTCATCTCTCAAAGCAAGTATGCCAAGAACATTGTGAAGAAATTTGGAATGGAGAATGCAAATCACAAGAGAACTCCTGCAGCAACCCATCTCAAACTCTCTAAAGATGAGCATGGTGTCAGTGTTGATCAAAGTCTATACAGAAGCATGATTGGCAGTCTACTTTATCTCACTGCAAGTAGACCTGACATTAGCTTTGCTGTTGGTGTATGTGCAAGGTACCAAGCTGAGCCTAAGATGAGTCATCTGAATCAAGTCAAAAGGATTCTTAAGTATGTCAGTGGTACAAGTGATTATGGAATTCTCTACTCTCATGGTGAAGACACAAGATTGTTGGGTTATTGTGATGCTGACTGGGCAGGTAGTGCTGATGATAGGAAGAGCACTTCTGGTGGATGTTTCTTTTTGGGAAGCAACCTTATCTCATGGTTCAGCAAGAAACAAAATTGTGTTTCTCTTTCTACAGCTGAAGCTGAATATATTGCAGCAGGAAGTAGTTGCTCTCAGCTACTTTGGATGAAGCAGATGTTGGGTGAGTACAATGTGCAGCAAGATGTGCTCACATTATACTGTGACAATCTAAGTGCTATAAATATTTCCAAAAATCCTATCCAACATAGTAGAACAAAGCACATTGATATACGTCACCATTTTATTAGAGATCTTGTTGAAGACAATATTGTGACTCTAGAGCATGTTGCCACTGAGAATCAACTGGCAGATATATTCACAAAGGCTTTAGATGCAAATAGGTTTGAGGTGTTAAGGGGCAAACTTGGTATTTGCCTCTTTGAGGATCAATAGCCATAATAGCTATTCCGGCGTGCAACGGTTACCTACCTTTCCCTCCATCCACAGTTGCACGCAATCCAAAGGCAATCATTACAAATATTTCCAACGGCTATTTCGCGATCAAAACTCCAAGAAATCTGTTTATTCAAGATTTTATCACATTGCCTACCACATTGTTCACCACATTTATTTCTCAAACACTCAAACGACCTAAGAAATTTTTTTTATCTCTCTGAAACCCTTTTGTTCATCTCACTGCAATTTTCTTTGAATCTTCACATCACTTCATCATCATCATCATCATGTCTACTGCATCCAAAACAACTCCTTCAACCAAAACCAACACTCCTCCACCATCACCTAAACCTAATTCCCCACATCATGAAGAAATTCAAAGTGATATGATCGTCAATGCCACTCCTGTTTCAATGATCAGACATTCAGGATCAAAGAAAAGGAAATCAAAACGATCAAGAAGGGAATCAACCCCCATTGCTGAAGAGGAAGTTGTTGTTCCTTCTCCTTCCACAGAAAAATCAAAGAAGAAGAAGAAGAAAAGCAAGAAGTCCAAGACTGGTACACCCAAAAGGGTTCACACCATGGAAAGCCTGCACACTGATCCCCTTCCTGCTGAAACTGTTGATGCTGCTGTTGATGCATCTGTGGGTATAGGCTCTTCAAACCCTAACCCTGAGAAGGCTTCTCTGAAGATCTCTGGCGATCAAAGACAC
This sequence comes from Trifolium repens, assembly GCA_030408175.1. Classification (NCBI taxonomy): domain Eukaryota; kingdom Viridiplantae; phylum Streptophyta; class Magnoliopsida; order Fabales; family Fabaceae; genus Trifolium; species Trifolium repens. The sequence continues at coordinate 25,686,959 of CP125841.1, read as the reverse complement.
CCCATGACCCAGAAGATCATTGATTCTGTGTTCAAGGCCTTGCAAGAGCCTGATGTTATGGCAGATGTTGGCACATCATTGCCACAAGGTGAAGAAGAGTCTCCTGCTGATAAAGAAGAGACTATTGCTACTAAAGAACAACCTGTCACTCCTGATTCTCCAGAACAGGAAATTGTTGAAGAAGACCAACCTGCTGAGGTTGAAGAACCTGAAAAAGATACCCAGTCTGACAAGGGTAAAGAAGCAAAAAGTTCTGTAGGTGTGGAAGACTCCAATCCTTCTGACAAGGATGTGGATGGAGATACTACTATTGTGGATGTGGAGGATTATGATTCTGACCTCCCTCTGAATATGATTGCTAAAGACAGCATTGCTAAAAGGACCAGAAGTGGAAAGGGTCCTGCTACTGTTGGAAGATCTCCTGCTGCTACCAAGGAGAAGAAGAAGCCTGTCAAGAGGCAAGTTTTGTATGGTCCCAAGAAGGGATACAGTAAAGCTGTGGTTCCACCTGCCAAGAAGAAGACTCAGAAAAGAAAAGAGCCACCTACAAGTGACTCAGAGTACGATGTGGAGCAGGATGTAGCTCACATCAGGGAGTCTGAAGACGAATCTGCTGAGGAGCACAATGTGGAGTTTCGATGCGGTCCACATCGAGTCTGCTGTGAAGAAGAGCTATGGGAAGAAGAAAATCCCTCAGGGAATACCTGATATCCCTGTTGATCTGATTTCCTTCCACAATCCTGCACATGCTGGAAAATGGAAGTACATTGCTCACAGAAGATTGGCTCTGGAGAGGGAGCTAAGTGCTGAAGCCTTGCAGTGCAAGGAGGTTATGAAGCTGATCAAGCGTGCTGGCTTGATGAAAACTGTGTCTGGGCTGAGTGACTGCTATGAGAAAGTAGTCAAGGAGTTTTTGGTGAATATCCCTGCTGGCTGTGATAATCCTTTGGACAAGGAGTATCAGACAGTCTTTGTGAGAGGAAAGGAAATCCACTTCTCTCCCACTGTTATCAACAAATTTCTATGCAGAGATGGAGGCTAATGACAACTACATAATCAAGGCCATCACTGCTGGAAAGGTCAAGTCTTGGCCTAAGAAGGGAAAACTGCAAGCAAGCAAGCTCACTCCAATCTACAACATCCTGAACAGGATTGCTGCTGCTAACTGGGTACCTACCACACACAACTGTGATGTGGCTACAGGTTTGGCTAGGTTCATCTATACTGTAGGTAACAAAATTAATTATGATTTTGGTACTTATATTTTTGATCAGACTATCAAGCATGCCAAAACCCTAGCTGTCAAACTACCCATTGCTTTTCCTTCCCTGCTGTGTGGAATCATATTGAGCCAGAGACCTGATGTTCTGGGCAAGGATGATTTATCTTGCAGAAGAGAGACTGCTATCTCTTTTAGTCTCAAGCAGTCTGATGTGACTCCTGATGTAGGCACATCCAGCTCAACCAATGCAATGTCTAGGACAGACATGATTGCTGCTTTAAAGGAGACTTGTAAGGCTCTGGAAGAGAAGAAGGCCAAGCTGGAAGCAGTCATTGCTGGACTGGAGCTTGAGGATGAGCAAACAATGGCTGAGGATGAGGAATTGGAGGAGGAGGAGCCCAATGACTCTGAAGCTGAGGAAACTAATGGGAGCCAGGATATTTGAATTTTTGTAATTCATTGATATTTCCGTGTACTCAGTATTTCCTTTGTTTTGCTTGTACTTTGTGGGCTATGCCCTGGATTTCTGTAGCACCTCTGTGTGCCTGTTCTTGTACTGCTGCACTAATAATGGCCTGAGTGCCTTTTTCTGTTCATGCACCATCATCTCTACATCTCATGCTATCTGCATTCTATGGTGTTTCATTTACTCTCTGTGTGTTTGACTATATTTGTCAAAATTATGGCTAAAAAGGGGGAGTAAAAATTAAACTGCAGCAAATTGTGATGTGTGGCACATCTGACTACACATCTGGCATACATGCTTATTTTTCTTCAAATGTTTTCTCAACAAATTTTTGAAGAATTAGTTTTCTAAAGCATGTTTTTCTGAAGACTTAATCTGTACGTTTTCAACTGGGTGATGCATTCTTAAGAAGTCCAATTGAAGATGTTAATTTGTGTAATGGTTGATCCATTTGTATGATTTCTACATGGTGATGCATTCTTAAGAAGCCTGTAGAAATTGCTAGTTTGTGTGATGTTTGATACATCTGTGATGTTTTAACTTGGTCATGCATTCTCAAGAAGCCAGGTTTAAAACATCTTCATGTCTCTCCACTAGGTCATGCATTCTGAAGAAGCCTATAGGAGATATGATATTTAGGGGGAGTAAACTACTACTGGGTTTGCTACCCTTCCTTATGTGTGCATAGAATCTCATGCTTGTATGTGTCTGAGAATTTATTTTTCTCAGTCTTTGGGAATTTATTTTTCCTATATTGTGAGAGTTTATTTCTCTCTTTGTTTATGAGGCTCATATCCGCTGCTGCATGCCTCTGATGTGCCTACACATCTCTCCAAGTCTTATTGGGTGACTCAAAGATTATTTTAGCCCAAAATTTGCCAAAGGGGGAGATTGTTGAGGATTTTAGGGTGTTGGCTTCATTTGGTAAAATAAGCCTGATTCCATGATGTGGAGCATGATGTGTGGCACATCAGGTTTCACATCTGGACGCCCTAACTGGACGCGCTTTTATTTATTTACACACGATCTTTTGAAAAAGATTTGTTTTTCAAATTAAATCGTGCCAGCTTGCGCGCCAAGGAACAAGATAATCTTTCATGGTTCTGTTTTATTTTATTGGCCGACTTTGATCAAAAGATTTGAAACAAACAATTAAAAGATTATGATCAAATAAATCCCAAGGTGAATTTACAAAGGCCAGCTGTCAACATTGAAGATCCAAGCCCATGAATCTTGTTCTATATAAAGGAAGACTGAAGACACTTTGAAGTACAAAGCCAAGAGTTAAAGAAATCGAGTCTTAGGTCTTAGTCTGTTCATTGTTCATTGTGAGCCTTCACTTGAATCATAGTTTTGATACAAGTAAGGACTGAGTTTGATAGAGTTGTAATCTCTAGTGTTCTTTCTCCAAAGCATTGAAACAAGGAGTTAGAGTGTGCAACACTCAAAGCCTTTAGGTACGAGTGCATAGTTTTTCTAGGAGTGTGTCTCCAAACTGAGTTTGTTATTAAATCCTTACTGGGTAAGGTTGAGGGGGAGTGAGCAGAGGTTCTCATATCTAGGAGTTCCTAGGTAGAATTAGCACGGGTAGTGATTAAGTGAGAAGTTGTAAACGGGGGAGTTTAACTTTGAATTGATACTACCATAGTGGATTCATCCCTGGATTGGTATCCTCCAGATTAGGGCTTGTTTAAGCGCCGAACTGGGTTAACAAACTCACTGTGTTTTATTGTTTCCCGCACTTTAAATTGTTTACTTGTTCGTCAAGTTCAGCATGTTTACGATGTTGACACATTAGGCTACACATCGTACGATTCCTAAAGTGTACACATCGTGCTACACATCTGACACTTGCCACCAGAATTTCAAAACTGTAACACCCTAAACCCGTTATAAAAATTATTCTAACTTCTATAAATTCTTTTTCTTAAATACGCAGCGGATGGTAAAGTTTCACGACTCGAATTTAAAGATAATATATATATATATATATATATATAGGGTAAAATAACTGATACCCCCTGTAATGTGAGCGTGTTTTGTTTTTCCCCCTATAAAAAATTTCCTTGCAACTCGCCCCTTACCAAATATTGACTCTTTGCATTTGCCCCCTATTACCAAAATCTGGCAGCTGACTGGGCGTTTTCGCCACGTGGCAAATCCACGTGTATTTATTTTATTTTTTATTTAAATTTAATGAGACACGTGTCAAACTAATTATTAATTATTTTTTTTAAATAAACTAAATTTAAAAGAACAGAAAAATGGTAGACTTGTCTCCACAGCAGCTCGAACCCGCACCCTCCTCCATCCAGGGCTCGCCTCTCATCCAAATGAGCTGCACGCGCTTGTGATATGAAAACACCTTAAAATATATTTGAATCAATCAAACAACTTAAAATAAATATTGTGTTAACTAAAACAATTTAATTACTGGAGTATAATTTATTAATCATAAAATAATAATATAACATTATTTCCTTATTAAAAAATGTATTCTTTCATTATCTAAAAAAAATGTATTCTTTTGTTATTTTTTTGCTACACTATTTTATTTTTGACTAATATTCAATGTATTTAATTTTGACAAAATAATAAAAATCATTTTTAAATATTAGAGAAAAAAAGAAGTGAAGATGAAATTTGTGTCTTGTGAATTTGTTAAGCAGTAAATGAATGAACCTTTAGCGAATGCGAAGATCTAATTTTAATTGTAATTTTTAATCTAAATTAATTTAATTTTGAATTGTATATTTGAAATTAAAAATTAATTTAATTTTGAATTGTATATTTGAATTTAATCCTAGATTCCAAAACACAAACTTTTCCCTTTCAACACAAAAACAAAAATCCAAAAATCAAAACCAAAAACCAACAAGGGAGATGGTGGTGACTGAAACGAATTCGAACAAACACCACCAGAACACGGACGAAACCGGGAAACACCACCAGAGAAAAACAAAACACCAAGAAGAACGAAAACAGAGAGCCGGAACCGGAGAAAACAAAAACCACCAGCTCGGCAAAACGAACACGAACACAACCACTGTTAGAAGAACAAATACGGAGCAGAACATGAAACAAAGAGAAAGCAGAGCACGACCCAAAAGCGGCCGGAACTGGAGAAGAAGAAGCTACCGGCGCCAGATCTGGTGGTTTGGATTTGAGAGGGAGGAGCGACAATCTGAGGATAGTGAGAGGTTAAAGAGAAAGGATTTTTCATTATCATAATATTTTGTTTGTTTTCATAAATGTTTTTTTTTTTAAAAAAAATACTTGTCATTTAAGTGTGAAGGGTATTTTTGCCATTCTAATATTAAATTGAATGAGTTAGCAAGTGGAAAGTCCAGTCAGTGCTGACATGTGACAAAAAATGCGCCACTTCAGCAAAAAAGTCAAATCAGGGACCTTTTTTAAAGTTGACTGAAAGTGCAGGGAAAATTTGAAAGTTTTTTGAAAAGCAAGGACTAAAACTCAAACGACCCCTATATGTCGGTTCAATGTATTACGTACTTCAAAATATTACTAATATGATAAAATAGTAATCGTTACTTATACAAAAATGTTGTTTTCCTAGATATAAGACTTTTTTTTAATTAAATATTACAACACTTAGATAATGACTCTAGAACCCTTTCCCGTATCGTGATCAGAACAGAGCTTCACCAAGACAACTCGAACGTCCAAACACATAACCTGAGAATCGAAACCCTCAGCGTTTTAGCACATAACAAATAATAAATAAAAAGAGTTAGTCAATATAATCTAATAATAAAAGCTAAGTATAAGGCATTCCCTACACTTAGTAAATAAAGCATTAACTGTAATATAAACATGTGGTATAAATATTCATCATATAATTCATATCATAGTTGAAATACGCCATTAACTATTCAAGTACATACACATACATTCAATTCAAAGTCATATAAGCAATCAAGCATTTTAGACAATTAATTTTCTATGTATCAATTAACAAGTAGCAAAGAGGCAAGAATTACACCTTCCTAATGCAAACTAATTGACTAATCTCACCCTAAAGATGAGTCAACACATTTAATTGACTAACTTTTTTTCTTGCTAAAATTTAATTGACTAACTTAAACCAATATCATCAACACATATTTTTGTTATCACAAGGATAACCATCAACATATATCTCACCCTAAAGATAAGTCAACACATTAAACACAACAAATGATGCATGAATGATCAAGTACCAAACATATGATACATTATATTTATAACCTCATCATCAATTATAGATAACATAATCCAAATTATCAACTTAATTCATCATCATAAATCATCATAATAATTCATCATACATAATCATCATCAAAGTTCGTCATCATACATAATTTATCAACTATATTCAACAATATATTAGTCCTCATTAATAATCATCATATATAAAGTCATAATATTTCATTTTAAAGACATTACAGTCATATATCATCAACGATTCATTAATTCCAATTAATTGAACATACAAAGTTACTTTTCAAAAACTAGTGTCAAAATATAAGCAATATCATTATCCAAGCATAATCTCGGAAAACTAATTCCGAAAACGGAATCTACGCGAAAAACTAGGCAAAATGGGTTCTGGCTAAATAAGTCAACAAAAAGTCAACGTTGATTGGTCAACAGGTCCATGACGGGTGTCATGATCATGACAGGCGTCACGCCAAGTAGCCATGACGGGCGTCATGCCTTGTGCAGAGGCAGAAATTCTGCAGAAACGCGTTTTGGCTCGGAAATTACTCAAATAATCACTTAAAACACACGAAATCGCTTATTTAAGCTCAGAAAAATTATATCAAACTATTACTAAACTTATAGCTTATTAAAAACAACTTAAAGCAATTTAAATCATCAAAACAACTCATTAATTCATAGTTTTTACCCATTTTTCATAAACTCACAATTTCATTCAAAATTCAAAATCTACATAAGAAGTTAGCATTTTTATCATAGTGAATCATTTACTCATCATGAATGAACATATAAATTCATACAACAACACATAAAGCTCTTTGAATAACACATTCCCATAATCCCTTCCAAAACCCAAAGAAAATGGAGTGTAGATGGTTTGAGGTTTGAGCTAGAGAAATGATATTTCTCACCCCTCTATACTTCACTCCTTAGATTGTAGTCATTACTCTCATACCTTAGGTTAGTTGGATTCTTTAGTCCACCACTCCTTAACTCCAATCTCAAGTTTTCTTCTTCCTTTTGTTCTTCTTTCTCTCTATTTTCTTTCTTTTGACTTTCCCTCTCTACCTCCATTTTCTTATTTTCAATTGTTATGACTTCTCTCTCTTGTCTTACCAACTAAAACCTAATTTCTCTATTTTTTCTTTATTCACACCCCCATCTAAATGGGCTTTCTAACACACACTCACTCACAAGGGCCCAATTCATTTTTAAAACCCATTAATACTCTAAATTCTACTAATTAATTAAAACTGGTTAAATCTCCTATTTACTCTAATTCGAAAGTTACACACCACCTAATAGTAACTAAATAATTAATTAAATAAAACGGGTGTTATATAAACTGTCAAAGAATCATATTCTACATGGTAAATGTAAACATATTGATGTTAGATTTCACTTTCTTAGAGATCTCACTAAGGATGGGATCATTGAATTGGTCTACCGCAAATCTCCAGACCAACTAGCCGATATCATGACTAAGCCCTTGAAGCTTGAAGCTTTCTACTATATCAGAAGTAAAATGGGAATGCTTGACTTAGATAGTTTAAACTAGGGGTGGCAAAGTGGTTCATCCCGCTCTGTTTAGGCCTGCCCCGTTTAAGCCCGTCCAAAATTGGGGCGGATGGAGCTGACCAACTTAGGTATTTCGGCTCAAACCTCATGCCCGCATTGTATATTGACGAGTTGGCGGGCCGGCTCGCCTTTTTTTTTTTTAACATTTTTAATTACTAAATTAGTTACAAAATTATTAAGCATTATCAAAGAGGCCGACAAAAGAGAGAATGTATTCTCTAAAGTTGAAAAAAAAGTTGAGAAAATAATGTGCGTAATAGACTATTAGATTATAAATATAAAACAATATTAAATTTAAAAGAAATGGAAAAAGTTGATTGATGATTGAGATGTGAAAATTGAGAAAAAATGAGGGAAAAAAATTGAGAGAATCCATTCTTGACAAAAGATATTTTTTAAGAGCACATAATAGAACTTCGACAATACAAAAAACAAACACACAAAATATAAATAAATACATACTAAACTTTAGAGCTGTAAAAACGGGCAGGGCTATCGGGCCGGCCCATTAACCATATAGTTTTACACGGGCCGGGCTTAAAAAAAATTATTGGGCCTTTTTGGGGTAGCCCCCCGAGCCTATCTTTTTCATGGGCCATCATTGGCTGGCCCCACGGGCTTTTGGGCCGGCCTCTTAAAGAATTAAAAAAAATATATAAAAAAATTTCTAAAAATAGTTTTAGCTAAAAATAAGGAATTTTAGTTACCATAAAATCTTTAGATAAAATAAATAACAAAAGATGAGATTTGTTAGTTAGGAGATAATTATTAAGCCAAATTTGTTATGATTGTCTTTATTTGAAAAAAAAAATAATAACAACTAATTTGTGTGCGATACATATGTAGTTTTATTGTCCATTGATTTTTTTTTTTAAAAATTTTGTCAATTTTTTTTCAAAAAAATATGAAAGTTTGTCGGGCCGGCCCATCAGACCATGTAGACCTTTGCTTATCGGGCCGGGCTAGATGGGTCAGGCCTTGGGCCTTAACGGGCCAGCCCACTTAAGCCCATTTATATGTCTTGGCCCTCTGGGCCGAGGCGGGCCGGCCCCTTTGACAACTCTACTAAACTACATTAAAACACCAAATTAAACCACTTAGTTCAATGTTGCTGTGACAATGTTGAGGAAAAAAACCATTAAAACAACTTCACAATACCAAAAACTATAACTATAACGAGCTTTTTAAGAAGGGAAATAAACAATGATTAAGAAAAAAGTTTTCATCTAAGTAAAAAAAAGTTTGGATTGGGCTCCTTAAATTTTCATCTAAGTAAAAAAATAAAAAAAGTTTTTAACAAAACCCGCAGGCAAGCCCGCCACCCCTAGTTTAAACTGATTTTTTTCTTTGCGTTTGTTGTAATGTTCAATTTAAGGGCGAGTTATGTTAGTAGTTTTAATAGTCTTTTAGGCCTGATCTGTGTAATGGGCCTATATATTTTGAACCTTGTTTGTTGTATTTGTGTATTGACTATATATAGACATTGTGGTGTGTGAATAGAAATTAGAAGGAACCTTTTACACAACAAGAAGGCGCCTGTAAATGTAGGCGGATGCTAGGGTGGGAGAGTTAAGAATGTCTCTCACCATGGGAAAGTCATGTGAACCGTCAGATTAGAGATATTATCATGCACCAACTGTATTTTATATATTTCTATTTTCTCTCTCTTTCCATCATCCCTCTCATTGTTGTGTTTCCATGTTGTGTCTCATTGATTTCTTCTACCTCACAATCATCCTCTTTACTTTCTTCAAATTAACTAATTATTATAAAGAAGTCTATCAATTTAATTTCCTATTACTTTCATTCAGATTAGCAAGAAAAAGGGAAACTCTCAAACTAATTGATGGATTTATTTGGGTAAAATCCGAAGTATAAAAACCTTCAAACAATAGGATTTGGTTTATTTGAGTAATCAATAGGTTAAACAAAAACACAAATGATGAATAAAAACGGAAACTCTCAAACTATATTGATGGGTTTATTTGAGTAATCAATTTTAATATTTGTAGAGTTTTTGAGAAGAAAAAAAATTACAACACATTTTATTTTTAGATTCTAACAACTTTGTATGCTAATTAATAAATAATGAGCCTTTAGATTTTATAAATAAAAGAAATCTTTAAAACACCAACATTTGATGATGGAGAAAGATTAACAATGACATTGAAATGGAGAAGATAAACAAATACAAACTTATGAAAGATTAAATACACCTAGGCAAAGATATTGATTTATGTTTAACCAAGATGTGAAACTTTTGAAAGTGGGGATTTAAACTTTGTCAAAGGTATGTGTTGCCTAATTTAAATCTTTATTACACAATAACCACTATCATATCAAGTGCCACCATGGAAAGAAGATCCACTTAAGAGGTGCACACCCATGTGCTTTTCATCTTTTTTTCATCGTTTCCCCTAATTTTGTCCTTGGTAAGTGTTGAATTTAATTGAATCCTCGGTGGCCTCATCACCTAACTTTACTAGCCCATTCAATTACACCCATGGAAAGCAAGGGCATCGTTACAATCGACCACTAGTGTCTATTATGTAATCTACTTGATAGAGAAATATTTATTCTACTCATTATTATAAACAAAAAACTACCTTTTAAGTTCAATGGAAACAGATGAATCTGACCTATAATATAAATCAGATTCACCAGTTTTCCAATAAATTTTAAAAGTTATTTTTTTACTTATAATAATGACCGGAGGGAGTATACTTATCTCATTCAAAATGGATCGTAAAGAAAGTCTCCACATAAATCATAGGTTAATAAACCATTGTGGTTATATTGAAATTCATCTTAATTCTGCTTTTCTGATAAAAAAAATAGCAACATTCAAATGCTACGTATCTTTAGAAAAAATATAATTAGTGTATGTTATCGAGTGATTTACCATTGATTAGTAATTAAAATCATAAAAAATGAAGATGACCGTTAAATTATACTTCCAAAGAATAGTGTATATCTTTGATAAAATTAATTTTAAAGATTTTTTAATTACTAATTCAAGATTGACCACTTGTAGAAGTAATTCATATTAAAATATTCTAGGTGCTGGTGACATGTAATTTGAAATTAATGCCTCTAAATATTAATTTAATATATTAAACATTCCGCGAAAGTTGAAACACGGAGATAAATCATTACATTGAAATATATTGAATTAAAAATAATCACACAAATAAATTTGTACATCATATATTCACCCAAAATAAAAATATCATGCATACATAAACCCTCTCACTTATATATACAACACTCAACATATATATATTTTTCATCTAACTTCTAATTTAAGTATTTAATAATACAATGTAGTTGAATTTCACAACAAAGATTGATGGGATTGGATGATTTTCTTTGTTTTGAGTGGAATTTCCCATGATTGTGTAGGTATGTGTCTTTACTTTATTTGGTTCGAGGTCTTAGTCAAACGCTACATTTGTATGTCTTCCCAATTCCGCATCATGCATACTTAACTAAAGAAATCCAAGAAGAACACGTGTGCGGAATTTAATCAGGATGGTAAAAATTTGGTACTACTACTTATACTACATCATTCTTAATAGATGAGTATTTTTTTATAAAATTTTGTTTAATTTGTCAATCATTAGATTAACAATTGGAGAGAAAACATGAGAGAATAATTGGAGAGGACGCAACTCTTTCATTTTATAAGAAATTTTTAAAAAATTAATGTATATTAATTAAATCTTTTTATAAAAATATTTTAATTGAATGAAGATAAGTTAAATATTATTATTTTTTCTTAATAATTGAAGATAATTTTAGAAAGTATATATATATATATATATATATATATATATATATATATATTTGATATTGAAAGAAAGAAAAAATATATTATTGACAAATTTAATGTAAAAATTATTTATTGATTTACTTCTTGTGTTTTTTGTGAAAAACCTCTTATATATTACAAAGTAGGTAGTATTATGTTAGCAAAAACCGTTTACTCGGAATGATAAAGAAATTGAGGATTTGATGTTCCACATATAACATAAGACATAAGTAGTTTTAGTACGTAACACTATTTTTTAAAGACATAATTTTTAATCGAGTCAATTTTAAGTGAATCTCACAATTTTGTGGGAAATTTGTGTCTAAAATGCGAGATTCATATTATTTAACTATTTAGAAAGCAAAAGTAACAAACAGGGCCGTCCCTAACTATTTGGAGGCCCGATTTAAATATTAAAAATCGGCCCTAATAACAAATACAAAATAATTAAAAATGATTATCTATTTAAATTATACGTAAGAAACACAAAAAATAACTACCATTATATATATAACGTCAAAACGAGACATCTTACTCTAAGATTAAAATGTACTAGAACAATATTTATGTGTATAGATAACTAATCTATTGATATTTATATGATGTTTTATGAACATTAACAATATATAACTATTATTTTAGGACTTTAAAATTAATCTATTAATACACATCTGATATTTTATGAGTATAAATAATATATAACTAATATTATAAAATCTTAAAATTTTAAATTGAGACTTAAAAGTTTTGGAGGCCCGGCACCGGCGCACACCCTGCAGGCCGGGCCTGGTAACAAATAATGCTAAAGAATGCAATTTTAGTAGGCGGATTAACAAATAATTTACTTAACAGTAATTTGTAAAATGAAAGAAAAGAACAAGCTTGATTATATGTAATTTTTAAATATTATATTACAAAAATAAAAAATACATATCAATAATCAACACTTCTGCACTTGTTTTTCTCTTGATTTGATCTGTTTTTAAGAGTAACAAGTGGTGGTTGTAATCATGAGCAAATAAGAAAGAAAAAAAAGGCAAACAACAACAAAAAAAAAAAATCTAAAAAAAAAATAATAATAATTAAGAAAAAAAAAGGGAAAAAAATGAGATGAGGAGGAAAAGTAAATCCAAAGGTAGAGATTGACCACATATATATATAGGCCTTTTAATTACTTTTTGTCCCAATTAATATTAATATTAATAGAGCCTCTCCTCCTTTTGCAATATTGGTAGCTTGAAGGGTCCTTATATCAGTAGCTAGCAAGGTGAGCCTTTCTTACAATTAAGTGTACCAGCTGCTGTTGTTATGGAACCGACAAGGGAAGATGGTCTTGCACTTAAGCTTGAAGCTCTTGCATAGCTAGATGAAGCTCCACCACCTGATGCAGTGAAAAATGCACCATTTACCATTAAGTCTCCTTCTGATCTCCAATTCCAATGCTTCCATTTACTCTCAGCTGCATCTTCATACTTTGTCACCTGCACAATAAATGTAATTTTATATCTTACAATAATTAATCATCAAGCTCTCACAAATACTTGACACTGACACGTTGACATTGATAAAAATTTAGAAAAATAAATTAATTGATCGAGGTCAGACACCGGACATGCCTTTTATCAGAAGTGTTGTGCTACCGATTAATTAATTTTGATTAGTTAAATTATTTTTACCTCTTTGCTGAACCTGTTATCAGGAGCAACAAATCTGTTTCCTTGACTGTTAATGGTTGGATTAGCACTTCCTCCAATGGCATACATTTCCCAGTGAGTGTAGTCATTGTTCACTACATGGAAATATCCAAGCCTACACCTGTAAATTTCACAAATACTTTTCCAAATTAACTTAGGCAATAATATTGGTCCTACAGACTAATAGATAATTAATCAAGAGAATTGACAAAAAGTGATATAATTAGCCCCACTTAGATTTTGTGGATCTTTGAATTAGACTTGAGTTTGCCACGCCACTAAAACTACACACTTAATTTAGGTTTAAATTTATAGTCCCTCCAAAAAGTAAATAGATTTGATCAATTTTTTTTTCTTTCACCACAAGTTTAATCTGGTTCGTGTGTCAGTTATAGTATCAAGTGGTTTCAGCTTCCTCCAGATCGCAGTTGCTGGGATCAAAATGGTCTTCCGTACCAAGTTTAGCGGCAATCAACACTGAAGCAACTAACGTTTGATGATTTGATCAATATTATTATAAACCGGATTCAAATTCTTCTAAATAATTTGTCTTTAATTAGAACTCATTAACTATTTTAGTATCACTTTATTACTAAATTTGCACTTTGGTCATATCACTTGATTACTAAATTTGCACTTTGGATTTTAACAAAATTACTCTCATTCAAAACTTCTCTTTTGTCATTTTCACTTTCCCTTATGAAATCAAATGTTATTATTTTGAGGAGTTTAATGAATAAAATCAATTTTACCTTGGCATCCTTTGAACAAGACCTTCACCAAAGTGGTTAAAAGCAATTGTGACTTGCATATTCTTATCTTGAGTATAAGAATCACTATGACCCAACAACATGACTTTATCATGGTGTGTCATGTAATTGTTAGAGATTGTTATAGCTGTGGATCCATGAATAGCATCAATCAAACCATCTTTACAATTAGACAAAGAACAATGATCAACCCAAACATGACTTCCACCAAAAATCGACACACCATCACCGTCCGATATAGTCCTCCACCCAAAATGTCGCGGGGAGTCCCTTACCATAGCATTCCCACCTTGTTTACAATCATGTATATTTATTCCATGGATGATAATATTGGTGACATATTGTATGGTAATGCATGGACCACCAGCAATGTGCACACTCGCGCCTCTACCGTCAATTGTTTTGAAAGAGTTCATGATTAATTCTTCTTTTAACTTGATCACCATGTCTCTGGCGAAGATTATCCATAATGGTTCCACTTGGATCACAGCGTGGCGGAGTGTTCCCGGCTTTGGGTTCACCGGATTGTCATCATTGGCATCATTTACAATGTAGATTTTACCGTTTTTTCCACCAATGGCGTTCTTCCCGAACCCAATTGCACAATCTGCTAGCCTTTGTCTGTTCTTCTCCCAATTCGAGTCGCACCTCCAACAATCATCGATCGGATTTCCACTCCCACAAGACAGGTATCCTAAATTCCTTCTTGCTACCGAGGCATTGATTTTCCTGCAATAAAAACATATAGGTGAATGTCAACACTACTAATACAATTTCTTAGGTAATAAGAAATAATCACTATTAAAAAAATTAGTCACTAATTTTGACTTTTGTAACATTTAAATAGTAAAATAAGATTTTTTTTAGTCTCTATATATGCTTAAAAAAAAAACTTCATTTTTTTTAGTGAACATTACAATGAAGTATGGAAGTAAGATATGATTGTATACTTTTTACAATTATAGTGCATATGTAGTTAAATATATAATGGAAGTAATTTGGAATATGTTGCCAATCCTTTCATTACATGAACTTCAAAGTTACAATGAATGATCCTAATTTCCTATTTCCTCATAAAGGTGAATTGCAATAACCCAGCACGAATTATTATTATGAGCAAAAAATTACTTTTTATTTTTATTCAATATCTGATATATGTATATTATAGACCAAATAAATCAGTTTTTCAATGATCTTAAAAATTGATTTTTTGCTTATAATAATTACCGGAATCTTATTGAAAATGCACACCAAATGTAAGTGTGTAGCATTATATACATGGATATAATTAAGTGGTTGATAGAATGTGTGTTTAATGAATAAATTACCTGTTAACTTCTTGGACTACCAATTCAGGGTTTTGAAGAGGTGAAGAGGAAATGAGAGTAGGCATGAAAAGAGAGAAGAGAAATAAAGCCAAAGTGAAAAGTGTGTTTGTCATATTGGGATGGGAGGTAGAGAAAATGGGTGAAAGAGTACAAAGAAATAACTATAAGGAGAGAGGTGAGGAGTAGTGTAAGTAAGTGGGGTGTATATATAAGAGATCGATTATAAGGCGGGCTAAATAGCATGATTAAACTAAACATATGGGGCCCAAATGCTTCCTGATTTCTGGTTTCACGGGTTACTAATTTATTGGTAGTTTTAGCCGTTAAGGGAGGCCTAAATGATGGTGAAGGGGATTAAAATTTAAAACAGATAAGACAAATATAATAATAAAAAAATAAAAAGATAAAGTATTGTGGGATAGATAGTTAGATACGGTGAAACCATGTGACCTTTTTAACAAGGAATTGAAATAATATTTGGTTATATGATAGAGGTACACATGCATATATTTGAGATGTAGACATTTGATTAGACTAATGTGAATTTGTAAATTAAATAAAATTAGATTAATGTTAAAGTTACTCATACAATTTTACCCACAATTTTATTAATGCGAAATACTCACAAATTTTATTGAAAATTAATTTATGCTGGGAAATTAGAAGTCTCCTATTTTTGTCACAACGAATTATTTTCTCTCCATTTTTTTAGGACATTTTGACGCAAAGACTTTTGTGTCAAAGGTAATTAAATAAAGGCAACTGTTTTATCCTAAATTTTGTCAAACCACCTATTATCATATTGGTTTATGTCGCATTTCTTTTTGAATATGTAAGTTGTACCATTTGGTAGTGAGAAATTATTTATACATTTACAAGTGCAAGGTTGTAGGTTCGAATTCCAAACACCACCATCTCCTATCAACCAGCCATAACCACCTTAAACCACAAAAAATCAAAAAAAAAAAAAAGAGAGAAAAATTTGATACAGCAAGAACAGAGAGATCCGAAAATTGCAACATCAGGACATGCTTTCCCTCAATGTGTATTTGATCATTGGGACATGATGTCATTGGACCCATTGCAGGCTGGCTCACAAGCTGCAACGTTTGTTACTGATATTCGCAAGAAGAGAGGTTTGAAGGAGCAGATTACACCCCTCTCTAAATTTGGAGATAAGCTTTAAATGGAGAACTATTTTTTATTATGATGTGCTCTTTATTTAAATTGTTGCCTTATTTTCTAAAGTTCAGTATCTTTGAGTTTTGTTTTTGGTTTAGCCATGAATTGTGTTTTACTTCGGATAATTCGTCCGTGAGTTTACTGAGTCGGTCTATTTTAGGGATGGTGCGGTTTGGTTCGATTTTGAGCATAAAAGTCATTCTAATCGCGAGATAAAAATGCATACGGTTCGGTTTAGTTCGGTTGGTTTTTAAAAGGTCATCCAAACCAATGCGGTTAGGATCGGTTCGGTGGTTGCGGTTTACAGCATAACATTTCAGTACCAAACAATTTTAAACATTAAAAAAAAGGGAAATTCTATGGTACATTAATAATTCTAATGTACAGGTACATTAGAACATTAAATTAATAGTTAAATGAATATTTTTTAAAGTAAATCATTTTTTTTATTATTGGAAATATTATAATAATCAAACATTATTTATCAATATTGTCAAAAATATAAAATTTGATATTTTTTGAATTTTTATTCCCAATAATAGTCAATATTGAATTATTTTTTGAAAAAATATTAAAAAATTAATTTGATGCTTATAAACAACGAAATTGTATATTCTATTGTGATATTATTATATCTAAAATATAATAATAGACTAGTAATTATTTAATTCATAAAAATATTTGTTAATTTATTAATTTATAACATAATGTACCGGTACATTAAAATTATTCTAATGTACCATAGAAGCTCCCTAAAAAAAAACCTTGAATTTTCTAAATAATATTAAAATACTAATAAAAGTTCTTTATCCAAAATAACATCACAGTACCTTACAATTTTAAATATCCAAAAAAGAATTTAAAGTTTCAAAATAACATCATAGTACCGATAAAAGTTGTTGATCTAAAATAATATTACAACACGAAAGTAACATTACAATACAAAAAAAAAAGAACAACTTGAAATTCCATTAATTTGGTGGACTGACTTGGTAATTGGACTATGTATATTGGAATATAATAAAAACTTAATGTGATTTTAGTGGTATTGGAATATAATAGAAGCTTAATGCGGTTTTAGCGGTTAACCACGGTTTTTGCGGTTCGCGGTTTTGCGGTTCGCGGTTCAATAGAAAAGTCATCCAAATACATCCAAATCAAATGCGGTTTTTGCGGTTTTTGCGGTTTTCGGTTCGGATTGGTTCGATTTGCGGTTTTACTTTTGGATTGGTTCGGATATGATCACCCCTAGTGATGAGTATGGAATAGGTAGGGTACTATAGTCTCCATTCTCATATATTTGCAATTTGAAAAAATATTCGTACCCATTCCTATATCTGCGTCGGTGACAATTTTTGTCCCACTGCTCATATTCTATGGGTACCTAAGCACTCATACCCGTACCTGTTACCCGCATTTTTGCTAAAAATAAATTGATCAATTATAAAATATCATATCATTTTAATTGAATTAAAAAAATTTCAAAATTTTAATGTTGACTCATGAAAATTATAAACAAAATCATTACTAATATCATACTAAAATTCATTTCTATGTTGACATATTTGCATTATGTTATAAATAAACATTTTTATTAAAAATTCGTAATAGTATAATAATGTTGTATTTTTAAAATTGATTTACATATATTATTATATAATTATTATACAATAATATAATTAAAATAAATAATATATATACTATATGTGTATAGGGCGGGGTGGGTATTAAAGTACTCGTACCCGTACCCATATCTGCTCAATTTTGCGAGTAATTACCAATATTCATGCCTTTATCCAAAATGCGGATTTTAACCCTACCTATTGTGGGTATTTTTTGTGGATACCCACTTGGTATGAGTATAATTGTCATCCTTAATATATTTTTGGTCTTGGTTGGGATTTGCGAATTGTGTTGTTCAACTTTATTGTGCAAATTTTGATTTTAATCGTCTTTCTCGAAAGAAAAAAAAGTTTATACAGATTTTATTTGAAGTATAAAAAAAACACTCTTCATGAATAAAAGTAAATGTGGATTAAAAAAGAGATAGTCGAATGTACATTCGTCCATCTTTTGAATAATCGAGACTTAGCGTATGTTTTTTTTCTAAACGATTATTCGTCTTCCGCGATCAATTATCAATAAATAAATTTGGATTAAAAATGAGATGGTTGAATGTACATTCGGCAGTCTTTCGAATAATCGAGCACTTAGCGTACGCTTTTTCTAAATGATTATTCGTCTTCCACGAACAATTTTCAATAACAAAATGTGGATTAAAAAAGGGATGATCGAATGTACGAGCGTTTATTCGTCCTCCATTGTGCGAGTATACAAGCAACGTTTTTTTTACAATAGATACAAGCAACGTTTAACTACTCAACGTCTTGTCAAGCACATTAATGAAAAACTAATTTTTTCCTTTATAAAATATTTTAACAATAAAAGTAGCAAATATTTTTAAATTAATCTTCTCCAAACCCTTAACTAATTAGGAGGTTCCCGTTGAGTACAACAGATGTAAAGGTGCTAATACCTTCCCATTGCCATAACTAACTCCCGAACCCGAAAATGATTTTCAAGGGGTTTATTGACGTTTCCCTTTTAGTAATAAAACTTTGATGGCCACTCTGTAGTTATTTCGAGCGGTTCGTGCATTTTTCACGGCGTGACAACTCAAACTACACGTATTGTGCCATGACCAGTCCAGATAGAAGTATTTAATGAACTCAACTTAAAGAATAAATTAGTCGGGAGAATTTAAGTTTGATATTTGAGTGAAGAAATATTTGATAAAAGTTTATTTCCCTCTTTATCTGAACTTCGTGGTATAATAGAGTCCTCTCTTTTAGAATTTGTAACATTAATATCATACAAAACATTTATGAATATTATTGACAAAATGTTTATTAATATTGGGATAAATTCTGAAAATAATATTTAAATAGAAATTCTTTGAAATGATTATAAAAAATAAGTTTTTTTTTTTTTTTTTTTGCAATAAACTCTTTTTCGCCCAAATTCATCATACTTTGATCTGGATTGAGATGCACAGTGGTTTGATATTTTGTGGAAATTATTGACTTATAGGTTTATATGGTCCCAGATCATATTTTCTGTTTGTTTGGTTTGAAGCCCATATCTTTTTTAATCCAAAAGGATTCTGCTTAATATAATGAGTTTTTTTTTTTTTTGCTTTCGCACCGGTTCCGACCCACTAAAGGTGGGCGACTAATACGGCTCGTGCGTAGAGGCATGCGCACTGGCCAAGCGTTGTTCCCCCTGGGAATCGAACCCGATATTCCCCGGATACGTCCTTGGAAGGAGCTCCTTGCCACTTAAGCCCAATCAACTTGGTTTAATATAATGAGTCTTGATGATGCATTGGTGATATCATATAATACTTGAATATTAAATATTTATTTGTTTAGTGATGGCAACTTAGAGAGAAAAAACCATATGTGGAATTTTTTATTAAATTTTTTGTAATTAAATAATGGTATAAATTAATGGTTTATCTCAATTTTTATATAATTTGAATCCTGAACCTCTAAATACTCTTTTGTGTCATATTTTTTAGACTTAATTGCAGTTTTAGTTCCCCTATTTTCACCATCGAATCATAAAATATTACAAATTGAGTTATTTATTTGATTTGATCCAACATTCAAAAGTTAAAATATTCCTGTAAATACAAAAGTAAAAAAAATATCAAAATAAAAAATTTATTTCGTCAAACAAAAATTCATATCTTGAAAGTGGTATTCTTCAAATTTTGCACAAAAAGGTTATGGTTTTTTACTCCATCGTTAAGGACAGATTTCAAGTATTTAATCGACATATATATATATATATATATATATATATATATATATATATATATATATATATATATATATATGAGTCAGGATCCGTTGACACCAAATAGTTTGACACCAGATCTTACACCTCTTAATAACGTCTTAACCGATATAAATTTTATAAAATCCACCGTTGGATTGAAAGTTTATATCATATAGATCATTTATGTAAAGTTTCAGAAAAATCCAAAATCATTTGATATGCTATTGAGACATATAAAGATCAATGACATTTAAAAAATGATGCAAACCGTTAACTTTAATGTACCTCAATAATATATCAAATGATTTTGGATTTTTCTGAAACTTTACATAAATGATCTATATGATATAGTGTCAAACTATTTGGTGTCAACGGATCCTGACTATATATATATATATATATAATTCTATCAACGGATCCTGTCAATGTAATGTATAATTCTATCAGTTTTGGCAAATGACCAAAATCTTTCTCAAGTGTGCATTTTTTCTGCAATCAATAGTTCAATACTTACAATGTCAAGGTATTTTTTAACATAGATGCATGGACAGTTGAAGAGGAATAAAATGACTATGAGTCCGTTTGAATTGACTTATTTTTGAGTCTATGCAAAACAATTTATACAAATATATAAACTTTTATGTATTTTAATAAGTTTTTTAAGGAAGCTTATGAAAAAATAACTTATAAAAATACAATTTTTGTCAAAGAAAACTTATGAATTATTAACATAAAAACTTATTTATTTGCATATGTTATTTTCATAAACTCAAAAATTAACCGAATCCAAAGGGGCATAGATGTCACAATGAGAACATGGATTCATATCCCCCACTGTTGCAATAGACCACAATAATACATATTGGTTGTCCGATTATAATTTAATGGTTGAAATTATTTTAACCAAATAAATATAATTTTCAATCAAAACTATCCAATTTAAAATTGATGGTTGAAATTGAAAATTTGGTGTTACTGTATGTATTAATTACATCGGTAAACCTAAATAAGGAATATATGCATTGGCGACACCGAGGAGTTTTACTCAATAATTAACAATTTGTAAAAAAAAAATCAATACAGTAATCAACAAACCATGGATTTTTTTACATGTTATAGATTATAATCATAGGATATTTGATTTCATCTCCTCCACCGTGCTTGCCTGCTGTTAACCATTTAATATATGTGATAGATTAGTTTGCAATGAACATATAAAGAAAAAACATTATTACTACTGTTTATATATATAGTGCTAATTCGACTTTAGTCATTAGCTAGTGGGAATCTAAAATTAAGAAAGGGACGCCTATAATAAGACACTAATTGAGGAAAAGCTAATCCTCTCTCCCTAGATTATCGCTAGATTTCATGGGGTCTCAACAATTGATTTAGCTCGTTGCTCTCACCCCAACAAGTCTCTTATTGGGCTGGATCTTCCTCCAAAGTCCAACATATTCAAGAGATTGAGTGCACGCGATTTATTTGTAAATATTTTTAAAGATTATTACTTTTGTCACCCTATTGTTTATGGGGCGCGCCCTACTAAATGACCAAAATGCCACTGTCCGTGACTTGTACTACAGACACCTCCCACAAATACCCTACAATTATAATATCCGTGACTTAATTCCCGGATGTTATTTTTCAAAATTACTTATTTTTCCTATATCTGTGATTTAAGCCACAGAAAGGTATTTTGGTCATTTCGTAGAGTGCGCGAGTAACCCATAGGATGACAAAATGAAAAGTCCTTTTAAATTGAGAAACTCTAATACTCCCTCCGTTCATTTATATAAGAGACAGTTGACTTTTTAGATTCATTCAATAATGAATGTATTTAAGCTATAATATAGACCAAATACATCAATTATTTAATGAATCTAAAAAGTGAATTGTCTCTTATAAAAAGGAACGGAGGGAGTACTAATTAAATTAGCAATGAATCTTAATTTCTGCCTTATGAAAAAAATCTTAAAAATTAGAGGGTTAAGACACAAATAAAGACAAATGTAAGTGTAATATATGTTTTATTGTAATCAAGGATCTTATCCTTGCATCTGAATTTGTTTCAATGGTGGAAAGTGGAAGTTTGTTACTTGTTAGAGCTTTGATTTGGAGTCATCACTACGTACATATCATATGTATAATTGATATTGATTGGAAAATTAAAACTCACTATATATGTTTTTTAGTTTTGTCCAGTAACCGCTAGAACGATGAAGCCAGTGTCCTCACTGATGAATCCTGTGCGAGGAACCTAGTATAGGATCTCGTCTGAACCTAGTGGATGTATGATCCTAGCGGGAATGCTCACTCGCACCAATGGATACTGTCACACCTAATTGAAGTTGAGAAAAACAATTATGACTCGTCCGGAGGCCTCGAAATTTACCCTTTTCACGTTCTCCATATGCGATATTAATATTCATGGCCGTCTTGTTCTCAGTTCCAAAAACAGAAAAGCCAGAACAATATAATGTCTAACAAGCTTATTCCTAGAAGCCTTTAATTCCCTGAGAATCATAATGCTCCAGCTGCATTACATTACATTACAGAGCCTTCAAGCATGACACTGATGGATGTCGCCTCATAAAGGACATACTTCTATGTTTTCAAATGGTTCTACCACCCCTCTATATAGGGTGTTCTCCCCCAACACCTTAAAATGAATGTCATTCTAATCCAAAAAATATCTCATTTCATGTTTTCATACTGGACTTTGAGCGTCAGAGTACTTGGAAATACCTATTAAAGAATAACAATTCAGCATTTTTATTGTGTTTTTTGTAAATGTATATTCACAATTGTTCATTTTAAAAGTCTAGTATCTTCTTGTAGCAAATAAAATTAACACTAAATTTAAAGAATACAAATAGAAAATAATTTTACAAAATAACGAGGACCGTACATTTTCTATCTAAAAATCTTATTACAAACCTTATTTGTAATGTTTTAAAATTAAGATACGCAAGGTTGTTCCAACAAAGATTAATGCTCTGTTTGATAAACCCATATTTTCAGTTTATAGCTTATAGTTTATAAGTTTATTAGATAACTAAAAAAATTGATTGGTAAATGTGTTTCAAAAAGAAGTGTTGTTTGGTACATATTTTACTTTTGTGAGACCCACTTATAATGATATAGAGTTATTGGTGAAATGTGTTATTTGTGGGATCCATTTAGAACTTTTTAAGAAGTGTTGAGTTAGAGGGATTTAATGCTTATTAGGTACTAATATTAAAAAATTATAATTAAATAATATGTAGACGTGAGGTCTAGTTAAGTATTAAAAAATAAGTAGTTTTATTGTGGATACTTTTAGTGCGGGGACACCCGGAATAGCATTACTCCAACCGGTAAACAAAACAAAAATGCAGGTGGTTGATGCCATTATGCTAAGCAAATCCGGAAAAAAGTGGGAACTCAACTAAATCCAAGGGAGACAAGGGTATGATCATGAATTCCGTGATATTAATTATTGGAGAAGGAACTGCAAGTTTTTCCACGCTTGGATTTGACAAATGATTCTATATCATACTACATACATCATGTGTGACACCCAGCCACTACACTGTGACAAATGACAATTACTTGGCAACCTCCACAGTCCATACTCCATACATACTCTCCGTTTGTGACTAACTTCCTAGTCCCATATGCAGGAAGAGTTCTGGGTCTTTTATCTATAGCATGCATTTTTAAATTCTTAATTTTTTTGGTCAACCTTTTCATTATTATTATTCTATTTATGAGAAATGATAGGTAGCAACATTTTCTCTAATGTTATTTTTTAAACTGGCTTTCTTAAAGATTGAATTTCATATGCTCATAGTCATAGTTAATCAAAGTGAACGTACGGAATTATAATGATGATTTAATGGGTGAATGAATTGAATGAGTGGGTGGTAATAAATAGGTTAGATTTTCGTTTCTCACCCATATAAAAAATTATGAAAATATCTACTAATACTAAGATTGTCTGTTTAAAGAAAGAAGAAAAAAAATTGAAGTGAAATCCACATAATTTAGTGAAATACATTTTTAAAATGGTTGGGTATAGTTGAATTTCAGCTTGTATTATTTTATAACGCGAAAAAAAGTAAAAAAAAAGAGGCAAATAAAAATAAAGATATTAAATGAGAAATCAAATGAGAAGTATGGAGCTTTGCCCTTCATTTATACCAAAAAATAAAATAAAAATCAGACGAGTTACCATCAAAATTTAGAAAATCTCATAAGGTTGTTTGAAACTTTTAAAGATTGATTCCCAAAAGCTTCATATTTTACTAATTAGTTTGCTTAAAGAGTGAGCAACATAAATCAACCGCAATTCATATGTCTCCCAATTTGAGCCTCCACCACATATAGTGATTAAAGTGGTGCGAAGTATTCGCACCAAAGTCCAAGGCCGCTTTAGAATTAGATTCCGGAATAAATTTCTAATAACAAGCTGCTACGCGAAAGGCAAACTATATGAAGAATTGACAATAACTCAAATTAGTAGCAATCCCACAGTGCTAAGAGAAATCTTGAATCCAACTACCAAATAAGTTTCTAAGAAATCCACAAGAATCCGTCATGCCTAAATAACGTTTCA
Source organism: Trifolium repens (assembly GCA_030408175.1). Lineage (NCBI taxonomy): Eukaryota > Viridiplantae > Streptophyta > Magnoliopsida > Fabales > Fabaceae > Trifolium > Trifolium repens. The sequence continues at coordinate 25,662,244 of CP125841.1, read as the reverse complement.
TAGCTGAATTTGAACAGACTCAAAGGATCAGCGACTAAGCTGGACTAGAGAACAATATGTTTCATAGCTAAGTGGGAGGTGTGTCTGCACTGCAGTCACTCTGGTGCTCAAGTCAGTAAGAGAGCAATAGAGTGAGAGATTCCCGAGAAAGAAGTTATAATCCAGAAGCATACAAAAGATGATTCTTGAAGCATACAATAACAAAAATCATGCCACACAAACACAGACATAGCTTCACAGTTATCAATTCTTGTGTCCTTTTCTAAAGATACAAACATAAAAATATCTCAAATTTCCCTTTAACTCATTGAATCCTTTGCTTCCATACTTGAACAACACAAACATTTCCTATTATATCATCTCAGTCGTTAAGCCATAAGCCATGTTTATGCACCGTGCATAAATACCTAAAATTGCTTAGCGCACCCCCCAGATTTCTAGTGCACCCCCCAAATTACTTAGCGCACCCCCCAGATTTTTAGGGGGTGCGTTAGAAATTTGGGGGGTGTGCTAGAAATCTGGGGGGTGCGCTAAGTAATCTAGGGGGTGTGCTAAGCAATCTGGGGGGTGCTTTAAGTAATTTTCATTATTTATGCACGGTGCATAAGGAAAAAGCTTATGCACCATAACCACTCCCCCCATTATTGACCCCATTAAGAAACCTTTAACTTCCTCACATTTTTTTTTGTGATTTCTTTCCCATTCCACTGTATAAATCATTCCCTGCTCTTTCTCTATTTCATCCAAATTCAAATTGAATTAATCAATTCAAAAGTCCAAACAAGTAAATTGCTTCCAAACAAAGGAACATAGAAATGGGCTTAGTCTCTTTTATATTTTTTTTTTAAAAAAATCATAGAAATTAAGAAGCTAGTGTTGATTACTCTATCCATTGCTTTGGTTAATAATTTGATGGACCAATTTGATTAATAGAAGACACATTTAAAAATCAAACTAACCAACTAATAAAAAACACATTCGAAGATTAAATTGGCTAATGAGCGAAACATTTGAAGATGTTTATATAATTTTGGTTAATTAAAGAACTCTAACAATTGCGTTTGACAGATTCAAAACCAAAATGACAGTTTACTTAGTAATATTAGAATCTAGATTTGATGCCAATGTTTATGTTATATCTCACAGAAAACAATTCATGTGTGACCAAGAGTTTCATGCATAGGTTATATAACTTATAACATATTATTATTCAAATATAAACTTTTTAAACGTTAACCTTAACCACAACATAAAAACATCAATTCAAATATTAATTGTTCAAACATAATTTGGAGTCTAGATTGCAGAATGTGTCTAATCTGATCACTTATTGGCAATCACAATAAATGGCTGATAAAAGCCAAATATAGGATGAAGTTGAAGCAAGTCATCATCAACCATAGCACCTTATGGGATCGGTGCAGCCCTTTTCTGCAGACTGACTTAGGCCATTGCCTCCACCTTTCTCCAAATCATAGTCACACGGTTCGCAATTCGCTCTGGTACGCGGTACGAATTCGGGTACGCGGTTCGCAACTCTTGAAGAATTCGGTACGCGGGGGGTATACAGAGTCGGTACGCCAGTTGAATTCATGGTACGTTCAAATATAATACTCGGTTACATATAAAAAAATATTAATTAAATATAAGAAATATTAATATCATCAATAAAATTAACTTCTAGAAATATTGGAGTCTCAAATTAATATTTTTTAAATTTTTTTAATTATCAAAGACATACAACAAAATAGTACCATCAATAAGTAAAACCATTTTATATGTATATAAGATAGAGGACTACAAGTAGGTATACTTTTCAGAAAATTAAACTGTGGAAAAGGATAAGTATCACGTTTTCTTACTAAGTTACTATATACTATTTTTCTTTCAAAAAGTATATGAAAAGGCACACCTACTAGGCTACTACTCTTAGAAACCTGCAAGGATAATAAATCAAGCAATCTCAGCCGTTGATCCTAGTAAAAAGTTTTGGCTTCACTGTTTCTCTGTCTGCTACTGCACTTGTCTCTAGACCGAACCAAAAAAAAAACTCCATAACCAAAAGCTTCCATAACCAAAATCTCAAGCTTCCATAACTTAAAATTTAAAATCTTCCATAAGCAATAACTCAAAAGCTTCCATACGCGCGCATATAAACCGATTTTAACATGGGTTCGTTCGGTTCTCTATTTTCCACGAATTCAAGAACGAATTTCCGCGAACCAATTCGTAAAAGAACCGCGAACCGGTTCGCGCGAACCGGTTCGCGGTTCACGCTTAGATGAACGAATTCTGTGACTATGCTCCAAATATTGCTGATGATATTCCTCTGCTCTATAAAATCTCTTTGCTGGTAGTATTTCTGTTACAATCTTATTTTTCTGTTCCAACTGTTTAGCTTCTTTTGATTCTTGGGCTAAACGAGCCTGAGTTTCATTGTAGTAGTATATTCCTGATCTATATTGTGCACCCACATCACCTCCCTGACAATACATATTATACATATATATAAAGTGAATTTTCAACTAACCCAAGTACATGACATGTTTAATGTTTTCAGCAAGAAAGGTATTAGAAAAACTAAGTTTCACATAACTAATCGTTAGTCGGTTCAGTGGTGATTGACGCTGAACTTAGTAGGGAGGACTACGGTTTGGTCCCCCACAACTGTGATCGGGAGGGGGATGAATGCCAGAACTGACCCCTGAACCAGATTAAACTGGTGGTGAAAGCCAAAAAAAAAAAACAACTAAGTTTCACATAGATTAAAAATAAGGCTTGACTACTGTTTATAAAAAGAGACACACCTCACTTTACAAATCGGTTTTGTAAGATAAATTAGACCCAATATAAAAATCTAACAAAAGTACACCACAAATATGCAATTAACAAAAAATTGGGCAATCTTCTGTATATAAAATAAAAGTACTTACTTAAAAAAAAGTACAGTTTCTGTGTAACTTCGAAATCAAATCCATGTACTTGTTTGTGATCAAATTGTTTTAATATCTAGACAAATCCATTATCTCATAAATCATAAATATATAATGAAACATAAGATCAAGTGTTAGATGGGTGTGGCTATGAGTATCAATATAAGCGTGTTCAAGCACATGCATACATTGCACATCCCAAGAGTTTTGATAATGTGAAACTCAAATACAACTTCAATAGTCACTATCATACTACTATGTGAAATAGATTTTAATCAAATTTTCAAAAATTAACTTAAAAGAATAAGAGTGTTCAAACACATTCATCTAATCGTCTATGAACTTTGATAATGTCGGACTCCAACATAACTTCAATCCAAATATTAATACAGACTTACAAACATACAAGAAAGTCACCAATTTCGTGTATGTTTGGTTTTGCGATGTGAAAAATTGATTTTGACAGAATTGATTCTGTAAAATTGATTCCGACCAAAATTGATTTTAAGTTAAAATGGTTTATATTTGGATATATTCATCCAAAAGTGAGTTGAACAAAAAATTTAAGTGTAAAAATCAATTCTAGAATGAGATAGCTACGATTTCTAGCTTCAAGTAGAATCAATTCCAGAGGCAGAATCAATTCTACTTTTGAGAAACCAAACAAGTCAGAATCAATTCTACATGTACAGAAGCAATTCTGGATGGTCCATAATTGAAACCAAACATAATTAATTTACGGTTGAAACAAAACAATATTCTTAGCAGTAAAATGAATAATTACAAAAATATTATGGTCAAATATTGTGATTATGATCATGTTTTGAAAATTGAAGATGAGTGGAGTAAGTTAGTTACCTGGCGATTGAGGGTAGTGGGGTCATGTTTTGACCAAAACCGAGTCAAGAGATTTGTGTAGGAACAAACTTTCGGATCAAATTGAACCCGAACAACTTCGACATGGTTGGTAGTTCCGGTGCAGACCAATTTATAGTTAGGATCTGGTGTATGACCTTGTGTATATCCAACTTCAGTCTTCACAACTCCCACAACTCGTTGAAAAGCAAGCTCCACACCCCAGAAACAACCCGCACCGAATTCAGCAAACTCGTGATCCGGGTTGTCCGGATTATCCAAATCCGGGTCAAACACAGGGTTGTGTTTCCCGTCGCCGCCTTCACTTGAAGCCATTGTAACTAACTACTGAGGTGTAAGGAACATATGGATATTTATCGATATTAAGATTGGATACTTGCTTGCCTTAAAAGAATCGTAACCGTTGAAAACTGAATTAGGCTGATAATATTGATTGGTTAATTGTTTGAAAATGTATCTAATCTATATTATAGATTAAATACATTAGTTTTTCAATAAATCTAAAAAAATAATTTTTGCTTATAATAGTGACTGGAGAAAGTATGAGTTCAAACTATTTTTATAATATCGATGCTATTTTTTATCATATACTTAATTAATTTTTTTTAATTTTTCAATTTATCTTTTTTTATATTATTAATGAAGGACATATGGCTTGAAGTTAATTAATATATAATATATTGGAATAAAATTACACTTTTCAATTAAATATAACCAAAAGTCAAATCACATTTTTTCTATATAAACAAAAGTTAAAATATATATGGGTCAAATGTCTATCTAAATACGGTTTGATTTTTTACTTATTAATCAATACTATGGCTCCGTTTGGCCCGGCTTATTTTTAACTTTTTATTTTAGCTTAAACGAAATAAAGAAGTATAAAATTATATTTAACACTATTTCTTCTTAAAAGTATTAGAGAAATAAAGTAAAGAACTAAAAAATGCAAAAAAGTAAAGTCAAACACAATTTTTTCCTTCTTTACTATTTTTAAGGAGAAGAAAAAAAGAGAAAAATAAGCCGGGCCAAACGGGGCCTATATTGTATTATTCCGGTTTTACAAATACTTTAATTTCATTTTCTTGAGTCTCCGCCTAGGGAGCTTTAGAGTCTCCTTTTTGACGATATATTTGGGGCTTGCATGCCAAGAAATGTCCGTCTAACTTTGTAGTTTCATTTTTTTTGGGTTCTGGCCCTCTTTTTTACCAAAAAAAGAAAAGAAGATCAAACTTGTAATCACACATTTAAAAGATTTAAATTTTTAGTCTTTTGAAACAATTTATTATTGGTGGTACCTAATTAATTTACTACTAGTCAGGGTAGGGTTTAAAGGCTATAATTAAATAGTAAAAAATTAAAAACAAAACAGAAGAGAGAAAATGTGCGTTGTCACCCTTGATTTACATCTTAGAGCCTTCATTTTTACAACTTAGAGACATTGTATGAGATACTCTTTTCTATGAGATACTCTTTTATCACCCATCTTAATATTAGACATCTTGAACATGCACTTAGGGTCGATTTTGACACGTGTCAAGCTCTCACCCCATCCAACTAGGAGATTCCTTTTCATGTATTTCCAAAAATTTAGCCATTTTTAGCATACAATAGCATCTGCAAGACCGAAAGACCACTCCTCATTCAAAGATGGGTTTTGTTTTGGGCCAACCTGAACCAGGCCCAAACAAAACGACCCGATCAAATAAGGGAAGGCAAAGATTCCTCATGCTGCAAAGTGCAGAAACACAGAAGCATACGTCGCACTCCATCCCCCTTTCAAGCTGCTGCAAAATTTCAGTTCTTTTGATTCCAATTTGATTCCAATTTTCAAATTTCAAACATAAGGAATAAGGAATCAAACAACAGCTGTAAAGATTCTCTCATCCTTCTCCATACTCATTCCTTTGGAAGTTCAAATTCAAAAATCTTCTCTTTACAATTCTCCCCCTCTATCCCTTCTCCCAACCTTTGAGTTACTTTCTTTCAATGACGCTGATGCGGTGAGTTAAAATTGATCGTAATTATATATTTGATTGATACTATCCTGGTTTCCTGTATGTTTAATTTTTTATTTATATTTGCAAATTAGGTTCTCTTCTCAATCAAATCTTCCACCTTCGCAGAAGCATCAATTTGTACAGGTAATTTTCTTTCATGACAATATTTGTAGAGTTTATTTTCTTTTCCGATTTCTGTTGTTTTTCTTCTGCTTTTTGCATTTTTTTCTCAGGACGAGAAAACTAGAAGTGAATGAATGTAGGGGTTGTTAACAAATATGTTAAAATTTGAATTTTTTGTTTTAAAGTTTACAAAATAACCATAAATAAAAGATTTTCTCAACCCTTCCTATTTCTAAAAAATCACATATGGTTTTGGAGATGATTTTTTCAAAATGTATAAGTATAGAAAAACAATATTCTTTTAGATGTGCAATTTTTTCTTCTAAAGAATTTAGCGGTGAAATTAACACACACCAAGTGTTGAGAAACGAAAATCCAGTCCCTATGGTGGATTTTTCGAAGTCTATAATTTTCTTTGGTTTCCTTTTTAAAAATAAGATCCATTGTTTATTATGTAATTTGTTGCGTCAAATCATGCAGTTATCAAGTTCCAGCAATGCACTTAGGGTCGTCAAGTGGGTCAAGGCGAGTTGCTGTTAGTAGTAGCCACAATGCATTTGGTGGTGCTGATTCGGATCTTCGTGCTCGTGCTACTGAATCTAACCGTGGAAAATCACACATAAATTCAACTGGACAAAGAAGTTCACAAATTGGATCTTCGGATCCAAACAGAGTAGCAGCATCTTCTAAACATGGTTCTTCTCATGTCAATTAAAATATAAAGGGGAATTTTTTAGGAATTTTGCATTCATTTTAATTTGTTTATGTATTTGATTTTGAATCTTATGCAGTTTGATATTGACGAATAAATATGGCTGGACTCTGGAGGTGGTAATTTTATGCATAGGGTTATTTCTTCGTCAATGAAGTGGTTGTTAATTGTCTTGCCAACAGGTGCTTTTTTTTCCTTCCAAATTTTAGTTTTTGATTAATGCATGTGATTTTTGAGGTTGTAATTGTAAGGTTCTTTTTTCTGATTGTTCCAATTAGGAGAGAAAAGGAGAGATAGAGAGCCTCAAATTTGTTATATTTTTGTGGAATTTGAGAGGTTTGCTGGTTTTATATGTTAGTTTTGCTTCTGCTGATTTTTGGGATCTTCTTTAGATTCACATGATTGTGCTTTGCCTAGAATAAACACCATTTGAAGATTTGTGTTATTTTTTTTTTTAATAATCTCTTATGAAGTTGCATTGTGATATTTATTATTGTATGCAATTTTACTTTTTTTTTTAGATTAAGAGTATGTGTATTTATTTGGTTTATTTTCTCTACATATACTAGGTTGATCAATATCTGGTATTTTTTCCATTTATAATCAGTTTTTAGGTTCAATTTTCTTTAAATTTCAATTAGGTTCAGTTTTCATTTATTAGTGAATTTGGATTTGGATATTGATCATTTGATAGTGGAAGTGGTAAGAAAGCTATATACATCTTTTTATCCTATTGGTTTTTTCAATTTTTGTGTATATGTTAATGTCTTTTTGATTTTATATGTTAATGACTTTCACCGTGTTTATCTTTCCTTTTCCTATTTTCTACTTATGTGTTTAACTTTTGCAAAAGGGTTTAATCAAAAGGATTTTGTTTCACTTTTGCAATCTTAATGATTTCTTAAAGGTTATATATTGATTGATGATCATATGAGCTGGATTTTGATGGTTTTGTGTTGTGTTGTTTTTCCAGATTTGGAAGGTAAGTGGAGATCCGCATAGAACCACAACAGGTTAGACCTACGATTTTAAAGGTTAAATAAAAAAGTTGTTTTTTTTTATAACAAAATTTGGATCTCTTTGCATTTGAATTGATGTTTATTATGGTTGTAGTATTATAGCTTTGTTGCAGTCAATTATCATTATCAATTTATCATCATTGTACATACACTGCTTGAATTAATGTTGTACATAGAACTTAATGCACTTTATATTTTGTCAAACTAATGGAACACCAATTTTCAATGTAATTGAACATATTATCCATACTTTAAATAATTGTCTTTCTGTTTTGGCATATGAAATTTTTTAGTTAATTGATTTATAATGAATACTCTGACATGACATACCAAAATTTATTTGGAATCTTTTTCTTCCTTCTTAGCATACAAACTTCATTTCCTTTCTCTTCACTTTTTCCCACCTTTCCCAAAAACACTCATTTTTGCAGCATGGAATATTAGAATCTAATTCAAATTTCAAATCTCAATTCCTCCCTCTCTTTAATCTCAAATCTCATTTTTATTCTCATAAGTTTCAATTGTACTCTCTTCCTCCCTCTCCTTTTCTTCATGCTTCATCGACTTCGACATTCCTCTCTCCTTCGTTTCTTTTATCTAATTTGACATGTTTTAATGAGGGTTAATTTTTATTTGTTTGCCTATAATGTTTATACTTTTGCAGCTTTGCTATTGTAGTACTTTTCTAGATTTCTTTGTGAAACAAACATGGTATCCTCATAGTATGATTATGAAATTTAAAAGTGAACAAGAAAATGCTACAATTGTGGTTTGTAGATTTCTTTGCAAACCATTTGAATTTGAATTTTTCTGAATTTGGAAAAAAAAATTGAAGGTTGGTTGGGTTTGAAATTTTGATTTTCGTTTTTGCTGATATTATTGAGAAGATAAAGTTAATGATCGATGGCTGAATCAGTTTTCTAGATATACAATCTTTGGTCTCGGCAGGGATAGTCAGCTGGTAATTCAGTTCTTTTATGTGAATTATTTATATTTCATCAGCTAAAAATTTGGCCTACGTATTTGTTCTCGAGCACGTGAAACTATTTAGGCGTTAATCATACACTTTTTCCCCTGCATTGGCTATTACATTAAATTTATCATGAATATTGTTACGATAAACTTATCAATATTGATCTGTTGGTGACTCAATTTTGCATTTAGGTCATGGAACATGGCTGCAAATGATAACCATCTGTGGGAGTTGCAGTATATTGTACTGTATGACGGTGCTGCTAAACAGCACCCTGTGAGACCCGACGAAGACATGAATGATAAGCTTTTACAGAAACACCTGGATACTAGAATAGGTGTTAACTGGAAAGAGGCTGTTAAAGGAGCATACACTGGTAAGCCAAATGTTGATTTCTTACAGGTCAAGAAATGAGGTTTTAACTTGGTTTTCTTTTCACAACCAATGCTTTAGTGAGTCAAGATTTTTTTTTTTAAAAAATGCACATGGGGATCAGAAACAAACGTTTATTCTGTTTAATTTCATTTTAGTTTTGTAATTGAATTTCTTTGTTATTAGTTAATACAAATATGTTTACTTAGGTCTACCATGTTCCCACACACTTTATATGTTTATCACTTAGTTAGATTAACCGTTTTGGTTTGATTACCTTTTTTTTTGAAGCTGTATCAATTTTTGTTTAATCATGCTTACATAGTCTTTCATGAGTTTGCAATTAATGGACCTATGGGTTTCAATCATTCATTCTAAAGATAGCTTCAAAGAAAAAGAAACAAGATAGCTTGATGAATATAATCCTTAGTTAATATTTTCCCTTTGAATGCATTGTGGACTTTGAATGCCTATTTATATGACTGATTTTCTAACGTGTGTTGAATGTCTATGTTTTTTTTCTTTTTTAGAGACGAGGCAAAGAAAAGTTCAGTGGATGTATCTTATTTAATTCTTTGTACTCAAAGTAGACACATAAGGTATGACACTACTTTGACATTGATATGCTGATAAATTAGTACCATGATACACCTTTTTTTAAACTAATATTAGTCTATTTATACTAAAAAAAGAAGATATAAAATATTAGTTGAATTATGAACTAATAAGCAAATCATATCAATTTGTGCCGCCTTTGGATATATGCACAAATTCATAATTCAAATAATATTAAGAATAATGTCTCTTATAAACTTTGTGCATTTTTTATATTAAGAATAATTCTCTTACGATATGATTTGTTTATCTTGCTGAAAACAAGTGCATAATTTGTTTAATCTAAAACTTAAGGCAGAGGCTATTAATGAGCAAGAGTTCAATGAAATCATTCATGAGCACTTTGTTTCATATAGCAGAGCTAAATTTGTGAAGAATGGTGTATAACAAAGAGGTGTAAGCACAAATTTGACTTCTTAGTATTTGAGTTTGAAAAGAATTAACTGTTAGCTAGATCTATTGGTTGAAGACATTGTATTCCAACAACTTCTATTTGCTTATAGTTATTTCTTGATCTTAATTAGGATGAATTGGTCATTTCATATTTTCATATATCTTACTTCCCAAGTCTCTCTCTCTCTCTCTCTCATATTCATATTTTTATTTTATGTGTTTTGTGTGATACTACTACTAATTACAATATAAAAACTGCATTATATTATTTTATGAGAATATTATTTTGATTAATGTACCACTAAATACATGAAGATTGTCCATTTTGGACTTTTGATACTCTTATCAATTTTTCCTTTCTTTTTTTCACTGAGTAGCATTTCTTTTACTAAATCAATTTGGATCATAAAAATGAGTAACCAATGTATGATTAAAGCTCTCAAAAAAAGTGAGTCCACTAAATAGACCACTAGCCCTATTGAAATTTGTGATTTTACTATGTGATCAATGAAGCAGTTTGTTATTTAATCTGTGCTTATCCCACAAATTAAAGTTGCAGTTTCTTTCATTTTATTTCAAGAAATCACATCACAAATTCACAATTATCACATTTCACACAAACAAAGTTGTTTGTTCTCTCTAATACTAATACTAAGCATACCATTTATCTTTTCCCATGATATATAAGTCATTATCATGTTTGGCTATTTTGAAATTTGTATTCAATTGTATAAGCATTAAACTGAAACTTGCAAAAATTTGGACTCCTTGTGCCTAATTTAATATGTTTATATTTACTTTGTTTCTATAACTTTTGCGAGGTTCAACAATTGTTGATGTCTTAATTTGGAGTTGTACTCAGTTTTGGTTCATCTCATGCTTATCATTAGATCAAGCATTATTTTTTATTTTCTACATGTTTTCATATTGGTTTTCTACATATTTTAGGCACATGACGCTTGCAGTTTTATATTTTTTGAATTATTAAGAGTTTGGTCTGTTATTATGCTCATGATTTTCTGAATTATTTCATTATTTTAACACTATTTCTGTGTGGCAGGGATTGAGATTTGTGATAGCCTTTAGAGATAGAAATATGACTTATGATGGAGAATAACATTAGTCGAGTAGTTGTTATCATGGAATAGTAATATTGTTATCATAAATAGTTGTTTTTATTGTTGGAGATTGGTTAAAGAGGAGGGGAGAAGGGAGCATAACACAAACTTGGTGTGCAGAATGTAATTGGTTCTCTATCAAGTTCCATTGAAGAATTGGAAGCAGAAGACTATGATCAAATGGTGATATCGTTGGGATTGATTGGTTTAACTGGGATACACTATTTTTTATGTAAAACATTCAATATGGGGCTAAGTCTAGGGTGGGAGAGCCGCATAGATCTCCCACCATGGGAGAGTTAGAAAAATCATTTTTAACCATTAGATAGTGAAGTTCCGTGATTCTTATCATACACTAACAACACTGAATCTTTATTTTTCCATTCTCATTTTTTTATTCTCTCTCCTCTAATACATCATTGATCTGACTTTTTCCTTCTCAACCAACAATCCCATTTTTGCAGCAATTGTTGACAAGTAACAACAAAATTTTCCATTTTTAATATGTTGTGATTTTTATGTGAGACAGTATTTAGTTGATCCAAAACAATATTTCTTGGTATAATCTTAAGTCATGATTTTGGAATAATCTCACACTGAGAAAATAATGAGTGAGAAAATAATGAGAGGAAATGAAAAATTATATAATTTTGTTTTGGAAACGAGGAACACGTCAATGAACTCCAGATCCAATGTTTGCTTTCTTTTATTTGTACTTAGCAGACAACATTTGTTGTTTCTGCAGCTATGCTCTTTGGCACTTTTTGGGGTTTGAGTAATTGCTTTCTAAATAAAATTTTGATGATTAAAATGGGTGAGAGAGAAGAGAAATTAAAGATGATGGATTGAATATTTTAGGGGTTTTGTTACATTAAAGTTCTATGTTGCTGCAAAAAGAGATACTCAAGAAGCAAAAATGAGCGAGAGAGCAGAGAAATTAAAGATGATGGAGAGAGAGAAAAAATTATATTGTACTGACAATGCATCATAACATCCATTAATCAACGGTTCCTGTAACTTGCCCATGGTGGGAGACGTGTCTCACTCTCCCACCCTAGAAGGCGCCTCAATATGGGGATGCCTTATGTAAAAACTAAGTACATGTGCTTACTGAACTTTTTAACCACCCCCCAAAAACTCTTTAACCACGAAAAAGTTCGGTAAACGTTTACCGAACTTTTTTTAGTGTAAATTTTATTCAAATTTGCACTAAAACAAAAAATTCGGGTTGTGTTTACCGAACTTTTTTCGCCTTCAAGGGGGTGAAAAAGATACAGGTGGGGTGGGAAAAGAAATTATCATAAAGATTTGCTGAAGACATATTACTAATACTCAAATGGCTTGCTAGAAGCGTGCTTTCGATATATTAGGTGGTTTGAAATATTTGAATCAATTCATTCGTACATTGATCAAATGTGTGTTTTAGCAATTATATATAAATCACATATAATTATTTAGTATAATTTATAAGAGTATTAAATAAAAATAACTATGTACATGCAATGTGCTTCTTTAGTCTGTGTAATTTTTTCAAAGTATTTCTTATAAAAAGGACCGGAGGGAGTATTAAACTTTGAGTATCGTACATATCATGCAACATTTCGTTGCTAATATTCATATCACGTTGGTTTGAAATTTCAAAATATTATTTTATATTTAGCTTAGTAAATTATAAATATTCCTATATGATATTATTATGACAATATTATTATCATAACATTATCATAATCCCGTGCCATAATTAGATCTTTAATTAATTTGCTAATTTTCAATATTTAATCATTGTTAGTTTTACTGTCATTTTTTTTAAGGGATCAATTCTTCATTACTTTTCAAAATTAAATTTTGTTAGCAAAACTTACACATTTTAAATTATTGTGTTTCTAGCATTTCCCTAGCAAAGTGTGCAACAAGATGCCATTTTCAATCTATCATAGGATTGAAGTTGTAAATCGAGAATAAAAATGACAGAATCACTTACACCGTCATGAAGGCTGATGCCAAAACCCCACAAGTTGTGTTTTCTTCTTAATCATCCTCTGAAAGTCCTTACTCCGTGGAAGGATTAAAATGACCACCCTACTATCAATGCATTAATTATGAACTTTTGTTATGATTATGGTATTTGAACATAGTTTGTAATATGATCTTGCACTCTTTTATTTTTATGTTTAATATGAACATGGTCTGTATTTTGGATAATGCAAATCAATTTTACAAACAATTAATCCTTTATGATATTACCAATGTTTAACTTCGATTAAATATTCAAAGTCTTATTTTATAGTATGTTGTTTATTAAATTACAAATATTCTTATATGATATTATTATGACAATACTGTTCAAGTCAATTTTAGGATTCAATGTAAGGAGCTACTTATTATTTTTTTTTTATTATTATTATTATTATTATTATTATTATCATAATTCTTATAAGTAAAATTATTTATGTTTTTTAACAATGTTTTCCTTTAATTATTACCTAAAAGTTGTGTTATTTTTTACAGGAAATTGGGAGCTCTATTGGACTAATGAATATTTTTGTGGCATTTCATCCGTTGCTTGAATTATCCTACCTTATAAAATTTTCAATTAGTTTTTTGTGAGATGTAATAGGTGTATTCAATTATGATTATCAAGATTATCTCTTATTTAGTCATGGTCATTAGTTCCCCGATTTGTTTATGACAATGACAATATATTAAGATATATGTGTTTGTTATTTCTGGTATAATTTAATTTATATTATTATGTGTTAGTATATCACATGGTATTATTTTCTGAGTTTCCACACACTCTAGAAATGCACCTAACATAGAATATAAATTAATGTGTTTACAACCAAATAACTTATATTGATTTGCTAAAAACAGTTTTCAAATGATATTCACTGTATGGAATATAAATTTGTATACTTTATAATTTCTGCATTATATCAAAATAATCCAACAAAAATAACTACAAACAATGACAATAAGTTTTGACAATATTGTAGGAATTATTTTAAGGAGCCCGTGCAATGCACGGGTTTTATAACTAGTTGATTTACAACTTAGAACCTTCCATTTTTAAAATTCTTGTATCTAAATCTTTCATTTTCCAATTTTTAAAATTCTTGTATTAGAACCCTCAATACATAACCAATTTTTTTCAAACAATCAAGAAAATAAACAAAACTCCATTTAACCGTTCAAGTTTTTCATCAAGATTTAAAACCCAATCAAGAACAAGGAAAAAACAAAACCCAATCAAAAAAATGGAAAGAGGGGTGAGAAGAGGGGAAGCAAACCGCCGCCCTGTGACAGACGGAAAGGAACGACGGCGGTGACTGCGGCAAGGGTGATGAAGACGGAAAGGAAGGTTTGTGGTTGCAGACGCGTTCTCTCTTCTGTTTTGTTCTATTTTTTATTATTTAATTATAGCCTTTAAATCCTAGACATCAGATTAGGGATGACAAAAAGGGCCAACCCGCCCCGTTCCAATCCGCCCTGTCATTAGCTCGTCAAAAAAAGGGCGGAGTGGGGCGGGCGAATTAGAATTGGCGGATTGAAAATCTCACCCCGCCCCGTTTTATGAGGGGCCCGCGGGTTGGCGGGTTACCCCACCAATTATTTAAATAAAACTTTATTAAATAAAAAATTCACAAAAATAATTAAATTAAAAAACATTTTATGTAGTAAAATATGTATCAATTGAGTTAATATAAATTATTATTCAAAATTTTATAATACAATATAAAATATTTAGAATAAGCCAATGAGACAACAAAAATAAAAATATAATGAGTTCATCGATTTAAAAAATACTAGATACATGAGCTTAAAATCATACAACTAGAGTAATTTAATTAAAATAGTAATATATAACAGAAAATTTTAAAAAATATTGTGACTTATACATAAAAAGAGGTGGGAAAAATAAAATTATTACTATTAGACACAACGGGCCAACCTGCCCCACCTCGTCACCGCCCCGCCTTTTTAGCGGGTTAGGCGGGGCGGGACACCTACTAATGGCGAGTTCAAAATCTCAACCCAACCCCGCCAAAAATAACGGGCTAAGCGGACCGGCCCAACGGACCCAACCCATTTTGCCATCCCTACATCAGATCTATTGCGGTCACATGTGTTTAATCTTTGAAGGGAAAAGGAATAAAAGGAACCTTAGGAAATGGAGCAAAGCTGCACTCAACAAGTATCATCGAGCTATACACCTACATATACATCCATGATCAGATATATAGTCCACTAGATTAGATCATTAATAACCGAAATACGACCACCCTTGCAAGCATATGAACAACTATATTCGCTTATCGATTAATCTGGTTTAGATTGCATATTGTTGGTCCAATTAGAAAGTGTGTAATGCTCGCTTATTCAAGAATAACATGGCTTCTATTGAGGCTTTGATTGGTAAAATTAAAATTTTGTTTTGGTGATGATTGAAAGCCAGGAAAAAGGATGAGCGTTTCATCTTAACCATTGAAATAATCTTTTTTCAGAGTATTTTCTTGTATTTGATACTTTTTAGCACATTTTGGGCCTGTTTGGATTGTACATTTTCATAAACAACTTATGAAAATAAATAAGCTTTTATGTATTATTATAATTTTTTCAATGTAGTTTACGAAAAAATAACTTATAAAAATACAATTTTCTTTAGTGATAACTTATAAATTAACATAAAAATTTACTTATTTACATAATCTATTTTCATAAGCTAAAAAATAAGCCAAATATAAACAAACCCTTTGTGTGTTTTAATACAATTTTGTAAGTTTAGTGTGCAACCTAAGAGAGGGGGGGGGGGTGAATTAGGTTTTTAAACTTTTTTAGTGATGTTGTGGTAATTTTATTTTTCTTAAAGGTTTGTGATGAATGTATGAACAATATGGAGAAAAATAAAAGGTGTAGGGAACAGAAGAATAACACAAAAGATTTGTAATGGTTCCCCTTCTAACCTAAGGGTACGTCCAGTCCCTTCACTTCCTTGAAGGATTTCACTACGACCTTTACAAAGTGAAACAAGAGATCGACAATCTTCTCTTTTTCACTCTCTTGCTTCCAACAATCCTGGACAACAAGGTGATTCCCCTACAAAGTGAAACAAGAGAACAATCCTCTATTTTTCACTCTCTTGCTTCCAACAATCCTGGATAGCAAGGTGTTCACAATAATCTGAATTTAATACAAGAGTTTGGATACAAATTTGAGTACAAGAGATTTTTGATAAACAAAGTTCTAGACTTTGTCTTCTCTTTCAATATAACAATTCAGAAGTATAAGACTCTAAGTGCTCGTGAAACTTTAACTTTGATATGAAAAATATGGAACAGAGTTTCCAAGAATTTGTGATAATTTTGGCAATAGAATTGTTATGAAAAATTTGATTGAAAGAGGTAATTTGATTTTATAAAAATTATGAATATATAGAGACTTTGAGAATTGTTCATGAAGCAATGCAATTGTTATTATTATTTTGTGTAAAAAACAATCCAAAAACAAACAAATGAAAGAAGACATTGCTTCATGGAAATGACGTTGGATTTTAAAATCTGCCCAGAACATTTTACACAGATGCCAGAGATACGCGATGTAAAAAGTCCTGTTTTATAAATTTCAAACGTTGCACTGTTTGTGAATTCAATCAGCCCAGTTCTTTTTACATCTGTTGCACAGAACGACTGATTTAAAATGTCCTGTCAGCTTTTCTTAAAATTCAAGTTTTTTATATTTTTAAAAGCTTGCTTCATATGAACTTTTATATTTAACTTAAAAATTAATTTGTAATTAATTATCAAAATAATTTGTGAGCATTCTAAGTTAAAATACTTTTATTGTGAAACATGCATCATTGTTATAGAAAGCTTTCAATATGTTAGATCAAAGTTCATGAGCACCTAAATCTTTAAAACAATGAATTGCATATTGTACCTAATATTGTTCCACATGTCTTGACCACTTGATCATGAGATAATTTGGATTTCTTCAATCTTGAGAACTTGGATCATGATCATTCTTTTTCTTCTTTTCACATATTTGTCTTCATCAAAATAACTTCAATTTAGAAGCTTGTCTTCACATTATAAATTAACATAAAAATTAACATATTTGTTAGTGATAACTTATAAATTAACATAAAAATTTACTTATTTACATAATCTATTTTCATAAGCTAAAAAATAAGCCAAATATAAACAAACCCTTTGTGTGTTTTAATTAAATTTTCTTTAGCCTTTTCAACAAAAGTATAAGTCATATACATTATTTTTTTGGTTACAAATTAGTCATCATACTACAGATTAGAATTTTATGCTTTATAATGACCAAAAATAATTCATGAATCATAGAGATCCAAACATGAATATTACGGATGAACGAATGTAATTAAAGAGTAGTAAACATGAATATAATTAAAAGAAAATTCTTTCACACCCTTGTTCTACTTCTAATACTCATAAAACAAAATAAAGTAAACAAGTTTTACATGTTGGAACAAAGTGGGTCTGACATGAACCTCTAATGTTTTAAGTGGTTTTGATGATAACAAAGTATTAAAATTACAATTGGAATTACTAATGATTATTCTAGTGTGCAGAACTACAAGTTAAAATTCATTCAGAAGCACTATGAATAATAGCAGAGAAGCCAGTCAAAACAAGCTCTGAAAGCACATCACTGTTCATCAGAAGCTTAAGTTTTGTATGTTAAAGAAAGTGCCTCTGAGGACAAAAACAAGGCTCTGACGGACTCAAAAGCAAAAAGGGCCTCAAGAAGCATTGATAACAGCATCTGAAGCAAAAGGAATTTACGTCACTCAAGAGCTGACATATTCAGAACCAATGATTGAAGAACAATCTACTTCAAGGATCTGTCACGTCCACAGGAAGGAATATTCGTTGGTACAACGTTAACCTTATCCATATGTGGAGCGCAATTGAGAAACGTACTATTGTACTATTATTACTCAAAATGGATGAGTGATAATTCAAATAGCAAGGTAGTGGAATTGGATATCTTTACCAAAGAAGGTAACTACAGCTATCACAATTGTACGAATAAATTCTAGCTGGCACCTCTCTCTCTGCAACGGTCATCATCTTCCTCCAAGTATAAATAGAAGACTCAAATGGAAGAAATGATAACTGTTCGAACAAACATTCTACCAACACTGTTCAAAGACTAAGAAGCATTCTGACATCATAATTTAAATCTGTCATTCTAAGTCTTAGAACAATTTGAGTTGTATTTTGTAAACACCTCTGATAGTATATCAAGTGTTCCTTAACATTCATTCTTATTCTTAAGTTTGTTTGAGAAGTCTCTTGTTAAGTTTAACTTGAGCATTTGAGAAGTCTCTTGTTTAGTGAAACTTGAGCACCTGAGAAGTCTCTTGCAAGTGTGCTTGAGCAATTTGTAATCTTTAGTAGATTATAGTGAAAATCTCTTGTTAGTAACAAGGGGACTGGAGTACTCTCGATTTGTGAGGGGAACCAGGATAAATTCTGTGTCTTTCTTTCTCTCTCTCAGCACCCTCTTTTTATTTTGTGATTTTATCCGCTGCGAACTTAGTATTATTTCGAAAAGATTTTAATTCTCAAAACACAATTCAACCCCCCCTTCTTGTGTTTTTCCACCTTCAATTGGTATCAGGAGCTGGGCTGTTGCCTAACTCTCACCTATCAGTGAAACAGTTAAGATTCAGGGAGGAAAAACATGTCTGCTGAGAAGAATCTCAATGAAGTTCCGTTTGACTATGATTCTAATTCTAAAGACAGAAGGTCTTCTGACAAAATTCCCTTTTTCAATGGAACTGAGACTGGTTATCCATTCTGGAAAACCAAGATGTACAGTCACATCATGGCGATTGATTGTGATCTGTGGGACTTGGTAGAAGATGGAGTGAATTTTGAAAATATGGACTTAGAAGGCGTTGTTAGCTCTAAAGACAGAAAGGCTTTTACACCTACTCAAAAGCTGGAATATAAGAAGCATCACAGTGTAAAAGGGATGATGACAAATGCCATTTCTCATGATGAGTACTTGAAAATTGGAGATAAGAGAACGGCTAAGTCTATCTGGGATTCTCTTAAATCCAAGTATGAAGGAAATAAACAAGTTAAGGAGGCTAAGGCCAACTTGTTAGTACATCAGTATGAATTATTTAAAATGAAGGACGGAGAGGACATTGAGACAATGTTCTCTAGGTTTCAAATTCTTGTTTCGGGACTTCAAGTTTTAGATAAGAGCTATACTGAGGCTGATCATGTAAGGAAAGTACTCAGAAGCTTGCCGCCAAAGTGGAGACCAAAAGTGACAGCGTTTCAGGAATCTAAGGATTTAGATACTGTGTCTCTTGAAAGCTTGGTTAGTTCTCTAAAGAGTCATGAGATGGAACTCATGACTGATGAAACGACTAAGAAGCTAAAAGGGATAGCCCTGAGCACCAAAAGTTCCTCTAAGGCTCTGAAGGCGAAGGTTATAGTATCTGATGAAGAAGCTTCCGAAGAAGGTCACGAGATGGACTCTGATGAAGAAGAAGAAATGGTTCTGATGGCTGCAAGAGTATCGCAATGGGCTAAGAGAAGCAAGAAGTATGCTGGTAAGTTTGGAGGTTCTTCCAAGAAGGTTGGTACTTCTAAGGATAAAAAGGAAGAACAAAACAAATGCTTTAAGTGCAACAAACCAGGACACTTCATTGCTGACTGCCCAGAGAACCTGAGTAAAACATCCAAGAGAACCTCTAACAAAGAAAGATACAAAAGTAAGCTCAAGAAGGGGTTCCTTGCCACTTGGGATGATTTGGATCAGGAATCAGATTCTGATGGGGAAGAAGAAGCAAACCTAGCCTTGATGGCAACCGCTTCTGACCAAGAGAACTCTGAGCACGAAGCTGACTCAGATTCAGAAGATGAAGATGAGGTACTTGCTAAACTTTCTCGTTCTGAATTAATAAATTCCTTAAAAGATTCCTTAAAACTTTTAACCAAAAAGGCGGGTGAGTGTAAGGTTCTTAAAAAGGCCTATAACAACCTGACCGAAAAGGCAAATGAAATAATTGAACAAAATGAGTCTCTAAAATCAAGAAATGAATTTATGGAAACTCATTATGTTCTTGATGATAAGGTTCCTCCAGAACATGAATTTGCTCTTCAGGAATTCCTTATCAATGGAATGAAAAGAAGTAAAATAGCCTCTTTGATTTATCATGTAAGTAGAAATAGAGGAGAAGGTCTTGGATTCTCACGTTTTAAAGATAATCCATTATCTTCAAAGTCCTCTAATATAGATAAATCAAAACCTAAGGTTGTCTTTGTAAAGAGTCAATCAGAAGTTCTAAATGAGTCAGTCTCTAATAGAACATCAAAGCCAGAGGCTCAAAAGTCAAAGGCTCAGAAGGATAAAACCTCAGAACCTAAGATTTTTAAGCCTCAAACTAATGTTAAATCTAAAGAAGCTCTGACACATTCAAGAACAAAGCTCAAGAGCTATACTAAACCCAAAAACTTTTCAACAAGGGTGGTTAACTCTAGAAGCTCTGATAGGTCCTTCAAACAAAGACCACCTGGACCTGTAAAGACTAACACAAAAGGACCCATAAAGATATGGGTACCAAAATCTCAAATAATATTTGCTTCAGGTTTGCACACTAAGAAGGCCAAAGCAGCAATGCTGGTACCTGGACAGTGGCTGCTCACGACATATGACGGGAGAAAGGCATATGTTCCAAACCCTGACTCTGAAAGAGGGAGGTACTGTGGGGTTTGGAGGAAACCAAAAAGGGAAGATCATTGGTATAGGTATAGTTGGTAACTCTTCTCTTTCAATTAAAAATGTTTGGTTAGTTGATGGCCTCAAACATAATCTGCTTAGCATTAGTCAATTTTGTGATAGCGGATTTATTGTTAAATTTGATAAAGAGGCATGTACAGTAATCAATGATTCTGACAAGTCCATATTGTTTAGAGGATTAAGAAGAGGTAATGTTTATAAGGTGAATCTGTCAGAACTCACTGAGCAGAAGATAGTTTGTCTTCTATCTCTGAATGATGAAAAGTGGGTCTGGCACCAACGCTTAGGTCATGCTAACTGGAGATTAATCTCTAAGCTTAGCAAACTAAAGTTGGTTAAAGGCCTGCCAAATCTTAAATATCATTCAGATGCTCTGTGTGGTCCTTGTCAGATTGGCAAAATTTCAAAAACTTCTTTTAAACCTAAAAACATTGTCTCTACCTCAAGACCCTTAGAACTACTTCACATTGATTTGTTTGGTCCAGTAAGTACTGCCTCAATCAATGGGAAGAAATATGGATTAGTCATTGTTGATGATTACAGTAGATGGACTTGGGTAAAGTTTCTAAGAGTGAAAGATGATGCATATGATGTGTTCAGCATCTTCTGCACTCAAGTGCAAAATGAGAAAGGTCTCAAAATCTTAAAGGTTAGAAGTGATCATGGTGGTGAATTTGAAAACGAACCATTTGCAACTTTTTGTGAAGATCATGGCATTGTCCATGAGTTCTCTGCTCCTAAAACACCACAACAAAATGGTGTTGTAGAGAGAAAGAACAGGTCTTTACAAGAAATGGCAAGAACCATGATGCATGAGACAAAACTTGCTAAGCACTTCTGGGCAGAAGCTGTAAACACAGCTTGTTATATTCAAAATAGGATCTATATAAGACCTCTATTGAATCTAACAACATATGAACTCTTCAAAGGAAGAAAGCCCAACATCTCTTATTTTCATCAGTTTGGATGTACCTGTTACATTCTAAACAACAAGGCCTACAAAAGAAAATTTGATGCCAAAGCTTGTAAGGGAATCTTTATAGGTTACTCTGAACGCTCAAAGGCATACAGAGTGTATAATTCTGAAACTAACACAATGGAAGAATCTATACATGTTAGATTTGATGATAAAGAGCCTGACAGTAAAATGTCAGAGCAAGATGATAGTTATGCAGGTGTTCCATACCAATACATCAATACAGAACCTGAAAAAGCATCAGAAGCTGTTGAAGCTTCAGAAGCTGTATTGGAAGAAGATGCTGAAGAAGCATCTCAATTAGAAGCATCACAAGAACATGATGACACTTCAGAAGAAGACACTCAACCAAGTGCTGATGTTGATGAAGCTCCAAGAAGGAAGTTCAAATATAGATCATCACATCCAGAAAATTTAATTCTTGGAAACAAAGAAAGTCCAAGAAAGACAAGATCAGACTATCAACAACTTGATTCACTTCTGGGACTAATCTCAATGATAGAACCAAAGAATGTTGATGAAGCACTTACTGACGATGGATGGATTGTAGCTATGCAAGATGAGCTCAATCAGTTTCAAAGAAATGATGTATGGGATTTAGTGCCAAGACCAGCACATAAGAACATCATTGGAACTAAGTGGGTATTTAGAAACAAGATGAATGAACAAGGTGAAGTGGTAAGAAATAAAGCTAGACTGGTAGCACAAGGCTACAGTCAGCAAGAAGGTATAGACTTCACTGAAACATTTGCTCCAGTAGCAAGACTGGAAGCAATCAGGTTACTTCTTTCATATGCTGTTAACAATGGAATCACATTGTACCAAATGGATGTTAAGAGCGCCTTTCTTAATGGTGTTATTTCTGAAGAAGTATATGTCAAACAACCTCCAGGTTTTGAGGATTTGAAAAATCCTAATTATGTTTATAAACTTAAGAAATCACTCTATGGTCTCAAACAAGCTCCAAGAGCTTGGTATGAAAGACTGAGTAATTTCCTTTTAGAAAATGGTTTTCAAAAAGGTCAAATTGACAATACATTATTCAGAAAGACATCTAAGAAAGATATCTTAATCATTCAAATATACGTTGATGATATTATTTTTGGTTCTACTAATGCTTCCTTGTGCAAGAGTTTTTCAAAGCTGATGCAGGATGAATTCGAGATGAGTATGATGGGTGAATTGAAGTTCTTCCTTGGAATCCAAATTAATCAAGGAAAAGATGGCACTTACATTCATCAAAGCAAGTATACAAAAGAGCTTCTGAAGAAGTTCAACCTTGATGACTGCAAGATAATGTCTACACCCATGCATCCTACCAGCAGCTTAAGCAAGGAAGAGATAGGAAGCAAAGTAGATCAGAAGCTGTATCGAGGTATGATTGGTTATTTACTCTACCTTACAGCATCTAGACCTGATATTTTATATAGTGTATGCTTGTGTGCAAGATTCCAGTCAGATCCTAGAGAACCTCACTTAACTGCTGTTAAGAGGATCTTTAGATATCTGAAAGGAACTACTAATCTAGGACTTCTTTATAAAAAATCCCTAGATAGTAAGCTAGTTGGATTCTGTGATGCTGACTATGCTGGTGATAAGATTGAGAGGAAATCCACTAGTGGAAATTGCCAATTCATTGGTGAGAATCTCATATCTTGGGCCAGTAAGAGACAAACAACTATTGCTTTGTCTACAGCAGAAGCAGAATACATCTCAGCTGCTAAATGCTGCACACAGCTTCTCTGGATGAAATATCAGTTGGAAGATTATAACATAGCTGAAAGTAGTATTCCACTATATTGTGACAATACTGCTGCTATTCATTTGTCTAAGAACCCTATTCTACACTCTAGAGCTAAACATATTGAAATAAAACACCATTTTATAAGGGATCATGTTCAGAAAGGTACAATAGATATTCAATTCATTGATACTGAACATCAATGGGCTGACATATTTACTAAACCTTTAACTATTGAAAGATTTGATTTTATCAAAAAGAATTTGAACATGCACTATATCTCTGAAGAAAATTAGCTCTGAGAAGTAGAATAGAATTAGCATCTGAAGCTCTATCAGAACCTCTTATAATTTAGAGTATCCCTTGGGAAGCTCTGAATAATTTAGGCTCTGAAGAGTAACAGGTTCTGATGAGGTGTCAGATACAAATGAGTGAAGCTCTGAACCTTTTGGAAATGAAACGTTCAGTACGAGTAAGTGTACAACAGTTGTCTATACACGCGTCAGCTATGATTAAACTTTTACAACACGTGTCTAGATCCTGACGGGCAGAGAACAGTTAATGATGATTATGGCAGTTAAGTATATTATTTAATTTTTAAAACTGCTCGCGCTCCCTCCCAATGTTTATTTTCTCTGTGTATGTGTGCTAGTTACTATTCATAAGTCACTTCACTCACTTGCACAACTTTTTACACAAAATCACTACCTACACAACCCTAGACCTTACAGAAATTCCCAATCTTCATCTTCTTAATTCTCTGCAACTATGGCTGCTCGTTCATCAAACGAAATCGTTCAAGAACCCTTTAACCCTACGTTACCACCCATCATCGATCTTAATTCAAAAGATAATCTAGTCTACGAACATCATCAAACCGACGCTGGACCAGACTCTTATGATTTCTTCACTGAGAAGTTCGTGGATTTTGAAAGTTTGAAAGCGAATGGGATTGACATTCAATACTTGTTCTACAACCAACAATGGCAGAATTATTTTGAGATGCTTAATGGCTTCGTATACTACGACATAGTGAAGTATTTCTGGCAGAAGGCTAAAGTGTACGATAGAGCAAGTGCTGATAAAGAATACAAGGATATGGTTGAGAAGAACAAGGAATTACGAGGGAAAACAAGAAAGGAACTTGGTCTTAAACCTTATAGAGAAAGGGAAATTAGGTCAAATATTTTGGGAATCAATGTTGTGATAACTCAGGCACACATTGCTAAGATTCTGGGTTTAGACAACAAAGGAGAAGATATAGAAGTGTATGATAAGAAAAGCAAGCATTTGGATTCAATTCATCAGGACCTCTTTAAATCTGGATGCACACAAAAGGATTTTGGAAAAGTAATGCACATGAAGCACACATTTGAATTTGCTTTCAGAATGTGTTTGTCTACCATCTTCACCAGAAAAGGTGGATTGGATACCATCTCCATTCCACACAAACATCTCATCTGGTTCTTATACAAGAGGGTGAAAGTTAATTTGGCTAAGATTCTTTTTGATCACATGTGCTTTACCATCAATGAGGGTAGAACTAAAATACCATCAGTCATTCATCACCCAAGGTTAATTTCAGAACTGATAAGACAAACCAAACTCACAGATATTGTGAGTGCCAAAGAAAAACTTAGAGTTTTCCAAACTGCTAAGTATGATGCATCAGTTCTGGTCAACATGAAGAGAAAAACCAAGGAAGAAATCATTCAAGTGAAAACACCTCTACAGCAAGTGTACGAAAAGTACTTCTGGTGTGATGGGTTTCCCACCATATCAGAACATGATAATGATGAGGTCATCAAGAACTTTCTTGAGTCAGTAAGAAGAGATACTGGGGTTAGTGTGCCCAGGAAAATGGTTGTAAGTGTTCCCAATTGGGATATCTTCAAGGGACCAAGAGATATTACAAGGAACAGAAGAAAGCCAAGAACTACTGAGCAAGAAATGATTGATGAAGGCTCTGATGATCAAGGACATGCTAGTGCTGATGAGATTGAGGAAGGTGCTGGAAATATAATGACTAAAGCTGTTCAGAAGGAAAAGCGGACAAAGAAGAGGCATGATAGGCCTTCAGCTTCTGAGGAAGATCAGAACCCTGCTAAACCTGCAAAGAGATTAAAGACCAGAGCTTCTAAACCAAAAGGTAAGACCTCTGAATCTAATACTTCTAGCATTCCTGTAGCTCAGGATATTGGTTCTGAACCCCAACCCTCCATTGCTAACCCTTCTACTTCTCAACCTCCATCATCTACCAATCAATCTCAACCCATAGACTTCACCGTACCTATTAGTGTAGTCTTACCTGATCATAAAGCTATATCATCTTCATCATCTGATACTAGCACTGACTCTGATGAGTTTATTGCTAAGCTTACTAAAGAAGCACAACAGAAACAAAAGACACATGAACCATCAAAGAAAACAAATTTCAAAAAGACCACCAAGAGACCCATCAAAAAGCCAATCCAACTGTCTTCTGATGAGGAACAAAACACTGTCGTTAACACCTCCATTCCTGAACAACCAACCACTACTGAATCTGTTCTTGAACATCTCCAACAACATCTATCTGGAGATGCCTTTACACATTCCAATCCCAACTCACCTCGTTTTCATGTTGTCAAACCCACTACTGATCAAACCATCCAAGAACCACCTGTTGTTCAATCCATTCAAACACCCCCTCCTTCACTTGATCACATCTCACAAGTGAATCCACCTACATTCACACCTGCTCAGGATGAGTCAATTGCTCATTCTGAAGAACAACAAAAATCACCTCATCCATCACCTATCAATGACATTGAAACTGAACAATCTCCATTACCTCCACCAGAAATATACTCCACTGAATCATCTCCTTCACCTTCACCACAACCTGTCTCTGACCCACTCAACAAACCTCTAGTTTTAGAAGAGGTTCTTGAGCTTTACCAACACCTAACTAAAGCTGAACGTCAAATATTCAAGGATTCCATCAATCTTGATGATGATATCATACCTCCAAATCTCAGTAAAATCAAAATCATTGAACTCAAAAGAAAGAAACCTGAACCAACCATTCCCTTTGACCCATCCTTACCCTTTTTCAATTCTGACTCTGAACCAAACCTTGAGTTGCTAAATAATGCTATAGGTATTAGACTTAAGAGGTTCAAACAAAGAGAGGAAGAAGCTCTTATCTTCCCTTCTGATATAGATGCTGATGTCAGGGAATTAGAGTACTTATTTGGTAAATCTTTAAGGATTCTCAGTACTCATCTGAAGGATAAGATTAAGGGTAGAGGAGCAAACACTGTACGGGAACTGTTTGAAATTGTTGAGAAGCTAAACGCTCCAAGGCTCACATCTTACAACCATGTTAAGGAGCTGGCTAGGATAGCTGCTGAAGAAGAAGAGAAGAGGCAAGCTGAAATTGAGCACAAAAGGCTAGCTGAACAAGAAGCATTGAAATTATTGGTAGATAGGGCTGTGCATATTGCTACATTAGAAACCAATAAGATCAATGAGAATCAAGCTACTGAACAAGATGTTGCCATGCTTGATCAGAATCTGATAAGAGAAGATACGGATATCAATGAAGATTCTGACAAGGGTAAGAAGCCCATTTTTGTTCCAACTCCTTCTCACTCTCCTATGAAGATTGACATAGCCTCAACCTCATCTGCAATACCTCCTGCGGTTCAAGATGCTTTGGATAATCTCAGAACTGACATGGCTAATGAAATTGATGAACTAAGAGTGGATGTGCGCACTGATGTGAATGCTGCTGTGGAATCAATTCACAAAAGGATGGATGACATGATGTTAACCCTTCTGAAAGCCATAGCAGATGTTAAGAAACCTTAGTCATTGTTTGAGCACTTGTTTTGTTGTTAGTTCTTGTGTAATTTTTGGATAATTTTTTTTTAATTCATATCTATATTATCCATATTTGTGTGTTTGTTATTTGCTTATATGTTTGTTTTTGGAAATGACTTGATTACTCTGAATGAGTAAAATGAGAGGAATCATCCTTTATTTATAGTACCTTCAAGATATCTTGTCAGTAGGATAATCAATGCCATTCATTGAATGCGTTTGGTTGTCACTTCCTTTTGACTTGACTACCTTGTTTGGTGCTTTGACTGCTTGGTTTTCTGTGTCTTTTTGACTGATGCCAAAAGGGGGAGTAAGAGTAGCGTTAAAATTAATGTTGATTCATTCATATACTGCTCAATCTGAAACTGTAATGTTAAATGCATCATGAATCAATATTTATCCCTTATGATTCTTTCTCATTCTGAACGATTATTGAAAGGGGAGAAAATTTAAGAACCTAAAATAAAATTCATAGACAATGTCAGAAGAGCTTGCAAACTGCTTCTGAGCATTATCAAACTCTAAGAAGCAAAGCTTACAAAACTATGCTTCTGAGAGTTAAATATGAAAATTTATTTTAAGTTAATAAATCGACTCTTAAACTGTTTTAATTAATTATGGATAAAACTTAGGGGGAGCTTACAAACCTACCCTTATGGATTATCAGACTCAGGGGGAGATTGCAAACCTTTGAAACCTGAAGTCATCATAATTAAATTAAATCAACAACAATTGAATTTTAATGCTTTGGTTTGTCATCATCAAAAAGGGGGAGATTGTTGGAACAAAGTGGGTCTGACATGAACCTCTAATGTTTTAAGTGGTTTTGATGATAACAAAGTATTAAAATTACAATTGGAATTACTAATGATTATTCTAGTGTGCAGAACTACAAGTTAAAATTCATTCAGAAGCACTATGAATAATAGCAGAGAAGCCAGTCAAAACAAGCTCTGAAAGCACATCACTGTTCATCAGAAGCTTAAGTTTTGTATGTTAAAGAAAGTGCCTCTGAGGACAAAAACAAGGCTCTGACGGACTCAAAAGCAAAAAGGGCCTCAAGAAGCATTGATAACAGCATCTGAAGCAAAAGGAATTTACGTCACTCAAGAGCTGACATATTCAGAACCAATGATTGAAGAACAATCTACTTCAAGGATCTGTCACGTCCACAGGAAGGAATATTCGTTGGTACAACGTTAACCTTATCCATATGTGGAGCGCAATTGAGAAACGTACTATTGTACTATTATTACTCAAAATGGATGAGTGATAATTCAAATAGCAAGGTAGTGGAATTGGATATCTTTACCAAAGAAGGTAACTACAGCTATCACAATTGTACGAATAAATTCTAGCTGGCACCTCTCTCTCTGCAACGGTCATCATCTTCCTCCAAGTATAAATAGAAGACTCAAATGGAAGAAATGATAACTGTTCGAACAAACATTCTACCAACACTGTTCAAAGACTAAGAAGCATTCTGACATCATAATTTAAATCTGTCATTCTAAGTCTTAGAACAATTTGAGTTGTATTTTGTAAACACCTCTGATAGTATATCAAGTGTTCCTTAACATTCATTCTTATTCTTAAGTTTGTTTGAGAAGTCTCTTGTTAAGTTTAACTTGAGCATTTGAGAAGTCTCTTGTTTAGTGAAACTTGAGCACCTGAGAAGTCTCTTGCAAGTGTGCTTGAGCAATTTGTAATCTTTAGTAGATTATAGTGAAAATCTCTTGTTAGTAACAAGGGGACTGGAGTACTCTTGATTTGTGAGGGGAACCAGGATAAATTCTGTGTCTTTCTTTCTCTCTCTCAGCACCCTCTTTTTATTTTGTGATTTTATCCGCTGCGAACTTAGTATTATTTCGAAAAGATTTTAATTCTCAAAACACAATTCAACCCCCCCCTTCTTGTGTTTTTCCACCTTCATTACAGACCATTAATACGTTCTAATTTTTTTTTGACAGTTACTAAGTTCAAACTAACTACCACTAAGGCTGTATATTGACAGTCTGGTTAACTAGCTGTCTCCTCCACACCCTCCACCGCCTCCACAACCACCTCCACCACCACCTCCTCCACACTCTCCTCCATTGTGTCCTCCATGTCCTCCGCCATTGTACCCTCCATACCCTCCACCTCCGCACCCTCCATGTCCTCCACTATGTCCTCTATCATGGTGTTTGCTACAACCACCAGAATCTCCCCCTTGAATTCCATCAGAAGCAGCCATAGTCATAATAACCATGTTATCATTTTTGGGAGCACTAGAACTACCATCATGACATCTTGTGACATTCTTAGGAGGTTTAGTGATTTGGACACTTTCACTCTTAATCTCTTTTATTTTTAACACAAAATCACTCTTCTTATTTACAAGTGTCCTTCCTGGAGGTTTGGAGTAGCAACTTCCCATATCATAAACAAGTTTTGAGAATAAATTTGTATATTTCCAATATATGAATGGCTTAATGATACACAAAATAATGGTGTGTGGACATGTAGAAATACACAAACGAGAATTATAACTGATTAGCTTTTTTTTTATACGTTATAACTGATTAGCTAAAACCACGTACGTTGATAATTAAAAAACTATGTGCAATTTAATCTCATGTTCCGATAAAATGGGATGTAAATCTGACATTTTCGTTGTTCACCCAGAACCAAAAGCACAACAATTTCATATTCATCCACACACACTTTCTATTTTCATCTCTCAACCAAATAAAAACAAAACAAATTAAACATTTTTTTTGTTACCCAAACACGAGTGCACACACTACTACTCAGTCAATAATGATACTTCCTATTCTCTTGCTATAAAATCGCACACTTTTACTCTCTCTCTTGTTTGTTACCTTGTTTGAATCGAACAATATCAACCCAAATAGCAAAAGAAGCGGTGACTCATCAACATTTTAGAATATGTTACTCTCTCCGGCCTTTTTTTATAAGAAATAAAAAAGAATTTTTTTTTTATCTTTGTATAAGAAATTTTGACTAAGTTTCAAATATTTTAAAAGTTTAATTTCACTTATGCCTTTTTTTTATTACGAGAATATTAAAAATAAATAAGTCAATTGAATTAAGAGTAATTAAATTAAATAAGAGTATGTTTGGAATAAATTTAAATTTATAAGAGTATTAAATAAAAATAACTATGTACAATGTGCGGCTTTTTGACCACAATACCATGTTTTGAAATCTAATTTCCCAATATACCATCATTTGAAAAAATATTCCCAAAATACCATGGTTTTCTAGCAGCTTTTGACTGAAAATAAACCACTATAGAGTGGCGCCATACCATATGGCGGTTTTATATTAACCTTTTCTGGCTTTTGTCCTTTTGTGCCAGACACTGAATTTTATAAAATTCTGTTTTTTTTTGTTTTTGTTTTTTGTCTTTCTCAAAACCCTCTTTTAACCGTAACCCTCTCTAACCCTAACCCTCTTCTAAACCCCAAATAATGTTTTTTTATAAAATTATCAAAAAATAATTTTAAAATTAATAAAAATATAAAATCATAAAAACTTGAAAAAAAAATTAAAAACCCACATTTATTTAATATTTAATTACATTAAAAAATAGAAAATAAATTATTTTACATTGACATAGATCTAAATCTCAGTTATTATTCTTCTCCAACTGGGGTGTTTAGATCAAATCCCATATTTTGTCTAGAAGATTGTGCTTGTACAGGCAAAGAACTATCCATTACTTTAGCCATCGAATTAAACCAATTTGGACTAAAATCACTATCATCGACAAGTCGTTGGATAAAGTCATTGTCAATATAATTCCCGAATTCGACTTGGGATGGCGGGAACCCAAAATGATGTTGTTGTTGCGGTGATGGTGGTGGTGGAAACCCGAATGGTTGATATGATGATGAGTTGTTGTATTCTTGGGGTGGTGGGAACCGAGACGGTTGATATGTTGATGGAGGTGGTTGAAATGTTGATGATGATGGTTGAAATGATGATGAGGACGAGTAGTGCTGTTGAGGGTACGTGTACGGATTTGATGTATCTATGTGATATTGTGGTTGAGATAAATGAAGAGGGGTATTGAAAGCTTCTGTGTGTTGTTGGGTGGTTGGTGGTGGTGATGGATATGTAGTTGGCATTAACTCAACAACACGTGGGTCTTGAAGTTGTCGATCTGATGAAAGAAAAGGAGTGGAAATGGCTCTAAACCAAGACAGATAATTGTAGTCTGGTTTAACTTCAACTTCGAAGCGCATTGCGCCATTTAAAACGCACTCGTGTCGACGATCCCAATCTGCAATCTCATCTGACCATGTTGTTTCCCATGAAGTGTCAACAACTCTTCTCAAGTCTAAGCTGTGGTATTTCTGCATGTTCATACTGCAAACCAATTATTCAAGTGGATGGAACATGGTTATACGGAAAATACAAAGGGACATTGTTGATGGCTACTGCACAAGATGGGAATAGCAATATATTTCCCATCGCTTTTGCTTTAGTGGAAGGAAAGACAAAAGATGGCTGGAGTTTTTTCTTGAAAAATTTGCGAAGCGTCATACCCCAACCTGGAATATGCTTGATTTCGGATAGACACGAGTCAATAAAAAGTGCATATAAAAATCAGGATAATGGCTGGCAAGATCGCTCGTGCAGACATGTGTATTGTGTTCGACACATCGCACAAAATTTCATGAGACAGTTCAAAGTTAGGGATCTTCGGAAAAAAGTTATCAATATGGGTAATGATCTCAGTCTTATTACTACAATATTTACATTATTTTCTCTAACATAACATTTGACTTTTTTTTTTGCGATATAAGATATGCAATGAATAGGCCATTGTTGGAGTACTACCGCGCGAAAATTGGACGTGAAAATCCAGAGGCTGGGAGGTGGATTGACAATATCCCTAGACGACAATGGACACAAGCATTTGATGATGGTTTGCGATGGGGTCACATGACAACCAACCTTGCTGAGTCAATGAACTCCGCGTTAAAGGGTACTCAGAACCTCCCTATTACGGCTTTGGTGAAGTCAACCTACTTCAAGTTGGTGGATTTATTTGTGCAACGGGGAAAACAGTGGAATGCTGTATTGAATTCTAGTCAAGCATATACAGAAAAATGTATGAAGATGATTAATGAAGCAGTGAAGAAGTCCAGCAGTCACAGAGTCACACATTTTGACCGACAAAGTCTCACAATCCCTGTTCAAGAAACTGTCAATCATAATGAGGGCCGACCAATGGGTGATTTCATGGTCGATTTGCTTAACAAGTGTTGTGACTACGGTAGATTTCAAGCTTTACATCTACCTTGTTCACATGTCATTGCTGCATGTTCTAGTGTTCGTCAAAACTACCAAGATTATATCTCTGAAGTGTACCAGGTTTCTACTGTATTCAACGTTTACAATGAACCTTTTCAAGTTATTCGCAACGAAGATTTTTGGCCCTCTTTTCAAGGCATAACACTATATGCAAATGAAAATATGTGAAGAACCAAAAGAGGTCGTCCAAGCAGTACACGGATAAGGACCGAAATGGACGATTTTACCAGAGAACCAAGAAAATGTGGCTTATGTGGAGAACCGGGTCATATTCGAAGCAAGTGTCCAAATGTTGGGGGTTCATCTACTCAACACTAGTTATTTTTCTTCTTTTGTAGTTGTTAAAATTGTATTGTCAAAATGTTGAGTGTGCTTCTACTAAATAATTAAATATTAAATAAATGTGAGTTTTTAATTTTTTTTTCAAGTTTTTATGATTTTATATTTTTATTAATTTTAAAATAATTTTTTGATAATTTTATAAAAAAAAAATTTATTTGGGGTTTAGAAGAGGGTTAGGGTTATAAAGTGTTAGAATTAGAAGAGGGTTATGGTTAAAAGAGGGGTTTGAGAAAGACAAAAAAAAAAAAAAAAAACAGAATTTTATAAAATTTCGTGTCTGGCACAAAAGGACAAAAGCCAGAAAAGGTTAATAGAAAATCGCCATATGGTATGGCGCCACTCTATAGTGGTTTATTTTCAGTCAAAAGCTGCTAGAAAACCATGGTATTTTGGGAATATTTTTTCAAATGATGGTATATTGGGAAATTAGTTTTCAAAGCATGGTAGTGTGGTAAAAAAGCCACAATGTGCTTCATTGGTTGTGTGATTTATTCAAAGTATTCCTTATAAGAAGGACCGAGGGAGTACCATTTTGTTATTATTTGTTACTAATTTTGTTATGGAACCTCTGTATAAACTTGTACTGTTTTCTCAACCATAACATTGTTGCATTCATGGGTGAACTCTCTCCTGCAAATCCATTAGATATGGTGATTTCGGTGTTTGACGGCGAAATTGATGCCTGGTGGGTGCTTTGCACCTAGAAATACTTCAAGCATTGGTTTACACCTGAGACATTGAAGATTACAGTGGCTGGGCTTGCCATGAAAGGTCCAGCTCTCACATGGTGGCTTCGTTGGTATCCTCGTCATCCATGGATGAATTGGGACGCATTTACAATATTTCTATGGCACTTTAAACCTGAATGGGGAATAGTCTTACCCTTACCAGACGATGAAGCAGAGTTCATTCAAGAATTGTTGTTGTTGGAGAGGCACAATGCCGGTGTGGTTGCAAATTCATCATTAATAGCTAATGATCTTAAATACTCAACGCTTGATGACGTGTAGAGCGAAGAAGAAAACCACGTTGATGACGAGTTTGGAGATCAACGTCAGAACCTCTTAGTAAACTTGACAAGCGCAGGCATCGGCGAAATCATAGATTTGCCAAATTCGTCCATTTTCCCTTCCCAGGACGATTGCCACCACACACTCCTTCACTGACAAAGACTTTGTATTGTCTGATACACAACATTCTATCAACGATGATATTGTGAGAAATTGAGAGTTCAAGCTGGTGCCAAGGACCGGCTTAATGCAATCATATGCCTTTCTTATGATTGACAAATACCGTGTGTTGATGTCTTGCAACAATGTAAAATCTTGTACTCTTTTGTTGATAATCTCAAACTAGTTATTCCTTGCTGCAATAGCTTCTTGTTTCTCAAGATTTGAGTATAGCAACTCAGGGAGTTTACACTTGAGCAGGATAGTCAAATTTGATGTTGACAGGTGGATAAAAGATCTTACAGTTTTGAGAATTGACTATTTTCAAAGAGTTACAATAGCCATGAAGTGTTTTGGCCAGTGTCCAAAAAGTATTGGAGTTTCTCTTGTGCATTGTGCAGAGCTATTGTTGGCAACGTCACTCAACTTGCGGAATCCATCTAGGCTGACTAAAGGTGATTCATATTTCACAATGATTTAAATATTGATGGCATCAAAGTTATTGAAGTGGACAAGTAAGGTAAGGTTAAGCACAAGAAAATTTTAAGTAAGTTTTGTTGAAACAAGGGTGATGTCAAAGTCAAACTCTTGGTCCAAGAATATATCCCAAATGAGAACTGCGATGATATGTTGAATGGTAAGAAAATCTTGTTAGATTGACCTACTAGCTATATAATTGTTATTGATTTTGCTGAGTGGCTTGCTTATTTACATCAGAATTGTATTATTTTTCAAAAGCACATGAGGTCTAACAAAGTGCTTAGTGAAGTTGTCAAAATTGTTACAAGGTATGTTACTATGGGATCTTATGGCTATATTACACTAGCGAGGAGGAAGAAAACGAAAAAGTGGAATCTCGGTGGGCATTTGAAGATGTGTACAACAGTTTGGTCCTCCAAGTTCAAGCAATGGGATCCAGGCAAAATTTGTGCTATGTGCAATTTTTACAACCTTGTGGACAAGGTTGATTTTGAAGGGGTGGGTAGTGTTATGATCCTAGAGCCACAAATCATGTCAAACCCAAAAGTGAAAGGAAGTGGTGACTCATCAACATTCTAGAATAAGTTTGTTATCATTTTGTTTTTATTTGGTTACTAGTTTTGTTATTGAAACCCATATATAAACTTGTATCCGACGGAGGCTTCAAACATGGGGACATAGATACATCAGTCTTGGAGGCCGAATTGTATTAAATAAAGCACTAGCTAATTTGATGAATATATATGATTGTAGGATCGTGGCCCCTTGAATGCGGTCACGTATGGCCAAAAGTTGAAGAAGTTCACCTGTGTTGCCATTCCAACGACTATAATCTGGTGCCTTGACAGTTCAAGATTGAAGCCGGTCGAGGACAGTCTCATATTTGCCTTCTTAGAAAGTTGGCATAAAGAGACCAACTCATTTCACATGTTGTTTGCTGTTGCTTGCTTAGAAAGCTAGATGATGTGTCGCCACTTTGGCAAATTGTTCACTCCACCAGTTATGAATCCTGATATTGCTAACGCGCGCGGCTGCATAAGCGTTACCAGGAGCGACAGAGGAAGAAGCTCATGACGAGATTAAACAAACCAAGGGTGCTTATTTCAAATTATCTTGGCTGTTGAACTCTATAAGAGACTTGATTTTTACTCGGCCAACACATACGTGGACATATCTGTGAACAGAAGCACTACTTTTATATATTCTGTTCTGTTGAAATGAAAATACAACTCTGGTCTTTATATAGATCAGTTTCTACTGTCTTAATAAAACAAGTAAATACTAATAATAGCCCACTATCTCTTGGCCTTCCAACTACAACAAACTCATTGTCTTTCCACTAACTTATTAATAGAAACCCACTAATATAGCATTAAAGTTTTTTCAACAAAACTCCCCTGTAAACTTAAATGCTCCTTCTATCTATCATGCCTATCAATTTCTTGCCTCTGTCGAAAATTTCTTTCGATAATGGTTTTGTGAAAATATCTGTTGTTTGATCCTTGCTTGCTACATGCCTCAATTCGACACTTCCTTCCTTCACATGTTCTCGAATAAAGTGGAAGCGAACGTCGATGTGTTTGCTTCTTTCGTGGTTTACAGGATTCTTTGCCAACTCAATTGCTGATTTGTTGTCCACTTGTATTACTGTTGCACCTATCTGTTTTAGCTCCATTTTGCTCAACAATCTTCTAAGCCACATTGCATGACAAACACACCAAGATGCTGCCACATATTCAGCTTCACATGTCGAGAGCGTTACTATCGGTTGCTTCTTAGAAAGCCAAGTAAATGCAGTATTTCCCATGAAGAACACATACCCTGAAGTGCTTTTCTGATCGTCTATATCTCCACACCAGTCACTGTCGGAATAACCAACCAACTTGTAATCTTCTGTTCTTGAGTAAAACATTCCAAATGACACTGTTCCTTGGATGTACCTTAGGATTCGTTTCAATGCCTTCCAATGTGAATATACGGGCTCCTCCATGAATCGACTTACAATGCCGACACTTAATGAAATGTCCGACCTTGTACAGGTGAGATAGCGAAGACTACCTACCAAGCTTCGATATTTGCTTGCTTCGACATGTTCTCCTCCATCAAATTTCGACAGCTTTGCACCCGGTTCCATTGGTGTCGAAACTGGATTACAATCTTTCATTTTGAATCTTTTCAGGATTTCCTTTGCATATGTCTCCTGTGATATGAAGATTCCTGCTACTTCTTGTCGAACCTCCAGACCAAGAAAGAATCTCATCAGACCTAAGTCTGTCATCTCGAATTCACGTGTCATTGTGCCCTTGAATTCTTCTATCATCTGACCATTGTTACCCAAGAAGATTAGATCATCGACATAGAGAGCAACATGTAACATATTACTTCCATTCTTCTTTACATACAGAGCATGTTCGTAGGGACATTGCTTGAAACCATTCTCTTTGAAATATGTGTCGATGCGTGTATTCCATGCTCGCGGTGCTTGCTTCAACCCATAAAGCGCCTTCTTCAATTTTAGCACTTTTTCTTCTTTTCCGACTTTCATGTATCCGGGTGGTTGTTCGATGTAGACATCTTCTTCGAGCACACCATTTAAAAATGCGGACTTGACATCCATTTGAAATATTGGCCATTTGAATTGAGCAGCTTGAGAAATGAGCAATCGAATTGTCTCCATTCTTGCAGCAGTCGCAAATACTTCGTCATAGTCAATTCCTGCTTTCTGTTTGTATCCCTTTGCAACAAGTCGCGCCTTATACCGTTCTATTTCCCCTTGAGCGTTTATCTTTTTCTTGAATACCCACTTCACACCAATGGGTTGACTTCCTTTTGGTAATTCTGCTATTTCCCATGTGTTGTTACGTTCAATGGCCTTAATCTCTTCGTTCATGGCAGTTTTCCATTTTTCGTCTCACAACGCTTCTTCGAGGCTAATGTTTTCTGTATCTGCCAAAAGACATACAAGGTGTACCTCTTCTGTCGTATCATACAAATCTTGCAGACTTCACATTCTGGGTTGTAGAGGTTCATCTTCATTGTCAGAATCTTCAAGGTCTGGTGAAATGCTTGTTGGTACAGCGACTGATGATTCTCCAGCTTCGACAATGACCTCTGCCGAATTGTTCCAGTCCCATTTGCTCGCTTCGTTTATTTGAACGTCTCTACTCACTATCACCTTCTTGCTCATGGGATCGAATAGTCTGTACCCTTTTGTTTTCTCATCATACCCAAGGAATATATACTTCTAACTTTTGTCTTCGAGCTTCGTTCTTCGTTGATCTGGTACGTGTGCGTAAGCCACACTACCAAATACTTTGAGATGAGAAACTGTTGGCTTCTGTCCACTCCATGCTTCTTGTGGTGTTTGATCTTCTAACTTCGAATGTGGACATCGATTCTGAACATAAATGGCACATTGTACAGCTTCTGCCCAGAATTCCTTCGACATGTTCTTGCTCTTAAGCATTGATCGAACCATGTCGAGAACTGTTCGATTCTTCCTTTCAGCCACACCGTTTTGTTGAGGTGAATATGGTGCAGTTAGGAATCTCCTTATGCCCTGCTCTTCACAATACTTCATAAAGGCTGTCGAAATATACTCACCACCTCTGTCAGATCGAACAACTTTGATGTGTCTGTCAGTTGCCTTCTCCACCATTACTTTGAATTTTTTGAACACCTCGAATGCTTCAGATTTTTCTTTCAAGAAATAAACCCAGGTCTTCCGTGAGAAATCGTCGATAAAGGAAATGAAATACCTTTTGCCACTGAAAGATTCCGGAGTGATTGGCCCACATATGTCGGTATGAATCAATTCAAGAATATGTTTAGCTTGATATTCTGCCTTCTTTTGAAATGAGGTTCTTGTTTGTTTGCTAAGCACACATTCTTCACAAAATTTTCCTTCATAGTCCATGTCTG
The DNA here is from genome assembly GCA_030408175.1 of Trifolium repens. Lineage (NCBI taxonomy): Eukaryota > Viridiplantae > Streptophyta > Magnoliopsida > Fabales > Fabaceae > Trifolium > Trifolium repens. Next base: position 25,623,491 of record CP125841.1, on the reverse strand, counting down.
GTAGCTCGTGCACCATGTTCCTCTTTGCTAACCTTCTCAGACCAGCATGATGTAGATGACCAAAGCGTAGATGCCATAGTGACGCTTTGTCTTCGACGTTGACTTGCAAACATTTTTCTCCAACGTTTCTCAGATTCAGTTTGTACATTCGATTGCTTTCCATTTCGACACGAGCAATCAAATGCCCTAGCTTGTCCTTCAAATGCAATATCCGATCTTTTATAAGTATCGAATAACCTTTTTCTGTAAGTTGCCCCAAACTCAAGATGTTGGTCTTGAGATCTGGTACATAATAGACATCTTGGATTGATCCAATCAAGCCATCCTTCTGTAAGTAACAGATTTTACCCTTGCCTTCGACCTTCACCTTCGATGCATCTCCGAAAGACACATGTCCATCTACAATCTTTTGCAATTCTTTAAACGGGTGTTTGTGACCACACATATGATTACTTGCTCCTGAATCGAGGTACCACAGATTGTCATCATTGGTATTGACTTCATTTTGAGCCATCAAGAGGAAACCTTCATTTGCTTCGACTTCCAAAAACAGATTGTTTGTTTCTTCTACTTTCTTTTCGACTTGACAATCTTTTGCAAGATGTCCCACTTTATCACAGTTGTAGCATCTGTAGGAATTGCAATCCTTCGCGTAATGACCATTCTTCCCACACTTGTAGCATTCGAAGTTGGAGTAGTTCGACCGACCACCTCTTTGACCACGTTCTCTGCCACGCCAATTTTGCTGGCTCGGCTGTCCTCTCTCGAAGTTGCTGCCTCGACCACTTCGACCACTGTCACGACCTCCACGTCCTCTTCCTCGAGAGTTTTGAGAAAAGAGTACCTTTTCGTCTTTGATTGACTCCTTGGATTGATGTGCTTCCTCGATTGCTTCCTCCTTCTTTTTCATTTTACGTTGTTCGTGTGCTTCGAGAGAACCAGCGAGCTCTTCGACTGAGAGTGTCGAAAGGTCCTTCGACTCTTCTATTGCACACATAATATTCTCAAATTTATCTGTTAAGGATCTCAGAATCTTTTCAACAACTCGTGCATCAGTCACCGTTTCGCCATTTCTATTGAGTTGATTCACCACTGTTTGTAAACGCGTGATGTAGTCAGATACAGTTTCTGACTCCTTCATCTGCATCCTCTCCAATTCACCACGAAGAGTTTGGAGTCGAACTTGCTTCACTCGATCTGCTCCTTCGTACGCCTTTTTTAACATGTCCCATGCTTCCTTCGACGTAGTCGAACCGGAAATTTTCTCAAAGCCTGATTCGTCAACTGCTCGGAACAGCATGTACAGTGCCGTCTTATCCTTTGATCGCGTCTCTTTCAACGCCTTGTTTTGAGCTGCCGTATATCCCGCAGTATCTGTTGGTTCTTCAAACCCATCTCTGGTCACCTCCCACGCCTCTAGAGCTCCAAGAAGAGCTGTCATTTGGACACTCCAGTTATCGTAATTTGACTTCGTCAGTCGCGGCAACGGCACTTGATTCAACACGTTTGCCATTTGCTCTGATGCCAATTTGTGAACAGAAGCACTACTTTTATATATTCTATTCTGTTGAAATGAAAATACAACTCTGGTCTTTATATAGATCAGTTTCTGTTGTCTTAATAAAACAAGTAAATACTAATAATAGCCCACTATCTCTTGGCCTTCCAACTACAACAGACTCATTGTCTTTCCACTAACTTATTAATAGAAACCCACTAATATAGCATTAAAGTTTATTCAACAATATCTATTAGGGTAATATTAGTTGTCGGGTATGATTATTAATAAAAAAATAAAAATAAAAACAGTGAGAAGCTAATATAGCATGTGACCTTGAAAAAATAGTGAGAAGCTGATGCAGCATGATTCTCACAACAGAAGATTAATTAATTGCAATCTATACTTCAATTGAATGTATATTTTGAGATTAATTGCAGGGAATGAAGGAAGTTACATACATGATAAATTGCATTCAGTTAAATCAATCTGAAAGATTTATTTCTTTGTGAGATAATACAAGCATAATATCCAAATATAAGATTCAAATATTTCTTTGTGACACATTTTTATTTTTATGTGAATCATTCAAAGCTCATCTTTAATATTAGATGATGATATAGGTCCTGTTGGATTTTTGGACGAGTTTTTGATTGGGTAGGAAGCTTCCATAGCTATGCCACAAAGTCCTTCCTTCTGTGATACGTTCCTTTGCATTCTGATGTAACCTTGTTCTCCCCATTCACCTCCCCACGAGTTCCTCACAATCCAGTAATTAGTTCCATCAACCGTTGTTCCATATCCTACTATTGCTACACCATGATCTAGCTCTTTGCCACAATCACCAGTAAATACTCCCTGTAATTAATAATTATGTATACAAAGTTAAGCTCTTTTCCATTTTTCATTATTTTCTCATGTCAATGAAGAAAATTTATTCTTATTTACCTCAGAGTAGAACTGGAAATCGGATCCTCCGGCATCTATGGCTACGGATACAGGTTGGTTGGCAACAGCTTTGAGCAATGCATCTTCATCGTTAGCCGGAACATTCTCATGGCCATCAATTGACACAGCTGGGACATTTTCCTGCAATATGAATGATTTATGTATCTTAAATAAGTTCTTAAAGTTATCTTTCAATTATATTAAATATTTTTTTAATTAATCATTCACCTTTGTTGAATCACATGATCCATCATTTGCTGTGTAAGGGTAGTAGCTTTCTGTTGTTAAGCCACCATTTTGCTTGATGTACTCAAAAGCATATTCCATTAGCCCACCATTGCATCCTTGATTTTCTTTATTGTCACAATCTATAAGCTCTTGTTCAGACAAAGGCACTAGCCTATTTGTCTTGATTTGGTTTATGCCTTCAACAGCTACAACTGTTGAAAAAGCCCAGCAACTACCTATACACCACATTAGTCCGGAACTCGGTCAATCAGGCTCATAAATATTTAAAAACAGATTCGGTAAAGCAGCGCAGCTTGTTTTCCGTATACCTTTTGTTCATGTGTAATTATTTTATATATATTCACATAGGCTATAGTAAAAATTCTATGCATTCACATAGTCGGCAACTCGGTAAATTGGACTGATAAATATTTAAAAAGTTTGCTTGTAATCTGAGTCATCTGATATTTGATAAAACAGTGTCAAAGTGAATGTGTGTATGCAAATTTTGTCATAAGGAATTTAAATAATAATAACTTTGTAACTTACCGCATTGGCCTTGATCCTTGACAGGAGTAACAGCACCTTTCTTCCTCCAATCGACCGAAGGAGGAGCGTTGTTAAAATTCGCATACATGAAGGTACCATTTCCACGTGGCGTGCCTCGGAACATTCTGTGGTGATTAACCTTTGATCCAGCATAAGTAGTCCTAAATTCATGGTTGGTCATATCAGCAAACTTGTTAAGTTTCAACTTATAAGGCTTATCCATTTTATTGGTGTTGTGTACATGCATCACATTTGTTTTGAACACATTAAAGCGCTTTTGTTTCTCGTTTAAGTTGCGAGAAACCGTGTGATGACTCCTCCATCGCTCGTATAAGTCCCACAAGCTTTCATCCGAGGACAAATCATTTTCATGGAAATCAAAGCTCTCAGATAATTCAAGAACCAAAGCAATAGATAGAACAATCAACAATAGCTTCTTAACTGTCATGTTTCGTTGTTTGGAAGAAAAACACTTAGTTTAGAAATTGATTAATTGAATGGAAGTTTGATGAAACAAAGAAAAGTAGAGGATGATTTATATAGGGGATTGAAGAAGGAAACAAACAGAATAAAAAATGTGAGGAAGTTAAAGATTTCTTAAGGGGATTAACAATGAGCAATGATGGATAGGATAGGATATGTTTGTTTGTGTTATTCAAGTTTGGAAGCAAGGGATTCAAAGGGAAATTTGAGAGATTTTTATTTAGTTTTTTAATAATGTCAGTTAATAAGTGATAACTGTGTAAATTTGTTTCTGTGGTATGCTTTTTCTGTTATTGTATGCTTCAAGGATCATCTTTCTTTTGCATGCTGATTACGCTATTGTTGCGTTCAGTTTTGAGCCACCTTTATTTGTTGCAAATAATGTAGTGGGATGGGATTGTTGTTTTTATCTATAACTGATGATGATGCGGTTATTAGATGTGAGATAATGGACACAAAAAGGTGAAAGTAGTGACACCATATACAAAAAGTGCACCAAATCTATATTGGTCTTGTTAATATTCAAACTTATCTTTCCATGTTTAGATTCTAGTTAACGTAAAAAAACAAAAAAACAAAAAATTGAAGTTTATGAGATAAACGTTTTTGTCTTCAAATCTAAGTTTAATTAGAAGTAATGAAATCAGTTTTTGCGTTAGATTTAAAATATGTTTACTGAGTAAAAAAAAAGTTTACTAAATATCAACATATATTGTAACAGAAGTAGCAGAATTTTTTGGCATCTTATTAATAATTTGATCGGAGTAGGATTGCATATGAAAAAGAGAAAAAGAAATATGTATTGATGGTAATAAAATAATTTTACACCGTTTTTTTTTTAAAGTAAATAATTTTACACCGTCAATCAATGACAACTATGTTTTATATCATATTATTCCGTAAAATTAATTTATACATTTAATTGGGGTTGATTGGAGAATGGATGCTCTCAAAAAAAAAATTCAATTTTTTTCAATTTTCACATCTCAACTATCAATCAATTTCTCTCAATTTCTTTTAAATTTAAATATTATTTTATATTTATGATCAAATAGTCGTCTATATTATTTCCTCAATTTTTTTTCCCACTTGAGAGAATCCATTCTCGGGCTGATTGTAACACATACGACACATCCACTACAACCACTAATCTCTTAACCTTATACACTCCTTCCGTTTTTTTGTAATTTTTTTTTGGTACAAATTGTAACTTAATTCAATCTAAATGTGATTTTTTAGAAATAATTGTATTAATTAATTGATTTGAAGTGGTTGACCTATATAATTTGCAAAGGCCAAGAATTTGTTAAATTTTGATGTATTTTTCAATTTGGGAAAGACTTGATTTAATCGGCAAAAGCAATGTGATAGAATAGAACATTTTAGTATTATTCAGTAGCTATCAATCATTTAACCTGTAGTCCAGCGTGACACACTCTTGCTTGTTTTAAAGGATTTTCATGGCGTAATGTTTTGGGTACCATCCATCAATTATTTCTCATGTTGCCTTTTGGCTGAAGCTGAAGAAACTACGAGTTCCTTGCATTGTCACGACGGCTCGCCAATTAAGTCGGTTGAATCAGTATATAAAGGCTCTGTTTGGTAAAATTAAGCTATAAGCTAGCTGATAGCTAAAAAACTAGCTTATAGTTGATAAGCTAGCTTTTAGCTGATAGCTAAAAAGCTACTAGAATAAAATTAAAGTGTTTAGTAAATTTAGCTGTTGTAATTATAAAATGACATAAAAGTATTATGTGAGGGGTAGTTATTTTTTTTGAGTGAGTAGTTTTTTAATTAAAAAAAGTAAAAATAATAAAGGTAAAATTGAAATAAAAGGTAAAAAGCTATAAGCTATAAGCTCAAAACACTACTTGAAATAGCATCTGGAAAAAAACTATAAGCTAGTAGAAAAAGCTTGTTACCAAACACCTCCAATGTTTTGAAACAAGCTTATAAGCTAATACAATAAGCTATAAACTAGCTTATTTGTGTTATCAAACACACCCATAATCAAAAAAGTTACAAACTGTAAATTCTATACGTGAAAAATTTCAAAAATCCTTACACTAGAAATTCATACTAAATAGATACTATCAATATTATTTTTCATTTCATTGTTCTAAAATGGAGTATTATTTCTAAATTACACTAGTAATTGTTCGTCATATGATAAATCATTTTATTGCCTCTTATGATGAAACAGAATTATAGTAAATTGATAGAAAAGGTGTTTGGATAACTAGGGATGTTAGGGAATTGGATTTGATGCAGTTCATGCATTAATGCTACTGTTCTGACCGTCCGATAAAAAATAAGTGGTTGAGATTAATTTTCATATAAAACAAATCAAACATATCAGAACTGTCTGATCTGTTTTGTGTAGTTGTGATTGCTTACCGCGTGTAACTGCTACAAATAATCTAGATCCGGATGTTAGTCCGATAATAGTCAGAACTCTCACCAGGAGCATAAGCTTATGAATGCTACTAGATGACTAAGAATCAAAAGTGCAAAGAGAGGATTTAAGAAAGTAATTTTATTATGAATTCAATTGTGTTTTTATCCATTTATTTAAATGTTATTATATAGAGGCAAGTTGGTAACAAACTCTACCAATCATTGCATAAAAATAGGAACTAGTAACTAATTTTATCTAAAATATCTAAGATAATCACTAAGATAACTAATTCACTAAGATAATAAATTAAAATAGCAACAAACTAATACTAAGATAACTAATTAACTATGAATTAAAACAAACTAATATTTATGATAATGGATTGCTGTGACATATGAGCTTTACTTGAAAACAAAATTATAGGTTTTCAAAATATTTTCCTTGGAATCTTCCTAATATCCTTGACATATAGTTCAGTCTATCTGTCTCGCATGTTGTTTTTTATCACATCACGCATGTTGCATCTTGTTGAATTGAGACATGGCTCGTGACTTAGTTGAAATGTGTAAAATACAATGTCACATATTTTTTGATCATGGGATGCCCATATCACATGGCCATTGCCATCCAAGATTTTCGTTTCTGCCATAGGTTAACTTAGTTGTATAAACGTCCCGAAAGTGTAGCCTAATGTTAAAGAATTGGTACGTTGAAGGAGTTTAAAAAGGAGGTTATCACAAGATAGAGAGACGCATTGTGTTAATTATGCAATTACAAAAGATACACGAGCGAGCGACTCCAATTAGAGGCCACTTGATTTCCGGCAGCTTTTAGCGTGCCACTAACTTCTAGAGATCGCACGTCAAACAAATTGTGCAAATTGTCCCTTCCACTCGTTAACACAACATTTCCATTTCGAGAAAGAGATATCGATGTGACTGCAAGTGATTGTGCCGCAAACTCGCTAAGTAGTTTTCTGGTTTTAATATCCCATAATCGAAGATTTCCATCAACATGTCCGGAAAATATGGTCTGTCCATCAGTGCTGAAGCAAAGAGCATTGCAGTTGCTGTGGAAAATGATTGTGTTAATGCAATAACCTTTAAGCAAGTCCCAAACTTTTATAGTGCGATCATAAGCTGCGCTGACGACATGACGACTGGAAACCTTGCTGACATCAACAGCACAGACTTTAAAAAATGAAAATGTTAGTTTCCCTTCTAATAAACTAAACTTTATCGGATTAATAGAAATAAGACTACACATAAGGAGGAGCATGTGATGCAGTTGGGGGATGACATATGGTCCAAAACTTGAGCACTTTCTCATGAAAGAGACACTATGTTTCATAAAATAACTACAATCCCAAACAAAGTCCAACACTGTCTAAAATCACTAACAAATTCTGTAATGTGCTTTGATGGTTCATATGTCACCATATAGTCCATCACTGTTGCACTATTGCTAGGTGATGACTAATTTGACATGTTTTTATTTTTGTATATGTTGAAATTAGTGTTTGAGAATAAAACTTGATAATTTGATGATCATATTTGTCCTTGATATTTACATAAAACAAGGTTACACTGTTACAGTGACATGAATTGAAAATAAAAATAATAATGAAAACTAAGAATAAGTCCCCCAACATATCCAAATCAAATATTACAATGCAATGGAAGTATGAAACTAAAACAAGGTTAGAGTCACATCAATTGAAAATAATAATTATAATATAATGGAAACCTAAGAATATCGAGTCCCCCAACCCAACATATCCAAATGTAGCAATACAATGGAAGTATGAAAGTGCAATAGCAACATATGCATTCTGCAAACCATAAGTTAAAAACCCAGTGTAAGTAACTGTGTTTGTATCTTTGTACTTTTTCCCCCTCCCACCTAACAAACCCAGTTCCAATATAACATGCTTCAAGAGATTCAACTAGCTCGAATTCTATCGAGCCAATCAATGCTCTTTCGTGGCCTCTCAAACTGAACATCAACACTTCTCCTGGATTTATCTTGGAACTCGATGCTTCTAGATTTGTCGTTGTACTCTACGCTTCTTCTTGACCTCTCTGTCTGGTCAAATTGGACTCTTAACTTCTCTAATTTTTCAGGATTGTTGAATTTGAATTCATGATATTTCAGTTTCTCTGACCTATCACTACTTTTCGGTGGTTTGTCTCTGCGATCTGTGCTCTTCCTTGGCTTTTCAGAGCAATCAGTACTTACTCTGGATTGTTCAACCCTATCCACACTTCTCCTAAAACTCAGTCTTTGGGATGGTGACTTTTCTACCGCTGATATGAATTTTCTGAGATGTCTAAGGTATTCGGGATAGAGCTCCAAATTACAGTGATTTCCATCTTTGAGCCATAAAGGTTCATATTTCTGTTGGCACAGCTCCCATAAATGCTTGCCATGAGAGCAATCAACAACCTCATCAGCAGTTCCCTGAAAAAAGTATAAGAATGATGCCCAATTAGTAAAGCAATATGAAATGTTCTGTACCCAAACAAAAAACTAGAGAAAACCAATATTTGCTAAGTTACGGTATTCACGAGAAACACAATTTAGAAAGTTTAATCAGAAACAAAGGATGTTTTGCTTTCCATCTTTGATGCTGTAAAACCAGCCACAGTCATAATTATCATTACAAATTTCAGAAGATGAAATGCTGATTTTAAGTAACATTATGCAGGTTGCTTGTATAAAAGAGATTATATTTATCACTACGAACACCAAGTTAGCATACTAAGTAAGCACCGAGTTAAGGGCCACAACCACTACAGAAATTGTTAATTGGATTTGGATACCATTACATGCTGACAGCAACCACATAATTTACAGCAGTGATAAAATATTAGCAAGAGGAAAATCCAACAAAATAAGCATGGAATACTTACATGAATTACTAGCACTGGACACTTTACCAATGGGATTTTATCAATGTTCTACATCAACAACACAGATTGAAAATCAGTTACATAATACATGATTCTCAAATCAAAGGACATGAAACATATAGGATAATGAAATATCTACCTTATAAATGTCAAACCAGTATGTCCTTTTCACAGGGTACATCACTCTCAACCCCGATAGTATAGGACTGTGGAGAACAACAGCCCTCAGTCGGGGTAAACGAGCGGCAAGATCAACAGTAGGACCACTCCCAACAGATTGACCATAAAGAATTATGTCTTCCTGCTTAGCACCATAGTTCTCTTCAAGATACTTGTATACAGCTTCGATGTCAGCATAAGTATTGTGCTCACTTGGCTGTGAAAAACATCCATTTTTCATTACACTTCTGTCTGCTGAGAACAAAAGAATTACAGAAACCATAAAGAAGCATGTAAAGCAGTTACCTTCCCTGACGACTGTCCATATCCCGAGTAATCGTATCTGCATGCATAAGAACAAGATGCTTGAAAACATATATATATCTACTTTCCAAAAAAAACTTATTACAAACACCACACAACAGACATATGATAAACAAGTTGACCATTTAAAGGGGTACGTTAGATTAATTCTAAAAGGTAAGGGTCTAACCAGTACAGTCTTAAAACATTATTCCTAATCATGGATTCCCTCATTTGTGCAAATAAGACTGAGATAAAACTTTACCATTTAAAAGACAAAATAAGACCGAAATTAGAGGGAAAATGCAAATAATATATAATAGTATGTGAACTCTATATGTTTGGATGCGATCCTGAGTATATCAAGCCATCTAAAGTGTTACTAATCAAACAAAGTTTACAATTTCATCTGTGATTGCCTTATTGAGCATTTAAAGTGTTTACTCTAAACCTGAAGTTGAATGTAACCAATCACAAAGCACGGAATTGAACACAAGTGCATGATGGGGTAATTTGAGAAGTTCAGAAGCAATTCGATTATCCTGACTAATTTAAATATCACTTGTAGCAACACAAAGATCATCAAATATAAAAGCTAAAACTTATGTTTTGGCCACATTGCAGACCAAGAACCATATGCATTTCCTGCAGAACGAAAAATATACCATTAAGATTAACTAACTGATGTCACATATCAATTTGCAGAACAAACTGAGCATCTAATTACCAACATTATGCTCTTTTACCGTCGTCTTTATTATGTACTTAATTACCTAACTCGTGTTTTCTAAATTTCTGTTAAAGGGAAAATAAAAACCTATCTGAAAATGAGAACCAAGGAAAAGGGTCTAAGTTGTGTTGCACAAAAATTGAAACCTCTTAACTCTTAAGTTAAGTCTTAACAAGTAAATGGCCATTTCGTATCCGTTAAATCCCTAGAGTAAATTTGTCAGATCCAGCCAAACAACAACCAACCATTATCCCACTAAGTATAAATTTGTTAGATAATTAGCTATATTATATTTTACTCCGGCATGGGAGAGACTTGAACCCGCTACAACTAACAATAATGGACGAAATGAATGGCACATTGAGACAATCACTGAATCAAATAATTAGCTAAATTCCAACATCACAATCACAACATTCGACTAATACATCAAGCACATTGAATAAACGAAAACGATGGAACAATGACACTCCCACCTTCAAATCCTTATCTTCTAAGTTGTAACCATACAAGAACCAACCACAGAAAGTAAAATACATGACTCAGACTTCATATCATAAACTAAGAAGGACCAAACAGTCCCTGTCTTTGACTAAATCAAACCTACCTAAACCAGTGAGTTTTTTATTTTTATTTTTAAGAAGCTAAATTAGCCCACCCAAATTGGCACCAGAGAGAATCGAACCTAAGACCTTAAGGAGCAAGCACACTCCTAGGTCTTAAGCGAATAACACCAGACCAATCCAAGTGGGTTTAACCAGTGATTTATTTACCCTAAAAAAATCCATCAACATCAAATCCAAGAAAAATCAAACCTTAACAATACAATCAAAGCTTCTTTAATCAAATGGCCATGACTGAGTCAACTCAGCACCACTAAACTCGGAGACAAACACACACAAACAAAACAACTAACAGATTCAACTAAAAAACACACAAAAAAAAAACAAGCATTCCATAATTCAGCTACATAATCTAATCTAATCTAATCTAATTAATTAAAAAAAAAGTAACCGAAATTCAAATAAAAATAAAAAATAAAGATGAATTAAAAAGGGGGAAAATTGAAAATTTGAAATACCCAATGAGATTAACACGCAAGTGAATACTGAGCTCAACGAAGAGCTCATACATCTGACCAATATCAGCAGCATTTCCATGAGAGTAAAGAATGGTTGATTTTGCCATAGGATGACGAACATACATAGCAACGATCTCAGTACCACGACGATTAGGAAATTTAAGAACTTCAACGTTTTCTCTGTGTGGAAATGGTTCCATCAACAATAAACCTGTTAGTTCTTCTTTCACAAGTTTGTATGATGCTGGATTTGGTGGAAAAAACGCCAATTTCGCTGCCATTGATGACGTCACACCACCCATTGCTTAAGATCTTCTTCTTCTTCTTGTTACTACTAGTTAGTTTCACATTCCTTTTTCTTCTTCTAGCTTATGTGAAATGAATGAACTTCACCTGTGTTTGGGGTTTTATGTTTTATTTTATATAATAATATAATTTTATTTTTTTTGAAGTTGCTTTTGGAATTGTTTGGGGGGAAATTAATGATTTCCTAATTTTCCATTGAGTTTATTACACGTACTTATTTTAATTTATTTTTTTGTAGTAAGACAGACTTTTATTTCTATATTTTTATATTCATTCATTTCATACCTATTAATTAGTTGTCTCTTTCACAATTCCACGTGTTCTACTTCTGGCCTGAAATTTGTCCTCTCACCGTGTGGTATATGTTTTTCTGAATTTCTGAATTAGAATTAATTAATTGAATAAATATTTAAGTTTTCAAAAATATTAAAAAATACATTTATTTAAGTTTTTAATATTAAAAAAAATTAAAAATCAATTTTTTAAGTTCATTTGTATAATCAATCTATCTGATCTATAATGTCTATCAAATATATTAATAATACAATGAACTTAAAAAGATGTTGCAAGGTACTAGTTAAAAAAATTAAAAATTTGTGTAATTAATACAGTTTTTTTTTGAAGCAGTGTAATTAATATTTTTAAAAGATCAAAATGTTGTTATTAATATAATTATTTCTTAACTAGTTTCTCAAAGATAATGGCTAGCATTATTCTAAAATTATTATATAACACATCATTGCCTTGAATGCCACATTTTTTTTAATAATTGTCTTCAATGTCACATTAACAAAACAAAAATGTTAGGCATTCATTATTATTTTTCTTATTTAATTATTAATATTTTATTTTAATTCTACTAAATTAATATTATTGATCACTTTTATGCATTATAAATACAATTCAATTGATAGCTCATGAACTATGACATGCATTGTGTCTATGTGCAGAGTGATTTAAGTTTAAATATTAAATTCTACACTTTTCTACATTTAAAATGGATAAATTTAACCATTAGATTATTAGACGAATAATATATATCATCTTTTGTTTAAAAAAATGAAGAATTGGTTAAATGGAGAGATCGTTGGGTGTGGCAGATGGGAGTAACTTTTTTTTTTAACGTCAAATATATTTTATTAATAAAAATTAGATTTCAATACAAGATGAATAAAGATTGATAAAAGAGAGATTACAAAACAAATGTGTCGTATATATATAGGCAGATGAGAGTAACTAATTAAAATTTATTTAAATTTCTTATTATATCAAATTACATTATTATTTTTTGTTATCATATTTAATTGTAATGTGAGGATAAGGGTTAATACTAATAGAGAATATAAAATAGTGTTAAGATTATCTGTTTTTTTAGTGATCCAAAACACAATTGGAAATAGAGTATGATTAGGGTGGTGTTTAATAGTAAAATAATTGAGTGGAGAGTAGAGAGGCAAGAGAAATGAGTGAAGGAAACAAGGATGGAGTAAAAAACACATAAAAGGTACAAGAGTATGAATTAGTTAAATGATTTGTAGGAGCAATAACAGGTTGTCCCATGTTGAGGCCTGCTTCATCACCATGATTTCCCTCTCAAGGAAGCATACACCCTTTCGGCATCGTGTTTTTGGGTAAATGGGACCTCACATTGACAATGTTTGTAGGGAGGGAATGTGGCCCTGGTTAGCATGGGAAAGGGAGATAGGTCTCCCACCATGGGAGACTACTTTTTACCCTTAGATTATGAAGATGTACAATAAGCTATAATAAAGTTTTTGCTTTGTATATTTTTTCATGGCTTTGACAATTTTTTTAAAAAAAATAAATAAATTACAAAAATTCTTTTTCTTTTTTTTAAATTGATATTTGAAACTCAGATCCATTTCTTTAAGCGTTAAATATATTTTTGGTCCTGACAAAATAATGACTTTTTAAATTTAGTCCTTACTTAATTTTTATCAATTTTTTACTCCCACAAAATTATCATGCATTAAATTTTTAATCTTTATTGTTAACTCAACATGTATTTTTAAATGATTTTTTCACATGTATGTATAGAACATTATAAAAAGTTCTTCTAGAAAATATGAACTCAACTTATAGTTTATAAGTTAAAAAACCTGTTTGATAACTGTCATATCACCATTAGTTTATATATAGCTTATTTTACTAGCTATAACTTATTTTTCAGACGCTGTTTCAAGTAGATTATGAGCTTATAACTTATAATTTTTCTTCCAATTTTACCCTTATATATTTTTATCTTTGGTTCCTTTTATCTTTTAAAATTTATTATTATTTTTTAGAAAAAAATATGTTAGTTTTGTAGTTTTGTTTACACTAGCCTATCTATTTTTTTGTTTGTCGTTGTTATATGACTCTTTTAAAAATTTGTTGTACGTAAATAAAAAAAAAAAAGGCTGTTTTGCGTAACTATATTCAACATATATAGTCAAAAAATAATTCAACGTAATTCAACATTATGCATATTATTATTTTAACTAATGTTCATGTCTTATATAAGTTATATTATTGTATCTAGTGCAATGCAAGGATAATTTCAAAGAAAAGTTGAAAATTCTAAAATATGAGTGAATTGTTTTCAATATGGTTATGAACATTTTTCTTTTATTAATTACGTAAGTTGTTTTTTCATTAATATACGTTGAATTGTTTTAATATAATTATGTTAAATATATTTTATTATGCTTAATTTTAAATATTTTTAAATATTAATTTGATATAAATTTTATTATTAATTAAGATTATTTTTTTATGTCAATTTACATTTATCACATAATTAAACAGTTAATTTTACCAAATAGTTCAACTAACTTATCAGCCACCGGCTATCAGTCATAAGTTATAAGCTATAAACTAATTTATCAGACATCCGCTATTTTTATCAAATAGAGTATTGGACAAAAAAGAAAAAGAAAAAAAAAAGAATAAATAATATAGTGTGGATAGGAGTACCATGCACTTGCAAAAAAGATGGTTTCCCATGGTGGGAGACCTATCTCCCTTTCCCATGCTGGCCAACGCCTCTTTCCAATGTCATGTTACTTAACCATTAATTCATCATCACAGAACTTTGCATGTTTTTATTTATTTAATTAAATTCAGAAGGATCCTTGTAGGGGAATATTTGAACATAGTGCCTCGTTTAGGGTAATTATAAAGGCCATCAACGGTTCCAATTGTCTTGAGCCACAGAATCTGTAGTCACAAGGTTTGGAGATGGGGTCCATTTTACTTAGAGACAATTTGTTGTTCCATTTTGATATGCTGTCAACTTAAGGGTGTGTTTGTTTTAAAATTTATTTTTTAGATTTATAAAATGATTAATGTATTCGATGTAACAAATACACTAAATAAAATCTATATAAATTTATCTCGGGACATTGTATTATACTTTCTCCGTCCTATGTTGTAAGAAAAAAAAACAATTCACACTTATTAAGAAAAGTAAAATGTGATAATTTAAAGTATAAATTTTTGTGTTTTTCTTGAAATAAATTTCATGAGAGGATGTAAGAAGTATTTTTATTGGTTATTGGGGAAAAGAGGAGATAGAGTAAATTAAATGTAATTTGAATTAAATTTTACGAAAGTAAGTAAAAATAAATCTTGAAAATGATGAAAGTGAGTTGTTTTTGCTTATAATTTGGGACAATTAAAAATGATATTTTTTTGCTTATAATATGGAAAGGAGGGAATAGTGTATAATAGATGTTAGGGTTTACTGGGGCGTCTCCGAGTTTTTGGAGGCCCTGTGAGATTATTAAAAATAGGCCTAATAAAAGAAAAAGCGCATAAAAATTCAAAAGAATTGTCATCGATTTAAATTGCAAATAACATCAATAACACTAAAAAATAATCATTTTTTCACCTATATTATAAAATTAAGTGTCTAAACAATTTATTCACAATAGAACAATCTCTTTTAGAACCTTTTGTAACTAATAAATCCCTCGGTTTAGAATAAAGATAATTTTAAATATTAGAACTCGACAATCCCTTGTTTGGAAGCACACAATCCCTCGTATTATTTCCTTCATTTACTAATACTACTATCCTATAATTTTTTTTTTAGGCCTCCATTTTTATGAGGCCCTATACCATATCACATGTCGCACATGCAAGAAAGACGCCTCAGCAGGGTTGCCATACATGTGGACATGACGCCCTTGACAGGGTTGCCATCTATAAATTTTTTTTCCGTGTTATTTCTTCTATCTTATTCTATAAATACCACATCTCATAACTTCATTTATCACTCAACCCACTTCTCATTCTACTATTTCTCACGTCATTTTCTTCTTTCTCTCCTATTTTTTAACTTCCTATTTCACTTTCTTCCATCTATTTGTTATAAGAAATGACTTCATCTTCCAATGTTCTTAATAACTACTCCCTCTGTTCCTTTTTATAAGAAATAAAAGTGAAATTTTTTTTGTTCCTTTTTATAAGAAACTTTGACTAATTTTCAAATGTTTTAAATGTTGAATTTCATTTATGCCCTTATTTATTATGAAAGAGAATATTAAAAATAAGTAAGTTAATTGAATTTAGAGTAATTAAATAGGGGTATAGATGAAATAAGTTTAAATTTATAAGAGTATTAAATGAAAAGAACTATTTACAATGTGTTTCCTTGGTATGTGTAATTTTTTTAAACTGTTTCTTATAAAAAGGAACGGAGGGAGTATTTAACTTAGTGATAGACAAATTGAGTTCTCTTGTAAGAGGTTGATGTTGAACTAGAGATGGCAAAAAGGGCAAACCTGCATCGACCCAACCCGCGCCCGCCATTAGGCCGTAAAAAAAAAGGGCAGGGCGGACGAATTAGAGGTGGCGGATTGAAAATCTCACCTCGCCCCGTTTTATGAGGGGCCCACGGGTTGGCGGGTTACCCTGCCAATTATTTAAATAAAAATTTATTAATTAAAAAAAATCACAAAAACAATGTAAAAATAATAAAATTAAAAAACATTTTATATAGTAAAATATGTATCAATTGAGTTAATATAAATTACTATTATTCAAAATTTTATAATACAATATAAAATATTTAGAATAAGCCAACGAGACAACAAAAATAAAAATATAATGAGTTCATCGATTTAAAAAATACTAGATACATGAGCTCAAAATTGTACAACTAAAGTAATTTAATTAAAAGAGTCATATATAACAGAAAATTTTTAAAAATATTGTGACTTATACATAAAAAGAGGTGGGAAAAATAAAATTTTTATTACTATTAGACCCAACGGGCCAACCCGCCCCACCCCGCCTTTTTAGTGGGTTAGGCGGGGCGGGACACCTACTAATGGCGAGTTCAAAATCTCAACCCACCCCGCCAAAAATAACGGGCTAAGCGGGCTGGCCTAACGAACCCAATTCATTTTGTCATCCCTACGTTGAACATTAAACTTGCAAGACGTCAGAACAAGCATGATGCATCCAGTCTAAGACACTAAAACCTCCCGGATCAAGCAACGCACCAGCCGCTAAATCCTGACCAACGTAGGTGGCACGCACTAAGACGCTAATCTCTACCTTACATAGAAACATACAGTGCTAATAAACCTAGCTAATTAGAATATTGATTCTTCATGTTGTAGAAATCTAACTTTTTCACTAGACCTTAATAATAGATAATTATTTACATTTAAAAATTAGCCCCATGTAGGAATGGGAATGATTTGGTTTTGGGGCCTATGCATCTATTACTATAAATAAAGAGGATACAAATTTTTGGGATGACTTTTTCATTATACCTATTTTACCCTTTAAAATAACTACCAAAAAGAAAAACTAAATATTTGTATATGTTGAAAAATAACTTTTACATAAAAATAGATTTTCAGTTTTTTTTAGTAAATAATTTTTTGTTTCTCTTAATAACTAAACACAACTTCCACAAAAAAGTATGTTTTCAGTTTTTTTATAGCAAAAATATATATTTTTTTCTTCTTAATAACTAGCCACAACAAAAAAATGTTAAGTAGTTATCAATTAACTAAGTCCAATAAAAAAGGAGATTAAGTAGTTATTTATATTTGCACAACAGAGAATTTCGATCACAACAAATAAAAAGAAAGAGAATATTGATCACACAAACTGGCGACTAATAAAATATAATAGGTGCATAACGCGTATGTTTTTTTCTCAATCAATACACCGACACCAATGTCGATAGTAAAACCACAATTTGAAAGTTCTTAAAAATTGCAGTGAAATGGATGTTTGAATGCAAAATCTGAAATATGAACGCCGAATAAAACATACTAGATCGCATTAACTGCCTGACCTAAAAAATAATAATCGAAACAATACAAAATCAGAAGGAAATAAATTAAAATATACTGTACAATTTTTTGGGTAGAGAAGCAGGTGAATGCACTAGAAAATCACAGTTGAACTATATATGCTCTATTATTCACACAAAAAACTAAAATTCATTGGATATATATATTGTCAAAGAAAAAAGAGCATGTGATTGAATTAATGTTTCATTAATTCATTGATCATAAAACGAAAAATATAGGAAAAGGCCTTAAATGGATAGATCAATATAACAATTGGTACATCATCATTTCAATTGTTCAATAACATATTCAATTCGAATGATTGAAATTAAACAATGATAAGAAAACCATGTTGAATCACTAGAATTATATAAATCATTCAATAACAATCTATTGCCTAGGAAAAGATGAAGGTGATATAGGGTGTAGCTTCTTTCTAATGATAGCACAAGATCTACCATCAATTAATCTATTAAGATCACGAGCTTTGAAGGTATCTTTAAGGTAACCTTCAATTTTTTGCTCATTGTCATCAAGAATGTTACAAAGGGCAGCTAAGTAACGCCAAGGCAATTTCCCTGATGATCTAATAGAATGTCCCACGGCACGCAAAACATCCCGGCAAACAATGCGACTCAAATCAAATCTGGATCCGTGTCCCTGGGCCGCCTGCGGTGGTGGTGGAGGTGGATAGAATTTCAACCTTAGGCAATGCTCTATGGTGCTAGCTTTGACAGGGGCACATGTGATCATGGCCAAAACAAACATGACAGCCATGATTTTCCGTGAAAAATACATTGAAGGTGACATTGGTAATGTTAATGTGTGAGATCTCGTTTATGAAAGGACTTGTATCTATTTTGTTTTGGAAAGTTGTGTTTGTTACGTGCGATATGATGGATATTTGTAGATTTTTTCTCACGGTTTCTCTTTTGCGGGAATTATATTGTTCCTAATTTATTGGTAACTCTATTTATTTTAGGTTTAAATAGTATTTTCGTCCTTTTAATTTTGCGATTTTTGTTTTGTTTTAGTTTTTGTTTCTTTTTTTTGTTGCAAACAAGTCTTGAATGTTCAAAAGATTTGTTTTTAGTCCCTGCCATCCAATTTCGTTCAAAAAGACTGATCTGACGAACATTTTGCACACGTCGCATAAATAAGGTGGCAAATGAAGATGCTGAGTAGATTAATGAGGGACCAAAACCAAAAATCTAACTTTGTTGAAAACATAAATGTTGCCTACAATAAATTACAACTTCTTGTTGCCTACAATAAATCACAAATGTGCAATGAATTCATCTAAACAATAAAAACAACTGGATTAAAGACGAAATCATAAGAAACAATAATGAAATCAAGAACTTACCCCCAAATTGGCACATTTTCAATATCTCCTCTTAGAGTTATCATCAGAATTAGAGATGAACATTCTCATTGATTTGTTGCAATCACATTCTGGGATATCCAATGAGATTGAGTTCGAAACAGAGGAGAACGACATGATTGCAGAGAAGCTGGGAACTTTTCGCAGGTGAAGGACAAAGAATGGTGAGAAGAGAAAGAATGGTGTTATGAATTTGGGATTTTAGGGATTTATGTTTTCAGCAAAGTTAGATTTTTGGTTTTGGTCCCTCAGTTTCCTTCCTTTTTTAGTTTTGGTCCCTCATTAATCTACTTAGCATCTTCATTTGCCTCCTCATTTCTGCCACGTGTGCAAAACGTTAGCCAGGACAGCTTTTTTGGACGGAATTGGACAGCGGGGACTAAAAACAAAACCTTTTGAACATTCAGGGACTTATTTGCAACAAAAAAAGATACAGGAACTAAAACCAAAAATCGCGAACTTACAAGGACGAAAATAATATTTAAGCCTTTATTTTATTTGAGTGTCCTACTTTTGAACATTAACTAGCAAAATATCTGTACGTAGGGGTGTGAAAAAAAAACCAGTTATTATTATTTAAATTACTATCCAAATTGATCCAATTTTTAAAACTCAATCAAAAGTTAAAAAAAAAAAGAGAGAAAGAAACTGATGATCCATTTATAAATAAACCATAAAAACCGTTACTCAAAAATCAATTTTCGATTATCTAATTGGTATTAATTCATTTGAAGAAATATATTAATTTATTTTTTATTTTTTAAAAGTATATTTATTAATTGAATAATAACCTAGATTTATAGTCCCGTGAACTTAGCTCAATTGGTAGGACAATTGCATATTATATGCAAGGGCTAGGTTCAAATCCCGGATAATCCCACTTATCCACTAGGCTACTAGACCAAAAAAAACACCTAGATTTATATATTATTTCAAAATCAAATATTTATTTTATCTATTTTATGAAATAGTGTATAAAAAACCCAAATTTTCTTTTTATTGAGCCCAAAACATTCTTTCTACACCTCCCTAAATCATTTTTACTTAAAACTCTATCATTTTAATAATAGAATTTAATAATATATAATTAATTTAATAAATACTAAAAAAGTGGTGGTACCAGCCAGTCAATAGCCTGGCCAGCGCCGGACCCCCGGCGCCAGCTCGGTGGTCCACGGCAACGGCCGGTGAATTTTTCGGCGAACCTGTGACTGCATATGGCGGAGCTCCAGTGACCAGTGGTGCGGCGGACAACGGATCTACGGTAGCCGGCCACCACCTCCACCCCCTATTTTATTAATTAATTTAATATTAAAAATAATATAATAATTAAACTATTATCACATTCTTCACTTCTTAATCTCCCCGGTCTGCTTCCGTTGTTAACCATAATATTCTGTCTACGATACACATAATTAACTTGATCAGGCTCGATACGTGACAATTTCAGAATAAGTAGTCAAGACTTCAAAGGGTTTGTGTTTTTCTTAATTGAATTTTAATGACCCACGACACAATCTACATAAAACAGACTTTGATCCTAGTTATAACACTCCAAGTTAAATTATCTAGAATTTTAACCGGAGCTTACATAATTGAATTCGGAGTACTTCTATATTGGAGATAATATAGCAATGTTTGCTGTAATCTGAGTTACCAAGTCATTGTAATAATCTCAACCATTGATCGTTGATTTTTTTTTTATAGGCAAATGCTAATATATTAATGGATTATGTTTGTACCTATGGTTTGATTTGAAGTTTGACATGTAGACCTCCTGGCTAATAAACAAGGTATACCGACGTACCATGTGTTTACTATCACACATTAGACGCCACCATAAAACATGTTTTCTCTAAAATTTCTTCAATTATAACATACTTAACTCTTGTATTATCAATCAATAAAAGGAATGTCAATCATTTTTGAGGTAGCCAATATACAAATACAATGAAGCTCACTTGTAAACTTCTCTATGTTTTAACTTTTAGTCGAAAGATCCCTAAGGCAAATGAAGAACACATTTGTCCTTGTTTCAAGACTACGAACGTGTTGACTTTGCATATACAATTATACATTGTATAGAAAAAGAGTGAGAACACGGAGAGGAAGATCAAAAGGTAGAAAATCAAAATAAAAGGGAAGAAATTAAGTGAGATATGCGAGTGTTAGAAAATAAGTTATTGAGTTTATGCTATTGGTCTCTTTAGGTTTATTATTATGTCATTGTAATATTATGTAATCGTAGCCAATTTTATTGTTTTCTCTCCTCTTTTTATATCTCTATTGTTAACGGTGAGAAAAGTAGAGAGTGAAAAAAATAATATGGAAAAGGATAAAATTTTGAAATTTTTGAGTGTGTAATTTTCTGAATGTGTAATCTTCTAAAAAGTAATCTGCTAAATGTGTGGTGCCCCTATTCACCCTTATGTAGAAATTTAGCATAATTAATGATGAAAAGTGTTTATAACGAATAATACTCGGAAGAATGAAAGTATGGTTACAAAATGGTAGTATTTTATTTTCTTATCAATACAGAAACATAGTGCAACCAGATAGTTACAGATTCAATTAGACATAGATCATCACAGTGGTGAATTTTTCTCAATCTTACTTTTTCTTTGCTTCAAATTCAGCATATTGTAATGAAGACAACACAATTATAATGATTTGTTTAACATGTGAATCAACACTGATCATTTAGTAATACATTGATATTACTAAACCAACTAGTGCTTGATTTGATATAACATAATCCTAACATTCTTACTATTAGGCCTTTCCATAGGATTATCCATGGTGCAAAGGCAGGCAATCTTCAAAACCTGAAGCATTTGTTCCTCATAACCATTACCTATAAGTCTTGCATCAATTGCATCATTTGGATTTTATGAAGCCATAATATTTCTCATCCACCTGACCAAACTCATCTCGTCTATGTGCTGAAAAAAATCATCAGAAGGAAGTTTTCCCATCACCAAAACACCAAGCATAACACCAAAGCTATAAATGTCAGACTTGTCACTGGATGTGAATATTTGATGATACTCAGGTGCTATATATTCCACGGTGCCAACCACGCATGTAGTACTGATATGCGTCTGCCCATCAGGCATTGCTACTGCCAGTCCAAAATTTGCAATCCTAGCTTCCATATCATCATCAAGAAGAATATTTGCAGGCTTGAGATCTCGATGAATTATACATGGACTATGGCTCATATGAAGGTATTCAAGACCAGCTGCGATACCAAGCACAATCTTATGCCTTGACAACCAATCCAACTCCGCTTCACCTCTTTCAAATTTGGTCAACATATCCTGCAGACTTCCATTCTTCATGAACTCATACACAAGATAATGACAATCAGGTCTAGAAATATGAGCCAAAAGTGGCAAAATGTTCAAATGACGAATCTGACCGACCGTGTCAATCTCCGACTTAATTTCATCTAAAACATTCCCCGACTTAATTGGTCGTGTCTTCTTAATAGCAATCATTTTACCATTATATACTGGTAATTCCGCTTTGTAAACCTCACCCCATCCACTTGTTCCAATGATTTCCAATAAAGCTAGACCGTTCTTATTCTTCAAGAAAGCTAAATCTTTATCTTTCTTAATCAATGAACTGTAGATTGCAATGCCATAACTCTTTCTTTTTCCTTTAATCAAAGAAAAAGCCAACTTAATCAGAAATGAAAAGATATTGTTATTCTTAGCCATTAAGCTAAGTGTTTTGGTGTTCTGCTTGGAAATTGGATTGGAACTGAGAATGGAATCCTCTGTCTCTGTCTCTCTTGAATTCTTGTCCTTGATGGTTGTTTTCTTTCCTTTGTTTATTATTTATAGCCATAAAACGTGTGGACTACTCTCAGACTTTGCACTCAGTCTTTTCCTTTGAATTTTCTTGTTTATTAAGCTAAGTTTTAGCATTTTAATTTGTGATTGGTCATTTTTTGCCTTCCAATTTAAAAATAATTTTGTTAGAAAACATATACTAATTATTTATTGAAAATTAATTAAAAAACATAAATAACATTAAAATAATACCTCATCCTTATGCTGCAACTCTCACGATCCTGTGCCTCTGGCATCTGCTAATGGTCCTGTGCCTCTGACATTTTACTCCCTATTTTAGTTAAGATTGAACTAAGTTTGGAAACAGTGCGATATAGACATTGTAGTTACTTACCTATATGGATTACATATCATGATTATGATTACTTACTTAATTAGATTAATAGGGGCTGATGGATCCCGTACATTAATCATTGATGTTGTCTGTGTGATCACATATTTCATGATCATGGTACACATGTGGCTAAGAAACATGTGTACCATGTGTACGGTACACAGTGTACCAGATGCCAATTATTTCTAAGGCAGCTATTGCAAATTTGCAATACAAGAAGGAAGTTCACTAGTAAACTTCTTATTGATCTAGTCAAAGGACCCACCCCTAAGGTAAATGTGGAACACAGAATTAAAGAGATGTATATTGAACAAGAGTGAGAACGGAGAGGAAGAAAAGGTAGAAAAGCAAAAGAAAAAAGAAAGTGAAATATGTGATGAGAAAAGAGAGTGTTGATGAAATGTTTAAAATGAAATACTAGCCCCGTCCCTAATTATTAGATCCTTTTGAGATTTTTTTTTGTCTCTTTTTATACTCTCTATCACAAAATAAATACATGTTTGATCACTGACACGTTTGCCAATGCACAACTTTAATCGTTAATATCTCTAATTATCTATTATTAAAAATTATAAAAATGGTATATTTTGAAAGTACCCGTCGAGACAAATCAAACAACATCTCATATGCTAATATTTGCATGTATATATTAGTAGAAAAATAAGGTCAAAGCAAGTCAAATGAATAGTACACTAAGTAAAAAAAAGGTCATTTAAAATGGGACGGAAGAAGTAAAACTTATTTTATAGTTTCAAGGGCATTAAATATTTTTTTACCACAACATATCTTTATTTAATTAAAGTGTATATTTTTCTACAATCTCTAATAAATACACTAAAAAATATTAACTAATTCTTTTTCATAAAGAATAAAATTGTAAAATTAATAACAAATTTAATATCACAATCAACTTTCTTAATCTCCGTATCTTTTTCAAAAGGGTATATTTATACTTAGGGAGGATGCAGTATAAAAGAAAGAACTAGAAATATTTGTGACTGTATTAATTGTATATCATTTTTTGTGCCTATTCATTCTTTTGTTCAAACTTCAAATTTAAAGCTTAGCTATCTTGTACCAAAAAAGTGTGTTTGATCTGCTAAAAAATAAGGTACTGGACATGACAACTTTAGTTGTATGTATTTGATTTTAAATCTGTTTTTGGTATTGGATAAACTGGAAGCAAAGGGACAGAATAAAAACTGAAATTATTGTCCCCTACCGAATCACAAGACAACTTTTTATGTTCTGCACAAGTTATCTAAAATACCAAAATAACATTTTGTCCACCGAACATCACACAACATAAGGTTTGTCCAATACCTTAAACGTTTATCTTGTACGATAATACTCAGAATGGAAGTATGGTTACAATTTACAACATGGTAGTATTTTATAATTTTTATTGATACTGGTAAATAGGTTAATATAGAAACATAGTGCAACCATATAGTAAGTTACATATTCAATTTGACCTTTGAACCATCACCTACATTCATATATTCATTTAATTTACCGGTGCTTCATTAATGATTTGGTACATTATAATCCTACTAGCATTCTTAGTGTCAGGCCTGTCCTTGGGATTATCCATGGTGCAAAAGCGGGCAATCTTCAAAACCAAAAGCATCTGTTCCTCATAAGTCATAACCAATACTAATGAACCTTGCTTTCATCAATAGATTGCTGATGCTGCTGTTTGTTGTTGTCACATAAATTAATGTTGACTCAGTTTCAATGGCTCCATTCTGAACTCACCAACGTTTGCAAGTCCCTATTGCGGGTGAAGCAGTTACATGCTTGCCTTTTCAAGACTCATTTCTCAAAAGACCCTTTTTATGCAACTCAAATTATTAGACTTTATGCTTTTAACAATCACATTCACTATGCACACCACGTGTTCGACAAAACTTCCATTTGAACTGTTTACCTTTGGAATTCCATGATTCGAGCTTTTGCAAAGACTCGAAGATTTCAGAATGCAATCTCTCTGTTTAGAACCATGCTTCAGGATGACATAAGGCCTGATAATTACACTTACGCTTGTGTTATACGTGCATGCTCTGATAACTTTGATTTTGGTATGCTTAGACTTGTTCATGGAAGTTTTGTGTCTGCAGGATTGGGACTGGACCCTATTTGTTGTAGTGCACTTGTGAGTGCTTATTCAAAACTTGGCTGTGTTCATGAAGCGTGTAGATTGTTCAATGGGATTGCTGAACCGGATTTAGTTTTGTGGAACTCGTTGATTTCTGCTTATGTGTGTTCTGGTATGTGGGAAATAGGGATTCAAATGTTTAGCTCAATGAGACATTCTGGAAAGCAGCCTGATGGGTTTACATTGGCTGGGCTGCTTGTGGGTATTGCAGATTCTAGCCTGCTGAGCATTGGCCAAGTATTACATGGTTTGAGTCAAAAGAGTGGGCTTGATTATGATTCTCATGTAGGTAGTTTACTGGTGAGTATGTACTCGAGATGTAAGTGCATGGATTCAGCATAAAGAGTCTTTTGTAGCATTTTCAATCCTGATTTGGTTACATGGTCTGCTCTAATAGCTGGGTATTCTCAGTGTGGGGAGTATCAGAAAGTGTTGCTATATTTCAGGAAATTAAACATGGATAACAAGAAGCCGGATTCTGTTTTGATTGCCACTGTACTGGCTTCTATAACTCAGACGGCAAATGTAGTACCAGGATGTGAGGTACATGGTTATGTTCTTCGTCATGGATTGGAATCAGATGTCAAGGTTTCCTCTGCTCTCATAGATATGTATTCCAAGTGTGGTTTCCTGCACTTGGGAACTTGTGTGTTTAAGATAATGCCAGAACGTAATATAATTTCTTATAATTCAGTAATTTTGGCTCTTGGCTTGTATGGATTTGCTTCCGAGGCTTTCACGATGTTTGATGAGATACTGGAGAGAGGATTGGTACCTGATGAAGCAACATTATCTGCTCTCCTTTGTGCTTGTTGTCATGCTGGCCTGGTTAAAGATGGCAGGGAGATTTTCCGGAGAATGAAAGATGAATTCAACATCAATGCTAGACCTGAGCACTATGTTTACATGGTGAAGCTTCTTGGCAGTTCTGGGGGGTTAGAAGAGGCCTACAATCTCACTCAGTCCTTACCAGAACCAGTAGACAAGGCCATATTGGGAGCCTTATTATCATGCTGTGATTCTTATGGAAATTCTGAGTTGGCAGAAACTGTAGCTCGGCAGATTTTTAAAAGTAATCCTTCTGACAATGTTTACAAGGTTATGCTTTCCAATATATATGCTGGCGATGGGAGGTGGGATGATGCGAAGAAATTGAGGGATAGAATGACAGGAGGTCAAAAGAAAATTCCTGGAGTTAGTTGGATTGAAGGAAGTTATTATTAATTCTGAAAATGTATATGCGCTGCAAAATTGGTAGACTGCAACTGATGTCAGATATAAAGAGGCATATCAGAAAGGTATAATAATGTATCTTTTGACTTATGGGACTTGTCTGTAAAATTACATAGCTGGGGAGAATGTCACCTTATGTCTATGTCTGATAGAATACACATTAAACCAATTTGATTGAAATATATCTGTAATGAAGGAGCTCATTACACAGTAAAATGAATGTATACCATATAGGCTATGTGTTAGACAATCCATTGAAATGAGGCTAGTGTAAATTATGATTGAGTTGTAATTAATATATAATCTTAATTTGTTTCTTTTATCTCAGGATTCTTCAAAGTTCAAACGTCTTTTTAAATGATATGATTCATCATGAATTCACTAATTTTGTTTACATCACACAGATGGCGCATGAATTTATATTATATTACAATTTTATGCCTCTTTCTGATTTAGCGTAAAACTATAACAAAATATATTCAACTACATTGTTGCTTTCAGTGGCTAAACTCAGGTGGTGCCTACCTAAGTACTTTCTCATGCTATTCAGAATTTCTCTCTTTTTCACAGCTTGAACACTGGCTCCTTCTGGTGCAATCTTAAACTGATTTTCCTTGCTGTACCAATTGGAAACTCAATACATAGATTGGGAAACAGAAACCATGCAATCGTAAATGCAGTGGGTTTTTTGTTCTTGTGTCAGGTTCTTGCTGATGGATCACTTCATTCATATTTTGAAAATATGGAAAATTTATGCTTCATAGATAACTTGGAAGTGCACAATCCTCAGTTTAATAATTGATCTTCCAAAGTCCAAATGGCACTCTGGACTTAATTGACATATGTGATGATGTATTTGAATACTATTTTGGATTTTATGAGCAACCTTTTCATGGGTTGCATTTTGCTCGTAAAGTTGAGAATACGTTAAATATCTGAAATTCAGTCAAATTCATTTTTATTGGTTGTGTTATTTGGAGGAACACTTCATATCTAATCTACTGGCCTCATGTTACATGTTGCTGAAAAGTCTCATTATATTTACAAGCTACAAAAATTCTTTTTACCAGGTCAGCTTTTAATCAATTAATAATTCCCTGTGTGCCTTTTGTGGTTATTTATTTCCATTAATTTATCTCTATTTAACTATTTGGTAACTGATATTAGCACGTAAGTTAAATGTTAGCTGGTGTACGACTGAATCTTTATCAACTCAGAAATAGATGCCCATACAATTGTCTATTAATGAGCTGCTTTAGTACATGTAACAAGTTTAGCTCCTTTGTTGCAACACTTCAGAGTCCTGTATCCATAAATTTCACATATTCTTAGATGGGGGTGATCACAGAATGTTTCCTTGAATATAATGGTTTGATATCGTAATCTTGCATAACTTTGTCATAGTCGTGTTTTGTGTACAATGTTACTTTTGGCCTTTTAGGAGGCTAAATTTCTATTATTAATAAGATATGCATATTTTAGACTTCAAGTGGATAATTTATTTGAAGTTTATGATTTATCTAGGAAGATGTTTCAATTTCGTTCTTGCTGCATCATATTGTTCTTTCTTGACACTTGCATCAAATGTTTCCGCTATATATGTTGGTTCAAAAGTCTAAAATATGTTTTAGTCTCTAGTGATTCACAAATTTTCTTTGATGCCTTAAAAATGAAATTACCCTATTGAAATGTACACTGTTAGTTTGAATTTATATACTAATAGGCGATAATAATAAACGGAAGCCAATAGAAGTAATACAAAGCAGTTCAAGCGAAATGATAAAGTGGTTTGGTGGAGGAATATTAGGGTTAGAGTGATAACGGATTTTGTATTCAATTCCCCTCATTAACATTTGTAACAACTAATTACTAACATTTGTCATTTCAAAAAAACAAAGTAGTTCAAGGTTTAGAGCAGTTAGATTTGATTGATGAAAAATGGCAATTAAAACTGTTGGGTTGCTAGATGAGGCAATGGAAGAAGATGGGATTCTTGTTGGTAAGAAGTCTGATTGAGCACTGGGAGCAACAGCATGCTAAAGACATAGAGTATATAAGTTACATCTCTCTCTTATATATCTTTCATTTAGCTCATTTGTAGTCCATGTTATACCAATCACTCATACTTAAACTCCAACAATCTTTGCCTCAAGTGTGAGTCTCTCACATCTCTATACTTTTACCAGTGTTACCAACCAATGGAACACGCTGTCTGACTTCACCAATTACGATGCCTGTAACATATTCTCCCATCTCGGGGGGGCAGTTTTGGATGGACAGTGTTGATTAACTTAACTTCTATGGAATAACTAATGTAGAAAATAACATTATGTATCAACTAGATATTATACATATATTGATTGAAAGGAACAAATGACCAAGTCTGCAGAAAGGATGTAGAACTAAGTTCTTCAATCTAACACATTTTTGTTGAATTTGATTCATAATTTTAATTTCTTGTGAGTATCACATAATGACACCATTTTAGATAGCATGCCAAATTATATGTTTTGTTTTAGTCCTAGAAGAGCTGGAAAGATGATTTGAGCGTTCGGAGTAATGTTTAATGCACAAATTTCATCTTGAACTCACCTTCCATGAAACAATCTTTTACAGCTGAACATTTGTTTATGATGTTTTGAATATGAAAATGAGTAAACTGATCCATGAGCTACATTATTGGTACAATGCTGGTGTGGAATCTAGCTATTTGGATTCTCACGATAGTTTTGTTTTGGAGCATATTTATTTGAATTGTGAAAGCACAAATTATCCTTGACATCAAGAGACAACAAGTCTCAAGTACTTGGGAAACATGTCTTCTAGTATGGTACAGTTTCTTTAACTTCTTTCTGATTGTCTTAATGTAATTGAGAAGGTACTCCATCAATACCATTAGGAAAATGCTAACGAATGCCCCCGAGAAACTCTTTTAGGCTATGTGTTAGACAACCCATTTTAAATTAGGCTAGTGTAAATTATGCTTGAGTTGTAGTTAATTTATAATCTTACTTTGTTTCTTTTATTTCAGGATTTCTTCGAACGTCTTTTTAAATGATATGAATAAGATTCATCATAAATTCACTAATTTTGTTTACATCACACAGATGGCGCGTGAATGCATATTATTTTACAATTTATGCCTCTCCAGGATTTAGCATAAAACTATATCAAAATAAATTCAACTACATTGTTGCTTTCAGTGGCTAAACTCAGGTGGTGCCTACCTAAGTACTTTCTCGCGCTATTCAGAAATTCTCTCTTTTTCACAGAGCTTGAACACTGGCTCCTTCTGGTGCAATCTTAAACTGATTTTCCTTGCTAAACCAATTGGAAACTCCAATACGTAGATTATTGGGAAACAAAAACCATGGAATCGGAAATGCTGATGAATCACTTCTTTCATATTTTGAAAATATGGAAAATTTATGCTTCATAGATAACTTGGAAGTGCACAATCTTCAGTTTAATAATTGATCGTCCAAAGTCCGAATCGCATAACTAATGATCATCATATGGTAAAATCTACTTTGTGAGGATATACCTTGGAAGGTGTATACTAGTACAAGTAAGAAGCATGTGAGATAGTTCCTTAGTTAAATGCCATAGCCTCTTTGGATTCAATACTGAAAATTTGGAATACGGGAACATGTAACAACTTTTTCTGTAACCTGAGTAACCAAGTTACTGTAAATAATCTCAACCATTAATTATTATAGTGAATTTTTTCGAAAATTCATTATTATAGTGATGTATCCAATGGTTAATAAACATGGTACACATACCATATAATTTCTGTTACACCTAAGATTGCACCATAAAACATGCTTTCTCCAAAAGTTGTTTGATTACATCTTCTTAAGTCTTGTATTATCAATAAATTCAATTGAGTTTGGTCATTTCCTCCAGCTGCTTTGGCATTTTTACATTTTAAGAGTAAATGCAGTGCCAATTATTTGTGAGGCAGCCGATGCAAATACAAGGAAGATCACTTGTAAACTTCTCTATGTTCTAGTCAAAGGACCCCTAAGGCAAATGAGGAACACATTTGTCCTTGCTTCAAGACTATGAACGTGTTGACTTTCATAGAGTGAGAACAGAGAGGAAGAAAAGGTAGAAAAGCAAAAGAAAAAAGAGAGAAAGTGAGATAGGTGAGAAAAGAAAAGAGTAAAAAACAAACGTGTAAAACGAAATGTAGAAGAAAATAACTAGAGATATTTAGGATTGTATTCTATGTCATTTTAACTGTTGATACAGCTTGCAGAGATATCAAGTGTTGTGCCTATTCACTCTTGTCCAAAATTAAAGCTTAGCTACGATATCAAGTGCTTTTTTTTTTCTTTTCTTAATCAAAATTAATGATGGAAAATGCTTATCCATAGAAATACTCAGAATGAAAGTATGGTTACAACATGGTAGTATTTTATTGATCAATATAGAAACATAGACCACATAGTTACAGATTCAATTAGACATGGATCATCACAATGCTGAATTTCTTTCAATCTCAGTTTTTCTTTTCTTGAAATTTAGCATGTTGTAATGAAAACAACATTAACCTTTGAAATAAAACCTATCATTTACTAATACATTGGTACGACTAAACAGACACACTTAATCACACATTCTCATATATTTTATTTCACACATCATCAATTAACTAGTGCTTAATTTGGTACAACATAATCCTAACATTCTTACTGTCAGGCCTCTCCTTAGGATTATCCATGGTGCAAAAGCAGGCAATCTTCAAAACCAGAAGCATCTGCTCCTCAAAACCATTACCAATGAGCCTTGCATCAATTGCGTCCTTCGGATTTTCTGAAATTATAGTATTTCTCATCCACTTGACCAAACTCATCTCGTCCGTGTGCTGGAAAAAATCATCAGAAGGAAGTTTTCCCATCACCAAAACACCAAGCATAACACCAAAGCTATATATGTCACACTTGTCACTGAATTTGAATATCTGATGATACTCAGGAGCGATGTATCCCACAGTGCCAGCCACTTTTGAAGTACTGATATGCGTCTGTGCATCGGGCATTGCTTTGGCAAGTCCAAAATCCGCAATCCTAGCTTCCATATCATCATCAAGAAGAATGTTTGCAGGCTTGAGATCTCGATGAATTATACGCGGACTATGGCTCATGTGAAGGTATTCAAGACCAGCTGCGACACCAAGCGCAATCTTATGCCTTGACAACCAATCCAACTCCGCTTCACCTCTTTCAACTTTAGTCAACATATCCTGCAAACTACCATTCTTCATGAACTCATACACAAGGTAATGACAATCAGGTCTAGAAATATGAGCCAACAAAGGCAAAAGGTTTCGATGACGAATCTGACCAACGGTATCAATCTCTGACTTAATTTGCCTCATCTTAGTATGCAAAATCTTACTATCTTCTTCAGCTAACTCAGCTGCATCCTTAGGTGGCTGAATAATCTTCTTGATAGCAATCATTTTACCATTACTTCCTGGTAATTCCGCCTTGTAAACCTCACCACATCCACCTCTTCCAATGATTTCCAACGAAGCTAAGCCGTCTTCTTTCTCTAAGAAAGCTAAATCCTCAGCTTTCTTAATCAATGAACTATAAATTGCCGGACCAGAACCCTTTCCTTTTCCTTTAACCAAAGCCAAAGCCAACTTAAACAGCAATGAAAACACAAAACCGGAAAGTATTCCGGCAAATGCTCCCGCTATAAACCCAAGAATCCATCCAGCTAGCTTCCTCTTGCTCTTCTTATGCTTGTGTTTACCACCTGCTGCTGCAGGACCAGGAGCTGGAGCACTTGCTGGAGAGTGACGAGTCCTCCTTGTTGCACTTGAATTTGAATTCTCAGCAAGGATATAGCGTTTAGGAACAGTATCATCAGTATCTTGATATTCAAGAATCTTCTGATTCACCGGCACGCCTTCAAGAAAACGGTTACCAGAGAAGTTAAACTGTCTAAGATTGCGAAAAGAACGAACAGAAGCAGGAACTCTCCCTGTAAAATGATTGTCTGCAACAGAGAGAGTTTCCAGATTGGGAAAATAACGAAGGAAATTCAAGTTTCCAGAGAGTTTATTCCCAGAGATATCAAGAAAACGAAGACGAATGAGAGAAGGTAATTCAGAAGGAACTTCACCGGAGAAAAGATTATTAGCAAGGTTAAGAATTTCAAGCTTTCTACAGTCAACTATGGAAGGTGGGATTCGGTCAACGAGTTTGTTGTTTGAAAGAGAGAGTTCTTTGAGCTCTGTAAGTTTTCCAATTGCTGAAGAAAGTGTTCCTCTGAGTTGTTTTGATTTGAAAACAAGTTTTGTTACTCTGAGAGAATAGCTTTCATTGTTATTGAGTCTTCTCTCACAGAACACACCCTCAGCATTACACGGGTGATTTGTAGTGTTAAGGTTGATTAGTCCGAGGTTGTTTTGGAGAGTTGTGAGAGCTTTTGTGTCTGAAGGGTGAAGTTGGAGTTTAGCATGAATGGAAAAAAGAAGAGACAAGAACAATAAGAAGAATAAGAGGTTATTGTTCTTAGCCATTGAGACCAAGTTTTTGGTTTTCTGTTTGGAAACTGGGAATGGAATCCCTCTCTCTCTTTCTCTCTCTAAAATCCTTGTTCTTTGATGGTTGTTTCACTTGTTTTGTTTATTTTTTTATAGCCATAAAACGTGTGGACTACTTGCAGACTTTGTACTCAGTCTTCTTTGAATTTTCTTGCCCCATTTAAGAAGTTTGAGCATTTTAATTTGTTATTGGTCATTTTTTTCCAATATCATTATTGAGTATTCTCCTGAAATTGATAGGACATTCACACTCACCTTCTGAATTTTTTAGATACTCATATGTCTCAAAACAAATGATCTAATTTTGATTTAGTGTATTATTTATTTGACCGTGTTTTTCTAATAATATACACATGCAAATATTAACATATGAGATGTTATTTGATTTGTCTCGACGAATATTTTCAAAATATATAATTTTTAATAATAGATAACTAAAAATATTAATAATCAAGGTAAACATAAGAGTTGTCAAATAAGTCATTTATTTTAGGATGGAGAGTTTAAAAAAAAAAAAAACAGGTTTTTGAATAAATGGAGCGTCCAAATTTGGTCATTCTATTACTTTGTGTCAAATTAGTTCCGATTTATATCACTTACCAATAAATTAGTTTATGAATTATATACGCGAGCTTAACTTACTTAGTGATGGGGATATCACATTTTATATACATGGATGCAATTCCAATTTTAGACATTCAATTTATTCATTTTAAAAATGTGGAATTCTAATCACTATTATGAATTACTTCATAAAAAAAATAGTTTATGAGTTATATTTTCTTGTTTACCTATTTCAACGGATAAACATCTAATCCTTATTTTTATATATTTTTGTCTTAGATGAAGTGATAATCCACCTAAATTAAACTCACATAATTGTGAGATTTCATATTTGAATTCGAGTCATGGCATCCGACATAATAATTTTGACAATATTTGCCAGTTGAACTAGAATTCATGAGACAAATCTTAATCCTTATGATTTAAGGGCAATTGTAATTTGTTCATTAATATTTTGAGTTAACTCTGATGTCACTCTCTAGTATTTATGATTGAAAACAACGTAAATAATCCATCCAGTCCAATAAGAAATATTGGAAATTCTTTTTGATCCACATAATCAACTTCCTTTTTTTTGGTAGAATGTGGTTTGATTTTATATAAAAAAAATTTTGTTAGTTAGTTTTTTTTTTTTACTAAGTTAGCTTAGTTTTAATATAAAAAAATATTGTTAGTAAAAAAAAAAATGTTTGCTGATTCAAAAGAAAATTAAAATTGTTTGTCTCCGGATGTTGATTTTTTAAAATTGTTTTCAAACTATTTACTATTAAATATGAGTAAGTCGTCAATGTGATGTGAGTTACCCAAGATTTATTAAATTGGTGTATTTTCTAAGTTTATCACTTTGGTATTTTATTTCTTAAACTTGCAATTTTCATATCTTATATATAAAAAAATTAGAAAATATCAAAATTGTCAATGATAATTACGACTTTATTTAAAAATAAATAAAAAAGACAAACGCGTATATGGCAATGGCAGTGACAATTTTGTTTAAAATCAAAAGAAAAAAAAATTAAAACTATGGATAAGTGGTACATGGCAGTGACGACTTCCCTCTATTGGAGTGACTATCTACAGTCTTAATTTTTGATTTGTTGCCAAACTTTTATTAATGAAATTATCTTTTAATGTAAAAAAAAAAGGATAAGTGATGGAATGCAAATTTTCTAGCAAAGTGAACATGGCAAAGATCTTCCAAAATTAGATTGTTCGGAGAGTCGGGGGTACCGAGATTAACAACAGAGGTCAATGTTCCAAAACAACAAGAGAGAGAAAGACACAATATCTTTACTCAAATCTTATAATAGACGTGACTCATATTTAAAGCTTTAAGGTTTTGGATGGAGAAGTCATGTCTCCTTTTTATAGTCTTGAATCATTGGTTTGTTGTTGCTCTCAACGTTCTCTAAAACTTTAGTCAATAATAAAACTTCCGTGCATAGTATTTGATACTTTCTCAATTCGTATCTCTTAGAATTGAGAGTTGAGTCTAACTCAACCCTACATAATAGGTTCATAAAGTGGGAATTGCCTCCATTTCTTAAATCTATGTCTAGATCATCTCACATTCGATATATGACTACTTAACATACTTTTTTTCACCCAGCATTATTGGGCTTAGTGCGTAGATATAGGTGTCGAACAGATAGTAGGTGGCCCAACGAATCTGTGAGATGTTCTGATACTATCTTAAAATTAAAAGTCTGGTCTAAGTCGAGCCTATAAAACCGACTTATAAAATAAAAAAATATCTCTACTTTATAAACTTATGTCTAGACTATCTCACAGCGTCTTATATTACTCTTATGATAACATAAAGCAAATGATTTGAAAAATTATCATAAAATTTTGCACATTGTGTTGTCAAAAAATAAAAATAGCAACGATCTAATAAAATTGTAAAAATTTTAAAGAAAAAAAAAGACAAAAACCCTACTATCAAAAATAAAGTTAAACAATTTCGTAAAAAACAAAATTAATCAAAAAATACAGAGATTTTTAATGCAGGAAAAATATAAAATTTCATTTATAATATTTCCTCTAAGTTTTCGGACCTAATTTGTTAGAAAGATAAACTCTTCTTTTTCTCTAAGTTTCTTTTCATCTTCTTTAACAAAAAAAGAGTGATTTTAGGTTTTTTATTGACCCGAAATCACCCTTGTGCTTCTTTTTTAATCTAATTTAATCTAAATAAATGACATAGATTCGATTTTTTGTGATTTCATCGTCTCGGTGTGACGTTTCTTTGATTTTCTATCTTTGTGTGGTGTTCATTTAATTTCTCGTTTTTGTGTGGTGTTAGTTTGCTTTTCGGTCTTGTTGCAGTGTTCATTTAAGTTTGATTGACATATCAACTTCGGTCAATTACAAATTCACAAAGTGATTAAGTTCATAAACGATGCATATCCCGAGGCATACATATTCCAGTTACTTTGATTTTATCGCATTATTTATAAGCATGAGTAAGCTGTTGTATGTTATTAACTTGGATGTTGTGACCTTTGGTTGCAGATTCATCTTTTCTGTTTTTAACGTGTTGAATGTGTAATTGAATCTAATATATAGTCTACTAATTTGAATGAATAGAAATATTTTTATTTTAGTAAAAAAAATTAATTATATATGTTCTTGCTGAGGTTATTTGTGTGATTTCTCTTGCCAACGGAAATGTTGAGCAAGGGTTTAGTATGCTTAGAGTATTGAACGTCTCCTTCTTGATATAAGTGAATCTGTATATATAGGCGCCCCTCGTCCGAGGGATATGGTGGTCGTGCCTCCTTTATCAGAGGAGTAAGTGAGCTTGTGCCTCCTTAATAGGAGGCGTAGTTGAGCTCGTGTTCCCATGGATATTGGGCCATGTGTCCTATATTGGCGGACCTATCCATTGCCCACGACTAAGTCCATCCCTATCCATAATTGGACGGCGATCCGGTCTTGTTGGGCCTCCCACCCCAGGGCTTGGCGGGGCCATTATATCCTGGGAACTCGCCCAATCCAATATCAAATTAAAAAGTAATTAAATGCATATATATATATATATATAACAAGTATTTATCGGCTCCAGATTCCCTAGTTTTGAACGAGGAGCAAAAGTTGGCTTATGATGCATTTTGCTCGCATCCATTCCGCTCAAACAAAACATGCATTCTCTATGTTCTTTATTTTTCTTGTTTTTATGTTATTTATATCCGTCTCAAAATATATATCATTTTACCCAAAAGATTGTCACATATTATATAGGGTTAAATATATTTTTGGTCCCTATAAATATAATAATTTTTGTTTTAGTCCCCCTAAAATATTTCTTAGACTTTTGGTCCCCCAAAAATTTTCAATTAACATTTTTAGTCCCTATTTTTAAATCAACTCATGTGTAGGCTTCATATTTTTTTAATGAAATTTTTCAGAAAAGTGTGGAACATTTTAACAATAACTCCCAAAAAAAATTAGAACTTTTTAACAAAGCATGGATTAAATATAAATTTTTAACCACAAAAAACATAAAAATTCATATTTAATTTATGCTTTGTTAAAAAATTCTATATTTTTTTGGGGGAGATTCTTATAATATTCTAAATATTCAAAAAAAAAATCATTCAAAAATATGATGTCTACACATGAGTTAATTTAAAAGTAGGGACTAAAAGTGTTAATTGAAAACATTTGCAGGGACTAAAAATAAAAGAAAAAATTTAGAGAGACTAAAATGAAAAATTGGTATATTTATAGGGATCAAAAATATATTTAACTCTTTTATATATTATTTTACAATAGTAATAAATATTAACTTTGTTGTTAGTTGTGTACTCGTCTAATTTTAATGTTTCAAAACATTCTTCAAAATCACAATCTCTCTAATTTGGGTTTTGATAGTGATAACATTACTTGGAATAGTAACCAAGATGGTGCTACTAATAGTAAGGCTCGCCTTGATAGGATGGTTGCTACACCAGCTTTCTCCTTATTTTATCATTCGGCTTCGGTGGTTCATTTAACGAGGCATGCTTTAGATCTGTTTTGAATTGGCATGGTACTATTGCACTTTCACTCAGTGGCGGTGCTCGGACCCTGGCTCAGGGGGTGCAAAATTTTATTTAATATTTTAATAATTATATTCGCTACACAGTTTCATATTTTTAATTCGCTTAATAACTAACTAATTATTTATTTATATATATATTGTTGAACAAATATCTTTCAACATAAATATTGCTTTTAAAATAACACCTGTATTGATTACATGAGAAATATATCAATTAGTAAAAAAAATGAGAAATATATCAAATAAAAAAAATCAAACTATAAAATAGTGCATAAGTATTGATATAGTAACAACAAAAATACACAATTTTAAGGTTAGTTTTTTCATTGCTCGATGTTCGTCAATTCTTTTTATCTACCACTTGAATATATACAGACCAATAACCAACACAATTCTTTTTATCTACCTCAAGCTAAACAAAATTGAATTGTTTTGTAGTACTATATATGAAATTTGCCAATTAAACACATCATATTCTTTTCATCATAGTTGTATGATATTGTGTATTTATGCCCATGATGTGGGTTCTATACTTAGTGCCGGTAAGTTTGGAGTAATGCAAATAATATAAAATATAATTAAGTGACTTAATCAAAGAAAGTAAAATAATCCAATTATAAATAAATAGAAAATGACAAAATGGTATGAAAGGACAAAGTTTTATGCACACAATGGACAAATTATCGGTGCAGGGGTGCAATCTCAAAAGGCCAGGGTGTGCAAGTCCTATTTTCAATAGGATATTAGGAGTATTTATCCAAATGTCAGGGGGTTCATATGCACCCCCTCATTGCTATGTAGCCCCGCCACTGCTTTCACTCATGTAGTGAAATTGTCCTCTTCATGTATTCCCTCCGTCCCAAAATATAAGTAAAAGTGAATCAAAATTTTTTGATGTATTTGGTTCAAAATTTAGACTAGATACATTCACTTTTGTTGACTAACTTTTACTTATATTTTGGGACGGAGGGAGTATATTCATATGTGAACTTGCCTATAAATACACACATGTATCAATATTTGAGGTGCATACAATTCATACACTCTTATCTTGAGCAAATGTTAACTTGAGCGTTGAAGTACTAATATTTTTACAGCACCTTTCCCCGCCATGTTTGACCTGAAGCTCATCACCATCACAAGCAACAACTTAACCTCACCAAAGAACTTGTTCCGTTCTAGTTTATATTATAGACCAAAATATATTAATTATTCAATAAATTTAAAAATGTGGATTGGCTTTTATAAAAAGAATTGGCAAGACAAGGGAGTATATATAGATATTGGGTGTGGTAGTCAGAAAAGGATATCTGCATATTTAATGTATTTGTTTGAGCTAATTAATAAAAGCTTTATGATATCTACCAAAATTAAAAATTAAAAACCTTATGATCATTAACGAATTTTTTTTTTTTTTTGACATAAACGCACTTAATATATTTCATTATTCAAATAAGTAGCAATACAGGGAGGAACCAAATCGAAAATTCGGCGACGAGACATAGAAAAGGCCGCCCTAGCTAAAGAGTGAGCAACCTTATTCGCTTGCCGCTTAACATACTTTACCTCAAAGTAGTTATTAGATCTAAGCAACGATTGAATACGGGAAATTAAAATACTAAATTCAGAAACACCGGCTTGTCTCGATGAAATAGCATCCACCACTAACTTAGAATCACTTTCAAAAATGACATGGAATAAACCTCTTTGTATAGCTTCCTCCATTGCCTCTTTGAGAGCCATTGCTTCTCCTTCCACTACACTCAATGGTGCCTGCATAATGTTGGTACCAGCAAGTACAAAATGACCACGAGCATCACGAACAATCCAGCCCCAACCTGTAGCTGCTGCCATATTGTAGAAACTAGCATCAACATTACATTTGAGGTAACCGAATGGGGGCTGCTGCCACTGTATAAAGCTGTTGTTGCTTGTACTGGTGCGCGCTACCTGCTGTTGCTCAAGAAACAATCCATTACACTCGGTCCATTGAAGCCAATATTGCATGGCCTGCACTCCAATTTGTCTCGCGGTTAAGCTACTTTCATTCCACACGATATTATTGCGGTGTTGCCAAAGGAACCAAACAAGCACAGCTGCCTTACTTGCTGCAATAACAGAATCGTGCCTGCACAAATCAAATATTAAATCACGCGAATTATGGAATATAGACAGACGAGGTTCAATAACATGCGATAGTTCCATAATTTCCCAAGCTTCCTTAACAGCCCCGCAGCTAAAAAACATGTGCCAATCAGTTTCCTCATGAGCTAAACATAAAGGACATTCATTCGGACAGTTTACATAGCGACTACGAAGCCGAGCACGAGTCGGTAAGCACTCTCTACAAATTATTTAAATTGTAAAAAATTTGAAACTTTTTTAAGGAAAAAAAATGTAAATTTCATGGATCCCACCTATGTTACTAAATTCTTTTTTGACATACTATCTCCTTAAATACAAAATAAATAAATAAATAAAAGTACCCCTATTTATTTGAGTCAAGTCAACCCATGAAGTCAATAAGTCATTGTTGAAGATGGCTGGATGGTGGGGTTGGGTTGGCCCATTACTTTGCCGTTTCTCGAAATAATGATGTATTTTAAAGAAAAAAAATAAAATACTCTTGTGCTTTATTTGTGTGATAAGAAGGCACTTGTCACTGTTTCCTTTTCTTTTTCTCCATAGTAATTTTTGGGTAGTCACAAAGGTTTAGCAATTCTATTTAACTAGTATGTTAGTCCGTGCCGTACACGAGATTATTTTCTTTTTTAATATTATTTTTGTGTTTATTTTGATATATTATTTGAGTAATTTGGTTTAAGATTCTACGATAAAATTGAGATAGATTTTGCATGATATAGATTTAACGATGTTACCAAATAAAGCAAGATGAAGAGTATTACTTCGCTTCCCATTTTACACTATTATGAAATTAATTCTTTATCCCGTCTTCATTCCCGAAACTATATAGTGATCTTATAAATATAAAATAATTATAAATTTCATTCTCAAATAAAAATATACTCCGATTTTTCATGGCGCCCTTAAGATTTTTTGGGAGCGCACTCATAAAATCAAAATATACCATAATTTTTTTTATTTTTCATCTTCTGCTGACTCTTTATCGAAAATCTACATTAGGTTCATTGTCAAACACGGGATAATTTTTATTTTTTTAATAATATTTATTTTCGTATGTAATTTTTTTTTAAGGTTATCTATGTCTTTTTTCATTATATATTATTTATAAGGTTGTCTACGTTTTTTCAATTGTCTATGAGATTGATTTCTTTTAGTTTATTTGAGTATGAAAGTATGATATATGTTTAAACCCAAGACTCTGTAGGGACTTTATCAACAAAAAATAATTGTACATTTTATACTATTTTTTAAATGATTATTAACATATTTTGACCTTGTTCCTATTCTCAAATTTTTTCTTGTCACCGTACCACAAAGAAGCAATCTTCACGCGTGAGCATCAAATGGTAAAACTTATGTGTGAATCTCCACTCACATGGATAAATTTATATTCCTAAAAAATTTCGAACGAAGGTTTATGGAAAGTTTAAAATTTGAAATATAAAAAAAAAAGCATAAATTATATAAAAAAAAAAAATTATTTTAGATTTCCTATAAATTTCATCAGCCAAATGTAATCTAATGAAAGTGTTATGAGACAGAATATGGAAAAACTGTTGTAGTCAAAATTCAAATTTTAATTAGTCAATCTGTATTTCTAATAGTGGGGTGGAAAGTGTTACTTGTTTCCCATTATATACCACCGAGAGATTCCCTCTCTCTCTCTCCCATCTTCGTTGCACGACTCTATAAGGGCTCCATCAACAATAAAATAGTTGTTAATTCTATATTATTTTTTTAATGAATATCAATAAAATTCTTGTGTTAAGTTATAACTATCTTCTACATACACTTTTCATCATGGGGGATCACTTTTCATGATCGTGCTAAATAAAATTTTGATTAAGTGATCCCCGTGATAAAATATGAAAATATGGATAACCCTCATAGTCGAAATTCAAATTTTATTTAGTCAATATGTATTTTTAATAGTCGGGTGGAAAGTGTTCATCGTTTTCCATTCTACACCACTGGAAGATTTCCCCCCCCCCCCCTCTCTCTCTCTCTCTCTCTCTCTCCCTCTCTCAATTTCTATCTCTCTTCTCCGTTACATGGCACTATAGGGGTTTCATCAACAAAAAATAGTTGTTAATTCTATAAATTTTTTTAATGAATATCAATTAAATTTTCGTGCTTAGTTTTCACTATGATCTACTTACACTTTTCATCACAGGGGTCATTTTCTCCGTGCTAGATAAAATTTTGAATAAGTTTTCCCCATGATAAAATATGAAATATGAAAATAAGGATAACTCCCGCAGTTTGTAATTCAAATTTTAATTTGTCAATATGTATTTTTAACAGTGGAATGGAAAGTATTCACTGTTTCTCATTCTCCAACACTGAGAGATTTCTCTCTCTCTCTCTCTCTCTCTCTCTCTCTCTCAAAATCTTCTATTTTGTTTTAGTCCCTAATGAACATAATTTTTTCTTCAAAATAAAATAAAATAAAATGTTTTTACGTAAAATAAAAATATAAGTGTACAAATATGTCATAAACTATTTTTTGGGTTCAATACTTAAAGTGATCTTATCCATGAAAAAATTAGTGTACTTTCTTATTTCAATTTATGTCATAGTAATCTAAGTATGAGTGTTCCTTTATTTTACATAATTAAAATATTAAAAATGTCCCAAGATAGTGTCGCACAAGTGGTAGATATTTGGGCCCCTTAACCATTTGGTCCTAAGTTCGATCCCTGACCAGTGCGTATGGAGAAGCATTTCTTGGGAGAGGTCAACCCCTTAAATGGATCTCAGTTACCTCGAGGGGATTAATCTTTGCAGTTGCGCGCGGATGATACTTTTGGTTTACAAAAAAAATTAAAATATATATATATATATATATTTGAGAGTTTCTTAAAAAGTATAATATTTGTGAGAGTTTCAAAAATAATTTTTTTAAAAAAAAAAGTTTCTACAAAAATATATATATTTGAGAGAGTTTTCACAAAAAATATAAAATTGAGGGTTTCCAGACAAAAAATATATTTGAAAGAGAGTTTCTAAAAAAAATAAATTGAGATGCTCTAATTGGGATAGAAACAAAAAAAAAGGTAGTTTTTCATAAAATATTATAAAAATTCAATTATTGTCGTCGGTGGGATTCGAACAGCATACCTTACGCTAGAAACTCCGCATAAGTATAATATTAGAGAAACTCTAA
Organism: Trifolium repens; assembly: GCA_030408175.1. Taxonomy (NCBI): domain Eukaryota; kingdom Viridiplantae; phylum Streptophyta; class Magnoliopsida; order Fabales; family Fabaceae; genus Trifolium; species Trifolium repens. Next base: position 25,580,125 of record CP125841.1, on the reverse strand, counting down.
TTGAATGACACCTAAGCAATTTCTATTGAGAATGCACGAGAGAGCTCCGTGGAAATCTCGAAATGTATATAATAGAGAATTTTTTTTTTTACAATAAACAACTCTATTTAATTTTAAACACACACAAGTTTGATAAGAAGTAAGAAGAAAAAATATTTAAATAATATGTATTTTTTAAAATAATTAAATAATATGTATATATTTGTAAGTGTCACTAAATGAAGGAGAGTGGATTCTCTCCATTGTGTTTGGTTCGAGGGTTTTGGAGAAAAGGGGAGAGAAGGAAATGTGATATTTTAAATTTTTATGTTTGGTTCAATTTTTTACGAGGAGGAGGGGAGGGGAGGGAATATATAACTATTTTTGCTTCCCCCAAATTGAGGGGATTTTGTAAGACCCAAGATTTCTTTGTATAGTTGGTTTAAGGAATATTAGGGTTCGATGTGTTCGTGTGACGAAACATCGTGTAATTATTAGCTTTTGCTGTAATTGAGCCTGTTTAGTGCTCGTGCACTGTAATTGTACAGACTTTGGTTCTGTGATCCTGTTGCTTGAATAAGAAGTTATATGTGGTTTTAGAATAATAAGTTTTGGATTATTCTTGTTTTTGGAAAAACGAGTAGGATTTTACCCGTCGTTGTAAAATCTTATTGCGTCTGTTTTGAGTGAGGTTTCGGATGGAAGTTTTATATATCTGCGCGAGTTAGGATATATTCTGAGATTAATTTTCTGAGGTATGGAAGAAAATTACAGTCGCGGAAAAAGATCCGGCGATAAGTTTTGGAAACGTGAAACGTTAGACGTTCTTTCCGTAGGTTTTCTGTTTTGGTGAGTTTCGTTCGTCGCGGCGTGCGAGAGCTGAACGTGTGAGTGTTTCTATGAGGTATTGAGTTTTATCTCAAGTGGATTTGGTTTGGTTTGATCCAATGGCTAAGGTTTTGTCTTGGCATTTTGTTTTTGATCCAATGGCCATGAGTGAGCAAGAGCTATGGCATAGTAAGGAGGTTTGGTCACTTGGTCACTTAGAAAACATCACATATTTCACTCCTTTCTTTCTCTCTTTCACGTGAGAAGCTCCATTACTTTCCAACCTTCACTAAATTTTCCATTCTTCACCATTTCACTCCATTTCAAGCTTTGGAGCTTAGAGGAAAGTTGTAGAGAATCACTTTCTAAAGGTAACCCTCTCTTCTCATCTCTTAGGTTGGTAGACTTATAGAGTTTAAGAGTTTTTGGGTTTATGTTCTTAAGAGGGTTTGGTGAGAAATGTTGTTCTTGCTAGTTTTTGTTTCATGAATGTTATTCATGAGAGCTTAGGAAGCATGCTAGGCTTTGTTGTTTTTGTTTTCCATGAGTTTGTGAGAATCTCATGAGAAAAGTTAGGGTTTTGAAAGTTTAGAGTATTGATCAATAACATGTGGTTAAGTTGTAAGGTTTTGAAAAGAAACGTTGTCTTTGGACCTTTGAGCAAAAGGGAAATGCGTTGTATGGTTTTGTTTTAGAAAATCCGATGAAAAATATTTTGGGGTTTATGAAAATATTTCCTAAGAGTTTTTGGGGAGTTTTTTGGGGTCAAAGTGGTTTAAAACTATTGTGACATGTGGTGTCGCTTTTTACCTTGAAAACATGTTTGGAAATGATTACCGGACGGTTAAGACCCGTAATAAAACTTGTGCTTGGAGTTGGTTTTGATTTTGGAAATGAAAATCAAATAACTTGCACTCGAAGCAACCAACATGCTTTCGGAAATGTGTTGCTTGCTTATGAAAATGGGTTGCTTTTATGCCTTGAAAAGATGTTGGGAACTAATAGAATCAAACTAGGCTTGGGGTGGAAAAAGGTGGTGTGAGTTGCTGTCTTTTGCTGTCATGACAGGTGCAACTCGCTGAGCGAGTGGTTACTCGCCAGGGCGAGTGTCACAGGTCCTGACAACACGCCAGGGCGAGCTCCAGAGCGAGTAAGACCAGTACTCTCTGCCTTCACTCGCCACCAACTCGCCAGGGCGAGCTCTGGAAACTAAAATTTTGGATTCTGATTTCTAAACTTGGTTTTTAACTTTCTAATCCCTTTTTATTAATTTATGGAAGTGGTTGGGATTGGAAACGAGTTTTTCGGGTACTCGGAAAGTACGTAGCTTATAACGCAAGAAAACGGCCATTTTGCATTTCAAATTATTTAAGACTTTTGACTATTGTTTTGGGTCCTAAAAATAGTACATATAACTCATGAGTGTTGATCAATACGATAGTTTTTGGTATGGTATCCGAAAGAAGGATTTTTCCTTAGAAAACCTTTGGTTGTTGGGGTTTTAGAGTTCAATTCATTAAGGATTGATTGGTTATGGTTTTGATTGTATACTTTGCTTGTTTTAGGAAGCAAGTAAGTGTTGTGCGATCGTGTGATAGTTGAGTGCTTGACGAGGTAAGGGCTCCACTTTATTTCTTTCTTTAAATGGTTACGACATGCTTTGTTTTGCTGTGTGTGCAATTGCTGTGTGCTTTGGCATGTTTGTATTTATGTATTCTCGTTGATGAGAACGTGGTTATAAATATGTGTGCAATTTACATATGATTGAGAAAATGTATGTATGTTGTGATGCTTGTGCATAGGCTTTAGGCTATGTGAATGTTTGCATGAGCATATATGAATGCGTGCGTCAGATAGGACTACGCGAGGATTTTGTCTTGTGTGACTATCCCGTATATGCCGAAGAGAATATATGCCATGCATTTCATAGTTGCGTGCCTAGGTGTATGTCTGTGTGACTTTGCCTACGTACCGGGCGTTTGACTGTGTGGCTTCGCCAAATCCCTCTGGATTTATATTGAGTTGGTGTTTGTCTGTGTGACTTCGCCTGGTGTTTGTCTGTGTGACTTCACCTGCCTTGTGTGGCATTTTTAGTGCGGGTAGCTCAATTGGTAGTAGTGATTGCATTGAACATGTATTTATCCCCAGGGTGCATGGTTCGAATCACTACGGAGGCAAAAACACTACAAGGGGGGTAGTGATTAAGCTGGTAACGAGCAGCGGGGCTTCAGCATCTGTGTGGCTGGTCGCCGGGCTGTTACATTAAAAGGCGCCTTTTAATGTAACAGCCCGGCGACCAGCCACACAGATGCTGAAGCCCCGCTGCTCGTTACCAGCTTAATCACTACCCCCCTTGTAGTGTTTTTGCCTCCGTAGTGATTCGAACCATGCACCCTGGGGATAAATACATGTTCAATGCAATCACTACTACCAATTGAGCTACTAGCCCAATTGGTAGTAGTGATTGCATTGAACATGTATTTATCCCCAGGGTGCATGGTTCGAATCACTACGGAGGCAAAAACACTACAAGGGGGGTAGTGATTAAGCTGGTAACAAGCAGCGGGGCTTCAGCATCTGTGTGGCTGGTCGCCGGGCTGTTACATTAGCTCAATTGGTAGTAGTGATTGCATTGAACATGTATTTATCCCCAGGGTGCATGGTTCGAATCACTACGGAGGCAAAAACACTACAAGGGGGGTAGTGATTAAGCTGGTAACGAGCAGCGGGGCTTCAGCATCTGTGTGGCTGGTTGCCGGGCTGTTACATTAAAAGGCGCCTTTTAATGTAACAGCCCGGCGACCAGCCACACAGATGCTGAAGCCCCGCTGCTCGTTACCAGCTTAATCACTACCCCCCTTGTAGTGTTTTTGCCTCCGTAGTGATTCGAACCATGCACCCTGGGGATAAATACATGTTCAATGCAATCACTACTACCAATTGAGCTACTAGCCCAATTGGTAGTAGTGATTGCATTGAACATGTATTTATCCCCAGGGTGCATGGTTCGAATCACTACGGAGGCAAAAACACTACAAGGGGGGTAGTGATTAAGCTGGTAACAAGCAGCGGGGCTTCAGCATCTGTGTGGCTGGTCGCCGGGCTGTTACATTAGCTCAATTGGTAGTAGTGATTGCATTGAACATGTATTTATCCCCAGGGTGCATGGTTCGAATCACTACGGAGGCAAAAACACTACAAGGGGGGTAGTGATTAAGCTGGTAACGAGCAGCGGGGCTTCAGCATCTGTGTGGCTGGTTGCCGGGCTGTTACATTAAAAGGCGCCTTTTAATGTAACAGCCCGGCGACCAGCCACACAGATGCTGAAGCCCCGCTGCTCGTTACCAGCTTAATCACTACCCCCCTTGTAGTGTTTTTGCCTCCGTAGTGATTCGAACCATGCACCCTGGGGATAAATACATGTTCAATGCAATCACTACTACCAATTGAACTAGTAGCTCAATTGGTAGTAGTGATTGCATTGAACATGTATTTATCCCCAGGGTGCATGGTTCGAATCACTACGGAGGCAAAAACACTACAAGGGGGGTAGTGATTAAGCTGGTAACGAGCAGCGGGGCTTCAACATCTGTGTGGCTGGTCGCCGGGCTGTTACAGATTTGGAGGGGAGGAAAGTGAAACTAAAATAAACGATAATTTATTATATTGACAGATTTACCCTCCATTATTTTATTAAAATCCTAAATTATCCAAAAACAAAAACAAAAATCCTAAATTATCCTTATTAAAATATTAAAAATTTAGGTTTTATTTTCATTGCTGTTATAACTTGTTGAATGTTGATACTATATTCTCCATTTCTTGGTTGTTTCTTGTCTGTCTACTTCTTCCATCGATCACTATTTTCTATTGATCAATTATATAGTGCCTTGTTGTTTTCTATCAATCGATTATATAATATTCTTGCTGGATCGTTTGGTACTGACTTGTTGGAACATGAATATTTTGCTCGTCTCGTTCTTGCTGGAACATAACGTTTTTTAAATGTTTCTTCTTTTTTCAATTCCTCTTCAATTCATGTGTGTTGTTTGTAGTGTTGATCTTGTTATGTTGATATATCAAATTATTATTAATTACTTTTTTTTTTATAAAAGTTATTATTAATTACTAAAGTATTACTTCCTCCTACCATTTTTATAATAGCTAGTTTGACAAAACACAAGTATTAAGAGAGTGAGTTGTAGTATTAAATTGATTGACAAATTATATTGATTTTACATGTTTACTCTTACAATTAATTGTAGTATTTTTTATCAAACAAAAGAGAATTTAATGTTATTAAAAAACTATGCAAAGTAAATAAGAGTAAGCTTGGAAAAATAATAATTAATGTCATTGATAATTGTAAAAATGTCTTATAAAAAGGGACAATTTTTTTGTCAAATTAAATCTTATAAAAAGGGACGGAGGCAGTATTAAACATTTATTTTTATTTTACTCCTATTAAGCATGTATTTATTTATTTGTTTGTTCATAAGTTGTTGCGCCGTATATTTCTCTAGTATTTAATTTTATAAATATTTTATGAGATTAGATGGATTAACAAGATCGGAAAATTGCTATTAATAGATGGTTTGATTTGTGCCAAAGAGTTGCAATTCAACTTATATGTGCGCTATTTTTATTGTTATATATCTTCGAATGTCTCGTAATAAAAAATTACGGGTAAAAAAGTAAATTAATTTTAAAATACCTATCCTTCCCTTCGGAACCAAACATATATTTAATTAAAATACTTTCCCTCCCCTCCCCTCTCATCTTTTGAACCAAACATGTATTTAATTAAAATATCTCCCCTTACCTCCCCTCTCTTCCCCTCCCCTTCATTAAAATACCTCCCCTCCCCTGTGTTGAACCAAACAGACCCAAATTCCCTCAATTTTTCACAATTGTCATCATGTATCTACCATTCAATTCAATCTCTTAATTTTTTATAATTTTATTTTTCATTTTCTCTCTTTTGTTTGATGGTGGATGTGTAACAATTGAGGAAAATTGAGGAAATTTCAATTGAAGGAATCAATTCTCGATTCTTATGTTTACGCTTTTAATATAACATTTGTTTAAATTATGGAATAATTTAATTTATAATATTTACATTTAATTTGTTAATTGATAGTTTATAATATTCATTTTATTTTCTAAAGTGGTTTTATTGTGATTTTGTTAATTAGAGGAGTCGAATCCGAGTTGTATTATTATTTTAGTATTAGTATTTTTTTCGATATAAAATTTACCTTTTTTTTGGGATACAAAGGGGCTTACGCCCGAGAAAAGAAACTAAGCACGGATTTGGATCCTCTCCAATTATTCTCTCATGTTTTCTCTCCAATTGTTAATCTAATGGTTCACAAATTAAAGAAAACACTTGAGAAGAGAGAGAAAAAAACATATTTTTCATTTGTGAACCATTAGATTAACAATTGGAGAGAAAACATGAGAGAATAATTGGAGAGGATCCAAATCCAACTAAGCACTAACAAGACGGGGAAACGAAACACCCCTATAATCGTTTTTATAAAACTTGCAACAACTCAGAAGGAGCTTCTTGGTAGTTCATCCACGCAATATCTGGATTACATCCCATATTTGCTAAGACATTTGCACATATATTCCCTTCCCGTAAGATATGTCTGATTCGGACCTCCCAGTCTCAAGACGCCAAATGTTTTTCCACTTCTTATCGGGCTCCGGTAGATACCCTTCAGTCAGGTGTTGGTATGTTGTAGCAACACTGAACATTCCCATCTTCTCGCCTGGCCACAACGGAACATCGGGACCATCATCTGCAGTAGGTGGCATTCGAGCCACCAGCTTCATAATTAAATTACCTGGGAGAAGTTTCTCCAGTTCTTCATAGTTCCAAGAACCAGCTTCAGTCACCGCATCACATAGCCTCCAATCTCTCTTATCATTTGGTATCGTATCAATTACCTCTCTAAGCCTCAAATTTTTATCAAGCCATATGTCATCCCAGAAACTGATTTGCGAGCCATCTCATATGCCCCAACATTGAAGTCTGGTCATAACAGGCCACAACCTTCCAATGGTTTTCCAAGTAGTCGAGTATGAAGTGCATATTATAGCTTCACCATGTTCAATAGTATTTCGTCCGTATTTACCACGAAACACTTGAGCCCATAAACTTGTATCTCCCACTCTAAGTAACCAACCAAATTTCATAAGGCATGCATCATTCATTTGATTTAATTTTCGAATTCCTAGCCCTCCCAAATTCTTTGGAAGCGTCACACAATTCCAACCAATCATATGAGCTTTCCTTCCCTCTTCGCTATCACCTCATATAAATTTACCTTTTTTATTTACTTGACTAGTGTCTTGTGGACAATATTTTTACTTTGGATGCTTTCTTCCGGTTTCGAACTTCGTACCTCCAAATTGTTTGCACGAATTTTAATTGTGTTTGTCACTTCAATTAGAGACAAAAAAATGTAAAAGGTTTTTACCCCCTGACTCAAGGTGCTGGCTCTGCTACCGACTCTAATACTTATTTTTACATTGCAAAATGCATTTATCAAAGATTTTCAAAAGTAACAACTCAGTCAATATATTATACATAAGAACCAGCCACAAGAGAGAGAGAGAGAGAGAGAGAGAGAGAGAGAGAGAGAGAGAGATTCCATCAAGTTTTCATTACTTCTTTTCTTTTTTCATATGGATTTTCTATATGAAATATTTTTTCGTAGTTATGTTACTTGAGTTCTTGCTCAGAAGAGAGCATGTTGAATCTTGAAGGATTTTTATTTTGATGAAATAAATTTAAAATGATAAATAATAAACAAAAAAGTGAAAAAAGAAAACGGAATACACACTTTACTCACTCTGCACCTATCCTTTCCTTCCTTCCACAATATCCTCTCTTTCTCTGTTCCTTCCTCCTTTTTCTTTAGGTTTTTTTTTACGCAAAAAAAAATTCTTTAGGTTTATGTCAGCCTTATTTTCGTTTTTGGAAGAAAAAAAAAGTAAGCAGATGAAAAATAAGGAAGACAAAATAAAAAAAATAAAGGTGCTTACTAACACAAATTGACTTCAATATTATTTATTGCAATATCAAAAGTTCTACACCACACTTTATTTATCCCCACATTACATAAATAGCAAAATACATATATCTCACAAAGATGGAACTTAATATGACTCTATAATCAAACATAATTAATTCTCAACCAACATTATTCATACCTAAATTATGAAGCAATTAATGATAGTATGCAACAAGACACAAATTTGGATATTTGTAGTCAATCATCGCACACATTCATGTTGTCAGCGCATCGGTGATCATTAGATTGTCATGAGACAATTAAGATTTTATACTACAAATTTTGACCACCTGATGCGCTGACTACATAAATGTGTGCAAACTGTGACTGCAAAGAATCCAAATTCGAAAGTACGAAAGTATGCTTGTCTCACTCGACGCAGCAACGATACATGAAATATTTCTCCATTTGGCGCCCACATTCAGCACAAACAACTTTCTGTGGTATTCCACCAGTACTCCCAGGGAGAATAAGCCTATTACAATGATGAGGTTGCTGAATTTCCTTAATATAATCATTCAATGCAGGAACCCAACCATCTTGTTCAATCTTATGTTTCCATTTATCAAAATCTCTCAAACTTGTTAAAGCAGTATCACCTTTAGCTCTAGCCATTTCAGATGGTCCTCTACAGAATATTGCCCAACCTCGATCACTACCGTCGAAGCTTAGTACTGTCATAACTTCACTCATGATCTTGTCGTTTTCAACCGTTTTTCCATGTTGTAATTTTGAGTACAACATGCTCTCAAGTCTTGCCCAAAAGAACCAAATGGATGTCACATTTGGAAAAAAGTAACTGAATTTTTTATTGTTGAATGTGGTTATCATCCTCTGCATTCTTTCTTTTGCATTGCTTTTTCCTACGTATACCATCTCTAAATCGAAGTTACTAGTTCTTGCTACGTTCATTGCTGTTTTCGTGAATGTTTCTATCCACTCTAGATCTTCGCCTCCATATAGACATATGATTTTTCCATCTGTCATCTGCAACAAGGAGTATAACAGAAATTTTAAATATGTTGATTACTGTAAAATTTAATTGCGGTCGCAGTTGTGTTAGTGGCCAGAAAGTATAGGACTTTGAATCCTTTGCAACTGTATCACGGCTGCAATTTCAGTTGCATCAGCCGCGTTTGTTTGCGTTTCCACGCCTAATACAGCAGCTAGCACAGTGTAACTGCTACTGCTGCTGTAATTTATACATACTCTCATCTCTCATTTACCGGTCTCTGTTCGTCTTGTGCAGAGACCTGATTTTCATAATATATTTGCCGTTAAAAAAAAAAAAAGTTATATACTTGCAACTACTTTAATAGTATTCTAGAATGACAAATAATACGAGGCAGTAAAATATTTCAAATGTGACAGTTAATATGATGAGAGGAAGGGAATGTTACTGTAACGTACCCAGTCCAAAAGTGCGGGATCAATGCCATCAACAAGAAGCTCGAGGCTCCAAATTTCTTGCTTCCACAATGATTCTTCTTTTTCACTTGTGAAAGGGAAGGCCAAATTACCCCAAATCCATATCATGTGAAGAGCATTTTGGGAGGACAATCTGCCTTGTGGATCAAGAGCAACTAGAATAGCTCTTTTTGTGTAATTCCACACTTCTTTTATATACTTAATCACTGATGGCTCAATAATGAAAGGGTCGCGAACACTGTGCCACGGCATTGATGATTGAAGATACTCAAACTTTTGCTTATTCACTTCATTCCATGTTGCTTTGTCCACAACTGGAATCCATACCATTTCATAGTGTGTCTCACCCCTAGATCTTGCATCTTTGTACAAATTATCAAGTATCATAATCTCTTCTAGTGAAATATCAAGATCTGATATCAGAAGTAACACATGTTTCCTCCTTAGTACCTCAAGACTAACCTGCTTGTCATGTATATAAGTCGAATCAAAATTTATTGTTTATCTCAGTATGTTAAAATAACCTTAAAACGACAATTAAAAAGGAACAGAGCGAGTACTGTATATAATCTAAAAACATACCCTTAATTTTGTAGTTCCATCTATAAGTGGGGGAATATCATCCTTTGCATAAATCAATGCTCTCAGAATTTTCATGTTGTCTACATGAATCGTCTCGAAAAGACGTATCAGATTGTGAAATGCCTCAATATGCCTCTTTTCATCTGTACCAGTGTAAGGGTATAATTGTCAAAAAAAATTTAGATAATTTTTTTTTTATTTCTCATTGAGCATAAAATGTTGCAAGAAGAAACTTGAGTTCAGATTATAGATATATGTTTTCCGGTATACCAAAAGTTATGTATTACTAAGGACAATACCTCAGAAAAACAGTCCTGAGGTCGATGAAACAATATCGAAATTAATTATGTTTTCAATAATATACTAACCTATATATTGATAGCAAATAGCAAGTTGGTTCTTGAGGTGCTCATATATACTAGTAACTTTGTGAGCCAGACTAGATAATTCCCATGCTTCTGAGGCTGATGAAATGGCCCTGCAAAAAGTAAGGGTCAATACTATATTCAAAAAAATGATTGAGTTGATTCAAGTGATGGAAATCGATCATTTTTTTTTATCAAGTTGCCTAGTGGCCGAAATTCCACCTTTAAGGTGAATAAGTGGAGTATCTGGTTTCGAACTCAGACTCCTGCATATAAAATGCATTGTCCCTACCAACTGAGCTAAACTCACGGGGACAAAAATTGATCATGTATATATCATACTCTAATTAACTTACTCATTTCTCATGCCTATGAGACTAGCAATTTGTGAGGCACAAGCAACAATACTTCTAATGACCCAATAGGTAGCAATAGGAATATGAGCACTTGCAACAGACATAGGAGGAACATCTTCTGAAATATATTCAGATGGTAACTCTTTGAATTCAACAATGCACATAGTAACATCAAGTGCAGCCTTCACAAGCTTATTAAGTGCATCAAATTGTGGTCTCAATGAAACAGAATTCTCTACTATGTCAGGTAGTTGCTTAAGGAGAGCCACAGATTTGGCAAGTGTGTTTGAAACACTTGATTGAGCAACAAGCCAAAATTCTCCAAAAATAACAGCAAATGCTGCTAAGGTTAACACAACTTTTGCATGCCATGAATAGCTAGATAGGTAATTAAGTAACACCATTGTTGATGCATGTGCATCTCCACCTCCTGAGCATTTGCATGATAGCTGCAAATATAGAGATTCAAAATTTTAAGAAATGAACAGAAAACACTTTTATATGTTCCGATATTCAGATATGAATTTGGTGGAATAACTGCATCACATAGTTTTCTATCTGAACCGTCCAATCTGAAATTAACAGTCAAAATCATTTAACCTAATTTTGTTATTGTGTAATATGAACTGTGTGATTTCATATTAATGGACGAAATCTAAAACTGCATGTAACTACGTCTTTTGTTTACCGCAGCAGATCTGGGTCCCCGATGTTCAGAAGAATCATTTAATTTGTACATATAAATAGTTCAACGAATTCCAAAAAGACAAAATTGAAAGCTGAAACCATTATAAAAGTAAAATAAAGCTAAGTGTGTATTTTAATCACACATTAATGCACGTTTTTTGTAAGATGTAATGTAAAGCTGCCCTTGAAATCAAAGGAAACAATCATTCTTTCCACTCCTTTTTCAACAGTGGCATATTTTATCCTAAAAAATAGTCAGAAATATTAAATAATAGTGAACTATCATAAAAGTTAAGAGATTCATTATATAAAAACAACCTCACACGAAATTTTGTTAATGATAAAAGCCAGCGCATCAAGCATATCAAATTCAGCCAAAGCAGCAGCAGTTTCCAATTTCTCTTGCTCATGTTTAACCTGCCAAAGGAACATTCACAAACCATAATATTGATAGTTAATAGTACTAAAAAAAATTATATAAATATTGGTAACAAGTACAAATGGCACGTGCAAGTGTGGTCTATAAGGCTCGGTTGAGGTCAATTGTTCAATAGTACCCGATTTCAAACCCTGGTTGAAACAATTTTTAGCCAGATTTTACTTTCGTCTGTGCTTGCGCTGACTTATGAATTACGACCAAATGTCACATGCATGCAAAGAAGCAAAAAAGCAAGAGTACTACTACTAAAAACAAATTAAAGTAAAGAAACATGTGCATTGATTTTAATGTCTTAATTAATTAATTACATGATCATGTTGACGACCCTCAACACTTCGTGCAATGATTTGAATCAAGATTTCATCAACAATTTGAATAAGGGGTTTGACATCAATTTCACGACCATCAGGTGCATGAGTGGACTGAACTTGTTTCATCATGGCACTATCATCAGAAGTAGAGAACATGCGTCTCTCCTTCTTTAACTGCATTTTGTTAGCTTGTAACTGGCGAGGATTAGTACTAGCCATGTTACTTACTGAAGAGGAAAAAACAGAACACAACAGGGTAAATATTTGTTTGGTTTGAGTATTAGTGGTTCAATTGTTGAGTTTATATAATAAGAGGAAGTGGAATAAAGGGTTATTGAACATGTACCTTACTTGTAAGAGGGTAGAAAATAAAAGCTAAAGTGATTTTCCTATTCGGATAAGAAAGAATTAATGAACAAACAAGGCTTAGGAATGGTGGATCCTGCAGCTTCTAATTTACTTCACACGCATAGAGGACATTAGACACAAAAAAGTTAACACTTTGTTTATTTTTTTCAATCATTTATTTATATATCATGTTAGCATAAACCTATGTTTATGTTAGAAAACTATTTCTTTATGAATATTTTAATGTGTCTATAAATAATTTAATGAACAAGGTGGCTACCTACCATGATATTGATTTGCATTGAGAAATAGGTGACAGTGAGGCTCGAGACGGTTACGGTGGATGTACGCTTTTGTTGGGGTGGATGACAATGGGGAACGTACCTCCAAAACACATTAGCACTTTAATGCTCACACAAGTCATTCTATGATCAAGAAAGAGTGAAAGTGAAAAGTGATTGAATTATGTATCTTGACGTCAAATTTTACCTTAAGTTTATATAGGGGCAGAGGCGGACCCAAGGGGGTGGCTGAGGGCGGCCACGGCCACCCCCGAAAAATAAAATATTACTAGTATGCCCTTGATAGTTTTAGAAAATTACAAATGTATATATATTATATATATTTATTTCAGCGAAAAACTAATAGTATTGATGGCTAGCTTGATGGTTCAAAGTTGTGCCCTCTAACAAGAGGATATGGGTTCAACTCTTGGAGGGGGCATTTTCTGGTTATTTTTTGTTTTTTTAAAACAAAATCAATACTTGGTGACAAAACATTGCTTCAAACAATTAGCAATGACATTTTTCTAAATAAAGTTAATTTTTATATATATGTATCAATGAAAAAAATGAACAATTTCTATTTATTTTATTTTAAAAAACACAACTATATATTTTAAATTATAGACACCATTTTTTTTACTATATGTGTAATATAATAATAACACATGATTTTCTAATGATCAACTTTGTGCGAGTATTAGTTCAAAGTCAACTATTGATTATTTTAAGTCACTTGCCACACATATGTATTACTTTAAAGTATGTAATTTGATTGTAAAAAAAAAAGTATGTGATTTAATTTATTGTTAATCAAATTTTTATATTTAATTTATATACTATAATTTTTTTAGTGGCCCCCCGAAAAAAAAATTTCTGGGTCCGCCACTGTATATGGGGAGATATAAGTTTAACCGTATGTAACAGCTAGCAACAACGGACAATTGGGACGATGGGAGTTGTTGAGATGGATCTAGCTGTCCGTGAGCGTTGTGAGGAGCATATTACGGAGGGTGTATAGGATCTATAGTGTCTATTACTCTTGGCTTACATGAAACGCCCTCACAGAGGAGTGTGTTTGGACCGGATCTAGAGTATTTGGGCCGCGTATAATAAATCTTAGTCCAATCCGAAACAGATCTATTTTCTATGAAGTTCTACTGTTGGATATGTTTCTATTCTCCAAATTTAAAGCTGAGTTAAATCAAAAGGAAAAAAGAAAAGTATGAAGTGATAACTTATTCGTATAGTATAGGTTGTAGCTCCTGGCGCTCTAGCTATATTCTCATAATAACTTGGTACTTCTTCAACTTGTTAAACAATCTTAGCATTTGTGTTAAAAACTTTAGTTGATTTTCTCATCATAAAATAATTCATTGTACTGTGATCTCATAGGAAACATAGCATTGGACTTTGGCAGCGTCACAGCACGAATTGAGTAAGTGTTGGAGACTCATAGAGAGTCAGGTAGAAATGAGAAAATGAGTTGGACCGGTTGCATCTGCCCGCTTAATTCGAAATAGAATGAAGATGGATGAAATAGAATAATGTTTCATTGTTTGGATTTTAAAAATAATAATGGAATGAAATATAATGGAAGATAAATTTTATCTCAGACTACGACTTACTTTCTATTTTGTTCTCCTCTAATTTGGGAAATAAGGGATGAAATGCAAGATTTATTCATCTCCATTCTATAATATCCAATTATCCAAATAATATAATGGAAGATTTATTACATTTTCCTCCATTCCATTTCACTCTAGTCTATTATGCTCCGCTCAATCATATTATGTTTCATCAATTCAAACAGAGTCTTAGGAGTTGGTTGAAATTCTGAGTCTATGCCCACTAGTATTGGCCCCATCCCTCTAACCCGTTAGAAAAATGGGGTCGGGCGGTTGTTTCGTTGGACCTAATAGCAATAAAGAAAAATCACCTCTGTTTTTATGTATAATTCACAACTTTTTTTTCTCTTATATTTGATTCATAAAGTAGATAAAATAAATCATTTTAATTTTAATTAAAGGGTTAAATATGTTTTTGGTCCCTATAAAATACGGATCTTCTAAGTTTAGTCCTTACTTAGTTTTTTGTTATATTTTTAGTCCCTGTAAAATTTGTATAATTATCATTAAACTCTTAAATTCTTTAATGGATTTTTGCATATATGTTCAAAATATCATATAAAGTTCATACACTAAAATTTGGAATTTTTTGACATGAGATGAATTAAATATGAATTTTTTAAACAGTGAAAGTTCAAGATAAAATTAACGAAAATTATGACCTAAAAATCAAATTTTGAGCTCGTTTTTTTGGAGTAACTTGTTATAATGTTCTAAATATATTTGCAAAAAAAACCATTCAAAAATACACGTCGACTTAACATCAGGGATCAAAACTAAGTGCAGTATAATTTTTCAAGGACTAAAAATATAATAAAAAGGGTAAAATATGTTTTCAGTCGCTACTTTTATAGCTAGTTTTGATTTTCGTCTATGTAAAATAAAATCACTTGTTACCAAGCAACATTTCAATTTCTTCAATCTTAAAATCAAAATCCTCAACACAGCTTCTTTCTCATTGTTACCATTAACTTCTTCATTGTCAAACCAAACAAAGTAATTGCATCCAACATCATGAGGTTCCTGAATTTATAGATAAATTGCAGAATAAGAAGATTTTGAATCAGAAAAAAAAAAAAGAACACAGAAGGAATCACCGAATTTTCTATCCCTTAAAAAATTTGAATAAAAAAAATTAGATCAATAACACAATAATAAGCAACTACTTTAAAATTTCTGCATCCCCAAAATTTTCGCCCATAGTTTGCAAAAGTCTTAGCAGTTTGAAGAACACAAAATTTTTCACATATGCAAGTAGATGTCGATATTAGCGATCCACCACGACCACAAAACTGGTGTGAATTTGAAGAATTAATGATGAAGATGACGATTGTTGGATCTTGTTCCAACACTGTCTGATGAGTTATTGCCCGCCATTGGCTGATTGAAAACTCCAATTTGATGGTTTGATTTTCACTTCAATTGGGAAGAAGAAGAAGTGAAACAACTAATTTTTTTTATCAGAGCCAATTCCAATATCCGTCATATATATTAATTTTGATTAAAAATTATTTATTTAGTCAGCATATGAGATGTCATTCCACGTGTCAAGTGTCTTTCCACTTGTGCAAACCGTCAGCCACGTGTATAAATCAAACGGCGTTAGTGAAAAATTTGATGGGACTAATTAATGCAAACGTGGGTAACGTAAGAGACCAAATTAAAACTTTTAAAACGTAAGGACCAACAATTTTCTTTTATGTTTTATTTAAAATGTAAATAATAAAAATAATAATAATAATAATAATAATAATAATAATAATCAATCATCAATCATCAATCATAAATCAATCAATCATCAATCAATCCCTCTTAAAAGGAAGCTATGATAACTCCTATGCAAACATTATGCCTACATGGCACTCTAAGAAAGCTTCATACAATTTTTTGCAATAAATAAATAAAAAATGCAATAAATAATAAATAAACTTTTGGGTTATTTGTCAAAAAATAGGAAATCAAACATATGACAACCACAAAAACTAAGATGAGGTGAGAAAAAGGTGAGATGAGGTAAAAAATAAATATTATATAGGCTAGGTGAAAAAATAATTATTTTCAGATATATCATATAATTGTATTAATATGATTATTTTTCATATATAATTTTTCATATATATCATATAATTGTATAAATATATAACCTATGTTAGTATTCAATGCAATAAATAATAAATAAATTTTTGATTTATTTGTCAAAAAAAACTATATAGGATACATGGAAAAAATAAATTTTCTTCACATGTTTCATATAAATATATATTTATCGTAATTAAATTGTAAATCCCTAATATTGGAAGTTGGAGACAATATATTGAACATATCACATATTGTCACTGCCTTGTGAAAAAAAAATTATATAGGCTAGGTGAAAAAAGTAATATTATATCATATAACCTATATTAGTATTCTATGCAATAAATAATAAATAAATTTTTGAGTTATTTGTCAAAAAAAAAAAACTATATAGGCTAGATGGAAAAAATAATTATTTTTCACATGTATCATATAAATATATACTTATCATATATTGAACGTATCACATATTGTCACTGCCTTTGTCTTTCCCTCATCTCCTTTATTATGTGATAACTCTCAATTAATTAACTAATTGTAACAACTGCATGTGTAACCCTTGTTTTTCTATGATCTTTGAGTCTTTTGTTCTACTACCTCTTACACAGAGATACTAAAAAAACATTAACAATAGTAATTAACAATGTTAATAGTAATATATATTGGTTCACATGTTACAATAGTGCAATAATGATTGAATAACTGTCACTACCTCATGACTACAGAGTTTATTGGTTCCTGTATAAATGTGTCACTTCCTCCTCGGTATTTCTTCACCTTTCACAACTAAGAAACATTTTGATTGCACAACTAAGAGTGTTCTACAGTATGTATGCTTCTTAAAGTAATGCCAACAAGTAAGTATATTGCTTTTACATTTCACACACCTGTGATCTTTACTTGTGTGTGGTTCACAATAATATGCAATGTTTTTATTTCCATAAGATTTGATCCTTTGTCCATAAAATATTGGCTTGCTTACCTTGCAGGGCTACAGAGGCTGGAGATCAGGACGCATATTGTTTTTTGAACAAACTTTCCAATTCGACGAGTGAAAGTAGCCTAAAAGTGCGCATTGCTCGAATGTGGGATAATATGCATGTACACAACAAGAATCAATTTATTAGTATTGACATGGTGTTGATTGATGAAGAGGTATCAATTTGAATGATATTTTCATAAAAAAATACTTTATGAATGTGTTCAATGCTGAAATAATACTTTATGAATATGTTTAACTCCAACTAAGATAATAGACAGTTAGTTATAATTATAGTTGAATCCATGAAATACAGTATGTATAACCTAACGAATCTCAATTACTTAAGTTACATGTGAAGTATAAAAAATTACCCACAGTTCTAGCTACTCACATATAATGACTTATTACTTTTCTTTACAGTCCAATCTTATCCATGCAACACTACCTAAGGAATTTGCATATGAGTTCAGGAAAACAAACTGCAGGAAGGAAAGATATATGTCGTCACAAAATTTGGGGTGTAGGCAAATAGACAAAGGTATGTTGTGGTTCAGCACAACACTTCAATGTTACAGTTAAATGCTAACACCACGTTCGTTGAGGAGCATGACAATGGCAGTATCCCTCTCCATGCTTTTGAATTTGTCAAGTATCCACAATTGGAGGCTCGAATTGACAAGCCTGTGTTGACAGGTTAGATTATAGACTAACAATCTTGGATATTGTGTGATTGTGCATCAAGTGTTTTTTAATCATTTTTTTTATTGTTAGATTTAATTGGAGTTATAGTTGATGTCAATCCAATTGAAGAAAGGAGAACTCCTGGTGGTAAAGTGGACATGTTGTCCATTCGGCTGAAACATATAAGGTACAATCATTATAACTCTAACACAAACATATGTGATGTTACATGTGTTCAATAATTTATTAATTTATAATGAACAACAATAAAAAAATATAACAGTGGGAACACAATCAACGTCACATTGTGGGGACAATATGCTACAATTTTTTAGGACACCCTAAAGAGAAATTTGTGTGATGTTGATCCAAATGTTGCAGTCATCACATCCACTATTGCTAAGAGATATCAAGGTAACATATGATAGTGTAACTTTACAATTAAAAGGTATGGTTTGATGCTTGCACTATTCGTTACGTTCCCATAATTATTAATTGTTTGTTTTTATAGGTGATTTATCTCTCAACTCATCAAGTTCAACCAAAATTTTTGTCAATCTAGCCATACCAGAAGCACCTGAGCTCATTCAATCATTCAGGTATATATATATATATATATATATATATATATATATATATATTAGTTTTCTAATACCTAATTCTTTTCATCTCGGTGTATAATTTAAAATGTTGTTGTGCTATTGTAGGAGTGCCAGCATTCTCCATTCATCTGAAAATGCAAGTCTTAAGTTCTGCTGCCTTAGACAAGATAAGGACTATATCTGAGATTTTGAACTTGGCTGTGTTAGGGAGTAATATGGTAAAAAACTTTTGTACAAATTTTTTAAAACACGGGTGTTGTAAGTAAACCATGTTTATTTGATGCTTTCTAATAAAATTGCAGGCTGCTGTTTTTAACTGTGTTGCAACAGTGTACGATATTTTGATAAAAATGAATGGTATTATGTCTCATGTCCTACATGCAAAAAGAGTGCTTATGCTGCTGCAACACACTTCAAGTGTGAATTTTGTGATGCAAGTGTGGATTACCCCACTACAAGGTACTCATCATTTTATTCATAGTTACCTTAGTTTGGTTCACTATACCCAAACAAAATTAGAATTAAAAAAAAGCACCTAAAATGCATTAATGTAATCTTTGGTGTGTGATGTTCCATGTACAACATTTATAGGTATCATTTGGAGCTTGGTGTCAAGGACGTACTCTACAGATTCGACTATATTTGTATTGTTTGATGATGTTGCTGAGCAAGTGGCACAGATGAAATTAGTTGATCTGACCTCAACTTTAGAGAATGTAAATATTAAAACAAATCTCAATCTAAAGTATTATTACATTGCATGCTTTGACATACTAAATATATGTTTTCAACAGATATGGTAATTTCACATCTTATATATTTTATACATGCATTTCCCTCAAATAGGAAACTGAGAATGGTTCATCAATACCACGTCAACTGCAAAGGATCATTGGGACTACACATATGTTCCAAGTTAAGATGAAGTCTTACTTTGAGGGTCGTGGAAGATAGAGTTTCACAGTGAGTAGAATTGTGAGTCCTAAGGTGAAGGTTGTTCTCGATAAATTGTTCCTATTTACTCTATTTATTTCCTATTAAAATTTGGCTATATATATCACAATATATGATTTTCCAACTTTTAGGTTGAGAAAGATGACACACTTGGCAACGAATGTAATGCCTCAAGTAGTTCTCCAAAAATAATGACGCCAAATTTACGACAAAAGAGGAGAAGGTTAAGGTGATGTACCACTAATATCTTTTTTAGCATATTGGTCGCATCAAAACACTTAAATTGAAACCATTAACTTCCTTTTGTTTAGGTTACAATCTGAAGATGAGTCTGACGATGTGGGACGGAACGAGGTTGCATCAGATTTGGAGGAGTGACATGGATGGATTATATTTGCAGTATTTTTAATATTCCAGTAATAAGTTTAGCTTGTCAGATTTGAAACGGTGCCATAGATTAGGGTTGCAGTATTTTCAATATTCCAATAATAGGTTTAGATCATGGATTATAAGATTTAGATCATGTATTACTATTATGTTTGCGTTTATCAAATTAATTGCAATGTCATTTTTATTATTATGTTCAATTCCCATCGTTTCTGCCTGTCTAATCTACCTATGCTTCATCGCTTCAGCTCAAACATGCAAAAATATATATAACTATTACCAACCTTCATAGATTGAACCTAGGGTCATTCAATTCCTATATACATATGCATAAAAAACTTGGCACTGCTTATACTACATCACTTCATATCAAGCATGTAAAAATGTAAATAACTATTTCCGGCTTTCATATATTAAACCTAGGGTCATTCAATTCCTATATACATGTGCATAAAAAGCTTAGCAACATTGGTACCTCGGGTCAAAGATCTGTTTCTGTACACAGAGCATTTAGCAGCCTCTGAGCTTTTTCCATGTCTTTATATCTCTACCAACTTAACACATATTAACAATATATGGTTAGACAACAAATAATAAAACAGAAATCTGGATGCATTGTAAACAAACTATGCAGTATAAAGTGAGACAAGAATTTATAAGCCCATCAATATTGGTTGAAAAGGGTCATTTATAAAGTTCACAATAGGAATTATAAGAATCTATATAACTACCACTGCTTTTAAATAATAAAACACAAAATTTAGATGCATTGTAAACAAACTATGTGGTTTAAATTGAGACAACAATTTATAGGATATACTAAAAGAAAAAACAAACTATGGAGCTTTTTAAAGTGACTGCCTCTGCTCCAATCTTAGGAAGCGTTCATTAAGATCCAAGTCATCAGATTGTGAAAGCCTCTGCATTTTGTTCTTAATAATTAACAACTACCCTGCCTCAATTTAAATTATGGGCAAGTTTAAATTATGAGACAATAGCTCCTGCACTGTTGGTCTGTCTAATCAATCACTGAACAAGAACTGTCCCAAACTATTCTTTTTTTGATCAGTAAAATGTTAGGAAAACATATTTTCAATGTTGTAAAAGGAACAAATATGATAGGAACAGATACATGCCAAATGCATCTAAGGTTGCAGAAACTAATTGTTTTAAACACCACACAATTTGTTTCTCAATCCATTACTTTTCAGTTCACAATGAACATAACAAACAAGAATTAAGGTTAGCAACCCACAAACTTTAATATAGTAAACATGCCAGACAACTCTCACAACAAAACATCCTTAAAATGTGAAACTTTAAAAAAAAAATTGCGATATTTAGTCACATTTTTTATTATTATAATGATGATGATGATGATAATAATAATAATAATAATAATAATAATGATAATAATAATAATAATAATAATAATAATAATAATTGTCTCTTTGTCTTCCTAGATAATATAAACTGCTGTAATTATAAGCAGTTATATTTGCTATAACTTTGTAACATCCAATTATCATAGTATGCAGATACATTTATAAACTATATAAACACATACTTGTAATATATGCTTCCAATTGTCCTTTTACACCTGAAAAAATGAATCAAGAATCAGGTATTATTCTTCTTCGTTTTTCAGCCATATATCGTGCAAATAGATTTTTTGTCTTATTTCATACGTGTCATCTTTTATTCATTACCTTTTACAGCTGCAGCACGGCATAGGCAGAAACTGGCTGCATTCAAACATGCCAGATTCAAAAGAAAGCAATATCTGAATTTCAGGCTGATTAAAAATATCGCTGCTGCACATATAGGTAAAATAGATTATTCAATTTATGTAGGTATAATATTAGAATCGGATGGGAAAATATTATGTATTGTAATATAAAACATGAGTTTCTTTGGAAATCTGTTATTATGATGCCACAACTACCTTCTATTCTAATTCGTACATTCAATACGACGAATATTTTACATTGTTACCCTATTCCTTAAATTTTATTCCAAGATTATCAACCTGATGAACAGCGTATGCAAAGACTTGCTACATTTCGACAAGCTAGATTCAAAAGGAGGCAGATATTGAAATTTAGACGAAATAAGACCAAACCTGGGCCAGATATAGGTAAAATAGATTATACAATTGTTGTCTAGGGAATAATTGAGTTTTGAATTATTATTTCGTATGTCATATTTATGTTCTATATATTTATTATTTAATCCACTCTTGAGCAGCAAGCACTAGCCAACTCAATCAACCACTGACAGAAGAAAGACATAATAGAAAAAAGAGGAGTACCACAAAAAAATTTACCCCATCTCAGATCCAGAACACAATTTGTAAGTATAACCAAACCTATATTGATTGTCCACCCTTCAAACACCATAAAATAATTGATTATAATTTAAAATTTACAGTTCATGGCCAAACCTATTTGGACATTGGTCCTCCCGAATTCATATGTCAACATTGTGGAAGCATGATGTGGTATGATGAAAGAGCGAACAAACCAGAACAACCAACGAATCCAAAGTATTCTTTGTGTTACATGCAAGGAGATGTTAAATTAGACTTTCTGAAATGCCCACATCAACAGAAATTGTTGGACTCATTGTTGGAGATTTGGGTCAATCTAATGGAAGGCGGGATATAGTTATAGAACACAAATCTGAAGGTATGCAGAGAATAAAAGAATTCCACCCTAAATTTATGGCAATGCAATATCCTTTGTTGTTTCCTTATGGTGAGGATGGATTTCACTTGGACATGTTTTATTCTCAAAATGATAGAAGGAAGAAAACTAAAAGAAAAAAGGTGAAGATGAGAGAATACTATGCTTACCGAATACAACAAAGAAAATCTGAAGCAAACACTCTCATTTGTGGCGGACGATTATTCCAACAATACGTTGTTGATGCATATACTGCAATTGAAGAACAACGGATGCGCTATTATAGGATGAACCAAACAGTCTTGCACACAAATCTATAAAAAAATATATGTGATGCAGTTGTACGTGGCGATACAATAGCGGCTGCTACTGGAAAGCGAATTGTTTTGCCTTCTTCCTTCACAGGTGGACCTCGATATATGGTTCAGAACTATCAAGATGCCATGGCCATATGCAGAACTTTTGGAAATCCTAATATCTTCCTGACATTTACTGCCAATCCAAAGTGGCCCGAGATCAAATATATGCTTCATGAAATACCGGGTCAACCTGTTGAAGATAGGCCAGACATAAAGACACGTGTATTTAAAATGAAACTTGATCAATTAATGAAGCACATAGTAGAAGGACAATATTTTGGCCAGGTTCTATCAGGTAAATCCATTTCATATAACCTATTTACTATGTCTTTTACATTGACAATATTCTAATGCATATTTATTTTATCTTCCAAATTTCCAACCATATATACAATAAAGTTCCAAAAAAGAGGACTGCCACATGCACACATTCTTTTATGGTTGCATGCGAGTAATAAGTATCCAACACCAGCGGATATAGATAAAATTATTACTGCAGAAATGCCTTCGAAGGAAGACGATCCGGTCGCTTTTAATGCTGTCAAACAATTCATGTTGCACGGCCTATGTGGAGCTGCAAATACAAATGCACCTTGCATGCCTGACGGTGTTTGTAACAAAAACTTCCCCACGAAGTTTTATGTTGAAACAGTAATTGATAAGGATGGGTTTCCAACGTATAGAAGGAGAGACGATGGAAGACATGTGAAAAAAGGAGACGTAAATTTGGATAACCGATATGTCGTTCCTTACAATAGAGATTTACTGGTAGCAATTCAAGCACGTCTAAATATTGAATGTGCAACAAGTCCAGAGCTATAAAGTACCTATTTAAGTATATCCACAAGGGCCCAGATAGAGCAACAGTTCTAATAGAAGAAAATGTGTCGGCCAACACAACAACAAATCCTACGCAGATAACAACAGTTGATGAGATCAAAACATTCTTGGATTGTAGGTACGCTAGTGTCTTCACAATTTTGAATTTAATACATGTTTCACAAGAAAATCGTAGAACACAATTTAAATTTTATTCCTTGATAAATTACAAAAAATACTAAATGTAGAACTTTTCCACCTTTTCTACGAAAAACTTCCAGGTATGTGTCGGCGTGCGAAGCATGTTGGAGGATATTCAAGTTTGATATACACTACCGAAGTACATCTGTTATGAGATTGGGCTTCCATTTACAGGAACAAAACTCAATCACTCTAAGAGATTCAGACCAACTGACAACCGTCGTTGCAAGAGAGCGAATTCAAGAAACAATGTTCATGGAGTGGATGAGGATGAATTCAATGAACCAAGAAGCACGCAAGTTAACATATTCTGAGTTTCCCACCAAATTTGTTTGGGATAAAAGAATTAAAAAATGGAAAAAGAGGCAGACTAGAAATACAATTGGAAGAATCTTTTATGCACACCCAACATCTGGTGAGAGGTATTATTTGAGAATGTTGTTGAATATTGTTCGAGGGCCGAAAAACTTTGAATGCATTAAAACCGTTAAAGGGGTGACTTATGCAACCTTCAAAGAAGCCTGTTATGCTCGTGGGCTATTGAATGATGACAAAGAGTGGGTTGATGCATTCAATGAAGCACTGCACTGGGCCACAGCTTCTCAATTAAGAGAATTATATGTTGTTGTTCTATTCTTTTGCGAGGTATCAAATGTAGCAAAGCTATGGGAAAATCTTTGGCAAATATTGTCAGATGATATTGTCTAAAAAAAAAAGAAGACTCTTTCGCCACTATGGCTTGCAACGTAGAGATAAACAGATCCAGTCTTACTGCTTGATTGAAATCGAAAGATTTTGGTAAGAAATGGAAAGGAACTTTATGAGATTGATGGAATGCCATTGCTTGATGATGCGTCCTTGGAAGCCAAAGATAATCGCCTTATTACAGAAGAGCTTAATTATAATGCTGACGAGTTGAGGCAAGAACATGAAATATGTCATCAATTCCTAAATGACCAACAGATTGAAATATATAATCATGTTCTAAATGATGTCAATGCTGATACGGAAGGATTCTACTTTGTATACGTGCATGGAGGAACAGGGAAGACTTTTCTATATAGGACAATCATAGCAAAACTAAGAACTGAAGGAAAAATAGTAATTGTTGTTGCGTCTTCGGGTAATCCAATATTTCCTATACATTTCTTATATAATTATATGCTCAAACAATCAGACGACCAAGTCAATTCATATGAATTGACATAGTCGACCTTACATAGATTTTATATTTTTTATTGACATGACGAATTTAGCTTTTATCTTTTGTATGCTTAATTCAATTAATCTTTTTCTAAACTATCACATCTGAAATAAAAAAAATGTTTTACATAATTTTTTTTATCAACAATAAAACTTTTACATAATTAAAACAATATGGTAGGTACATATATGTGTATTTCCTTAATTAATATAGTTTTAATTCTTTTAAAAAAATGGCTTAAATAGTGTTTTAACCCCTGCAATTGTCACTCATTTTGAAAAGAGCCCCTGTTAAAAAAAAGTTGTGATTTTAGTCCCTGTAAAATTTAAAAGTTTTGAAAAGAGCCCCTGAGCAGGAATCTTTGATGCCATGTCATCATTTTATTGACGTGACAGTTGCTGACTGGGTGATGAGTACACGTGTCAGGAACTTGCTGACGTGACAATACACCCTCATTTTCCTTATAATAAAAAATTTGAAAATTCCCTTTTTTCTTTTTCTTAATTAAATAAACTAATCGAAATAAAATTTAAAAAAATTAAAAGGAAAATGAGTGTGTATTGCCACGTCAGCAAGTTCCTGACACATGTACTCAGTACTCAGTCAGCAACTGCCACGTCAATAAAATGATGACATGGCATCAAAGATTCCTGCTCAGGGGCTCTTTTCAAAACTTTTAAATTTTACAGGGACTAAAATAAATAAAAAATTTAACAGGGGCTCTTTTCAAAATGAGTAACAATTGCAGGGGCTAAAACACTATTTAAGCCTAAAAAAATTTATTACTCGCAGGTATTGCATCGTTGTTGCTTCCCGGGGAAGAACAGCTCACGGTAGATTTAAAATTCCTTTGGAAATCTTCGAAGAGAGCACATGTTCAATTAAACAGAAAACTAACCTTGCTTACTTGATGATTCAAACAGATCTAATAATCTGGGATGAAGCACCAATGACTAAAAGATTAGCCTTTGAAGCTCTTAATAGGACACTGCAAGACATAATTGGATACAACAGACCAGAGAAAAAAGAACAACCGTTTGGGGGAAAAACGGTTCTTCTTGGAGGAGATTTTAGACAAATACTTCCTGTAATACCAAGAGGGCGACGACATGATATTGTGCATTCATGTATTAACAGGTCGGATTTATGGGACCAATGCAAAATATTTATGTTGTTCAAAAGCATGAGAGTGAGGGATACTACACCTTTAGGTGAACAACATATGTCAGCATGTGAATTTAATAAGTGGCTCCTTCAAATTGGTGATGGAAAGGTTGAAGCAAAATGTAGAGATCAAGAAGAGGTTGCATCATGGATAAGAATACCAACTCAATTTCTTATCGAACCAATCGATGATCCGTTGAAACAAATTGTCCAAAGCACATATCCGGAATTGAGTAACAATTTCAGGAATGAAGAATATCTCAGAGAATGGGGAATACTCACTCCTCTAAATGAGACTGTTGATGCGATAAATGATTATATCGTTCAATTAACTCAAGGACCAATAAAGGAGTACAGAAGCGCAGATGAGATTGACAAGACAACTGACAACCTTTCAGAACAAGAACTCATGTATCCAGTAGAATTTCTAAACTCCTTGAAGATTAATGGATTTCCCAACCATTGTTTGGAACTAAAAGAAGGATTGCCTGTTATGTTATTGAGGAACATTAATCATGCATTAGGAATGTGCAATGGGACAAGGCTAATTATCACACATCTAGGAGATTGGGTTATAGAGGC
Organism: Trifolium repens; assembly: GCA_030408175.1. Taxonomy (NCBI): domain Eukaryota; kingdom Viridiplantae; phylum Streptophyta; class Magnoliopsida; order Fabales; family Fabaceae; genus Trifolium; species Trifolium repens. The sequence goes on along the minus strand of CP125841.1, from coordinate 25,553,113 downwards.
AAAAATAATTACAGGCTGCAATGTCGGATCAAAGGTATTGATCCCGAGAATTGTTCTCACATCTAACGACTCTAAGTGGCCTTTTCAATTGCGCAGAAAGCATTTCCCATTGAAGGTATGCTATGCAATGACAATAAACAAGAGTCAGGGTTAGTCGTTAAACTATATGGGGTTATATCTGCCAAGGCATGTATTCAGTCATGGACAATTATATATGGCATTTTCAAGAGTTACTTCACCACAGGGTTTAAAGGTTCTCATTATTGAAGAAGATGAGAATTACAAGGAGTACACTAAAAATGTTGTATACCATGAGGTATTTAGTCACCTTCCGCAATGTACATATGGATGATAACAATTTATATTGAATAATAAAAACTTTCAATAAACACCTCATAAATGGGATCATAGTCACATAATTCTCCTAAAAGGCGACGAACCGCGAATTGGTTCGCGCGTACCAATTCGTGGTACTTTTGCGAATTGGTTCATCGTAATTCTCTTCGAATTCTTTAAAACCTAAGTACCGGCGAACCACTCCAACAATCAAATAAGAACAAAATATAAAATGTTGAGACTGATTTAGATTTAGCTGTGAATATGATGGTTACAAGTATAACATCGTTTGTCCACTAGTACAATGCATCTCAATTTTATGATTAATATAAACTTTAGATTAATAATATTAATTAACATAAATTTAATCCTAATTAATATTTTCATCAAATATTTTATTTAATTTTTTATTAACAACGTACCGATTAGCGTACCGACTATGTATACCCCTCACGTACCGAATTCTTTAAAGGTAGCGTACCGCGTACCCGAACCCGTACCGCGTACCGAAACGAATTGCGAACCGTGTGACTATGAATGGGATAAAGTGAGTTCTTATTTTCGACTATATCTAGCAATATTAGCCACTGCACCAATCTTATTGTCTGCCAAATAAATTTCGATATCAAAAAATATATATGCTGGACATACAATTTCAATATGTATTCCCAATGTTAATGATTTATTATTAAAAATGTCAAAATGAAATGTTGGTGGACATTTGGACTTGCCTACAAATTTTGCACCAAGTTAATTAGCAGCTAAGAATATTGTAAAACCACTTACCAACATAAACAACTGCAACTAAAATATTTTCCAGATCCGCCCTGTGCCAAATTCAGGCTAACATACAGTATTTGCAATTTGCAGAGGATATCATAAATGACAGCCAAAAAAAAGAGTTATCATGTTATGAGTAAATGAAATTCAACATTTTTTCATCAATTTTCATGATGTCTTCAACTAAATAACAAAGACCTATCTATTTTATTTTCCTCCATTAACATTTTTTTATTGAGTTTTTTTTTATCATTTATTATAAATAAATTAGAAAGAAGACAGCCCTTACGAAAACAAATATAAAAAAAAGAAGGTAGAAGACAAAAATGGAACCTTTAGGCTTCTTTGTGAGGTAGTAATAGTAAGCGATTCCACCAACAATGGCAATATTTTTTGAGATCTGAGATTTTCTCCAAAGAAGGAAAAATGTGTCTTTATTCAATTTGTTTGCAGAGAGGGTATTGCTATGAATGAACTTTGGGTCAAATTGTACGGCATTGTTTGAGATTTTCACACTATCACAACTACAAAATTTTCTTCTCATTTTTGGTTCCATTGATCGAGAATTTTGGGTGTGGTTGGATATTGATGTTGTGATTCAAAAGTCAAACCACATCTTTTGTACCCTATTTTTTTTTCTTTTCTTTTGAACCAACCTGTTTCTTTTTTATTATTATGCCGCAAAAAAATAATTACACAAAAATGAGCTTTTTTTGGTTTTGTTTTGGTGTTTATTATATTAAAGACACATTTTAAGTGTTTTTTCCATACTTTTGAGGTTTTGTTGAATATTTTTCTAAAATATATAAAAAAAATAACTTTGCAATGTCATTTTGCAAAGAAATTGTAAAAAGAAAATAAGATATCAACACAAAAATTATAAAGTAAATTACATTCTTTTTCCTTAAAAGAAGCTTGAATTTCACTCATCTCTAATATAGTTTCTATAAACCAGGAAGTGAGTATAATTGATAGTAAAATAAATAGTTTATATTTCGTAAATAGTACTTAACTATTTGTTGGGTTTTTAATATATAAAACAAGGTTAAATGATGGAAAAAAAAACTTATTTAAACCTTCATATTTACACTTTATAAAGTTTATTATTTTTATTTATATCTAATTCGCACACCGGTAACATATAATTAAACTAAATGTTATTTTCTTTAAAAGTTTAAAACAAAATCATTTAAAATAACAAATATTTTTAAAAATATCCAACATTTTTTCTATCAAAATTATAATTGCAAACATTGTCAATAATCAAAATTTAAAAAGATAAATAAATATATGAACCAATAATTGTATCTAAATTTTAATTTGTGATAAATCAAACATTCTAATCGAACCCGTGCAACGCACGGGTTTATTCCTAGTAATAATAATAATAATAATAACAACATCGAGACTGCATTATACTCTCTAAAGTCTCATAGAAATTTATTAAGTTTCAAGGATAGTCATCTAAATGGATACCATATTGAAACAATAAATGAAATACGATGGAACCGAAAGAAAGTCAATGTTGACGATGTTTATTTATATATTATAGCGCTATATATAATAAGAAATAATGAGGATGAGTATATTGAGAAGTATAGACAACACATATATTGACTAAATGAGAATACGCAATTATTACATAGTAGTTAAACACATTTTGCAAAGTGAAATTTTTGGACTTATAGTCCGAACACCTACAGGTGTGAAATCAGGTAGATACAAACGCTTTTGTGTGAACAAAAATGAGCATTGTGAAATTGTGAAATACAAAGCTCGACTTGTTGCTCAAGGGTCTTCACAAAGACCTAGAGTTGTAGCTCAAGGGTCTTCTCGTGTACGTGCATGCGTGCGTGTTAATAAAAATATATTATATTAATTATTATAACTATATTTTAAAACAGACTTTAAACTCTTATGATCTTAAGAGTGAAATCTATTTGAAGAATATTTAAAATTAATTGTAGAGATTATAACTATATCTTAACTTTCCTAGCATATTATATATTTATAATTATTTGACTTATAAAAAAATGGGGCACCTAACACCTCAGGGACGACCCAAAGCATGCCTCTAATACATACAACACAGTAGGCAAGAAAGATTAAATACACACCTAAGAAGGAGTTGCATATAAGAAGGAGTCATACGATCATATATATCTCATTCAGTTGAGTCTAAGCATTTAGTTGTGCTAATGATATATATGAGATATAATTTCAGAAACATTTAGTTATCAGAAACTCCCCTCCTCCTCATCTCCTCACCAAATCATGTCATCATCTTCTCATACAATTCCTCCTCCTCCTCCAACACAATGTGTTTCCTCTTCATCACTTTCTTCTATTTGCTATTTTTGTCATCTCCTAAACCATCATACTCTCTCGACATCATCAAAACACTCACTGCCCACCATGACTTTAACATCATTGCCTCCCTGCTACAAGCTTCCGGCGTCAACAATTACTTGGAAGCCAATCTAAAGATGGGAAGCAGTTTCACGTTGTTTCTTCCTATCGATAGCGCGTTTGTCGACCTTCCTCGTTCAGTCGCTTTACAGTCATTGGCGTCTGATAAGAAGATTCTTCTTCTTAAAGGCCACATTCTTACTGCTTTTTATCCGCTCAATTTACTTCAAACCAGTAACATTCCGGAGCAATTAACTCTAGCCAGTGATGTCGTTAGTTCTGCGTTCATCCTTAATATTTCTTCGGTTAACGGAACCGTCTATCTCCGTACCGGTGTCGTCGAAGCTGTCATTACTAAGACAGTGTTTGATGAACATCTGATTAGTATCTTTGGTATATCCAAAGTTTTACTACCAAAGGAGTTTTACGGGAAGAATACAAGGGTCTTTCATTCTCCTCCAGTCCTCCTCCTTCTCCTCCCATGGTTGACGGCAAAGAAGATGACGGTGAAGATGTTGACACTCATATGTGGCTTGCGGTGTTGGTGTCTCTAGACTTTATCTTGGCTATTTTAGTTATTTATAGTTTCCGTTTAGTCGCAAGAAGGTAGAAATATGTATTCAGTGATATGATGAGACTTGTATGTTAGTGCTGTTCTCTTGGCTTGTGTGTTAAGTGTTGTTGTTCTTTTACTACCGATGTTGTCGAAGCTGCCATTACTCAGACGGTGTTGGATGAGCATCTAATAAGTATCTTTGGTATTTCGAAAGTTTTACTGCCAAAGAAGATATTTGAGAAGAACCCAATGGTGTTTCATTCTCCTCCTCCCCCTCCTCATTTTCCTCCCGCGATTGACGAAGAAGAAGATGACAGCTCAGATGTTGTTGACACTCATATGTGGCTTGTGGGGTTTCTGTCTCTAGAATTTTTCTTATCTGTTTTAGTTTTTATATAATATGTGATTAGTTGCAAGAATTCAGAAATACTAGTCAACTTTAATTTTTATTCAATGATATGTGTGTGCGTGCACTCGCATGCACGTGCGTACGTGTTAAAAAAAATATACTTATATAATTATTATAAGTATATTTTAAAATAGACTTACACTTTTATGATCTTAATAGTGAAATCTATTTTAAGAATATTTAAAAGTAATTGGAGAGAATATAACAATTGAATCTATCAATTGGTGTGAACTTTTCGATATTGATATAATTTTTAACTTTCCTAGCATATTATATATTTACAATTATTTGACTTATAAAAAAAGGGACACCTAAAATACCATGTGCGCATATTTAATATAATACATTATTGTTACCTATTATTAGTTAATTTCATTAAAAAGTAAAAGCTGAACTCTCTTGTTCTCTCTCGCCAAAGCAACTTTCTCACCGCCACCCACCCAATGTATTTCCCCTTTTTTTTAATATGGCGGGTATTTTTCTTTTGTTTGAAAATATGGCAGGTCTTCTTTTATATTGGTGAAATTCTTGGTTGTCCGTTTTATACTAAACTTAGCGAATCAACGAGAATAACCTAACCGAGCAAAACAAAAGTGATATTTAACCACTAATGGACACTAATTTTTTTTTTTGACAAACCTATGGACACTAATTTAAAATTGATGGAGAGTACATTGTATTTACTCTCAACTATTTTTTTCTTCTTCTTCTTCTTCTTCTTCTTCGCAACTAGCTAAACTAAAAAATCAAAGTTGGCAAAAAAATTAGAAACAAAACCAGGCAATAAAAATTTGCATTCTATGCCAAAAACAATACCAAAACACACATCTCACGGAAAATACCATCCACCCCAAAATAGAAACCAAAACAAATTAAATACACATCCCAAGTCCCAACACACTAAATAAATAAATAAAAAAAGCACCACATACTGTACACTTAATAAGTGCTAAAAACTAGTAAATTTACATATATATTTTAATCACTTATTGACTTATTTTGTAAGTTACTTGAAGTAAAACCCTAATTATTTGTAAATATTAGTCTTTATTAGCAAATTAATTATAATTTAGCTATTTTCATTTATTTCACTTCATTTTGTAAGTTTTTGTGAGATTAATGATAAGTGTTAATTTTATAGTTAATATATCTCATACTTATTAATAGATCCTATTATTATTTTATTACTTATATTTATTATTATTGCTTATATTGCAAGTTGTAAAAGCAGTGTTTTAAAAACCGGACCGAACTGGCCGGTCGGACCGGTCAGACCGCGAATCGGAGGGGTGACCGGTCTGGTTCGAATGTTGGATCGGCCATGCAGTTAGACCGGTAGGAACCGCTTAAAACAACCGCCAGTTTGATTGCACATGCTTTTTTTTTCTTTTTTTTTTTCAGTCAAAAGTCTCAAAACGACGTCATTTTGTATTTTTTTTTAAATAGAAGAACCAAAAGAAATAAAAGAGAGTCTAACATTAAAATAATTATGCCTCCTTGGATTTTAATTTATTAGACACTTTGTTATTCCGTTTATGTTGCAATTAAATTTTCTTTAATACTTATTTGGATTTGTATTTTGTACTATTTTATTGTGTGTGATGACAACATTTAGAATTTGAATTTAAGAACTTATTACATTATGGAATTTCGGAGTTTTTCAAATTTTTTATATGTCATGATTTTTTAGAGACTGAGTTATCTGATTCGACCGGTTTAATACCTATATAGTTTTATTATAGAGACCGGTTCGTTCTACCGGTTTATCCGGTTTAATCCGGTTTATTCATGCGGTTCGACCAGTGATCCGGTGGTTCGACCAATAAACCAGTGAACCAGTACCCTCACGGTTCGATGTCCGGTCCGGTTTTTAAAACATTGTGTAAAAGAAAAGGAAAAACAGGAAGAAAATAGAAGATTAAAGCATGAAGTAGAGGTCCCATGAGCTTAGCTCAATTGGTGGACATTTGCATTATTATGCAGGGAATCGGAGTTCGAATCCCGGTCATCCTACTTATTCACTTTAAAGGTGGAATTTCAAGTCATTAGGCTACTTGACAAAAAAAAAAAGAATGAAGTAGTCAAAGAGGAGCTAAGAGGCAGTCAAGTAGTAACCACCGTTTTATGTTTCTTAATGTCAAAGCAATTGCATACTTAAGGGTCAGGTTTTCAAAGCCTATAAAAGGCATATATCAGCCTTTCCATTGACATTCACTCTCACACGCCTAACAACGCATAACAATAGAGGAGCCGAACACAGAGAGAGCTGGGAATGGAGTAAGACAAGGGTGAATGCACACCAACTGTTTAAGAAATTAACGGTGATGTTGTTTCATCTTTTTTCTTCTCACTTGTGTAAGGCTACCATGATAATGAGTAGCTAAAGACACTTTTGTTGGGATTAGATGTAATTAACTCTATTAATATGTATTTATTTTGATCATGGTGTTATATATGGTTTTAGATTATTTATCAATGCTGATATTATCCTTGATTTTAATGTTTTAATCTTAGGGTTTAAATTGTTATAGACATATACATTTTGAATCCAAGAACTAGGATAATCATCTATTAAATTCTAAACTCTAGAGATAGATTTTCGGTTTAATATTCACATTTGTATCGAAACTTAATGCTATTGTGTTGATTAAATTACGGAAACGTACGACGGGTGATACGTGATAATATTGATAAATGACTGATCTAACCTGTTGATCAGAAAGGTTGTTGGGCCAACGAATCCTTTACTTGATGATTTCTGTTGAGCTGAGAGTTGAGTAGAGCAGCAATTCACCATCGGAGGGGGGGGGGGGTTGTACCTGCAGGCGCTCTGATGCTTAGGTCAGAAGAGTATACAAGTACAAGAGTGAAAGTATAGAATGAGAATAGAATGCCTGACCCTTCAGTGAAGGAGGGTATTTATAGATCCCCCAGCGCTGGGCCAAGGTCTCCCTAATGGGCTGTGGAAAGCGGCCAAATAGGGGAGACTCCCAGGATTTCTCCGTTGTTGGAGCAAGGAACCGGTACTTAGCCCTTATCCTGGTGATGAGTTGTCCTCATCGTGCGGAGAGGTGGTTACCTCATGTATATCATGCCCTAGTAAATAGGGACACGTGGGAAATGTGGTGGAGTACTGATCCCGAGCGGGGAAGCTCGCTAACAGTCGAGCAGGAGCTCATGATCCATAGTGCCGAGTAGGAGCTACAAGCTACCTCTGTCGAGCAGGATGTGGATTGAGCCAGCTCTTAGCCCATTCCAAAACAGGAGCCCCCCAGGTCTTTGCACCTAGGTATAGGAGTAATGACTTAGAGTCAGCCTAATTGTCGAAGACGATACCCGCTCAAATGTCTTGAACCAAGTTCGCGCATTTGTGCTCGCGAAGGTGGAGAAAGGCTTTTTCTTTGCTCGCAAAAACGTGCTCGTGAAAGCGTGGAAGAATTTCCTGGTTGCTCACGGAAATTGTGCTCGCGTATTCCTTACTGGAGAATTATATTTGTTAACGAGCTGCGTGCTCGTGAAGAACTCAAGAAAGATTCGCTTCGTAAGTCGGGATTTGCGAGCAGAGTGAAGTGACTTTTGAAGTGACAGACGCTTCGTTTTGCGTTGCCACATGTGAAGTCTATAATGGGGTGTGATGATGGCTATGAAGAGGGGTCATTATGGACTCCGTTTCACGAGGAGGGTTCATGACCGTTGGATCCAAGCGTCGTTTCGCTTTTCCTAGGATCATATCTGGAGTGTTAAATCTCTTTGATCAGAGCCGTTCGATCGATCTAACGTTCTAAATTGGAACGGTGTATGTTTGCTTTGATTGGAGGTAACCGTTGAGGAGTTGGGTTATAAATATTAGAGGAGAAGGAAAGTTAAAAACTTTCATTCATTTGCTCAGTTCCTGAACCTTCCTTCTCTCTCGTTTCTCCATTGCCAAAAGCTTGAAGCTTTTCTTTGTTTTAGGCGCTGTAATCACGTTTGAAGGAGTGTCAAAATCTCACCAGCATCTACATTTTATTCACCTAGTAAGTTCATGCTTTCTGTTTCGTATTACTTTCCTATTTTTGGGTTTTCTGCTTTTGCTTCGGTGGTGTGTTGGTGGTTCACAGTGGTGAATCCATCACCGGAGCAACTTGTTTGTGTTTGTTTCGTAAATGGTAGTACTTTGAAGTTGATTTAAACTTGGATTCGTTTTTTACGTGAGATTTCGATTCTGTTTGCACCGTTTTTGCGCGTTTTGTGGTTCTGGGACCGCCGTATCGCCGGCGTAGCTCTGGTGAGGTTCATGAAGTTGATGAACATTCATGATTCTCTGATGAATTTCTGGAGACTTTGTTCTCCCCGCGAACTTTGCTCGCGGCGCTTATCCGCATTTTGCTCGCGGCGCTTATCCGTGCAAACGAACTAGGGTTTTCCCTTGGGGAGCTCCCCTTTAACGGTGAGTTCGTTGACGAACTCTTGTGTCGAGGAGTTTCCTCCTTTCCTCTCGTATGTTGTTGCGAGCGAGCAGAAATGCTCTCCTGTTGTATTGTAGTGCCATTTATTAAGGGCTTTGGTTGAGGGCAGCGTGGCCGCGCCTATTCACGCCCTTTCACTTGAACTGCGGTGGAAAGGTGGATTTGATTTCCTGTCGAATTCACTTTTTCTTTCGCTGTTTTTCAGGTATAAATGGCCGACGAGGAGGTAGAAACTGCCGCTCAGCGAGTAGATCCTATGGAGGACCCTACATTGAATTGGGTTAGTCCCGAGCCGCGGGGAACTGCCTCGGTGATAACCCCAACTTTGCTGGATGTATTCGGCGTTTTAGAAGAAAATCCTGAGGAAGAAAATTACATTGCGTACGCTCCCAAGCCATGGCATCGAATATGCTCGGAGCTACCGGACCTTAGGTGTTTTATGTATGAGATAGTTTTCAAGCATCAGGGGTTTCGACTGCCGTTTAGCCCGCTCGCGATTGAGGTGTTCAAACACTTGGACTTGGCTCCTTCTCAGCTTCACCCTAATTCGATGGCGTTCATTATCGTGTTCGACCGCCTCTGTGAGTATCACTCCGTCGCGCCCACGGTGCAGCTGTTTTTTCGAGTTTTCAAGCTTCAACGTCAAACGAACGACGAGGGTCAACGTAGTTGGGTGTCGTTGAAGCAAAGGGTGACCCCCTTCGAGATATACGTGGATTACGTTCGTGGGTACAAATCTCGATATTATTTCATAAAGCCGATGACGGAAGTCGGTATACTTTCGATGTATACGAGGGAGCCGGATTTGGGGGCCGACGGTGTTGTGCAAGTCGACGAGGGTGGTCGGGAGAAAACAAAGTTAGTCCCTCGATTCCCTATGAGTTGGTCGAAGAAGCACTTCGAGGAAGATCCTAAGCATTATCTTACTAAGGAGGAGGATATGTCTGATGAGGACTTGGCCGGTCTTGCCAAGCTTGTAAGATATGTGCGGGACTTCCACCCTGCTCGATGGGAAACCAGACATGGTAAGCTCGTTTGGTAGGGAACAGTTTCCTCCCTGTTTGATCGCAACGAAGAAGCTGCTCGAATGTAAAAGTAGGGCAGAGGCCAATGTGTTCCTTGGTATATGCTCCGCGCATCTTGCTAGTTGTTGAATTCCTTATTGCCTTCTGCTTTTTCTTTTTCGAGTATTTTTGGATTCTCCCTGTGTTACTAACCTGTTTTTGTTTCTGATGTTTTGCTCTGCAGAAAATATGTCGAACATCGCTGATCGTCTCCTCAAGATAGCATCCCAAGATCAGGGAAAGAAGAAGAAGAAGTCGAGCAAGAGCCGGGTGGGGACGGTGCTCGCTCATTCTGGATCGGGTCCAATTGGATCATCTTCCCCGGGTGGAGCCTCTAGCTCGGTTGTTCGAGAGAATCCTTCAAAGCGGCAACGGCAGGAGGATGACTTGGTCGACCTCACCATTCCAGAAGGTCGTCCTTTAGAGCAGAGGTTCGTCGTCCCCGGTTGCTATGGGGCGAGGACCTACTTTGAGAGGTGCCCTCCCTTGGTCAGTGCGGAGGAGAAGAAACTTATCACTGAAATGAGTGTTGCAAAGACGGAAGCGCAGCTTGCTCGGGATGTTGCAGGTGTGATGAGGATCTGGGAGACTGCTCTGGTTTTGACGGAAACCAAAGGTGACGCGGGGAGGGAGCTCGTCAAGGCTCGTGAGATGAACAGCAAATTGGAGGCTCGGTTGGCAAAAGCTGAGAGGGATCTCTTCGATTACAAGGGAAAGTATGAGGTTTTCGTCGAGCAATCAAGAGAACTCTGAGAGACAAAGGAGGCGATGGCCAAGCTGGAGGAGGAGGTTAAGGGTTTGAAACTGCAATTGGTAGCCGAGCAGAAAGAGAAGGAAGACTTGAAGTCAGCGATGGCTCCTGCTGCCGACGAGACTGATGCAACTAATGTGTTCGGTAGTTGGGCAGAATTGGTCAAGGAGATACTCACCCTTCGTCAAGACACCATGGATGCGGCGAGCTATGCTTTTGCCAATGTTGTAGAGCAACTGAAGATTGCGAACCCGGGGGTGAACCTTGTTACTAAGGGGACAGGGATGCTGTACCGGGTGAAGGATGCATGGTCAGATTGTCATCCCCGAGGAATATCAGCGGATGGCAGACGAATATGGTGAGGACGAGGATGATGACCAGCAAGAGAGGCAGGACGAGAGCGAACATGGCGAAGAGGGTGTCTGAGTGTATTAATATTGTAGGCCTGCGCGCCTTACTTTTGTGATTTGAATTTTTTGCTAAGTATTTTGGGGCCTGCGTGCCAATATTATGTAGTATTTGAACACATGGGCTCTGTCCCCGTTTTTATATATGCTATCTTGTTTTTTCGCTAAGTATTGCTTTTGTATGATTCTGTTTTGAGTATAAGCTTTGTGATATCCTGCTCGTCTTACGTTTTGTAAAATTTTCTAAGTATTACTCGAGTAGGGTCGTTGGATCCGAGGCGATTTAGAACTCTGATCAACGGAGAAAGGCTCGTCGGAGAGTCCTTTCTCCGTGGCTTGAACCTCCCATCGCGAGCTGGGTGTTAAGCCTGGCACGGGGACGATGAGTTCGTTGTATGAAATCTCCTCGCCAGAAGCAGTTTCTCCATCCTTTTCCGGGGAGGGTAGTTGTGCTTTGATTGGGTTTTAGATGGATGCTTGTGCCTGAGCACCCTCCGTTGTTCAGGTGTGGCTGCCCGTCTTTTGTGGCCGTCACTACCTTGGCTTTGTACGCCTTTTCGCAATAACTTAGTTGTAGTATTGTTTTAGTTTTTGTGCATTCTAGGGTCGGGGAAGCTCCTTTCCCTGAAGATCCTCGAGGTAGTAGGCACCGTTTTCTGTTTTTCCTCGGACTCGATATGGTCCTTCCCAGTTAGGTGCTAACTTGCCCTCGTGGGAGTCTTTGGCATTTTGTCGTAGGACGAGGCTGTTGACTTCAAATTCCCTTGGTATTACCTTGGTATCATGTCGAGCAACCACTTTTTGTTTGAGGGTGGCTTCCTTTAAGGATGCCCCCGTGCGGATTTCTTCGACCAAGTCTAATTCTTCCCTTAGAGCTTCGTCGTTCGTTTCCTCGTCGAGGGGTTGTTGCATGCGACGAGAGGGTTCTCCTATTTCAACGGGGATAACTGCTTCTGTTCCGTATACTAGGCGGAACGGAGTTTCCCCGGTTGTGGAGTGTGGAGTAGTTCGATAGGCCCAGAGCACGCTGTGTAGCTCCTCGGCCCATTTTTTCTTGTTATCGTCCAACCTTCGACGAAGGCCGCGCAGGATTACCCTGTTCGCGGCTTCTGCTTGACCGTTGGTTTGGGGGTGCTCGACAGACGTGAAGCGTTGTTTTGTGTTGATTGCGATGAGGAACTCACGAAATTTCTTGTCCGTAAATTGTGTTCCATTGTCGGTGACCACGACTTGTGGGATCCCGAAACGGGCGAGGACGTCTCGTTTGAAAAAACGGAGTATGTTGAATGCAGTTATATTTGCAAGTGGTTCAGCTTCTTCCCACTTGGTGAAATAATCAACGGCCACGATGAGGTATTTGTTTTGAGCAAGACCTGTAGTGAAGGGTCCGAGGATATCCATGCCCCACCAGGCGAAGGGCCAAGGAGAGGATAGAGACTTCAGCTCGTTTGGAGGAGCTAAGTGCATGTCAGTGTGCCTTTGGCATTTGTCGCATTTTTTAACATATTCCTTGGAGTCTTGTTGCATGGTGGGCCAGTAGTATCCTGCTCGGAAGGCTTTTCTGGCGAGCGATCTTCCTCCTAAGTGTTGGGAGTTTGATCCCCTCGTGTATTTCCCGTAGGATATAGTCGACTTTATCTTCCTCGATACATTTGAAAAGGGGAATGGAAAATCCTCTTCTGTATAATGTCCCGTCGAGGAGGACGTAAGCGCACGCTCGTCGTTTAATTACTGCTGCCTCCTTTTGGTCGGATGGTAGAGTTTCGTTCGCTAGGAAATTGTACACGGGGGTCATCCAACAATTGTTGTCCCCGATTGCGTTAATGTCGAGGGCAACTGGTGGTTTTTCTATGCTCGGACGTGGGAGGATTTCCTGTATTACGGATTTGTTTCCTCCTTTCTTCTTTGTGCTCGACAGTTTTGACAAGATGTCTGCTCGGGTATTGTCCCCTCGGGGGACATGGCGTACCTCAGCGGAGTCGAATTTTGCTATCCTGTTTTTAACAAGGGTTAAGTATTCGGAGAGGTTATCGTTTTTGGCTTGATATTCTCCGAGCACTTGTGATACGACGAGCTGAGAGTCCGTGCATATCTTGATTTCTCTTGCGCCTACGTCCTCGGCTAATCGCAGCCCTGCGAGGAAGGCCTTGTATTCTGCCTGGTTATTCGACGTCGGGAAGGAGAGGGTTAGGGAGACTTCAATGACTATCCCCTTTCCATTCTCGAGTATAATTCCTGCTCCAGCTCCTGTTGAGCTGGACGCACCCTCGACGAAAATTGTCCACTTTTCTGTTTTCTCGGAAGAGGGGGCGGGCGCTGTCATTTCGGCGACGAAGTCAGCGAAGACTTGGGCTTTGAGAGCTTTTCTGCTTTCGTAGCGGATGTCGAATTCAGATAGTTCCAAAGACCATTTGAGCATCCTGCCCGCCATATCTGGTCGACTGAGCAGAGATTTAATTGGTTGGTCTGTTCGGACTACAATTGTATGTGCGAGGAAGTAGTGCCTCAATCTCCTCGCGGCGTTTATGAGTGCGAGGGCTACTTTTTCGATCAGTAGGTATCGAAGCTCGGGGCCTAGTAGGGCCTTGTTCGTAAAATAGATGGGTTTCTGCCCCTCTGTTGTCTCGCGGATGAGGACGGCGCTGACGGCCTCGGAGGCGACGGCGATGTAGAGGTAGAGGACCTCCTCGTCGTTTGGTCGTGATAGGACCGGTGGTTCGGAGAGTGCCTTTTTGAGGTGTTGTAAGGCCTAGTCGCACTCCTCGGTCCATTCGAACGCGGATTCTTTCCTCAAAAGTTTGAAAAGGGGAAGTGCGTGTTGAGCAGATTTTGCGATGAAGTGAGATAATGAAGTAAGCATTTCGTTAAGTGTTTGAATTGATTTTTTATCATGGGGGACAGGCAGCTCGGTGAACGCTCTGCACTTGTCGGGGTTGGCTTCGATTCCTCGTTCTGTTAAGTAGAAACCGAGGAATTTTCCTGCTCGAACCCCGAAAGTGCACTTTTCAGGATTGAATCTCATTTTGTATTTTCTGGCCTGCTCGAACACCTTTCGCATGTGGGCAGTGTGGTCAACCTCGTCGTGCGATTTGACTATCATGTCGTCCATGTAGACTTCGAGCATGTCCCCGATTTCTATTCGGAATACTTTGTTCATCATTCTCTGGTAAGTAGCGCCAGCGTTTTTTAAACCGAAGGGCATAACGTTATAATAGTAATTTCCCGTTGGGGTCATGAAGGCAGTTTTGTACCTGTCGGCGACCGCCATCGGTATTTGATTATATCCTGAGTACGCATCCATAAAAGATAGTAATTTAAAACCGGAAGAATTATCTACAAGACTATCTATACATGGTAAAGGATAAGAATCTTTAGGGCAAGCCCTGTTGAGATCGGTATAGTCAACACACATACGCCATTTTCGATTAGATTTTTTAACGAGTACAACGTTGGAGAGCCAGGTTGTATACCTGGCCTCAGAAATAAAATTTGCCTCTAAGAGGTCTGTTACAGCTTTTTGAGCAGCCTCCTCTTTCTCGGGAGACTGCTTACGCCTACGTTGTTAGACTACTTGGCGATCACTTAGAGGGGGGGTGAATAAGTGACTCTTTCTACACAATGAGTTTTTCAAAATATTTTCGAGTACGCGGAAGCCCACCGGATCGGTAGTCTACTTTGCACCCTTCGATCAAAGGAAAGGTAGTATAAGCCTTGGAGCGTTTAATGATAAATTGAATTAGGATATGTATTGCAATCAAATTTCTAAGATAAACCACACAAGTTCCAACAATTCAAGTTATACCCAATCACAATTCAAGACAAGTTCAATTGAATTTTGATGAACACTTACGATCACAAAATTCAATTGATCAATTAATGATAATTCGAAAAGTAAAGAGTGTAAGGAAAGAAGAACGCAAACAGTTGATTAGGGAGTTCCCGCAGCTTTCGTGTCGTCCTCGCGGTCAGCAGGGTACGTCTCCCCCCAAATCGTCAAAAGGACGATTTGAGCGATTTTATTAAAAACGCTTTAGTGCACAATTTACAAAGACTCGAATAACCCTATATTGAATCTAATGCAAATTGAGCGATGCAACCTCAACACCTCGCGAAGCTTCTACCTCTGATTCCAACGTTCCAATCTTGCGCCGTCTTCGAACCGAAAACCCCCGCAACGAACGTCCAGCTGATTACCTCGCTTCCTCGATGTTGAACCTTCAAGATATCGCAAATCTTGAACCCTTGATGAGAACCCAAACCTCCAACGCAATTCAACCCGATCGCAATTCTGATTCACCGCGAATTGCACCGAACGTTATCCACCAAATCAACTAAGAACCCTTGATTGATCCCATACTCAATCTCAAATTGGAAGTGATTTGATAGAAGATGATGAACTTGTGTTGAATAAGTCTTTGATCCAAAATCTCTCTCAAATTTTGATTAAATGTGTTTTTCAGATGGATTCTCATTCTTTACAACAAAAACTCATATTGCTATTTATAGAGAAAATAGAATTGAGCAAATTTAGGCAAAACAGAACAGACTTGTATCGATACATATAAAGGTTTGTATCGATACAAACCCTTTGACCAGCGTTCAAATGTGAAATTTTGACCTATGTATCGATACAAACACGTGTGTGTATCGATACATACATCAGTTTCTTGAAATCTTGACTGATATGTATCGAAGCATGCAAGCATGATTCGATACATCATGCACTCTCTGGTTTTCTGAAATAGGTGTGTATCGATACATGCAAGCATGATTCGATACACAAGAGACTCTCTGCCCCTGAGACACCAGTTTTGTATCGATACAAACGAAGTATGTATCGATACAAAATGCACAAAATCAGTCTGAAGTAGTTTCAGGACATTTGTATCGATACAAGTGATTATGTATCGATACAAAATACCTTAAAATCAATTTTTCAGAGTTTAAAAAATAGTTTTTCACTGTCAAGTCATTTCTAATGTTGCCAAAATATGTTCCACTCTATTTTCATGTGTTTTGACAATTATTAAAACAAGGGAATGAACTGGTGCACTTACATTCTCCCCCTTTTTGATAATTGTCAAAACTTTGCATAAGCTAAACTAAGCCTATACCTAATATGCAATAAAATAGCAATATGTATACAGACGCAATTACATCAAGGCTAACCATAAGCACGCTCCCCCTGAGTTGATGCCATAATGCGTTTGATGTGTTGATAAACAAGAATTCTTTCCTTAGCTTGTGCAATCCAAATCTCTCCCCCTTTGACAATATCAAAAAGAAGAAGAGAACTCATTAGAAGTATCAAGTCCAAAACGTTTTTATCATGGTCATATCGTGCACTTACATTTGTCGAAATGCACTTTATGATGAATATCCTAATCAATATAAATACGTACAAGATATGCAAGTATAATCAAATGACGAAAAACCAAATATCATGACAAATATGGAATGTAGAACAACAAACCAAGTCCAAAGCATGAATATTGTAACAACATCGTCATTATAAAGAATTAACATATCAAAATACGGGACGAAATAAACAAACCATGCAACCAATGCATAAACATAACCAATAATTCATACAACCAAGATTATCCAAAATATAAAGTCATACAAACAAAATGTAATGTTGTCCAAAACATGACAACACAAGAAATTATCCGTACAACCAAATCGAAATAAAGAAAGTCATAAGAAATAACTAAAATAAAATTGTTCATGCGGAAAAAGAAAATAAAATGCAATAAACACAAAGTCAGGTATTATCATCATTCATGCCATCCGGGTTTGGGTTGGAATTGAAGTATTGGTCAATGGGAGTTTGTTGCTTGATGCATTCATCCAATTGGTGTTGTAGATGATCAAACCTTCAGATGTTATAGGCATGCATATCATCAAGTCTAATGGTGACCTCATTTTGGAACTTAACTTGTCTTAAGCTCATTTCTTTTAACATTTCCATAATTGCACCATTATTAATTTCTGAGGGATCACTCTCCATGCTTTCACCTCCATTAGTTTCCACCCTTTGTCTTTTACCCCTTTCTTCTTGATTACCTGGAATCGGTTCTTCATCTTCATCTTCCTTGCCACAAAATTCATAATCTTCAATCTCATCATTCCACTTATAATCCATCTTTTTCATTTGAGTCATGCTGAAGATTTGATCTCTTTTTGGGTTAATCCAAGATCCCGCTACTTTGTAGGTTATTTTGAAGTGATCTAAAATAGTGGCGATCCAACTTGAATATCCGAAACAATGATCCTTTTTAGCATCTCTCAAGGCAAACAAACGGCTCACGATGTAGTGTGGCCAATCCATTTTCTTTCCTTCCATCATAAGGTACATAAGATCAATGTCCTTCCAATCAAGTCTAGAGTAGGAACCACCTCTAGGCCTTAGAATGTGATTCACAATCCAAAGTAAAACTCTTGGACCTTTCTTGAGTCTACCGGCCTTTCCATTTGGGCTTTTACCATTCCTAGTTAGACTGCTTGCAAATTCAGTCATATTGTACTTAAGACCATCAACATCGATGAACTTTTGCAAGTTGTTATCAGTTACCAAGCCAAATAGTTTGAACCAAAGATTGTTAGAGAACTTGTAAATCTTCCTTCCTATACAGAATTCAAACTCAGCACCATTATGTTCTTGTAATCCTGAGTAGAAAATCCTAACAAGGTCCTCTATGTAAGGTCTCTTTAAGTTACAAAAGGTAATGAGATTTTCTCTCTTAATGATCTCAGCAACCTCACTCAAATGTAATTCCTCAAGGTTCTCAACATCAACAACATTTTGAGGATTCACCTTCTTTTCCTTACAAGTTCTAACATAGAAGTTTAAGTAATTCTCATGAATGAAATTTTCTTGCCTAAAATTTTCTTCATGATCATTATCCCATATTTTCTTAGTCCTACCACTATTCTTACTTCTATTGCTAGTAGCCATTCTTAAAGAGAGAATTAGAGCAATGTTACCTTTTTGAATGTTTGAAGACTTGAAGAATCCACAAACCCAAAATGAAGAAGCCCTTGTTCTTGAATGTGGAGATTATGAAGCTTGAACCATGAAATTGATGAAGGAATGTGAATGGGTAATGAATTTGAAGTGGTTTAGGGTCAAGTTTTGTGAGTTTTGGTTGAGTTTGAGGGAGATTGAGAATTTGGGAATGAGGGTTTTTGATGTTGGTTCGGTTGAGAGGATGAGAAGTTGTGATGTTTGATGAATGAATGAATGAATGAAAATTGATTCATAAAAGGTGTTTTCACGTGTTTGTATCGATACAAAATGCATTATTTTCAAATTTTCTCAAAACACATGAATTTATAAATTTTAAAAAAAAAAATTATGACTTCCAAATAACATGTATGTATTAAACACATATAATCAACAAGGTACACACTTATGCATGTGATCAAAACACTATCAAAGCATATCATAACATGAGAACACATGTTAAACCATAAAATGTGTGATAAGATATTCACATAGATAAATTTAAGGTACCAAGATGAATCATACGTAATTGATTGTATGTGTATGTATGCACAATAAGTCACACATAAGAATAGAACAAACATATACAAAACAAGTATGGACTTAATATGGTGTTTGTAATGATCTTTGTCAAATCCCCATTTTAAACATATGAGTCTCAAAAACTTATAAATACTTTTGAGCAAAATTCTTGGAAATGGAGGATTAGCAACTAACAATACAAACTTCATATTAAGATGAAAAGGTATATGTATATGAAACCAATGTACAAATGCTAAGTAAAAAAAATATAAAAGCAAAGATAGAGAATAGAATCTTCCCTTAAGTGTTAGATGTAGGAAGTGATCAATTTCCATAACCTTGCAAATGTCGAGTTGAAGCTTTTCTCATCACTTTACTTCTTCATATGTCTTGAACTCCATTGTTGTCGGTGTCTCTCGTCAATGGTTCAAGACGTTTTCCCTACAAACTTAGACATTTGAAATAGGTCCCCGACTCATGTTGGGTCCTAAGTGGTTAGTAACAAAACTATTGCTTGATTTAGGTATCCATTGCATTTTGCCTTTTGGTACTAAAGTTTTTCGAGCTTGGCACTTGGCAATAGTATGACCTTTATCACAACAATAGTGACACACGATGTTTGGATTACATTTCTTATGACTCTTTTCAACAAACTTATACTTTTTATTTTTAGGTTTCAAAGGTTTGTTGAACTTAGTCAAATCAACCGAATATGTAATCTCCGGTTTAGGTGGTTCTTTTAGCTTATCTTGTAACTTTCGCAAGTCTTTATATAAGTAAAAGCATCCATCACATCCGGTCCTATCGTTACCATAACTATCAAAAGTCACAAGAGGTTTTTGAATCATAGACTCGTTGAGGGCTTTCAACTCAAGCTCCGTTTCCGAAACTTTTGCCTCAAGGTATTTATTAACTTGCATTAAACCTTTTAGTCGTTGAAAAGCCTCTTTAGTTTCTTTGTGTAACTTTTCAAAAGCGACTTGCAACTCATGATATTCCAAAAGCGTATATGAGTTAGAGGGATTTTGATTTACCTTTTTGGGAGCAAGTTTCTTGCGATCATAGGATGTCAAGCACACATTTGCCAATACATCTTCACCACTTGAGCTAGAGCTTGATGATGAAGAGGAAGATGAGCTTCCGCTTTCCCATGCAACATAGGCTTTCTTACCTTTGCCTTTGCTCCTTCCTTTGAATGATGATGACTCCTTCTCTTTTCTCTTGAGCTTAGGGCAATCCGGTTTGAAATGACCAACTTGGCCACACTCATAGCATGCCCCTTTCTTGGAGTACCTAGCATCTTCATTCTTCCGGCGGTAACCACTATCTTTCCGAAACTTCTTAAGATTGTCATCGGAATGTCTTATCCCATTCTTTCTCACATATCTATTATAGCGTCGAACGAAGAGCCCCATTTCCTCATCATCGGAATCGTCTTCGCTTGAGCTACTCTCCACTTGCTCAACCTTTTTGGACTTGGATTTGGAGGCCTTTAGAGCAATGAACCTCTTATCCTTTTCTTTTTCCTTTTCGTTGTGTTTCTCCTTTTTCTCACCTTTCTCATGCTTTTCCAACAAATTAAGCACTTGTTCATGTTCCGTTAGCTTACCAAATAAGGTTGTGAGACTCAAAGTTGTAAGATCATTTGCTTCTTTGATTGCGGTGACCTTTGGTTGCCATGACCTGTTAAGACATCTCAAAATCTTATTAGTAGCATCTTGATTTGTGATTGGTTTACCTAGACCATGTAACTTGTTGGTAATTTTTACAAATCTTTGTTGCATATCCGCAATGGTTTCACCATCTTGCATATGAAACAATTCGAACTCTTGAGTTAAGGTGTTTATCTTGGATATTTTGACTTCATTAGTACCCTCAAAATGAGTAACTAATGTATCCCACATTTCTTTGGCCGTTGAACAATGCGACACATGATAAAATTGTTCAATCCCAAGGGATGAAATAAGTATGTTTTGTGCCTTTGCATCGTAATTAACCTTTAGGATAAAATCCCAAGGGATAAAATTGTTCTTATCATCCTCCGTCCATTGTGCCATAGGCTTATTGGTGACAATGCCATTAGGATCGGTGTTTGTCGGAACAAACGGACCGTTCTCAATAGCATTCCACACTTCACCATCAAAAGAATTGATGTGTATGCGCATACTACTTTTCCAATAATCGAAATGGTCTCCATTGAATATAGGAGCCCTATTATAAGCACCTTTGGGTGCAAACGCCATGTTTTCTAATAATAGGCACAAATTACTCGGTTTAATCGTTTAAAATCGAACCAGGCTCTGATACCACTTGTTAGACTACTTGGAGATCACTTAGAGGGGGGGTGAATAAGTGACTCTTTCTACACAATGAGTTTTTCAAAATATTTTCGAGTACGCGGAAGCCCACCGGATCGGTAGTCTACTTTGCACCCTTCGATCAAAGGAAAGGTAGTATAAGCCTTGGAGCGTTTAATGATAAATTGAATTAGGATATGTATTGCAATCAAATTACTAAGATAAACCACACAAGTTCCAACAATTCAAGTTATACCCAATCACAATTCAAGACAAGTTCAATTGAATTTTGATGAACACTTATGATCACAAAATTCAATTGATCAATTAATGATAATTCGTAAAGTAAAGAGTGTAAGGAAAGAAGAACGCAAACAGTTGATTAGGGAGTTCCCGCAGCTTTCGTGTCGTCCTCGCGGTCGGCCGGGTACGTCTCCCCCCAAATCGTCAAACGGACGATTTGAGCGATTTTATTAAAAACGCTTTAGTGCACAATTTACAAAGACTCGAATAACCCTATATTGAATCTAATGCAAATTGAGCGATGCAACCTCAACACCTCGTGAAGCTTCTACCTCTGATTCCAACGTTCCAATCTTGCGCCGTCTTCGAACCGAAAACCCCCGCAACGAACGTCCAGCTGATTACCTCGCTTCCTCGATGTTGAACCTTCAAGATATCGCACAATCTTGAACCCTTGATGAGAACCCAAACCTCCAACGCAATTCAACCCGATCACAATTCTGATTCACCGCGAATTGCACCGAACGTTATCCACCAAATCAACTAAGAACCCTTGATTGATCCCATACTCAATCTCAAATTGGAAGTGATTTGATAGAAGATGATGAACTTGTGTTGAATAAGTCTTTGATCCAAAATCTCTCTCAAATTTTGATCAAATGTGTTTTTCAGATGGATTCTCATTCTTTACAACAAAAACTCATATTGCTATTTATAGAGAAAATAGAATTGAGCAAATTTAGGCAAAACAGAACAGACTTGTATCGATACATATAAAGGTTTGTATCGATACAAACCCTTTGACCAGCGTTCAAATGTGAAATTTTGACCTATGTATCGATACAAACACGTGTGTGTATCGATACATACATCAGTTTCTTGAAATCTTGACTGATATGTATCGAAGCATGCAAGCATGATTCGATACATCATGCACTCTCTGGTTTTCTGAGAGATATAGGTGTGTATCGATACATGCAAGCATGATTCGATACACAAGAGACTCTCTGCCCCTGAGACACCAGTTTTGTATCGATACAAACGAAGTATGTATCGATACAAAATGCACAAAATCAGTCTGAAGTAGTTTCAGGACATTTGTATCGATACAAGTGATTATGTATCGATACAAAATACCTTAAAATCA
This sequence comes from Trifolium repens, assembly GCA_030408175.1. Classification (NCBI taxonomy): domain Eukaryota; kingdom Viridiplantae; phylum Streptophyta; class Magnoliopsida; order Fabales; family Fabaceae; genus Trifolium; species Trifolium repens. Next base: position 25,530,738 of record CP125841.1, on the reverse strand, counting down.
ATTTTTCAGAGTTTAAAAATAGTTTTTCACTGTCAAGTCATTTCTAATATTGCCAAAATATGTTCCACTCTATTTTCATGTGTTTTGACATTTATTAAAACAAGGGAATGAACTGGTGCACTTACATACGTTGTACTACATATTTGCGTCGGGGTCAACGGTGAGCTGGTGGCATGCGACTTCAGGGTCCAATTCGGGCATCTCTGCAGCACTCCAAGCAAAAAGATCCGCATTCTCCCTTAAGCAAGCTTTGAGCTGCTTCCTCGCCAGTTCTGGAAGTCCTGCCCCAATCTTTACTCAGCGGCTAGGATCCTCGCCGAAGGGAACAAGCTCGGACTCGCCATCTGGGATGGGGCGGAAATTCTCTCTGCTCGCCTCATCCTCCTCTTTCTTTTCTTTCTTGAGCTTTTTCTCTTCTTTGTGCTCCTTCTTGTAGTGCCTGCTTTCGAGCTCGACTGAGCTCACATTTGGTGCTGGGAGCAAAGAAGTCAGCTTTGGTTTCTTTGACGGGCTGGGAAGCTGGCCGATATAGCTGAGGCCTTTGGTCGCTGTGTCGAAGCCTTTGGTAGTTGCTCCGTTGAATCCTTGAAGGTCAGAGCCCACATAAGGTGCGAGGTAGGTCTCGTCGAGCTGCAAGGCGGTGAAGCATTGAGAGAACATGATATCAGCCGAGCTCCCTGTGTCGACGAGAATTCGGCGGACATCGTAGTTAGCCATGTCTGCTCGGATGAGGAGGGGGATGTGGGTGTTGGGTGTCCCACCAGGAAGTTCCTCCATGTAGAATCCGAGGGGAACTGAGCCTTTTTTGGGCCTGTCGAGGGTGACAGGCTGCTTGGAGGAGGAGTCGATGAGCTCCTCGAACTTTCTTTTCACGGATCCGATGGTCTTTTGGTTGTAACCACCAGCGGATATCACCATTGTTTCAGCGAAATTTTCCCACTTGGAGAAAGTGGGACGAGAGTATTTGTCCTCGATGTTGTCGGGGACACGGAAGTCTTCTGGTCGCGAAATGCAGAGAGCAACCTTCTTTTCTTGCCCGCTAGGTGTGGGATGATAATCCTCGACATTTGCAGCTTGTCGAGCAGCTTTCTTGGGACTCTCTTCGGCTTTAAACCTTCCAAGCCTTCCCTGGCGAATGAGAGTCTCTATGGCATCCTTCAGATGGATGCATTCCTCGGTCACGTGACCATAAGCTTTGTGGTACCTGCACCACTTCGATTTATCCTGACCAGGCTTGGTCATCCCTGGTTTGGGGAATTTGATATTCCCTTCCTTGAACTCTGTGTCGTAGCACTCAGTCAGGATATGTTCGCGAGAGGCGTTGAGGGGAGTGTAAACCGTGAACAAACTGGGGGGTCCCCGGGGTTTGTCACCTCTTCTTCTGCCCCTGTCCCTGCCCCCGTCTCTCTTCCCGGATTCACGGGGAGGTTTGTTTGTTTCTTGTCGAGGGGGAGCTTCCTCGGACAATCCCTATCGGAGGGCATCAGCCATCTCCTACTCCTCGTACTGTATGTACGGCTCTGCCTTGGCGAGGAACTGGGCCAAAGTCCTGGGTTTTTCAATACCCACAGCTTTGGCAAAGTCGGTTCGGGGGCGGAGGCCGCGTGCGAGCAGGTACCTTTTCAACTCGTCGGTCGTTTCGACCTACACAGTTTCCAAGGTAGCTACTGTCTTCGGCTGTTTCCGAGATGCAGTAAATTTTTGCTTGAATTGATCTGTGAAATCGTGCCAGGAAAACACAGACCGGGGAGGAAGACTTGTATACCAGGTCAGAGCTCTCTTCCTTAGTGTTGTAGGGAAGAGTCTGCACCTGATGGCTCCGCTTGTTTTGCGGAAGTTGAGGGTGGTGTTGAAGTTGTTGATGTGATCGTCCGGGTCGGTCAATCCATCATAGGAGGGGAGATTGGGGAGCCTCTCCAACGCTGCGGGGATAGGTGCTCTCATGATGTCGCTTGAGAGAGCGCAGACGTTATCCTCCTCCTCGCTTCCATTGGGGGAGAACTCTGTCGCGTCGTTATACCGAGGAACCGGTGTGGGACTTCGGTATTCACGATCATCGCGAACATGGCGACTGGACGTGGCTCCTTGTCTTGCCATATTTCGCAGCCCTTGGGGAGAGTGGCGAGGCTGCTCAGCTGTCTTCCCCTTTTTCGTTGTCGGAGAGACCCTTTCCTCGCGTAGAGGTGGGGTTCGACCCTTTTGTGGCTTGGTAGCTGGATCCTCTCGAGGGCAAGACGCCGTTGATGGGCCATTTCCTGTCGAGGAGGGGACCTAGACGAGTGATGTCTCCGCGGGGGAGAGTTGGCTGCCCGCTGGGGGCGTTGATTTTTTTCTAGCACTTCAATCCTGTGATTATGTTGCGCCATTACCTGCGTATTTTTCTCGAGGGCGGCGAGAATCCTCAGAAAATCCGCCCTAGTTGGTTGGTCAACGGGTTGTGCGCTGGCCACCGGGATTTCCTGCGTGCTTTGCAGGCGCTTCCCTGATTGGCGAACGGACAAGATTTGCATGTCATCTTCCTCCGATGACAGCGAGGTTTCACCACCGTCTCTGGGGTCAGACTCCGGTTGCGGTTGATTGTCCGGGCGGACGGGGCTGATGACGGTGTTCTGTTCCGCAGGGAAAGAAACCGTGGGGACGAAATCACGATTATCGTTGTCGTGATCTCCGTCGATGCGAGCGTTGGATCCACTGGCCATAATGGAAGTTGTTGAGAAACAAAGGATCGGTTTTGAACTTTAGTTTGAAAGAAGGGGAAACCAGATCCCCACAGACGGCGCCACTGATCTAACCTGTTGATCAGAAAGGTTGCTGGGCCAACGAATCCTTCACTTGATGATTTCTGTTGAGCTGAGAGTTGAGTAGAGCAGCAATTCACCACCGGAGGAGGGGTTGTACCTGCAGGCGCTCCGATGCTTAAGTCAGAAGAGTATACAAGTACGAGAGTGAAAGTATAGAATGAGAATAGAATACCTGACCCTCCAGTGAAGGAGGGTATTTATAGATCCCCCAGCGCTGGGCCAAGGTCTCCCTAATAGGCTGTGGATAGCGGCCCAATAGGGGAGACTGCCAGGATTTCTCCGTTGTTGGAGCAAGGAACCGGTACTTAGCCCTTATCCTGGTGATGAGTTGTCCTCATCGTGCGGAGAGGTGGTTACCTCATGTATATCATGCCCTAGTAAATAGGGAACGTGGGAAATGTGGTGGAGTACTGATCCCGAGCGGGGAAGCTCGCTAATAGTCGAGCAGGAGCTCATGATCCATAGTGCCGAGCAGGAGCTACAAGCTCCCTCTGTCGAGCAGGATGTGGATTGGGCCAGCTCTTGGCCCAGTCCAGAACAATGACTAAAACCTATATAACTTATTAGAGGAATACATACGAATAAGTTAATAAATTCTAATCTCAGCAAACTCGTCTCTATGATATTTTATTATCTTTTACCGCACTTTCGTATTATTATTTTTACAAGTTTTCATAAGAAATATCTTTAAATCCCTTTACTTAAAATTATATTAATTGTTGAACGGTATCTATATCGCACTTAGAGGTGGGAATAGGCCAGGCCGGCCTACGAGACCTTAAGGCCTAGCCTATATAGGCTCAGGCCAGCTTATTTCTTTAAATAGGGCAGGCCAAGGCTTTTTCATAAGCCTATTTAGTTAAATAGGCCAGGCCGCAGACTATTAAAAAAGTCTTTTAAGCCTACTAGGCCGGCCTATTTAAATTAATATGAATAATATTTTTAATACTATTATTATTTATATCTTAAAATTTGTACTTTGATTAAATTATATATTTATTAACTTTTTCAATAATTTAAGTTTATTAATCTACATTAGTTTTTCACATATATAAATGTATTATTATAAACTAGAATTGAAATATAATGACATATATAATCAAATTCTGTAAAATATCATGTTAAATAAAAAAAGGACGTTGGTTTATTAGTTCATAAGTAATTTTAAAAATAAATATAATTTTTTATTTAAATATGTTCATGAAAAATAGGCTTTTAGACAGGCTAATAGGTCACAATAGTCTTTCAAAAGGCCAGACTCAGGCCTAAAAGATAAGCCTATGATTGGCCACAGGCCAGGCTTAGGCCTTCGATTTTTATGACAGGCCAGGCTTAGGCTTGGCAAAGCCTAGCTCGGCCTAGCCTATTCCCACCTCTCGCACTAGTCTCTATGAAGACGATAATTTAAATACTTACTTTTGTACTTTAATAACATTCATGAGAAGGAATTTTTTTAATAAGGCTAAATTTATCCCCAAGTTACGGTATATAAAAAGCACATGCCCAGTAATGAGTGCTAATGAAAATATATACGGTATTTAAGAAGAAGCCAAATAAATAATAATAATAATAATAATAATAATAATAATAATAATAATAATAATAATCTTTTACTAATAAAAGGAAGCTCCAAGATAGCTCCTAAGCCTCCATTTTGCCTATGTGGCATGCTTAAGAAAGCTTCTCATATCTAATTAAAATTTGCCCCACAATTTATTTTATGTGTCCATTCATCCTCCAAAGTAATTATCTATATGTTACAATAATAATGGCTACTTATATTTTTTTGAAAAAATATTAAATAAAAATGCTACAATTGATGTTGATAATTATGCATGTGAAAGTTCAAGTGACAAGTAACTTAATTTAGTAGAAAGTGTAACATATAGCATAAATTAATAGTAATAATATATGAAAAAAAATTATAAAAGAAAAATGAATAGATATAAGTGCTCCTTCCTCTTTTACACTATCAAACATAAAAAAATAAACCATGCATGCGTAATTATAATTTGAAAAAGTTTACTTTAAATATATATAAACCAAATAAAAAAATTACCCCACAAAAAAGTTTGACCAGCTAAATAAATAAATTTTATGAAAAATACTTTAGTTATATTGTGTATTAATTACTATTGTGCTATTATTCTTTTAAAAAGTAAATAACTTTGTCACACCACCCTCTAAACTACCTTTCTTTCATATTCTTTAACTCTTATTCCTTAACTATGACAAATAAGTTTATCATACAAATCCTTTGAAATGTTATCTTTTCACATCCCTAACCTGCATTGTGTGTATAAATATATGATTTTTCATCATCACTTTCCTCAAATAACTATGGGATGATAGTTCTTCAATTTTGTATTATAGGTTCTTTCTCTTTTTTGTAACACCCTAACCCACTTATACGCAAAAATTTAATTTAATCAAAGACATACAAGCATGGCAAGGTGCTACATCAAATAAAATTCATACACGTGCTGACGTGCATATATAATCATTTGCGTAGCAACGGAAGCATAATAATAATAATAATAATAATAATAATAATAATAATAATAATAATAATAATAAGCTACTCAACAAGCTTAAGTCATGATATGCATAAACATCCTCAAATTACAACTTAAATAAGGTTTTGCATAACAAACCTACTTAAACATCAATAATCCTCAAGATATAAATAATAGCAAGGTCTAAATATAAAGAGTCATACAAACGTGGTTCAACTAATACAACCCAAAGACTAGTGCCACAATGTATCAGAGCAAACCCTAGACATTCTAGATAAAACTAGGGATCTCTTACACTTACTTCTTCCAACTAAACTAATAAGCCACGAACAAGCTAATCCGCAAAATGCTAATCCTCCGCTTGAGAATCTGGTCTCAAACCATTCACATACACAAAAATAGAGAGTTAGCTACAATCCAAAATTATAATAATAAGCATAAGGTACACTTACATTATATAAATAACATGGTTATGACTAGACAATAATCTTGTCTAGTTACATGCATCTCAAAACATAATGAATATAGAAAATCATATTCAAGAAATAAACAACTAACCAAGCATTGAATATATAAATATTCGTATGTAATCATAATAGCAAGCAACATCACTTAACAATTATCAATTAGAGTGCACACATTCCTAATGCATCTAATGTCATCATCAATGATATGTCAACCTAGACACATCTATATGCATGCGGTACCATCGTCTTTATTAGAGTATTTCACCCCTAATATTCTTCTTCATCAAATAATATAATTTGATATCTTCTTTATTATGATCACTCAATCCTAATATCCAACTCAATTATGAATGCATGATTATACATATACCGAACATGATGAGATTTCTACACAACTACTCATGAATACTAGGCAACTCATCCTAATATTCCTTCTCAATTTTCATCACAATCGTCACAATATATCATCATTACGGTTATAAGTACAAGCACACATATCACATAATAGATAATCATGTTATCATAAACAAAATTATATCTCATCATACCTAATCATCATTATCAAGTAGTCTCACTTAATTAGGCATATCAAGTTCACTTAACACATTAAGTAACATCAAGATTGGGTAATCATCACTAACTAAACATAATCTCAGAAAATGAACTCCGGAATCGGATTCTACGCGAAAAATCATTGAAAATGGGTTCCGGGTGTATAAACCGTCAAAAGTCAACGAAAAGTCAATGGTCAACGCTGCTGACCATTGACCTGCGCCACTGCACAGGAAGCCGAGGGGGTTGCGCCACTGCGCAGGGACCTGATGGAAAAATCGATTTTACACGTTTTTGACCCAAAAATCACTTTTCTTCACCCAAAATCACTTATTTGAACCAAATAATACTTATAAACAGTTACCAAGCATGTTTATGGATAAAATCACTTATTTGAATACTCAAAATCACTTATCATAATTCAAATTTGAGAATCTATACCCATTTTAACAAAAACTCATTCTTAACAACAACAACTCAATCAAAGCATAAAGACATGATTTTTGATCATGCAAAATCATTCAATAATCATATGAAAACATAAGGAATCATCAATTAGCATCAATTTCACAAAATAAGCACATTCCCAAGAACCCTACCAAACCAACAGATGAGAGAGTTTGGGATTGGAGAAGAACTTCTCCCCTCTCTATGAATCATCTCAAAATTGAATAATAGCTACTCTCTTACCTCTAGAAAGATGATCACTTTACTCCTTCTCTTCAAACCCTCTACTCCTCCTTCTTCTCTTCTCTTCTTTCACTTTTCTCTTTCTACCTCCTTTCTCTAACTTGCAAAGAGTGGAATGAGAGCTCTACTCTCATTCACACCACTCTAACCTAATCTCTAAAAGACCAAAACACTCTTCCTCTAAACTTAAGCCCAATAAGCCAAAGCCCAAACATTTCTATCTTATGACACTACTCACTTCACTAATTAATTAATTAATTCCTCTACTCTTTCCTATTTTGGACAACACTCATAAATAAATAATTAACCAAAATATAAAATAACTATAAAAGCTAATATATTCTAATTAATTAAAAACCCCTGTTACATTTTTCCTCTTGATCTCTTCATCTATTCACAATTTATTAGTTTTCTATATAACAACTTATGTTTCTCTTACATTGTGTGAAAAATTTAGACATCCTTATTTTTATTTTTATTATTGATATAATGTTTGTTGCCTATTATTCTAACTTATTTTTTAAATTTCTTAATGTAGATATGACAAATTTTTCATGTGAATTAGGGGAAGAGAATAAAAGAGAATAGAAGAGAAGGGAGACTTCTATTTTTATCTTTATTGCATGCTTGATGCTCGAGAAGCCAATGAAGAATGATAGTTACAAGAAACTGGTGTGACCCTCAGTTGCATTGCTTTTCAAATGTTCTTAGAATTAATCATTACTTTGACATCTTTTTTTTGTGAAAAATGAAAAGTAGTTCACATGATCATTGTGCAAATGATATTATCGTGGAAGTGAATATACTCCTCTGCTCTCAAGAAAATAATGGACAAGTTTTGGTCATTTTTAGTTGTATATATCACATCTTTTCGTAAAGGTAGTTGTCATAACATTAAAATTTGAAGGTTATTTTTTCTATTATTATTTTATTAATCTCTTAGTTTTTATGTCATTTTTTTCGTTGATTATGTGCCGTAAAAATCAACCTACCTTTTCTAAATTTAGATATGATCAACAATATGTTTGAGACGGTTCTTCTTCAACAAAGTATTTTTTTTTGTTAGTCATCTTTTTAATTTTACATGTATTTTAATGAATGAATAAACTCAAAAACTATTTCTACATGTTACACTCTTTAGAAAGAAATAAAATATTTGAAAAAGTTAAAAAATTTCAATACCGACGTATGTCACCTTGCCTCCAACGATTGAACAAGTTTGAAGGTATAATTTTTACTTACTGCCATGCAATAATATCACTTATTTTTTAGCAGAATGATACTAAAATTCTTAAAACAACAAAATCGTCATTTGAAATACATATAATTTGCAATCACACAATTATTCATTTATATATCAATATATCTTTTGAAGTAACCAAAAATAAAACCACAAATCCACGTTCATTTGTTATTTACATTAAGACAAATAAAAAATAAATCAAAAAAAATTTGGGGGACATAAACATCACAGAATTAAACAAATAAAAAATAGTAAACCAAACAACATAATAAAACAATTTGGACCAATAATAGTTGGGAAAGTTCGAGAGAAAACTAAAAGAAATCAATATATCAATACATAAATTGAGTTTTTGTTAGAGACTTCAAATTGAATAAGAAGAGTGTAAAAAATTATACTATTTGTTAAATAAGATAGACAAAAACTAACAAAAAATTTGAAGGGACATAAACTTCAACAAGAAAAAGAAACAAAAAATGATGAAGCAAATAAATAAATGCAAACCAAGTAACAAACTAAAAAAACTAGGACTTATAAATCCGGGATAAAATCCCACCAAGTAAATATATGAAAAGAAATTTTAAACGAAGTCAATATATCAACACAAGAATTGTATTATCGTTGAATATAAAGACCTTAATTTCTTAGAGAAAAATATATTGTTAGGCTATTTGATTCGTAATTTTCAAAGAATGATATCACATCATAAAAAAAACCACCATATATTAATCATTTTATATTTTCTCATGACCAATATTGTCGGCAAGTACATATATTTATCCCTTAACTCTTACAAAGAGTTAGAATAAAATATTAATAAGATATATATATATATATATATATATATATATATAAAGCAGAATAAATTACGTCTATAGAACTACAACTCATATAAAGAAAACTAAGTTTTTATACCATGATTACACTATTAAATAAAATATTATAAGAGATTCATTGTAAACTATATTATTCATTCTTAAAGTGAAATGTTTATCGGAAGAGATTAACCCTTTAAATGAATCGCAGTTACCTCGAAAGAATTAATCTTCGCAATAATGCGTGAAAAATATCATTAGTATATATAAAAAAAACAAAAATATGCGATACAAATCAATAAAAATCTCATATTACCAAATAACCTTTTTATTTTTAACATACATTAATATTAAATATAATCATATTTTAAAATAATATCCATCAATCATTTAACTATATATTACATGTATAATTATACTTATCATAATTATTATTTTTATTTGTTAAAATATTTTAAATATATATTTAATCGAACCCATGCGCACGGGTTTATCTCTAGTAATAATAATAATAATAGTATGTGAAAATTTGGAGAAATGAGTGGGTGATGGAGAAGTGAATGGATGACACGTGTGGATGGTATATGATGATTGGGCATGACAGCGTGTGAAAGAAAATTGTAGAAAGAAAGTGCGAGCGAGAAAAGTAGAAATGAATGCGAGCTACAGTTATTCTCCTGTATTGGTGGCGTATGATTCCCGCGTCTCTTCTTCTTGTTATGCAACAACAACAGCAACACGCTCTTCTCATCACCGTCCTCTTGTTTCTCTATCTTTATCTCCTTTCTCACCCTCCAACCTTCTTTTCTTCCATAACCCTAATTTCCTTACGGGGAACACTATCTTATTTAAGATGCAGGTAATTTCACTCTCCTCCCTCTCTTTTTTTTGTATACTATTCTAGTATTCATTCATTTATCTAAGTTTTTCTATCTATCATACATAATAACAACTTTTTCTCATTTACCATTCTTTATCTTTATAAGTGGGGACCGGTTTTACAAGATTAGTTAAATTCAATATAAAAACTTAAATACAACAAGGATGTGTTAGCTACGGCTTCACTACACTCTGTCGTACACACACTTCTTTAGGATATATGTATGTATAAGCTGAAATTGGGTGAAATGAAATAGAATAGGCAACCTAGGTTTATTGAATAACTGATGTATCTGGTTTACATATGTATCTGGTGTATTGAATAACTGATGTATCTGCATTACGGCTTTGTTTGGATGGTAAAGGAAAGTGAATGGAAAGAAAGTAAGAGGAAAGAATGTTGAAGGAATGAAAGTGGGTAGAAAGTAAGTGGAAAGTAAGAAGATTTTTAAGTTGTTTGATATGAGTGAAAGTGAATAGAAAATGAAAGGAAAGAAGAAGGTGTATTTAGTAAATGACATAACTACCCTTATGTGGAAAATGAAATATTACTTATTTATTTATACAATATTTTAAATTTTAAAATAGGTATTATTGTACTATATTGTTGTTGATTAAAGAGTTTTTATACCGATAACGGAATGCTTCATTTTTATTTTAATAAAAGTAAATAATAATGTTATAGTTGTTTAGTACCTGCGCATGTGATATTAGTGGCAAGTATTGGAAAAAAGTTTTTAAACTTAAGGGTTGTTTTGTCTTTTTAACAAAAAAATAGGTTCTTTGCTCCTTTCCGTCCGATTATGAGCGGAAACCATTTTAGTGTGGGGCCTATCAACATCTTTCTTTCCTTCTCCTTTTTCATTTGTTCCAAACAAGGGAAGATTCCCCCTTCCATCCTCTTTCCCTTCTCTCAGTTTCTTTCCTTCCTCTTTCTCTGGAACCAAACACAGTGTACATGTATCTGGTCTATATTTATAGACCACATACGCTGGTTATTGGATGAATCTATATAGTGAGTTGTTTTCTATAAAAAGGATTCAAGGGAGTATCACCTTATACGGAAATGGATTAGGTGCAGTTGACTTTTTGGTACATTCATTTTATAGCTGTCCCACCGTGATCGGACAGTTTGAACAAATACGGTCAATAAATAAGTTTTTAAATTATGACCGTCAGATCTTGATCATATTGGTTCCACCTTATACCACCGATCCAAACTAACCTTAGCTATCAAGTGAAATTCATATTGGTTCCATCATAACCTGACAGGGTGACTTATACCATTCGGTTAGACTCAACCAACAATAAGAAAGGATTAAAAAGAGTGTGTGTTAAAAGATATGTTGCACGTTTCTACTTTTCTAGTCATTATTATACAGTACTAGCTTTTTTAGGGAGAAAGAAAAGAGAACAAGAAGAAAACCAAACAGTATTGTTACACGGATTCCTTAATCATGTTCTTTGTATTTTGTCGATGTCAAAAAATTGTATACATTTGTGCTTTACTACGAAAAATACAGCGGTTCTGCTCTGTGAGTGGCATAAGTAAGAACAAAGCAATGGTGGAGAGGTTGCAACATTTTGGAGTGATTACATCAAGTAAGGTGGCTGAAGTGATGGAGACTGTTGATAGAGCTTTGTTTGTACCCAGTGGATCATCACCTTATGATGACAGCCCCATGGCCATAGGCTACAATGCCACTATATCTGCACCTCACATGCATGCCACCTGCCTTCAGTTGCTGGAAGAGAATTTGCAACCTGGGATGCACGCCCTTGATGTTGGCTCTGGTATATAACCTGTTTATAATTATTTATTTCTTTTCTAAATTCTAATCTATTCGACTCATTCAACAGAAATAGAACTTGCTTGCTGGTTATAGAATAAAGTTTTGCCAGTCATTCCAATTACTGTTTTTGTTTATTTAATTTTCTGTTGTTGTGTTAAGGCATAAATGTACTTACTAGGTGAATTTAACAAGTCGCTAGTTGCTTTTTTATGTGACTGTATAACTTAGACTAGTTGATGACAAGTGGTAATGATAAGAATGAGTAGAGAAAACTGTACATTATTACCTGAAGCCCTGAACATTTGATTGCGTTGGACAGGGATGAAGAGTAGCTTGTGAGCTATAAACTCTATAGTTCGACCTCCATCCTTGGAGGAGTTGTATAATCAGAGCAAGATATTGTGAAGATGTTTTGATAACAAACCGTGACTGTGTTTGTTCAAACGAAATTAGAATCTGTGAAGATGTTTTGATAACATATTGTGACTGTGTTTGTTGAAATGAAATTAGAATCTGGGTTCTCCTATTGGTTTGCCCAATCCCAATACAGCGTCTAGATTTTGTTGGTTAGAAGATGTGACATATGGAATTGAACAACTGATGTAGTGATATTCTATATTATTGTTCTCTTCGCCATGGTGTTTATATTTTCCATCTTCTGAGCTGTTTGCAGGAACAGGGTATCTGACTGCGTGTTTTGCCTTGATGGTTGGACCCCAAGGTCGTGCTGTTGGCGTGGAGCATATTCCTGAATTGGTTTCCCTAGCAAAAGAAAATATTCAGAAAAGTGCTGCAGCTACACTATTGAAAGATGGTTCCCTTTCTGTTCATGTTGGTGGTATGATTTAAAAAATTTCTGTGAATCTGAAAGATTGAAGCTTTTCATCTTAGCATGGAAATTGAATCTAGTTGACTATGAAAGTTGAATCTAGTCCTTGTTCCAGGTATAAGGGATGAAGACATAATGCAAATGATTAAATAATTTTAATTCTGTCGAGTCCATGAAATAAACTGAGAAAATATAACCTATTTATCAAGATCTATGATTTCTTTTAGGTGATCGAGTCCACTAAAACGCAAAGTATATGATTATCGGAGATTTTTTTAGTGTGGTAATAGAATATTCATAACAATTAAGTCTAGCTGATTTACTAATCTATTGCTGCATAGGAGTTAAATCATGTGACTATTTAAAATTTTGAATTAGTGTACCAAAATGAAATAGTGCATTTAAAATTGCAAATATTTGATTAATTGTATATTTATTTACAGATGGAAGGGAAGGTTGGCCAGAATTTGCTCCTTATGATGCCATTCACGTTGGAGCAGCAGCACCAGAAATTCCTCAACCACTTATCGACCAGTTGAAGCCTGGTGGGAGAATGGTAATTCCTGTTGGTAACATATTTCAAGATTTAAAGGTGGTGGATAAGAATTCTGATGGTTCTATCAGTGTCCGAACTGAGACCTCTGTTCGTTATGTGCCCCTCACTAGTCGAGAAGCTCAACTTCGCGGCTACTAAGATAGAGCCGAAATCCTGAATTCTGGAAGGCTAGTGTTTGAGGGGTCAATGTTTGGGACTTGAATGTACACACGCGGTTAGAATTTGTATAGTTAATGTTTCCTGAATTTGGTAAAGTGGAAGTTATAAGAGATATCTATAAGTGTTTTGAACTTGGATATAATATAAGCACATGGTATTAGAATTTGTATAGTAAAAAGGTTTGTGCTCTTCTAACAGGATAGATTCATGTAAACCACTTGCAGCAATAATAATTTTTGTATAAAATGAGTCTGTCTTCTGTTTTTAATTTCTAGTTTTGTTTTTTAATATATGAGGACTTCTTTTCTTTTCTTTTTTATGCCTAACACAGTTTGACTTTATATGCTTTTGTGAACAACTTTTTTTATTGCAATTTGTGCAGAACTTTTAATTTTTGGTGATAATTTGTTTTGTATTAAAGTAAATTTTCTGTATAAAATACTGTTGTTTACAACTTTGATGAATATACTATTGGCTTTAAAATTTCAATTTATTATTTTTATTTTTACAATAAGTTTAATTCATTCAAATTCTAATATAGCAACAATATAGTCAAAATGATCATGTGTTGGCACATTTTTCATACACATTTAAAGATGTGTACAAACGATGAAGATAGCTAGATAACTAAAGATACATATAAAATTTTCTGGAGACATTAAAGCTTTAACAAACTATAATTCAAATATTAACAACCAGGTTTAATTCTTCCACATATGACCAAGTGTCGGTAATAATTCAAGATATTTAGTCAAACTAAAATCTAAATTTTAACAGCCAGATTAAAAGATATTTCTAAGTGTTTGCACAAATTGTCTATGTTTTGTATGTTGAATGACAAATTCAGTTGAATATTGACAAGGTTTTTGCAAGGTTGAGAGAAAATTATACTTAGTGATATGGTCATCATAAGCTCGTTACACGAGATATAGTGCATATGCCAAAACGAACTAAACCCTACATTAAGATGGAAAAATCAAAATATGTCGCATACAAAACAACAATGTTACACTTAGAAAATCAAATAAATAAAAACTCAAACATGTGTAAATAACACTTTTTGGATAAAGAACATGGCAAAACAACGAAGATGGGTGATTATGAATCAATAAATGGCCTAAAATCACTCTTTCTCGATGAATGTATGAAAAAGTGAGGTTAAAAAGAAAATGAAACTTCTCTCACTAAAACACTCTTCAATTTATAATACAATTTTTTTTTATTGCACCAAAAAATAAATTCTACAGGCTAAAATTTTGGTGGTCTTAATTAGGATCAATATAAATTCAGAATTACATAAGTATGAAGTAAATTCTACAAATTTTATCACCTTGAACATAACTCAATTAATAATTCACATTGCACTAGTTAATTTGTAGAAGTTGTTTACAACTTTGCTCATATGATTGAAACTCAACTTACTATTATTTTGAATTATTTTCTAACATTTTAAAATTATAATGTTCTATTGTCAAACAAAGCACAAGAGTCATCCACTCGTACAATAAAAACACATCACTATGACATATTAAGTAATTCATCCAAATTAAGTAAAGTACTATAAAACATGAAAGAAAATCTACTGGTAGAGTTTTATAGACTTCTACAACAGTAGCAAGAGGAAATACCCCCTTGCCCACACTCCACCTCCCCAGTTTTTCTCTTTTCATAAATTGTAGCAAATATTCGACAGAAAATGAAACAAAACTTACTTTCAATCTGGACAAATATATAACAGTAAAATGCGTAAATCTAGCATGGAACTGGCTGCCTGAGAAGAAAATTATATAAGAAGAATTGACACTATATCCTCAGCTATTAAAACAGAGAAATAACTCTAGCAGTGTTGATACGCGATTACTTGACGTGCTACTCAAAATGAGTTACGCCTGGGCCTGTCTTCAGCAACACTCACTCTTATTGTCCTACGCTCCAAACTCTGCAATAAAAGAAGCACATATTAGAAAATCGTCTGAACACATATTCTGCAAGTAGTCCTTAATTCAAATTTAGTGTATTGTTTCACCCATTCAACATGTTACATGAGGCCATAAAAACCATATTCCCTTCAATTTCCAGTTTCCAGAACATTTAATTAACAAAGCATCTAACTATTGATAATTTAACAAAGTACTGAATTTATACCTGACCATCAAGAGCAGCAATGGCATCATTCATTTCCGTCTCATCAGAAAATGTGACAAAGCCAAAGCCACGTGATCGACCAGTCTCCCTATCATAGATTACTCGAGCATTGACAACCTTACCATGTTCACTGAAAACTTGTTCAAGCCTAGCATCATCAACTTCCCATGCCAAGTTACCAACATAAACTCTTAAGGCAGGTTCAAAAGTACGAGGTTGACGCTCAACACGCTCAGGCCGAGATCCTCTTGGAGAAGCTACATTAACAGTCAACGATCTTCCGTCATAATCCTGTCACAGAAAAATTAGTTAGAGACAAAAAAACTAAAAACAAAATAAAGGCAATTAGAAATTAAACACCCATATTAATAATAAAGCATATGTACTTTGCACATAATAAAACATTAAGAAACATTTGATTAGTATAAAAGAAAGACGCAAGCAGAAAGTTTCCATCTAAATAAGAAATCTAACAGCAAAAAATAGGCTTTGTTTTAAATCCATGATTAAAGAAATAAATATTACAAATTATGGTTGTATGGATATTGGATAATAGTCCCATTTGTATGATGTAACAACATACTTTGTATGAAGCATTAAAATTAAAATACCATTGTCAAACACAAACCACCTCACATAATTTTCCAACTTAGATTTGCAACTACATAGTATAAGTTCTAACGAGATATACGGAGAGACATATAAGAAGTATTATGGATCTAAGAAACTCAAGAAAGCAAGAAAAAGACTTGTTAATAAGTTCATCTTCCTCTATTTGTTCAGGATTGAAATTTCCATAATTCATTACAACTTTACAAAAGTAAAGAACTTAAGATAAGATTAGGAACCAGGAACCACCAAAACTTCAATAATTCTCATACTAGTATTAAGGTACTGTTTGGTCTAGCTTATTTTAGACTTTTTTACTCAATAAAAGGAGAAACTAGGCCAAACAGATTTTCAAGAAACTCTTGATAGAAAAAAAAGTTGCTTAATTTTTATAAGTAAAATACATAGATAAAAGATTTATGAAGCTAAAAAAACAACAATTACCAAACAACTTTAGCTTAAAAGCTCTTATTTTCACTTTTAACTTTCAAATAGCTTTTAAGACCTAAAAAAGTCAGACCAAACGATACCTAACTAACTACCTTGCATTACATCTTAGCTTTTCAATGTTCTTTGTTGTAAATTTATAGTTTAACTTGATATGCAAGGCATACAACAATAATTGAACATACACTCTCATATACTCCCTCTATCTCATATATATAAGCAAAGATTCATTACGTAGGTTCATTGAATACCAGATGTATTTGGTTCATATTATGGACCAGATACATCAGTTATCCAATGAACCTAAAAAAGAGCGGAAGGAGTAAAAACAGTGTGTTCCATCTCAGAACATTGACATCTCTAGTATAATTTAGGATTTGTATTGTACTATGATGTTAGTCTTTAAATAAAAATATCAAATGTCTGTCTAATTAAACTTACATAGCGGTTAAACTTCTGGACAGCAGACTCAGCTTCTTCAACAGTACTCATGGTTACAAATCCAAATCCACGACTCTGGTCAGTATCCCTGTTATAAATAACCTAAAACAACAACAACAACAATAATCAGAATTCAATTTCATTTCAAAACAAGCACAATGAGAAAGAACAAATTGAGAATTGAAAATTATGTGAGGTAACCTCAGCAATCTCGACGGTACCAGCCTGTCCAAAAAGCATGGCTAATTTCTCACTATCAACATTATAAGGCAAATTTCCAACAAACAATTTAGCATCTTCGGGTGGTTCAACGAAATCTCCTTCGGAAGAATCTTCATCAGCAGCACCAGTTTCCTCAGTTTCGGCAGTGGGTTCCCAATCGAGAAGTCCGGGTTCGTCTGGTGAAGTGGTTAGGGTGTCGCCTTCTTGAGCGACGAACAAGGAAGGAGCGAGAGAGCGATTAGTTTTGAGGGAGAGATTAAGTTTGAGAGAGGGAAGTTTGAAGAAAGTGGGTTTGGTTTTGGGGTAGAAGAGGGAGGAGGGTGAAGAGAAGAGGCGGGATGATGATTCGGCGGCCATGGTAAGGGATTTGAAGAGAGGGGTAGTAGTGGAAGTGATAGACATGGTGATAGATAGAAGGAAGAAGAAGCAGCAAAGTGAAGGAAGGGTTTAGAACGAACGAATGAAGTGGAGCAAAATCAGGATAAGGGGGTTTAAATACTACTGCTTCAATTGAAATTGAAATAAGCTGCAATTGAAGTGATGGAAATGGACCAAGGGTTTTGGCAACAAAAATATCAGAAAATGTATTTAACCATCTCTTTTTTTTTTTTTTTATTACTATTTAACCATCTCTTCAGCTTTTCATTTAACGGTTAAAAATGCATAACAAATAAATTAATTAATTAAAGATAGAAAAAAAAAATGGAAGTAGAGTTGGAAATAAACTAGGCCAGACCAGATTTTGGTAGGCTTGACTCTGACCGATATGAAAAAAAATTTAAGCTTGAATATAACCTACGGTCTATTAAAGACTCTTTTTTATGATCTAGCCTGACTTTTTTAAAAGTTTGACCTGACTTTATAGCCTATTTAAAAAGTAAAAACCCTCTAAATATATTACCTATTGTTTTAAAATAGGCTAACAGGCCTAAGCCTATTTCACACTTAAGCATACCAAAAAACTTTAGATGTGATTAAAAAAATCACGGGTTCGTCCATACCAAAAAAGTAACTCAACAATAATTAAATAAGGGTTAAATTGGACAATTGATCATTAACTTATTTATTGGTTTCATATTGGTCCCTTAACTAATTAAGGTTACAAATTGGTCCCTTAACTTTAATTTTGTTTGTCATATTGGTCATTTTCGTTAGTTTTTTACGAAAAAACATTAATTTTATTTTCTATTATTCGTTATATTAACACATAATGATTTATTTATGAGTAATATTGTTAGTGAATATAATTATGAGTTCAGACATATTTCTTAGACGAGAGATAAATACACTATCAACCTGTTAAAAAGGACTAATATGGCAAACATAATTAAAGTTAAGGGATCAATTTGTGACGTTAATAAGTTAAATGACCAATTTGTAACGTTAATTAGTTAATGGATCAATTGTGCAACCTTAAACAGGAAAGTATCAATGTGATGCATAAATTAGTGCTAACAACTAGCCAAACAACAAATTACAAAAGCTTACAATTTTGATAATAAAAATAAAAAACTCTCATAAAATCCAGTACGGTGCAAACGTGTTTTCTCCTTGTTTAGACCTTGTTTCGACTATCCGAACAATAAAAGTGAAGCACATCACGAACTTTGTCCAAAAGTCATCCAAGTCCAATGGTTGATGAATCCGCAATCGCTATTTTTTCTTGAATAGGTTGGACAGAAACGAGTTTTCACTTTTCTTTTCTCTCTTCTCTCTTCTCACCAAAATTCACTCTCATAATAACTCTTATATGAACACTCTCCACTTATAAAAGAGAGACATAATCGACTAATAAACTTTGTTCGGTCTTTCTCCACCAAAGAAGGGAGCCCAATATCCAACAACAATGTATAGATTCCTTTTGTATTTCTAGAAGACATTGATATATCTTAGATTCTAAATGTAGAGTAATTCTGTACATGAAAACTTAACAATTTAGTACAAAGAATGTTGCAAATTCTTTTCCTTTTTGGTAGAATGAACAATTCTTTTATATGCTTACTATATGAGTTAGGTAATCCGAAAAGAACACTAAGCAAGAATAGATTTCGCTTTGGACTTAACACAGCTTCTTCAGAATACAAATTCTATGTCCCTCGAATTTCCGTCACCTTCAAGATTAATTTTCAGTAATCCATCTTCAGAGTTGTAGGAAAACTCCCCGTCCTTCTTGTCCACCAAACAACGTTGCGGTCTAACATTGGAGTAGGCTCCAAAACGGCCATATCCTCTGCCTCTGATTTTTACTATGCAATTTGCAACATTCAATGTGCAGGACAGTTCTTCCACAGCTCCTCCTGAATTGTACATGTCAAGCAATCCAATTGGTGCAAATTGCACATCATGACCAAATACCTGTTATACATATTTACCATTCTTGCACGTTAGACTCGGTAAAGAATCAAAGATGATTTTTCATAAAATGTACTTCCAGACTTAAGTATATAAGCAATATACTTAAGTCCAGAGTTGTATATCGCAGTTTCAGGACACTGACCCTAATCGGAGATACTGTATATACTTCACATTGAAGAGTCTCCAAGGACACTTCTAGTTTTCCTCTACTTGGTAGCTTGGAAAGCAAGCCTGCAATATATTGTATAATTTGTAAGTATATTTTTTATTCGATTAGAAAGGGACATGTTAGGATCCTAGTTTCTAAAAATCTTGCACAGAATAAATTTAGTAAAGTTTAAAATTGGACCTGCATTGAAGGCATATAATATGCAGTCTCCATTCCAATTTTCACCTGCAACCTCTTCAAGAAATTCAACATCAATTGGTCTAATTTTCCCTGAAATGGTTAAGTGTGTCGGTGTGGCTTCCAATGGTTTCATTGGCCAGCTTCCTGCTCCTTGGCAATTAAAGACACCTATCACCCCGGTCAGCTTATTTAAGTTCCAAATTTTCAGCAGACTGTAAAAAATCAATAATAACATGGTTGTTCAGTAAGAATGAAAGATGGTCAGAAAATTCTTTCAGAATACAAATTCTATGTCCCTCGAATTTCCGTCACCTTCAAGATTAATTTTCAGTAATCCATCTTCAGAGTTGTAGGAAAACTCCCCGTCCTTCTTGTCCACCAAACAACGTTGCGGTCTAACATTGGAGTAGGCTCCAAAACGGCCATATCCTCTGCCTCTGATTTTTACTATGCAATTTGCAACATTCAATGTGCAGGACAGTTCTTCCACAGCTCCTCCTGAATTGTACATGTCAAGCAATCCAATTGGTGCAAATTGCACATCATGACCAAATACCTGTTATACATATTTACCATTCTTGCACGTTAGACTCGGTAAAGAATCAAAGATGATTTTTCATAAAATGTACTTCCAGACTTAAGTATATAAGCAATATACTTAAGTCCAGAGTTGTATATCGCAGTTTCAGGACACTGACCCTAATCGGAGATACTGTATATACTTCACATTGAAGAGTCTCCAAGGACACTTCTAGTTTTCCTCTACTTGGTAGCTTGGAAAGCAAGCCTGCAATATATTGTATAATTTGTAAGTATATTTTTTATTCGATTAGAAAGGGACATGTTAGGATCCTAGTTTCTAAAAATCTTGCACAGAATAAATTTAGTAAAGTTTAAAATTGGACCTGCATTGAAGGCATATAATATGCAGTCTCCATTCCAATTTTCACCTGCAACCTCTTCAAGAAATTCAACATCAATTGGTCTAATTTTCCCTGAAATGGTTAAGTGTGTCGGTGTGGCTTCCAATGGTTTCATTGGCCAGCTTCCTGCTCCTTGGCAATTAAAGACACCTATCACCCCGGTCAGCTTATTTAAGTTCCAAATTTTCAGCAGACTGTAAAAAATCAATAATAACATGGTTGTTCAGTAAGAATGAAAGATGGTCAGAAAATTCTAACCATTTAGAGGCAAATGGTAACAATTTAGCTTACCTTTTACCATCCATTACAGGATCTTGAAACAAACAATCTCGAGTAGGACGGCCAGCATATCTTGCCCTCAAGACTGATCCATTAGGTAGTACTAGCTTCCTTAGGATTTTAAAATCATGATTGCTAGGCTTATCACTGTAATGCATCATATTTGAAAAATACATATTATTTCCTTCAATCGATATAGCACTTTTTGCAGGGAAACGAGAAAGATCAAGAATTCTATCAGATTTGGTGCATTACCTAACATATACTGCACAACCACCGATTGCTCTTGCTGCAGCATGGAACTCAGCCGTCTCGTGCTTGCTCTGAAATAGAAACAATTCAGAATCAATATGAAGCTACTCAACTCATTAACATTTTCAGACATGAAAGATTGAGAAAAGTAACGAGATAAGAGTATTACTTGGAACACGTCCCAGTCTGGCACAAATATCTCGCCTAGAAGAAGACTGTTAAAAGCTACCGACGCAATGTGCAAGGTTTGAAATGTTGGTTCCCTTGGCATGAAATCCTCAGATGCTCTTGCTACTGCACTCTTCTTTGAACTAACAGTTTGAGATAATCAAAATAATGGGAAAAAAATTCAGAAAACGGAATCCTAGAGAAAATTTAATATTCTACTTAACTTCACACTAGTAAGAATGTAAACCTGTAAATCGAATCAGAGTTATGAGCCATGCAGCAAATGAGGTTATTATCCTTGAAGTTCCTAGCTATTGATGTCTCTAATGCTTCTTGATACAGTTTGGTTAATGAAACGCGTCCACCGTACCCAGAACCCAAAGTTTCTATCAAATTTTGGACATCTACTTTGACTCCATCAACGCCGCAGCTAGCAAGATAACTGTGATAGTCATTGTAAAAGTCATATAGCTTTGATGGGTCTATGATTCCAACTCCATATTTTTCCAAGCTATCCATGGCTATATCTCTAAGGTTCCCTGTGATACTAGGTGACTGAATTGGATATACAAGCTTTGGATTATATTTCTTCATCGCATCCGAAGACGCAAGTACTCCACCCCAATAACCAGCTAAAGCATGCCACATGTAAACGTATCTGCAGAATTCAAAATCATACTCATTGACAGTTCTTAACTTATTGTGAATAATTTTGGCATTGTAGTCTTATAGGCTTATTGAATTCAGATAGCTTACTTTACACTCAAATTCTGTTTGATAGAGTGAATGAAATCATGGAGATCGATGCAAGAATTGTTGGAGCCTGCACTTCTAAACTTAACATTTTCCTTGATGTCTATCAGTCTCGTAGCAAACCTAATATATAATAAAAGATGTGAGTATTAGGACTAAGAAATGGAAAAAAAAAATGCAATCTCAATTGAAATGAGAGACTTACTGGGTTCCTTCGATTATTGGTTCACCTTCTTTGTAAAACTCATTGTGAGTCTCTTGCCATCCATCATCAACTATGATAAACTTTGGAGTAAAACCTCCACTTGACAAACTATTTAATAAATTAATAGAAAACACAAATCATCATCAATATTTTCAAAATTTGCAGGCTTATCACATAGGTAAAGTTACTTGAAAATGCACATAGTACTAGTAATAGGTACCTTTGAATTCCCTCTTTTATTCCTTGAGGACTTACTTGAGTGTAAAAGGCATCCCAAGTACACCATCCAAACCAATCAAGATGTACAGGAATCTCCTTGTTTTCAAGATGACAGAACGTTCCGTTATGTTTCTCCAATATCCTATTATGTCATTAGAAATAAGAGTCAATATGTCACATTGTAAAGAATAAGGGCATTCTAAAACAGAAATGAAAATACATACTTGATAGAATCCCTTATTAGCTCAAATGGATTGTCTCCAGAATTTACAAATACTGCCTCAAGTGATTGACAAGTTTGAACGTAGGCATCTCCTGAAGCATTCAAAATTCATATTCATAAGCAGATGAGAATGATAAATTAACACATGAAACAAAGTCAAAGCATATAAGCAAAATAAAAACGAACTGACGAACCACTTTCAACGCAGAATTGGAGCTCGTTTAATGCAGTTCCTTGCAAAGTTGCGCGAAATGCTCCATCCAAAACAGGCAAGAAGAGAATGTAGGAAGTGTTCACTTCTTCTGGATCTTCAATATCAGATGAAAAATCATCCTTAAGAGCAGACTCTTGTCTTGCTTCGAGTAGCAGCAATTGAGTTTCCATTGGAACATCACTTGCGGATGTCCCTACACGTGGTATCATCCACCATATTTTTACTCTAAATAAAGATAACAATCTATATCCCCTGCAAATTTAAAACACAAAATTGTGTAAGTAACTGGAAACACAAAAAATGGAAGAAAAGAGAGACTGACCGGAGCGTGCCGAGAGTGAAAACGTGACGGGAACTTGGAATTGGAGAAGTTGCACCTAAAAAAGCGGAGGTGGTTGAAACGGGAGAAACAACGATGTTTTCGGGGACACGTGTAAGAATCACGTTGCCTCTGATCATAAGGCAGTTGTCCTTGATCGTAGGTACGACCGTAATAGTCATGGTAGCAGGCAAAGGATGAATGAATTTGAGAGATGTAATAGGATGCAAGAAAAAGCTAGATAAAAATGAATAAGTTGAGAATTTGTTAGGTAGGTTGATGAAATGGAGAGTTTGAGGTGGATTGGATCGAAGAAGATTGGGTAATTTATAGCATAGGGAGGTGTGACAGTTTTTGATTGATTGGAACATAAATTATTTATCTATTGTTACGAATTTTGAATTTTGACTCGAAGTTTTGTTGGAAACTGGAGAGTATGCAAGTGGTGGGGGAAACAGGTATTGATTTGATGGAATAAATGGATTTTAAATAGTGTGTGTAGAACAAATTGAAAGCCGGGTGAAGAGTCCAGAGCAGAGTACTAGTAGCAGGAAGGAATTAGAAAGTGAGGAGAGACTAAATAAAAGTGGTGGTGCTGTGCTGTGCTGTGCTGCCAGTTTGTTTGCAACGCGGTTCCATGTCAAGGACGAGTCAGCTTTACTTTCAAATGTTATCTATCCAAACGTTTTTTCTGTGTGTCCATCCAGAATGTTAGGTAGACTATAGTATTCGGCCAATCACACCTTTCTATAGGGCTCATGGCGGTTCTATTAAAAAATTCTATTACTAATATTTTTCATAAATGAATGGCATCACTCATTAGAGCTGTCAAAATGGGCCGAGCTAATGGGCTGGACCATTAGCCCATGGATTTGGATCGGACCGAGCCATTTAAAAAGTCGTTAAAAAATATCCGGGCCTTTTTTAGCCCAGCCCAATTAAAAAATGGATCGGGCTGGGCTTGCCCACCGGGCTTTGGGCTGGCCCGTTTAAAATTAAAAAAAAAAAAAAGTTTTTAGTTAAAAAAAAACATTTTGGGCTAACCCATTTTTTTAAAGTAAGCCCACAAATACTCGGAAGTAGAGAAGATATATTTGTATGCCGAATCAAGTGCTCAAGGGGCTTAGGCCAAGAAGTTAACTATTTTGTAATATATTTTGATTTTGATTTTGATTATCTAAGGATGCACTTTGTATGTTGCCACAAATACTCTTACATGTGCATGGATCTTTATTTGGTAGATATATTTTGTATGAATAATGAATGTTGATTTGATGGTTGTTTTATGTGGTAATTATTTTGTCAGTTGTGTCATTGATCCTTTTTGGCGTGCGCTAAAAAAATTATATGGGCCGGGCTAGCCCATCGAGCTGCATGATCCAATAGGGCTTGGGCCGGGCTAGAATTTGGCAGTCCATATAGAAATCGGGCCAGCCCAGGCCCGCCCACTTATACGCGCTGGCCTGCCGGGCTGGGCCGGGCTGGCCCATTTGACAGCTCTATCACTGATGATGTTTTAACTAGATTTGACTCGCTGGTTAATAAAGTCACGACAAATATGTAACTTAAAAAATGTGAGAAAATAAATGATTGATATTTTAATTGTGCCTTATTTATTGTGCATATGATATCAATGGATTTGTTGGTGTAACTCGTGACGCACTTACAGCCCGATCTAATCAGTGGTTGAGTTTTAGTTGGGACAGATTAATCACAACCGTTCGATCTAAAATCAGTGGCTGTGATTCAAAACAGTGGCAAACTATGTTGATATTAACTGCAGAAAATTTGGATCCCAACAAGTTGTGGCTTCTTTTTGACTTTTCAGCTTGAAATGGAAGGGAAAGGGAAAAAGAAAATAAATTTATGGTTTTAAGTTTTACAAAGTATATTTGTTTCAAATCATAAGTGAAACAAAAATGTGGAATGGAGTCTAATTGTGTTGGACTGGTCAAATATGAGTTTGATTTCGTTGGAGTTCAATTGTTTTCGACCGTTGATCATAACGTAAATTTTTTTTTTTTTTGGTTTTTCACCACCAGTTTAATCTGGTTCGAAGGTCAGTTCTGGCATCAAGTGATCATAACGTAAATTTGATATAGAGTGTTACTACTAACCTAATAAAAACATAAAAGAAAGACAAGTAAAATAAAAGATAAACTCATTCATTTCATTCATTAGATTACAATTAATGCATAATACTCTATTGACCTAAAGACTTAAAACTCAATTAAGCAACCCAATAACATAAATGTCCACATTACAATATAAATATCTCACTTATACATAGATTATTTAATTAACTACTACCTAATAATTACTTAACTAACCATTATCTAATCCTCTATCAGAATCTCTCAACAACCTCAATAGCTTTTCCTTCTCAAAAGCTCCACTATATAAGGACCTACGCCACTTATGAGAAAGGTACGCACCATTCTATACATCTTTCACACATCTCAAACTCCATCGCGCACTAACTTAAGTGTCTGAGTGTTTGCACTTTGCATAGAGAACACCTCTACTGAGGAGCTCCACCATTATCCTATGCCGCACTTCCACTACTCATTGCTCAAGATCCACCTCAGATCAACAATTATTTTTATATTTTGCACTCGATACATGATATAAACAAGTTAATTATTAACAAATATGCAATTATATTTTGGAATGAGGATTTCATTTAAATTTGATTAAGAATTGTAAGGCTACAAATAAAACGTAAACTTCCATTTTAAATGAGCTTCATTCAAGTAGAAATATAAAGAGTAAGCTTATCAAATAATTTCTTTCTTTTTGTATATATATGGAAGAAAAAACTACAACATACTGCATAACCCACTCTGCATATAACTTTCATTTTTATATCAGACATACTAATTGTGATTTTGGGTCTTCAAAGCCAAATAGAAATGTATATAAGTAACTACCAAGTAGCAACTATATATCTCCTTAGTTATTACTATATTTTGTAATAAAGTATAGATCCCTCTTAATTTGAGCCATTTTCATTTAAAGAAGCTTAAGTGTGTGCAAACTGAATCCACTGAGACAAACTTGGAATTCCTCCATTCACCACTGTGAGCAAGTAATAACCAGAAGGTGCAACAACAGATGATGGTGGAGCTTCCAATACTGCATGCACCCACCCCTTACTACTTCTCACCATCCTCTTGCACCTCAGATTCAACATTCTCTGATTCATGGCAAATGCATGAGTAGTAAATGGCGGTGAGTAAACACTGAACCTCACATCATCGTTCGGCCTGTTCCCCAACAAAAACGTTATATTAAACTCTTTACCGTACCCAATTGCATGTTTTTCTATGGTCAAGTTACTTGGCCTCCAAGTATGATACCTCTTTTCCATGTAATGTGGAACAAATGCTTGAAGTCTTAGTTCAGTTGGATATGCCACATTGTGAAAAGTGTATGTCTCATGTGGGTTACTACCAGCTACTAATACTCTACCATCAGGAAGAAGAGT
Organism: Trifolium repens; assembly: GCA_030408175.1. Classification (NCBI taxonomy): domain Eukaryota; kingdom Viridiplantae; phylum Streptophyta; class Magnoliopsida; order Fabales; family Fabaceae; genus Trifolium; species Trifolium repens. Next base: position 25,503,828 of record CP125841.1, on the reverse strand, counting down.
TGCTGATGAATGATACATTCTTGCTATCATTGTTTTCTTAAGGACACTGAACCTTTTTCCTAGTCTTTTTTTTGGACTATAAAGATAAGGTTCAAGTGAAGCATTTCTAGCATTATCATATCCTGCACAACCATGTTTAGCACCATTTATAATCAAGATGTTCCCTGTAGGTAGAATTACCATGTCGTGTAAGAAACGCGGTTCCGGCATGTAATCCATTTCCCACCTGTGTTTATTCCCTGTGATCACCATTCTCCCACAAGATCTTAAACCTTCAATGAATCTTTTTCTTCTAGCAGCATTAAGTGCTCCTGTAGAAGAACCGCCACATACCATAACTTCAACTTTCTGGAAATTGTCTTTATGGTCTAATGGTAGTAACACGGATGAGCCGGAACTCGGGTAGTTTCTCGACCCATTTCCTGGAATTCGAGGGAATGTCTTGATTACTCTATTGTGTCTCAAGTTGAGTAAGATGGAATCACGGTTGGCGAAAATGAACAAGTTTCCGTCCGATGAAAGGTGAGTGAATGGATATAAATTGTTCCCTTCTGAATTCCTGTCATTGGTTTGGTGCAGAAACGGAAGGTTAAATGATTTTTCATTAGGACTAATTTTCGGTACAAATTCATATGTGAAAACTCTTCTTCCGCCAACAAGAACAACTCTGTCATGTTCTGGTAGAATCTGACTAGAAGCATACCACCTTTCATCAGATAGAGATTTCTTTGATTGTATCCAATCACATTGGTGATGATTCCCACCACAAGGTCTATAGTATCTAACCCTTTTAGCACCTTGATGAAATCCACCTGTTTGTAAAAGTGTTCCATTGCTTAGGAAAGCACCAGAGGAACACCAAGGATCAGTGTCTAGCCTCAAAGGTCTTATTCTATTGGAACTGATATCATACTCTACTGAATGAGCAAAACATGTTGAATCGGTTAAATCATGTCGGTTTGTTGTACACATGGTTCCGTTAAAGCGTTTACGAAGTTTGTACCTAGATTGGCCAGCTTCAGTTTGATCGAACATTACGACGGTGTTTTCGTATGTTAATGCCGTATGCATACCAACTACGCCCGTGTTGTTGAGAAGCAAATGCCACTGCCCTTTTCTTCCTTGGAGGGGTATTTTTTGATCGGCACCATTGCTTAATCCAACACAAACCAAGATGAATAGGATAATAATCATGGTTTTAAAGCAAGACAGAAACATGTTTTTCATATGCAAAGTGATCACAGCAGAGTGATGGATGGTTATAGTTAAGATTCAAAATGGGAGGGTCCTTTTGTAGGACAATGTTTTGGTTTGGACCCGAGTTAGTAGTAGTCATGCACTTGAAAATGTGCAATCAATATGGCAAAACTTTAGCCAGCTCATCCTAATGTGCTATTAAAATATTCATGGGAATCTTGTCGTGAGGGCTAAATTATGGGATTCTATAAAAAAAATTATGCATGAATTTAAATAATTTTACTACGGTTAATTATATTATGACTTGATATTTTTTATTAAAAATAATGACTTGATATTTGATAACTTGAAATAATTTTCATATATTTATGATCTTTTATAAGATTTATTTAACATCTCCTTATCAAAATTGAAATCCAAACCACTCAGATTGAATAAAATTGAAGCTTAGAACAAAACTTATTGCCAGATAAAATAAGAAAAACAAAATGGGATGAATTTTCTAATCCAATTCACATGTATATGTAGCCATATTAATAAAACATCAAGAAGTATGGGAAATTATATTTGATGAATTTCAACAAAATAAATATATCGATGAAGAACCAATGCTAATATAAAATGAACTCAAACTCAAAGCATGGACTTGACTCTTGAGTATGTAATTGTATAAAATAAAATATTTACAATGGGGAACCTTTTCCCCCCATCCTCCACCCTCCTCCCTAGTCATCAAGAAACTTGCAGAAAACTAGGTTCCATACCTCCACCAAAAATCATGCACAAGTTTACAGAGATATAATCTAATAAAGCTTTATTCTAGTATCAATGCTACTCCTGCAAATAGGGCATAACTGAAGATCTTGGCCGCACTCGCAGCATGTCTGCAAATTAATAAAAAAAGACTCGCATAACTAACTAATAAGGGAATTCAATGATCTAAAATATAGTTTGTGAGAAAACAAAACCACTGGCTTCCTAACCTGATGCCCGCAACCAAATGCCATATCCTTCGGATTGGAGAGGCAAATGGGACAAAACTGCACGGATGACAAAACAAAATAGTTTATAGGTTTTGAATTTGCATTAAATTGTGAATATTAACGTAAACTTCTTAGTGTTACTTTGATCCACATATAGACTTTTACATGAGGATCACGAATGAAAAATGAGATGTAGAAACACTATTTAAGTCACGGTACAATGTAGAAGGAAAAACCAGCAAGAGAAAATAGATAGTTGAAGCACCTGATTATCAGAAGCAGAACTTGCATGGGGGTTCGTGCCAACATTAGGTTTTTGAGACGGTGCACTGGGGCGAAAACTGTTTTGATGGGAAACTTTTGGGGTGTTGAATGATGATGCGCCATATTGAGGTGGTGGTAGAGGAATCCTGTGTATATCGCCGTTCCTTCTACGATTGCTGTTTGAAAAATATTACATCTCAACTTAAACAGCTTCATATGAAGATGCCAAATTCAAACCCAATACAGAAAAGACGGCAAAAAAATATTCAACATTTTTACCTCAATATATTAAGTTCTAGTGTTGCCTTGTACTGGGAAGGTATTTCCATCAAGGCAGAAAGTGCAAACTCAGCTTCCTTTCTAGACCGATCTGTGTTCTTTGACATTATTTCTGTAAAATTCACAAACTGCACAAGACAAAGCAAAAGAGACAAGGAAAAATCAAGTTTAGCATCATTAAAAGCATAAACAGAATATGCTTTGAAGTTTGAACATGCCTGGAAATTATCGAATGCTCGGGCAGGTATGTTATCATCAAATTGTTTCATCATGTCCCATGGCCCATCTCCAACTCCAACTAATATGATTGACAAGGGATATTCACTGGCAATAAACACGTAATTTTTTGTTAACAGTAGTGAACATATTATTGTAACCAAGGAATAGAATAAAGGACCACAAGCAGATAATTACCTAGCTTTTACAATAGCTTCTACAGTTTTCTTTTCTTGTGCACTCAATTGTCCATGATCAGTGTCAACACTTCTTGTCACCTGCAACAAGTTGACAATCTTCAACATCAGCTAATGCTATCTTCAACATTTATCATACTTAGTCTCTAATTGCTAATTGATGGCAACTGACAAGCACAACCACACCAGGACAGAATGTTGTTCAGCTATGCTATCTCTAAGTTTGTTGATGGTTCCATATGAAAACTACAGCTAATTCTTACTTTGATTTCAACGTAATTTAGCAGCCTCCTTTGACGACCATTAAACTTAGACTTTTGGAGTTAATGTAAAATAGAGATTATAAAATAAATCTATCCCAAAAAAAAAAAAAACTTCGTCATATCAAAATAAGTGATAATTGATATAGCACTCAATTAGCCAATAATCTAACCTTGTTCTGCAATATATATTGTTTTCTGGGCTACTAGTACTATATCAGGGGCGGAGAGTAGAGTATGTTGAGGGGGAAAAACAACCCACATGTAAGTGGTGTTTTTTTGAGGGGGGAAATGGGGTTAGATCGCCCAACAAGTTATAGTATCTCTTTATCCCTCTGAACGGAAAATTTATGCCTGTACCACGACAAATGTTGCATCCGTTTGATTATTATTTAGTATAGACAAGTGTCGAGGTATTGAGTATGATGTTAATAGTGCACCGCTATAGCGGTATAGAGTAGTGACGAACCCCCTCTCTGCTATGTCATAGCGTTTTTAGGACACTATGGTCTTTTGGGGTGGGTGGGTTGGGGAGAATTGCTGAAAAACCTAATTTTGGTCCTCTTAGCACCCCATTGGGTGCCCTAATTTCTCAGAATCACGTGATAAATGTCCATTGCACTGTTTCCTTCTTCAAATTCATCGCTTTGCTCTGTTTCTTCTTCCCCTTCATCACTCTGCTCCGAAGGTTATTTTAAGCCTACTAGTGACAACCTTGATATAGGTTGGCAGTGGAATTCTTATAAAGACAAGAGCAAGAAAACAATTGTTTGTGATTTTTGTTTTCATCCTTCAACTTGAGGAATAACAAGAGCAAAGAAGCAACAGTAGGGGTAGGCGCTATGCGCCGTTATCTGAGATTAACAACATATATTGAGTATTTAAGAAAGGTCTTAAGGTCAGCATCAATAAAAAATCCCAACTTCCTACCCTTCGAAAGAAAATAAAATAATCAATAAAAAGAAATACTGTACAAGCTACTTAAATCACTTTAATTATTTTATTTGAATATACATTCATTTAAATAACAATAAAAATTATTTTCAATTTCAACTCTGGTAATTCACTACCTGCCCATCTGCTATAATCAATAAAACATGGTATTGGCCTTCACTTTGCTCAACTATGGTGATTGCCATCTCAATGATTGGGGCAAATGATGTGGGTCCTGCCATGAGTTAGGGGAAACATAAGAAAAAAGTAGAATGAAATACATAAAAAGAAAGATGAAGTTTGACTTGACCGAAGTTCAAATACCTGCAAGCCTCAATTGAGGAACCAATTCCCTATACCGTGTCAGCACCTCTTCAAATCCATGACAAAATCTATCTTCATCATTGAAACTAAAAACTTCCTGGTCATGTGTTGACGCTGCCAATGTAAACCAACACAGAATATAACTCAGTGGACATTACATTAGCTTCTAAAGAATGAATGTAATTCACAACAATGTATCTCGTTTACCATCTCCGAATCCAAAACAAGGAATCAAGTTATCCTCATCAAAGGACGACAATGTTTTTCCAATGATAGATATAGCTTGTTCATATGGATTTTGTTCATGCCCAATGTGATGCAGGCATCTTCTTTGGAATGACCTTGCACCTAAAAAAAAGGTAAGTTATGCGCATCGACACAATTATAAAAATAAAAAATAAAGAATAGTCAAATGAAACAAAACCTGTCCACTCATTGCTCTTTGTAAAATCGATACCAACAATGAGATTGGAAGACTCTAGGCCAGCACTTGCTAGAGCTTCAGTTACCTTCCAATATGGAAAAGAAACATAATTCAGAACGTCATTAAAGCAAATGAATAATAATCACCAAAAGTCAGCACACTGGTCTAACATTTACATCCTCTAGATACAGAAATGCCTTGAAACTAATCATTGGTCAACATGAACATTAGGTCAAAAATCAAAATGATGATCCATGTTTCAAGAGACATGATGTATAAAACATGCAGCAAAATAGACTACAGTAAGAAATTATTTCTTAGTATATTCAATTCATCGCCATCTTTATAATGATAATGCCAGGATAACAATTAAAAGAATTACGGATAGTTAGTCCAAAAATTTCCAAATGAGTCCAACTTTAGACCTTAAATTCAACAAAATGCAGGGATAGTTTAGACTCGAAAAATTACCTGTTCCAAACTATTATAGTTATCATCTATCCTCGTATACTTCTTATCTGATCTGTTGCTTTGTTGAGAAGCATGACCACCACCACCATAGTTTTGAGGTGGAGGTGGAGCACCATAATTATACCCCATTGCTCCATGATCTTGTGTTTGTGGCAAATAAGGTGATTGATACTGCGGAAACAATGGATTCGATCTTGAGGATGAAGAACGGTGCCTAGAACTCCTCCGTTTTGAATGTGATCCACCCATAAATTCTTATCCTAAAAAAAAATTGAACAGCACAATTCAACCATTGAAATCAAATCTCTAAGAACTAAAGTTTCTTGATGTGAAATAATTTTTCTTTATTTTTGACAATAATTGATTTAATTTCCTTACATTGAATTTACAATTCAAGTTAATTAAACCCCCTCCATAGAAAAAGACAAAAAAAAAAAACCAAAGACTGCATGTTAATTTAGTGACATTGGTTTGAATTGAAGAACATGTTATTTAACAAGAAAAAGAAATTAATGTTTAAGAAACAAATTGATAGTAGTACCTTGAAGGAGTTGTGTGAGAGAGAGTGTGAGTAATGGGTACTAACAGTGGAATTGAAGAACGGTGGTGAAGGTTGCTTCCACGAACTTTCTTTCTTTCTTTCTTTCTTTTTCTATCTCTGCAGTAGTTGTTGTTTCACTCACCCATTTTAAGATTTGACTTAAATTAAACAACAATTAGTATATTATTATTGTATTGTACAGTATAGTACTACTAGGTATGTATGTATAAATATATATAGATATATATAGGGATGAAAATTTGACGACGGGGCCGTAAGATAAAGAAACATAAAAATTACCTACGCACGAACGACGGTGCAAATAATCACATCCACAGCAACTTTTATTTTTTGTCTTGTTTCTTTTTATAGTAAGGGTAAAGTAAATGAAAGTTAATCATTGGATTAAGATAAGCAACTGGAATATGAATATTCGTTGGCTATAATTTTGGGATATTATGCTCGTCTTAAAAATTAAACAAAAATTAATAATTTTACTAAAATAGTGGTCCTTACAAAAAAAAATGTTTTTATGTTTTATGAAACTATAAAAACTAAAATACAAATTTAAAATAAATTATTAAACTTGATTAAAAAATTATTATGCAGTAAATTTGTATTCTAAAATAATAAAATTTTAAAAAAGAAAAACTAATTTCTTCAATGATGACTTAAAGTTTTTTGAAATAAAATAGTGGTTTAAATTTAATTATTATCACAAATTTTTTTTCACCTTACTATATTTATTTATGTGAAAAGGGATTAAATTGTAGTATGTTTTAACATAAGAGGGAGGAGAGTGTAGTGCTGGCTTCTCTTCAGGAAAGAGAGTGTAATTTACTCAATATTGTATTCAAAGACAAGTATTTATTCAATTATTTTTATATGAAAAAAGAAGTTGTTTCTATTATTTTTATCTTTCATCATCGTTTTTGTTTCTATTTGTCTGTTCCATTCCATGTATTAATCTTTTATTATTATAGCCATAATAGTTGTTATATGTTACATTGAGTTCCTATTTCGATGTCTATTACAAGATTTTTATGTATTATTTATCGTGATTTTTGTTTTTTGTAGATCTTTTTCAACTAATATTTTTTATCTTTAGAGGTAAAATTACATTTAAGAGTTGAAGATTTAAAATATTATTAAAAATTGATTAGGACATATTAAGGTTTTTTTAAGTAGTAATTCATTTTAGTATATTGCATTTTTGTTTCTATTTTTCTGTTCTTAATCTTTTATGATAGACATAATCTTCTTTTTTATATAAGTTGGCCTAATTTTTTTATTTTTTTTCTCTACGTATCTTCTTTATTAAGTTTTTTTTTTAAGTTGTTATAACTTTTTAAATATAAGTTGTTATATGTTAGATTGAGTTACTATTCTTTATTTTTATCTTTTATCGTGATTTATGTTCCTATTTTTATGAGTATATTTTGTTTAACTAATTTTTTTTATCTTTAGAAGTTAAAATTACATTTAATGATATAAGACTTAAAATATTAGTACTAAAATTGATGAGGATAAAATAGGTTTTTAGTAGTAGTAGTAGTTTTTTTTTTTTTTCATAGCAGTAGTTTCTTTTAATATATTGTTATTAGATTTTTATGTTTTGTATTTCTTTTTATCTTTTAACCAAATATTACGTATTAAAATTGACGAGGATAAATTAATTGTTTTAGTAGTAATTCATTTTAATATATTGGTAGTAGATTAATTAAAAACAACAATTGAAAGGTGGTTTATTTGTTTATTTTGGTACATAAAGGTTATTTATTTTGGAATAAAGTATTTTCCACGAGTTCGATTTACGATCAAACTTTACTTATTTTGCCCTCAAATTTCAAATAAAAATTATTAATATGTGTTCTAAGGACACACATTAAGGATGCAAAAATGGAAACATTCTCTTGAATTTTGTGTATTTAACTTTTAAAACATTATATGTTTTTATCATTAAATATTCTTTTTTTTTTTTAGGTAGCTTAACATGTATCATATGGTCACACATTGACATGACCGATTTCAAATTGGTGAGACCTACCCTATCCATTCATAACTTGGAGTATTTACCCATCAACTAATGAGAACAAGCAGCATAAATAGATTTGTATGTGGTTCCTACAATTAACTTGTGGGAATCACATACAAACCTACTTATGTGGCTTGTTCTCACTAGTTGATGGATAAATACCCGAAATTTTGTAAGGATAGATTAAAAAAAATAAAAAATTCCACATGAATTGTAAATACTCCCTCCGTACCAAAATATAAGTCATTTTGAGAAGAAAAAAAAATTGTATCAAATTACAAGTCGTTTTACATTAGCAATTGTTGGATATTGCCTTGAAAATGATGCTGTTGCAGGAAGCTGGTGTGCCCTGGTGAGGGCTCAGCAGACAGCAGGGAGCAGGCTTGGCTGGTGTAATCAAGGTTTCTATTCATAGTGGAACAGAGAGGTTGCTCTCTCCCTCAGAAATAGGTTAATTAACACCGAACTGAGTAAACAATATTATTGTGTTCTTTATCGCTTTCACCGTTTATTCTTGTTGATTGATTATTATTGCTTGGTCCATTGTTGTTTGGTTGCTTTGTTTGTTTTGCCCCACACACTAAAAGATTATTGGTGTGGTTCTATTAATCGAATTCACAACAGCAATGAAGCATTTATTGCTCTTGTTTATATTATAACTTAACTATTTATTTCTTTTCTCTTTTCAATTCTTCAATTTATCTTTTTATACAATCAATAAAGGACAATTATATACATTAATTCATTTTCTTAGAATATTAATTACATTTCTTAATTTATGTAATATAGTCATTGTGACTTGTGTTATTTTGACAACTAAAATTGGACAACCACTTGACAACTTACCAAGTAATCCAGGATGTAATAAAAAATTGAAAAAATAAATTAATAATACAAATAGAAGTTATCTAGAACTAAATGTTATCAAAATAAACTTTCTCAATGATTTATTATGGAGTACTAGTTATGGAGGGAGAGATAAGGGTATAAGAACAGTTTATATAATCTAGAAGAATCCATTTCTTCTTCAATTTGATTTTGCTCTAATCTATCTAATCTAATCATGGAAGCTTTATCCCTTTCCATTCCAATAATCAGTGTTACCAATACCAACTACATTTCTCTCAGTGCTGCTACGAACTATGCCTCACTCTCTTCCTTACACCACCGCACTTCTTCTTCCTCAACCAGACCCTTCACCTTGGTCCGTATTCATTTTTTTTTCCTTCATTTTTTTGTTATTATACTTAATTATTAATGTTTTTTTTCTTCCTTTTTTTAAAAGTAAAATGGAATATGAATGTGAAGAAAAACTGATATTTGTTGCATTTTTACTTTGCAGAAGAAGACTGTTGTTCGTGTACAAGCTGAGAGTGAAGATTTTGAATTGAAGCAAGTCAGGGATATGGCTGCTGCCAAAAAGAGATGGGAAACTCTGGTATTTTTCATTTTAAATTCAATTTCTTTTGGTACCATTATTCACTTTGATGATTGTGTATGCTATAACTGAAATATGCCAAGTGAGGAGTTTCTAAATTCTAGCTTTTTGTTAGTGAAATACTATGAAGCATGATGTCGGTGTCAGAGTCTGTGTCGTGTCCGGTGTTCGTACCTGTGACCGTGCTTCACAAGTGATATATGTTATTTGGGATTTCTCAACGGCTTGTGCTTAAACATCTTTAATAAAATGTATACTTTTATAGGCAAATGTTATTAATTGTTGCTTTTGTTAGTTGTCTAGATCGAGACCGAATCCAAGACCTCCCTGCTTAAAACTCCTTTAATATCCCCCTTAGGTCACCAGCCGAGCTACCTACACCGAACTCTTTAATAAACTCTATATAGTGTCTGTTAATTGAGGATGCTGTCTTTTTTATTTTAACCCCCTTTCATGCTGTGGTTTTCATTTGTGCTTGAATTTCAGGATTTTAATGGGGTTTTTGCTTGTTTGTTTTGTAGCTCAGGGATGAAAAAATTAAGGTTCTTACCCCAAAAGAAGCTGGTTATGCAGTACAGCTTTCGAACAAGCCCCTTCTTGATGTTCGCCCCTCAAATGAACACAACAAGGTTTCTTCTATGATGCAGCTTTTGCTTACCTTAGCCAATATATTGCACATCTTATTTAATTATGGTTATGGTCAGGCATTTATGAAGCTAATTATCACGATTAATTGATCTTGTTTTTCTTTATACATTTGATTCTATTCAACTTTCATATGTAATTCAGTAATTCTAGATTTCTAGTTCTTATTGCAAATAAGTAATTTGACTCTTTTGCTTTCACTTATCACTTCTTGCAAACAATCCGTACATTGTTGTTGTGATGTTTGATTGCTCGTTTTGCATGTTTTGAAGGCATGGGTGAAAGGTTCAACCTGGATTCCAATATTCGATGTTGATAATGGACTAGATGTTGGAACTATTCCCAAAAAAGTTACAAATTTCGCTATGGGTATTAAAATATCCGTGCTGGCTCTTTCGTTACACCTATACAATCAATCACTCAATTTCTTTGGAATTCTATTACATTTAACTCGATGTTTTGAACAGGAGGTTGGTGGAGTGGCATGCCTACACTGTCTTTTGACAAGTATGAAGTATCATAAACCATGATTTTTTTGTTCTTCTCTCTCTTTCTGTGTGCATAAATTTTATTTATTCATTTCTTTCCTCTCTTCAACAGCTCATTCTTACCCAAAGTTGTGGAAAAGTTCCCCAAAGATGCAGAAATAATTGTTGCATGCCAGAAGGGACTGAGGTGAGCTCTATACATTCGTTTCAGTGCATACTGAATTGAGTTGCTTCTAATTATAATTTTCCATTTCCTTAAAATGCACTTGGTAATTGGTATAGCTCTTTGTGTTTCAAATAAAATTTCAGTTTTTCAAATCTTTGGTTCAGTCAAATTCTGGTGGAGATACATCTAATCATTTCACAAGTGTCTGTCAAACAAACAATGGAAATCTCATGTTGCTAAACCTGGTTTTTTGGCCAGATCACTAGCTGCATGTGAACTACTGTATAATGCTGGCTACAGTAACCTGTTCTGGGTTCAAGGAGGCTTCGAGGCTGCTGAAGAAGAGGCATGTTTTCCCATTTCAATTTTCTGAAATTTCTATTGTGCTTTACTCTGTTTAAATTTTGAAAATAAGGAATAACTTCTCTGATGAGCTTAACCCTTTTGGCCCGCTGTGGAGCAGGATCTTGTAGTTGAGGGTCCAGTGCCTCTTAAGTTTGCTGGAATTGGCGGCATCTCAGAATTCCTTGGGTAATTATCATATCTCGCCTTTTTCCCTCACTTAATGCATTCAATCCAATATCATTGGTAAAGTCTAATTTGGCCTCGTTGATTAAATTTTTATCTAATGGATAGCGTACAAGTTATTTTGTAATTTATATTGTTTGAAATGTTTTCATCATGAATTTATGCCACGCTAGAACATTATACTTCTTACAAGGAGCAGCAATTAATGCTGTTTTTATGTGATATAATGATATATCACAAACCCTTTTAGTGATCAACTCAATGGTATACCCTTTTAGTGATCAAACCCTTTTTATGTGCATCTTCCTCTGTATTTTTTTATATACTTCCTCCGGTTCTATATATAAGCAAATTTTAGCTTTCTAGATACATTGAAAAAGTAATGCATCTAGTCTATATTATTGATTAGATACATTACTTTTTCAATGTATCTAAATTGCTAAAATTTGCTTATATATAGAACTGGAGGGAGTAATTTTGATTTGGGACTAGGACAGCTCTCGTTCTTGCTTGAAAGCATAGAAGTAGGATGCAACAACACACTAAAAGTGGACTCTTCCTATATATTATACTAATATTGTTAGTTATGGGCTTCTGTTTTTTTATTTCAAAATTGTTAAATTATTAATCAAATTCGGAATTCCATAAAAAAGACATACATAAATGTGGTTAAATGCATGAAACCAAAATTTTCTATGAGGTAAAGGACAAGCAAGTTTTTCAACTTTTGTTTTATAATAGAGTTGAAATTTGAAGTTATTGATGCATTTATGAGTATATATGTCATTTATATATTAATTTCAATATATTTTATTGAGGTAAACTCGTATTTACGTACGAGTTTACGAGTCGATTCCACCTTGGCAAAGCGAGTTAAGGTAAAAACTCGAGTCTGACAACCTTGATTATATGCATACAAGTAACATAACTACAATTGTTGTTGTGAAATGTGAAGGCAGAGTTCTGGAAGATTTCATTGAAAAATGGCATAGGAACCAAACCTTGTGTATTTCCAGATTGCCATGAATTCATCTAAACGGTCCTGTAAAATCTTGTTGTCAATAATAGCACAAAAATTGTATAAATTACTTTTCTGGTTGCATCACAGAATAAGAGGTTAATATTATGAGAATATTATATGCCGAATTAAGTTGTGGTTCATCATCGATTTGATGACAATTTTCTCATATGTAGCAGAATGTCTCTAGCTTGTTGGCCATGGTAATTGCACGGACGTAATTGCATGAGAGCAGGCTCTAAATGAGGCTTCTCACAATCTAAAAAATTAAAACAATTTTAAAATATGGATACAAATTTCTAACTGGAGAATTATTTTCAGTTGGACTGATCAACAAAGAGCTGCTGCAGCTAAGGAAGGTTGGGGATACAGATTAGTGTTTTCTGCACGCCTGGTAATTTATCTATTGTACACTTTTAAGATGTGAATTTTATTTCTCAAATATGACATCACAAATTTGAATTGTTCTTGCATAGGTTGGACTATTTCTTGTTGCCGATGCATTATTTATTGGTGCTCAGCAAATTGGGCGCTATCTTCAGGAAATCAGGACCCATTGAGATACTGTGGCTACCTTTGAGTTAGTTACTGATTAATCCCGGTGTAAACAATGTTCCTTGTTGTGCATGACAAAATAGCGACAACCGGCTGAGGACTCAATTTTGAATGCGGACCCTTGGCAGAGGCTTATTTATTGCGCATCCTTTAGTTAGATTTGCTAGCAGGTGCTTTCTGAAATTTATTTTATAGGGCTCATCTTATTCCTTGTCGCTACAGGATTATAAATTCATGTTTAGCTTTGTAGTGGATTTAGTTTAGGTTTCTTGGCTATGCCTATTACATGTTTTTTGGCCAAATTCTTGTGTTTTTCTTGGCAATTTCTAGAATGCAAATATATGTCATAATCCTGTTTCATTAATGTTAATATTTTGGCATGTGTATGTATTGTAGCCGTTGATATACTAGAATGAATTCCGAACCTTGATTATGGGTGCGTTTGTTTTGGATTTTTTTAAAAATAGATTTTGTAGTGTTACATAATTTTGTGTAAAAAAAATTTACAAAGAAACTTTTTATAAAAAGCTTCAAATGAAAATTTGGTTTGAATAGTTATTCTTAAAATGTGATTTTAAGCATTTCATCATTTTGTTGAAATTTTTTTTGGATATCAAAATTTCGAAAAAATCATTTAATTTGAAGCTATTTCAAATAGATTTTCATAAAAATCATTTTTGAAATACAACTTTTTCAAAAAATTGTGATTTTGACTATGTTTTGTTCTTCAATAATGTATGTTTATGTTATATGATGTCAAAATTAGTGTTTCAATTTAGAAAAAATGAATATAAAAAAACTTATAATATTTTGAAAAACGATTTTACAAAATCCATTTTCAAAAATACAAAGAAAAAATCTATTTTTTTAAAGCTAAAACAAACGCACCCTATATTGTTGCAGAATCCTTTCACTGATGGATAAATTAAGGTGTTGATGTGTGTATGCTTGTGTGCGATTGTATCCACTTAAAATTTCGTCTTTCCTTGTGAAATTAGGTTGTCTTAGGTTGATGATCCTTTCTAAAAATGAGAAAGACATTTTGTAACAAATGTTAAATTAAGATGGTAGTGTAGTAAGAATCTCTAAGCATCAAAGAATGTATTTTGGTATTTCAGTTTAGTGATTTCCATTGAAGAAAACAAAACTATCAAACCAAATGATTGACAAATTGCAGATGCTTCTCATTTCGTCGTTCTTTCTTTGTCTCATACTCAAACTGATTGTTGCGCATCGTAAACAATTTCTGGAAACACTTGAACACGGATTGCTGGTGTTTGTGAAAATAGTTTCTGTTATTTTTTCTTTCACGAGTCCCCTCCAAGATTCAGTTTCGAAGTTTTTTGTTTTTTTTTGTGAAGCCCTTTGGTTTATGGATATGACATTGTGAACATGTTTTCCCCAAGCACTAGAAATAGTTGAGTTGATAAAGGAAAGTAGAAAACTCCAAACATACCAAGTTCATTTAAACTGTAAAATATATTTTTTTTTTTAAGCAAAAGGAGAGGAGAGGAAACCCTCTACCCTATCCTAAATAGATTAAATATAAAAAAAGATAATACAAAGAAAACTGGGGGGACATCAACCTGACCCAGTATACCACACAAAAATGTAGCAAACAAAGATAAAAAATTAAAATCAACTACAAGTGGTTTTGGAGCCAACCTTAACAGGTGAAAGAAAACCAAAACAAACACATACTCATCGGACACTACCCAGCGAACCCGCGTACGGGCGCGAAACCAAATAGCAAAAAAGTGATGAATGAGCATTTGCTAAGGTATGAAACGGCGAATGAACTGACCGCCAACACGGACGAATTCACGTACCACAACCCCCTATGATAGAACACAACAGGCATAAACGGCCCTTTCGAGCCAACGAAACCAAGATTGCAGCAAGCTAGATCCGAGAGGACCCAAAACGCGGCACAAAGACTTGATCTGAAACATATCCAGGAACAAACAACCTAGATTAGAGATGAAACAACCTCCACAGCCAAAACCAGATCAAAGATCCAGTTTTTCAATGAAACCCAAACGAACAGAACCACCAGGAAAAGGAATCAACCACCAAACACAGCCACGGTGACGGCGGCGATCCATCTCCAGTCATAAGAACCAAACGGCGAAAAACCGCAAGCAGACCCAATCGGACAGGAGAACCCGAACAGGTTTGACAGAGAACCAAGTAGAGTCGCGACGGCTCCGCAACCTACCTAAACAACCCTCGTCCCTCCGGCGCTGAGATGAGCAAATAGCAAAGATCAGATATCGAAGCATAAACGCACGGCAACGAAAACGGAACAAGAGCTCGCCGGAAAGGAGGGTGAGAGACGTGGTGGTGGTGTGGAGTGAAGAACTCATCACACCACCAGCCAGAAAGATCTACATCGTCGCAGAGGTGATTTGGATTTTGAGGGAGGAAGGTGGCGGCGGGTTAGGGTTAAAGAGAGAAGGCGGAGAAAAAAAAAAAAAACTATGCTCTTTGGTATTCAAATCTATCAGAGACAAGGGAAACTTAAAAAGCAAACTATATTGCTTTCATCTTTGATGAGAAAATTAGAAGTTATATTAGTTATACATATCAACAAAAAGAAAATCCATTATTCACATGCACTTTCTGCTATATCATGAGTCTTCATAGAAAGTATATGGCTTCGTAACAACAAGAAGATTTTCTCTTCTGTGCATTGAGATTCCAAAAACTTCAGTGAGATTCAAGTCTTCTGCTAAAACACAAGGAGGAAGCTCCCAGTCAAAGCTATAGAGGAGTTGAGCTAGAGCAAGCTCAACAACTGCAATGGCAAATGTAATAGCCGGACAACCTCTTCTACCTGCCCCAAAAGGTATTAACTCAAAATCTTTTGCCCCTTATAATCAATATTACTGTCTAAAAATCTCTCTGGTTTAAATGCAGTGGGATCTTCCTAACTTTCTGGACTCCTACCAATTGCCCAAGCATTGACAAAAAATCTTGTTTTAGCTGGAATTATGTACCCTTCTAAGGTAATATCTTCCATGGATTCTCTTGGGACTAATACTGGTACTGCAGGATGCAGGCGAAATATCTCTTTAATGACTGCCCTCATGTACTGCAGTTGATGCAGATCACTCTCTGCAACAACTCTTCTTTCTCCCAGGATGCTACGTACTTCCTTTTGTGCTTTTTCCATAACACGGGGATTCATTACCAACTCTGTCATTGCCCAATCAAGTGTAATGAATGTTGTATCAGTTCCAGCAGCAAACATATCCTGCAAAAAAATATCAGATACTCAAACCATTTTTAACATATTGAGAGATAAACCAAAACCAAAATATGGTTATAAAGCCTCACGTACCAGGATTATTGCCTTGATATTATCGATGGTTAGAGGCAATTCACCTGAATCATTCATTTGCACCTCAAGCAAAATATCTACAAGGTCCTTATGCTCCTTTATCTTATTGCAAGCCTTGTGTTCATTCACTATCTGATCAATGAGTTGATCAAATTTTCTTGAAGTATCTTGAAGTCTTGCTTTCATACCTGTCAAGCTGTGTATGAACTCCAAAGAAGGAAAGAAGTCACCAACACTGAACCCTCCAAGGAGTTCCTGGTACTCATCAAGCATCTTTTGAAACCCATATTTTTTACTCTCTCCTCCTTCTGTGAAGTCCCTTCCAAACGCTATTCGGCAAACAACATTATTTGCATACAATCCCAATATCTTAGACAAATTGATAGTTCCTGGATAAGACCCTTCAATCCTATGAACTATACTAGCGACTTCTTCTTCTCTAACAACACTATATGAGTTTACCCTTTTGGCACTTAAAAGCTCAAGTATGCAAATTTTTCTCACATGTCTCCAGTAAGCATCATAAGGAGCAAAAACAATGTCTGTGCAGTTGTAAAAGAGGTATTTAGCGGAAAACAGTTGCGGTCGGCTTGCAAGTGCAAGATCATGTGTTTTTAACACTTCCTTTGCTAGTCTAGCTGATGAAACCACAACTGTTGGAATTTGTCCAAGTTGTAAGAAAATCAAGGGCCCATACTTGTCTGTAAGGCTTTGTAAAGATATGTGTAGTAGGAGGACCTGGTGGTAGATTAGATCTTCTCTTCCTTGACTTGTCTATAAAGATAAGTTTTATTAACAGAGTCATGAAAATGAATACAAAGAGTATGAATGGTTTGTAGCTTTCCTTGAGCCATTGGAGCATAGCCATTTCATAGACTGAAGGAGAATAGTTTGCAAAGTGCAATAAGATGTGCTGCATTTTAAATATAACCTTAGAAAAAAGAAAACCTTATCATGTTGCATGGTTGTCGGTGGTTCCTAGCTGAAATGTGAATATGTGATCTATTTGAATACGAAGTCTCTACAAGTGAAGATCCTCTCAATTGTAAAAATTAATAAGAGAATATGATTGGAATTTGAAAGAAAATGAATAAAATTAAAGGTTGAGATGTAAAAATTAAGATAAGTTGAGAGAATTTTTTTTTGAAAGATCCATTCTCGAGTCGAGATTCAACCTTTTATATATATTGTTTGATTAAGTTTTTTTTTAACCAGAAAATTGAGCTCTGGTGGTTAATGAGTTCCTCCTAAAACGAATTGTTCGGGAGAACCAAAACACTTATTTAATTACTTTGCAGCCGAACTCTGAATTACCGGCACCTTCTCTAGAAATCAGAGGGTTAATGAAAAAAATAGCACAAGTAGTTGGCACCAAATCAACGAATCCATCAACAACCTAACATGACACATGTATGATGACTTACGTCACAACCGCCTAAACAAAGGTTGTTAGAAAATTAGGGTTCATTGTGACCAATGAATTCTTATCATTATTTTTCACCTAAAAATCATTGTTTCGTTCTTCCCTCTCAATTTTTCTGTTCAATCATGGGGACAAGGATCTTTGTATTCATTTTCATGACTCTGTTAATAAAACTTTGTGATGGATCTCGCGGTGGAGTTGGCGATGGATTGACCACTTCGGTGTTCGCATTGCGAGCCATGGAAGAAGAAAACAGTTACAAGACGATTATGTCGCAACAGAGCTTAGACACACTCTGATACCATCTTGAGGATGGTACCAATTGAAGGAAGAAAGTAAGAACTCATAAGAGTAGCGAGAAAAATCTGTTAGATTGAAATTGGAAAATGAAAGTTACGGTGGAAGCTAGCTTATATACAATATAAGTACTGGACAAAACAGTACAGGACATAACAACACATGACAAAATTTAAGGCGTTGAACAAATTTTGTATTTGTACAATGTTTGGTGGACAAAAAGTTATTTTGGTATTTTAGACAACTTGTGTAGAGGGCAAAAAGTTGTCTCGTGGTTCAGGGGGACAAGAATTTAGGTTTTTGTCATGTCCCAGGAACAGTTTTGAAATCAAACACAGTACAACTGAAGTTGTCCTGTCTAGTCCCTTATTTTTTAGCAGATCAAACACACCCGATCAATCTAACTGCCAAGCTGAGTTGGCATCACAACCAATTAACATACTAGGGTAAAATAGCTAAGCTACATGCTCTACACTATAACGATCATGATCCAACACTTGTTTTGTCGACGACTTCTTCTGCAAGTATTCTCTAGCTTCTTCACTTGATGTTGCTTCCATAGTGTTTAATAAGGACTATCCTTAACTGTACCATGTAGTTAACACTAAGGTTATCAAATTCACGAGTTAATTGTAGATTAGTACGAATATACTTTTTAGGTGTAAAAAACGAATCAATTCACTTGTAGATTCAAAATCTGGTAAATTCGTTCATGAGATCAAATTAATGCGTTTGAATTCGCAAATATATAGTAAATTTGAGCACAATCATATGAATTTACGTTTTTACCCTAATTTAAAACGTTGGTCTACTATACAAGGCACAAATAAAAAAACACAGAGTTTTGGTTTTTACTTCGTCCCCCCTCCTTTTTCACCACTAGTATCTGATACACTGAACCACCTAATCTGGTTCAGGGGTTGTTCTACCTTTTTCAAGTGGTTCTAAATTTTGTTTCCCCTTTTAGAGAAAACAAAACAACACTTTTTCAATATTCAATCTTCAAGACACAACGAAACAAATGTGAGCAAAATAAAACGACATTGACCCTTTCATCTTCATCAATCATTCGTTATTTTTTGGATTTAGTGGATAATTTACTTAGTTTGATATTAGTTTATGAGTATGAAACTATATTATGATAATTTGCTTTATAATTGAAAATTTAGATTATTAATGTACTTATAGAATTATATAATTATATATGTCCTGTATAAATTAATTTAAATATTAGATAGATTCGACAAATATACTTAGGTATCAATTTTACATGTTGAATCACCAATCCTTAGTTGATTTAGTGGTGATTGACACTGAACTTGGTATAGAAGATGACGCAGTCGGAAGCAACAGTTTAGCAAGCGCTAAACTATAACAAGAACACGGGTTCGCAAGCGACAAACCCGTCGAATAACTATCTGGAATCCACCAAATAGTGCTCTGGAATGCATCAGAAAGAGAATATCCAGAATCCACCAGATAAAATTCTTGAAATGAAACTGGAATCTACCAGAGTTTAAAATTGGAATCCACTAGAAAAGAGAGAAAACTCTTGAAATATTATTATTGAATTAAAAAGTTGCCTTCAAGACTACAATAGTTTAATTTAAATAGTAGGAAAAATAAAAATATAACAAATCTTCTTAAAAGATAGTAAAAGAAAATAATACATCTAGCTAAAATACAAATATAACAAATCTTCCTGTAGAATAGTAAACGAAAATAACCCACCTAGCTAAATAAAAATAATAAATCTAGCTAAAGTATAGTAAAATCAAATCTAGATAAAATATAATAATATCAAATCAACCGCAGTTGTGTTAAATTGTTCCTGCATGGTTCGATCTTTATAACTGCGATTGGAAGAAGGCCAAAACTACACTTAATATTCGAACCAGATTAAACCGACTATAAAAAAATAAAAAATTACATGTTAAATCTACCTAGCAAAACTGTACCAAAAAAATAAAAATAAAAATTCTACCTAACAAAACTAATTAACACCACAACCAAATCAACGAATCAATCAACAACCTAACACGACACGTGAACGGTCACTTTCGTAGCAACCGCCTGAACATAGATTGTTAGAAAATTAGGGTTCACTGTGACCAAGGAATCCTTATCGTTACTTTTCACCTAAAACTCACCGTTTCGTTCTTCCCTCTCAATTTTTCCGTTCAATCATGGAGACGGAGCGCATGGTTGAATTCTCTCGCAATTACATGGATCGTCCCCCAAGGAAGAGAGCTCGCTTGGGCTGGGACATCCCTGAAACCCCAAAGGTAACCTCTTTGTTCATCATATAAATTCAGATCTTGAATTTTTTGAGTTTTTGTTTTTTTCTCTTGTTGTAGATCTGATGGATTATTATTAATTTATGTATGTTTGATCCAGGTAACGTTGATCCTTTTGTCTTCTAATGATTCCCTATTTTGTTTGATTCAATTTTAGGTTTTGTTCGTTTTATAATTTATCATCAGCCAAGAAAAATTGTTTTTTTTTTTTTATAAAATAATTTTAATGATGTCATTTTGAATTAGGCGTTTTTAATAATTTATGTCTATTCTGATGAAATTGTATTTTTTGGGTTAATTGTTGATGATGTTATATAGAGTGTGATTATTTATTTGTCATTTTGTGTGATAATTTAGGTTGTGAAATTATGAGGGTGGGGGATATGGTATTGATTTTGTTAACAATTTTTTAAAGTGGTACATGTATGGATGGCTGTGTGTAGGCTCATGTAGGATTGTTTTGTGGACAAGAGGTTGAGAATATTTCAAGCTATGCTCCTTCAGAACATATAACTAATTCTCTATTTAAGGGAGTTGCTCGAAATGGTTCTCCCCCATGGCGAGATGACGACAAAGATGGCCATTACATGTTTGAGCTTGGAGATAATTTAACTTCTCGCTGTAATTACACTTTACCATTGTTAATAATTTTACATTCATATGTCATGGTTGGCTCAAAGATAATCATTTAACTCAAAGATTCACCTAATAGATTTGTATCCATTCCCTAAACTTTCAAACCTGGATTAAATTTTAAGTACTTGTTCTACCCTAATAAGTAATCCTGTTTTAGGTTTAGGAAGCATTTAATAATAATAATAACAATAATAATATTGTGCACATTTAAAGATGTAGAACCCTTTTGAACTTTGGATGTTCAAAATTGGATTTTGGATTTTTTGTTGGCTAGGATTGGATTGTTTGTTTTACACTCTATTTACATGATTATTACAGATAAGGTCCACGGAAAAATGGGTGAAGGAACTTTTGGACAGGTCTTGGAGTGCTGGGACAGAGAAAGGAAGGAAATGGTTGCCATTAAAGTTGTTCGTGCAATAAAGAAGTATCGAGAGGCAGCCATGATTGAAATTGAGATGCTGCAGCAACTTGGGAAACATGATAAAGGTGGCAGTCGGTAAGTATTTTGAGCTCTAATTGCTATATATATTCTACCACAATGCAACATCTTTTATTCCATTGCGTCGGTTAAATGGGTTTATTCCTTGCAGTTGTGTGCAAATACGGAACTGGTTTGACTATCGTAATCATATCTGTATTGTAAGTATTTGATTGATTTGTGTGGATTGATTTCCCCAATATACCTAATTTGGGGGTTAAGACGTGGGTGAATTTAAATTATTGCAACAGGTGTTTGAGAAACTTGGACCAAGCTTATACGATTTTCTTCGGAAAAACAATTATCGATCATTTCCCATTGATCTTGTTCGCGAGATTGGAAGACAACTATTGGAATGTGTAGCATGTGTGTAGTTTATTCTTGAACAATTTTTTTGGAAAAATTATTGCTGCACTTCATCATATGTGTAATGTGTCTTGTTTTTTGTCAATGATGGATGATTTTCTAATGATGTTTTTCTTTTCAAAAAAATTGCAGTCATGCATGACTTACACATGATCCATACTGATCTGAAGCCTGAAAATATTCTTCTGGTTTCCTCAGATTATCTTAAAATCCCCGATTACAAGGTACTTTTGTATGAACCTGTTTTATTTTCTCACGGATTTAGACATTCAATGCTAATGTTTAGAGAAAATGTTTATTAGTTATATCATCTATGACTGGATGCTAGCTTACATAACAAAGTTGCCAAGTGATTTGATGGTTAATAATATCTGACATCCATTGTTGTTTAATGAACAGAGTTCATCCAGAGCACCGTGCTCCTTTTTCAAAAGAGTGCCCAAGTCAAGTGCCATAAAGGTTATTGATTTTGGCAGCACTACTTATGAACGAGAAAACCAGAATTACATTGTATCAACACGTCACTATAGGGCACCTGAAGTTATCCTTGGTATGCACGTTATAGTTGCTATGATGCAAAGAATGCTGTTTCTTTTATTCAAAATTGTTGATATGGTTAATGATGTATCCTTATAAATCACGGTGCTAATGACATGCCAGCTGAATAGTTGATTTTTGTAATGCTTTTTAAGGACTTGGCTGGAGCTATCCATGTGATGTATGGAGTGTGGGTTGTATATTAGTCGAGTTATGCACTGTAAGTTTGGCTCTGAATACTTGCGAAAAACGTCAGCCAGTTTCTGTTGTGTTTTATTATTGTGTTTAAATGGGCTTGTATGCTTCTCCTTCAGGGTGAAGCTTTGTTTCAGACTCACGAAAATTTAGAGCATCTTGCCATGATGGAGAGGGTGCTTGGTCCATTTCCGCAGCAGATGTTGAAGAGAGTTGAGTAAGTAATTTACCGTGTGAACCTTCTATGATTAGTGTTTCTTTTATTTAGCATTTAGGCATTTTATTTGAATGTCAAATAGCCATTGTTGCTTTTTTCATGTTATGAATAGCCGACATGCTGAGAAGTATGTCCGAAGGGGGAGATTGGACTGGCCCGAGGGTGCAACTTCGAGGGAAAGTATTAAAGCTGTAACGAAGCTTCCTCGACTGCAGGTTTGTTTTCAAGTCTGATCATGCAAAAGTTTTGCTCAGTTCTTAAAAAGACCAATGTTAAATAGTTCATGTTATGCTTCACTGACTCTTAATTTTGTTACTATAATAATTGCAGAACCTTATAATGCAGCATGTAGATCATTCGGCTGGAGATCTTATACATCTTTTGCAGGGGCTACTTAGATATGACCCCTTTGAAAGACTTACAGCTAGGGATGCTCTGAGACATTCATTCTTCATGAGAGATCACCTTAGGAGATGATAAGCCATTTTTTAGAGGCCTAAGTGTCCCGAGTTGAATCTATCAAAAGTGCAAATATGAGTGCAAGGAGGAGGAAAACTTGTAAATAAATATTTATATTATCGGTTTGTCTCATAAATGAGGATGGTTAATACAATACTGCAGCACATTCCCCTCCCATCTTGTCTTGACCCAAACCTTATCCTTATTTTTAAAATTTAATGAACATGTATGCTTACAAACCAAAAAATCTGAGTGCAATATAGAAGAACGAAGTAGAGTGTTTTGAATACATAATCCATTAATATTACTCATTATTCCCAATCAGGACACAAAAAGTCTCCGGTGAATAACCATTATTGCTCCCAATCATGGTGATTAAACAACACTAGTAGGAGCGATATGAGTAGTCCACGATGGAATATGCGGCCGTTTGAAAGAAAAAAAAATAGTGCTTCTAGGGTACTAGTTAAGGATATCAAATCTATAACATTAGATAAAGAGGACACATCACTTTGGTGTAAATTTTATGTATTTCCAAATTTACCCTCTCATACATGAGGTAGGTTTTTATTTTTTTTTATTTTTATAATTACCTACATGGGTAATTGATTCAACAAATTGTACCACTTGCATTAGTTTCTAACATTGTTCTTACATTTGAATGTTTTGCTCCACATTAGCCTCTTACATTTTGTCTATCACACATTACTATGATTAATGGGATATTGCTATTGTTGAAGAATAAATTCTTGGTGTCAAAGGTAATTTTTTTAACAAAAAATTGGTTACTTTTCCTACTTTAAATTTTATAGAGCAAGTAGAATAGAGAAACAATTCTTTTTAATCCATAGATTTTCTTTTTCAATATATTTTATTTGTTTGGCACTTTGGCTAATGCAATCCGATATTCATTCCGGATAAATTATTATAGTTTTTAAGCAAAATATTCATCCTCACAATGTATGTTAAATATATTTTGATTCATAAAAATATTTTATTCATCCTTTTTTTTTTTTGCATTTCAAATGTGCATATAAGAGTAACCTCCACAAACCATTATTCATTTCCTTCCATGATAACCGAAAAAAGCTAAATGGGGAGTAGATGTACAAAAGGGGATGCATCATTGTTTGATTTTGAATCACTCTTTAATTCTCCCATCTCTTTGAATATTTTTTTTCTTCCTTTTTTTTGCTTTATCATTTTTGTAAACTAATGGAGTGGTTAATTGCAAATGAAAACAATGGGACTAATGTGGTGTTGGGTTACCTTTTTATTTTGAAAAAACACAAACAAATACTTAATTTGCTCATGTAGTTTCTTTTTTTAATGTCAATTTTCAGATCTATGTGTAGGTCATTTTTTTAATGTCGACCGATTCGTTTTGCTATGCAGCATGTGATGTTTTCCATATTTAGTCCATTTTTAGATTTATGTATATTTTAAAAAGTAATAGAATGACGGCGTTCACCTTCATCTTTTTTGTTTTTACTTTTTTTGTTGATAAACTAAAATAAGAGTTTTTTTAAAGATAAAATTTTTCAAAAATTATTAAACTTTTTTAAAAATGGCCACAAAAGTATAGATTTAAATTTTTGTTTATTTTTTTAAAATCTGTTTTTAATTTTTATATTTGTTTAATAAAAATATAAAGATGAACTTTTAGTTGGAACAAAAAATAGCAGCTACTTTCATTGTTATATGATTTGTGTAAGTAATAGAAATGATGTAGTAACTATTCTTTGTATGTTTCTTTGCAATTTTAGTGGGAATCTCTTGTCAAACAGAAGAGAAAAAAATAATCTAAAAAACAAAATGTTATTTTACACTTGAACTTTGAATCATAACAACTTTGTATTGGTAAAAGAAAAAAAAAAAGGAGCATTATTAAGATTGCAGAAATTGCATTCACCTACCTTTGATCTTCTTTTTTTTTCTTCTGCTGGAGAGAAGACTTTTTTAAATTTGATGAAAGTGAACGAAATTTGAAATGAAGAAATAGACTGAAATTTGAATTTAGTAAAGAGTGGGAAAATGATAATGAAGAAAGAAAAGGTTATTCTGCACAAATAGAAGTGACAATGGCTAATAAAAGTCTTTTTGTACTTACATATCCATTGGTTAATAGTCTCCCTAATCTAATGTTTGTAAAATGCATATATTGTTATTGTTCCGCATGCAAAGACGTGTAATGCAATATTAAATCAATATGAGTAAAAATAAAAGGTACAAAGAATTACGAGGGTATTAGTTAAGAAATTAAATATGGTAAAAAACAAAATTAAAATCTGTAAATTCAATTTTTAAAAAATATAAAAATTGTTGTTTCTAATGTATAATTTACTTGTTTTGGTTTTTTAAGTGTTCCAATACATTAATTAGTATCACTTTTTTTTAATAGACAAAATAATAAAGTCCTTATAAAATCACACACAAATTTCAGTCTAACAATTTCGATATTTTTACTTGTTGAGTTAAGACTTATAGACCAATATCACTCTTCTTTAAACAAGAAGGATTGATATGAGATAAATCTACCGACACACCGATATAAATGAGCACTTCTACGTCTTATTTTCCTTTTCTTGTAGTATCCAGTGTATCATTCTCTACGAAGCACGGACTCTGACACGGACACCGCGACACGACACGACACGGACACTCCGACACCGCTAATGTAAAAAATGTACGACACCGACACCGCTACATATTTATTAAAAATATAAGTTTAGAATTAAAAATACATACATATGCATCTAAGTTGAACAAATTTCATCCATCTACTATCGAAAAACTAAAAATAATGTAATCAAAATGTAATATCTTTAATCCCTCATTGATCAGTATTATTATTTCGACACATCTTTAATCATTGTATATATGTCTAAGAAAAGTAGAAGCAAATAAAAAAAAAAAATTTGGACACTTACCCCGACACGTTTGTACGAGTGTCTTATAGGTGTCGGACACCGATTTAAGGAGTGTCGGAATAAAGGAAAAATTGTTTTTTTTGGACACCCCTCGGACACGTTTGTAGGAGTGTCGTACGGGTGTCATACGAGTGTCGGACACCGACACGTGTCGGACACCGCGACACGTCTAATCATAGAGGTGTTGGTGCTTCATAGATCATTCTTCTTAGATCCATGATATTCTGTTCCCAATTCTAATCCTTTTGAAGTTAAGAAGATTTGGTATTATATGGGTCTGATCAGAAGAATGGTGCCACCACTAACACCTAAATGCAACACGTATCCCTTTCTTTTATCTTTTTAGTACGAGGTTAATTTCTCCCTATTTAAACACACATGCATAAGCATAACAAACCAACAACATATACATCAAAGAAAATACATCCCATAAAAGCATAAATATTTTGCATCAATCAACATGTTGGAAGGAAAGATGTTTCAATATCTACCAACATATATGAAGCAAGTGTCTCATGACCTAAACACTACCCTTGTCACGTTTCTTTCTTTCTTCATCAGCATACTGCTGGTGTTCAAGTTCACTAGAATAAACAAAATAAATCTACCACCATCCCCACCTAGATTGCCAATAATTGGAAATTACCTTCAACTAGGAACACTTCCTCATCGCTCTTTTCAATCACTCTCACAAAAGTATGGTCCTCTAATGCTGTTACATCTTGGTCAGCTTCGTGTGTTGGTGGTTTCCTCAGTAGATATGGCTAAAGAAGTCATGCAAACACACGACACGGTTTTTGCGAGCCGACCGTGTCTGACATCAACAAAAGCCTTACTCTATGGATGTAAGGACATAGCATTTGCATGTTATGGTGATACATGGAGACAGAAAAAGAAACTGTGTGTGATTGAATTGTTGAGTCAGAAAAGGGTTCAATCGGTACAGTTTATTAGAGAAGAAGAAGCTGTGGCATTGGTTGATAAAATCCGTAAAGCGACGATTTTGAGTGATGGTTGTTGCACTGTGAACCTTAGTGAGATGATCATTGCAACTGCAAACAACATAATCAGTAGGTGTATATTTGGAAAGAAATATGATAGTGATGGTTGCAGATTCGGAAAGCTTGGAAGGAAGATAATGACTCAAGTTTCAGATTTTAGTATTGGAGATATGTTTCCTTTGTTGGGTTGGGTTGATGTTCTCACTGGCCAAATTCAAAAATTTAAGGCTACTTTTGAAGAAATGAATGATTTCTTTGATGGTGTAATTATAGAGCATAAAATGTCTAGGAGGGACCCCAACAAGAAAGATTTCCTCGACATTCTGCTTCAACTTCAGAGTGATGGTCTTTCAGAGTTCAACCTTACACAAAATGACTTCAAAGCACTCTTAATGGTTTTTCTTTCTATCCCTTTCTCCTCATGAAAAAACAAATCCATTGACAATTTATATTCAAATATCTGCCACCGTGATTGTGACTGTGACACCAATGTTTTTGAAGTCACAATGACAATTATAAAATATTGGTTTATGTACTCTCAACTAATTAAAAGCTCAAAATATATATTAAGTGTATGTTTGGTTCTACGGTGACGAGAATTGATTTTGATAGAATTGATTCTGTAAAATTGATTCTGGCCAAAATTGATTTTAAGTTAAAGTGGTTTATGTTTGGATATATTCATGTAAAAGTGAGTTGAACAAAAATTTTGAGTCTAAAAATCAATTCTAGAATCAGAAGCTACGATTTCTAGCTTCAAGTAGAATTGGCAGAATCAATTATACTTTTGAGAAACCAAACAAGTCAGAATCAATCAATTCTACACGTCCAGATCCAGAAGTGGAACCAAACATACACTAAGATAATGATTCATAAAACCATAAGTTGTTTTTGTATTAGCATATTATAATCTTGCAAGAATTTATTCTTCACATAAGTATAACTGTTTTCTGTTACCAAAATTTCCGGACATGTTTTTAGGAGGAAGTGATACAACTTCAACAACAGTAGAGTGGGCTATGGCGGAGCTCGCGAAAAATCCAGCCATAATGAAGAAAGCACAGGAAGAGGTAAGGAGAATAGTAGGCAATAAATCAAAAATAGAGGACAGTGATATCGATCAAATGGACTACTTGAAATGCGTAATCAAAGAAACTTTGAGGATGCATCCAGCTGCTCCTCTTTTAGCTCCTAGAGAAACAACATCATGTGTTAAACTCAGAGGGTATGATATTCCTGATAAAACTTTGGTATATGTCAACGCATGGGCAATCCAGAGGGACCCTGAATTTTGGGAAAGGCCAGAAGAATTTCTACCTGAGAGATTTGAAAACAACAAGGTTAATTTCAATGGTCAAGACTTTCAGTTTATCCCGTTTGGTTCTGGGAGAAGAAAATGCCCTGGTATGGCGTTTGGGCTTGCTTCAACCGAGTATATGGTTGCTAATCTTTTGTATTGGTTTGACTGGAAGATACCTACAAATGGTGCATTTCTTGAAGACATAGACATGACTGAGAAATTTGGGATCACTGTCAACAAGAAAGTTCCTCTGTGTCTCCAACCAATACCATACAATAATTTCGTAGAGTAAATTCGCAATTGTTTTTATACTTGTATCTTTATACATGCCCATCTATAGTGTCCTAAAAAATAGGAGAGAAAATAACGGTACTCATCTTTGAAGTTTTAATATTTTCATCATCGTAGCTTATTTTGTTTTAGGAAAATACTAACTAGTGGGGGCACTAGTTAAGAAATTTCAAAAAGGTGGTTAGTG
This sequence comes from Trifolium repens, assembly GCA_030408175.1. Classification (NCBI taxonomy): domain Eukaryota; kingdom Viridiplantae; phylum Streptophyta; class Magnoliopsida; order Fabales; family Fabaceae; genus Trifolium; species Trifolium repens. The sequence goes on along the minus strand of CP125841.1, from coordinate 25,474,906 downwards.
ACTTACACAGTCATGCAGGCAAGTTGGCTGTCTCATGCATCTTCACTCTTCTATGCTTTCTCCATATTAAATCGCTTCAAGACACATGGACTAATTCGAATCACTGTCCAATGGCAATTAGTACTCGTGTTTATGCTTTTCTGTGTCTCTTTTGGAACCCGTTGAGCACTGAAGGAACCAACACAACTTGCATTGCAAATTTGAATTGGAACCAACACGATTTTAAGGACGAATAGGAAGTAACTGTTTAATTAAAAAAGAAAAATATGGTGTGGTTTTTTCAAGTTTTAATAAGTTGGCCAAATTTAATTGGACTGGGAATGGAAGGCATGATTACAACCAATGACATTGACAACTATGCAGCCTATAACTTTCTATACTTATTCTATCAAAGAAAAAACTTCTATCCTTATTGTGTAATCATCAAACTATATCTTGCTATCAAAATTGGAAGGAGAAACCATCTCCAGGCTTGCCTTCAAGTATAAATCAACAGAAGGATAAATTTGTTCTCATATGTGCCATTCACCAAATGATAATTCAAGAGTCGAGGCATTTCATAAGTCTCCATGCAAGTATATGTTCTTCGGGCGCATGTCTAGGATTCCTTGGGCAGCAGAGCACGCTAACTCAAGACAGCAATATTTGACCTCCTCTTAAACTAATCTGCATGAAGGTGGTGTTTCCTCCTCCGGCAGCGATTGATATACCAAGTGGCATGTTTCTGTAGGCCCATGCCCATGAGAACCTTGAGGCTTGTGAGCATAACATAGGTCATCATTGAAAAAAGCAGAATCCAGAAAATTCTCCATGGAAGAGGATTTTGAGGAAGGTTCGCACCATATACTGGGGTTAGCACTCGAATAACCTAAGAACAAGTAATAAAAGGAAAAAGTATACATATATTAAATCGAATGCCAATAAAACCAGAAATACCAAATGAACATTTGAAACTCATTTATGCTTACCACACATGCAGGAGCAAGGGGGACAAAGGTTAGGTTTTTCTTTACACCCTCGGTCTGCAAATTTAGAGTCTGCATAAAGTGAAAATTCAAGGTCAGGCATATATTCTTAGCACACTATAAGGTTAATGCAATGTTCTTGTCATAATATAAAGATCCAAAAATATACATCATTTTTAACATAGTAACAATAGCTTTCTCAGGTTGTTCACTAAAGGCCAGATTTTTGTTGACACAAAACACTTGTATGCACTAATGCGTAATATTGTATAAGAAACTGCTACATAGTAAAAGAAATTTATTTTTTAACATTACCGAAATAAACTACATGTGTGGGGGATGACTTAAAAAATTAAATCAAAGACAAAGAGACTCCAAAAATTAAATTAAGAAAAAAGGACATTTTTTTTTTAATATAGAACAATAAAGATCATTGTGGCAATTAATTCCAAAAGGCATTTGAAGTAGATTCGTGGAGGATCTTGGTGCATTCAGGTGTGTTACTTAAAAACCCAATAAGGTCATCAGCTCTATGTAGCAATTCGAATGAAGATACCACATTATCTTATCAAAGTGGTTCGAGTGTATATATACGGATTACCTTTCAAAACAACTAATCATAGTATCATACTGCATTCATAATATCTACATATAATCAGATAAAATACCTGTTTACATAGGTCTTCAAGGAACTCAGAATATGCAATGGGCTTAATGTCATTGAATTTAGCAATGAATGAATGCTTGATAATATCAATAATCATTTCACATACATACACCAAAAGGATATTCTGCACCAAACAAAATATATGTCAGGAGCAAGACTAATGCAAGAAGAGAAAATGAATTCCAAATTAAACTTTTGCAATAAATTGTAGGCGCCGAAATATTTCCAAATCTTACAATAAGAAAGCTTTCAAACCAGGGGCCCTCTGCCTCAAGAATATTCTGAGCCAAAACGAATAAGATAAATGCTGAAATGTGAAATCTCTCCACGGAATCTGCTTGCCACCATAAGAAATGGGAGAAAATAAAAAATTAACAAGTTGTGTTTATTTAATATTAGAAGCACTTCCACTGAACAGAGAAGTTTACACCATCAGAGTATTTGCAAATAAATTTTACTATAAAAACTGGCCAACTTTTATATAAAAATAATCTGAGCGTAACCGATAGGATGCCTTGAACTAATGAATGTTAATACTATATTTAAAAAATATATAAAAAAGTGAGCTTTAGTTGTATCATATTTTAAAAAGGTTTGCAACCACTTTCTGATGTCTACGTACAATTTAAACCAACTATTATTCACATGTCTATACTTTGATAGAAAAACAAATGTCAAACCTTAACTAAAGTCAAACTAAAGTGCCATTCATTTCATTTGTCTCTTTCTTGACATAAGGAAGACATATAAACTCTGCACAAGCATGTTTGATACAAGGGAAAGGCCAACTCAATTTCAATTTTTGATTGTGTAAAAGACAAAAACGCAATCTTCAAGTGGCTGGGAATAAGCTAATGTTTTTCCTTATTAATCCTCATCATTTATAGTTATAATTATTCCATAACTGATAACCAAACATAAAATAATATAAAATAAATACAATTACATTCCTAAGTGTCCGTATATTTGAACAAAATTGTCATTTCCATTAAAAAGATTTTGCAGTTTGCACTCCCTTTCTGATTCCACAATTTGATCTTACAAAAATGATACCCATTTACACTTACTAATCTGTATTTATATTTTCTATGCTCTAACTACTTACTAAATAACTTTTAGTTTGTTAGTAAGAACTAACTAACTTTTAGTTAGTTAGTAAGAGGTTACAATAGTCGCAACCTCTTGACATGTTATTATCCCCTACTGCTTCTTATGTTTCCTACTGTACACCTTTTAAACCGGAAGCCTTGGTTCCTTAACATTTATTGACAAGACTGGCTCAAATAGTACTATGACAAATGACAATGAGGCCGTAGCAAATTACAAAAGCTGTTTTCCATGTTTGAATGTGTGTGTGTGTGTGTAAACTAAAATCAAGGAACATAAACTATAATAGTAAGAAAGATAACTTACCAAAGTAAACCAAACTTTGAACATTATCCTTGCTGTATCGCTTAAACACATTGCTTTTAATCTCAGCAAAATTATTTGACACCAGCAAAGCTAACAATGCGTTGTTGTGAGCAACTATACAGGTTGATAAAGTGATTGCCTGAGCTAATAAGATAAAAGAATGGACAAGTAAGACTGGTTAAGGAACCAAATACCCTGAAGTTTGTTAGTTTTTACATAAGAAAATATTATCCAAACAACTAGGGAGACAAATCATCCCAATGAAGAAGGATATTTGAAGCTACCACAGCTAAAGCTTGGTCACAAACAAATCTCCAAAGCCAGAATCTCAAATTTTCTGGGGGGCAACTTGCAAGTCCTTCAGCAGAATGAAATGATGTTTGCAACACATCCCCATTAAAACTTTGACACAATTTATCAAATATCTGCAAGAAATTTAATAATCAGTTACAAGCAAGCATACAATATAAGTCTCATTATGGATATTATGAAAACACTTGTGAAATTAACAGAAAGTAGGTAACCAAAAGTAAAATTCCTAGCTGCATAGATTATAATTCAGTACTTGTTAACAGAACTGTTTAAACACCAAAAGGCCACTTATATCATCCATGAATCCCACTCCTCTTGTTAAATTTCCCTTTGGGTATGAGGTTGTCCCAGATCTCACCTAAGATAATATGAATGGCCTTTTCCTTTTGCCACTAATTCAGGTTTACTACTTTATATGATCAAAATTGACAGGGCTAATGCATAAAATGGGTGTGATGACAAACTAAAAAAGTTGGAGATGTATATTGATACTAAAAATTTCCAGATACAGAAAATTGTGACCTCATCAAATGTCAGAGTTTGATGATTATGAAAAATACAAAATATTGATCTTCCATATAGGGAAAAATCACCTTTGTCACTCCAAGATCTTGCTTACATAAACTCAATAGCATAATTATATACTGGTTGAATTTTGAAATGTATCCAGATTAACAAATTAATTTATGCTCACCTCTAAAACATTGTAGACCACATACAATTTTATTGTTCCTTGACCCCGGATCATATGATATATTAAGCTGATATCTGAGGAAGAAAGTTTGAAAGAAGGAACAGAACAGAATTAGTATTACCTGGAACCTGATCAATATAAAAAGGAACGATATAATACAATCAGGGGACTAGAGAATCAATGTACCTGTTCTCTGCAAAAGAATAACTCCACAGCTCATAATAATAAAACAACCAAAATCTGACAACTCCATTGTAGAGAGCCTCTTTAACTGTCTGTCACAAGCATGATTAGGTCATATTGTAACACTGGTAAGCATGATACACTATCACAAATTTTAATAACAGATACAGATTGGGGGGAATAAGGGAATACAAATCAAAGCACAAGAACATGTATTAAGGAAAGATTTGTCAGCTAACAGAGAATCATGAACTAACTCGGTCTGTATATAAATTAACAACTAAACCTGTATCTAGATTGAACTAACAGCCTAATTTGGGATGACATGGTTCAAAGAAAAACCGCGTTGTTTCGTCGTTCAAATATTTACAATGATATCTAAAGTTAGTGTAAGATTGTACTCAATTAACACAGCTTAATGCAAGTCTAAATTAAAGAAACTGACGCTGTAACATTAATTTATCACCTAAATCCTTACATTACGCCCAACTAATATTTTATTACAAAGGAAGAAAAAAATTAAGAAAGGGGGCAAACCTTGTCTTTAGAAGCCTCCAAATCGTCATCAAGATCCTCGTTGGCATAATGGTTAATAATGAAAGAAATGAATCGAAGCAGACAAAGAAGCCAACATCTATAAGCTGCAATTGCATTCCATGTTTAAGATACCACAATACAAAATGTAGAATGCCTTGACAGAAATATGCAAATATAAGTTAGCTATTATGCTTTATGCTTTAAGTGGAAGGTTTAACTTTTACTTCTTTTTCCCTAAGCTTCTGAATTTATTTTGATTATTGTGGAGGAAAAGTACAGGAAAGTAAACAAAGAGAAGAGGTCCATAGATGATAACTAGAATATAACCAGAAATAATTTTTATTTATTTTTCATTTTATTTGAGAAAAGGAAATGTACCAATTCGCATCTCCATGGCAAGCGGAAGATAGTATCATAAACTCTCTCTCGCTCAATTTCATTGCCGAGAGTAGTTGTGCTTCGTAAAGAATTTCCATTGTACATTTCTTCCAAGAAGTATGCTACAGGTGACTTATCTACTGTGAACACATCTGACATCAAAACATATACCACAAGGTTAATTGTGCCAAATATCACACACGGCATAAGGTAAAAAAAATATAATGACAATGTAAGAGAGTTGAGCAAAAAGTTTCTTCGCATAGGAAATCACAGAGAGCATTTTACTAGTATTGATTCATAAATAAATAAATAAGCTGCTGGAGCTTAATCAGCAAACAGGCAAAAGATTTTAGCCCTGTCAAAACTGCCAATTATTATTTTTCGTTGCCATGCCACCAATCATATTACATATAGGAAGACGATAACAATGGTACTTTGATTTTCCTAGACATACCAAGCCTATGTGTAATTTTGTCTTAACATTGATTAAAAATAAAATGAGGCAGGACATGCAATATAAGAAAAACCAGCAGAGCTAGGTAGTAAGTAGTAGCTAATTGGATACAGACATAAACTAGAATACCAAAAGAAAAGCCAGACTTGCAAACTATATAAGAATTTGGATTCAGTATGAACTCTACTGTAATTGAAATAGCAAAGAATTAATGAATGGTATTTCGAAAACGATTAGCATACATGCAAAAGTTTGAACCATTGGCTGTTTCTAAAGTTAATTCTTAAAGCTAAGCAAGTATTGATTAGTTTAAATTCCTTCAAATTGCATATATCAGTTTGATCACATATTAAATTACAGGTTCAAATTGCCTAACATGTATTCAATAGAGTTAGTTTCCGAGAAATCGTTACAATAAAGTACGAGAAGCAATGGTGCATGCAGAGCAGAGCAGAACAGAACAAGGAGCATTTTCTACTCACAATTGGGATCTTCTTCCATTATCCGCTTCCAGTCAACCGATTCCACTGTTTCCGATTTTGTAAGAACACTCCTGTCAGGCTCGTTTTTTGGCTTCTCCACCACTGGACTCGCCTTCACACCATCATTCTCCTTCCCATTCCCACCGTCATCGCCCACAACAGAAGCAACAATATCCTCAGAACTTCCAAAACTCACATTCCTCTGTCTCAATTTACCAAAATTAAACCCTTCCACACCACCACGAACACTCGTCGGAAAAGCAGCAACGGTTTCCGGCGGCGCAGTAACAGCACAAACGCTGGCTTCAGTCTGTTCCTCATATACAACGCTTCCACCATTACCGCAGTATCTCATGGAATCAAGGTCGAAACCGTTACATCCATTTTGGAGCGGCAATTCAGTCTTGTTGTTTGGATCGCTGGAATCTGCGATTGAATGAACGGGATCGAGAAGCTTCTTTTTCCTCTTGTGCTTACGTTTCTTGCGATCGGGTTGAGTAATTGGATCCGATTTGGAACGGTGGAGGAGAGAGTCTTGTTCGACGGTTGAAGTTCGTCGGAGAACCTCGAAGGAGAGTTTTGTGTTGCCGGTTCTAAACGCCATGGGCAAAAAAGGAAGAGATTGTGAAATTGTGAAATGAAGGAACGTTGTTGAGAAAATGGAGAGAGGGGTTTATTGAATTGAATGTGATTGGAGAATTGAATTATTGTTGTGATTGATTCTGTGAGATGAGAAATGAGAAGAATCCAATCACTTTTGTTGTTTGCGAGTCCAGCTTTCATTCGCGCTCTCCAATCCCACTGTTTGTTTTTTACCCCTGTCACCGAGTATACTCTTAATTATTTAATTTAATCTATCACTCTCCATATATTTTAAATTGAAAAAATGTGTCGAGTCAGCCATTATAAATTTATAATTAGAGTCAGCCATTATGATTAGAGTTAAAACTAATAACCCTAAATATCAAAAAAAAAAAAACTAATAACCCTGTATCAAAATGTAAGCCACTTTAGCCATTTAAATTAGTTTACAAAATTGTCTCTCATTAATGGTATGATAAAAAATAAATTGAAAAATTAAAAGAAGAAAGAGAAATAAATAGTTAAGGGTATAATAGAAAAAAGAACATTAAATACTTCATTGGTAATGTAAAGTGATATATAATTTGGTACAAATTTTTTTCTCAAAGTGACTTGCATTTTGGTACGGAGGGAGTACTCAACACTATTTCAATTTTAAAAAAATAAAATTTACGGACTTAGGCCCTCTTGATTATCAAAAAAAATAAATAAAAAAAAAAAATTTACTAGTGAATATAACACGTCGTTAAATGTACAGTTATATGTTAACATTAGAGCTATCAAAATAGGGGTACGTAGTCCATATGTGTCGGTCTGTCAAGTTCGCTAAAACATAGAACTTGGGTTTGATAATTTGAACCCGATTTTTTTTTAGGATTTTTTAGCTCGGCAAGGAAAAAACCTGAAGCCCGTATTAACATAGAATATACTAGAAAAAAACATAATTTATCCTAGTTCTAAATAATACTCACTCCGTCCATATTTATAAGAGCTAGTTTGACAAAACACGGGTTTTAAGAAGGTTGGTTTTAATATTAAATTAGTTGACAAATTATATTGATTTTCCATGTTTACCCTTAGTAATTACTTTCCTATAATTAATAGAGTACCAACTTACAAAAAAGAATTAAATACTATTAAAAAAATATGTAGAGTAAATGAGGGTAATTTTGGAAAAAAAATCAATATTATTGATAATTGCAAAATGATCTTATAAAAAGGGACAAATTTTTGTCAAACTAGCTCTTATAAAAAGGGACGAAGGGAGTATGATGATTTAAGGTTTGAGTTTTGGACATCACTAATGATTTATTTTTTCTTGTGCAGATTCTTATATTTAGTTGAGTATATTATCGTATTTATTAAGTATTACAATGACATGATGTTTGAGCTCAAACATAATTTACAATTATTGCAGTGGATCCATCGGCAAAGTTTGATTGTATTTTCATGCATGAAATCGAACAAAGAAATATATACCAGAATATATTCGATGAGAAATATATATTCATGAAATATACAATTTCGCCTTTACTGATCCAAATTATATTATACCTTAGACTCTAAAGAACATGTGGCATAATGCTTTATTTCTCTTCAGACAAATGAATGGTATCGTTTCTCATATATATAGAGAGGGCAACCAAGTTGCCGATGCCCTTACTAACCATGATGGTACCTTAGCCTCTCTCGCTTGCTGGTATGACGTCCCTTTGTTTATTATTGAATCTTTTGTAAAGAACCAAAGAGATCTACCTAGTTTCAGAATTTGTACTTCTTAAAGAAGTTTTGGTTGATGTCCCCTCCTTTTATACTTTTCCCTTCCTTTTAATATAAGTATATTTTAGGTTAGTTAAGAAAAATAGTATGTGAAGTCAAGCTGCAAATTTATTATTATAGTAACTCCTCTATCAATGCATTTGCTTCAATTTATGAAAATAATTTTGTAAATTGACATTTTTATTTTTCTATAATTTTTTATTTTAAAAGAAATTATACTATTATTTTAATATTTATCAATTATTTCATAATATGTTACAAAAATAAAGATCCGCCCCATTTAGAGTTGAGTAGCCCATGGTCCGTGTAGAGCCAGCTCGAATGGTATGTTTTAGAGTCTGTTTTTAAACCAGGCTTTTTAACTCGGCGCGATAAATCTCATGGCCCGTTAGAGTCGGCCCGTTTAGGGTCAGATATCCAGTTTTGACAGCTCTAGCTAACATGTATAATGACTGATTAAAACACCTATTAAACTATATTATTATATAGAGTAAATTACACTCTCCTCCTTGAAATAAGCTTGGATTACACTTTCCTCCTCCCTAATGTTAAAATACACACTTTAGTCTATTTTAATATAATGTGCCAAAAAAAGTCCATTTTAATATAAATAAATAGGCTAAACTACATATTTGGTTCCTTACGTTTATTTTAGGTTTCAATTTGGTCCCTTACATTTAAAAAGTTTCAATTTGGCCCCTTACGTTATCAACGTTTGCATTAGTTGGTCACTTCCGTCAGATTCCACTATTCCACTGTTTTTATTGGACACGTGTCAACGTGTCCAAGTGTCCACGTGTGCAAACCGTCTGCCACATAAGCAAACCGTCTGCCACATGTGCAAAAACTAACGGACGGGACCAAATTGAAACCTAAAATAAACGTAAGGGACCAAATTGAAACTTTTTAAACGTAAGTGACTAAATTGAAACCTAAAATAAACGTAAGGGACCAAATGTGTAGTTTAGCCAAATAAATATTTTTTATGATAACAATTAGGGCCGGTTTGGATTAACTTATTTTTTAGCTTATGCAATATAAATTAGGTTTTATGCTATTTTACAAGTTCACACTAGTAAATATTGTATTTTTATGAGCTATTTTATCATAAACCACCTTGACAAACTTATAATAATACATAAAAATTGTATAAGTTGTTTGCATAAGCTCAAAAATAAGCTAATTCAAACAGACCTTTAACCTTAAGCCACTATTTTATGTCAAAAAACTTTAAGTCATCATTGAAGAAATTAATTTTTCTTTCTTTGAAATTTGTATTTTTTAGAATATAAATTTAATATATAATAGTTATTTTAACTGAGTTTAGTTATTTTTCTGAGATTTGTATTTTATTTTGTACAGTTTCATAATTTATAAAAAAAAAATTTAACATTATATGTTAATGATGTGCTTAAAAAATAATAAAAATATTTGCATTAGAAGTTTGATTATATTAAAATAAAGTTTTATAAAAGAGGGAAATATAGGTTTTAATATTAGGGGGAGGGGAACGAAATTTAAACTTCTTTCAAGAGAGGGGAAGTGTAATTTTATCTAATATATTTTGGCCCTATTTAGATTGCCTTAGTTTAAGGTTATGTGTACTTATTTATTGATATAAATCGTTGTATTAGTGTTTGACTAAATTAATAAAAAATGCTTTTCGCAATATGTTGAATATGGTTTATAAAAATTAATAATATATCAACATATCCGTCTACTCAACAAATCCAAACATCTCCTTTTCCTTCTTCTCTTCCAACCCTAGCCGTCAATACTTTTTTTTTTCTTCTTAGTCCATTGAAGAGGGGTGATTTTAGGTCAGTTTTGGCCTAAAATCATCCCTCCAATTTGTTTTTTTTCTTTCTCGTTATAATAAATAAGTGTGATTTTCACATATTTGTTTGTTTTGATTTTCTGTCTTTGTACGGTGTATTTGGTTGTCCTGTCTTTGTACGGTGTGTTTGTTTTCCCGTCTTTGTATGGTGTTTATTTGTTTCAGGTTAAAGGAGTAGATCCAATCTAGTGCAGATTCGATCAATGTCGACTTTGGTGTCATCAACGCTACAAATCCGGAGGCATGAATATTCCGGACACTTCAATATAGTCATATTTGTAGGCATATGTAATTTGTCATTTTATGCTATTAACATGGATATGTGAGTTTGTTCGCAGATTTATCCTTTTTGTTTTTAGCGATTATGAATTTGTATTACACCGATGTACTTTTTTTATTTAAATGAATGAATATCGTTTATTTTGTCAAAAAAAACATATCCGTCTACTCATCTAAAAACTTTTTGATAAAAAATGATGTGTACTTATCTATTGATATAAGTATTTTCATCTGGAAAAATTTCTATATAAAAAAATGTATACAAAAATTAATAATATATCAACATCTTTTTTTTCCTTACAAAATATATCAATATCTTATTAAATATATAAGCTTACAAATTATTAATAGGCTATATTTACATAATAGTGTAACTATCGCTACAAATTGTGTTTTACATAGAAATAATTTGAGTGAATTACACTCTCCTCTATTTTACATAAATTTATCGTAGTTTTCAATAGTGTACATGCGACAATAAAAGAAGTTTCAAAATCCTTGGTATTAATTGGTCCTTAGACTATCTTTAATGATGGGTAACTATTTTTTATGAATCGGTAATAGGTAAATGAGTATCTAATATAAATGATAGGCTTAATTGCATATTTGGTTCTTTATGTTTATTTTAGGTTTTAAGTTGGTCCCTTATGTTTTAAAAGTTTCAAGTTGGTCCCTTATGTTTATTTTAGGTTTTAAGTAGGTCTCTTATGTTTTAAACGTTTCAAGTTGGTCCCTCAAGTTTCGAAAATTTGAATTAGTTAGTCCCTAACTTTTAAAAACTTGAAGGACCAACTTGAAACTTTTAAAAGACAAGGGACCAATTTGAAACAAAATAAATATAAGGGACCAACTTGAAATCTAAAATAAACATAAGGGACCAAATGTGCAATTAAGCCTAAATGATATCTATATTATTGGTGAAATGTGTTATTTGTGAGATCTATTTAAAAAAATTTAAGATGTGTTTGATTGGAGGATTTTTTTTTTCTCGGTAAGGTGATTAAAGGAATTAAATGCTTATTATATATTATTAAAAAAATTATTAATGAGTGATATGTACACATAAACACAATTAAGTATTAAAAACATCTACGGACTTAAATAGAATTAGTAATGTGTATTTTTATTGGAGCAAAACACAAATGAGTATTAAATAGAAATGATATTTATATTATTGGTGAAATATGTTATTTGTGAGATCTATTTAAAACTTTTTAAGATGTGTTTGATTGGAGGATTTTTTTTCTTGGTAAGGTGATTGGAGGAATTAAATGCTTATTATATACTACTAGCGGTCAAACGGGCACGTGATTCGCATTTTTTATTATACTGAGGTATATAAATTGTAAATCGTGATTTATTATAAATTTGATTTTTTTAAAATTAATGTGTGTATCTTTAGTTTTCATATTTTTTAATTCATTCATATGGGTTCAACTAATAATCCAAATCATAATTTAATTTAGCTAACTTATGATAAGTAAATTTTTTTGTTCTGTTTAGTTTACTTCTATTAGCAAACTTACATAATTCATGTTGTTATCATAGAATCGTTCTTTTGGCCTAAACTAATTCATATTGCTATCATTTGAAATTCTATTCTCTGGCAGGACAGATGTCGTACACAATGTCTAGGACAATGTGTCTATAGTCCAGATGTCTTAGACAACTGGTTCAACGACTAATTATGAGGATCACGAATTATTGTAGTACTGAAGTAAATAAAAGCAATAAAGAACACCAGTAATTTGTTAACCCAGTTCGGCGCTAAACAACCCTACTCTTGAGGATACCAATCCAGGAAGTGAACACTACTACTCCGAATCAATACTTAGTCTTACAACCACACCAAACACCTATTGGCATGTATGCCTTTTCTTAATCCTAGTAATCTTCTACTCAAGGGCTAACTCCCCCTGAATATGAGAACCTACCCAACTCCCTCTAATCACTAATCCCAAGTGACGAAACTTTAAACTTCACAGTTTAAAAGACAAAGTTGAATGACAACATTCAACCACACAAAGCTACCAAGTATCAAGAACAATACAAGGAGCCACTAATGCTTTGCACAGTAGGTACAAAGCTTTGAACTCACAACCTTCAGTTATTGTGGGGTTGAGTTTTAAGCTCTATGTTGAGTTCTATTTATAGGCGTGCAAATCTTCAAATCGTCTTCAGTCTTTCAGATGCACTACAATTAAGAGTTAGTTTTAAAACAAACTTGTTTAAAAACAAACTCCAAAAGATAAAGAAATTAATCTTTATCCACAAATTAAATATGAATCCTAATCGTATCTAACACTTAAGATTAATAACAAACTTTATCATTAATCCTAATCTCAGCTTGTTACTTAAAGATCCGTGCCTTATTCAAATTTAAACAAACACGCGTGCTTAATGGATGAGCATTATCTTTTAAGCTGAACTGGGCCAAGATGTCCTACCCACATGTCTTAGGACATCTTGTTCGACATGTTACCCTAACATGCTCTGAACCCAGTGACAAGATGTCTAGGACATCTTGTTCAACATGTTGCATCTGCACATCTTCAATATGCACAAGTGGTTTAGACTTAATTACTTTAGCATTGGTGCTTCAGTTAAGTCACTCTGACCAAGTTGTTTTAGCCTTATGATGAAGCCAATCTCAGAAGAGCTACAATCTCCCCTTTTGGCAAATTATGGCTAAAACACCCACAAACCACTTTGTTGAGTGTGCACTCTTCAGTCTTCAATCTTCAAATTGATCTCTGTTGATGCAATCTTCTGTTCTGAGATCTTTAGGTCTTCAATGTCTTTGATCTTCAGAATCTTGTGTGTCTTCAATTTTCAAGACTTCTTTAATCTTGAATGTGTGATGAACCTATTCTAGTATGAGACAGTCTTAGTCTTGTCTTCATATGATCCATTACAATGAATTTTCTAAGTCTAGGGGTGAGATACCTAGTGACTTGGTGAACCAAAGTCTTGAGTTGCAGCGGAAAGTACTTAATCAGAGTGATCAAGACTTACTAGACCTTTTAGAGGTTCAAATTGAGCATTTAAATTATGCTCTGGACACACCTATTTTAACATAGCTTTTTAGTTTTTAATTTTTTTTTAAAGCTTGCTATTATTCATCCGTAAAGCAAGAGATTGATTCTACTTGCCAAAGAGCTGTTCTTAGCATCAATTATTTCTCCCCCTTTTTACCATAATTTGTCAAAGGTTTAAAAGGAAAATACTTCATTGATTAAAGAGAACGGAACAGCTTACAAAAAGTGCACTTATCATTAGTGCCGGATGTCAAAGCCTCTCATGTCTAGGACATTTGGTAGGCCACAATTACAAGTAGAACAGAAAGGAAAAATACAAAAGTACTTATTTTCCTACATTACTCAGGGTCTGTTCTTCAAACTTCTTCTTCTTCTTCTTGCTCAGCCTCAGCTTGAGCATCTCCTTCATTCTCAGCAAGATTCTTTGTCAGTTGTAGTATCAAGTGATCCACACAGGTTTTTCTGATAGTACTTGATTTGATAGTTTCCTCCAGCTCTTTATATACTTGAATAAGCTCAGCAAGCACCTTTTTCTGTGAGCTTTTGTCTAGTGGAGTTGAAGTCTCAACTGCTTCTTTTTCTTTGAACTCAATGTCTGGGACACGTGGTTCAGCAAACAGCTTGCGATTGAAGGATATTGGTGGAGGTCTTCTACTTTCATATTCCTCAGGAAGCAGAATGCTTGGTTGCTGACTAAGAATTATCTCAGTAATCAAGTTTGGAAAGGCTATTGGCAGCTTTGTTGCATTGGTTTCCACATGTTTCATGGTCTGTTCGAAGACATGTTTGCCAAAGTCCAATTTCTTTCCTGTTCCAATGAGATATATGAGTTTTGCCTGATTTGGAGTTATACCTGAGCTGTGATTTGTTGGGGCCCAATTAGCTGTGCCAATCCTGTTGAGAATTGCATACTTGACTGTTAATTTTGATGTTGGTAACAGTCCTTTCTTGGGCCATTGCTTAGCTTGACCAGAGGTAATTTCTTCAGCAATTTTGTCCATTGAGAGGATTTTGTTGCTTTCAGCTTCAACACTCCTTCCCAGAAACTTGTTGATTGTTGTTGGAGAGAAGTCAATGTTCTTTTCCCTTAGCTGTACCTTGTGATAGTCATCACTTTCCTCCTTAGTGCATTCTTCAGTGAGATTTGTGATGAACTCTCTCACAAGCTTCTCGTAGCACCTTCCAACCCCCATCACTGTCTTTATGACTTTTGCTTCTTCAAGAAGAGTGATAATCTCTTTGTAGGAAAGAGCTTTAGTTCTTAACTCCATTTCAGTAGCAATCCTCCTCTGAACTACTATCTTCCATCGTTGTCCTCTGTCTTCAGTATGGAAGGATGTTGAGGATGCAGCTTTCCTTTTCTTTGACATGATGTCCGGGACATCATCTTCGACATCAGGCTCAAACTCACTTGAGGATTCTGGTTTCCTATTTCTTTTCTGAGACTTTTCCTTTAAGTAGGACTTGGGAATCTCCACCTTCTTCCCCCTATTCCTCTTTACTCTATCATCCACTGATTGAGTTCTTTTGGGAACCACTTCTTCGCTCTCTGTTTCTTCATTAATCTCTACGACTTCTAGAGGTTGTGAGCCTTCTTCTTCATCTTCTGAGATGGATTTCTCCTAAGCTCCCTTTGGATCTTCTTCCATTGGCTGTTCTTTGGATGTCGTGTCTTCTGATGTTGAGACATTTGTTTCGACATCCTTGATGTTGGAGCTGGTTGTCGTGACATCTTATCCACCATTCTTCTCATTCTCTGTCTGAGGCTCAATATTTGTTTTCTGAGTGGAGTTCTTCAGAGTTTCATCAAGATTTTGTTCTTCAACCCTTTTTGGCGATGATTGAGCTTCTAGCGGAGATGTTTCTTTGGATTCTTCACTATGTGCTGGATTATTGAAGGGCCCGACTAATTTGCTGCTTCTCCTCTTCCTTGATGTAGTTCTCTTTCCTCTGGGAACAATTAATTTGTCAAGATCAACCTCTTGTTGGTTGATGGTTGAGTCTGAAACCCTAGCTTGATCACTAGGTCCTTCGACTTTGTTGATTGCTTGGTTGTTTGAGCTCATTGTGATTTCTTGACCCATGTTTGTTCAGAGTTTCTTTGAAGAAGATTTCCTTTGAGAAGGTTTGAGAGATGTTGTACCAGATGTTGAAGCGTGTATGGCACAAGTGATGATCTTGGTGGCTTTTTATAGACGGAACTTAGGTAGTATGTTACCTTGTTTATTGTGCAGAAGTAATGATGGTTAATGTTATAATCCTTCTGCACGCCACCCCATCACTTAATGTTCTACACGCTTTTGGACGTGTGGAACTCTAGAGCTCCTTTTCCACGTTCAGGTTGAAGTGATTCAACTTCCTGACGAGTGTACAGATGTTGAGACATCTGGTAGCACATCTGGTCATTCTCTTCCTTGACTGTCAAGCAAGCTATTTTTGGACTATTGTTGGGAGGAGTCCATTTATAGCACTTGTTCGTTGCCTTGACACCTTTCATCACTACCTTTTGATTATCAGCAATAATGCACTCAGAATTGTTGAAGTACACATCTAGTCCTTGTTCACATAGTTGACTAATGCTTATCAATTTTGTAGTGAGTCCTTCAACTAGTAGAACCTTGTCTAGGTATGGTAAGCTGGGATCTCTTAGCTTGCCTATACCTTTGATTCTACCTTTAGCACCATCACCAAAAGTAACACTTCCTTTGGAGCAAGGCCTTAATTTCTTAAGGTATTTTTTATCTCCAGTCATGTGTTTGGAGCATCCACTGTCAAAGTACCAGTCTTGATATGAGGATAGCCTGATACAAGTATGAGCCTTTAGTTTTGAATCTTCTTTTGGCCTCCATACTTTCTTGACTTGAGTCTCTTGGCACTTTACTTGTTGAACAAGAATCTTCTTTTCATTTTTCCTTAGTGATCTTGGTCTTTGAGGATAGCCATGAATTTTGAAGCATTCCTTCATAGCATGCCCAGTCCTAGCACAGTGATCACATCTATTGAAAGCTCTTCTATTTTGGGAGTATAGCTTCTTAAGATGTGGTCTAGGTATGTGCTTCTTCTGCTGCTTGTGGAGCTGACCTATGTTCTCATTCCTTTTGTGTTGAACAGGATGTTGAGACATGTGGCTTGACATCTTCCTTTTTGTTTGGACAGATTGTTGAGACTTGTAGTCTATGATCCTGTCTTTGTGCTTGACAGGATGTTGAGACATTTGGCTTGACATCTCTTTATAAGTTTGAACATAGTGCTGAGATGCGTGGTTTATGATCCTGTCTTTGTGTTGAACAGCATGTTGAGACATTTGGCTTGACATCTCTTTCTTGGTCTGATCATAGTGCTGAGATATGTGGTCTATGATCCTGTCTTTGTGTTGAGCAGGATGTTGAGACATTTGGCTTGACATCTGGTCCTTAGGTTTCTGTAGAGGAGAAGTTACCTTTTCTGGAGCAGATTCAGCCTTTCTGAAGGGATGATCGAATCCTAATCCAATCATGTCTTCAGCTATTTTCTCAGTTATGTGCTTTGAACATCCACTATCAAAGTACAAATCATCTTTGGAGGATACTCTGAGTGATGTATGGGCTATTAGACAAGTAAGCTTGCTTTGAGCGTTCTTTGCTTGTCTTTTAGCTGTGTGTCTGTTCCAGAATCGTTCATGAAACTTGGGGAACCCATATAGTTCAAAGCAAAAGCTCCTTATGTGTCCTTCTTTCCCACAATGATGACAAACCTTCTTTCTCCTTCTAGATTGAATTTTGTCTTTAGTTGATCTTCGGTTCTGATCAGAATGGTGGGACATGTGGTTCGACATGTGCTTCTTTCTCTGCTTACTTGATGGATTAGGACTGTTGCTCTGAAGTTTTATTGATAGAGCAATCTCCGTGAGTTTTGTATTAAGCAGAGAGATTTCCTCCTTGAGATCAGTGTAGACTAGTCCTTCATTATTCTTCTGAAGGAGAACATCTATGAGTCTTCTCACACATGCTTCTTCTTCCTTGTTCCATGGTGAAAGTTTTTCGGAAGGATCCTCTTTTGTCATGCATTTACTAGTGAATGCAAGATTGATTTCTGTGTCAAGTTCCTCTTTAGATAGAGTACTACTCATACCCTTCTGTTGTTTTATGAGACGATTAGGGCATTCATGTGTGTTATGTCCATATCCTTTGCATTCGGAACATCTACTTTCTTGGCACGTCTTGTACCGATCACTGCTTTTCCTCTAAGGCTTGATGTCTGACCGGATGTCTGGGACATCTGTCTTCTTGTAGTTTCCTAGTTTTGCCAAGGATCTGTTGAAGTCGCTGCTTATGAGTAGAGCTGTCAAAACGGGCGGCCAGGCCCGTTTCGGGCCGGCCCATTCGGGCTTCGGGCTTTGTCCGGCCGGGCTAAAAAGCCCGGATAGCAAAACGGGCTACAAAAACAAGGACCGAGCCCGGCCCGGTTTTTTTAAAAAAAAATTAAAACAAAATTAGATAGATGAAGGGTAAATGAAAAAAGAAGAAATTTAAGTGCCCAATAAATTTGACAAATCCAGCGACTTGTTATGCAACAAATTACAGAGAGTTCACAACATTAATTAATTAATTACAAATAGGTTGAAATTTGTTAGAATTAATGTAAAGTTATTTAAGCTAGTTACAGTTTACGAGTAATTACGTAGAGAAATAATTCACGATCGTGGTTTTATATTTTTAGCTTATTTATTTTAATGACACGATAAATTATTTTTACTTTTAGCTTATTTTCATTTCTTTATGTATATAATTTGCGTTACTAGTGCATGTATATAATTTGTGTTACTAGTGCATATTTATTCTCTTAAATGCGCGTTTGATGGAATTAGAAGGTGTGTGTGTGACATCCGTGTTGTGTTGCTGCCGTGTTGTTAACTAATTATGTTTGTGTGGGCTTTTAGATTGGTGGCCCAAATAAAAATGTTATAAACATCATTCCTTATTTACTCTTTTTTTTATTATTATAATTTATTCGGGCTTGCGGGCGGCCCGCGGCCCATTCGTGCCGGCCCATATTTTTGCGGGCTTTGTCGGGCCGGGCTGAAAAGCCCGGATGTCAATCCGGACTCGATTTTTAAGGCCCAAGCCCGGAAAAAAAATCGGGCTATTCGGGCGGCCCATATGGGCCGACCCATTTTGACAGCTCTACTTATGAGGGCTATGGCTCTGGATAGGCTGTCTTCGTCAGAGTCTTCTTTAGATAGAAAAGCTATGCTTTTAACTTTCTTTTCTGATCTGTCATTGAAGGCCATCTCAAAGGCTTGTAATGAGCCAATAAGTTCATCCATCTTCATTGTTCTCAAGTCTTGAGATTCTTCAATTGCCGTTACCTTCATGTTAAATCTCTTAGGTAGTGATCTAAGGATTTTTCTTGTTAGCTTTTCTTCAGGTATTCTTTCTCCTAGAGCAAAAGACGAGTTAGCTATATCAAAAATTCTGTTGTTAAATTCTGATATAGTCTCATCATCCTCCATCTTCAGGTTTTCAAATTTTGTGGCGAGGAGCTGTAGTTTTGGCATTCTAACCTTGGAAGTTCCTTCATGAGCAGTTTGAAGAATTTCCCAGGCTTGCTTGGCTTCTGTACATGTGTTGATTAGTTTGAATATGTTTTCATCAACACCATTGAAGATAGCATTTAGTGCTTTAGAGTTGCCATTGGCCTCTGTCTCTTCTTCTGAAGTCCAATCTCCTTCACCTTTTAATATTGAAGAACCATCTTCTGCAGAGACGGGTGATTCCAACCCGTAATAATTGCCCTCCATGCTTTTTGATCCAAGGACTTGATGAAGGCAATCATTCTTGCTTTCCAATAGTCATAATTTGATCCATCCAGAACTGGTGGTCTGTTGATTGATCCTCTCTTGTCCATTTTGAACAAAATATATCTCCCTGGAGCTCACCCAGCAGGTTAGGGTGCCTGCTCTGATGCCAATTGAAATTCTGTTCTCTGGCAGGACAGATGTCGTACACAATGTCTAGGACAATGTGTCTATAGTCCATATGTCTTAGACAACTGGTTCAACGACTAATTATGAGGATCACAAATTATTGCAGTACTGAAGTAAATAAAAGCAATAAAGAACACCAGTAATTTGTTAACCCAGTTCGGCGCTAAACAACCCTACTCTTGAGGATACCAATCCAGGAAGTAAACACTACTACTCCGAATCAATACTTAGTCTTACAACCACACCAAACACCTATTGGCATGTATGCCTTTTCTTAATCCTAGTAATCTTCTACTCAAGGGCTAACTCCCCTTGAATATGAGAACCTACCCAACTCCCTCTAATCACTAATCCCAAGTGACGAAACTTTAAACTTCACAGTTTAAAAGACAAAGTTGAATGACAACATTCAACCACACAAAGCTACCAAGTATCAAGAACAATACAAGGAGCCACTAATGCTTTGCACAATAGGTACAAAGCTTTGAACTCACAACCTTCAGTTATTGTGGGGTTGAGTTTTAAGCTCTATGTTGAGTTCTATTTATAGGCGTGCAAATCTTCAAATCGTCTTCAGTCTTTCAGATGCACTACAATTAAGAGTTAGTTTTAAAACAAACTTGTTTAAAAACAAACTCCAAAAGATAAAGAAATTAATCTTTATCCACAAATTAAATATGAATCATAATCGTATCTAACACTTAAGATTAATAACAAACTTTATCATTAATTCTAATCTCAGCTTGTTACTTAAAGATCCGCGCCTTATTCAAATTTAAACAAACACGCGTGCTTAATGGATAAGCATTATCTTTTAAGCTGAACTGGGCCAAGATGTTCTACCCACATGTCTTAGGACATCTTGTTCGACATGTTGCCCTAACATGCTCTGAACCCAGTGACAAGATGTCTAGGACATCTTGTTCAACATGTTGCATCTGCACATCTTCAATATGCACAAGTGGTTTAGACTTAATTACTTTAGCATTGGTGCTTCAGTTAAGTCACTCTGACCAAGTTGTTTTTGCCTTATGATGAAGCCAATCTCAGAAGAGCTACATCATTCATAATTTCAATTTGGGTTTTACTATATTTTAATAATATTCAAATTAAAATATTATGTATAATAGAAGATTATTAATGTATACATAATAGTATTATTGTATAGAAATGTATTAAAAGTTCCATGATTTAATTTGTGGTTACTTTTAAAAAAAAGAGTAAACCATAATTGGTGGTTACTTTTTTTTGTTGGTAGTTTTTTTTAAGGGTAAAATAAGAATAATGAAAAAGTCATCCCAAAAATTTGTATCTTTTTTATATGTAGTTGGTTACTTTTTTTATTGGTAGTTTTTTTAAGGGTAAAATAGGAATAATGAAAATGTCATCCCAAAAATTTGTATCATTTTTATATATAGTAGTTTTTTTTAAGGGTAAAATAAAAATAATGAAAAAGTCATCCCACAAATTTGTATCTTTTTAATATATAGTTGGTTACTTTTTTTGTTGTTAGTTTTTTTTTAAGGGTAAAATATGAATAATGAAAAAGTTATCCCAAAAATTTGTATCATTTTTATATATAGTTATAGATTAAAAAAATTATTAATAAGTCATATGTACACAATACACACGAATACAGTTAAGTATTAAAAAACATCTACCGAAAAAAAAAACTTAGTCTTCACTACACACACCAAAAAAAAGTAAAAAAAAAAAGAAAAAGAAAGAAGTGATCTTAATCCAACCATAGAAATAAGCTACCACATGAGTTGCATATTTATGGAATTGGAATCCAAGTCCGCACCCAACCAACTACCATTCTTCAGTTGAAGTGGGTAACATGTATGGCTATCGCAGGAGAAGAAGATTTTGTGTTTAAAGAATAGTTGAGTCGGTGTCAGTTGTGTGAAATCAATCAACCTTCTCTCCAACAACCACCCCCCCATTCCCAATTTGATTCCTGTTGTTAAACAAAATCCCTCACTCACTGATTCTCTATTTCACCAGAAACACATATTACTGCTTGTTTGTTTCAAATCACTCAATACCGGTATGCACGTCCCTCCAAATCTACCTTTCATCGCATGATTCTCTTTTCCTTGTTTTCAATTAACTGTTTGGTTATGTTTTACTAATTACAAAGTAAACATCTTGTTAATTTAACACTTGTTCTGCACATTTATCTTATTGCGTATAACTATTAATATGACCTAGAATACTGTTTGATCTATGAAGTTAACTCTATCTAGTGTTAGGAGATGCCAATTTATCATGGAAAAAACAAAATTGGGGAAGGGGGAAATTTTTATTAATCAAAAAGTACTAATGACTATTTTACAACCGTTCTTGACGGGATTTGAACCCAACATCTTCAGTTTACAAGGCTAAACTCTTACCAGTGAGCTAACACCTTAATTGTAAATATACGAGGTTAACGAAAAAACAAGTTTGCATTATTGTAAATATACTTGTTACACAAGGTTAACACCTTTTTTTGTTTTGTTTCAATACTACCGACAGTGACAATTGAATAGTTCTAAATTGTGGTTGTGAATGATAGATGGTCCTAATATCTTATAACGCGGTGTTCTTTATTAGTAATTATTATAATGTGTTTTTAAATTCCTCTTTTTAACTTAAAGTCGTGTCTGTGCTTGTTAATGATACCATTGATACATAGATAAAACAAAATTTATGATGAGATTGGATGTAGAATCCAAGGTAAAGATTTATCAAGCATTGTTTAATGGCTATTTCTTTATCTTTAAATTGAGCACCATATCCATGTCTTCATCATCTTAGTCTTTCACCGTTGCCCTTCATCCATCTTCCCGAGAACACATAGTAAGCTCCAAAACTCCCCTAAATATGTCTTACTTGCAGCCATAGGGTAAAAGTATTTAAAAAAGGAGTGTCCTTCCCCCCATTTTCAACTTTTAATTATTCTTGATTCCACTGAAGGCCAATGTTTTGTGTCTATTAGTTCTATCATCCTCGTGCCTGAAACTGTAAAATGATTTTCTCAGAAACTTATTCTCTAGTATGAGTATATCAAACTTCTATCTATTACCTATGTTTATATTTGAATATTTGATTTGTACAAATAGAAGCCAAGTTAGCTCACATTTTGTTTGTTCTCTGTATATTTTCTGCCTTAATAATCATTATCTATCTCTGGATATGTATTACGAGTGTTAGCTTTTCTTTAGGTTCGCTTGGAAAGTACTACTTTGCTGACGTTATAGATGTTTTATGTATGGTAGGTGATCATAGAGAGACGCCATGGTGTCTGCCACTGGTGTTGCTACTGCACAGCCTCTTTTTTCTTTTGGATTGATTTCTGATGTCCAATACGCTGACATTCCTGATGGTCGCTCATTCCTTGGTGTTCCGCGGTATTATAGGCATAGTTTTCTTGTATTGCAGAGAGCAGTTAAAGAATGGAATACTCATCAGAAGCATAAGTTTGTGATTAATTTAGGAGATATTGTTGATGGGTTTTGTCCTAAAGATCAATCTATTCATGCTGTAAAGAAAGTTGTGGATGAATTTGGAATGTTCATGGGACCTGTGTATCATATGGTTGGCAATCACTGTCTTTACAATCTTCCTCGAAGCACGTTGCTTCCATTATTGAAGATCCAAACCCTTGATGGTTGTGCTTACTATGATTTCTCACCTGTGCCTGAATATAGATTTGTAGTTCTGGATAGCTATGACATCAGTGCCATTGGTTGGCCTCAAGATCATCCAAAAACATTGGAGGCCATGAAATTGCTTAGGGAGAAGAATCCAAATGAAGATAAGAACAGTCCAACAAATATGGTGGGGCTTGAAAGAAGGTTTCTTATGTTTAACGGAGGTGTTGGAAAGGAACAAATGAAATGGTTAGATGGTGTTCTCCAGGATGCAACCAATTTGAAACAGAAGGTGGTTGTCGCATGCCATCTGCCTCTAGATCCTTGTGCATCAAGTGAGGAGGCACTATTGTGGAATTGCGATGAAGTGATGGGTTTGATACACAGATACAATTGTGTTAAAGTTGTTCTTGCTGGGCATGATCATAAAGGTGGGTATTCCATTGATTCTCATGGGGTACACCATAGAACTCTTGAAGCTGCTCTTGAATGTCCTCCTGGCACAGATGCATTTGGAAGTGTTTATGTCTATGATGACCGGATATCACTCTTAGGAACTAATAGAATGGCGAGTACCGAAATGCATTTTGATCACCAAACTTCAATTTGTATGACATGATGTTTGGAAGATGCACATTCTTCGATTGACAATTAATAGAGTATACCTATGATCTCATTAGAGTATTACCCAAGCTCGAATAACGCAGTTGCGACTGGTACCTATAACTTGCAAGCTCTTGAACCAACTTGCTTCTTCCATTTGAGAGAGGCAGGAATGCAACATGCAGCATTATTGGGGTTGCTACCTTACCTATGTAATTTGTTAATCGGTCTTGTAAAACTGTTGTGTGTAATTTTGCTTAATTGCTTGGCATATTTTCAGTTTTAAAACCTTGTTGTGATTATGTAACTGCTGTTATGTATTATTAGAGTTATTTACATATTTTTATCACTTTCCCATACTGAATTACTACTTATTTGACTTCTTTCTATCTAGTTCAGACCTTCCACTTTACTTTATGGCAAGTGCTGTAGGCAATTACTTATACTAATTTTCAAACAATAAATTTTAATGCAAGTAAGTTAAAGAGATTATATAGCTTCTTGAAAAACTATAATGAAGCTATTTTATCTTTTATGGTTCTATTTTAACTTACTTCGATGCATTTTTAAGTTTAGTACCTCGAAAACAGCCAATACCTGTACTTAATACTCTTTGGAGTAGTAAGGTATTCATAATCGAGCGACATGTTCCTTCCTCAGTAGTAAGGTATTCATATCATGCTAATGCTATGTGCTCTAATTGTATAGAGATGTGGAGGAGACAACTCTTCCTGCGTTGCGAGACTGTCCGATCGCGAAGGATTTCTGGTGTCAAGTAGTTCTGGTGAGGAATAGAGGTGTATTTTTTATGGGAAAATTGAAGAACTGGATATGCTGAAATTTGAATAATGTTGTTCAATGGTCTTTTAATGTCGCATGGTGTGATTTTTGGGCAGTATCTTGCCATTGTTTGTGGCTCATCGTTTACAAGTCTTAGTTCGTCTTGTGCGGAGATTAGATTTTATTTATAATATATTTGCTGTTAAAAAGAAAAAAGGTTTTGATGTGATGGGAAGGGAGCAGATAGTTTCTATGATAAGATCGTAAAGCAAATTTTGCTAAACTAAACACCGTGCATACAAGGATATTAGTTATAAATTGTTGGGTGTGGAGGGGTGATCCGCGTAGCCAAAGGAGAAAGGATAGGAGGATTCAAAATATATAGGGATGTGTAGTGCTTTTATTGCATAGTTGGGGGTGTTAGAAGGGCTGCAATATACAAGGTTGTCTCCGACTATTTGGAGGCTCTATGATGAGAATATTAAAAATAAATCCTAGTAAATAAAATGAAAAAACAAATATTTTTTTTCAATTTAAATCGCGAATAATATTTTAAAAGAATTTTGATAAACAAGTCAATGTCTAGCACATGTCTCTTTATTATATAAAACTATAATATACCAATTAACTATAATGCGTTTTAAAAATTTATCTTTATGACTCTTCACAATAGAACACTCTTTTTTAGGACTTTTTGTCATTAATAAATTTCTCATTTTAAAATAAAGAGAATCTCAAATACTTTTTTAATCAAAAGAATCTCAAATGCTTGAATCTCACAATTCCTTATTTTGAGATCTATAATCCCTTATTTTGGTCCCGTTTGAATTAACTTATTTTTGAACTTATGTGAAACAGCTTATGCAAATAAATAATTTTTTATGTATTATTATAAGTTTGTCGAGATAGTTTATGAAAAAATAGCTTATAAAAAAACAGTTTTCATTACTAAGAATTTATAAACTATCATAAAATATTATTTATTTACATAAGTTGTTTTGCATAAGCTAAAAATAAACTAATTCAATCGAGCTTTTTATACCCCTAATGTATTAATATATACTTATAAGAACTTATATTTACAAATGGAAGCTTCTTCCCAATTTAAAATTATATTAAGGATAATGTGGTAAACTTAATAAATATTAAAAGAGCTCTCCTCCCCTTCTCTCCAAATGTCCCCGATTTGGGGGGAAGCAAAAAGTGGGTTTAGGAGGGATTTTCCACCCCTCTTTTCCCTTTCAAAAAATTGATCCAAACACATATAATTTAAAAGGGTCATTTATTTCTTTGGTAGTAATCCACTGAAATTAAACGGTGCATCCGGTGCACTTGTTAAGTATACTAAAAATAAAAATAAAACATAAATTAATGTTGATAAAGATAACTTTTTACACTTTCAATGTATTGAATGCACGGATTTTAAGACAAAATTTATTTATGTGCTTAACTAATGCACCAGATGCAATATTTATCATTTTCCAATTAAAAATATCCTCTCACTTCCCCTCCCTCCATTTACCCCGAACACCAAACTATTAAGGAAATTTAAAGATTAATAAATTGGATAAAAATATAATATATAATAAAATGTCACAATATCATTTGATCCATGTAACCCATTCCACTTAATAGGATAAAAACTTGAATTTTCTTGTTGTATAATCATACATGTAGGAGTATATACTAATATAATCATACACCTATAGTTTATAATACAATAAAACTCTGTTTTCAACATTAGATCAAGAAAGAGTAAAGAGCATTGTTTTTCAAAAGAGTAGATGACAGATTTAGATAGATGTGGACATAGATGCCTCTGGACGAAGAATTATTGTTGGGCACGTGGTTTGTAACTCAATCACTTCCGTCCATCATGTACATTTGTTTCTTCAATCCCACCTGTTTGCTAACTCCCAAAAACCTTATTGTCCCCACATGCCACTTAATTGCATATTTGGATCACATCGTTAACGTGATTCTGTCAAACCCACCGCGAATCTCGAAGGCTCAAATATGAGCCTGATTGATGATAAGGTTATGTTAACAAGACAGTTAGGCTGAGACATATCATATGATTGATGATTCATACTTTTCATTCAACCTTCCAAGCATACAGAAACAAACAAAACCCTGATAATGAATCACTGACACTACGACCCTCCATTGACTCAGTTGATAATGGAGTAGTAGTGGAAGAAGATGAAGATGACAAAGATGGTGAAAATAAAGACATTGGTGACATAGAATTACATGAAAAAATAGGCTTAAAAATAAACAAAGCATGTTTTAAACCAGGACAAAATAACCAATCATGAACATCCCAATATACCTCAACTCTCATTTTGTTTAGATGAATTATTTCATTCCCTCTAAATTTCCATTGCAAATGCTTCACATGAATCACCAAGTGCCCATCAAATCTTATCTCCATTTCTGGTTGAACTTGAACACCAACAACACCACTCTTTCCAGAATCGACTCTCGAACTTTGTTCGAGTTGGTTCGGTTCATTGCCAGCCCTACCAACAACATTACTATTACTTCCTTTGTTCTTACACTTAATAGAAATCTCATGACTTCTACCTTTCTCATGAAACTTAGCTTTAGTTGAAAACTTTCTCTTACCAAATATATGTTCCTTTTTTGAAACAAGAATTGGATCAATAAGTGATGGTCTGCATCCGGTTCTTTTGTAAGCTTCTTTCTTTAAATCACCAAGAAGAAGAACAACCTCTTGATCACAAACAATTGCTACATAGTATTCTGAAGATGGTTCTGTTTCACCATTGAATTTTGCAGATTTAAGGTCCCAAAAAACATCTACAGATTTACCATCAACCGCGAACCGTTTCGAACCTTGTTTCCTCCAAAAGTACCATGGCTTTAGCTCAACTTTGCAGCTATATTGAGTTTCTTTCTCAGGATTTTCTACTGATACTGATAAACCGTGAAGCATCAAGTTTTTGCACCATGTGATTGTGATTAAACGACAGTGATCAGCTAATTTTGTTCTGTATACTGACATGTAAGCGCTTCTTCCTGAACGTGTAACAGCTCCATGATGAAGATGATGATCATCACTTGTAGAAGAAAAACATGCAGGAATTCCTATTGAATCTTGCATTGTTTTGTTGATGAGTTTATTTGAGAGAAAAGAGAAAGTGAGAAGATGAAAATGATGTAAAGAGATTGGAGTGAGAGGGAATTTAATATGAATTTAAGGAGTGGGGATTTTAGATGAGAGAAGATTTTTTTATTTTTTTATTTTTTTATAGAAAAAGTTTAGGTGAGTTGGGTCCGAGAAACATATCCAAGCAGACCTAATATCTTAATGTTGAGAGAGTGTTGTATTTACAAATTGTCTACCAAAAAAAATCCTCACACCAACAATTGAATTACACTCTTGTCAGATATGAGTCAACTTCTTATTGATCGGATGAATTTTTATTTTTTGAGAGAAGAGATCTTAGTGACAAGCTGTATGAAAGGTATGCCAGAGGTGTTATTAATTGGAAGCATTATTAATTGGATTTGGAAATGGAAATAAATATGTATTTCCAAACTGGCATATGGACTGGCAATGACTGAGTGTTACAGAATAACAACCCTTTTAATTTTATTAATATTAAACACACCTGTCTAGAACCACTTACCTGTCATGACTTTTTTTAATTTTTTTTAATTATATTTTTATTTAATTTAGCATTTGATTCTGAAGTTGAAACTAGAAAAACTTATCTTTTTTAATCCAAGGTGGTTTTGATTGGTCATATTCAAAAGTGCATACTACTAAGTGTAGGTAGATGCAGGAAAGTCATTTTTCTTTAGATTTGGTGTATGGAATATGGATGTTTACAAATAGAGGGATATGATGTTATTTGCCCTTCAAATCTATGGAGATGAGATAGACTTTGTTGCCTTTAAATGGAAGTTCATGGTCCTTCAAGTCTATACTTTTGCGTAATTTTGATTTTCATATTTTGAAAAACGAGCGATTTTAATCCCTTTATTTTCTTTTGCATAATTTTGGTTCTTCTATTTTAAAAAATTCATATATTTGATTTCATTTTATTTATCCTTCAATTTTAATGACATGACACATTTTTTAAATGACACACATGATACATGTTTATATGGGACTGCAATGTGTTACTTAATTTTATGTATTTATTTAAATCATATTTTATTACTTCTAAAATTAAAAAAATATCAACTAAGAAATTAAAATTAAATTTAAGAATGTGTTTCTTCTTATTCATTGTGTTCTTTCTAAACATAAACATGTACCACGTGTCATGTCATTTAAAAAAGAGGAGTGCTATTAATTACGAAGCAATTGGAAGAAACAGAAGAATGAACATGTGTCAGACTTTTAAGGAATGGTTTCACTATTGATCTCCTTGTTTAAAGGAAATCATGGGGGTAGCAATTTTAATCAACGGTGCATATCTTGTTCTTGCAATTCTTGCCTCTCCCGTTCGTAAAAATGAACTTTATCCTTTAAAAAATATGTCAAATCATTAAAATTTAAGGTTAAATGAATAGGGACCAAATGTTTGAATTTTTCAAAATAAGATAATTAAAATTGTGCAAAACAAAATAAAAAGACAAAAGTTGTGCATTTTGAAAAATATGGGGATCAAAATTACATAAAACAAAATAGAAGATTAAAATTGCGCATTTAGTAAAATAACGGGACCAAAACTATATTTAAACCAAACAAAAAATACAAATATAACTTGAATTTTGAAACACTACTCCTTTTATTTTTATATTTATTTTCTTATGAAATGACATTGACCAAGTCATCGTTTTGGTTGCGAGAACAAGTAATTCTGAGTTGTTTTTTTTTTCGGAAATGCCATATATTACGAAGGAGAATGTGAAGAAAGGCAAGAATTACACTATTAATAACTTGTTATTACTTTTGTGCCCATCATTTGTCTTCTATTTTACCACCACTACCCCCATGTATGGTTACCTTTTCCTACTGTCGTCCAAATTCTTGCGTTAACCGTTCGTACTGTATAGCATTGCTCTTTTTTTTTACAAAAGTAATTCAATGAGTTTATATAATTGTGAAAAGTGACATTAATTATTGTAAAATTTCAAATAGTTTTCAAGCATTGGTCTATCATAGATTTTGTGGAAATTTTCCACCCTAAATGTCACCTTTAGAATATAAAAGGTGAAAATAAACTTAAAATGCCCCCTATAATAAGTTCAAGAATTACATGTCAAAATTGAAATTGGGAAAATAAATTTTGATGTTTTGAGGGTTTTTTTTTTTTACAAAATAAATGATATTCATTCATTCAAATAAAAAGAGTACATCGGTGTAATACAAATTCATAATCGCTAAAAACAAAAAGGATAAATCTGCGAACAAACTCACAGTATCCATGTTAATAGCATAAAATGGCAAATTACATATGCCTACAAATATGACTATATTGAAGTGTCCGGAATATCCATGCCTCCGGATCTGTAGCATTGATGACACCAAAGTCGACATTGATCGAATCTGCACTAGATTGGATCTACTCCTTTAACCTGAAACAAATAAACACCGTACAAAGACGGGAAAACAAACACACCGCACAAAGGCAGGACAACCAAATACACCGTACAAAGACAGAAAATCAAAACAAACAAATATGTGAAAATCACACTTATTTATTATAACGAGAAAGAAAAAAACAAATTGGAGGGATGATTTTAGGCCAAAACTGACCTAAAATCACCCCTCTTCAATGGACTAAGAAGAAGAAAAAAAGTATTGACGGCTAGGGTTGGAAGAGAATAAAGAAAAGGAGATGATGTTTTGAGGGTTAGTTTTTCATATAATGGCCATCTTTGATATTCCAACTTCTTCGGAATTGTTTACTTTGTAAAAATATTTGTTGTTTTAATTTTTTTTTTCGTATAAAGGTCATGTTTGATATTCCAATTTCTTCTGAATTGCTTACTTTGTAAAAACATTTGTTATTATCAGTTTTTCTCTTCCCCCAAGACGCTTTATAACCCCCAATATTTTGATTTTGCCCTTGAATAAAAATTTCGGAACGCATTTTCTGAAGTTTTTTTAGTTCAAATTCGGCAAAATTTCAGAAAACATGTTCCGAAATTCGTATTCAAGGCAATTTTTTTTTCTTTCAAAAAACGTGTTCTGAAGTTTAAATTCAGGGGCAATATATAAAGGAAATTCGAGGGGGAAAAAAGAGGTGGGAGGGGGGAGGGGAAGAGAAACTAATAGGTGCCGCCGCCTAAGGCCCATGGTTGGAGGGGGCCCAATATATTTTGTTATACCTGCTTAATATTTTTAAAAAAATTATTAGATGTGTTTTTGGTCTCTATAAAATCATATTATTTTAAGTTAGTCCCTATTAAATTTTAAAAGTAATTTTAGTCCTTAGTAATATTGTAATTTGTATGAAGGTTTTTCTATCATATTCAAATTTGCACATGTTAAGAAGTTTAAAATAGTAAATTTGTATTGCAACTTGTGTATTTTACATTAAATATACAATTTTTTAAAAAATAATTGTTATTTTCAATAAAAAGTTACTACTTTTGGTTGTTTTAACATGTGCAATATTGCACATGTTAGACAAACCCTTGTATGAATAGTCCCTATTTTGAAATTTTTTAGGAAAAATGGATACTTTCAGTCTATGAAGCACGGACACCTCTAGGAGGTGGTGTGTCGCGGTGTCCGACACTTGTATGACACTCGTACGACACCTGCGGAATAGTCAAACAAGTTTAACAAAAAAAAATAATTTCTTTTCTTTGCTTTGACACTCTAAAATTTTTAAACATGTATTGAAACAATGTTATCAATGAAGAATTAAAGATATTAATTTTTAGGGTTAATAGGTTTTTACCCCCCTGCTAAGTGGACGTGTTTTGCGTTACCCCCCTGCTAAAAATTTCTTGAAGATTGCCTCCTTGCAAAGTTTTTTTTTTTGGTTTCCCCCCTTTTCGTCTCTTGGATGCAAAAAATTTTAACTTTTTAAATCGGTTGAACAAAATAACCGATTTAAAAAACATAATTTTTTAAATCGGTTGAACAAAATAACCGATGTAAAAAGTGCACTCAAGGGGGGAAACCAAAAAAAAAAACTTTGCAAGGGGGCAATCTTCAAGAAATTTTTAGCAGGGGGGTAACGCAAAACACGCTCACTTAGCAGGGGGGTAAAGACCTATTAACCCTAATTTTTATTAGAATATTTTTAACTTTTTTTAATAATAAATAGATAAATAAAATCAAATTTTATCATATATATAGCGGTGTCAGTGTCCTATGTTTTTTACATTATCGGTGTCGGAGTGTCTGTGTCGTGTCGCGGTGTCCGTGTCAGAGTCTGTGCTTCATAGCTTTCAGTCCATCAAAATAGTCACTATAAAATGCAAATATGGACTAAAAGTGAATAAATAATTTTGAAGGACTAAACTTAAAATATCGTGATTTTGTAGGGACTACAAATATGTTTAACAAAAAAAACACAATAATAGACAAAAAACTTGGATTGGAGAACGACGCAAACCATAGATGTTATTCAAAAATTGAGATCAATTAAAACCTACTTGAGATCATTAATATCACAAGAGAGATTGAACGATTTGAAAAATTTGTCAATTGCGAATTACATGTTTGAAAACATTAATGTTGCTGTGATTATAAATAATTTTGCATCTCAAAATGCTCGAGGAAAACACTTCTTATATATAAATTTTTGAGTAAAAAGAAGTTTTTTTGATGATTTGTAAAACTATTATTAATTATATATTTTAGGGTTAATATGCTTTTACCCCTTGCAAAGTAGGCGAGTTTTGCATTACCCCCTGTAATTTTTTTTTTTGAAATTACCCCCTTGCAAAGTAGGCGAGTTTTGTATTTTACCCCCCTGTGTTACAGGGGGTAAAACAAAAACAACACTACAGGGGGTAAAATGAGTTGCTAAAAAAAAAACACATTGCAGGGGGTAATCTCAAAAAAAAAAAATTGCAGGGGGTCGCCTACTTTGCAGGGGAGTAAAAGTCTATTAACCCTATATTTTATTTGGTAAAAAACTATTATAATATATTAATGTTATTATGTTAAATGAGATGATTTGTTTTCTCACGTTTAGCCTATGGACTATAAAATGTCAGGAACGAGACTGATTTTAATTCGCTAATAACATATAAGACTTTTGAAATAAATAGTTTTATTTTAGATTTGTGGAATGAGCTACACTTTTATAACATCACAAATCAAAGTTCAAACTTTTTTTGTTGCCTTAATTGAAGATGGCAATTGGACTCGTACACCTAAATCCCGTAAAAAATATCCGATGGATAGGCTAAAAATCCGCACTACGGATATGGACACGAGTGTAGGAAATTACCTGCAAAATTAAGTGGGTATGAATACTCTAATATAGGGCTGAGCACGAACTATCTATAAAAATCGACATAACTGCTAACACATGGAAGCATCTAGTCGGGTGAAAGTCGAATTTCAGGTCAATGGTTGTGAAAAATTGGTCATCAGCGGTTGGATACGAATAGATGCGAGTCTCTAAAAATCAATATATCGGTAACCAAAACCAACCGAACAACACCATTAATATGCAGATCAATTTTTTTTTCTTTGGTTTCTGTCATATATAAATCTCTTTTACTTTTTGCTTTGTTGTTTTTATCCATCTCTAATTTTTATCATTTCCATTGTAGTGAATTTTTTTCTTTTCTATTTGTTTATTATTTCTATATTGTAGACTTACACTATTTTTTTATAGAGAAAATCTAAGATGCAACATAAAGAAACTTAACAAAGTATGCCAACTAAGAGCATCTCCAATGATGATATCACTTTGGGTATCATAAATCACTAAAAAATGATCCTTACATTGCCATGTAATACTTATGCAGCTCATATATATTTTGCTCCAATAGTGATTACACTTTGGATATCATACATTACTAACAAATAATCAATTCTGTTTAATTTGTTATAAAAAAATAATTAAATTGATGATACAATACCTTAAATAAGGTACTATATCATAAATTTTAATACCCTTTATGTCACGTCATAGAACTCTAAAGATAAAAGAAAGTAAGATACAAATCATTAGTTTATGAAACTCTCTTACCCTTATTGGAGATGCTCTAACAAAAGTATTCTAATAAAAATCATGCATGCACATAAAATAGAATAGTGTCTAGTATTATTTAAGTTATAATATTTATGTTTGTAAGTACACATCAATATTTTCTTCTGAAAGAAAAATGAAAAAGAAAAAACATTGTGCATATTTTAAAAGAAAAATGACTATAAATGGAAGAAAAAAAATGACCAAATTACTAAAAAAAAAATATAAAAACCACAAACAATTTTTTTCTATCGTTAAAATGCGATCATAATAAATAAAAATATGGGTACTTAGATACCCATAAGGTATATATAACTTTTCAAAGTACAAATATATGTATATCGATGGGTGCCATATTATCTTACTCATGTCCTACTTATTACAATCCCTAACCTTAAAGCTTAATCTACTTATTTTCTTCTCCCTCCGTCTCAAAATAATTGTCTCTATTTGACTGTATGCACTATATATATAATCTATTTTGACCATATTTTATTACTAAAATATAATTATAAATATTAGCATATGAGATATCATTAGATTTGTCTCGATGAATACTTTCAAAATATCAATTTTTCATATTTTTTAATAATACATAACTAAATATATTAATGGTCAAAGTCGTGTAACGACATGTGTGCAATAGTAAAAAGAGACCATTGTTTTGGGATGGAGGGAGTAAAATATTTCCCAATTTATAACATTTTACTTAAAAAAATAGATCGATGAATTAAAGGAATGGTTAAATATATTTTTTGTCTCTACAAAATGACGACCTTCTATTTTTTTGTCTCAAGTTCTCGTTTTGTGTTGGAATGAATGAATGAATATGCGCTCTGCTAGTTCTTGACTTTTCAGATTTTTCTCGTTTTCTTCTTCCATTGTAGAGCTTTCCGGATATTGATATCTTTGTTGGGCGAGAGTTTAAAGTCCTAGCACGGTCCCCTGGCAACAGGGGATCTATCGGTTAGGGACCAGTCTCAGCAAAGGTGTTGGTTGAAGGGTGTTGAGTTTTGCAGTTAGGAAGATGGCTACTTCTAGCAATTTACGGTCAAATGATATGGAAGGTGTGATGTCGACGGAGCCTACAAGCGTGGCGAGTGAAGTTGACAAAGGAGGGGTTGGAGGCAAGGCTGATACGACAATGACCTACATAGGAGCTGTTCTCGGGGACGATGTAAGGGTGGAGGATGCTGTGGATACGGAGGGTTCTGATACGGAGGCAGATGAGGTCGATCTCGACGAGATTGACATTGAAGGAATTAAGGTTGAAGAGCAAAAGCTTGGAAATTATGAATGCCCTATCTTTGTTCTTTCAAAAGCTGAAGAGAAGCGGATTCACCGACCATGGAAGCGAGGTGTGATTGTTAAATTGCTGGGCAGACGGATTGGCTACAAAGCATTGGAGACAAGATTGAAGCAAATGTGGGTGAAGAAAGGAATAATAAACATTATCGATCTTGGTAATGATTATTATTTGGTTACTTTCTCGCATGATTTTGATCATGGCACATCATTGATGAACAGCCCCTGGTTTATCTATGATCATTATCTTACGGTGAAGGAGTGGAGCCCTGATTTTCATCCGCAAAGTGATACTATTAAAAAAGTTGCTGTTTGGGTGAGGATTTCCGGATTACCAATTGAATATTATGATGCTAGAGTACTCAAACGTATTGGTAATGAGATAGGATCTACAGTGAAGGTTGATAAAAATACTTTGATGCAAGAAAGAGGCAAATATGCTCGGATCTGTGTTGAAGTGGATTTGACTAAATCTTTATTGGCAATGTTCATGATCAAAGGAAGGAAATACAATGTTGAGTATGAAGGTCTGCATCTTCTTTGTAAAAACTGTGGAAAATTCGGACATTATAGTGAAGGATGTCCGGATAAACGCAAGGAAGCTGTTTCCAATCATGAAGGAAGGGAAGATGGAGTCTCTAAGACTGGGGGAGAGGTTATGCCTGGGAGTAAATTGGATGGGCCATGGATGGTGGTTCAAAAACAGAAAAGAAATCGAAAGGGTAAAGAGAAAGAGAACACATCGACCACGACGGTGGAGGGAGGAGGAAAGAGAACTCCGGCGAAAATTAATGTGAACGGAAACATTAATGGCTCCAGATTTGGCGCATTAATGGACAATAATGGGGATGAATTGGAGGATAATTCTAATCAAACACCAATATTGCATCAAGTTGATGAACAAATGAGAGAGGAACACGTGGCTGAAGGGAGGAAGATTGATATTGGAGTCAAAGAGCAGAATAATGAGCCAATTATTATTCATAAAGAGGGGGGCACAGGAAAGAGAAAGTATAATACTACAATTATTGCTAATACTAATCAAGAGGTTGCTAATCAAGAGGTTGGCGCTGACTTTTTTGAAAAGGAAGGAATTGATGAGTTGAGCTGTCAATTAATTGGAACAAATCAAGAAAAGATTCCCAGAGCTACAAAATTGGGGGCACGTGTGACTGGTAGTTTTAAGGGGAGACCAGCTGGTAAAAATAATGGTAGGACCAATCCTGAGCACATAGTGGAAAATATAGAGAAAAATAATTTGGCTAATATTTTCAAGTCTCAATTTACGCCTATGAGAGAAAAGAAAGGAAAAGATGGGGCTCCAAAAGACAATAACGGGTTTAATTTTCAAGACATGGGCCTAATGTTGAGTGGTGGACCTAATGCTCCAAGGCCACCAGACTCCATGAATGCACCTCCCC
This sequence comes from Trifolium repens, assembly GCA_030408175.1. Classification (NCBI taxonomy): domain Eukaryota; kingdom Viridiplantae; phylum Streptophyta; class Magnoliopsida; order Fabales; family Fabaceae; genus Trifolium; species Trifolium repens. The sequence goes on along the minus strand of CP125841.1, from coordinate 25,438,445 downwards.
TCATTAATACCATTTCGACCTCTCAGCAGAAGGAGGATGTTAATGTGGAAAAAGAAAATTTTCTTGATGCTAGTGATCAGGTTGGTGATGGGTCGTCCGATTCAGACATGGAACTAGTTAAGGAAACTCCCTCTAGCGAAATATAATGCACTCACTACTTGGTCCCTTTCCTTTTTATTCTATATTGTTAATTATGAATATACACAACAATATTATGGTATGGAATTGTAGAGGAGCTGCGAGTTCTGCTTTCTACCGTTATTGTAATCAATATGTGGTAACTTGGAAACCTGTGATGTTAGTGATTATGGAGACTAGATGTAACCCTGATAAATTAAAAAAAACTTTTAATTTAATGGGATATGATGGTTTTTTAGCTACTGAAAATTCCGGTTTTGCTGGTGGAATTATTGTAGCATGGAAAGTTGGTCATGTCATGGTTAACTTTGTAGAGAAGAAGTTCCAATATATCCACTTGAAGATGAATTACCCTAACGGTCGTGGATGGTATTTTACTGCTGTTTATGCTAGTCCCAACGATGCTAATATAAGGTTGTTGTGGAATGATATGAAAAACATTGCTGGCAATATGCGTGAGCCATGGTTACTTGCAGGTGATTTCAATGATATTATGAGTATGAATGAGAAAAAAGGGGGAGTTCCAGCTAGTATCCGCAAGTGCAATTTATTCAAAGAAAGAATTGATGCTTGTCAGTTGATTGATATTGGTTCTGTTGGTGCAAAATTTACTTGGCGAGGTCCGGTATATCATGGAGGGCAACGTATCTATGAAAGACTTGATAGAGCTCTTAGCAATGATCTCTGGAGGTTAGCGTTTCCGGACGGGTATGTTAAAGTGCTTCCTAGACTTGACTTCTCTGACCATCATCCCCTTCTTATTTGTCCTTTTGATGGTTCGCATGCTACTACTCCTAAACAATTTCGCTTTGAGAGTGCGTGGCTTATTGATGATAGCTATTATAGAATGTTGGAAACGGTTTGGCGTGATCAAGAGCTTGTCTGGCAGAATTTGAAGAATGTCCAGGATAGTATTGCTCATTGGAAGATTGATAATTTTGATCAAACTCGTAATAGGAAGAAGGAATTAGTGGCCCGAATTGGGGGTATTCAGAGAAGGTTTCAAGCTGGAAATAAGTCTCGAGGTATGATTTGTCTTGAGAACAAGTTACAACGGGAACTTGATTTCATTTTGAAAAAGGAAGAGTTGATGTGGTTCCAACGATCCCGGGCGCGTTGGCTAAAAGATGGAGACCGGAATACAAAATATTATCAAATGAAAGCAGTTACTAGACGAAGGAAAAATAATATTCTAATGCTTCGAGGAGAGGATGGCCAATGGGTGGATAATGCGGATCAGATTAGAAGTATGGCGACTAACTTCTATCAAAAGCTTTTCACTATGAATAATATGCACGTCACTTGGCAACAGACTGATGTTACTTTTCCAAGGCTTAGTAATGAGGCCTTAGAAAAGCTTAATGCTCATATTGAGGATGATGAGGTTAGAAAGGCTATCTTTAATATGAACCCCTGGAAAGCGCCTGGTCCTGATGGTTTTCCGGCGGGTTTCTTTCAGAAGTCGTGGAGTATAGTGGGACAACGTGTTTGTGATTTTGTCAAAGAAGTGTGGATTAATCCCAGTATAATATCGGAGGTTAACCAAACCGATATTTGTTTAATTCCCAAAATTCAGCATCCGGAATTTATTAGTCAATTTCGCCCCATCTCTGTATGCAATACTATTTACAAGGTGGTGAGCAAAGTTGTGGTCGAAAGATTGAAGGATTGTATTCCTACTATTATCTCTCCTTATCAGACAGGTTTTGTTCCAGGTAGAAATATCCATGAGAATATCATTGTTGCCCAAGAAATGACGCATAGTATGGTTAAAATGAAAGGTCGCAAAGGATATGTTGCAATCAAAGTTGACTTATCCAAAGCTTATGATAAGTTAAATTGGAATTTTATTTGGCAAATTTTGAAAGAAATCCAACTGCCCGATAGCTTGATTAATGTTATTATGCACTCTGTCACGAGTGTGGACACTAATGTGAAATTGAATGGTGTTCGAGGAGCTTACTTTCGACCTCAAAGAGGCATTAGACAAGGAGACCCGATCTCTCCGTACTTTTTTGTCATGTGTATCGACAAATTATCACATCTTATTAGCCAAGCTGTTATGGATAGAAAGTGGAGGGCCCCTAAAGCCGGGAAGAATGGACCCATTGTATCTCATTTGATGTTTGCTGATGATTTGTTGCTTTTTGGGGAAGCTACAGAGGAGCAAGTAAGGTGTATGGTTGATACCTTGAATATATTTTGCAGCATATCAGGACAACAAGTCAGTAACGAGAAGACAAGTATTTTCTTTTCCACTAATACTTGTAGAAGTTTGAGAGATAAACTCGTTAGACTTTCTGGTTATCGTGAAACAAATTCTTTTGGTAAATATTTGGGGGTTCCGTTAATAGGGAGAGCTCCAAGGAAGAAGGATTTTGATTATTTGATTGATCAAGTCAATGCCAAGCTTATGCATTGGAAGGCAAATCAATTATCTTTTGCCGGAAGGGTCACGCTAGCTAAAAGCTTGTTAGAAGCTATCCCAATTTATCCTATGATGACTAATATCATACCAAAGTCCTGTATTGATGAGATTCACCGAATTCAACGTCGGTTTATTTGGGGAGATACAAATCAAGCAAGACGTTATCATGCTGTTGGGTGGGAGATGGTTACTCGGCCAAAATTCCTAGGTGGTTTAGGTTTGAGAAGATTAAGTGTAATGAATAAAGCGTGCATTCTAAAACTGGGCCGGAAAATTCAAATCGGTGCTAATGATCTTTGGTGTGAAGTTTTATTAGGAAAATACAAGCGTAATGCTACGGAAGGTGTGGTTACGGCGAAGGCAACAGATTCACACCTTTGGAAATCCATTGTTCAACTTTGGCCGTATCTTGATGCTCATAGTTGGTGGACAATAGGTGATGGTAAAACTATTGATTTGTGCCATGATGCATGGATAGCGGATGGGTTGAGGTTAGAAGATTGTAATCTGCAAATTCCGGATAATTTGAGAGGTAAGAAACTCATTGATTTTGTTCATAATGGAGATTGGAATTGGAGATTGATGAATGCTTGGGTTCCAAATGATATCAAGGAAAGAATTGCTGCTCTTCTTCCTCCGATACATACCAATAGCAAAGATGTGCAGGTTTGCAAAGAAAATGATGTGGGATGCTTTTCGATTGCAGAGATGTATTATGCCTTGTGTGACTTTGATACGAATGAGACTTGTTCTGACTGGCGGCAGATTTGGCGTCTAAAGGTTCCAGAGCGTGTTAGAGCTTTCATTTGGCTCGTGAAGCATGGTAGATTATTGACGAATGAGAGGAAACATCGTATGGGATTGGGCTCGGATCAATGTGATTATTGTCGGGATAGTACAGACACGGTGCTGCATGCTTTGCGTGACTGTCCTCTTATTCGCCCCCTGTGGATTACCGTCGTGGATAGTTCTCTAAGCTATCAGTTCTTTTCTTGTAACCTTCAGGAATGGATTTCATTGAATGTTACTAATAGAAGCGGTAATAGTGGTCATGAGGATTGGAGTTGCTTTTGGGCAATGGGTTGTCATCTTGCTTGGACTTGGAGGAATAAGGAAAGGTATGATGCAGATTTTATCCGCCCCATTAAACAAACAGAGGTAGTTAGACAAAGATTGGATAGCTACAAGGTAGCGGATCGAGTTATGCAAGCAAGCTCTCATCAACCTCGAAGTACCGTTGATATTGGTTGGAAGCCACCTAACGCGGGATGGGTTTGTTTGAATATTGATGGAGCTTGCAACAATGGAAGCATTGGTTGTGGTGGTGTCATCCGAGGCAACGAGGGGGAATGGCTTCATGGTTTCTCTAAATTTATTGGAAGAGGAGATGCCTATGTAGTTGAATTGTGGGGAGTGCTTGAAGGAATTAAGTTGGCGAGACGGTTGAATTTTACTAAAGTGGAAGTTAGAATAGATTCTTTAGGAGTTGTGAGAGATATTAACAACAAGAGATCCTCTCAAATGAATGGAAGGGCCCTGATTGGTAGAATTGGGCAAATGATGGAACATGATTGGGAAGTTGTTGTCAAACATGTTTACCGTGAAGCTAATCAATTAGCGGATGCTTTAGCTAAGCATAGTTTTACTGTGAAGGATGTTTGTTGTTTCTTCTGTGTGTGTCCGGATTTTTGTAAGCATGCTTTAGATGCTGATGAGAAGGGGAGTACTACTCCTAGGAGTGTGTTTGTTTAGTTTTCTTTTTTCGGGGCGTTAAGCCCTCTCTGTAATCAAAAAAAAAAAAGAGACCATTGTTTTGGGATGGAGGGAGTAAAATATTTCCCAATTTATAACATTTTACTTAAAAAAATAGATCGATGAATTAAAGGAATGGTTAAATATATTTTTTGTCTCTACAAAATGACGACCTTCTATTTTTAGTCCTTATTTTAATTTTTATTAAATGTTTAGTCCCTAGAAATTTATCATCCACTCATTTTTTGTCTCTATTGTTAAATCAATGTGTATTTTTTAATGATTTTTTTTGCAAGTATGTTTAGAACATCTTAAAAAGTTCTTCCAGAAAAAACGAGCTCGAAATTTGATTTCTAGGTCATGGTTTTTGTTACTTTTATCTTAAAAAAATTTCGTTTAATTTTTTTTTATATTTAATTCATATCATATTAAAAATTTCTAAATTTTAGTAAATAAACTTTATATGATATTAATTTTAAACATCCTATAAAAAATTATTCAAAAAAATTAAACATTTAATGATAATTTAACAAATTTAGTTTTAATAGAGACTAATTAAAATTATATACAACAAAAATTTTATAAAAGCTAAAAATATAATAAAAATCAATAAGAACAAAATTTAAAAGATTTTCATTTTATAAAGACAAAATATATATTTAAGTCTTAAACAAATCTAACGACTTCTTTACGGATATAGTAGATAACTAGATATACCGACCCAATGAAAGTAAAATTTTATTTTTCATTTTATTCATTTCTTATTTTATTATATTAAAAATTTATTGATCATTTTTACATCAATAAAAGAAAAAGTAAACCACCAAATTAGTCTTTAATTCACTTTGTAAGACGATACTTCCATACACACAAACACAAACTATTTAAATTTAGATACACATATAAAACTAAAATAAAATTTAAAGATAAAAGAATTAATTAATATATAAATTGATTTTACTAAATTACTTATACTTTAATTTTTATCATTTATGTATATGTACCTATATATAATAGATGTAGTCTTTGTTTCTATAGTAGAATTACTCTTGTAAGACACTCTTCAAAATTATGTTAGAGTATAAATTGATATTAAGTAACTAAATATAGGACCAATAATTTATTCCAAGGAGACCAACAACATAGAGTTTAATAATTTAACAAAATTTTGAGTTTTTGATGTTTTATTTGGTAAAAATATAACGTTTTAAAATAAAAGAGTATAATTACAGATTCTTTGTATTGTTTTTTTGAACAAACATATTCTTTTTACTGATGACCGAATTTATAATAAAATTTAAACTTTTTTACTCTTCATTTAGTAAAAATATTACTATATTTTGAAATAATGAGAAATATGTAATTCGTGTTTGTTTCATCTTGAACGTGTAGGTATAGAGAGTAGTAGTACTAAGTACTAACCTAAGCAAGGTTCAAACTATGTATACAGTGTAAACAGAAATAAAATGCTATAAAACAAATAAAATACATTAAATTTATATTAAAACAAAAATCCTACTTAAATTCATTAAATCAATACGTATTGTTACAAAAGTTTAGATAGTTTGCTAAAAATAAAAACTAAAAATTAAACAACATTAAAATTTAATTTAAATAAATTATAAATTACCAACAGTACATACTATAAAGAAAATACATAAAGAAAAACTAAAATAAGCCGACTTAATATAACTTAGACTGACTTAAAACTAAAATAATCTAACTTAAACCGACTTTTTTTTTGTACGATAAACTTAAACCGACTTAAAACTATAATAAAGAACACATCTAAAAGCATATTGCTTTTGTTAAATGGACCTAACGGTAATTTTCGGATAAAACCCAATTTACTCCATTGACTTTTTTTCCTCAACCTTCCTAAAACATTTCTTGACCTTCTAGTAGCTTTATATCAGTGAAAGATTGAGTAGTATGTGACAAGATGTACAACAACATAGATTGTGATAAAGCCTACTATTAAGCAAGTAACCTTCCTAAAATCCAAGTCTTAAATTTCTTAATACCGGTGATCATCCATTCGAAGAGATTTGGAAAGTAAACCATCATAAATCTTCCTAACCACCAAATGAAAACCACAACCGTAACAATCTTCTTATGATCAGAAAGTGTATAGAGCATCAAACCAGATGGAACAGCAAAACAAACCATAAAAAGGAGAGTTTCAACGAGACTCTCAAATTTTCTGATCACATCTTTATTTTTAGTGATAGTAAAAAGAAAGTGTTGACTCAGACCAAAATGGATAAGACCTACCAACGATGATACGGTTCCATCACCATATTTTTCCATTATTCCAAACTTCAGTTTGGCACCCAAAAAAGCTCCAAGAATCTGGAAGTTAAAGATAAAAATTTAATATAGCATCTTCATCAGCTCCCTCCTCTGAACCGAAAGATGTTTAGCAAATTGGAGGTTTGGGTATTGACTTGGTGGCGGTGGTGGTGAGCAATAAAAAATGGAAAAAAGGTCATTAAACGTTGGATAACTGATGTGTTGGTTTTGCATACTCATGTTCAACATTGGAGAACAAAAAATGGTTTTGAAGGTGGAGGTTGAAGAAAGAGAATAACTAAAAACGATGAAATTTTTATTCAAGAGGAGAGAGGAAAGAGTGAGCGAGTGACTAATGATTGATAGTTGTAAAATTTATAGAATATTATAGTGCGCACGTTAGTAAATAAATGAGGGGAAAGGGGATTGGAGAGGACACATAGTGAGTGAGTAAAGACAATTGTACTGTCCATTCATAATTTTTCTCGCTCATACATGTCTTTTGTCTCCATTCATTATTTTAATTTGTTGTTAAGATAATGACAAATATAAATCAAAGAAAACAACCATAGCATTGCAGCATGAGAATTGGCTGGACAGAGAAATACTACTACATCTGTTATTGTATACTACATATTATAAAAGTTTATAAACTTATGAACACGTGTCAAAACACATAATACTTGTGTTGGTACTAGTGTAAAACTCGCGCGGTATTCTCGGTAAAATATTTAACTAACTATTTATTATAAAATTAAAAGTGTTTAAGAAACACTATTATTCTTCTAAAACGATACGAAAATAATGCGTGAAAATATAGTATTTATAGAAAAATTTCAAAACATAATTACTATACCAACGAGAACCCTTTCCGCCACCATTAATGGGACTATTACACTTCGTATTTAAATTGTTCAAAACAATCTAAACAATCATAAAACCGAGAAAATTATGAACTTTTACGATAGATAACATACCGATAACGCTTGTTTAATTATTTCTTGAAATATACATTTCTTCAAACTTATACATCTCTTTAACATATAAGCACCCAATTAAAAGATGAGCGAACAAAAATAATTATATTGTGAATATATGAAAATATTATTTCATTTCATAGAGTTAAACAAAATTTCAGTCATTAAACATTGGATATCTACAATTCTATCTCATGGTTTAAATACAATAAACTGGACAATCAACCAAAATCAGCACTTCATTCAAACAGAACAATTACATAATGAATCATCACCTCTGAACCAAATTTTCTACAAATAATCACATCAACCAAGCTAATTAGCTAACAATGGAAAAATGGAAATAATCATTATTCCCACATAACCTTCACTCAATTCCTCATGGAAAAAAAATAAAATAAAACAAAAGCAAGAAAAGTGATGAAGGCAAGAAACAAATTCGCCATTTAGCAAATTTGGAACGATAGTGACAATTAATGAGAATCGAAGTAATAATAGAAAAAATATTTGAAAACACAACACTTATTCGGGCCCATGTTAGCGTTGAAAAAGATCGCACTGTTCACAGTTGTTTGAAGATTAAAAAATAAGTGGAAAAAAACTTGTTGAAGGAAAAGAGAAAAAGTTAGGTATGACTCATTATTTAAAAACTTAAAACAAAATCAAATTTATAAAAGTCAAGAAAATATTAAAATTCACCATATACAAAATAACAAAAAAAAAGTAATTTAACACTATAATAAACAAATATTATTATTTTGTGTGCAATATTTTATATCCAACTTATGCGTTACATAAAATATCTTAACTAACAGTTTTTTATAAAACAATGTGATATGTTATTGATAATAGTCTTTGCAAACTAAAATTTACCATATAAAGAAATATATAGTAAAGTTAGAGGGGAGGAAGGAGTGTTCTTTTGGAAAAGAGTAATTGTACAGTTAAAGTTAACATTTATGACACCATTCTCTAAATATTTATCTGTAATTTTGAAATTGTCAAATCAGATCTTTTGTTGATTTTGTAAATAATAACCCCCAATTGTCAAATCAGATCATAATTATTTTTCAACGGTAATAATAACCCCCAATAGTAAAAAAAATCAATATTTTATAAAATTACTATAAAAATACCTCATATCCTTCACAATTTTTACACCAGTCTAAAAAACTTCTCTCTTCCATATATCTGAAATGGTTAAATGGTTTCTCTCAGCTATTACTCTACTCATCATGGTTTTATTTATCACCAGCATCATCAACCATGAAGAAATAGGAGAACTGTATGCAGTTTCAATTATAGTTGTTATTCCACCATTACTAATCTTAGCATGGTTTCTTTAGCAACGGTAGAGAAACCTACTTGTAATAACTAGTATTGAATAAAATGTTTTATTTGTATTGATATTTTTCACTAATAGTACTACGTTCAATTGCATAGTATGTGCAGCAATGTCAGCAATTGAAGTTGCAAACAAGATGAATTGGAAAAACATATGGATTGAGACTGACTCAGCACTTGTGGTCGTAGCTTTCTTGGAATCTAAGAAACAGATGGAGTAATGTTTTGATTATCGTCAGGAAATTGAATGGCATAATGACTCATATCCACAGAGAAGGCAATCACATTGCAGACACACTTGCAAATTATGGTTGTACTTTATCTTTTGCTTCTTTTGACTTCATCCTCCTGTATTTATTACTGATAGGTTTGCTCAAAACAAACTAGGTATCCCTAGTTTTAGATATTGCATTTGATGGAGTTTTGGTTTTATGTCCCCTCCATTTTTGTATACTATTCCCTCACAACATTTTGAAAAACTCAGTGGCAACCAACATGGGACATAGAATACAAATAGGAAAACTGAAAAATAGCGCATAAACATAAAGTAGCAAAGGTTCCTCTGAGGAAAGCAAAACGAATGGGGAAAGGTTTTTTCGTTTTTTTTTTCTCTTTGCAATTACTTGGTCACCAGTCTTTTATTTTTTATTTTGATCTTGCAAAAAAAAGCATAGGACACATGACATTTCAATATTGTGTGGACAAAGAGCAAAATAGAGGAATGGTAGTGGAAGACGTGTGATGACAGGAATTTCTATGGTATTTTTAGTATTAGTTTTAGTAGTAAAATGACCAAGACAGACCCAAATACGAAGAAAAACCTACAGAATCAAGGAAAAGCATCAAGACCAAGTCCAAGATGCAAAAAGACAAGAAAATGTGCTGATCATCGTAGCACGATGGCTTCCATCGTGCCACGATGGAAGCTACTTGTTGGCCAAGAAATCAACAGAGAAAATCTGAAGAAAATCTGCTCATCGCAGCACGATGCATCATATTGCAGCACGATGACATTACTTGGCGACCAAGCTGATGAAATGCACAGGATCAGTTATAATTTTGAACTGAATCTTCCCATCGTACTGCGATGGACCTATCGCAGCACGATGGCTTGCTGAGGCCCATTACGAAAACTATAAATAGAGCTCTAATTCCTCATTATTTTTCATTCAGAAATAGTAGAACACTCTCTACTATAAATGAGGTGTTCAGAGGAGCTCTAAGGGCATAGTTTTCTCCCCTTACGGGAAAACTAACTCAGCAAGGTATGTTTTCTCTAGGCTTTTATGTTTAGGTTATAATTCTTTTATTGTAATTTAAATATGTAGTCTTTATATTAGATGCCTTAGGTTGTGGTGGAGAAGATGAACTCCCCTATGAATATTTGAAGTCTGTGATTGAGTCAAAGTTATAATAAATCGTTATTCAGTATTATGTTTGTTATTTACTTTCTTGCACTTTAACGACGTATCTCGTAATCTGGCCGGATATGCGGGAGCGCTAATAGAATTGATGTTGGGTATTAACCTGATGTGGTCTGGAACTAGTAGTAAATAACGCTAGGTGTATAGAGACGGTAACGTCCTGAACTAGTCGCGAACTGAGCGGTTAAAGGAGGAATCATGCACTAGGTGTGAACTGAGCACTTAGAAGATGAATAGCCCGATACTATGATCTAGAGGCATTGGATGGGTGAAGGTAATTATGCATGTGTAATAAACAACTCACGTAGTAATTAGGGTATGTGACACAACGAGGTTAGGCTCTCGTAGGTACCTTAGTCATTAACGTAGGGAAACTTTAATATACATAGTGTAACAGTAAGGTGTTACTACAATGAAGGAAAAGTCACCGCCAAACAATAATCTGAGTAACTATGTTATACACCGTTCATGCCAAATATGAAGAAGGGGGGGAGTCCAACCACCATACATATCCTCTATGTTTCTGAGTATATTATTTATTTATTTATTTATTTATGCAAGCATTACGCTTCCTTTTTATAAAACCTTTTTCCAAAACCCAAAGCGAATGCAAACCCAACAGCTTAAATAACGCTAACGAAGCTTTGGCACGATCCCTGTGGATACGAACTCATTCTACTCAGTGGAGTGTGAATTATTACTCGACGACAGACTGATACACTTGCCAGACCGTAGTCAACGTGAAAGAAAAATCAGTGAAAAGCAAACAGTGTTACCCCAAATACAAAAGTCACAAAACCAATTGTAAAAAGCAACTCTACTTCACATAGGTAGGTAATTAAGATCAACCCACATGCTAAAAACGTTTACAAACCCACATGCTAAAAAGTTTACTCTTATAAAGTAAGGATTTTGCTTTTTTTACGGGAATAATTTATTTGAGGCAAGGACCTTTTTTTTTTTTTTAAAACAAAGGAAGCTTGCTGAACAAGCAAGCCCCAAAACATATATATAGAAAGCAAAAACAAGTACACAAAAGGAGGGGGGGCAAAACCAAACCCTCAAAAACTAACAAAATCTAAAGCAAGGCCAGCCTAGTCTATTACTATCAAGATCAACAAAGAGAGAAGGAGGTGAAGAAGACCACCAACTATGAGTAGTAGAGATAGGCAAAGATAGTCCAGTATTAGCCATAATGTCAGCACATTTGTTTCCCTCCCTAAAGATGTGAGATACAAAGAAATTCATTTGAGAGATAAACAAGAGACAATTTTTCCATCTATTTCTAAGGATATAAGGTACTGAGGAGGATGATTTAAAAGCACCCAAAACCAACATGGAGTCAGTTTCCAACCATAAAGAACTCCAACCTTTTTGATGAGCAATTTCAATAGCCAACATTGCCCCCATTAATTCAGCAAACAAAGAGGATTGAATACCCAAATTAACTGCAAAAGCACCACAGAAAATAGCATGAGAGTTTCTGAACACACCACCACAAGCAGAATTACCAGGGTTGCCTGCTGAAGCACCATCACTGTTACATTTTATCCAGTCTAAGATAGGAGGCTGCCAGAGCACCTCTTTGATGATAGGAGCATTCGGAAATTTCAGAGGAGCATGCAAAGCTTTTAGAATCATAAATTCAGAGACTGAGGAAAATGCATGAGCTTTAGATAACTTGCCAGAAAGAGCCACATTAGCAATTATCATATTGATTGCTGTTGAGATAAGAACATTCTTTTCAGCAAATCATTTTTGATTCCTAGAAAACCAAATGATATTGAAACAGTTGATAATGACTGCAATGATTGAAACCTTACATAGAGGGGACCAGCTCCTATTGCAAAGAGAGAAAACATCATGAAAAGTGGCAAAGTTGCAAGGGGTGTTGAGCAAAGTAGAAAGCCACGACCAAATCCTAGTAGCAAATGTACAATCTAAGAGCAAATGAGAAGAAGTTTCACATTGTTCACCACACAGACTGCACATAGAAGGCAAGTAACAACCTCTTAGAGTAAGATTGACATCAGTAGGCAACTTCTCATGTAAACATCTCCACACCAACAAGGATTTAGCTGGAGGAATGGACTGATTCCAAATCAATTTAGCCCAAGACAAAGACTGAGGAGGGGAACAATGAAAAGAGTATGCATCTTTTAGTGATAACCAGCCATCAGGAGATTGCTTCCAATACAAGTTATCATCTTCAGGCACTAAAGGGATAGTCACCTTGTCAAGTAAAGATTGCAGCTGAGGATAAGCATTTAAAATACACAAAGGAATGGACCACTTAAAATTAACAATGAAATTGTCAACTGTTGATTGAAGCAGATGATGAAGGTGAGCAGGGATTGAAAGTGCAGTAACTAAAGGCACTCCACACCAAGAGTCAAGCCAGAACCTGATGTTTTCACCATTGCCCAGTTGCCAGGCAGAGTTTTCAAAAACCTCCTCAAATTTGTGTTTTATACTGCTCCAAATAGAAGAAAAAATATGATAGGAGATAGGTTTAGATCCATGCATTACTCTACTTCTAAGAAATTGGTCCCATTGCATATTTGATTGAGAAAACTCCCAGCAAAGCTTGAGATTATTGGCTTGATTTAATTTAGAAAGAGATCTAATACCCAGACCTCCCTCATTAAAAGAACAACACACCTTGTGCCAAGCAACAGTGACTAATTTCCTTTGAGTGGCATCCCCACTCCAAATGAAATTTCTCATCCATTTCTCCAAATCTTTGATCAAACTAACAGGCTAAGAGTAAACAGAGAAGCTATGGAATAACATACCTTGAATCACACTCTTGATTAGTTGAACTCTACCGGCAATAGATAAAAGAGAAGCCTTCCAACCAGCTAACTTTGATTTAACTTTGTCTGCAATTGGCTGAAGATGTATCCTCTTTGGCTTGCCTTTGAAAATTGGAACCCCTAAATAGTCAAAAGGGAGAGAGCCAATGTTGAAACCCAAGAGGCTGCAAGATTGTTAAGCCTAGAATGTGTCACAGAACCAGCATAAATGAAAGATTTGTTGGGATTAACATGTTGGCCAGATATCTCAGCATATCTAAGAAACAAGTCAGAAAGCACATGAATGTTTGAAGAAGAAGCTTTACAGAAAATCATGAAATCATCAGCATAAAGGATGTGTGAAGGAACATCCATGTCTCTAGACCCTTTGATAAGCTTTAACTTGCCATCCCTCACCAGCTTAGAGATACTCCTGCTAATTACTTCCTCAGCAAGGCAGAACAAAAGAGGAGAGAGTGGATCCCCCTGCCTCAGTCCTCTAGAACAAGAGAAAAAACCATGCTGGTTACCATTGATAGAAATAGACAACTTAGCAGATTGAAGAATTGCTAGAATCCACTTGGAGAACTTTTGACAAAAGCCAAAACATTTCAAGACCTTGAGCAGAAAATCCCAGTTAAGAGTATCAAAGCCTTTGGCAATATCAACTTTGAGAGCAAGATTCCCAATGACACTCTTCTTATGCAAAACATTAATAGCCTCTGAGGTTAAACAAATACAGTCTTTAATGCTTCTTCCTTTGATAAACCTTCTTTGTTGAACTGAAGTAATAGCAGGCATGATGGAAGCCAGTCTATCTGCAATAATCTTAGATAAAATCTTAAACTTAAAGTTAGCAAGAGCAATTGGCCTGTATTGATTGAGAGAAATAGCATTAGAAACTTTAGGAATAAGGACAATGGTGTTGGAATTAAAATTTGGCAATATCCAACCAGTTGTGAAAAATTGCAAAACTGCATTGATCACATCCTGTTTGACTATGTCCCAATAAGTTTGAAAAAAGCAAGCACCAAATCCATCAGGACCTGGAGCACTGTCATTATTTAAAGAAAAAATAGCAGATTTGATTTCCTCCATTGAGGGAAGAGTAGTGAGCATGTTATTGATTCTATCAGTAATAAGACTGGGGATAACTTCCTCCACAAGACCATTATCAACAAAAATACCAGCCTGTGTAAATAAAGAAGAAAAATGATCAACAACATGTGCTGAGATCTCATCAGTGCTATTTAGTGCAATATCACCATTCATTAGGGAAGATATGTGGTTAGTTGTGTTTTTGATTTTGGCAATTCTATGGAAATAGGCAGTGTTTCTGTCACCCTCAAGATGCCATTTGACTTTTGATTTTTCACTCCAAAATAACTCCTCCATGTGCAACACATTTTCAAGATTAATTTGAGCCAATTTTTCTTGATCCAACAAAGCATCCGAGGCATCATTGATATCAATCATCATTTGAATTTCATCAACTCTGTCAGTGGCAGCCTTAACATTAGCAGTGATGTTGCCAAAATTGACCTTGTTCCAGATTTTGAGTTGTTCTTTTAAAGTTTTGAGCTTTTGACCTAAGACAAACATTGGACAACCAGGGACAAAATTGTTCCAACAACTTCTAACAATATCAATGCAGTCTTGATGGGCAGTCCACATCTTCAAAAATTTGAAAGAAGAGGAAAATTGAGACGGTTCAGTGGAGAAGTCAAACAAAAGGGGGAAATGATCAGAGTTATTTTTAGTTAGGGTGGAAACATTGACTGAACTACACACATTGATCCATGCTTGGTTACAAATCACTCTATCAAGTCTTCTTTGAGTATATTGTCTACCCCTTCTACCATTTGCCCAAGTGAAGAAAACACCATGAGTAGGTAAATGAATAAGGTTTAGATTGTTAGTCCAGTTTTGAAAATCAGAAATAGGTGTAGATACTGTAGCACAGTTGCCTCTATGTTCATGAGCTCCCAAGATGGTGTTAAAGTCTCCAATAAAACTCCAAGGGATGGGATACTGATTCACCAGGGAAGAAAGATTAGACCACAACTCTCTTCTCTTGATATAGCAGGTAGAGGCATAGATAGCAGCAATACCAAAAGAGATGCCTCCAACATTCAAAGAAATTGAAATGAGTTGATCATTAATAGCTAGGATAACAGGGTTAAGATGAATAGAACAAAGATTGGGCAGCAAGGAACCTCTATTGTTAACTGCAATAATCTTCATACCAACTCTATTTAGCCAGGAGATAGAAATCCTATCCACAGAGATCCAGGGCTCAGAAACAAAACATAAGACAAGTTTATTATCCAAAATTAATTTCTTAAGAGCTAATTTTGTAGGAGAATTAGCTAAACCTCTTACATTCCAAAAAATGCACTTCATTTGAAAGGCTTGTTAGAGCCAACCTTAGCACTGGTAATTGTTGTTTTCTTCTTTTGAGTCGACCTCTGCTTCTCCACCCTCTTAGAAGATCTAGAAGTAACTAATTTGAATCCATCATTATCATCCTGACAAGGTACAGAAGCTTCAGCAAAATCATTTATATCTGGAGGTTTACCAATTATACTATCATCTTTAGAG
Source organism: Trifolium repens (assembly GCA_030408175.1). Lineage (NCBI taxonomy): Eukaryota > Viridiplantae > Streptophyta > Magnoliopsida > Fabales > Fabaceae > Trifolium > Trifolium repens. Next base: position 25,422,694 of record CP125841.1, on the reverse strand, counting down.
ACAAGAGGTAAGGCATCAGTGACAGGAGAATGAGCTGATGATTGTAGAGCAGCATCTTCTTGGTCAGCAAGATTAGCCCATGAATCCTTAAGGAAATTTATTTCATGTTGCACAATAACAGGACAATTCTCTTCCTGAACCAAGTTGGAAACTAAGGGCATTGTAACAGCATCAAGTTTAACTTGTGTAGCATCAATGAACTCTGAGTCATCAGAGCTGACATCATCCTCAATGGTGGGGACTGCCTCAAAAGAGGGAGGGTGACTGACTTGAGGAGTTGGAATACGAGAGTAATCATTTTGAGGAGTATCTTCAACTAGCATCAATATTGGTTCGGCAATGGGAATAGGTTGAGGTAAAGGTGTGGGCTGTGGGGTAGTACTCTTGGGAGAATCATCAACTATCACCACAGTATTGCTATTCAATTCTTGCTCCAGGATTCTATCTGCTTCCCTACGAAGTTGTTCATGATTCAATTGGGTGTAAGGTGGTGGGACAACAACTTCAACAGAATCAGCAATCTTAGCTTGCTCTTTGTGTTTTATTGGGACATATGTTTTTACTGGCTCAGAGATAGGCTTCTTAGCAGGTCCCTTAGGAACAGGTTCTCTTTTCTTTTTGCAAACATCAGCATGATGACCAATGCTACTACAATAAGAACAGAACTCAGGGAGGTTCTCATATTCAATATCAACAAAAAACGCAAAATCCTTTCTTTCAACCAGAACCCCAAAACGAAGTTCTTGTAACAGGTTAACATCAACTAAAACACGGGCATAGTGACCAAACGAACGTTCAAGCATGGGTTTGTTGGAGAAAGCATCTAAACAAATGGGGGTACCAACACTACTTGCAATAGCAAAAAGAATCTTAGGTCTCCAATACTCTTGAGATAAACCATGAATACGGATCCAAACTTGGGCAGAAGATTGTTGTTGCAAGCTAGGGTTAAAGTCAGGATTCCAAGCAAATAATTTCAACATACCTGGGGCAAGGTTCCAAGAACTGATCGAGCGAACACTTCTCATATCTTCTAAGGATGAGAATGAGAATTCATAGTATCCTTTCCCTAGAGAGATGATTCCCCACTTACCAATAGCTTTCCACACCACAGATAGCTTGGATCTCAAGCTATCAAGCGATAACGGGGTAACACCCTTCGGCCAGAAGATCCTACCATGGACGTTGTGTTTGCATGCGTCGACACCGGCAAGATACTCTTCTTCAGGAATAGCAATGGACCAACGATCACCCTTTACACAAGGTTTCGGAAACTGGCTCAACGGAATATCGCAAACGTTGTTCAAAGCTTGAGCAAACGTTTTTTGTTGGGTCGGAGTTGAGGTTTTGGGAGGAGAGAGAGGCTTGGATGGATGAGATTGAAGGCAAGGCCAAGGAATTTCAACAGGGGGAGAGGTGGTGGAAACGGTGGTCATCGTGAAAGTGTTGGTGGTGTACGGTTAAGAGGTAAGTTCTGGAAGTGGAAACCCTTAGTGGAGGGTAAGAAATGAACAGTAAAATAATCGCACTAAAATCGCCTAAGCACATGTTGCTTTTTTCATTTGAGGCAAGGACCTAATCCTTCATCTGAGGTAAAATCGGATGAATATAGTCTTTTTATAGGAAATATTTATTTGAGGCAACAATCTAATCATTCGTTTTTCTTATGAATATTTTAGTAATTTTTTCATGCTTAGATATGAATTTCAAATTTATAGTTATGCTTCTTTGTACTCTCTAAATCATAAATATATCTCATTATTTAAAAGGAAACATGTCAATTAAAATGATGTTAAAACTATGTTAATTGATGTAACTATATTATTTTGCTTTCAAACTTTTTGATTTGAGTGTGTACGCCCAAATATATTTTATTTGGGTTTGTGCTTATGGAAGAATTGCACATAAATTTTAGCAGTAAAGAAATTAATGATATATAATCTAATTACGACTAATTTTAGCGGTAAAGAAAAGTCGTTGGAGCAATAGTTTAGTTCGACTTGTATGAAACCATAATAGTCCTAGCAATAGATTTGTCAATAATATACCTTCTCTCTCTCCAAAATTACATCCCAATTATTAATAGAGAAATAATAATCATTTACTTATATTCATTTAATCAGGGGTATTTTCACAAAAATCTAATTAATGCATCTCGAACTTTAAAAGTGGTCCTAAAAATGGGACAACAAAATCTTGCAACCAATGGCGGATCTAGACTCAAAATACCAAAGAGGCTAAAATTAAAGACACCACGCACAAATTAAATTTTATACACATTATAATAAATACTATTGTTTAGTGCAATACATTTACAATGAAAATCGTCTACCACTCATTTTTTGGAAATGAGCTAAAATAACATCGTTGTCAATTGTTACAAGAACATCTCTTTCTATAAGAGTTACAAGACGATCATTTAACCACTGATCACTCATTTTGTTACTTAGCTGACCCTTCACAAAATTCATAGCTGAAAAAACATGTTCCACGCTTGCAGTTGCTACCGGTAAGACTAAAGCCAACTTCAAAAGCTTATAAACTATATCAAATGTGTTGCACTTCTTTGTTTCCACAAGTTTTGCACAAAGCTTTGAAAGTCCTTTTAAATTTGCAAATTGTGGATCCAATCGAACATCTCTAAAATAAGTCTGAAGTTGATGTCGAACCACAACTTTCGGCACATCTACAAAATCATTTGGATAAAGCTCAACCATCCTCAATAATTTTTTGACATCAAAAGCTTTAAATGACGATGAGGGACTCAAGCATGAAACACATTGTAAAAGTTTAGTATTCTCTTCATCAAACCTAGCATTGCGCTCATGTAACTGCAAATCTAAAACATTAAACAAACAATCATGCTTATAATGATGCAAATTAGAAACACTAGAAGTTGTAGGTCCCCTAGGTTTCTTCCCTGGCACATACGGTGCATCCGTATCAGGAACATCGATATCATGCTTATTGCAAATTTTCACAACCTTTGATATAAGTTCTTCCCATCCATCATCCCTCATTTCTTGTAATTCTTGTTTGGTAGCATTGACAAGTAACAAAGCATTGATAAGATCTTGATCACCCCTTTGTAGTGCTAAACTCAAATCATTTGTAAATCCTAAAATTTCAACCAACATATATAGCATGAAGATAAAATCAAAGGATTGAAGCAAATATAATAAAAGTGTAGTTTCACCATATTTGTCAAATGTCGGATCATTCCCCACTTCTACAAGTACCCCAACAATGGCACCATACAAAGTCATCAAACTAGTAAGAGTCCTAAAGTGCGAACCCCAACAAGTGTCACCCGCTCTAGCTATAGACGATTGTTGATTTAATCCACTACCGGTCTCTATCTCGCCCTCTTCAATCAATTTAGCAAACTGAGCTACTTGTTGGTCCCGAAGCAATTCTTGTCTCTTGTTGGAATATTTTATGAAATTAACAAGAATATTGACATTGCCGAAAAAAGCACTAACACCTTTGTGAGACTTAGCACAAGCAACAAGTGCCAATTGAAGTTGATGGGCGAAGCAATGCACATAATAAGCAGATGGAACCTCATTTTGGATTAAAGTTCTCAAACCACCTGTTGGGTTTTTAATTGTTGGCTTCATTTTGGTAAAATAAGCCTATGTCCAAGATGTTGAATCAAATGTTACAATATTGTAACCTGATGTGTGCGCGCGAGCTGGTGCGAGCTGGTGCGAGCTGGCATATCTTTTATGCGTGCGTTTTATTTTAAGAGAAGATTTTTTTCTCTTTCTTCAGTCCTTTGCTTGTGCATTAAGAAAAGATTTATTTTCTAAACAGATCTTTTATTTAAAGATTGTTTTAGGAATTATTGTGAAGACTTATTTTAAAAACATATCTAATCTTTTAAAGATATGGTTCTATTTTATGTTTGTGAGCTGGATGTTCTATTGGGTCAGATCTTCTGAAGCCCACGTTACCAGCTATATAAGGAAGACTCAAGACCTAGTTTTCCTCACCGAAACCAATGTATCAAAATGTAGACTTTTAGGGTTTCGTGTCTATGTAAGCCTTGTGCTTTAGATTTGTGTGCCTTTCTTGTATCGTTTGATGCAAGCTTAGGACATAGGTTATTGTAATCTGCTTCCAAACCATTAGGTAAGAAGCTAAAGTAGTTTTCACTCCAAAACCTTTAGGTACGGAGTATAGAAGCTTTTGGTATACTCGCATGAGTATAGTTTTCTTGAAGAGTGTCTTCACACATGTTTTATATACCCCAACCTTTGATAGGTTGGTCAGAACCCTTGTTGGGATTACAAGGAAGAGGAAGTGAGATGGTACATCTCAGATCTAGGCTAAGACCCTAGGTTGTAAACAATAGGGGAGTTGCTAGATGGGAATGGCATAAACTTGGAGGGTTTTGTCATTAGTCTAGGGCTATTGCTTATTGGTTACATTCCTGGATTGGTATCCCCCAGATTAGGTTGCGGTTGGCACCGAACTGGGTTAACAAATACTCTGTGTTGTTTACCTTCCTGCTGCTTATTGTTTATACTGTCCATTGTGTTTTACGTTGACACGATGTTGGAACATCATATACCACATCTATTGACCAGCGTGCCGGAATTTCACCACCAAACTTACCTCGCATATTGCTAGCTCCGTCATATCCTTGCCCCCTAATGCTAGACAAACTCAAGCCATTAACAGACAACAACTTCTCAAGTGACTCCTTAAGTGACTTAGCACTCGTGTCTTTAACACTTGCAATACCAAGAAATCTCTCTCTTACCAAACCTTCACTATTAACACAGCGAATAACAACCGCCATTTGTTCTTTCCCAGCAACATCACCAAATTCATCAATCAAAACACAAAACACATCATCCGCAATATCACATAAAATTTGTTGAGTTATTTCAAATGCACAAGCAGCAGCAAGATCCTTTTGAATCTTAGGGGCAGTCATATAGTTATTTCCTAGAGCATCATCTATTACACTAGCTATCTCTGGGTTAGCTTCCTTTAAAGTGCCTACCAACTCAAGAAATGGTCCCTTAAATAAAGTGTCATGCTTCTCAACATGCCCTCTAAATGGCATGCGACACCTCAAAAGATACTTAGTAGCTATAAGGGATGTGTTTATACGAACACGATAATCGTCATTCATTTGCTTAGTTTTCTTAACAAACACAGCCTCAACACTTTGATTTTGGTTCATGAGAGCATAACCCATATGCACACAATCACTATGACTATTGCAAGAAGTAGCATGATTATCCAACATGTGAGCATTCTTCCATTCACCAAAACTGTCTCCCACAAAGTGACCCCCCCCCCCCCCCCCCCCCCCGTATTTAGAGACATTTTTAAATAAAAAACATGGCAAACAAAATGCTAGGTTCTTAGATTCACTATAATCAATCCAGTCATACAAATCAAACCAATGTTTGCAAAATCGACGTCTTTGTTTACCTTAAACAGACCAAGGGTAAACGAAATTGTGAGGAGGTTTATGACGACCTATTTTTAAATAAGCTTTCCTTACCTCATTTTGGATGTTAGGATGATAGCTTGATATTGGAGGCCTAATTCCTGGATCCGTTTCCAACAATTCATAATCAACAACTTCAATACCCTCACTTGGATGTTGCGTTTCCGTTGCTTCTACATTAGCCGAAGAACAAGCTTTGTCTCTAGAAAGCACAGGAAAAAAATTTCTTCATCCTATAAAAAAACAATAAAACAGTTAAAAAAATATTCTTGACCCATAATTTTATCATCACTACTTTGGTGAAAGAAAAAAAAATCTGTCAGTATGATGAACAAAACAAGTTAAGGCTGTCACAAACAAACAACCAAATTTATAGTTATTCCATGTACTAAACAACAATTCTATTTCTTTCATTTCTTCATCCTATAAAAATTCTATTTTGTAACAACAGTAGAACATCGAAGCAAAATTGAATCCAAAGAATTTTCAAAGAATAGCAACAAAGAACATTGAATCAAGTAACAATAACAACCTTAATTCTGTAACAAAGAACATTGAATCCAGTAACAACTAACACAGAACATTGATTGACATTGAATCCATAAAAAGGGTGAAATAAAGAGGTTTAGGGTTTGGAATTGGAAGCAAAATTACCTGTTAGATGATTGACGGTAGCTGGTGGTTCGGTTACGGCGGTGAGCGACGATGGTCGCAGGGTGGCCGGCGACGTGATGATGGTTGTGTGTGGTGGAGAGAGTGAGTGACGTGATGAAGAGGCAACAAGAGGAAAGAATAGCGCGTGCGTACGTGTTTTGTTTTGGCAGATATGTTTTGTCACACAAATACACAATGTTTTTTTCAATATAAAAAAAAATTAATTGAAAATCTGGTGTGGCTAAAGCCACACCCTTCCTCTACTTCTATCTGCCCCTGCTTGCAACTATTTTCAAACAATATCTCCAAATAACTATTACTCACAAGGTGAAAAATAGAAAGGTTGCAAAATAAACACAAGTAAAAAGGACAAGTGAAAAGGGTAATTTCTGACACAAAGTAAACTGACAAATCATGTAAAGACATGACTTACGCATATGGAAAACAAAGGGAGAAGCAGGAACAATTGAACGGGGACAACAAAAAGAACAGGGGAAACTTACTTTCTTAAATACAGAGGGTTAAACAAAGTTGAAAGCAAGCGTCTGTGGATTTAAAGAACATGGAAAGGCAACCAAATTGGTTATATATTGTACCTTATATCTTTCAAATGAATTGACAACATGTCTACTTTACTAAGAGGAGTTGTTCTTTCTTCAATTGGATTTACATCAACTATAACCCCAATTGTATCTAACAATAAAAAAATTGTTAAAAAAAACGCTTGATGCACAATCACATGATCTAAGACTGTAAGACGATAAACAAACTTGTCAACACATGTTTGCCAATTTGAGCCTCCAAATGTGTAAACTTGACAAACTCGAAAACATGGGAAGGGGTGTTGTCATTGTCATACTCCTCATTGAATATGGTGTTAAAATCGAACTGTAACATTGAACAGTTGTGTTCAACCACTACATTTTTTTATTGGCTGACACCTCAAATTTTATGACGATATATATTTTTCCCCCATGCAGTCTTTTTTTTTTCTTCTGAACCTGTAAACCTCTTAGGTAGTGTTTGCATGGACGTAATTGGACTATAAAGAACATCAATAAGTTACTATATAAAAGATACTATATTCTTGTAAAAAACAAAAAAAGAAAAGAGAGATACTATATTGAGAAACAAATTTTTTATTTATTTATGAAAATACCATACAAATTGATACCACTTCATCAATTAACACCATGTCAATACTAATCAATTTGTTTTTCTTATGTATATGTAGATTGTCCCACATTTGAGCAATACACACCTTTATACTATTTTCATTTGTGGCATTGGCGAGGTTGTTTAAAAAACTATATGTGACATTATCTCCGGCTTCAGTCGCCCTGTAAGGAAAACAAACCAATATTGATGGACAAATGATTAAATTTTATGCAACCAAAAATACTGCATATTACTGTGAACCACACACATGTGAAGATCATAGGTGTATGAAAGGTAAAAGCAATATACTTACTTGTTGACATTACTTTGAGCAACATATATGATTTGGAAATACTCTTAATTGTCTAATCAGATTATTTGGTAGGTGTGAAAGTGAAATGTGGAGAAATGCCTAGAATGAATTGACACGTTTACATAGAAATCAGCTAGCCATGTCAACATTTTTTTTTTGTAGTTATGGTGCAACCTATAATATATTTAGCTATTTGTGGTCTTTAATTCCAGGTATGAATCAAGAAGGGCAAGATATGACAGTTGAAATCACATGGAGATTGAAATTGAATAAAAATATGTGAAATGATGAATGAATATAATTAGGGGGATTGAAGAGAAATAACGAGGACTTCATTACTATTAAAATTGAGAGTATGTATAGAAGACTATTGCTTTAACTTAATTATAATATCTATATTGAGATTTATTGAATCATTATTGTTATATATGAGTTTTTTTTCTCGGTGTATAAAGTTTTTTCTACAATTCTCAATGTATAAAGTTTTTTTTTTTTCTTTTTTTTTACAATTGTCGGTGTATAGAGCTAGGCTATAGAGTTTGCACCAAAAAGAGAGTTAGACTTTAGAGAAACAGGAGTCACACATGCAGTGGTTACAAATATTAATTGAGTTACATAATAAAGTAAATGAGGGAAAAAATAGTCACAATTGTAAACCTATTCTATCAGTGACCACCAAAAGAGATTATAGACGACTTATTGTCAACAAAAAAAATAGGTCATTGATTTGAAGTATGAATGGACAAAGATAATAAATGGCGGAAAAATATTTAAATAGAGATGAAAAACTTTTCTAAAGCATGCCACATAGGTAAAATGCAGGAGGCATATGAATAACCTAAACTTCACTTATAGAGATATATTTTATTCTTATTATTCTTCACTGATATATTACCTACTACCTAGTATGAATAAATTTATTTATTTTTTAACAGAAATATGAATAAATTTATAATACATTAATTATAATTTGCCGCATAAAGATATGCATGACAAATAATTTTTATCGGTCACTTTGTTATAAGACGGTGTTTTACTATAATCAAGTGTATATTACCTTTTAATCAAATGAAGCAGCAAACCTCTTTAAAATGAATTAGAAAAAAATTGTGGTTATTGTTTAATTATTTTTATTATAAAATATGACCAACTATTTAAAGGATTGAAGTGATAAGATCAATATCTAACTTGTTTTTTTTTAAAGACTATTAAATATGATATAATAAATTGAAGAAATGTACGTATAAAATAATTTTACAGCGACGATGTATATCAAATAATTTTTTTATAAAATTGGTACATTATTTCATTTCTTACAAGTTTTTAATCTATATATGAAATCTAAGATATATTACCCCCCCCATTCCAAAATAAGTGTCTAATTTATAAACACTATTTTTTATTTATTTATTTTTAAAATTGTCACTTTAAGTTTGCAATATAATTATAATTGCTTATTTTCCAATTGTACCATCTAATAAATGTTATGTGCATCACTTCCAAATTATTATTGATCGCTTTACATTTATGATAATAAAAATAAAAATATACCAATGGCTAATGTGAATTGCCGCATAAAATTACCATTCATTTCCGGTCATTTATTAAATGTTTGTTAATCTGCAAGACGTATAGTCCATTTGATTTGCAAAAAATAAGTATTGGACAATACAACACAAGACAAACTTTTAAGTGTTAAACAATTTTTTTATCTTGTACTACGTTTGGAGGACAACACATTATTTAGGTATTTTAAACTTGTATTTGAGACCAAAAAAAATTGTCATAAGATTTAGGGAGAGTATATAAATTTGTCTAATACAACTAAAATTGTATCCCCTAATTTATTTATTTTTATTACAACTGAGGGCCTAAGTTCAAAGGAAAAAAGAAACTACCAGCTAAAATTGTATCCTCCAATTTGTTTAGTCATTTATCCCCAATTTATTCAATACCACAGTAATTGTTTGGTATCTTTTATTTTTTTTAACAAATCAAATGCACCCATAAACTATGACAATTATCGAAATTGTATAAATTGACATTTAACAGTGTGTTTAATTTGAAGGAAAGAAAGAAAGAGGAAGAAAAAAAAATTACAAAAATTAATAAATAAACTTTAAATTAAGTTTAGTTTAAATTTATTCATTAATTTTCATAATTTTCTTTCCTTCCATTTATCTCCTTTTCAACCAAAAGGATCCTTAATCTCTCTGTCACTTGATTGAGATAGGAATTTGAAACTTCCAAGATAAGTAAAGTCCAATTAATTCCAAAGTCGAAACCCACAAAACTAAACATGATTATTGATTACAGAATTGGGGCAAAATTAGACCCAATCCAAGCCAACTATTCCATCAACATCTCAAAAAGATATTTGACTAGGCTTAATTAATATTAATTAAACAACAACATGAACACGTGACGTGAGTAATTACCTCTCGTGGCACAAACACTTCAATCTTAGTTTGAAGAAACAAAGCGACGAAAAAGGTAAGCGTTAGTTCAGCCACAGAGCAACGGAAAATATTTCACCCACCGAACCAAACCAAACCATAATCATTCATCAAACAAACACAACATAACACAACACAACACAACCTTTGCTTTGGTCTCAGAAGACACTTTGTTCTAGCTAGGGTTTTCACCAATGCCGCTGGATTCCTCTGAACAAGATGATGATCCCGAAATTGAGTTCTCTGAAATTGATCCTACCGGGAGATATGGTCGGGTGTGTGTGTGTTCTAAATCTCTTATCTAACGCTCAATTCTGATCCTTCATTCATGCATTCTCTTTTTGAATTATTATCTATTGTGAAATATTTTATTGATCTGATCCAACACTAACTCTAACAATGCCTTTTGTTGTTTTTGATTTGGTTTGATTTGATTGATTCTTCAGTACAAGGAAGTTTTAGGAAAGGGGGCTTTTAAGAAAGTGTATCCTATTTTTTCTTAATCAATTTTTATTTATATTTTTATATGTTTAATTGATAAATGTTAATATGTATGTATTGAATGAATGAAGAGAATTGTTGATTTGTTTGGGATGAAATGAAATGAAATGAAACTGTTTTGTGGATGATTTGTTTTTCCTTTATAGTAATTTGGAAATAGATATCGAGCTTTTGATGAGCTGGAAGGAATTGAAGTGGCTTGGAATCAGGTTAAGGTGTCTGATCTATTGCGTAATTCTGAAGATTTGGAGCGACTTTATTCTGAAGTTCATTTGCTCAAGACTTTGAAGCATAAGAATATTATTAAATTTTATAGTTCATGGGTTGACACAAAGAATGAGAATATTAACTTTATAACTGAAATTTTCACATCTGGAACATTGCGCCAGTGAGTGTGTTTTGGCTCGTTTTTATGATCGTGTATCTATTTATTTTGATTTCTTTTAGATTTTGGCGAGATCTTGTGTTTTATATGTTTGTCTTTTTTTAATTTAGATATCGGAAGAAACATAAGCATGTTGATTTGAGAGCTTTGAAGAAATGGTCTAGGCAGATTTTGGAGGGTCTTTCATATCTTCATAGTCATAATCCACCGGTTATTCACCGAGACCTTAAGTGTGACAACATTTTTGTCAATGGGAATCAAGGGGAGGTGAAAATTGGTGATTTAGGATTGGCAGCCATTCTTCAACAGGCCAACTCAGCTCACAGTGTTATAGGTAACATTTTTCTGTGAAATCGTTACATGTATTATCCTTTTCGTATGTGTATTATCTGAAAATATTGTTACTTAAAGCATCCGTAATTCTATTACGAGCCCAGGTACTCCGGAGTTTATGGCCCCGGAACTTTATGAAGAGGAGTACAATGAGCTTGTTGACATCTATGCTTTTGGCATGTGCTTGCTAGAATTGGTAACTGTTGAGTACCCGTATGTTGAATGTGCCAATGCTGCTCAAATATACAAGAAAGTGACATCTGTAAGTGCATTTTTTCTAAATGTTGGGACAATTTTACTTGTGCTGTGAATGTGATAGAACACTGGTTTTAGAATTATGAACTCCAATCTCAATGGTGATTACTGATTAATATAGCATTCAATCTGAAAGCTATGTAAATTTCCAGAGCCTGAGGTTTTCTGGAACCCTTTGGAATTTGGATAGTACATCAACTTGATAAAATCACTTCTGCTGTACAACTGTATCTAAGATGTAATATTGTAACGTGTGCTTCATTTAAATCTTCTTGAACTATTAAATGATAATATCTATTCCAGATTACAGTTCCATTTGAGTCAACTAGTTAGGTATTGAGTTATCAATCAATAAAAGTATTGGAAACTTCACAAACCTGGGCATATGTTAAATATTATAGGAATTTCATATAATTGGGGTGTTTTGTAAAGAAAAAACTGGTGAATTTGCAGAGACCGGAGTTAAGATAACAAATTAAATAAAAATCCTAGAACGTCTGAATTGGATTTTTTTTCTTTCTTTCTTCTTCTTTACTTGCTGCATATGAGCTCATAATTAGCTTCTAGGACATAGGGCCCGTTTGGATTGGCTTATTTTTGAGCTTATGCAAAACAACTTCTGCAAATAAATAAGTTTTTATGCATTATTATAAACTTTTCAAGGTAGTTTATGAAAAAATACCTTATAAAAATATAATTTTTGTTAGTGAAAACTTATAAATTAACATAAAAATTTATTTATTTGCATAAGCTATTTTCATAACCTCAAAAATAAGCCGAATCCAAACGGGCCCATAATGGTTAACCTATCTTACTTATAAGAATCATCTTAACTCTCAGCATTACTTATGCATGAAATTGCTTGAGATATGATTAGTGTTTTAAAGTGGATTTCTGAAAAGGCTAGGTTACGACCTTTTAGGATTGTAAAGCTTGCAGAAAAAATGTCCTTGTAGAATTTTTTTAACAAAAAACATTGAAAAATACGATTTGCTTTAGGGCTGTGCGGCAATCAAGTAACTGTCTAGTAATCCTTGTTCAAATGACATTTCATGGTGTTTCTGGGTCTGTTTTTGTTTTTCAAATAAGGTTTCAATTTTCATTTTCTGTTTTAACCAATAACTTTTCAATATATTATTTAACTTTTATTGTTTTTGGTTTGCAATATTTTGTAAGAATATTTGTAAATAGGAAACAAATTGAAAACAAGAAGTAATTTAAGTAAGGGAAATGCGAGATGTTATGAATCTAATTTGAAGAATTGCAAGAATTGCACTAGGATTGATTTGTTATTACCATTTTACCCATTATTTATCCTCTATATCACCACCATTGACCATGTATGGTTACATGTTTCCTAATGTCGTTCCAATTTCATCTGTGAGCATGTCATACAACATAGCATTACTCTTTAAGTAATAATTTATGAAAATGAAAACAATTTGTAGAACCAAATAGATCCCTATTGTCGTCTATCATTTGTGATTATGTAGTTATTAGTGAAATCAGAAACGAAAATGAAAACAATTTCTAGAACAAAATAGGTCTCTGTTTTCTTCTATCATTGTCATGATTATAATTATTGTTTCTTTTTCTAATAGGGAATAAAGCCAGCATCATTGGCAAAAGTAAATGATCCTGAAGTTAAAGCATTTATAGAAAAGTGTACTGCTCATGTATCAGAACGGTTGCCTGCAAAAGCTCTCTTGATGGATCCTTTCCTTCAGTCAGATTGGGATGGTGAAAGCGTTGGTCGATCTTCGAGATCTAGAAACCAACATTCAGGTAAATATACTTTATATATAAAGTATCAAATAAAAAATCTAATTTTGTTTACCATCCAATGCATCAAATGCAGGAAATAACTCTGATAATCAATCCATTGGAAAAAGTGCCAAGGATAATTCTGTTGAGACAAGTAGGGAATTCACGGTGGAAGGCCAGAGGAGAGATGTTAATACTATATTTTTAAAGTTGAGAATTGCAGATTCCTCAGGTATTATCTAGGTTTTTTTTTTTTTTAAAGCAAGCATTTATTTTCTTTTTTTATCATTCTAATGTCCATTTGCTTGTAGGGCATATTCGAAATATCCACTTCCCTTTCAATATTGGAGCAGATACTTCATTCTCTGTTGCTAGTGAAATGGTTGAAGAATTGGAGCTTACTGATCAAGATGTTTCGACTATTGCTATGACGATTGACTCAGAAATTCGATACCACATTCCTAGTTGGAGTCCCAGTGAAACTCCCGACAATAATTCTTTTCAAGCTTCAGGCCAAACCCCTGAAACTATGCACGTGGCATCTCCTATGGGAAATGAATCTCCTGCCAGCCTTGCTTTAGAAATATTACCTTCAGGTCGTAAGTACTGGTCAGATTCACCTAAAGGTGTTGGTGCAAGCTCTCCATCTCTGCATGGTGCTTCAAACTTGTCTTATGAAGTGGATGCGATTGCTGAGGAAGCAAGTTTTTTTGCAAATAGTGTGGAGAAGGAATGTGATGGGACCATTGATTCTCCTTTCAATAAAAGAAGTATTACATCGGAATATTTTGATGCAACTGGTGATAAGTCCTCTCAAGAAGAAATATCTGTTAGTTTAAAAGATGTTGAAATAGAAAACATTAATAAAATAGCAACAAAGTTAGAGACTATGTTGGTTATGCAACGAGAGGAGTTGGATGAATTGAAGAGGAAGCACAAATTAGCTGTCTCGGATTTTTTGAATGAATTTTCTCCAGAAGTTACTCAACATGTTCTAAACACATGCAACATGCAGATGCCTGACGGTGAAATGTAGGGTCAAGGGTGAGCTTTCCCTTATCTTTTTTAAAAGGACAGTTTGTGAGATTTGTTCCCGTTCAACATTCTTCCTCCTTTAGAAAAGTCAGCTTAGGATGAGTGAAATTCTAAAGTTGAAATCTTTTTGCATGTTTCTTGGAACAAACTGCATATTGTTGATATTGTGGTTCATGATTGTTGAGAGATCTGTGTTATTGGAATTGCTCTTTGAATGATGTTAGGAAGAAATGTTTGACTTATAACTTTGGATCACTTTTGCAGGAAGATTTTGGTTGGGACGTTCGCTTCATCTTTAAAACTCAATGCTATTTGTTTATTCATGCATGAAGTGCGGCGTGAAAGATAGGTCATTGTAAGATTAGATCATTTTAATTTCATTTCCCAATAACATTTGTACATAGTTTGGTACAAGTTATAAAACTATAGAAAGTCTATACTTGTACATATTACTTGTTTTCGTTTAAGTTTACAGGAAGGTTTTCCCAACTTAGAGTTCTTTGATGGTACTTGACGGGAGTTGAGGGTTTTGAGATCAATTATTCGGACCGTTTGTATCTTGGGTTTATTTATTTATTTATCATTATGTCAAAGTATTCTCATAATTTTGTGGCATCATAGACTTAATTCGGTGGAAGTTTTTGAACATAATTTTCAATTATTTTAATTTTACAAGACTAATCAATCTTAGTTCCAACAAAATATTTAAAATGTGCATGTAAAGATCAAGTTTAGTATAACCATGTTATTATATGATTTCCCATGATTTATTGGATGAAAATATAGTCTATAGGATTATAGTAAATAAAAATATCAAATTCGTTTATTGTTAATGAGTTTATTGAAGTTATAATCTGAAGAATTTCTCATAAATCTATTTAAATGAGTTTGTAAGATTTAGTTTAATTGATAATGTCGATATTATTATATTAAACATTTTTGTGTATGAAAAAGAAGTTAAATAGCTTCTTATGTAAAGTCAATTCACAATTGTGGAAGTAGGAGGCGTAAAACCAAAAGCTTTAAATCTAGCTCTACGAAGAAACTAAGTATTGTACTAGTCTATTTGTAGACGGATATATGTTGGACATGGGTAGAGTGCTAAGGTTGTTAAAATGTTATTTTAATTGGTAAATTTCATTGATTCTATATTTTTACGTGTAAATTTCGTGTTAATTTGAAGCATTAATCGGAAGTAAAATTGCTTAAGCTCACATATTTTCATCTATTTAAATATTCTTTACTTTCAAAATCTCAATTTAACATTTAGAAAAGAGTATTTATTTAATAATACATGTATAGGGACACTTCTTACAAAAATATATGTTACAGTAATAGTCAAAGATGTAACAATTTTTCGCATAATGGTTAGAGAATTTTTTTAACAATTTGTTAACTATAAAAAATGTAACAATTTTTGGCACTTTTGTTTTGGTAAAAAATACAAAAAGGATAACAATTTTTTATACCAATGCATTTCAAGTCGCGTCTCTTATTTTTATGCATGTATTCATAAAAGGAAAGAAAAGGAAAAGAATAAAATACAATATAATATAATAGATGAAAACAAGTTAGACATGAAACATATAAGTAATTAAATTTTCATAAAATAAGATAACAATACAAAATTTTATGCGATTATTTAATTATAATAAGTTATTAAATAAATAGATGTAATATGAGTTTCATAGCAATAAAATAAAATAATTGGGTTAAAATTTACAATTGCTTTTTATTTCAATCATATATATAAATCAAATAGTCATATTTAATACATGAAAAGAGGATATAGTTGTTAGTGTTCTTTGTTATTGAAATCCATGACTCTAATCATATTTAATTCATGCAAGTCAGAGAAAATAAATTGTGTGTGAATTATCTAATTTTCAAAATTGATTTTTTTATTTGAAAATTAATAATTTTTTATTTTTTATATTTTCTATAATTAATATTCTTAACACTTAAATTTTTAAATTATAAATAAAATCTTTCATTTTAGATTAATTTCAATATTAAATTATCAATTACAATTCTCTAAGTTTGATTACAAATTTGAATAATACGAGATATATTTTTCTTATCTTCGGTTGAGTTTCAGATTACTAAAGACTATTTTCCTTGACAATTCTCAAAGACAATTAGGTTTTTAGTCCAAATAATTGATAATTCTCATTACTACAATGTTGATTACTAGTTTATTGCTTTTTTATTTTTTATTTTACTAATACTACTAATTTTTTGGTCAAAAGAATTGTATTTTTCTTTTTTGTTTATTTTTATAAATTTGCAACTTACATTTTTAATCTCCACTTTGACACCCGCAAGTTTATTGTTCAAGTTATTCCATTGAGCATATACGAATGATTATTATGATATCCTTATGAAAGGCACAATTATTTAATTGGCCTAAGGCACTAAATTTTTTAAAGTCGACTCTGATAAAAAACATTTAGATTAGAAACTAATAGTCTGATTTTTTTACTTCATCATAAATTATATATATATCTATTACTATATATAAAAAGGATACAAATTTTTGGGATGACTTTTCATTATTCCTATTTTACCCTTAAAAAAAACTAAAAAAAAAAAACTAAATATTTGTATATGTTGAAAAAATAGATTTTCAGTTTTTTTTAGTAAATAAATTTGTTTTTTCTTAATAACTAAGCACAACTTTTACATAAAAGTAGGTTTTCAATTTTTTTTATAGTAAAAAAAAAATATATCTTTTTTTTCTTAATAATTAGCCACAACAAAAAAGGAAGTTAAGTAGTAAAAAAAGAGATTAAGAGTTAGTTATATTTGCACAATAGAGAATTTCGATCACAAAAAAAAAAATATCGATCACACAAACGGGCACGGCAGCTGGTATATATAATTTTAATGAGGTAAACTTTACGAGTTTACTTTTCCACTTCCCTTAAATAAAACGAGTTCGCGTAAAAATTTGATTATGACAATCTTAAATAGAACATTTAGTTTCTACGTGGTTTGTGTGATGATTGTGTCTTCAAATACCTTTCCACAATAACATGCACTAAGATAGGTATCAACGGGGCAGAGAAGAGTCAGCAGTATCCATAGAGATCCATGACCATAAAACAATAATAAATTTTTAAAAATTTTCGATAAAAAATCTAATACTAGTATTTCAATATTTCTATTGTTTTCGCTTTCAATAAATCACATATATATTGCATCTTTCTTTCTTTTATATATATATAAAAAAACATTTTGCTTCACTAACAAAATAAATATGAAAAATCCTTTGTGCAACAATATTAACATCAAAAAGAGGTTCTTGGACAAAAACTAAGCATGCATAAAATCATTATAGAAAAACACCGATTAAAGCAAATATAGAATTGTCAAGGGTGGTAACCCAAAATATTAAGACATATATGATATATCCAAGAGAGGGTTGGGTTAGTGAAACATACAATATTACAATTAAACATAAGAAAATAGAATGATGATTGTTGACTCTTCACTTACTAATATATATTTTTTTTTTAAAAAGAATTAGATGACAAAGAACCCATGTAAAATTATATAAAATTAATATATATATATTTTTTAAGTAATATATGGTCAAGGTCGGATAATCCACGAGACAGAAGATATTGATCTGATCTCCAGCCCGAAGTGCATCAAGAAAACTTTTTCCTCTATCATTGTTTTCGTGGGAGAAAAGATCTCCGAACTTGGAGCCCAAAAATTCTCATAATAATCCCCATTAAAATATGCAAATTGACCTCCCTCTCTAATACTCCTAATTAATTATGCCTAGATTACAAGTTTGGATTCCTAATTAATTATGTCTAGATTACAAGTTTTGACATATTCATTAACCTTTTTAAAACATTTTTTTTGAATCGGCTAAATTTTATTAAATTAAGAACAATTCCTAAACAAGAAGTATAAAGAATTGTTGAATCATACAAAAAGAGAGGCAAATTGATGAAAACACTTTAACCAATCAAAAAGTACTCCATCCGTTTCTTTTTAATTGTATTTTATTATCATATTTAGCGTTTCTATTTAATTGTCCTTTTTGTATTTTATGGGTATGATTTGTCAATTATACCATTTGTCAATTGCTTTTATCTTTTTCCATAAAACCAATTAATGCTATATATTTGGAAAACTAAATCTTTTTTTTTTTAAAAATTTTTGTTGGTACATAACATATTAAATTTTGTTTTTCTTTTTTGTATATAATATATTAAATTTATTGGAAAGAGAAAGTGTGGACAAAAAAAATAGGAATTTGTTGGGGGATTAAAACGAGGGTATAATAGGAAGATAACGTGCAAAAATACACTTTCTTAATTTGATGTTATCATTCTAAAAAGATAATTAAAAAGAAACGGAGGGAGTACATCAAAACATCAACCTAATCCACCCCTTACAGTACATCAAATGGAATTCACCAATGACAACCAGCGAAAACACCAACCCAACCGTAGAGACGCCACTAGACCTTAACTTCCGAACTCGAATCAAAAGTGTTCGGCCCATCAGAATCCAAAAAACAGCTCCTTGAGTCGAAAGTTGGTGGACACCAGTAGAAAGAGAACTAGCAGTCAACACCGGTGCAGTAGAGTTCAACCAGATACAAGAAAACTACAAATCTCGGGAGATTTGGAAACCATCAGAGACTCACAAAAGAATCCTGCAAATCACAAAAGAAAACCCAACACACACGGTATCAACCATATACATCAGATCCAACACCTCTCCACCACACCCCACGCCACCTCCAACTCAGATCCATCGTAGTAGTTACCACAACACTCATCCCATATTCGTCGCATCCAACACACTAGTGCAGAAAACACCTTTTACATCTGGCGAAAAGCACCTTTTACATCTGGCGAAAGTCAGTCATAAGCCTACGAGTTATAGAAAGTCTGACATTTTTTACCACTGGCCCGGTCAGATGTAAAAAGTGCACTTTTTACATCTGGTTCGTTCTTCCTCAGATGTGAAAATCATTATTTTAATTATTTTTTTAAAATTAAATTGGACTTTTTACATCTGACTTGACATTATCACAGTTGTAAAAGTGTCGCTCTTCGCATCTGCCAAATCTGTCCTCAGATGTAAAAAGTTCAATTTTTTTATTTTTTATAATCCTGCATTTTTTTTTCTAATCCTGCATTTTTTTTTTAACCGCTAGGATCCAAAACATAACTTGCAAATAAACATATATAACTTCACAATAAACACCATCCAAAATTAAAAATCGAAAACATGATGCTACAAATTCCACCGCGTTCAACATCCGAATTAAGTAAAAATAGTAATGTCATTAGTTAATGCAACCATTCAACATCCAAAAGCGATTATTAGTTCACCACACTAACATGACTAAAACGCCAAAGCCTAATACTTACTAAATTAAAATTTCAATGTACAATAGCTCTATACATTCCTTTCCTAAAATGTAGCACCAATACTAAAGGAATGATAAAAGAAATACATTAATTAATTCAAAGAATCACTAGTGTTATTAAAACATTAGAGAAAAATGAACATTTCTACACAGGCAAGTTCGTATTAGATAAGATCTGATTCCTACTTGATTTCTCAAAGTTGTTGAGTGAACATCCTCTACTACCTTCATCAAGAGAAACTTCATCATCTTATTAATATTGCTTCTTCTATTATCAACCTTGTTTAGATTCATAATGAAACTTGAATTAGTTTGTTTATCATACTATCCAAACATTGGACAGAATAATTATTTTTTAGAAAAATAAGAAAAAAAATCAATATAATCTAGAGAATTTGTGTTGGTACTTTTGAATAATAAGGAAGAAGAGTCACCTAAATTTGTGTCTCAAGCTTCGTTAGTTTCATCAAACATTTGATAAAGCATGCACTCCAGCATCCTCGAATAATACCTTGTTTGCTTATTTCTCAAAATTGACCAAGTAAGTCCATCTTCTGCTGGCTTTTTGGAACCTGAAACTGGAGCCAGGTAGACAGAAATCGCTTCACAAGTGTTACAACTTACAAGTTACATATTCATCTAATCATCTAACTTAAGCATTCAAGGAATAAAGCATATCCTCATTAAATTGCATCCAGTATGTTCCATAGAGAATAATAGATAGGGAAAGTATAGAAAACCATACCTCCAAAAATAATGCTCCAGTGGATTTTACCTGCCCATTAATCAATTTAGAAGTGTCCACATCAACAGTTGATAGATCGACGTATCTGAAAATATATAAGGTATTAAGCTTACTATTAGACTAAAGAGGCACATCACATCATACACCATAAGCCTGAACACAATATCTTCCTATCGTTTCATTACGGAAAAAAGTAAACAATTGAATAGATATATGGCTTGCAGACATTAGTAATGTGATGAAAATATATGCAAAGTCTTGGTTTGATTACTATGGATAGGCTATAGTCAAACTAGAGATAATAGTTTCATTAGTCGGATGATAAGGGAACAAAGAGAACAAGAGATGGGTGAATCGCTGTATTGGAAACATCAATATCCATTTCAAATTCTATTATCTGTCAAATTATAGCAATCTATTTAAGAATACTTTGAATTAAAAAAAGCACCCTTTTCCTGAGCCCATTCCATTTGCAGCTCCATGCTTACCACAAGCAACATCAACCTGATAAATGGAATAGAACATATATAACTAGCACATAACTTATACATAAGCTTTAAAAAAACTATACAGAAATATACACACCGCACTTTTGAGGATCAGCAAGCATGGTAAATGTGAGATCACACGATGCCGCCACTTCCTCAGGAGATGGTTGATATCTGCAAAAACAAATGCAGAATTTCAAACACACAATTTGAAATTCATAGAATATATTCTCTTTATGTTATGTGTCTTCAAAAATGTAGTTCTTTTAAAGTGTAAGTAATGTAAAGGTGAATTATAGAGAACTTACTTAGCTCCCAAGCTAATTAGAGGTTCACACTTGCTCTTTGTCCTATTCCAAACAGTCAAATCAACTCTACAATAGGAAAATTTTGAGAACTAATTAGATATCAAGAACTAGTATACATCTTACACACATATAAGAGAAAAAATGACAAAACAAAAGTATGAAATTTTTAAGGCATGTTAATCATCTTAAATCAGAATGAAGAATAAAAAATGAGCTGGTCTGGAAGCAATGCATACTAAAATTTTCATTCACTCACAGTGATATTCATGCTCAATATATTACTCAATTACTATCGATTGAAAAAAGTATGTCAACAAGTATTATGTGGTCTGGAAGCAATGCATACTAAAATTTGAATTATTTCCATTGACTAAACAACAATTACCCAAAAATTTCAAAAGGTAACAAATAAGGTACAAGAAAATTTTAACAACCAACATGAATAACTTATGGTGTCAGCAAACCATTGTTTTAGAAAACTCAATATTTCCATGAAGTAGAATCACAAACTCAGAATCAAAATTAATTCAAAGGCAAACCCAACAAACTTTATTCATATACTAGCACTATAAATTAGCAGCACTTTATAAATCAGCAGAACCACAAACTTTACAAATAACAGTGAGTAACGAGTGGTTCAGTCTACAAACTCTAAATTAGCAGCACTTTACAAACTTTATAAATAAACAAATTTGAGAGTATCAGTACCTTTGTGTTTTCAGTCGGAGGAAATGAACGAGTGCTTCGATTCGAATGGTAACAGTGAGCTCTTGATTCTAACTCAGATGTAATTGAGCCTGTGAGCCTTCAATTAGTTTGACTGAGCCTGCAATCGAGTGAGTGTGAGAGAGTAATCGAGTCGAGTGAGGGAGCAAGAGAGTTTCGGTGAGAGAAATCGAACTAAAGAGCAATTGTACCTTCAGTGAGAGCAATCACGCGTGGGAGAGGAAGAGCGATTATGGTTCAATCAGCGTGAGAGAGGAAGAGCGATTTGGGAGAGCGACAGAGATTGACGAGAGAGCAAGAACAGAGATTGACGAGAGAGCGATTTGGGAGAGCGGAGAAATCGATTTGGGATCGAGCATGACGAGCTAGGGTTCAGCAACTATAACATTTTCGGATCGATTTGGGAGCAATTTAGGAGAAACCGATTGACATTGACTGTGATTTGGGAGCGATTTGGGAGTGATTCGCGAGCTATAGGGTTCAACAATATGTTTACGCGTGAGAATGATGAATGATGAATATTAATTTCTATCAAAAATAAAAATAGGCCTTTTACCACTGAGATGATATACTCAGATGTAAACTTAAGTTATATAATTTTCGTAATAATTACAGGATTGCCACCGCGTTTTTATTTGCTTCTGGGACTATTATTCTCAGATGTAAAATGTTATGTTGATGTATTATTCACTACTTATAAAATTGAAACCAGTTGTAAAAAGTACTTCATAATCCTTTTTACATCTGGGATATTTTCCACTGTAGTAAAAGGCTTATTAATAAGTCATATTTGTACTAGTGACACCTCCACATAAGCACCTCGCCACCACACCCCACATCACCGGTGACGCCAAAACCACAACACCACCACTAAAATCACCCAAACCCAAAGCTAACGGCGCTACACCAAAACATAGTCACCCAAACCAAGCCTGGAAACAACCACGCCCATACCCATATATCACGCCAAAACAGAACCGGGGTACCAGCGGCGCCACCATCAACAACACACCCACACAATTTTTACTAATTTTGAAAACTCAGAGCACCACCACCACAACAGATCCTGGATCAAAATGTGACCCACTGACTACCACCCAAACCCCGAAAAAATTCAAAACCAACCGACACGGCAACCAGCAGAAACATGAACACAGTAGAAAAACCACCATTACAGTTACAACCTTTTTAAAACATTGGTTCATCAAATAGAAATCTATAAAAGTTAGATCCTAAACTATCCTTTTTTTGCTTTACATTTAGCCACTTGTCTTCCACTTTATTCGTTTTATTTGTTATGGTTATATGATATATATTTGACACACTTTCATTTTTCACATTTTTTTTTGTTATATGATAGATATAAAATTGGTCATGCTAGAAAATACTCCAAGTGTAATAGTCAAGAAAACAAAAAAAAAATTAACATAATATGGAAGTTAAGTAGTGCATTCAATGATTTGAAATTTCTAAAAATAACTTTTAACTTAAAATTTTAAATAAGTTTCGGTCCCAAGTATTTTTTGTCTGAACTTTGAGTCTCTGTTTTTAAATCAACTTTTATATATATATATATATATATATATCATTCGAAATCTTGATTTTAATTTTTTCTACGCAGATCTATATTTCTACTCATAAATAAATATGTTTGTCTACTTTTTAATAAGGACCTATATTTCTACTCATATAAATACGCGAGCCTACTTTTTTATAATTTTTACATTGACCTATATTTCTACTCATATTAATACACGTGTTTTTTTTATAATTTTTTACGGAGATCTATATTTTTACTTATATATAAATACAGATGCCTTTTTTTTATAATGTCGACGAAGACTAATATTTCTACTCATATATTAATATAAGTGTCTAATTTTTTATAATTTCTACGGAAATTTATATTTCTACTCATATATAATACGTGTGTCTTTTTTTTATAATTTCTACGGCTATATTTACTCATATATTAATACGCGTGCCTATTTTTTTTTATAATTTCTATGGAACCAATATTTATACTCATATATTAATACAAATATCTATTTTGTAGGACACATATATAAGAAATTGCTACTATTAAAATGAAAAATATCATCCTAACAAGTTCAATATGTTATTTATATATGAAGAAGTTGTTACTGATAAATATTATAATTATAACTATCATATACAAGACAAGATTTTGCATTGGCGAGTAATTTTTTGACGAGACTAATTTCACAATGTATAATATTATTTGATCAATTATAATTTACTCTATTAGTAGATATTTTTGCATTATCGTCCCGTGAGCTTAGCTCAATTGGTTGGACATTGCATTATATAGGCAGGGGATCGGGATTCGAACCCCGGTCATCCCAATTTCTAGCCATTAGGCTATTTAACCAAAAAAAAGAGAAAATTTTTGCATTATCTTAATAGAAAAATTATGAATTAAAATTAAATTATGTAATGTAATATTAATCATTATTTTTACTTACGAAAGTATCACCCTATCATAAAAAATCGTAACAACATCCTAACCTGTGTGTATGCACGGATTATTTTTTTTTGAGCAAAGTATGCACGGGTATTATATACTAATTGTTATAAAGAATGGAGTAGAGTAACACTATTTGAAGTTTTTTTTTTACAAAACATTATTTGAAGTTATGTAACTAATTAATGTAGTTTATTTATTTTGAGATTAAACTTTAATTTATACTCCATATTGATTGAGACTTGGTGTTTTAAGAAAATAGACAGTCTTCTTGTGGTGAATCTGGATTCCAACAAGTCTCCTTAATGTGGAGACATCAATTGAGTACATGTCACAATCAAGTCTCCGTGGAGCTTCTCTAATCTTTAAAAGTTTAATTTAAGGGAACACCCCAAATAATTAGAGCACAAAGGAGTAGAATCTGTGGTTATACTTATATGTGTACTACTAAAAAAAAAACTACGTATAAAAAACACCTCTATATGTACTTGTGTGGAAAAAATACATTGCCAATCAATTTCATACAAGTGGGGTGCCCATTTACTTTCATTGTGATTTTTAGAATTGGATTTTATTTATTTTTTTGTTACATGTAGAGAAAAAAGAAACAAAAGCACCAAGGGAGATTACTCCCTGGTAAATTTTAGAATTGTCAACAAAACTTTTTTTTTTTTAATAAAAAATGCCCCAGAATTCTACAATAACATTTAATCTTTTGTCGCATCACCTTACATTTTATAAGGGTATTTTAAAATTGGTTGTGTAATATGAAAATGTCATTTCTCATTGAATGTTGGTGAAATTTTACACTATGGTGTGTTACAAATTTAACTTGAAGCAAACTCAATATCAATACCTCATCTTATAAGCTATGTATGTCTCACATTACCACATTTTAAGTATGCATTATTCTAATTCTTTCGCACACCTCAAACAATGTACTATCTTAGACGTTGAAGTGTTTTCGGATACACTCTCACTATTGGGCATTGCCTCGGACTTAGATTTCAGACAAACGCCATAATCTGATGAGCAATTTCTTCCACTAATCCGTCATTATCATTGTGAGTTTAAGTTAACATATTTCGATAAAAAGAGAGAGACTTAATAGAACATAAAACAAATTTGAAAACATAGATGTTTATTTTCAATTTAACTAAATAAAACCACATAATATAATAGTACTATAGTAGTATATATGAGTATGTGCCAAAGATAGTATAACATATTATCTCCTTGTCTAACAAATTAATCATTAATATTTATCTATAAAAATATTAAAAAAAAACCACAGAATAATTATAATCAAATCACAAAATTAGGTTTGTATCACTATATTATATAGAAAAATTCAAATTGTAAGGAAAATAAATAATAAAGCTTAATAACAAGTAAATACTATAAAAGTATAAAACCAAGAAAGAACTTATAAAAAATTATAAACTCAGACCCTAAGGCTCCGTTCAAGGTGATTTTTTATTTTTAAAATTTTCATAAACTAAAATCAATTGTAGTTAATTTTGAAGTGGCTCATTACCTCGTCATTTTTGTTATGTTATGTGCACACATAGAGAACTTGTATATACTCCGGTGAATGCAAAACCTCCGCCGAAGTAGGAAAATCTACCAGAAAGGTGGTGGCATTGGAAGTCGGGACGACGGTAACGTTGGACAATATATGTTATAACCTAATTCCGTTATATTCTAAAATTGAAATAAGAGATTGGTAATTGAAATAAGATTGTTATTTAATGCATGATGTTGTATTGAAATATTGAGTATTGAAAGAAGAAATATAAGATTTGTCGTCAAAAAGAAAATAAAAGTAGAGGTGGTTCAGAGCTTGTGACGAGATTGTGTTTTAGGGCCTTAGAGCTTAATGTTGACTCTATTTTGAAGTGGTTCAGAGTACAGGTGGGAATAAGTCGGCCGGCCTATTGGATTTTAAGGCCTAACCTACATATACTCAGATTAGGTCAGCCTATTTTTTTAAATAGAGTAGGCTAAAGCTTTTTTATAAGTCTATTTAGGGTCCGTTTGACCTAGTTTATTTTTGAGCTTATGCAAACAACTTATGCAATTTTTATATATTATTATAAATTTTTTAAGATAGTTTATGATAAAATAGCTTATAAAAATTCAATTTTCACTAGTTTTAACTTATAAAATAGCATAAAACCTAATTTATATTGCATAAACCATTAGAATAAGCTCAAAAATAAGTTAGGCCAAACGGACCCTTAGTTAAATAGGTTAGACTGCAGGCCATTAAAAAAATCTTTTAGTCTACTAGGCTGACCTATTTAAGTTAATATGAATAATATTTTTAATACTATTATTATTTATATATTAAAATTTGTACTTTCATTAAATTATATATTTATTAATTTTTTCAGTAGTTTAAGTTTATTAATCTACATTATTTTTTCACATATATAAATTTATTATTATAAACTAAAATTGAAATATGATGACATATATAGTTAAATTCTCTAAAATATCATGTTAAATATCAAAAGAACATTGGTTTATTAGTTCATAAGTATTTTTAAAAATAAATATAATTATTTATTTAAATATATTCATGTAAAAAAGGCTTTTAAACAGGCTAATAGGCCACATTATGCTTTCAAAATGTCAGGCTTAGACCTAAAAGGTAAGCCTATGATGGGCCAGAGGCCAGACTCAGGCCTTCAAGTTTTTGACAGACCAGACTCAGACTTGACAAAGCCTAGCTCGGCCTAGCCTATTTCCACCTCTAGTTCGGGGGAACAAGACTAGAAGATGGAGTAGCTATGTTGTATTACCTCCAGTTAATTGTGCGTGCTTATAGAGAATCTAACAAGTGCGTAGACGTGCTGACGAGTATTATGTGTCAATTGGATCGTGAAATTATTTTTTACGATTATTGTCGGAACAGTCCGGACCCTTTTCTATATATTTAATAGGCAATCTTGACATTGTACCTCACGGTCTTCTCTACCCCCTCTCTAGTAGAGTTTTTGCCTTATGTGAAAATCAAACCATGTATCCTGATATTCAAGTACAAGTTCAATTCATGTTAAAAAAAAAGTACATGTTCAATTCATTCATTACCAGTTGAGAATTGGTAGCGGAAATAGATTGAACATGTACTTGAACCCCATGACACATGGTTCAATTTCCACGGAAAACAAAATTTTTACTAGAAATGGGGTGGAGAAGATTGTGAGGAATAACGCCGTAATTGCCTACTAAATACGTAGAGAAGTCATTCGGACTATTACACTCATCACAAATTATGAACTTGTTGTTAGCCGACTAAGTTTCAATTTTAAAATTTACTTTCAAAATAAAAAATTGGCAATCACCTCAAATGGACTCATTAATAAGAACAATAATCGCTAATAAATAAGTGATTAAGAACTATGCATCGAGTGTAAAATTTTTATATTTAACCATTATTTAATTTTTTTGCATAAACCATTATTTTTTTTAGCTATCATATTATAGGTACGAATCAATTGATTACACTCCTGACCCTTTTCTTAAAGGGGATCAAAAACTTTTACCACTTAAATCAATTTATTATTGAAAATTTTATCACAAATTAAATGCAGATATTATAGATACATCATCCTAACAAATCATATCATATGTTTATTAAAACAACAGCCGTTAATTATGTACATAATGAAATAATCTAATTTTGCAGAGTAATGGGGCTAAGTAGTGAGAGGGCGCGGCGAGTGACTCCAAAAGTAAGGATAACACAATTGAATTGATAAGAAGAGGTTCTCATTCATTTCTTCATCCACACAAAACACAAACACATTCAACAGATAACATAACAAATCCACTTTTCTCTCTTCACTTCACTCTCTCAATTCCCCACTCAATTTCTTCTTCTTCTTCTTCTTCAACCATGGCTGCAATTTCAATTTCTTCATCTACTTCCGCTTCCAAACTTAAACTCTCCCCAACTCACCCACCAAACTCTCACACCTTCATCGCTTCCGCTTCCATTTCCAAAAACACCACAAACTCCCGTTCTTCCTCCACAAACCCCAAACTAACCCTAACTCGTCTCACTTCCTCATTCCTTAACCCTTCCACAATCCTCCACCTCACTCCCACTTCCAAACCCAATCACCACCGTCCATCTTTCACCGTCCGTGCCGCACGTGGCAAATTCGAGCGCAAAAAACCTCATCTCAACATCGGTACAATTGGCCACGTCGACCACGGTAAAACAACTTTAACCGCTGCTCTTACTATGGCTCTTGCTTCTCTCGGTAACAGCGCTCCTAAAAAATACGATGAAATTGACGCTGCTCCTGAAGAGCGTGCTCGTGGTATTACTATTAATACTGCTACTGTTGAATATGAAACTGAAACTCGTCACTATGCTCATGTTGATTGCCCTGGTCACGCTGATTATGTTAAGAATATGATTACCGGTGCTGCTCAAATGGACGGCGCTATCCTTGTCGTCTCCGGTGCCGATGGTCCCATGCCTCAAACCAAAGAACATATTCTTCTCGCCAAACAGGTAATTAACAAACATAATCTTAATAATCTTATCTTAATTATTATTATTAGAATTAGAAAGAATACTACTATAATGTTTTTTGAAGAAGCTAAATTAGCCCACTCATATTGACACCAAAGAGAATCGAACGTGAGACTTTAAGGAGGAGCACACTACTATAATGTTAATTATAGTTTCTTCATTTGAATTAGAATTAGTAATGATTTCTTGCAATCTTTACACTATTAATTAATGTAGAAATGAAAAAATGACAACAGATAATAGATGTGTTGGATTGAAGCATATAGATTGGTAGATACATAATTTATGTATGAATTTTGATAATTGTTGTTATGTATGGTTTTTGATTGGTTGATTTTAATAATTATAATGTATGTTTTTGGATTGGTTGATATCTTAGGTTGGTGTTCCGAGTGTGGTTGTGTTTTTGAACAAGCAGGATCAAGTGGATGATGAGGAGCTTCTTGAACTTGTGGACCTTGAAGTTCGGGAGCTTCTCTCATCTTATGAGTTTCCTGGAGATGACATTCCAATTGTTTCTGGTTCTGCGCTCTTGGCTTTAGAAGCGTTGATGGCAAACCCTACACTTAAACGTGGTGATAACAAGTGGGTGGATAAGATTTACCAGCTCATGGATGAAGTTGACAAATACATACCAATCCCTCAACGTCAAACGGATCTCCCCTTTTTGCTTGCCATTGAGGATGTGTTTTCAATCACTGGTCGTGGAACAGTTGCCACCGGTAGAATTGAAAGAGGGCTTGTTAAAGTTGGTGATGTAGTTGACCTTGTTGGTTTGAGGAACACAAGGAGCACAACAGTGACGGGAGTAGAAATGTTCCAGAAGATTTTGGATGATGCTATGGCCGGCGACAATGTGGGGTTGTTGCTGAGAGGTGTCCAGAAGGATGATATTCAGAGAGGAATGGTTTTGGCTAAGCCTGGAACTATTACTCCTCACTCTAAGTTTAGTGCTATTGTGTATGTTTTAAAGAAGGAAGAAGGTGGAAGACACTCACCCTTCTTCGCTGGTTATAGGCCTCAGTTTTATATGAGGACTACCGATGTTACCGGAAAAGTTACTTCTATCATGAATGATAAAGATGAGGAGTCAAAGATGGTGATGCCCGGTGATCGTGTTAAGATGGTGGTTGAGCTAATTGTTCCCGTGGCTATTGAACAAGGAATGAGGTTTGCTATTAGAGAAGGAGGGAAGACCGTTGGAGCCGGTGTTATCGGAGCTATCATTGAGTGAATGAAGATTACTATCCGGCTGCTGCAGCATTGCTCTTTAAATGGGTTTTCTTTATT
This sequence comes from Trifolium repens, assembly GCA_030408175.1. Lineage (NCBI taxonomy): Eukaryota > Viridiplantae > Streptophyta > Magnoliopsida > Fabales > Fabaceae > Trifolium > Trifolium repens. The sequence continues at coordinate 25,392,375 of CP125841.1, read as the reverse complement.
TATTTATTTTTAATGCAATCTATTAATTGACTTTTGCCTTTTCATACAACTTGTCTGCGGTAATTTATAGGGTTAAATTTAACTTCGGGATGATCTTTAGTCAAATTGGATACTATTTTTCCATCAGAATGTTTTGTTGTTGTTGTTAATTGCTTATACCTGTTTTGTTTCTTACTGTTGAGTTTCTTAAATTGCATCAATGATGAAATTTATCTTGAGGGATCAACTGTTACAGTTTTCCTCTTTATTAGATGGAGTTGAATGTTTGCTCATAAATAACCTGCGCTTGATGGCCTTTTCATATGCATGTTATATTTGAGAGCTAAATAATATGAAAATCTAAGCAAATTAAGTTGTAAAAACTTAGCAAACTTTGCTGAATTTCCTTGACAGTTGATGTCCATGCCTCATTTTTTGTGCTACAAAACAAGTCTATGACGAACTTTTATACAATATTTGTGCGCGGTTTTTTATTAAAAATAAACCTGCAAATTGAGTTATCTAAGTTTTTATCTCGGTCAGGGTAGTTCAATTAAGCTATGCTAATATGTTGCATGTTAGAGTGACAATTCTGCTCTTGGAGTATTATACATGATACTTTATTGTCTTTTTTTAAAAGAAAAATGTTGCTAGATAGAGAATTGGAGATAAGCCTAGTTCAGTTTGCTTATGCTTGTGTATTTTTTTTTCAACAATTATCAGATAAACCTAGATGGATTACTTCACTTCATCTTAGTTTCTGTAAATTATTACCATTTCCCGTACTACTGAAAGCATATAAAGCCTACATAGATTATTCTATGGTATGGTATATATAAAAACCCACTTCCTCGCTTGTCTTTCACATGCTTTTTATTTGTCCGAGTCTTTCATATGCTCGAACTCTTCTATATTGGTTAACTAAAAATGGAGAAACTGAGAGAAAATAGTAAAGATTTTCATGAATTTGGATTTTCTTGTATTAGAATCCAAACTAAGGCACTATGTGGAAGATTGGATGCATAGTTACATGAGTGATAAATTACTGTTTATTTACTTAGAGATATTTTTATTGACCTTAAAAAAAAAGTTCAATGTTTAAAAATATAAAACCATAGAGAAATAATTTTTACAAAATTTATTGTTGGATTAAAAACTTATATTATAAATCTAAAATTATTTAAAATATTATTGAGACTCATAAATATGTCACGTGTGCCGGATATGTATCCGAGGGTACTTTGGTGTTTTACGGTTACTCATACTTTAGAGTAGAGCCAAAAAGTAATGTCTAATGATAATGTTGCATTCCATTTTAAAATTAATGTAAATTTTTTTTTTTTTTTTTTTGGCATTTGTGGCTATTCACTTCTCAACCATCTCACTCTCGAAGATTTGTCTTCCCACCCCCGCTTTTCTTTTTCACCCCCAGAGTTTCCGTTTATACACTTCAAAAAAAGTTCGGTAAATGCGAACCGAACTTTTAAACGGTTGAAAACACATGTGTATACCCTTAAAAAAAAGTTCGGTAGATGAAAACCGAACTTTTGGGAGGTAAATTGGATTTTTGGGGGGTGAAAAAGAGACGCAGGGGGTGGGAAGAGAAATCTTCCTCACTCTCTATCTCTTTACAGGGCCAGCCCAACTCAAGTAAGGGCTTTAAGTTCCAAATTTTAAAATTTTTTTCTTTTCACTTGTCTTTGAATAAATATTTTATTTTTGTTCTTGAATAAATATTTTAGAATGTGTTTTTCGAATCTTTTTGCCTTGAATTTTTTTTTTTGAAATATATTTATTTACAGTGAAAAATGTGTTTAACTAATAGGATTTTCCTTCAGTTTCACTTTAGGATACCCTCTGCCCATTTTCATTTACGGTGAAAAATTTAAGCTAAAGGTTGGAAGAAAATATATTACGGGAAAAAGGAGCAACTGGGGAGACAAGGGAGTTTGATTAATGAACTGCATCACACATTTTATTTTGAAAAGTTAATAGCATCTAGACATCAAAGATTGAGTAGACATTTCAAATTTTCAATTAAGTTGTATTGAACAACCATGCAAGTGACTTTGACATCATATTTTCATCGAACCATCGGTTTTTATACCACTGTTGGGACATAAGAGAGAGTCTCATTGGGTTGGATCAACACATTGGGAATTGAGCAACCACACAAGTCACTTTGACACCACAATTACACCCAAAACCACTTACATATTGCTCCTCCGAACCAGGCTCTGATACCACTTTTGGGCCATGAGGGGGGAGCCTCACTGGATTGGATCAACACATTGACGTGAAGAGACTCACAATTGAGAGAAAATGTTGAGATCTATCAAGTGTGAGTTAAGTTCCACATTGGTTGAAAGAGTTGAGATTGAGCTAGATATAAGTGAGAGGACCCATAAACCTAACGTCTTAAGATTTTGGGTGAAAGTGTGTTGTCAAAGTCACTTGTGTGGTTGCTTGATGTCTAATGTCCTTATCCAACTCAGTGAGGCTCATCCCTCATGACCCTACACTAAACACTCATTTCATATCTATAGCTCGTAATAATAGAATGCATATATAGGGGGGCTTACTCCAAAATAAATAAATAAAAGGAGAACAAAATAACTATCTCACCAAATAGAGTATGCTAAATCTAGATTCGGGGTTGCTAATCTCTCTCAAATTCTAATAGAGGATTCATAGGGACATGTGAGATGTGACACCCTTAGAACGAGTGTTATATGGCTGCCTAACACTTCTAGCCAATCTTTCGTTCTTTTTTTGAATGTCATCCTTGACCACCATATCAATCCAAACTTGTTTAAGAACTTGAATGCCCGCTTCGTCCACCTCATCTAGAGCATCATCCTGCACTATCACAACATTTTGCATTTCATGTATAATGCAAGAGGAAGCATCATTAAGCATTGCATTATTTTTTTCCGACTTTACCACTTTAGATATCGCATTATATATCAACCATATGTACTATAAAGTTATTAATTGAGATTTTGCCATGAACAAATTCATTTGTCACATTCTCCAAAGCAAAGCTAAACGAGGTATCAACCTTCTGATATCACAATATCAACTGTAACGGACAAAATACTAGGGTATCATTCGCCTAAGCCCAACACATCCAATTGGGCTATCCGCCCAATTAAGAGGAGGTCCAAAAAGGAATATGTCATAGAACTACATCACTATCCCACTACTCCACCATTACCCCACTATCTCACATTGTCTCTTAACTACCCCCTCCACTATCTGCTATCTCATTCATATATATAATGCATCATAAGTATCAAAAAGAGGAAGTTCCTTTTTCTACAAAATACAGAGAGAAGCTAATATCAGTTCTACACTCTTCATACTCCCTAAAATCCTTGCAGGAACATCTGGCGCTAGAAGGAAGGGGAGAAATGATCTTTGTGGTTAACAGAAACGATATTTCTACCAAAGCCTCATTCCATACTAAAGGGATGCATCAGTTCTTTAATGGCCAATCCCTTCGTCCAATTTGATACAACAAAAGCAAATTATGGAATTATGGAAATAATCATAAGTATAGTATGTTGCCTTCCGTTTTCTGCCGCTCCGGATTACAAAATGGAGGTTCGGATCTTCCCACACCAACATTGGGAAAGGAAAATTCGCGGCAGAGTAGAATAAACCAAAGAAAACAGTCAGCGTTAGCGACGCAGAGAGAAACATTTCGTTGGTCGATGACCATTGCGACTGTGAAATAGCATGGCGGTGTCAGTTGAGAAGAGGCGATGCGAACCGATTTCGCTCAGAGCAAAAGACGCTTAACTCTATGGTTCACACAACTTCAACGACCTCAACATCAACATGTTTTATGTCGACGACAATGTCCAATTTTTGGGTGAATGAGTTTGTTTGAGATACCATTGCGATTAACGTGTGTATTGGTTGGGGAAGGTGTTGTACGAGGTTTATCAACTCCGTCACTATTGTGTGTTGTTGCTCGATGCTGGGACGACGGCGGTGTGAAAATCAGAGTGTTCCAATGTTGAAGGTGATGGGAGCATCCTTTTCCAGCATATATTGATGAACGATTCTCAATCTGGGATCAGAAAAAATGGCGGTCACGGCGATGGGTTGCAGAGGTGGTGAGGATATGACCCAGTAATAACCTTCTAGAGCACAAATTGGTGTTTGTCCCTACAAAAAAAATAATATTGAATTGAGGTGTGAGGTAGTTGTGGCAGCAATAAGTTCCAACAACGATAAGAAGGCAACGTCGGGAAAGACGGTGACGACCGAGAGATAACTATGGATGGAAACTGATGAGATGTTGGTAACAGCATTGGAAAATTTCTTTCATTGCAACGTGGGAGTTACAGACTTACTGAGTAGAGCGCGGTGGCGGTTAGTTAGAAGAAACAGGCAAGAATATCATGCGGTGTCACGTGCTCTACTGATTAACCCACTATTTGGGTTACAACTTTTGATTCTAAAAATAAAATATAATTAAATAAAAATAGCAGCACTGAATTAGGATTTCTTCTAACTAACCGCCACCGCGCTCTACGGAAAATGCTATTCAGTAAGAAAATCTATGGAGAAGAATTGTAAGAATAAATCTCTACCCTTGTTTACATCAACTACCCTCCATGATTTTTATTAAAAGAGGAAATTAAAATTAAATCATCCTATAAGATAATGTCATGTGTTATTCTTGCATTTGTTCTCTAAAATAATTCTTACTAAATAGCAATGCTCTTATAGAAATATTTCACGGATAATAAAAATATTTTTTATTAATGTTATAATTGTTGGAAAATTGCTTTATAAATTGTATAGAATCTTATGTTGGTTGTTTGGAGGCCAGTGGAAAGACAGTATTGGATTTATCTGCTGATGTTATAGCTTCCAAGGCTAGTTCTACACTTGTTATCACGATATTGATTTGGATGTTTTGAAAGAAAAATAGTAAATAGAGGAGAATTAACAAATTTGGTTTGATGTCATGCTTATTTCTAATTCTAATTCAATTCAGTTCATTCATCTATTGCCTCTATTTTGATTTGATTCATTCATGTTTAATTTTGTCTGATCTATGACGTGGATCTAACCTCGCCGTCTTGTTGAACTATCGTCGCTGTCCAACATCATCGTTTCGCTGGCAATTGTCGGGGGCGCAACTTCGTGTATCATTGTTTCAAATATGACGTCATCATCGCCGTCAAAATCATGTAACTGCTTTAAGGAAACCAAGCACACAAACGAAGACATCATCAGCTCATTTGAAGGATCACGATCCAGGTAACATCAATCCAAACTATGGTGAAGTTCATCCTCAACAGTAACTGCTGTCACATAATATGGTGTAGAATAGTATAACACATTTGGCTACTTGCTTTAATTTTCTATTGCTACTGCCTTTTTGTATTTCCGGTTTAACTCTTCCCTTCCATAGATGTTTCTTGTAGCTATTGGATGACTTATAAGTTATATCTAATATTAATAAATATATCGATTCACATTCACAATCACAAACTCTATTATTCAATAATAATAATAATAATAGTAATAATAATAATAATATAAGACTATATAGAAGAAGTTTATTTATCCAGTAGTTATTACTTATACTTATAGCCTGAGTCTGGTTCAGCTAAAATTATGGTGTCACATTGTTACCTTTCCCTTAATCATACTTCTTGGCATGTTATAGATCATGAGTAGCAGCCTCACAAACCTTCAACACCTTATGATATAGACAACAATGAATTAATGTCAAACTTCTTATTGTTGGGTAATATTATAAAAGATACAGTATGTTAAGTATATAGTTGTAGTTTTACAAAAGTTTCAATCTCTGTCCCGACACTATGAAAAGAAGTGAAATATTTTACTGCTCTATGTTCTCAACTTTACCTCATTTATGTTGTCTAACATGTCTTATGGTTTTGTATATTGGCGATGAGTCAACGTTCCCTGAGAACAATGAGACCTTCCACAGAATCCAGGCCACAAGAGGCAAAGTGAGCGAAGGCGGTATCAACCCCCTGTTATTCAATCCAAGCAATCTCCTTACATCATTACACGAAGGAAAAAGAAACCAGCAAATTGTCACTCTGCTAGTACATCACAACTCAGATGAGATCCACACTGAAGTTGCAAATATAGGAGAAAGTTTGGAATCAAATCGGCGAAGCAGTTAGCCCCGAATTGAGAAGGCTCATACTACTCATGAGAAATTTAGAAGAGGAGCACAGAGAGCTAGTAACTCAAAGACAACATATTCTTTGCACGCATATTATCCGAGAATATTACAAAATCCTTGTCGTAAAACCATGATCAGGTGTTAAAATTCTCTTACTTTACACTTTAATCTTCAAATGTCACACAAATTCTCAAATTACAGTTGAAGAAATTATAATTTAGTGTTGCTAGTTGTCAAAATCATTCCATTATTGTGAGATAATACATGGTTGCGTAAAGACAATTTGCTTCCTCTAATAGAGGTTATAACTAAGCATGCATGTGGGAAACTTTTCTTTAGCTGTCATGAATAATGAATTGCCCCATGTCATTTTAAGTTCATGACAGTCCTCGAAACTACACTAAACTAAACTAATAAATATTTCTGAAATCACTTGATAACCCCATTTTCATAGAACACACCCACATGTTTTTAAAACACCGGACATGTTATTCATACACTGTTTTGTGATCATTACTTATATGATAGTTCTATTTCTAATTACTACTTTAATTATTTAAAATAGAGAAAGACTCTAAACAAGTATTGGAGTAATATAACAAAATAGAATACCATCACCAATGATACATTGCTATTATCACTCTTTGTTTATATAACATTATTTGTGTTTTTCTTACATATGCAAAACACTTTGAGTACAACACTATTTCAAGAGGCGGTCACAAAAAAAAGAACGACAAAGGAAGTGTTCGAGACATAGTCGATAAAGCTCCAAAAGACAAAGAGTCATGTGATATAGACAAAGTGACATAGGCGCAATGCCTAACCTATACGGCGCAATGCCAAGAGTGTAATGCTAAAGGCGCAATGCCTCATTTATACGGCGCAATGCCAAGAGCGTAATGCTAAAGGCACAATGCCTCATTTATACGGCACAATGCTACATTCAGAGGGCGTAATGCCACAGGCGTCATCACTGTCAAAGGTGGAAGCATCCCATTTCTAGCATCTTTCTTGAACTTCAAATCATACTAATGAAGTTTGAATATGTATTTCAATTTCCTTATATTTCTATAGAAAAGAGTTGTTGGTATGTTTTGAAAATAAATTTCAAAGTCCAAACATTCTGATGCATAGAGTCAAAGATTGTTTTTTGAGGATACCCTTTTGCTAATTGCCTCTTGACATGACTTGTTGAACCATGAGAAGCTGCAGAATACATAAAAAGCCTATTGGGTTGTGTTGGACCAGGAATTGAAGAAAACCATCTGTCAAAAACAGCAAATTCCTTAACCAAAGCAGCATAAACAGGAACAAATTATGGTTTAAACCCTTTCATTATAGTCTCGGAGAGATTATGAGACACAGACAATGCTTGTTCCACAAAACCATTCATTGAAGGAATGGAACCATTACCAAATACCTGTTGCAAAACATCTTCAAATGAATGACCTGGATCCGAATCCACAAACTTAGCATCATCACTGAAACAAATTGTATCTTTTCTTGGACTTTCAGTAGAAACTGGATTGCATTCATCTCTATTAACACCATCAATTAAAGGGTTGATAGCTTTCTTCATCCACCCCAACATGTGATCAAAAGAACGGTTCTCCATAACCAGAACAACAACAAATTTTATAGGTTGTTGGCTTTGTCCAGTTGCGAAAAACAACTTGACAAAGTGAGAAGAAGCAGGAAAATAAAGGATCTAACTTTACTAGCTTCCATTGCTTGTTTCCCTCAAAAATGGAAACTTTTTGCAAATGAGTGTCTAATTCAATTATATATTGCGAATTCACAAGGCTTTATTCACTATGTCTAACACTTGTTGGAGGTTAGTCAATATGTTGATAGCAAGTAGCAGTGACAAAGCACCGTCGTGGTTAGTGGGATCAGTCTCCGCACAAAGGCGTAATTCCATATACAAATCAAAGAAAGCCTCGCCACCCATGAATCGGCTAAAACAACATGATGCCACCATAGAACGACGTAATGCCATCAACGACTTAAGGATGTTTTTGCCATTCATAAAGGCAACTTAAAAAGTGGGACGCCACTGGCAACTTGAGACAAATCTTGCTGCTCCTAAAAAAACTCGAGAGAAATTTTCGCTCATTATCTCGCCAATAAGAATGAAACTGTCTCGCTGTGAAAGGTGAAGTCGTGAAACCTCCATTTTATCAAATTATATTTATCGTCCCAACGATATTTGCTATAGTAGAAAATATAGCTATCAAGTTGTATTCGCCTATAAAGAGTAGATGAATATAAATGAGTTAACCAGGTTTGTTATCTTAAGCATTACGCCCCTACAGGCCTCATGCTTGGGGGGCTGTGTAACGGACAAAATACTAGGGTATCATTCGCCTAAGCCCAACACATCCAATTGGGCTATCCGCCCAATTAAGAGGAGGTCCAAAAAGGAATATGTCATAGAACTACATCACTATCCCACTACTCCACCATTACCCCACTATCTCACATTGTCTCTTAACTACCCCCTCCACTATCTTCTATCTCATTCCTATATATAATGCATCATAAGTATCAAAAAGAGGAAGTTCGTTTTTCTACAAAATACAGAGAGAAGCTAATATTAGTTCTACACTCTTCATACTCCCTAAAATCCTTGCAGGAACATCAACCATCTGTAGTATAAATTATTATTTGAGATTTCGCCATGAACAATTTCATTTGTCACATTCTCCAAAGCGAAGCTAAACGAGGTATCAACCTTCTCGTCAGTAGAACGCAAAACCGTATAAGTTTTTAATGGCTCACCATCATATTTATCATTAACCACTAGTTGGTGCTTTGAAGAACTAGCAGTATCTTCGACAACTTTGGAAATATAAACCTCACGCTCCTTTCTTTTATTTTGTAAGGGTTGTAATAGTTTGTCCACCTCCACGAGCTGTTCATTATAATTATTAGCCAAAATTCATGTCGCTCCTTTGCTAGCATCAATCTCCAATGCATTCGTATATTGAACTATCTATTTGCGGACAATGTTGTCAACCTTTGGCAAACCCGTTTTTGGCTTTTGAACAATTCTTTCAGCCGACTTAGAGGTGCTTGAAACAATCTTCAAAACATATTCTTGCTTAATTAATCTAGGGGGAGCCTGCCTAAGCACTTGCTTGCCACTATCTAGGAGTAGCCTTCATGTGCTTGCAAAGACCTTCAAAAAAGAGTCTGGAGGATTCCCAAAAAGAGGCAAAATATTTGGGTGTCAAGAACGAAAAGTTGACCAAAAGTGTCCGGTCTCTTGAAGCTCTTGAGTGTCCAGTGGACGAATACGGGGATCCTTCTATTTTGAAGGATAGGCTGATGGTTGTTGAGAATAATGAACAATTGTAAATACTTCTCAAAGAGCAATAACGAGAGTAAATGCAAGAATTTGGGGAAAGTAAGTTTCCTTTAGTAATGTTCCCGCTTATTTGTACTATTTTGAAAAAAAATCAACGCATCAAATGAGATAAGAATTCAAAAATTCATCCAATGATCTAAATGATGTCTTGGATGTATAACTAAACTCGAATAGGTCTAGGCGTGTCGCTACATACCTACAAGCTAGTGGAGAACGTTACAGTTATTGCACCAAAAAATAGCCATAGTTCTTGCCATTTAAAATAGGTGCTCCAATAGCCATATTCTTTCATTTGTAATTAGTAAGTAAGCACACTACCTATACAAGGTTTTGCAGTTATGGGACTGCATGGTTAAAAGAAGGCCTTTAAGAATTGAATTACACTACCTATATGAACAAGACGCGTCTTATTTTTGGTAGCACGTACATTTTAAAAGAGTTCTACAGTTAAGCGTGCTTGATTTGCAGCACTCTTTGAAGGGTGACATTCAGGGAAGTTCCCAAAAAATGTGCGAGTGAAAACAAAACATGCTAAAAGGACTCGAGTTGGTTTGTGGGGACAGTTGACAATTTGTAAAAGTAGTTTGAGCGTTACATTATCATATTCAAAAGATTTTGGAAACAAGTTTCTTGACAGAAAAACCATAAACTACGATTCAGCCTCCTTTGTATTTATTTCTTTCACTTTCAAATAGCACAACATCCAGCTTCTGAAATCAACACTTAATAATGTCTGAATGTCAGAGAAAATATCTATCATTATCATCATGACAACCAGATGCGATAATGAAGGAGGTAGAGTCAATCGTTCGGTGATCTTCGCTCAAATAAACTATGATCACTTTAAATATAAGATTAGAATGTTCTTTGTATTAAATTTGCATGTTGTTTGCAATGTAGTTAAAGAAAGCTACGCGCTACCTCTCAAAGAAGATGGAGTTACACCTATTTTTTGAAAAGATTACTCAAAAGAACAGAAAGAAAAAATATTTTTTTAATTAACTACAAAATAAAAATTTCTTTAATTGTGTTATTAGCCAACTAGAATATGAAAAATGTGGTTTTTAAACAAGATGAAAAATGTGGTTAATGTGAAAGTGCAAAAGAGATATAGATATTTTTAGCACTTTCACATGAAATAACTTTTAAAAGATGGTGTAAAACTAATCGCGATTGTGCAAATGTATTTACTCAAAGTCAAAAGATGGTGCGCGAATTAGAGACAGACATGTATCTGATTTGCTTTGAAGGCTGTGTCCAAATTGAGACTTTAATTAGTTTGGTTTGGTACCAGTCATGATGAAGGTAGTAATAGAAAAGACAGAAATGATTAGAATGATAAAAATGAGCTTTACCATGTTTGAGTATATAGTGCATACATACATGTGTCTCGTAGGTGGAGCCTGCCCAGGATTCACTAGGCACATTCACAACACTACCATATAGTCAACCAATGCTTTTTATGATTAAAGATAAAAGCAAAAGAAAAGTATATAGTATATACAACCTTTAAAAACTCATTACAATGTAATGGTAATTGACCACCGATCGCGATCAACATTCCAGAGCTAATTTTAGTTGCACAATGTTCAGATTTAGTGTATGCCTACCATGCCATATACTCCTCTTTTTTCTTTTTCTTTTTAAATGAATGTACTTTAATGTTTTCATAAACATATATATATTAAAAAAAGTTGAAACATACTATATTCCTTCATAATTTAAGGGTATTTATCCATCAACTAATGATAATAAGCTGCATAAGTGGATTTGCATGTCATATTCACAACTAACTTGTAACAAACTTCTGAATTTGCATATGGCTTGTTCTCATTGGTTGATGAGTAAATACCTTTAAATTATGAAATGATAGATTAGAAAAAAAAACATTAAAAAATGCTTCATTTGATGTTGATCTCGCAATTCATGCTCTGCCAAAATATTAGTGATCTTCTTAGAAGCGATTTGGTCGGAACTTTTGTCCTTATTGGATGGTATTGGAACTTTTAAAGATTAGTAATCACTTAGAAGCGATTTGAACACTACCTGATTTGGTCCAAAAAATATTAGTGATCACTTATAAGTGATTTGAACACTACATCCAAAACCTTAAAATGTTAGTCTAGAAAATATTAGTGATCTTCTTAAGGTTTTGGATGTAGTGTTCAAATCAGGTGGTGTTTTGGGTTAGGTGAAGAGTAAGACAATCTAAGCAAAAGTTTTACGTTGGTTCCTGAAAATATTAAAAAAAAGGGAGCTTCTATGATACATTAGAATAATTCTAATGTACCGGTACATTGTGTCATAAATTAATAAATTAACGGTTATTTTTATGAATTAAATAACTATTAGTTCATTATTGTATTTTAAAGATAATAATATTATAAGAAAAACACAATTTCATTGTTTATAAACATGACACTAATTTTTTAATATTTTTTCAAAAACAAATTCAATATTGACTATTATGGGGAATAAAAATTCAAAAAATATCAAATTTTATATTTTTGATAGTATTGATAAATAATATTTGGTTATTATAATATTTTTAATGATAGGAAAAATGATTTATTTTAAAAAAATTCATTTAATCATTAATTTAATATCATAATATACCGGTACATTAGAAATTATCAAGTGTACTATAGAATTTCCCTAAAAAAAATCATAAAAAAAGTCTCTTATAAATTATAAGTTAATTATTTCACATAAAAAAAGCCTTGGTGTAAAGACAAAGACCTCCAAAAAAAGAAAAATAGTATTTTTCACAATATAAAGTAATGTGAGACTTTATATGTTATGAGTAACCGATAAGTATTCGAGATTTAGAACGAAAAAAAAACTCTTTGATTTTGTTTGACACTTCACTCGATAAGCCAAAACCTAATTTTAAAATCCGCTTTAGGCCGGCTCTCCTAGTGTTTTAGTGGTATTTTAGGCATCCCCTACCCTAGTGACCCAATATCTATTATATTCAAGTTCTTATTGTAATTTCTTGCACTGCATACATACCCGATTGATTTTATAGCTATACAAGAACTGAAAGAAGGATAATCAGAACCACATGATTTTATGTGGAGGGTATCAAATGATGCACTATTTGATCATTCCTATATCGCCATACATAGAGCTTGCATCTATATATATAATTACTAAAACTTCTTAAATATAATTGACACTGAACTTGGTAGGGAGGACCACGGTTCGATCCTCCACAACTGCGATCGGGAGGGGGCTGAAACCACCTGATGCCAGAATTGATCCCCGAACCAGATTATACTAGTCGTGAAAGCCAAAAAAAAAAAACTTCTTAAATATATATATAACAAGTTATTGAATAATTAACTTATAGCTAATACACAAGAAAGATTAATTGTAACAAAAAAAGAAAGTAAAAGAAGAAAGTAGAATAAATCTAGAAATGTTATTAAATACAGCAATGGATATAGGTTCACACTCACTCAACTCAACACCATTATTCAGATAATTAAGATATACTCAATCTGCAAATTAAGTTGTAGCCTAATATAGTCAAAGTACAAGTAGAAGCTATAAATCTGAATGAACATATATGAAACCATGCATATATATATAGTTGATATAACATATATGCATGGTTGCACATTTTTCAAAAGACTAAAAATGATAAAATTCGGACCAGGAATGCTTAATTCCCCATGGATGGTTTTAGGCCTTCCATTTCATGATTGGTGCATGAGCTTCTCAAGCTAGATTATGGAAATTTCGGCTTCTTCTTCTTCTTCCATATCCAACTAGGCAAGTACTGTCTTGCATGGTGCAGCTGATGAAAAAGATGAATCTGTGATAAATTGTCCAAAGTGAATGTAGAGAAGATCCATGATATGAGAGTATATAGAACAAGACATCCTTCAACTTTAACATAATCATGACTTAATTGTTTAACAATTAAAAGTACAATGAATAGAGACAGAGATGAGAGAAAGAGCTATATATATATATAGAGATTAATTTGTATATATATATATATAAGTATAGAGATTATGTTAAACAGAAAAGGCATGGTTGTTGTGATGCACGCATACTGTGTGTGGAGAGTGGCTAGCTAATCTTATATTCCCGCATGCAAATATTTTCTCTTTAGTGTACAGTGTGGGCACGTTCCCACAAACAAAAAAGGCAACCAATGAAAATGATATATAGTGTAGAGACTGTGAAAGGGTCTTGTGTTGAAGATCCAAGTAATTAAATAAGCTATATTTTACAATCAACAATTTTGATTAATTTTGTGGTCTATTGTGTACCGATACTTAAAAATTGTCTCAAATTTTAACAACTATAGATTTCATGTTCCGAAAGTAAAATTTTAATTATAATTCTCTTTGTTCTCACGGTTGAGACACTGAAATTATTTGATATCGCTAAGTCAATTTGACACAAAAAAAAAAAACAAATATGCATTTCTCAAAACTCTTGACTTGTTATAGTTTTTCATTGTTTTTATTGAATCAACATCAATCAGATTGCTATCTTAAGTGTAAAAATATTCTATTTAGTTCATTATCAATAATATTTATAATTTCTTATTATTTTTCCCTATTCTTTCTTTTAAACACCACAGATTCAATAAAGACCATTTTTTTGGGTGGGGTAGCTCAGTTGGTACTTGCTGACTGAGCGGGTGTAGGCTGTTGGTCAGGGGTTCGATCCTTGGCAGCAGCAAATATAGTATTTTCTTTGTAAACAAGTTGGTGGTACTTATAAACCATCAACTTTTGTAAAAAAAAAAAAAAAAATAAAGACCGTTTTTAATTATTATCGATCTTCATTAATTTTTAAGTATCAGTCCACTATAATATAAAATCAAGATGGTCCACATATTAATTCACTAAGTACTATTTTTGTTGGCAACTTGTATCAAAGGCTGCTCCCTGATCTCCGAATAGGCCTTTGTCTTTTTTGGCTTTTCTTTTCCTTTATCTTTTGGTCGGTTTGTGTCAAAAAAGTATTATAATTTTTTGAAACACTTTGCTTGTAAGTGCTTCCTGTAGCATGCATGTGGGGTTTGTCTGAAACTTATTATTATAAAGAAAAATAAAGTTTAATTTACACTTAGTGATCTGAATTCTGAATCTGATCTGATCTTCACCTACCAGCTGCTCTATATGTAGAGAATTGGTGGTGAATACTTTGTGTGGGATAATCATTTCTCCCCACATGTCAGTGATACCCTCTCCCAAAGTATATTTTGTGAATTACATACTCCTACCTTAATTATAAGAAAAAATTCACTTGCATCATTGATTAACTCATATATTTGGATAATCGGTTATTTAATAAAACTGAAAAATTTACTTTTGCTTATAATTATGGATGAGTAGTAATATACTACAAAAGATGAAAAAAGAAAGTTATTGCACATGGAACAAGTCAGTTATCAATAACAATAACATTTTTTAAGGATAATGTTGCAGTTAAATAATTGTATTAAGATTAATAAATTACCTGAGCCAAGTCAGACAACTATATATGCTGAATTTGGTGATCTGCAGATTAATTTAGGATCTTGTTGCATACTGAATTAAAGAATGTTCTTTTTGAATTAATAATGATAACTGATATAATGTAACAAATTAAAAAGAAAAAGTGAAAGTATGTAGGTAAGTGGAATATTGATTAATATAAGGATCTTCATGTGCCATAATGAATACATTGGACTCTGATTATTAGAATCCATCCAATGTTTTAAAAACCGGATCGGACATCGAACCGGTGAGGATACTGGGTCACTGGTTCATTGGTCGAACCACCGGGTCACTGGTCGAACCGCATGACTAAATCGGGTATAACCGGTGGAACGAACCAGTGTCTATAATACAACTATATAGGTATTAAACCGGTCGAATCGGATGATTTAGTCTCTAAAAAATCATGACATGACACCTAAAAAATTTGAAAAACTCGAAAATTCCATAATGTCATAAGTTCTTAAATTCAAATCTTAAATGTTGTTGTCACACACAATAAAATAGTACAGTACAAAATACAAATCCAAATAAGTTTTAAACAAAAGTTAATTGCAAGATAAACAGAATAACAAAGTGTCTAATGAATTTAAATCCAAGGAGTCATAGTTGTTTCAATATTGGGCTCTATTTTATTTCTTTTGTTTCTTCTATTTTTTTTAAAATAAAAATCCAAAATGATGTCGTTTTGAGACTTTTAGTTGAAAAAAAAAGGAAAAAAAAAACGCGTGCAATCAAACCGGCGGTTTGGAGAAACCGCCGGTTCACCGGTTTTTTCGGTTTTGAGCGGTTCACACCGGTCTAACTGCATGACCGATCCAACATTCGAACCAGACCGATCACCCCTCCGGTTCGCGGTCTGACCGGTCCGACCGGCCGATTCGGTCCGGTTTTTAAAACACTGAATCCATCAATTCAGGTAGAGTATGATCGTGATTCAACAAAAGGACATGCCTGTTAATTTATTGTGGCTTGAACACTTCAATATAAATTTAACAAAAAAAGTGATTTTTTTTCCTTCATCTTATAGTTGTTGTAAAGTATTCACAAACTTCACTAATGACTATCTAAATTTATGCAGGAGAATCTCTACACTTAATTAAAAAAATATGAAGATCTAAAATATTTATGTTTAAAGATACTTAAGAATCAAGTAATCATTGTATTGAACTTACATTTGTTTTAGCAAAACTATGATTATGCCACTTTCTTCTCTTCTCTCCATGTACTTGTCCTAGCCAACCACTGCACTATGTTCATGAGGTCCCGAGTGTCATTTTCATAGGAACGGACGGTCTATCATATCAAAACTTTGCGTGAAAGACAAAATTCAATCTTGTGGCTCCGAATTTAAGCAGTCATTGTAACCTCTTTTGCAATTTTACTGTTTGCATCTGATTAATTCAATTAAATCATTTTCAATTTCCAGACCAACGAGCAATGTAAGGAACGCTTTCTCTTCAATAAAAGCAACATTACTGGAAATACTGAATCCAATACACAGGCTGTAAATACTCATAATATGCGAGTCCTGTTAATACTTATCTATTATTCTGTGAAAATAAGTTTAAAGTCTCCATGACACTGATTCCATGATTGAACCTATAAACTACCCAGCTTTATCTCCTTGAGATCAAACGGGCGTTTATTTTTTTACTATCATGAGATCAAGTGAGTTAATACTGTGAGCTCCTGTTAACTGTATAATAAATAAACATCACTGCTACATCAACATTTATCGCAATAAAAATGCAGGAAAAGGAAGCGTTTCACTTTTGATTGAACAATTTTTTAGTTGGAAGCTTTGGTTACATTAATCAGGAAGCTCAGAACGCTCCCTCTTTGCAGTTTCTATCATTGTACATAAGAACTTGATAGGGTTGCAATCAAAAGGATTTGTAAGTGCAGCATGTGCCAAAAATGGAAGCTTTCTGAGAGACCTTCCGCTCATTCCCTGTAGACAGATAAAAAATAACAGTTACTTTAAGATATAAAGGTCCACCTAAAGATTGTGAGGTTAAAGATCCAGAGGTATTATCTTTACTTCCTACCTCACATGCCTCTGCAGTTTCAACTAGTTGCTTGCACAGTTGCGCGGATGTAGTAGGCTCGTGAAAATCTGGTGTATTCATCCTCTGTTTTGCACTAGCATAATTTGGAAGCACGATATTCTTACAATCCTAACCAAGTCAGCATGATTATCCATTAGATTAAAAAACTATAACGTCTGAATTTGAATAAAACTTAGAATATTAATGCCTTTTTGTTTTAAAAAAAAAGTATTCCGGGACAAGATTGAGATCTATTTGCACCTCAAAACTAGTTAATATCCCTGAACGCATGAGTTCCTGCAAGCAAGACCTTAATATTTCATACCGAGCTTGAAGTGTTGGTGGACCAACATATGCTTTGATATCAGCTCGGTCAACAAAAGCAATATCTGCAATGAAATTGATAAATTTATATGATCTTTAACATTTGTACGGGAAGTGGAGACTGAAGAAACTATTTTAGGAAGACAATGGAGTGGTGTTCCTAACTAGTGGAAAAAGGTTTTACTTGTGATATGCTTATGTTAAAGCGGCGTTAATTTCAGATCCAGACATATTATATTATTGTTCTAATCTGGTGCTGACAGAAAAATCCGTGCCTAATTTTTTAGCAATTTGACTTTCCATGCCCTAAAAAAGGATGCTTGAGGGGGGACAACTATTAAACATATTACTAGTAGATTGACATTGAAATATAATGACAAAAGCAGATCTAACCATCAATATCAAATTTATGGGAGAGGACAGTACGTTATTTACACTGAAACTGATTTAGGCTTACCGATAGCAGCAGTAATGTTGGATGTGGTTAGAATGATCACATTTGGAGATGATTTCAACTTATCCATCTGAGTTAGTAATGCATTGACAACCTGAAATTGAATATTCAGATTGAACCCATATTAAAACAGACATCCATTAAAGAAGCCATTACTTATGAATTACATTTATACAGGTTTGTGTTACAATCTATAGCATTTTCAGAAAACAGTGGGGAGCAAGGGAGTTTCTTCCTGCAGGGGGTACAGGAAGAAGGGTTTTACCCGAATGGAATCTGAAGGTTCAGAACCGGACAAAGCAGCTTTTCTAGCAGCAGCAAGGCTTTCGACTTCATCTGCAGGATCACAAACATATATATAATCAGGCAGACGTACAAGAATAAACCATGGGTATTATGTTGATTTTTCTTCAATTATGCCTCACCGATCAAAACAAATACCAAATTGCTTTCTTCCTCAACCATTTCTTGAATCTTCTGGAAAAGTTTTGCTACCTAGAAAACAAAGAAACACAATTATACATTCAACATAACAAAACTACAAAAATGGTTCATGTATACTTCACAATTTCATCACTTGACTTTTTAATCTCCATGATACAAAACTCCTTAAATGGATGCAGGTAAATGATACTCATAACGGATTTTTGGATTATAGTCATGTGAAATAATTATGACTAATGCCTCCAACGGGTCTCGTACATGTAATTTACTTGATAATTAATATATATATATATATATATATATATATATAGAGAGAGAGAGAGAGAGAGAGAGAGAGTGAGAGAGTGAGAGAGGAGACTATTATCCAAGGGAAAATGAGTACATCAAAATGTTTGCAGTATCAGTAATATTATCTTGGTACAGGTAGGCATTTGGTTCAATTTTTCCTTTACAATTTTTTTAATACATACGATTACACAGGTTAATTATCTCAATGAACTGGTTTTTTTTTTAAACAGTCAATGTTATTCATACAAACTGCTGACTGCTAATTCACGTGTGCATTAACATGTTTCATTTTCACTTGATACACATTATAGAGTTAAGAAAAATAAAATAAAAATAAAAAACTAGAAATAAAATGTTGTATATTTATATTATGCTATTGTCACTTATTTGTTTATATGAGAAGCCCTGGTGCAAAGGTTGGAATTGACCTAGCCATGGTGGGAGTTTTGTAGTGCTAGGTTGCCCCCTTTTTTTTTATGTTTTCTTTTTAGTATCATACATCATTCTGTATGGGTTCCGTATTATGTAAAACGTATTTGTACCTTATACTAGTATGGATGGTAGTGCATAGTTTTAGACAACATAAGAAACCATCGAACACCATCTTCTACCTAAGCAAGCATCTTCTGCAAGTTTTCTTTTTCCAGACCCAATGTATAAAATCAAGACATTCTGGCTTGCAAAACCAGACTAATAGTAAGATGTAAAAGATGAGAACTAGATGCTTCAATTCCGAAAGTAACAATGAAGATGGCATTGACTATTTTTTTGCTTTTTCTACAAATGTTAAGACTAGTCTAAAAATACATCTGCTTTTTTGTATGGCTTGTCATTATACACTGATGATGAACCTATTCTTCACTAAATAGTGAACTGAATACCCTCCCATGGGATATCGCAACTATTTATCATTGCACAAACAACACTACCAGGTTCAGGATAAAGATGGAAAAAATGGATATTTTAAATTGAGTCTACCGCCCAGGATAATAATGCTATAAGAATGTGTTTTC
This sequence comes from Trifolium repens, assembly GCA_030408175.1. Lineage (NCBI taxonomy): Eukaryota > Viridiplantae > Streptophyta > Magnoliopsida > Fabales > Fabaceae > Trifolium > Trifolium repens. Next base: position 25,372,761 of record CP125841.1, on the reverse strand, counting down.
AAGCATAAGTTGGTAATTGTTATCCATCGTGTAAAAGTAAAATGGGCATACGAGCAACCTTAATTAATGCTATGGTTAAAGATCTGCGTCACTACCCAAACTCAAAAGTTATGTCCTAATCATATTTGGATAAATAAAAATTTCTTATCTTCAGTGAAATGTGATTGACAAACCCACCAAATAATAAACATTGAAGCTAATAGGTAAAGAGCATAAATTAGAAAAGGTCAATAAGTAAAATTTACAAAAATGTCAGAAACCTAAAGAAAAGGCATACATGCATACCAGCTTGCCGCTTTCGGAGAACCATTTACTGAACAAAGAATGTGCATTCACTTCAATAAGCTGGGCCTGTGGGTATCTGAGTGGGAAAATGGTATGCAAATTTTTACTCCATTTCTATACTTGTTTTCATTGATAAATATGATTAAGAGTATTAATAAAGTAGTAATAATATATCAATGCACCTTGAATTGAATCGAATTGATAGTTTCTGAGCTAATGCTTTACATAAGGACGTCTTTCCAGTCCCAGGGGGTCCATGCAAAAGAATTATGCTGCAAATAATTACAAAACCTAAAAATATTAAGATATTTCATATTTCAATCATCTCATCTAACTTGTGTTCAACTATCAAATTATCAATTTACATATAAATGCATAATATTTGTAAAGAGACAATATTTTTCAGTAACATACAATCATATCAGTAAATTGTGATCACAGCACATAAGGCCAATGCTAAACTAAATAAATATCTCTAGCGCTTACCGGTTCCATGAAACAAGGAATGGATCAACGGCCTTTTCAGTGAAGAGCAAAGCACTCGCTGCATACCGCAACAACCTTTGCTTTAGACCAGATTCATATATCAGGCTGCAAAAGTAATGGTAAATAGTTCAGGGTAAATTAATTTTAATTTCATTAACAAAACTATAATTGAAGGGAAGGCATAAACTACAAAGAAGTAAGAACCTTTCCCACATGCCATCAAATTCTTTTGCAGGAAGAATCCATTCATTGAAGCTAGATGACTGGCCATCAGAGCTGATATCCTCACACGGTCCTTCCTCACTAAGCTGATAAAGCAAAATACAAACAATATCCATGAAGCTCTGAACCATATTAACAGAACAAAGAGATTCTAGACTAAAGCAAAGTACAATTAGGGAAAATGTGATACTGATGCATAATGAAACATCACATGCTACAGCATTAACATGTTATAACTTGTAATATAATTCTATCATTTGCTTTTTCCCTTGGTTTACTGTATGCATATTTCTACAATATCTGCTTTTGTTATGTTCTCTTTTCGGCTAGAAAGCATTTTAGAAGCATGTGGGTCAACATATTCTACCATGAGGTGGTTCCAGATTCTTTTCATATATCATTGTAATGGGGGAAGTTTGTTATGGGTTTTATCTCTCATGAGAGCGTGTATGAGCTGTACTATGTATTCTGCGGATGAACCAGTTGAAGCTTATCACCATTTTAACAAAATAAATTCCTCCTCTCAACTCTGTTATATATCTTTACCTATATGCATCAGAATTCATTCGCATATTGATTTCCCTACATTTTGGTACAAGGATTTTACTCCCTGAATCCAAATCACTGCTTCATCACAGTTAACAACTTAAGCAATTCTTTCACTTATTATATGCAAACATCATTTGACCAAGTTAGGAGAATTTAAAAACACAACAGGAGAAATGATAGGAACATATACTCATTAATTATATTAGTCAAGCAAGAATATGAAAACCTAGGAAAACTGAGACTGTGACATACATAGTCAATGAAACAAAATCAGTACTAGGAAGTATCACCTGAAAGACATGTACAACAGGCTTGACTTGCCAGAACAAAAGAACATTGTCATTTTGCATCCCTTCACCTGCACAAAAAAAAGGTTACAACTTACCAGCATCAGAATCAGAGATGTAGCAATTAATCTATTTGTATGTCTAAGGAATGCATTTCATTATTCTTGTATTTTTAACAACTACCTTCCATTTTGACATGCTAATTGCTAAATCACTCAATTAAACTCATACCATACAGTCTTAATGGAATTTTAGATTGATAAAAATAACAATAATCAAATCAATAAGTTCCAATTGTTGCAATTCCGTAGTAACAACAATGAAATCAACAGCATACCTGTATCACATACACAAATTCTTTGCACGTTATCGGCAAGAAAAGGTTCATCAAGAGGAATGGGAATTGGTCCACCATTATAGCTCAAACTCCTCTTTTCAAGCATCCTGAATATCAGTGAAATAGTGATAAATACACCAACAAAACATCATCATCAACCCAATAATACTACCGCAAAGAAAATCAATTTCTTGTGTCGATAAACCCTCGAAATCAAAACTAGAAGAAAAAATGAAATAGAAAGGAGATTATTACCCCTCAACTGCTGAACGGACATCGTGGATGGAAGCAGTGCTGGAAGGTTTTAAGCAAACCTCAACTATAATAAGAAAAATTAAACGAAAATTAGTTGAGAAATTGGAATGTGTAGAGTATAGGAAGATGAAATTAGAGAGAGAATAGTAGTACTAGGGACAAGAACTTTATCCTCCGGCGGAAGAGGAGGAGGAGGAGGAGGAGGTGGAGGTGAGTGTTGTGAAGCGGCGGCGTTTAGATCGGTGGTAGGGTTTTGCTCGGTCTCCATAGGACTAGGAGAACTCATTTTGATGATATGGTTAATTGTGTCAGAATTGGAACACTGGAGAAGAAATGGGGAAAGGAACACAAAAATTGAAAGAGGGTTTTCTTTTAATTTCGGCGGGAAATCACAATTCCGATGCTTTCTACTGCTAAGTAATTACACTACTTTCCATTTTCAGTTTTCACAAATCACAAGTTCACAACTGTTCCATAAAAATAAAAAATAAAAAAAGTTCACAACTATGTTGTTATTTTTTTTTTCTTTTTACAAATACATTTGGAGGTGTTTAAATTTCGCATTTATAACATTAAATTTTTTAAGTAAATTAGATTTTTAAATTTTTCGCCTAACAAATTGTTGAAATATAAAAAGTTAGGTTTATTACTTGGTTAGTATGGACTCACTCATTAGCTAATTAGTATATAAGATAGTATATGTATTCATTTGTTTGACACTTTCATTTGTATCCATTCTATAATTTCAATATAAAATTTCTATAGTTTTTTTTTTAAAGGAGAAAAAAGCTATAGAAATTTTGTATTGAAAATATAGAACAGATACAAATGAAATTGTCAAAGTACAAATAAGTGCATATATCATCTTATATACTAACTAGTTAATGGATCTATATTAACTAAGTAATGGGTCTAACTCTCTATATTTCAATACAAATAAATTATTTATGTTTTTAATTTGTTGCATTATTATCTTTCTGGATAACTTTTGTAACCTTGTTGTACTTTGGAGGTTAACATTGACTTCCACCATTATGGGTATTTGATGATTATTTCTAAAAGAATTTATCAAGAAAGATTTTTGTAACATAAAATAAATAGAACGTAACAGTGCAAAAAATTAGAAACTTAAAAATATATTTGTTATCTAAAAAACTTAAACGATCTTGGATACATTTTTTTTTTTCTTTTACTCTTCCAATATTTTAAATTAATCTTTGTCTCTCATAAACATTTCTTAATTTGGTTTCTTTATTGACATCTATTTTCTAACACTATTAAATATCTTGATGCCAAGTGTTAGATATCACGTGGACATTACTATCTCAGACAATTTAAGTGGTACGTAGTCAACTGTCACATTTAAAAAATGATTATTTGATAAAAAATTACTAAAGATAAAGACTAATTTAACGGTAAGTTGAAAATGTTATGAAGTATTTTGATAGAAAGTGAATAAAGACAAACAACAACTTTATTTGATGGTAAGTGAAATAAATATTCACAAATAGACTAAATTGAAATAAATTATTCAGAGATTAATTAAAGATGTTGAAAATCCTTTTTAGAGGAGATTTTGCTAATGTTACTTTTCTAGCGCACCAAATTATCAATGTCACTTGGTTTTGTTTTATAGGTTGTGTAGGGAGAAGTGTTAATTTTTCTTTCAATGACTAATGTAATAATCCTTTAGCGTGCTTTCATTGTACCAAAAATGTTTGCCTTTGAATTGTAATGATTAAGTACCTCTTGCACTCCTTATAATTCAAAATTTAATTATAAAAAAAAAATGTAAAGAATTGATGACCTATTTGATTGCGAGTTAGAGATATAGTAAGCAATTTGATGGTTGTCTAGTGTTCTTGTTGGCTTCAAAGTACTCCTTGTGCTTTGCTATGCCCTTAATAAATTGATGGGGCATGTTGCTCCCTTTACAGGCATTGGTGTTGACACGGTTGACCTATTTATGCTCAATTTTTTGTTATTGTATCATGTTAGAGATATTTGTACCTTTAGGGTCCGTTTGATCTGCAAAATGAAAGTACTGGACAGAACAGTACAGGATAGTACAAGACAGAACAGCACAGGACAAACATTTACGATATTAAACAAATTTTGTCTTGTATGATATTTGATGGAAAAAATGTTATTTTGGTGATTTAGAAAAGTTGTGCTGAGGACAAAAAGTTGTCCCATGGTTCAGTGGGGGACAAAAATATCTGATTTTGTCCAGTCCCTTGACCCCCAGTTTGTCCAGTACCAGTGACAATTTTCAAATCAAACACAGTACAACAGAAGTTGTCCTGTCCAGTCCCCTATTTTTTAGCAGATCAAACGCACCCTTAGACTTGTTTTGTAATTTAATTTTCCTTTAATAAAGAAAAGTAAGAATACATTAAACTCGATCCCATTTGTTTCTCATCAAAATTGATGATAAAAATCCATAAATTGTTAATTTCAATGGGTCTCAATAACATATCAAATGATTTTTAATTTTTCTTAAAAAAAATTATGGATAATCTATATAATATAAACTTTCAATCTTACAGTTAATTTTGTGAAATTCGTATTCGTTATAAAATTATTCATGATTAATCCACCATAGACCACTTAAAGAAGTATTCTATATTAGAATTTGCCTACATTTTATTACATTTATTTTTTATTTTAGATTTTGAAAAGCAAATTTGTTACCTAGATAACTTTTCATTTCTTGTTACAAATTTTGTTTTTCACAACTACTAAACATACATGACGTAGTCCCATAAGGATAATTCAGTTTGTAGCTATCAAAGAATATTATTGTTGAAATATATCAATTGTAATTTAAGTATTACATTTGGTTAGAAAAGTTGACGTTAAACAACATATAAGTGAAATGATCCATAAACATAATATATTAAGGTTTTGAGTGAAAGCAGGTGTTAAAAGTCACTTGTGTAGTTGCTCTTAGCTCAATATGTTAATTAAACTTAGTGGGGTTCCCTCCTCACGTCACAATAGTGGTATCAGAGTCCGGTTCGACTTGATTGGGGGGTCAATAATTGAATGGTGATGGATCGCGGTGGACACGGTGAGACTCACACTTAAGGGGAGATGTTGAGAAATGACAAGTATGATTTAAGTCTCATATTGCCACATTGGTTGGAAGAGTTGATGTTGAGTAACATGTAAGTGAGAGAATTCATAAATCTAATGCCTTAACCGCCCTTAAGGTTTTGAGTGAAATTATAGTGTCAAAAATCACTTGTGTGATTGCTCTTAGTCAAATGTGTTGATCTAACCCAGTGAGACTCCCTCCTCACGACCCAACAATTATTGGAGGGACCGGAGTTATGTTGATCCAACTCAGTTAGGCTCCCTTCCCTACAACCAGGGGCGGAGCTGATTTAGGGGGCTTGACCGAACCCCTATAACTTGAAAAAATGCACAAATAATCTTGTATATTTTGTATTTAATTAGAATCCACTAAATTTTTTACTTTTGCACCCTTAACACAAACCAAAGGGAAGAGAGAAAGGATCGGATATGCATAAATAGATATGGATTTCCCCCAAAAGAAATAAAGCACTAAAGATATTGATTAACAAACTTAAAGAACAAGCTTAATTAATCAAATCGCGAATCAATGATTTTCACAACAAATCGATTAATGTGTTGTTAAATTTGATAGAATAAGAATATTCCAGTCATTAAGCATAATCATTTCTGTAATTATTTGCAATTATTTTCATTAATATTTGGTATTATTACCATAGGTATTACTTTTGTATATATACACATTATTATCATGAGAATAGACAAGGAAAACATTATACTGTTCATCTCTCTTATATACTATTCCTCTCTTTCAATATGGTATCACGAGACCTGAACACCACCGCCTGTCACCGTTTGTGCTAAGGCCGCCGTCGCCGACTGGCTTCTCCCTTGCACCGCCCACTGCCGTGCAAGCGTCTCCCTCACCCACCTCTCTCTGCTCGCGCCGCTCACTCCTTCCGTGCACCACCGTTCTCGATCGCGCCGCTGCATCTGTTTGCACCGATCGTGCGGCAGCACCTCCTCGCGCCGTCCAGCACCGATCGCGCCACCGCACCAACACTGCAGCATCATCGTTCTTTGTTTCTCCGATTGCTCCTCTGTTTCGTTTGCGGAACACGATTTTGTTGGAGCACCAGACGTTAACTAATATAAAAAACAGCATCCCATTTGTACTAGAAATGGAGAAGGATCACTATAACATGTGGGCTGAATTATTTGAGATTCATGCTCGTGCTCACAAGGTTATTCACCACATCATCCCTCAACCCGGAAAACAAAAGCCTGCTGCCACCGATGCTAATTTTGAAATGTGGTCAACTCTCGATTCAAAGGTTCTTCAATGGATTTATTCCACCGTTTCTTTCGATATCCTTACCACCATTATGGAAAAAGGATCTACTGCCATGGACACCTGGAACCGTTTAGCTAGCCTTTTTGAGGATAATAAAAACTCTCGTGCCGTCTCCCTTGAACAAGATTTTTCATCCACTCGCATGGATGATTTTCCAAATGTGTCTGCCTATTGTCAACGACTCAAGCAACTTTCCGATCAGTTGAAGAACGTTGGAGCACCAGTCAGTAGTCACCGTCTGGTCCTACAATTGATTTCAGGATTGTCTGAGCCGTACCGTGGAGTTGCTACCTTGATTCGCCAAAGCAACCCCTTACCTTCATTTTTTGAGGCTCGTTCTATGCTCACCTTGGAGGAATCCGGTTTGGCTAAAATGCACAACACTAGCTCTCATACGGCCCTGCATACTACAGCTCCTCGGGACTCAGATGACTCATCTCAGCAACGCTCCAACCGACGTCAGAACAACCGCTCTGGTTCAGGCCGCAACCGCAACAATCATAATCGAGGGCGTGGACAGCGCGGTGGCTCTCGACCTGATAGTCCTTCCTGGTCCTCTCAGCCATGGCAGCAGCCACAGTACCCATCATGGCCTCCTTGGGGTTGGACCCCACCTCCTTGGGGTGTACCTCCTTGCCCATATCCTACATCTCAGTGGACACGACCCACCGGCCCTCCAAAGCAACCAGGCATCCTAGGTCCACGCCCTCAGGCTCACACTGCCACGACTTCACCAACTCCAACAGACATTGCAGCTGCCATGCACACCATGACTCTTACTCCTCCGGACAACATGTGGTATATGGACACTGGCGCATCCTCCCACACAGCGGCATCTCAAGGTAATCTCACGTCTTATTCTAATTTGAGTCATTTAAATCAGAAACTGATTGTTGGTAGTGGACAAGGCATACCAATTCAAGGGTCTGGACACACAACCATACCTACATCCCACAAACAAAAACCATTAAATCTTAACCATGTTTTACACACGCCACATATTATAAAAAATTTGATTTCTGTGCGACAACTCACTACTGATAATAATGTTTCTGTTTCTTTTGATCCGTTTGGTTTTCCTATCTTTGATTTTCAGACGGGGATACCTCTCATGAGATGTGATAGCATTGGGGATCTTTATCCAGTCACCTCGCAGCCCTCTAATTTTGTTGGTCTTACTTCTGGTCTCTGGCACAGTCGTCTCGGTCATCCTATTTCTTCTATTTTGCAGTCTCTCCATAGAAATAAATTTCTTAGTAGTGAGTTTTTGAATTCAAAAACTATTTGTGATTCTTGTGTGGTTGGCAAACATGTTAAGTTGCCTTTTTGTTCATCAAAAAATATTACTTTAATGCCCTTTGATATTTTACACAGTGATTTATGGACATCTCCAGTTTTAAGTTCTTCTGGTCATCGATATTATGTTTTATTTCTCGATGATTATTCTGATTTCTTGTGGACATTTCCTATAAGTAACAAATCTCAAGTGTTTGAAAAGTTCATTTCTCTTTCTAATCAAATTCACACACAATTTTCTCAAACTATAAAATGTTTTCAATGTGACAACGGGCGTGAATATGACAATAAAGTGTTTCATAAATTTTGTGCTGATAATGGTCTTATTTTCCGCTTCTCCTGTCCTCACACTTCATCCCAAAATGGAAAAGCCGAACGTAAAATACGTACTATCAATAACATGATTCGCACTCTTCTCGCTCATTCGTCTGTTCCTCCATCCTTTTGGCATCATGCGCTTCAAATGGCTACATATCTACTTAATATCCTTCCCCGAAAGAATTTGTCAAATCACTCTCCTACTCAACTCTTATATCACCGTGATCCCTCCTACACACATCTTCGCGTCTTTGGTTGTCTTTGCTATCCCTTGTTTCCATCAACTACCATTAACAAATTACAACCCCGCTCGACTCCGTGCGTTTTCTTAGGGTATCCCCTTAATCACAGAGGTTATAAATGTTTTGATTTGTCGCACAGAAAGATCATTATTTCGCGCCATGTAATTTTTGACGAGACACAATTCCCCTTTAGCCGTCTATCTTCAACACCTCTCCCTGACTACAGTTGTTTCACTGATGACTTACACCCAAAAATTATCCACCATTGGACAAATCCCACATTGCAACCTCTTTCTGGTAACCTTCCTAGTCCGCCACCTGACCCTCCATCTCTCTTCCCAATCGGATCCCACAATATTTCTCCTACCAACACCTCAACATCCTCTTCCCCATCTCCGGAGCCACCCGATATCTCTCCCTCACCTACCCCACCGGCCCCACCCGCTCCTCCTACTCGGACCATGGCCACCCGTAGCATGCAGGGTATCTACAAACCCAGGAAACTCTTTAACCTCTCTGTTACCGTTGATGATCCAACCATCTCACCTCTTCCCAAAAACCCCAAACTAGCACTATCTGACCCGAATTGGAAATCCGCAATGCAGTCTGAATTTAATGCTCTGATTAAAAATAATACGTGGGATTTGGTTCCACGGCCTTGTGATGTTAATATTATTCGTTGTATGTGGATTTTCCGGCATAAAAAGAAATCTAATGGCTGTTTTGAGCGTTATAAAGCTCGTCTTGTAGGTGATGGCAGGTCTCAAATTGCAGGTGTTGATTGTGATGAGACATTTAGTCCTGTGGTGAAACCAGCGACAATTCGAACCGTCCTCACCATTGCTCTCTCCAAATCCTGGTACATACATCAGCTGGATGTTCAGAATGCATTTCTACATGGTGACCTTCATGAGACAGTTTACATGCATCAGCCGCTAGGTTTCCGTGACCTTCATCGCCTAGATTACGTGTGCCGCCTGCGGAAATCCCTCTATGGTCTGAAACAAGCACCTCGTGCCTGGTACCAGCGTTTTGCTGATTATGTCTCCACCATTGGATTTCAGCACAGTACTTCAGATCATTCACTCTTCATTTACAGGCGTGACTCTGACATAGCTTACATCTTACTTTATGTTGATGACATTATTCTCATCACCTCATCAGATGACCTTCGCAAATCCATCATGACACTTCTTGCTTCTGAGTTTGCTATGAAAGATTTGGGTTCATTGAGTTATTTTTTGGGCATTGCCGTGACCAGACATGCAGGTGGACTCTTTCTTAGTCAGAGTACTTATGCTCGTGACATTATTGCTCGAGCCGGCATGACCTCGTGCAAACCTAGTGCTACTCCAGTCGACACTAAACAGAAGCTCAGCACCTCTTCCGGCACTCCATATGATGATCCCACCTTATATCGGAGTCTTGCAGGAGCCTTGCAGTATCTCACCTTCACCCGCCCCGACATCTCTTATGCTGTTCAGCAGGTCTGTCTTCACATGCATGCTCCTTGCACTGACCACATGCTATCCCTCAAACGCATCATCCGTTACGTTCAGGGCACTTTACACTATGGCCTACATCTCTATCCATCCCCTATTGACAAACTTGTCACTTATACTGATGCTGATTGGGGTGGATGTCCTGACACTCGCCGGTCTACCTCTGGCTATTGTGTGTTTCTTGGTGACAACCTCATCTCCTGGTCGTCCAAAAGACAACCCACATTATCTCGTTCCAGTGCAGAGGCTGAATACAGAGGTGTTGCTAATGTAGTCTCTGAATCTTGTTGGCTTCGCAACTTACTCTTAGAGCTTCATTTTCCACTTTCTCAAGCTACTTTGGTGTACTGTGACAACGTTAGTGCTATCTACCTCTCTGGTAATCCTGTACAACATCAGCGTACTAAGCATATTGAGATGGACATTCACTTTGTCCGAGAGAAGGTAGCCCGTGGTCAAGCACGCGTTCTTCATGTTCCTTCCCGTCATCAGATAGCTGATATCTTCACCAAAGGCCTACCTCGAGTTTTATTTGATGATTTTCGGACCAGTCTAAGCGTCCGTGAACCTCCCGCTTCGACTGCGGGGGTGTGATAGAATAAGAATATTCCAGTCATTAAGCATAATCATTTCTGTAATTATTTGCAATTATTTTCATTAATATTTGGTATTATTACCATAGGTATTACTTTTGTATATATACACATTATTATCATGAGAATAGACAAGGAAAACATTATACTGTTCATCTCTCTTATATACTATTCCTCTCTTTCAATAAAATTAATTCCTATTGAAACACAAATAACATGAAAATGATCAATTGAAATTGTATCGAACAATTGGTGTGCGTGCTTTCAAGGTTTTTTCAAAACAAGTGAAAATTCACACTTTGTGATTTTATCAAATATTTGGTGTGCAATTTTCACACTACATTGAAATGACACACAAGAACAAATGCTATACACAATCTAATTGAACAATTAATCAACAAATAATACGAAAGCTATAAATGCGATAAAGAACATAAGATTTGTTTAGGAAATTCCCGGATTTTATACGTCCTCGCTTAGTAATCTGGCACGTCTCCCCCACTTTTCAAACGGGGAATTAAGAAATTTGATGCACAAGAGTTTAGAAAAGTTACAAGTATTGAATTCTTCTTAAATCTTGTTCCGTTCTTCCTAATTCCATGAAAAATTGATCACAAGAAAATAAAATAATATTCTTCTTAAATTTTGCATTCGCTTTGTAGTTTGAATAAAGTGCAAAAAAAATAAATGACAAATAAAATAAAAATAATTTTGAGAAACGAGACAACTTAAAAATCAAGAATAAAAGTTGGTTAGCCAGATGACATCTCCTAAATACATGCTATAGTATAGATAAGCTTTATTAATCATTGATTGATACACAATTTATATAACATAATAACAGGCTGACTAAGCAGGAATTTATTTAATTAATACAAACACACATCGGTGATCATATGTTAAGATAGCCTGCCTAGCAAAGTAGCCACATATTTCACATGACACAAATATGCTTACTATGGCCTGAATGTTTTCCATTTGTGCAATTCAAGACCATTATTTGGCCTATTCCTTCGTGGGTAGTACTGATTGGTTTCAACATCCACATCCTCTTCAATTTGGTACATCACTTGATCACCATACCTAACTTCAGGTACTCTTTCATACTCCACCACTTCAACCCTCTCACGAATCTCTGGGTTGTGGTGGTGGTGGTGACGACGACGAGATCCTTCAATCTCATCTTCCTCGTAAATAACCCTCTTGTTGAAGGCCATTTCAGCATTTGGGTAGCGAGCGACGTCACTGAGAACACTAGGCTCTCTTCGGACTCCTGAAATGTGAGTGTGGTAGTCCTCGGATCTCAACATTTTCTTAATTTCTTTCTTTGGGTGTCACGATATTGAATTTGGCAAGGGGGTGTATTTATATCAACATATATGGCATATGCTGAATATATTCGAAGTTATAGAAATTGAATCTAATTCCCTTCATGTACCTACAAGCTACAAGCCACCAATATATAGCTAAAAAGAGGATGCGGTGGGGGAAAAGGATGGTATGAAAAGAACAATGCAGATGTTTTTAAGGGACCAAAATGATAAATGAAAATGTAAGAGATTAAAAACATAAATATTTTTTACGGGATCAGTATAAAACCAAAAATATCTTTAAGGACCGACGGACTAATTAAATTTTACTAGTTTTATGGCCAAACTCACATGTCAATCGTTTTAATAGATGAATAATTCTGTACAGGTGAAATTCAAATTCTTTTAATAATTGACGTAAGAGAATTTTGATAGCAGGTTTTCACTGTTTAAGAACTTATTTTGAATGGACAACTTACAATTATTTGAGAGCATAATAGAAAAATGATCTTACTTTATTCTAGAAAATGTCAGTTCATGAAATTCTTCCAAAATGCTACACGTTTTGGGACTAGTATTTGCTGTTGTAATTAATACACATAGCAAAGCACAACTTTTAATCTAAACGGGTAATTTTAAATTGATCGGTCTAAATTGAAAATTGGATTTTTTTTCTTATTCAAATAACCTCAGCTATTAAATTGAAATCAAACGATCCATATATACTACTGCAACTTACTATTACAACAGGTAATCTGAATCCCTCATCTCATTTGGCACAAATTTCACGAGGTCATACCTATAGTGTTATGGGTGAGAATACCTCATGCCTACCGACATGGGAAATAAATTCTCTTTTTTTTTTTTTGACAGAAGGGAAATAATTCTCTATCTTTTATTATTCAGCAACTTAGTGTATTTAGAGTATCTCCAATAGTGATACTATTTTGGGTATCATATATTACTAATAAGTGGTCTTTATAATGTCATATAATACTTATGTAACTCATACATGTTTTGCTTCATTGGTGATACTACTTTGAGTATCATACATTACTAACAAATGGTCTATTCTATAATTATTATTTTAACTTTGTCTAAATCAAAAAGGCAATATTAAATTGATGATACGGTACATTAAATAAGATATCATATCATCAATTTTGATACCATCTATGTCACATCATGGAACTCCAATGATAAAAAAAATAAGGTACGGATCGTTAGCATATGAAACTCTCTTTGATTATTGGAGATGTTCTTAGTGTTGGATATATTAGGACTTTTAGTATTGGACTTTATATGTCATTAGTCTAGTGGTCCATTAGGTATTAATATAAATTCTCTTGTAATCCTTATTTTGTCAAGCAATGCTATTATAATATTATTGAAACCCTAGCCGTCTTTATCTTTCTCTATTTTGCATCTCTGATTCTAACATGGTATCAGAGCTTGTTTCGATCCGCCTTGAACCACTCATCGCTTTTGTTGTCGAGTTCTCAAAAGTTTGGGAACGTGTTTGTTTTATGTATTTTATGATTGATTCAGTACATGTTGCTTCCGCTGCTAAAAAAAAAAAGAAAGAAAATTGCAAGTTGGTGTCGGAGAAGAATTGCAATTTTGCAAGTTTGGCTTATGGTTGTGCAATTGGTTTGTGAAATTGACGTGGTCAGTTTGGTTGCTCTGCCATGGCTTTGATCTCAAGTGTGTTTGGTAAATGGATTCCTTCGTTGATTGCTTGAACAAACAAATTGAGTAAACGGTGGAACATGGAAGTTAATTGGTATAGTAGATTGTTGAATTCTTTGTTGGTTTGGATACTGTTTATCTCTATTTGTTTGGTTTTTATCTCGGTTAATTAGTTTTGACTTCTTTTTGTATTGTTCAGCTCTGTTTGATAGTTTGGTTTGTTGGTTTGATTGCACTTCTTCCTATTGCATTGCACTTTTTTCTGTTGCACTTCTAATTGATTGCACTTCTCCCTATTGCACTCTGATTGATTGCACTTCTCCCTAGTGATTCTTCTGATTGCATTGCACTTCTCCCTATTGCACTTCCTCTGATTGATTGCACTTCTCTCTATTGATTCTTCTGATTGCATTGCACTTCTCCCTATTGCACTTCTTCTGATTGCATTGCACTTCTCCCTAATGACTTCTTCTGATTGATTGCACTTCTCCCTATTGCACTCTGATTGATTGCACTTCTCCCTATTGCACTTCTTCCTAATGACTTCTTCTGATTGCATTGCACTTCTCCCTAATGACTTCTTCTGATTGGTTGCACTTCTGCCTATTGGTTTCTTCTATTTGATTGCATCTATCTATTGCTTGATTCTTATGTTTGGTTTAGTTTGAATTTGTTCGATTGGTCTTGTTTTGGTTAGCTTGGACTGGATTGGATGACTGCGAATTGCTTCTCTTGGTTGGTTTATTTTCAGGGTTAATTTGTAACAAGCGGAAAGCTTAGTAAGCTTTAGCTTGAGGGGTAGTATTAGAAATAAAATGTTAAGTTTATATTATTAAGTATTAAGTATGTTTTTCGTTTTTTGTTTGACAAACTCTCGATGATTATTCGTTAATGCATCGTGAGTTTGAGGGGAAGTGTTGGATATATTAGGACTTTTAGTATTGGACTTTATATGTCATTAGTCTAGTGGTCCATTAGGTATTAATATAAATTCTCTTGTAATCCTTATTTTGTCAAGCAATGCTATTATAATATTATTGAAACCCTAGCCGTCTTTATCTTTCTCTATTTTGCATCTCTGATTCTAACACTTAGTACATAGATTGATGATTAAAATAAATAACTTGAAGTCTCCGTGAGATTGATGATTAAAATAAATAATATGAGCTTAGTTTAATTGGTAGAGACATCGTATTTTATATGCAGGGGTAGGATTTGAACCTTGGACATCCACTTATCAATCTTAATGGTGAAATTTCTAGTAAGTAAATTATTTGACAAAAATAATTAAATTGAATGAGAAAAAATTATTTGCGCCGGTTTTTTACAAAAAATTAATGTATTTAATTTATATTATAAATCAAACACATTAACTTTTATTGACTCATTTGTCTCTTATAAAAAGATCGGAGGTAATAGTTGTTAAAAGAGATAGAAGAGTCTTTGTAAAAAAAAAAAAAGAGAGATAGAAGTGTCAAATTTACCAAAGGTGGAGAATTCACAGGAAAATGTAAAAATACAAGACATAATAATTGGAAGTATGACTTTTTGTATTTTCTTTGAAATAAAATTCGTAGGAAAATGTAAAAATTATTTTTTATTGGTTATTGGAAAAATAAGAGAGAAAACACATTAAATACAATTTGCATTTAATTTCATGAGAATAAGTAAAAGTAAATCTTGAAAATGATAAAAGTTAATATTTTTTGCTTAAAATTTAGGACAAGTTGGTTTTTATTTTTGCTTATAAAATAGAACGGAGAGAGTATATGAACATAGAAAATGATCTATCATATTAGTTTATTGTTGCTCATAAGTTTGTACGAATGTTGTTGTTTTTTACTAGTCACATATTTCTATTATATCACATTAATTAAGACTATTTTGTTAAATAAAATGAGTTAAGTTTATTGCTATAAAAAAATGGTTGATGGTTGCTCTTGTCTTCTGCATTGCTTGCATTAGAAAAAATATTATGGAAAGATATCTTCTAGTAAAATTTATATTACTGAAAGAGTAACGATATAATAAGTTAGAAACTAAAAAAAAAAGTTTGTATGAATGTCTTGTTTTTTACTAGTAACCATATTTTTATTATATCACATCACGCATTGAGACTATTTTATTGAATGAAATGACTTAAGTTTGTTACTATAAAAAATTATTGATGATTGCTATTGTCTTCTCCATTGCTCGCACTAAAAAAATACTATGGAAAGATATTTTCTGATAAAATTTATACTATCGGAAAATATCTTTCCATTATAATTCACAATATCAAAAGACATCTTTTGGTGGATGGAAAAATATGAAAGAATTCTGATCAATTTAAGAGAGATGAAGACTATAAAAAAGATATATTTTTTTTGGACAATAAGACTATAAAAAAGATTAATGACTCAATTTGGTTACTCATATTTTGTGTGCAACCTAATTCAATCTATGACAAATATAATATCTGATTGGTTCATATCATTTTTATACCGAGAATAAATTAATCCTTTTTTAAGTTATCAAAAAATACTAACTTTTATCATAAAAATATCACAAATTAATTTTAATATTATTTTTGGTGAGAAACTAAATTGAATCTTGGCTTAAACATCATTTTCGTCCCTGTAAGTTCATAAGTTTTTGGTTTTAGTCCCTGTATCTTTTTTTGTTGCAAATTAGTCCCTACATGTGCAAATCTTTTTTATTTTAGTCCATAAAGCTTTAGTTTTAAGGGACTAAAACCAAAAAATTTGAACATACAGGGACTAATTTGCAACAAAAAAAAGATACAGATACTAAAACTAAAAAATCACAAACTTACAGGGACGAAAATGATAATTAAGCCTTGAATCTTAGGCAAAAATTATAAGTTATAAGCACATGATAAAAAAAAATTGTTACCAAATAGAAACTTATATATACCACTACGAGAGTATATGACATAATGGAACCTTACTTTTCCTGTTTGGCCACATCATAATTTTCCCCTTATTAACACAGGATTTGGAGATTTTGATCCTCTCATGTTGGTCATGTGGTAGAATCATAACCATTCATTTACTTAATTAGTCAATTAGTAACTTCAAGATTTAAAAACAAAATTTGAAACGAAAATAGCTGCTCTTTTGCTCCAGAAAGTAGCTGCTCTTGCTGTGTTTTGTATATAAGCAAAAAATACATATATTTGGTGATCTTAAATATAAATAAATTGAATATCAACAAAATACTATATATATATAAACAAATTGTTGGATATGTCTTTAAATCTCAAGATTGGAAGTCAGAATATTGCAGATTTTGTGGAAAAATATGTTTTTGAAGAATATCTGACTTGGATTCTGTTTTGTTTTTAAATATTAGATATATTTAAAAATAACAGGAGATTTGGTTTTATTTTAAAGGATTTGTTTTAAAATAATAGGCATATATTTTTCTATAAATAGAGGTTGTTTATTCATAGAAAAACAAGAGAACAAAGAGAGACAAGATGTAGGGAATTGGGGTTTGCCACCACACAAGGCTAGGGTCTTAGGATCCTAGGGATTTGGGCAAACTATTCTTGGGATCATCTTGTGGGATCACCTTGGGTAGACTAGGTAAAATTGAGTCTCTTGGCCATGGGAAGAGATTCGGGATTTTGGGTAGAATTAGGATTAATTCTTGTAACCCAATTGGGAACTCTTGTAAAGTGACTTCTTTGATCTAGTGGAAACGGAGAGTTGCTCTCTCCCCCAGACGTAGGTTCATTAACACCGAACTGGGTAAACAATATTATTGTGTTCTTTTCTTCCGCCGTTTTATTGTTTGGATTATTGCATCATCATCTCTATCGTCCTTATATTTGGTTGCTTGTTTCGCTTGCCCCACACATCAGTTTATTATTGGTGTGAGTTATTAGTCGAATTCACAACAATTGGCGCCCACCGTGGGGCAAGGGAATCGGTCGATTCCAGTACCATGGGTTTGAAGGGGATATTGAGAGGTTCACCAGGAGCAACGACTACGGGTTGTGGAAGGTGAAGATGAGAGCGGTGTTAATTCAAAACGTGTTGAGGCGTTGAAGGGAGATGCACGGCCTGAAAGGTTTTTTTCATCTTGATGACGGGAAAGCTTGAAAGGTTTGAGGTATGGTTTTGGTTTGTCTTACGATGTTTGACAAATCATGTGTTTTCTTTTACATGATGTATGTTCCTAAACTTTTATGCATGGATAGTTGGTCTACTTTTGGTTATGCATTTGTTACTAGTGGTGATTCTCATATGGTTGAGCTGTGAAACTTTGGTTGATTCTTGTTAGTGACATAGGTTTAGTTGGACTAGTGAAACGAGATTTACTAGGTGTTGGAACTAAATTGGAATTGTTGGATACTAACAATGGCCTGAAGTTTGTTTCAGAGCAGTTTGACAGTTTTGCAGGTTACAAGGTGAGAACATAGTGAAAATACCGATTTGTGACTTTGGTGAAGGAATCTCGGTTTGAGGTGGAGTTTGCTACTAGTTGGACTAGAGGAAGACAAACATTCAACAATGGCTCTTGGCTATCTAATGAGAGGTAGGGAGGAGAGTGGAATTGTTGCACCAAAGTGGTATGGCTATGAAGACCTTGTGGGATTTGTTTCAATTGTGGCTGAAGAAGTGCAAAACTTGGAAGATCTTCAGGGAGGCAATTGAAAGCAACAGTGATCAGACTTGGTAACTTGTGAGACTGCTGGAGGTAGTTGGATACAAGGAGAGTTTGATGTTGCAGCTTGTGGAACCGCCTAAAATTCCAAGGTTGGTTCGGAGCCAAGCAATACTTCGAGAGGACGGAGGGCACTCCGGGGGTCGAAGGGTGGTGAAGCTTGTTGAGCTATCGAAAAAGGCCGGTGATAGCGGGGCACAAGCGTTACTTCAGGAGGGTACGGAATTAGCTACTCCGGAGTCTGAAGAGGAGGCGGTGAATCTTGTGGGTGCTACCAAACATCCTATGGTAGTGGGAGACAAGATCTTCATGAGGGCGGAAGGCATTCCGAGGGATGAATGGGAGGTTCAGCTTGCGGGAAGCAAGTGGAGGATGGTGCCTATGTCGAGGTTCAAGTGGGACTTGGACTTGGCCGGTGATCTTGGATAGAAGATTCAAGATGGAGAGAGCAACACGGTGGTTGATTGGATCACCATCGATTTAAAGGCAAGGTGGAGAATTGTTGGATATGCCTTTAAATCTCAAGATTGGAAGTCAGAATATTGCAGATTTTGTGGAAAAATATGTTTTTGAAGAATATCTGACTTGGATTCTGTTTTGTTTTTAAATATTAGATATATTTAAAAATAACAGGAGATTTGGTTTTATTTTAAAGGATTTGTTTTAAAATAATAGGCATATATTTTTCTATAAATAGAGGTTGTTTATTCATAGAAAAACAAGAGAACAAAGAGAGACAAGATGTAGGGAATTGGGGTTTGCCACCACACAAGGCTAGGGTCTTAGGATCCTAGGGATTTGGGCAAACTATTCTTGGGATCATCTTGTGGGATCACCTTGGGTAGACTAGGTAAAATTGAGTCTCTTGGCCACGGGAAGAGATTCGGGATTTTGGGTAGAATTAGGATTAATTCTTGTAACCCAATTGGGAACTCTTGTAAAGTGACTTCTTTGATCTAGTGGAAACGGAGAGTTGCTCTCTCCCCCAGACGTAGGTTCATTAACACCGAACTGGGTAAACAATATTATTGTGTTCTTTTCTTCCGCCGTTTTATTGTTTGGATTATTGCATCATCATCTCTATCGTCCTTATATTTGGTTGCTTGTTTCGCTTGCCCCACACATCAGTTTATTATTGGTGTGAGTTATTAGTCGAATTCCCAACACAAATTTAACTTTTTTCATAAAAATAAAAATAAAAATAACTGAAAGTGAACAATCGACTTTATCATTGTGCTTCTTTAACTCTTTCGCCACGAACACGATCATTAAGACAAACTTATATACCCCACTATTTTCATATTAAATGATGTCATTTTTTAAAATACCCCAAATTATTTAGACAAATAATATAAATACAAACCTCTACTTGAAATATATATTTTTTGAACAAGTCTACTTGAAATATATTAATGAATGCATACCATCTTGCGTGACAAAATGTAGACCAGAAGAAATTTTCAAAAAGTAGCTCATCACATCCATGGCTACCATTACATGTACAAGTATATTAAATGTTGTCTTCGTCTGGTCATTGTTTACCTTGCCTTCTTGTAATAATGTCTACAACTGGGAATGAAAAGTTAGAAAGACATGGCTCCTATGGCCATGTGCCTACTATGTATGTATCTTAAAACATTTCGACCACCGTCGCTAACTTATAGCAGATAGTTTACAGCGTATACGTTTGTACGACTAAAGTAGAGCTCGAATAAGCTAGGTGGAATAGACCAAAATAAAGAACTAAATTTTACTAGAATTGTAGGGGTATTATTATTAATCTGAACATTTACCAAGTCATCAAAAAAGGATCCCTCTTTGGAAAAGATTCTATCTTACAATTTTTGAATCCCATTTTTCATTTAAAAAGACTTGTTCAAGAGTTAATAACACTGACTGAAACAGCAAAGGAAACCATTAGGCTTGATTTCGTCCTTTCCTCTAGGTGTATCGCCGGTGTCATCACGTTTTGCCATCAAGGAGCTTGTACCAGGGGACTCTGGTGGCAACACAGTGTTCTCAGAAGTGAATATTCTCGAAGGAATTGCAGGTTCGGGAGGCGAAACGGTGTAAAGATAATTTAGGAGCATTTGGATTATCTGAGTGAAGTTGGGTCTAGCATTTGCATCCTCTTGCCAGCATGAAGTAAGAATTACGGCCAATTCCTCGGGAAGATGATCCGCACTCGGCCTTACATTCTAAAAAGCCAAAAGATTCACATCAACAGTTTTCAACGGTTTAAAAACAATATAAGACGGCAACGTTTAGGAAATAGGCATGATCTTTTTTACCTTAAAGGCTGCAGCATATGCTGCTTGAAGGTTTGACATGCCTTCGAAAGGAACTTTGTTGTGTAAGAGCTCCCAAAACACAATCGCAAAGCTATAAGCATCGACTTTATGGTTATAATGCTTCTTCTCCCCCTGCCTCAGTGTGACAGTACTGTATAACTGCAATTGTATTTGTGCAATCAGTCCAAGATGCTCCGTAATTAAGATTCAGACGACACAAAAAAGTACAGCTATTCATCAATTTACCTCTGGAGCCATCCAACGGTATGTTCCCGTTTCAGCTGTCATCATCTCAGTTAAAGACTCTTCTCTTGCTAAACCAAAATCTGCCAGCTTGACTGTTCTGTGATCTTCAGTCAATAGCAAGTTATCTGTATGAAAAACAATAGAAAATCTTCATATTCATTATGTTGACTGATTATTTGATATACAATTGAGCAAGTTCTACATCTAAGAAAAGGAAGCTTCAGTACCGAACATCTAATAGCAGATCCTGAATAACAATATTCATTAATTTGTATTGCTTGACAATGAAGAAATGTTTTCACAAAACAAAATTATACAAATAGTGTTATGATACATAACTTTTTCTCCAAGATCGATTCTATAAATAGAGGACATTAGGTATATTATAATCAATCAAAGAGGTACAGCATGTTCAAAAGGGAAGAACAAATAAAAGCTTGCTCTTTCAAGTATAAACTTTGTAATATGAACTCAAACATAGCAGATCGTATAAATAAAAATAAGGATGGTGCTTATAAATAGGCATGATAGTAATATGACAAGAACAGATTGAACAAAACCTAATACTAGTCATCATCATATTTACATATATTGCATTGTTGAAAAATAACATAGTATAAGTTTTTAAGGCCAAACAAAATGATAAATCAGTAAATCTATTTCTGTGTATGAAAAAACTATCTTTTCAACCCCACTATATGCAAACATAAGTGTCATCAAAGTTGTATCATGTTTACTTTGACTGTTAAATAGATCACAGACGAAACTGATTGTATATGCAAATATATATTTGAAATCAGTTATCGTACTGAGTGTAAACCAAAAAGAAATTTGACTCAGGCCTCAGGGACATGTATTATGAAATGCACATGTGGTTGATAGTGACATTTAATTCCACAAAATGGCAGGCAAGTAAGCATGTGATTAGGAAGATGATAATTTTAAACCACAATAATCAATAATGTCAATTATTTTTGTACATTAAATTTTGATAGGGATAGGATAATTAATCTGTAAAAGTGATTACCATTTAAAATAGAAAATAAAAACAAAGATCGATAGATTAGAAAAATACACATTTGGCAAGGTCAATTTCTTATGAAAAGAACACAATTGAGTATGAGATTTATATTGAAGGAGGAACCATAAACATATAGCCAATACTAGAAAGATGAAATCTTGTCATAAAGAAAACTGCTGTTATACCACCATTCATGAATTTTCACAGGAATGCAACATATTACTGATCCTACTAAAAAAGGTTTCATTTACAGGGGAATGAAAGCAAACCAAACTATTACCAGGTTTAAGATCACGGTGTATTATCCCATGGGAATGCAGGCACTCTATAGCACGTGCAATATCGAGTGCAAAACCAATGGCAACATGTGTGTCCAAGCATTTGGGGCGCATGTTAAGCAAATACTTGCGCAATGTTCCTCCTGATAACAACTCGGTGACTATCACCATCACTGGCGCCTTGCAAGCACCGATAAACTGCAGAGAAAGAGCGGCAATATTATTTACTAAGTTGCAAACTTAACATATAACAGGTAGTCCTTGTTGTATGACATAACAATTTTTTATTCAATTTCAAAAATATATACAGCAGACACAATAGAGAAAAACAACGGAGAGCCTAAACCAAATTCTCACCTTCACCAAGTTCTTGTGTTGCACTCTAGACAACATAGCCACCTCCCTTGCAAAGCGATCTTCTCTCTTGGCAATATCTTCTGTAGTTTCTCCTTTATGTACAATTTTAATAGCAACAATCTGGTTTTTATATCTGAAACAAACCCAACAACAAAATTAATTCGATGAACGACATAACTACAAGCTTCAAAAATAACAATTGACAAAATAACTACTCAAATATGAATGCCAAGGTGGTTTGAGCGAAGGAACATAAGGGTCCAACGCGCCCACCAACATTTCTAACAACTAATTAGTAGTTTTGTCATACAATAAAAAAAAACTACTCAGATCAGAGAAACCTAATTCATTTACATTAGTGATTGTTGCAAGAAATGAACATTAAGTACGAGTTATTGTCAAATAGTTGCTATAGCACTGTAGTGTAGCAAAATTTGAACAAATCGATATTAACTGTTGTCAAATAGCGGCTATAGCTATGGTGGGGGCTATAGCACAGTAGTAGCATAATAAAATTTCAATAAATCACCATCTTCCGCGATCCACGATTGACAACATCGAGTTCTCGACTCAAAGTAACTATGCAGTATCCATCCTAAGCAACAAAATAAAGCTATGAAATATAATGCTCTACAAATCAAACACAAGACCAAAAGGGATGCAATATTCAATTTTCACCCAAAAAATAAAAAATCAATAATCACAAATCTAGTTGCAAATAACACAGTTTAATCTGGTTCGAAAGTCAGTTCTGGCATACCAGCCCCGTACCGACTGCAGTTGCGGGGGAAATTGAAGTTAATTTAGAGCAAATAGAAAATGGGGTTTAGTGAATTTGAGAAACTTACTTTCCCTCATAGACTTTAGCATGAGCTCCTTCACCAATCCGGGGTCCAACATAGAGATGTTTAGGATCAATCAACCATTTAGGGTCTAAATTGAACTCATCAACTGAGTAGAATCTACCACCAGATTCCATTTCTTCTTTTATGTAAGATGCTCAAATCTTACATGAGCTTGGTAGAGAGTGAAATCAGAGAGAGAGAAAAGAAGAAGAACCCTAGAAGGAGAAGGAAAAGAAAAATGGATATGCTGACATGAAACAGAGAAGTAAAGTAGACATCCTCTGCTTTTGTGGTCTGAAGCTCAGAACCACATCTCAAAAAGTTAAGGCTCGGAGATCAAAACTTAAATTTAAGATTCATGTTTTTTACATTTGTTTGAGAGAGAAGGTAAAGCCCAAAGCCCAAAAAGATATTTTCAAAATTCATGGGGAAAAGAGAAGAATCCCCAAAAGGGAACATGGAAAACAACCAATCACCAAGCCTTCTAGTAAAAACTATACTAGTTTAATTTATCTTATAATATCGATATTGTTAGATTGATCCTAAAGTTTAGTTTAGTTGATAATAATTTTATATTGTTAAATCAAATATCTTCATATAGTTTAAATATGATATTTTGCAGTTGTGTGTTGAATTTCAGTTTACTTTTACTTAGTTCCAGTAAAAAAAATTTCTCTTTATTTAGTATTTTCGAATATATCAATTAGTCAATGAAGCTAACATGTTGGAGTACCAAATTAGAAAGAGTGAGCCCCGATAATCCAAAGTTCGGCTGTGAAGTTAGAAAAGTCTGGTTAAAACTTGTTTCGAACTCAGGTTCTCACAAATCATATGTCTTTGAAGGAACTCATTAACCACTTGAACTCAATATCATTTAGAGTATCAAATTTCTACTACTCGTCATGGAAGGAGCTTAAAATTAAATGTTGCAGTAACTTTGTTTTGATGGTAAAAAAGGTGTAATGGGTTTGTGTTTGTATTTAAGAATGATTTGAACTAATTAATCAATTGAAGGAGTGTGGGCAGAGAGGAGCACCCATCCATGATTTGTAGAAAGAATCGTGTGATTCATGAAAAGGATTGAGTTGAGAGTGTGCGTAATGCATTATTATTACTTGATTAATAATTGATTAATTATTAATTCAATTAAAAGGGAAAGGAAGAAGATTAATTTGGAAGAGGAGGAGAGTAACGTAATGACTAATGAGAATAAGATGAGAGATAATAATGAATGAATAAAGTAGTGAGACCACATGGAGACTGAACGTGACAACATGGGACGACCCGCTACATAAGCAACCCACACGGACGATGGTGGATTTTCGTGACTTCTTTTTCCAACCAAGGGTTAAAACTTACTCATTTGGTCCCCATGTCTATTGATTCTTTCTTTACTACTTCATCCTTTTCAACACTTCTCCACCTACTTACAATACAAAACTTTGTTTTTTTTATCAAGTATAGTGACTTGAAATTCCACCCTTAAGGGTGGATAAGTGGAATAACTGGGATTCCAACCCCGACCCAGCATATATAATGCAATCAGTGGCGATTCTAACGCCCAGCATGCCTGGGCACGTGCCCGGGCTGCTGCTCCACTATTTTTTTTATAGAGTCCGGAATGTAAGGATCGTCGTTTCAACGGTATTTTATTGAGTCGAAAATAAATGTTTATAATGAGAATTGTATAAGGCCTGAATTAATTCTGTTTTTAGAACTCATAGTTTACTGCAAAAGTAGAAACACAGAGATACCGGTTTCAATTTGAAAGAATGAAAACTTTATCTGACCGTAGAAAAATTCAGTTTTCGATTCTAAACACTGCGAAAGCAATTTTTTATCAATTAGGAAAAATTCAGTTTTCAAAAAGGTAATTTTAATAGTGTAAACGAACACGCGAGAGCGGACGTTTATACGCTTAAAATTCGGTACCGAACATGCGACAGCTGACGGTACCTTTAAATTAATTTTTCTACCTTAAGCAACTTTTTGAGTACTTAAAAGTAATTATTTTCATAAATAAGATTTTGTGTCGTAACACGTTGAACACGCGAAAGCGGACAGTTAGATTACGCAGTTAAAATCTATTTTAAAACTTAACCTTTTATTTACAAAAAAATATTTTCTCATTATAAATATAAAAGACCACTCAGTGAATACCAACGGTCGATGAGAGTTTCATTCCGGCCTTTAAAATATCAAAAAGCCTATTAACCCTTTAAAATATTACTGTACTCGGAAGTTTGATTGATAAAATTTCCTCTAAAATTTTGCCCAGACTCTCTAGCATTTCTAGAGTCGCCACTGAATGCAATGTCTGTCAATTTACGGGACACAAAACTTTATTTTTAAAATTTATTAAACAATTAAATTAATTATTTTGTATTATAACTGAATACGTCCCTCTTTTTTATGAATTTGAAAAAATGAAGTTTTGTTTATAATTATGGTCAGAAGTAGGTACTGTTTATGGTGTTTGGATCGGTTTTGAGAAAAAAATTCATCTAATAAAAAGATAAATTATTTGTGATTCAATTTTGGATAACTAATTAAAAAAATGATCAAATTAAGTCCAGTTCAGATCGGTTTAATTTGGATCGATTTTTGGATATTCAAACTGCAAATTATATTTTTCTTAATAATATTATAAAAATACGGTAAAATAATATGTTTGATGTAAAATATAAGACCATGTACAATGACAAAAAACATTCAACACCCTACTTTTCCACTTTTTACACTCCACATCATCTTCTCTCTCTTCCACCTAATAATTCAACACCCCATTCAATTTTTACCCTCTCCAATAGTTTTTTCATTCAACACCCTACCCCACCACCTTCTCTACCCCACCACTTTTGAGTGTTGAAATTATTATTGGGATATATTTCACACCTAAAAAAAGGACTAAAACTTCAAATTAAACACTAATTGAAAGATAAACAAGATTAAGATAGTGAAAAACTTGGTTTTTTTTTTTCTGTGTCCAAATCAAATGAACCAAGTCTCTGTTTATAGAGAAAAAAAAATTACGAATTTTGGTGAAAAAAAAAAATTAATTTGCATTGAAATAATTGAGTTTAAAGATAAGATGAGGTAAAAATCTCGTGAGCCAATCAGAAACTGCCACCTGTCCCCCTGCGCATCAATTAAACATGTTAACTGGATTCATCTTCTCTTTAAATTCAACATGTTACTCCAATGGTCCATTTTCATTCAACAGCCAGTCAACACCCATTAAACACCCTCATTGCATTTGGTCTAACATATAATATATTAAAAATTAATATTACAGAATGACAATGATTGATTATATTTTAAACATCTAAAACAATAAAAATAGATTAAATTGGACAAATAAACCATGTTATATGTAAAATTTACATTTTCGACTGTAATTAAGATGATTTAAAAAATTCTGCTTTGGTTAATATACAAGCAATTTCAAGCGTATGAATTTTTGATACACTATAAAAAGGCGGCAAAAAACAAGCTTCCTCTTCCGATTTTGAACGTCAAATCCAAATATCATAGAAGATAAGAGCAAGGGTGTTTCGAAAACGGACGATTAGATAAGTAGCTTACATGCAGAACCAAAAACAATTTTACAGTTTTCCTAGTTTCTCTATAAATATGAAGCTCTAGATCATATTTAGACAATTCATTTTCAAAAGAGAAAGCATGCCTAATAGAAAACAGTCACACTCACATAGACACGCATACGCGCGCACATACACACACGTACAAGGATACACTTCTAAGTGGTTGTAATTCTCAATTGATGTATGAAACTCACCCTTTACATTCAATACAATTTTGCTTTTTACATTAATTTAAATTTCAAGCACTTTAGATTATAAAAATTAGCAAAAACACAAAGATGATTGAAATTGGATATCGCAAATCTGTTAACTAGGAACCCAACAAGGATCTAATTCAAGTCTTATATTGATCATTGAATTTGTTTGTTTGGAGTGATAAATTTCATTGTCAACAAATTGGCACACTCAGTGAAACTTAGTTAGAAATAGTTGATTATAGTTCTCAAACTTTTGTGTCAAACAAACACGAAGATGGCAAGAAGAAGCAATAATAATCAAAGCAATGATAACAATTCATATAAGGATGAACCAGAGGTTAACATGTCTCGGAACAATGAAGTTCCATGCAAGGTTTTGCATTCAAAACCCATTCATTAGTCAAATACAGTCTAATCCTATAGGAAGTTCTCTAAATCGAAGAACAAATGCCAGTATACCACCTTTTGGTTTACTACCAGGCTTTGTTCTCCACCACTAGTCACATCTATTGTGCTTGCAATGACTTCAAATTTCGCTAATCCCTTTTGTTAATAGAGAAGTGGGGTTTTGAGGAAATTCAATAAGAATAAGTAATAACTCTTCTAGGTGATTAGGCAGGAAATCCTGGTAGGTACTAGGTGAAGTCTTTCTGCATGAAAGTAAGGAAATCTTGAGGTGAAAATCTTAAGTACTATAATCTTAGATTATAATGAGAAAATCACTCTTAATTTTGAGAACAAAATCACTCTGAAAAAGGTGGACTGAACTAGCTGGCCAATTGATAGTGAACCAATATAAAAATTGAGTTGTGTTATTTTGACATCTTAAAATGGACAACCACTTGACAACTTACTCACAATGCACGTAGTTCGAGACGTAATAAAAAATTGGAAAAGTAGATGAATAGTATAAATGGAAGTTGTCTACAACTAAATGGTTGTCAAAATATCATTTCTCATAAAAATTATTGTGTTGTTCTTCTTTTGTACCCTCTTTGTTTTAGTTTTGTTTAAAGTTCTTTATGATTTATAACTTCTGCTCTCATAATGATTTGATAAAGAACATTATTTTATGTGTTTAAAAAAAGTTGAAAAGATTTTTAAAACAGGAAACACAATTTAAATCCCACTTTCTTGTGTTTCTTCACTAACTAAAGTTCCCAAAGTGAACCTTTAGATTGTAAACTAGGGGCATTTAGAAACCTTATTTCATGAACAATTCTTTAGTGTTGAAACTAAAGTTAATGTTGTTGATCTGGCTAAAATTCAAAGAAAAGACAATAAATCAATTGATGATTACATCATTAGATCTGGCTAAAATTCAAAGAAAAGACAATAATGTTGTTGATCTGATTACTTTTGCTTTCTTTGCCTCCGTTGTTCATTTATCAACCAAGAATCTTCCTTTCTCACTTCGATTGCATGTTACAAGCATATATCACCACAAAAGAATAAAAGTTTTAGTGGAACAAGAATATATACTCATTCCACTCAAATCACCTTACATTCGAATCAAAACACGTGACATGTGTAATTGCTTTTGTTTGTTATTTTAAAAAAATCTCAATTATCAAAATTTAGACAATTATTGCGAGTGCTATGCCCCTCAATTATACACATTAATTACCAAAACACCCCGCCCTTATGCTGCTGTGGATATTGGGTGGAGAACATTAGAGGAAGTAGCAAGAAGTACTAGCAAAGCATAGTATCTGGAAGCTAAAATCTTCATCAGAAATGCATGTTGATAAGAGTTGGACAAATCTCACCTCATAACTGCTGATTAAGATAAGAATCATCTCTGGGAGATTTGGGTGACATAGGAGAAGCAGCAGTAGTTCCAATATACCCAATTACATTTCCAGTAGCATTCTTCAACCACGAGGTGCTTCGAGTTAACCAGCCACCCTCTATGTGTTCTTGCATTTCTTCGTTGTGCTTTCTTTCTTCCTCTTGCAACATATCAATCCACCTCTTGATCATAAAAGTCTTTATGGCTTGGACCCCTTGATTTACAATCTCCATTGGTGGCAGTTCAAGAGGATTTTGTTCCAAGTTGAGCTTGGTCAAATTATCAAGACAACCGAATGTATCAGGAAGTGCGTGAATCTGATTATTGCTGAGATCCAATTCCCTGAGATTAGTCAATTCACCAAATGTCTCTGGAAGTTCTTTAAGATCAGCAAAGTTACTGCTCAGGTTGAGAATTTCCAGGTTAGTCAGTCTCCCAATTGCATTTGGAAGCCCATGTAGCTCATTAAAATGAGCATCCAAATAGCGCAACGACTTCAGCTCACAAATGGATAAGGGAAGAGATCGAATTTTGTTCAAATGAATCAGGAGTTTCTTCAAGTTTGGTAATTCATACCCAATGTTTGTTGGTAAGTATGACAGATCATTAAAGCTTACATCCAGCTCCACCAATGACCTGATTATACAGTACAAAAGGGATCCAATCAATTGTGACAAAAACAATTATAATTTGAAGAAGTTCCTAAATGACTTGGGCATTTATAAATGCTTGGTTTAAGAGATGAGATGATATGTGCAGAAACAGAACATGGAATTGGTAATTTTACAATGTTTGCATGCTTAAATTATTAGTTTCAAAAGGCATAGTAAAAACACAAATAAAATGATAAAATAAGAAACAATGTTGTCATAAGACCTTTTTTTAAAAAACAGCCAATGTTAAGTATGTTAATTGTTAATTTGTTGGTATTTACTAGAGGTGGAAATCGAACCCAAGACCACCCTTATCACTCTACTCCTTAACTCTCAACTCTCTCACACTAGCCATCAAGCCAACCTATAGTCAAATAAGGTTGTCATAAGACGTATAGTTGAATGAATTTAAATATAAAAACAGTTCTTGCACATGCATGAATAAAATCACTCACGTTTCCTTTTTGAATTAAAACTGCTCCCATTTTCACTAGTATCCCAGTCCACATGTATGCCTTTCAAAATACTCAAATAAGGCAATTCTTATAGCACATGGATGTCAGTGTCCAAAATAAATTTCTTAGGGATCCCAACCACAAGGTATAGCAATTATTAGGTGATAACGAGCAACGACAATAGCAAAAATATGTTGCCTTTTACGAATTTCTCTCATACCTGCACTGACAAATGGTATCAGGAAGGGCAGTAAGCTTGTTTCCAGAAACATTGAGCAATTTCAACTTTTGTAGTAACCCAATTGAATCAGGAAGTGATTCCAAACGATTTGCAGAGAGATTAAGCTCCTCCAAATTTTGCAATCCAGCTATTGACTCAGGAATTGCCTATTGTGTTGAACAGAATATTAGTTCATATATTGTGTTAATACTACATATGATATGATTTTAATGATGTTAATGGAGCACCAAGGAGAATCAATATTCAAAATGAAACACAGGTAAAAGTTGTCATATACAAACTTAAAATGATTCTAAATGGAGCAATTGTGATTGTTCAGCACCATTTCTCATAAACTATGAAACAACAGAGAACTCGAAAATCCATTTCTCAAAAACCAAAACACAAACAGAGCCAAGCAAGACACATTCAAATTCCAAATCAAGCTCAATTCATGTCATAAGCATAACCGATAGTACGATCAGTCTCATCTAAACAAAACCAGTCTCTTAAAGTGCACAGTACAAATCCACCTTAGAAATCAGCTCTAACACTAAACAAATAACCAAAAAATCATGTAAATTAGTGCCTATTTAGGGGGTGTATTGGATTGAGATTGCAAAGGATTTAAAAAAACTTTTTTATGATAAATACTTTTACTAATTTAAAGTCTGTTTGAATTTAATAATTATCTACTACCATAAGCAATTGTGAGACTGTTTAAGAGCTTAAGTTAGAAACAACTTATGACATATCCATAATTGTTTTCAACTACAACTTATTTCCAAGATAGGTGATTAAAACAACTTATAACTTAAATGAAAACAGAATAAGCACTTATACTATACAAGTGTTTAATTAAACTATTCATCCAAACATTGTTAAGTGATTTGGGAATCAGTTTTTTCTAAAAAGCACTTTACCGAAAGCTGATTAGCTGAAACGTTAAGCACAAGCAAACCAGGAATCCTTCCAAAAGCTTCCGGCAAATTCTTCAAGTTTCTGTCAGAAAGATCAATCCGTTCAATTCCATTCCCATCAGCTTCTTGCAGAATCCCCACAACCTCTTCACTCGCCTCACCACCAACATCACCATCTCCTCCACCTCCACCAATATCACCATCTTCAGCAGAATCATACATTCTAACCAATCGTTTCTCAGCATCCTTAAGAAGCCTCTCATAATCCTCATGCATCTCATCAAGTTGAATAAGCGATTTCCAAATCTGTTTCTCCTTTTCAGCTTCTTCTCTACACTGTTTCTCTTTCTCCGCCAGATGTGCTCTCCAATCATGGATCTCGATCTCCGGAGGTCTCGATAGAAGAACGATTCCTTCAAGCTGTCGTGACAGCTGGCCTTCTAAGTCAATCAGCTTGGCTTTAGCGTGGTCGATTTCCTCGTGAGTCGGCCGTTCGCCGATTAGGTTAAGAACGGAGCGAGCCGCCTGAACGTCGGAGATGGCTCGAGCCATAGATTGGATGAGTTCAGGATTTGCTAGGTTTGGCATTTGGCCTATGATTTGGGAATGAGGTGGAGAAGATGGTTGTTCGATGTCGTTTAATTCGATGTTGTGTAATTCGGTGTCGGAGGAGGAGGAGGTTACGGTGGTTTTGGATGATAAAGAAGGGAAACGGGACATGACGTAGGAGAGAATCGGGAAGGTTCCTGGATTGGGATCCATGGTGATGGCGTTGGTGTTTGAAATGAGAGAAAGTGATGCGATAGAATTGAATAAGAAAAGGGCTATAAGATTAACTAAGTGATAGTGATGACATGATTCCAGTGCACCTCTTTGAGAGTATCGCTCTTATTTTGTTGTTTGCTTACGAAATTTAACCAAGTGATAAGTGATGACATGTTGATCCCCAATAATTAATATTAAAAATTAAATATGATTAATTAATTTAACTAATTGTAAGCGGTAGGTAGTGCACTAGTGCGTCACTACTATTTAATACACTTTTTTGACAACACACGAGTGGTCACACTATTCACTAAGTACCTCTAAAAAGATGTATAGGCTGAATTACTAATTTGGTCCCTTATTTTTAATTTAATCTCAATTTGATCTTTTATTTTTTAAACGTTTTAATTTGATCCCTTATTTTTTCTGAAGTTCTCAA
Organism: Trifolium repens; assembly: GCA_030408175.1. Classification (NCBI taxonomy): domain Eukaryota; kingdom Viridiplantae; phylum Streptophyta; class Magnoliopsida; order Fabales; family Fabaceae; genus Trifolium; species Trifolium repens. The sequence goes on along the minus strand of CP125841.1, from coordinate 25,340,242 downwards.
TTTGGTCCCCCCCGTCAAACTTTTCACTGTTACCATTAAATTTGGATACGTGTCATCTGTCCAAGTGTGCCACATGTCCAAAATTTTAAAAGACAAGGGACTAAATTGAGAACTGCAGAAAAGATAAGGAACCAAATTGAGACCTGCAGAAAAGATAAGGGACCAAATTGAGACTTTTAAAAGATAAGGGACCAAATTGAGACGTTTAAAAGATAAGGGACCAAATTGAGAACTAAATTAAAGATAAGGGAGCAAATGAGTAATTAAACCAAGATGTATAAGATGGATGTTATGAAGCTTTTGATACTCTAAAAATGGTAAAGGCTCTGTTTGGTAAAAAATAGCGGATAGCTGATAAGCTAGCTTATAGCGGATGAGCTTATAGTGGATAGCTTATAAGCTAGCTTTTAGCTTATAGCGAATAAGCTAGCTGATTGAATTTGTAGTGTTTGGTAAAATTAGCGGTTGAACTAGCTTATAAGTATGAAATGACATAAAAATGATATGTTTAATTAATATTTAATTCTTTTCAAGTAAGATGATAGGGGTAAAATTGGAAGAAAAGATAATAAGATATAAGCTATAAGCTACTTGAAATAGCATTTGGAAAATAAGCTATAAGCTAGAAAAATAAGCTATAAGCTCTTTTTTAAAAACTGTTACCAAACAGAGCTTTTAGCTTATAAGCTAAAAGCTATAAGCTATAAGCTAGCTTATTTGGTTTACCAAACAGAGCCAAAGTATTATCTTCGATACATACTCGATATCGATACTCGTATGATACGTCTCAATACTCGTATCGGAAAAATATCGGTTAAATCTTTATTTTTAAATAAAATAATAATATCTGATGCAATTCGTGTTTCCTAGAATGTCAAACTATTATGTTGTTACACGAATAACTAACTATGTCTTTTTTTTTGGATAGTAATGTGATTTCTTTGGGATAGTACGAATGATGTCTTTTTTGTATAATACAGTACTTCTTTTTTGTATAATACAGTATTTAACTTAAGATGTATTGTTGATCATTATTTTCTGGGACAATACTAATGAAGCTCAAATATTTAACTTAGTATTAATGATGTTAATTTATTATCGTAAGTATTTTTTGTCTTTGTCACTGTTCTGAAGTCACTATGGTGACCTACTATATAACAAGTTGTTAGGCATTTGGGCTTGTCCCAAAATTTCGGTATAAGAATGGATGCTTTATGCTTTTAATTGGTCAGCTGCTATATAATTGTCTGCTATTATTACAAGATGAGCTTGTTGAAGAGGTCTGATGTCATGACTATTATGTGTCTTTTGAGCTATTATATGTCTTTAGTTAGGACAGAGGAGCCCTTGTATGTTGAGCCTCAAATTGTTTTGCTCTTGTGCAAACTTATTTACTTGTTTGTACTCCTTGTACAATGAACTATTGTCGTTTATAATAATAATAATACTAATAATAATAATGATTTTTTGTTTTTCAAAAAAAATTATCATTATTAATATTATTGATTTTAGTCATGTTTATATATTGTGCATTTATATATTTAATTTTTAAATAACGTATCGCGGCAGTATCGGATAGGGATTTTTAAAAATTTCCCGTGTCGACATATCGGTATCGTATCAGTATCGTGTCACATATCGGGACTTCATAGGATGGATGTATAATTTTTTTTTCTTTTATAATTGATGTAAATTTTTTTTTAAATGGAACTAAATTTAATTAATAGGAGTAATTAAATTAAGAAATAAAATGAGACACGCGAAAAAGGAAATGTTAAACAGTGATTTCAAAGTAGTGCATTATCTTGAAAATTTACTACTTAAATTTTTTGTTTGTTTCCATTTTATTTTCTTAACTATTTGCTACGGAACACTGTTTAGCATGACACTTACAGAAAATACAATTAAAATTATATGTGATTTGCTAACAGATCGGCAAACTTATTAGTGTCACGATACACATGACAAAGTGAAGTTCTTTATCCAAAGCAATGGAGAAAGATAACCTTTTGGAGAAGAGGTTGGAGGAAAGCATTTGGAGAAGAGATAACCTTTTTTTTTAAGTAGAGGTTCTTCAAAGTGAAGTTTTTGATTGTGATTACTAGCAAGTATATCATAGATTATACTGTAGATGTTTTCATATTTATCCAGGAACAAGAGTTAATACAAAAAAAAAACAATTTAATATCATCATCGTTGATCGTCTATAATTTACTAACATCTTATTAGATCATATTTCATGATGGGTAACAAAGAGGATCATCAACATTAGACTTAAGAACAACCATACAATTGAATTGGACACCACACTTATAAAATATTCAACCTCCAATTTTTTAAGCAATGTAAAACTTAACCTACCTCAAACTTGCCACAACAATTCAATCATTAAAATATAGCTAAAGTTTGAAGTACAAATCAATTTAATATTTTTTTTGTCAAGGCAAACACTACAACATTTGACGTTATGCAACACTCAAAAACTGTTTAAAGAAGATTATAATTTTCCCTAACTTCTTTTTTATTATTAACATGATTATATATTGAAAAATAAAATCTAAAATCAAACTATCACTCTATAGTGAGGTAATTTCTTTCACCTTATACAAATTATAATTTTGTTAGTCTCGCTAATACTATATTTATCCATTCATCCTTTTCTTTTTGTTGTTACCACCGATTTAATCTGGTTGGGGGTCAATATCTATTCATCCTTTACACATGCGAGTTATTAACAAAATCTCACCGATTTAATCTGGTTGGGGGTCAATATCTATTCATCCTTTACACATGCGAGTTATTAACAAAATCTCTTTCTGCACCAGTTCAAATATTTCCTCAAGTCGAATTTTAAACTTGGATGTTATGTTCCGGTTGATCCTTTGTTGAAACTTAGAGCTCCTAAGCCACATAATGCCAATGTATACATCACACTTGCAAGCACATTCACTAAGAGCTGATTTCTCAATTTCATACCTAAAATGAATCTGCATATGCAAATATAACATTATGGAACAACATGAACAAAATTTATTTATGAAAAATACAATATAAGACTGAGTTTAAAATTTAACATACACGGAAGTGATCAGAAAATGGGACACCATTAAGGACCATAACTTCATTCACAATCCAACCTCCAGTGATTGTATTTGGAAACTTCTGTTGTGTGCTTGTGACATCAAATACCGACAAATGTCGATTAAATTGATATGACACACGCCTTTCGCGGACATCAGGTTTTACCGGTTCCCAAGGTGTCGTGTCATAGTCCAGACAACCACTTCTCTTCATAATCTTATGCTCTAGGTTTCCTCCCTCAAAAATTTCCATCACTAATCCCATCTGTGCAAGAATAACACAAGGTATTAAAGAAAGACTTTTTTTTTTAGTATTAAAGAAAAACTTAACAACAGTAATATGCACAAAATAGTCCTCATTCTATAGAAGGTGCTGGTTGGTAACTACATTATGTTGGTCCAAGTGGAGCTGGACTCGGATCTTTTAAACAAAGTCTTAGGTTCGAACCTCGCGGATGGAAAAAACACGGTTGGAAGGGGAGACTCCACGAAAGATGGTTAGACAGGTTCCCCAACAAAGATTAGTCAACGTGAAAGCAGGTGAATAATTTGCATCAATTACATAGTTAAAAAAAGTGCTAGTAATTTAGTAAATGATAACTTGTCAAATAAGGAAGGTGAATAATTTGCATCAATTACATGGTTAAAAAAAGTGCTAGTAATTTAGTAAATGATAACTTGTCAAATAAGGAAGTTTCATTTGCCATGTCTCCTTCTGCCCGCCAATACCAATTTACCAAAATACCATGTTGACTTATTGAGTTCAGGAGGTATCAAATTATGAATTTAATTTTGATGAAATTCAAATTTATACTTAAATAACATAATAACATAATCCAATCATACATTACAAGAGTCCCACTATTACAACAATATGCTGTTATAAGTGTAAACAAATTACTTTTCATTCATAGTGGATCAAACTGAAGTCATAACTCAATCCCTCAAGAGATTGAAAAGGGTTTTTGAATTGAAAGTTAAATAGAAACAAATGCTCTAAGGCTGCAAAACTTATAAAAGGTTGTGAATTATATCTTCATGGTCATTGATTGGTTACCTTAATTGGAAGTTCAGCAGAGTAAATACTGGACATCTTTGCTTCATCCTCTAGGATAGATCCATTGTCATCAGGCATTACCAAGACTTCTTGATCTTCGTGCTCCTCTGTAATTTGTTCTTTCTGATAGGGGATCAGTATTCTTGTTCTCCACAAGGCCATTATTGTTCTTTTGTAGAAACAAAAATGTTATCAGCTGAATGTGAGTATATATATCCACTCAGCGAATAGGATTAGAAATATATGCATGCTGACTAATAATACCTGGATGCAGAACCGAACGAAACAAACGACTGAAAATGAAACCTAAGCCTTCCTTCTTCATCTTGTGACTTGGCACCATGCCTTGCATCGATACCTCTTCCTCTTCGAAGAATTATGACCAATGTAGGGCTTCCTAATGATGCTAATGATGGAGGAAGCACTTGAATGTTTTCAATATCTTCACATAGGATGAAAAATTTGGTTTTATGTCCAAATAAATTTGCATAAAATCCTACAATCCTTGTCGAAAGAAATAGCCGACCCTGCATCAGCATCAGAAGGTGTGTTCATTTAGTTTATGAAGTTCATATTATTTGTTAACATTCTAAAAATTCTCCACTTTGAAGCACTATGCAGTCTAAAAGTATTTATCAGAATATGTGCTTAAAATTTGGAACCACTGTGTTCTACCTGCAAATGCAATTTTCTCTTCAGGGAACATGTGAAATCATTGATTAGGAACTCTTCTGGAGGCAATCCAAACAATTTCTGGAATGTAGAATTCCTTTGAGGTGATGGAAGATTCAACTGCAATCCAACCATCAATAGTCATAAACAATAAGTAATTAACTTCTAAATGTTCTCTGAGTCTATCACATATTCAAATATATGTATACATGTTATGAATATATATATATATATATATATATGGGGGTATGAGATTGTGCTTACCTTTTTGCCTACTTCCTTTTCCTTCTTCTCCAAGTAATCCTTGATAGTTTCAACTCCTTTATTATTGTCCAAGAAAATTCTCAAATGCAGCTTTGATTGAGCAGATTGAGCGAGCTTACCTTCAAGCATGACCCACATGTCTGCCAATTATGTTGATGTTTGTTTTAGGAAATTGATCTCAGCATGTCCAAGTGACACATCTTGGTCAAATGGACCATCAAAATCAAAAACTTCCACATGTAAAACCGATGGCGGTTCTTCCATAGCATCAAACTCTAATATCTCTACATATATTATTATAAAAAACCAATGCAAAATATAAGTAAAGAAACATTCACATCAAAACAATTCTTTCTTTCTTTCTTTTGTAATAAGTAGCAAGTCAGAAGGCAAACCATTCCATTGAGGATCTGATGTCTCAAGCTTGACAGAGCTTGACCTTGTTTGTCCATTACAGGTGAAAACCACATAGGGATCTGACAAGCCTGTTGACTCCAATGAGGCCAGGTCAACCCCCTCAATTAAAGCTACAGTAACAACCCATCCATCACCATGTGCTTTCATGCCATGGTCAGTTCCTATTAGAAGAGAATGAAATCAAAAAGCTTACATGAATTTACTTGAAATATGAATTACTGACACATACGAACACCAGACATGTAGACACCGATAATAATTTGTGAAAATAGAAGTGGTCCAATATAAACACTAGGTTCAAATAAAATAGCATGACATTGAAAACAAGTATAATAACACTAGGTTCAAATAACATGCTTACCCATTTGAAATCTAGCTTGAACAAAGTGAGCTACCATATAATAAACACGTTTCAACTGGATAACTAAAATTCCACTTGTAACTAGCTCTCCTAAGCTATCTGGAAGTTCAATCCCTCGAAACTCCAAGCCCTGAGGTTGACTAGGACCACACCTTAAAATATGCAGCAAAAAATACAAAACCATAAAAAATGTTGAAACTACTGTGAAATTCCAGAAGTATGCAATAGCCTGCCACCAATTCCACTGGCTTTCTGTCTGCAAAGTTGCCAACAAGTGTTCTTTGTTTATCAAATCCTGCTTATCTAGCACCTTGAAACTTTGCGCAAGTAGGTTAGAAAATTGATCAAAACTCTCCTTCAAACCTTGTCTAGCTCCACTCTCTATCATACCTTTCATCATTGTGCTTTGTAGGAAGACAATTCCCCATGATATCACAAGATGTGAGGATTCATCCCCAGAAGACACCTCTTCTCCAGGCATTATCTTGTAAAGCAATTCGATCCGAAATGTATTCCCATATGGAACATCAGGGGTGCATACACTAATAAGTATAACAAATTCATCTTTGGTCACTCTAATATAGGTTTGCTCCTCAGTGGCAATAACAGCCTTGACTAATTTTGAAGCAGCTTTTGTATAGGTAACAACTCGAGTCAAACAAGACATGTCTTCACCTTTCCAGAACCAAGCCCCTTCTTGCAAATTTGTTGTCCCTTGTAGATCTGCCAAATCTTTCCTAAACTGAGAATTTGGTGCGAAAAGAACCACATTAAGATTGTATGGAGATACTGCATAAATTTTATCTACTAGAACACCACCCGGCAAATTTTCAGGACTTTCTGGTTGGTTATCTCTTGATTCCATTACTGCAATGCCTTCTTCCAAGCTACATGGGGGTGAATTTTCTTCTACACTATCTTCATAATCAGATAATGAATTTGATGTTTCTGAACAATCTGCTGATTTTGAGTTCCGTTCCTTTTTATTAAAAATCCTATCTAGACGATTAGCAATAACCTTCAACAACTGTTTGCCTTCACCCATTTTTCGAACTTTACGAAAAGATGGTTGAGATGAAGTGTGAAGATCTTCCAATTCTGTTGTCGAGTTCTCAATTGCAATAGTTGAGTTTGGAGAATGCTTATGATTCATCAATGAAGCACGACTTTTACAATGAAGAGAAATTGTAAGGAGAATCTTCCCTGATTATATACAACACAAGCCATTGAGATAAAAAAAATAAAATCAGTTTGGTATGTTGAATTGCAGTTCAAGAAACACAAAAGAAATGGAAAACTATGGTTAAACCTTCACAAAACAGTGTATAAGGTAAAAATAGAAATGCTAAGTAGGATTAGCAATAAATCGAAACAACTCAAAATTAGTTTAAAATTCAATACTACAATTAATTCTTGAACTTGATTCATGAAGTTCAAGAGTTGAGCTTTAGCTGAAAATTGAACTAGTTAATTAAGAGTTAGTTCAACTGCCAAGGATGTTAAATGCAGCACCAACTCGTGTATATTACCACTATTCCATCGGAGTTCCTTAGTAAGTATTACTCTGCAGGAATGTAGGAACTAGGAACCACGAAGTTAAAACGTTGAAATAATGCTATCTAGTGAAGTTTCAGAAATGTTATCTAGTGAAGTTTCAGAATTCTGCAATTATAATAGAGAAAATAATTTTAAAAAAACTGATATACCATATTAGAATTTGAATTGGGGCTAAATCACCCCTACAAAATCGGCTTCTAAGGTGAGGATTATTCCACTTATAAAGTGAGGTTTTTTCTCATCCATCGCGAGACTCTTTAGCACACACCTCATGCCTACAACTGGAGGTATTGAGTGTGACCTGAGTGACCTGGTAGCAGATGGTCCAACGGATCTGATACCATATTAAGTTTAACATTTCATAATTCATTCATTTGATTTTTTTTGAGAAAAAAAAAAGAAATTCTTATTTCATTCAATTGAATGAGCGTAAAGTAGTCAATTGGCTTTTATACAAAACTCATAACAATAATAAGGTTAACAACAAACAAGCTTAACAACTCTTAGTGATATTCAAGACCCTGGTATCTTGACTCAAACTTTTAAGTTATATAGGGGTATATTTGCATTTACTCAAACTTTTAAGTTATATAGGGGTATATTTGCATTTCTTTAATTTGTGTGGGTTCAATTGAACCCCTTAAATGGGCTAGATCCGCCTCGGACAACTCTAACCGTTTTCTAACTAACTCCTAACTGTTTTTTAAACTAAAAATTGAACTCAATGAGCTCCACCTTTACTCACCTATTGGACCTCCTCTTTCCCGGGGAAAGAAGGGTTAATACAAAATATATATATATTAAGACTGTTTGGTAAAATTAAGCTATAAGCGCTGATAGTTGAAAAACTAACTAATAAACTAATTTTAGCCAATAGCTGCAAAACTAGTAGAATGAAATTAAAGTGTTTGATAAATTTAGCTATCGTAAGTATAAAATGACATAAATGTGTATGGTTATCAAGGTTAAAATTGGAATGAAATGTAAAAAGCTATAAGCTCAAACTACTTAAAATAACATCTAAAAAAGACTATAAGCTAATGAAAAAAGTTTGTTACCAAACCCTTCTAATAAATTGAGTTAGCTCTAATAGTCCACAATATTTGAAATTCATAAGCAGCATAATATCAAACACAACGTGATCACAAAATAAAATTAACCAATGAAGATAATTGAGTGAGAAAAACAAACCACAAAATTTGTTGAAAAATCTGGCACTCTTGTTAGAGTATTGAAGGGAGAACCACGTCGGTGGCAATATTTGCTTGTTACTATTCTGATCAAAACCAACTGAACCAACCGGAATTCGCACTTCACCGACAAAATCCACTACATCACCATTAATCACCTTTAATTCATCATCACTGTGATCATTAACAACAGTGACAACAAGAACTTCCTCTGCAATATCCTTCACCTTGAAAACAAATTCCTCGTTCCAAATTGGATTGAACTTGTTTCTCGATAACCTTGTCTTGTACTTGAACTTTCCAAGTTGAAGCTTCACACGAGAATTCTTGATGGGTAAGTCTTTGGCTTCCAATACACATACATATAACTTTTTCAACATAGCTTGTTATGTTATGTTATTATAAAGCAAAAAAAGCGGTGTAACATGTTGGAGAAGAGAAAACGGTGCGAATAGGTTTTAGTGTTTTACACTTTTTGTTAGTGTGGGGAAGATGACGTGGAAGTTGAAGAAATGACACGTGGAATGGTGACAAGGTGACAGAGTAGAACGTGGAGTTAATGGAATTGAATTAGAAGTTTGCTAGAGATTTGGGTAAATGAAAGGTCATTTGCCGTTAGTTATGAAAAGGTGGTTTCTTGACTCAGATTATTTTATTTAAGTTGTTAAATTTAAGAGCTTTGGTCGTTATGAGACCAAACTTTTACTTTAAATTGTGTTTTGTTTTCGTGTGGTTTTGTGTGTTTCTGCCAAAGGAAACTTCAAAATAGAAAAGAAATAGCGATAGCATGAGGTATAGGATAAGTATTGGCGCGGGATTGAAGTGAAATAAGTTGGTGGTGGGTGGGAGATAGGTTTTGCAGGCGAAGAAGAATCAACAAACATTCTTCTACCTTGAATGCAAGCCAATAAAAACTCTCAAAGAGAACAGTCACTTATCTTACAAAGTGCACATGCACATGTAGAAAGCGCATGATCATAGTTTAATTCATGCATTCGATCTCTGCTTTTCATTTAATAATTTCCATTCCTTATAAGCAACACAAATATGAAAAAAATATTATTTATTACCATGACATTCCATCGGTTTAAAGCGCAATGATTAATACGAAGTTTTTACTACGGTTAAGTATAATTAATCTTCATCAAAAACCACATATTTATAAGGATCAAAATTTATTTAGACTAATTCATTGTTGGTAAATCTATATGTTCAAAAGATTATTTGGCCCACAAGATATTTTGTTTGGATTGTCTTTACGCGCATCATTAATAATTTTTTTAATCGGATCTTTATGTGTTGTAGAGTTGAAAATTATCAATACATAAATGATCAATGAATTTGAAAAGTGAATATTTTCTTATGCTGAAGGGAGTATATATATATATATAAAATCATAAATGTGTTAGATATTAAATTTGGATATCTATTAATCCTTGCAGACATGAGGTCTTTAACCTGAAAGAATGAAAGATGATCATTGATGGAGAACCGTTGAGCCGCAACCAATGTTTTAAAAACCGGACTGGTCATCAAACCGGTGAGGGTACTGGGTCACTGGTTCATTAGTCGAACCACCGGGTCATTGATCGAACCGCATGACTAAATCGGATTGGACCGGATAACTCGGTTTATTAAACCGGTGTCTATAATAAAACTATATAGTTACTAAATTAGTCAAACCGGATAACTCGGACTCTAAAAAAATTATAATACCTACAAAATTTGAAAATATCATAATTTAATAATATAATATTATAATAAGTAATTAAGCAAAAAATATAAAGTAGAAAACTTTCACTCGTGTGAACCACTAAAATCTAGGATAAATAAATAAATAAAGTCATATAAACATATGGGCTCTTTTTTATAAGCCCAATCAATTATTAAACCCTAAATAATAACTATGAAGTGATACAAGCCAAGTCATAGCCGCCTCTTCTCCTAAAGTTTGTTCTTTTACCTCTCAAATCTCAATATACGTACTCTTCCTCTTCTCATATCACTTTATTTTCTTCTTTTCTCTTGCATCTTTGTTTCTATAAAACTAATGGAAAGATGAACAAAATAAATTGTCATTTTTTTCTTTTTTTTTCTTCTCCCAATCTTTGTAATATTGATTCTGCAATTTTGTTTATGATTCAACCAAAATGTTTCAAACATTTTATTTATCCAGAAAAAATATTATAAAAGGTAAAGACTGGTTAGATCTGGAAAAACTTTGATCTGCTTGTTCCTATTTCTAGTTTTAGTCTTCTATATTTTAATTTTAATTTTTTTTTTAAAAATAAACGGCGTCGTTTCGGGGCTGAAGGGAAAGAAAAAAAGAAGCAATCAAACCGTCAGTTTTCAAAACCGCCGGTTCACCAGTTTTTCCGGTTTTGCCCGGTTCTGATCGGTTCGACTGCTTACCCGGTCCAGAAGTCAGACCAGACCGTTTTCCTTCCGGTTCCCGGTTGGACCGGTCCGACCGGCCGGTTCGGTCCGGTTTTTAAAACACTGGCTGCAACTCCTAAAAAGCGGGAGTGTATTTGTAATTGCAAACACTCAAACTATAAATTAAGCTTTGCGGTTTAAGGGTTAAATTAGTGCATATCGGAACATAGACCATCAGTTAGACTTTGTAAGGGGTGAATTAGAATTTTTAGATTCTAGAACCTTTTATTGGACAACTACATATACCCTTTTACATAGATGTTGAAAGATTGTCTACGACTTTCAATCTAGCTGTCCTTGATGGGTTCATTGATTTGATGATTTCTCTTTCAGCCCTCCACGTTTTTTTTATACCCCTCAAAAATTTGATTTTGCCCTTGATAAAAAATTCGGTTCGCAGCAATCGAAATTTTTCTAGTTCAAATTTCAGGGAAAATTCGGTTTCTAGAAAACAAAGTTGTATTTCAAGGCAAAAAAAATTCGGTTTATAGAAATCGAATTTTTTATTGAAGGGCAAAACAAGAAATTCAAGGGGTGAAAAAAAAACGTGGGGGACAGGAAAAAAAATCTTCTTATAATTTGTATGAATGCTAACGTTAGGTAACATTAGTGGTGACCCGGTCAAATACGAGAATAATCTTTAATATAACCCAAAACATCTATAAAATTTGAATATTAACTTATTATATTGCGAAGTCTAGCCCTATGCTAGATCCAACTCCACCTCTATCAAAATGTATTAGTAAATTATTGTTTGCTCGCACGCAATGGGAGAATAATATATCAAATTCTTGTTAACGAAAAATATATCAAATCAATATTTTTATTTTTGTCAAGCTGTCTAATAATTGTTAAAAATTTACATTTAAAGTGAAGAAGTAAAGTGTCTTTAATTCAAACCTCGACTTTTGTATATTAAATCCGATATCCCTACAACTTAGCTAAGTTCATGAGGCAATCAATATTTAATTGAATGCATATAATAGTGACAAAAATAAATAATATAACTCCATAAAAATAAAAATAAATATGTCAGCATTACAAAGGCCCCTTGTTTTAATGAAAAATATCTTTAAGTATTAATAAAGGTTTTTGAATGTATAATCCAAAACTAAGTATTTTTAGAACGTATGTTCCAAAACAAACTTATATATAGAAAGGCATAGTTGTTGAACAAAATGCATAAAAAAATGGATTTTGGAATATACGTTTTGAAATGAGGTTTTTATTTGAATTTCTTTTTATGTTTTGGAAATTACGTTCTTAAATTACTTAATTTGGAACGTAACTTCCAAAATCAACCTATATATATATATTGGATTGTATAATCCAAAGTACCCTGAATCCAATGTGAGAAGTATTTTAGGATTTTTAGGGAAGCCAGGTAACAAGGGGGTCTAAAGAACAATTTTCAACGAACAAAGGGCCTTCAGGTCCAGTCCAGACCCAAAATGATATCCGGTTCAGGCTTTAAACAGAACTATTTTGAGCGGTTCACTGGTGTAGAGAAGTATAGAACTGTACTATTGTTTTTTCTCAGTCGGTGAGAAACTGAGACGAAGCAAAACGAGCGAAACGAAAATGCTACAGTTTCCGGCGTTTATGACACAGTACCAATTATCGACGAGGATAATTCCGACGTCGTTTTTGTTACCCTCTCAGTGGCCCCAGCCTCAAAACGAAGAACTGCTTCTCGCTATGGAGGAGTCTGATTTTGAAGAAAAGGTACTCTCCTCTCATCATCTCTATTTAGGTTTTATTCTTTCAAATTCAAAATCACGGCTTAATCATTAACCTTTTTCCTCATTGCAATTCGCCATCTTGTGCTTTTCCTTTCAATGTTTGAAATTAAATGTTTGGTAATTTCAGATTAAGCTAAAATTAATCTGAAATTAAATCTCAAATTATGTGAGAATTATCTTCTCTCTTCTTTGGAGCACCATAGGTGAAAAATCTTTTTGATTTGTATATCTTAAATGTTGTTTACATCTTACAGCTAAATTTTCATACAACTTAGGAAGATCAAATATATTTTCATAGAATATGATTCATGTATATTATGAATACAATCTTAGAAGAGAAAAGCAAACATTTTGCAACATTAGCATTTTGCAGTTTGTTTGAACTTAGCTGCATAGGTTTGATCATTTGAATTGAACTAACTGTTGAAGTTGAAGGTAGTCACTCACACACACACACACACACACACACACACACACACACACACACACTTTAGAATATTCAGGAATGCACGGATAATCGTAACTCATAAGCAAGGTAGTGTGTCCATATTTATTTATATAGATGCAGAGTTGTTAAATGGCGCCATGGCAGAATGACTTGGCAGATAGATATGTTGACATTTGTAGAGGATTGCCAACCATGGTGGTGCCATAGGCCACAATGACGTGTTTATATTGCGGATTTTTGGCCTTCCAGCATGACAACATTGTATAGATGTAAGCATGGGATCCCGATACTCCAAAATTGCCCAAGTATCATGTCAAATACTGCATCCGACACCGATATGTGTCTGATACTTTCCAATACCTATTGGATGCATGAGGCACGACTGTACTTAGCAGATACAGGCGGGATACGTTACAGGCAGGGTCTCTGAATTATTATTTTTTCACCTTTTTTTTTTTGCTATTAATAAAAAAAAAGATGTGTAATTGTCACTTGTTTTGATCATTTCAGTAATGAGAATGTTTCTCTATTATCAATTTTAGTTATGAAATATTGTGCATTCATATATTTAATTTTAAATTTAATTTTTTATTGAAGTATCTTGACCATATCGTATCTTAAATTTTTAAATTTTCCCCGTATTTCCATATTCGTATTATATCCGCGTCGTATCATATAAGAGTTGAAACACTCAGATCAGAAAGGAATAAGGGAGGGTGGTCTTTGAATGTCTTGTTTTTTCTTTGCCTCATTCAACACTCTAAATGTTGGCTCAAACCATTGCAGTGCAATGAAATCAGGAAGATGAACAGCAATGTAATCATGATAGGGAAAACCACTAACGAAAATGATAAGGAAGACTTTGACAACGAGGCTGATGATGATGATCCCGACAATGCTGAGGAATCCGAGGGTGAAGAATTTGAGCAAGAAACTGGTTGAAGAAGCTGCACGTCAATGCTCACTTATATTTTGTTGGTATGTGTTCTTGGATGGCTGGTTGGTTCATATCTTTTTATTGAGTATCTCGACTCATTAATATTATACTTTCTGTTACATGTGTTGTTGTTAGAGGTGTTCGAAGGATCAATTATGTTCATTCCTCACCCAGTTCTAAACTTTGATCGGGCTAAATGTTTAAACCCAAAATCCACCTCTAGACTCGTTTCAACTCAGTGATGTACAAGGCTAATTAGATTGAGTTTAAGTAGCATGTGATTGAGTTGACTTGAAGTTCAAACAAAATAAAATCTTGTTATGTAGTTATGTTCAAAAGAAAAAGTTCATGCAATTAGTAAATTTATCATATATACTAGAATATCTCTTAATATTGGAGGTATGAATAATGCTAGCAACACAGTGTTTCCAGCACTCCTCTTGGAGGTATTTTTTCTCTATTATAATTTTAGGACATTCCTATAAGAGAAAGTTAATAATGCCATGTTAGGTATGTTTTCAAGGTTTTGTCTATCATGAACAACTTGAACATGTCTTGCACCATGCATAAGTGACTAATAGCCTTAAGTTTTAATGATTTTTAATTCAATGGCCAATGTTTAGTCTTGCATTAAGTCACTAACTGTTTTCAAAAAAATAAAATTTTGCAACAGTCCAAAAATTAAAAGGCATATTTGCATAAAGGAGATGAAACTTTGAATAGTTGTGAAACCTCTTTGTTAGAGTAAAATAAAATCTTACATTAAGGTTATATGTTGTATCTATATAGATGTTTGAGTGGGTAACCCCAAGGCTATTTGAACTTTCTATAACTCAATATTGGGTCATAAAACAGACACTAACTTGTCTCTATTCCATAGGACAACTGGACCAGTTTGATGACGAACATCCCTTACTTGAACTTGTACTTGATCAAAGCAATAATTTATAGTAGTATGAGGAAAAAAATGAAATGAAAGTGAAATAGTTGAAAATAAGTTTTTATTTTTTTTAGTTACAGTACCTGTGTTAGGAATACAAGTGGTGATTATAAAAGAAAGGAGTCTCACATTGGCTAAAGAAAGGGCTACATGAATGGAACATGAGAGATAAATATTTTTATATACAATGACTTTAAGTTTTGAGTAGAGATGTAAATGTCTCTTTACAAGTTTCATGTCCCATTAAAGAGGTGCTTCTGTGCTCCTTCGGAACTATCATATGAATTGTATCAAAGTTGATTGTTCCGTAGCCGTGTATGTCGAAGACCAATGTTCCAAGAATGAAGGATTTGGATTCCCCATTACAGAGATTATACGCAATTTCACGTTGTATTGAATCTGAACCATTAATTTTAAATCGGACTATTCACATTATAAACTCAATTTTACACTGCAGAACAATTTCAGCCGCCAATTTAAAATCAGACAATTCATACTAATTATTGCATCCTATAGTTATCGCATGAAATTCACTCGAAGAATGACACGATATATGTTGAAGATGCTTTTGAGTATGTGTTAAAAGGAGTCACACCACTAGCTAGTGGCGAGGAAAGGGTAGTATAAATAGAATGTTTCAAAATTGAATTGCTCTTTAATTTGTTCCATCCTTATATTCTCATATTTAAAAATGTTTTTTTTTCTTCCAAAAAGGGTTCTTTCCTCCTAGAACCAACAACTGAAGTGTTTGATTTTTTCTCTTCTCCGTAATGTTTCTTCCACCTCGAAATTCCAATTTTGTCCTCATAAATAATTTTTGGAAATGTTTTTCAAAATTTATATTTTGGTCAAATGAGTGTTGTTAAAAACATATGTATATTGTGAGAGAGGTTTTTTTCCTTTTGAATGACGAGGCTTTGTTTGTTAAATATGGACAAATAAATTAATTTTTCACAGCACATTTTATTTGATTTAAATTGTGTAAAGTGTAAAACTTTTAGCTCACTTTTTTTTGACTAATTTTTATCACACTTATCCACTATAAAATTTGTCAAATTATGAATACCAATATTAAATTATTACACTTATTTGAAAAATATGAAGGTAATTATAGACTTTCTTCAACAACAAAAAAAAGGTAATTATAGACTTGTTGGACACATGTACACAGCTGTGAACTAAAAGTATAAAACCGTTTTAACCAATTTTATATTCGATTTGTATTTGTGTGTACCAAAAATCTTGACATCTCCGGTTCTCCTAGAGAATTCTCAACATTGTTGTGAACACAAATTTGACAAGTTGGATATGAAGCAATTGGTGTTCCATGCAGATACGTTCCTTCGTTGTTTGTTAAACAAACAAAGACTTGCTATTCCGTCGTTATTGTTCCCTTCCACATACCATTCTGAAGAGCCACCTCCACATAAATTGGATATTCCCAAATCTTAAAACAACAGTCTCAAGATAAACTATTTTCTTTATTTTTCATATCCCTTTGACTCGACAAGCACCACCTGTATGTACATCAGTTGATCTATGATTTAATTTAACAATTTTTTTTTGAAATATGTTTAATTGATGACTTGTCATGTTCTATGTTTGGCGTTTGGGCCTTAGTTTATTGGGCTTTAACCGGGCTAAAACAGATTAGTGGGTTTTCTTACATATCTTCACAACAAATCTCAGGATCAAGATAGTTGATTATGTTAAATGTGCTTTTTTTTCGGTCTGATATATATATATATAAAGGATTGCTTCTGTATGTAATTTCAAGTTGGACCTTGAAAAATGAAATGTATGTTTTTTAAATCTTCATATATATGCACAGATGAATTGATGATGGGACAAATCACAATCCATGATCTTATTTCTTGTGCTACAAGGTAATCAATACAAAATGCTATTTTTTTATGCAATATAATAGCGAATTTGCGGTAGTCATCAACTTTTACTCTTTTTTTTCTTTCTATTGGGGAATCTTGTTGAATTTGCGATAGCGATACTCAGCATATGTTTTTGTTGAAAATTTTGCTAGATTTTGATCGTTAATGAGCTGAGGAAGAGGTCCAACCACGGCCTCATGTGGAGGAGTAACAAATACGGCCCACGACATGCGCATGCGTTCCTTGTTCACCAAGCTTCTGTGCAAAACACTCTTGTACTTCCCATTGCTCAACACCTACCAAGACAAAGAAAAAGAGAATATACTTTGTACAAACTTCATAAATGATAAGATATAATCAACTAAATTGTGACATTTCTTTACCTCAAGTTGGTCACCAATGTGCACAAAGAGTGCATTTTGCAAGTAATTTACTGCAACCCAATTATTGTCCTTCCAAACTTGGAGGCCAGGAACATCATTTGAAACAAGTAAGGTAAGGGCAGACATATCAGTGTGAGCCTCAACTCCTAATGCCAATTGAGGTTGTGGACATGGTGGATACATATTTATCTTCATTTCTAGTTCTATTTCTTCACCTCCCAAACAAGACTTCAAAGTCTTGCTCTTCAATTTTAGCCCTTCAGACAAAAGCTCCAAAATATTGTTTGTCACACTTAAAATCTCTTTATTGTATTCTTGTACTACTTCCCTATCACATAAAAAAATACAATCAAATGTTACACCTTTCTTAGTTTAATGTGGACGCGGATTTCATGCTATAAAGTGTAACAGTATTTTCACACAGTTTTAATTTAGGACCGTCCGATATAAAATGTGTGGCTGAGATCATTTTAAGTGACTTTTTAACTTTATCAATATAAACTGTTCGATCAATATTGAATGGCTCGGATGAAAAAATGTGTGAAAATTATGTTTTTTTACTGCAGCAAAACCCAACCCGTTTAATGTGTTAGTAATATTGTAACAAACTCTAAAACTATTCTTTATAAGTCATAACAGACCACAATTTGGGCATTTATTTAAACAAAAACATTCTCTCTAAATCTAACGGTCTCTACAGCTGTAACGTCATACCGGTACGAAGAAGGACTTTTAGGCCACATCTCATAATCCACCTTTGAAGGAGGAGACATGAGGTGAAAATAATAATCCAACCACTCAACCTTTTCTTCTAAATTCTTGGTCATCTTAGTTCCATAGCCCTCAAATTTACCACTAGATGGGTCATTTGCATATGCCTCTTTTTCCTTTTGAGGAAGAGAAAAGAATTCATTGCCAACATTTTGCAAATTTTGAATAAGTTTTGGAGATATATCATGGTCAGTGATGACAAAGAAACCCCACTCAGAGGCAGCTTCAGTGATTTTCTTCACTAAAAGATTGTGTGGTTGAGACAATGAGATTATAGGAACATTAACACCCTCCAAGGCCTTAGTATTCTCTGGCCTTTCATTATCTGAGCGAATGAATTGTGGTGGAAGCTCCTTTAAATGGTTAAAAGCCAATGTTTGTACTCTTTTAATTTCCATTAACTTTAGTATATGTGAAAATTAATTGATATTTTCTTCAAATGTGTATCTTACATATTTGCATTTGCATACAACCAACATTCAATTATGTTTAAGGAATTCAAATTCTAATGTCTATCAACCACTTCACAATATAATGCATTCAATCATACTACTTTTTTAGATGCATAAAACCACTAAGGAGTTACTTAATTAATGCATAACAACAATCATAACAAATAACAACAATAATAAATGAAAACCGAAGCTTAAACTTAATTTTAAGTTACATACACTTGAAACTCTTATATTTTCTAGAGAACTTTTTCATTGTTACGAGGGAAGATCCATTTGGGTCTCTTGAGAAAATTTGAAAGACCCATTTTAGTTCCTAAAAAAGATATATAGGGGCAACTTAGTCCCTATGTGAACCGACATCGAAATATTAGTTTTTTATGTTGTCGTGTATGCTGATTCATCAAGTATGTGTCATGTCATTTAAAATGGTGGTAATTATGTCCTTGATGATAATTAAAAAATAGACAATTTAAATTGCAACAATAATTAAAATAGACAATTTAGTCCCTAACAATAATTTAAAAAAAAAAAGTTTAGGCACTACCACATATAAATAATTTTTTCTTTTTTTTACACTAAGAGTATACTGACATCAAAGAGGGATACATTGGTTGACCTTAGTTCATTTTATATACGCATTGATACTTGATGCTTAGTTTATGTAGTTTTCTAGAGTACTTTTGTTGTTGCTTCATTCCTTTGACTATTTGAAGAGCTTTTTTTTAAGGAAAGTTTAAGCTTAGTTTCACTTTTTTTCATTGCATTGTAGGCTCTTTTGGATTCAATTGTTATTAATGATGATGCATTACTAAATAATTTTAGATACAAAATTATTAATGACAGACACTTTATCACAATGGCAGGAACTATTTCAATGACCAAGAGTTTTTTATTGAACTTCTTGTGACTGACAGTAAGTTCTCGAATGAACAAGTGCAACCGATAACGATAAAACTAAATAATTCTGTGATTCAACTCCAGTGATTTGCTTGTACCTGCAGCAGCTGGAATATTAGTGTCATTAAGTAAATTGTATTCTACTCCTCTTTCGACGACAATTTGTAAGACGCTTCTGCACGAGCTTCCTCCAACATCATCAAGAGTTCCTTCACAAAAGGAGTGTTTGTGCCATGAGTAATCCTTAGTATATCCACAGCTTTCGTCAATGATTTAACAGCTTCTTCTGTGTCTCCAAGATACCTAGACAGAGACCATTGAACTCAAACAACCAAAAACTATAACTATTCTTTTTCTACAATGTCACATTGATTAAATAGACTTAAAATCATTGAAGTTGAATTACTAATCAACTCTATTTTGTTTACATTTTGTTGATAAATTGCTGGTGTAAATTTGTTTGCATTATTATTTAGTTATATATTATCATATCATTATAATAGTTTGACCATCACAACTACCTAAGAAAGATTAACTTTCTTAACGATGAGTATACAATGATGGTGCATTAGCTTATATACAAATGTATGAAGAAGGTAGAATAACCAACTAACAGAAAACAGTTAAAACTAACTTCTAACAACTTGTAACTAACAGTTCATGACAGTTGCTTAACTGTCAAATATAACTACTTAAGCTAACTACCAGTTGCTTGTGTAGTTGACTTGTTACACAAGCAACTGCATTATTCTTCTAATGCTTCATTATTAACACATATCACTAGATCGTTTCTTCAGATTTTTATTGGAATTTGATGTAGATAATACTATGTATATATATAAACACGTAAAATATACTATGTTGCGGAGAGAAGCATGATGCGTAATTAGTAGAAGAATTTAACATTCACACTAATTAGTAGAAGCCAGTTACAGATGCTAACCATTCAAGTTTTCCACAAGTATAATACTGCAATCCAAGCAGAGGGTGAACAGCAGGATACACTCCTGCAAACAAGTAAAATATTCAGCACTGGATGTCAACATCATTTGTGAAACTTTTTCTCAAATACATTAATGGTAACTTTTTATACTGTGAAGATGGAGAATATTATTAATAGTACTAGAAGATGACTAAGATGAGTTTCACTTTAGTGCCATTCTTTTTGACAAAATAGCTTTTTGTCCATCTATTAAACAAATGTAAGACAACGTAATAATCATGACATACTTTGATAGATTGGTATGGTCAATTTGCAATATGCTAAAGCTTCCCTCCAATGTTCCAGCTTCATTAGTGACTGCAGAGGACAACTGTCAGGTCTTTAGATTCATTAATTCACAGTTCAAAAATCACTTATTGCAAAAATGGGCTTACCTTCAAAATTGTCTCTCGTGTTTGCATCAAATTGATTGAGAAAGGATGATATAGTTTTGTTTGCAGTTTCTCAATCATTTTATATATGGAAATAGCATCTTGATAATCTACATGTAGTCAAGGATTTGACTTCGTAGACATAAACTAAAACTCAATTTCCTTTGTATATGGATTAAAGCTTTCCATAAAGGGTAAGAAAGAAAGATTGGAATGCCAAACAAAATAGTTTGAGGGCGACAGTAATTGCAGTTACAAATTCTAGACATAAATGTTAAAGGATACTGTCACTGGAAGAAGGCTTAGAAGCTTCTTCTAATAGCAATTTAATTTCAGTTGCAATTTGCTTTATCTCTTCCTTGTCTCTAACTAACCCACATTCTTCGCATTGAAATTCTTTTCCGTCTTTAATTTAAACAGAACAACAACAAAATAAAAAAATCAAAGGTCGGTAACACATTGTGGGCCGTTTAGACTACAAATTAATAGATAGTAAAAGAATATAATGTTCCTTTTCAGCTACTAGAAATTTACTGGAGTCGTAGACCATACCAGTTGTGCGGAGCAAGAAACCATCACATGTTTCATTTTTGCATCTGTATCCTTCTAGAATTGCATTTTCTGGAACATCTTCATACTGACCCTTCAAAACTAACTTAACAGAATTAGAAAATGACAGCATGCCAATCTTACTGAAATAGCAAGTGCTATGATGTCAAGACAACAAGAAAATATTCCAGATTAAGTGATTTGGTAAGTACCACTTTAGAACAGCGGGGACAAACACAAGTGAATAAGTACTGCTCGTTGAGAGCCTTTTGTCGAGTCACGGTGCTTCCAGCTGTCTCTATATAACTTATCAATACCTTAAAGAAATACAGAAAAAAAAAGTGACATCAAAATAAAAACTTAATGTGCAAAAATAAAATAAAGATGCAATGTAACACATCATCCTCCAAATAATTTTAAAATGATAAGTGACATCAATCATCACCTATTGGATGTGAGATGCGCCCTAACTAAAACTTTTAGAAAAAAAAAGTTGCAGCTGCTAAGTTTTGGCCTAAATTGGCATAGAAAAGCTATATATACTAGTTTTCCACAAATTTGTAGAGGTAGAATTGCGCCTCTAGTAGTTTGACTTCCATTTATATTTTATATCCTCTAAGAGGTCAAGTATTAAGCTTAAGTTTACACAAAATGTATGAAGCTAATCATGAGAACCTATGCTTGCAGAGATATAGAAGCATATGGTTAAAATCCGAGAAACCATGGAATTCACAATGGGAAATCCTACAATTATGAAACAATATGGTTAAATCCTAACTCTAAACGCAAGTTTTGCTGAGTTTGCATAAATAATCTCTTGCCTTTTTTGTAAACAAGTGAACTAAATACTGCAAATGGTAATTTCTACTTAGGCAAGAAGAAAACAAATACATACCTCAGTCCCTTTGGGCACATGTTGCAAAGCACGTACTGATGCTACCCTTCCTTCAAAAACCAACACTGAATTGGGCAAGCAGCTATATGGTAAAATCACGATTAGAAGAATAACAAAAAACAGTATAGTAAGACATTATTTTCGGGACAAAGAATAAGTTAAGTGGTTACCTGTGATTGATAATGGAAACGACAGGATACAATCCTGTTCCCAAAGGTCTCAACTCACTGTCACAAATGGTATGCGCATTACATGCAAACTGCAGGAACAAAAAGATCATCGTAACCTTGAGAGTCCTGGGTGAAATTTCTCGTGAGAACAATTGATGAGAATTATATCAACAAATTTATGTTTTGAAGCATAAAACCTTGGAAAAAATTTCTGCAATCTCTTTTATATTGATTTCAGGCCACTGTAGTATTAAGTGTACAAGATTAGCCATCTGTGCATACAACACCAGCTGCTCCTCTTTGATGTCAGACATGTCTTGATTGAATTGAGTGTTAAAAAGAACAATCATTGTGGACATGTTGTAAAACGGAGAAAAATCTACGTTCATTGCACTAAAACTTAAGTGTTAAGACCAAACTAGTGAAAAGGATACGAGCCACTAATGCCTCCACTAACTTGTAGTTGTCGATAGCAGTGGTTGGAATGATCTGGAAATAAAATTCATTAATAATGGTTCAATGTTCATGTTAATCATCAATGATTGTAACAAGAAAATTTTCGAAGCCAAAAAAAGAAATTTTAAGGATCATAAGCCCTTAAACGCAACTTTATGAAGCCAAACAAATGCACATATTGATTTCCAGTGTTTATATTAACGATTCTTTCGCATTTCCAAATATTGATGAAATTTGTTAATTGATTGAAAAAAATGACAAGATCTGCATTTTTGTAGCATTATTACATTGACTTTATACTTTACAAACATATTTGTAATACGAGAAAAAGAAGTAAAAGCGTGAAAAAACTGTTCTAACTTAAATAGCACCATTGCATTACTCAAAACAAAACTTTCTTCACAAGTACCTTCTCATCTTGCAACTTCCTTCGAATATAAAGTTTAAGCATCAACCGTATCGATGGTGTGACAGATTTTCTCTTAAGGTTGTCTAGCCTTGAGAGTGCTTCACATTCAAGACAATGCAACTTCCACTCTGATTTCTGAATTTCATCAAAAGAAACACAGCAACACATCATATCAATAATATTACTGTTATATTATCAAGGTTTAAATATGATATTAGTCCCTACAGCTATAGCATTTTTTTGTTTTAGTTCCTAAAGTCACCTACTAAGCCATGTGGCGCCACATGTCATTGTTATATTGGGCCACGTATGATATCACAAGGGCTAAAAGTAAGAATATTTGAATTTGCACGGACTGAATCCAAACAAAGAAACACTATGGCTCTGTTTGGGAAGGCAAATAAACTAGCTTATAGCTTAGAGCTTTTAGCATTTGGTAACAATTTTTAAAAAAGAGCTTATAGCTTATTTTACTAGCTTATAGCTTATTTTTCAAACGCTATTTCTTCAAGTAGATTATGAGCTTATAGCTTATCATCTTTTATTCCAATTTTAAATCTATCATCTTACTTGAAAAAAATTAAATATTAATTAAACATATATTTTTATGTCATTTCATACTTATAAGCTAGTTCAACCGCTATTTTTACCAAACACTACAAATTCAATCAGCTAGCTTATTCGCTATAAGCTATCCGCTATAAGCTCATCTGCTATAAGCTAGCTTATCAGGTATCCGCTATTTTTACCAAACAGAGTTTTTGCATAGACTAAAATCATATTTAAACCTATTATCAATATATAGTTGTCTTTCAAGCATAAATGAAAAAAGAAATATTGTTTAGGGTGTTATGAAACCTGACATGGTGTTCCTATAACGCCCCAACTAAAATATCTAGAATATTTAGTCAAGACATACATAATATGGATCTGAGTACAATTAAAATTTACTGAATAAATTAGCATGATACAAATTGCTTAAAATACAAAAGGAATAACAATTAAAATACAGCGATAAATGCTAGTATTCTGAGTAAACAAGATAATAAACTAATAGCAAGACGAAGAAAATAAAATCTTCAAGGCCGACAATCCAAGCTCAGCTCCAACTGTCAGCCTCCTACCTGGTCCTTGCTCCGAATATCCTGTTTACCTAAAAAAATTGTTTGGAGTGGGGTGAGACTACTAAGCCTCAGTGAGTCCTACTACCCTCCTAGAGGTGACTACACCGGGGGATCCTAAACAGTCATAACATTCTAGCATATACATAATCATAACATAATACTTAAAACTAAAGGTGTAACACAGATAAAGACTCTTATTCATTTTAAACACAAGGACACTCTGAGGTGAGCATGTCTCAGAGGCCTGCCATATCCGTCAACCGATTCGGTCACGGCATGCAGCTCACAATAACTTATCCTAATGGATTATCCCATTGGGAGTCCATAACGCGACATCACAGATCGCTCCTGATTGACTGATACTAATTTAGTTATCACTACCATAAATTCTCAAAACCCAGGGGAGCATACAAACTTAATTCTAGGTTATACCCTAAGATTATCTGTGATTAACAATCTGTTCGTCATTATAGTAATTATACTACTGCAAGATATCTGATTATATTGAGGATATAAAACGAGTGCCTGAAGTTCCAAGAGATTAGAAAATGTAGGTTATTCTGTGTAAGCTCGCTATGGCGAGTTGTCAGCTTGCCATGGCGAGATTACAGGTCTATTCTTCATAAGCTCGCTACGGCGAGTCACCAGCTCGCCATGGCGAGATTATAGGTCCTGACCTAAATCAACTCGCTGTGGCGAGCAATAGCTCGCCATGGCGAGTTTCATCAGCCCAGAACCCAGCTCGCCATGAATACTCGCCAGCTACTCGCTGTGGCGAGTTCATGCAAAGTTTACCCTGTTTGTACAAATCGTATCTTTTTCTCAAAATTACACCTACAATCCTCAACTAATCAGAGCAGGAGCATATTTTACTTAATATACAAACAGAATGGAGGGAATTTTGGGATTAAATCCCCTCACACAACATTATCCTAAAACCTAAGTTAACATGCAAATTTTTCATAAAAGGGGGACTAACTACACTATCCTAAGAACCCACCTGTAGTGAGTTTAACTCAGAAGCTTTAACACATATCCTTGCTCTGCTACAGCATCAAACCATCACGTCCAAGACTCACTTGAAGACCCAATTTTGTGTTCTTGAGCAAAAGAAAATAATGGAATTATGAGCATTCTAGAGCTTACTAAGGTTAAAGGAATTGAAACTGTCCTAGTAAAGGCTGAGAATGGAATCAGAAAGGTTAGAAATATCTTACCAAAATTGGAACTACGCATCAGGATCAGAAAAACGCATGCAGTAGCCACCTGATGGACTCGCCGCGGCGAGTTGTAGCTCGCCTGGCGAGCGAGACAGTACCAAGAACGGGATTCTGCAATTCTCCCAATTTTTCCACTTCTCCAAACTACCCAGGCCTTCTAACCTCCTCCAAACTCATGGTTTCGACAGAAAAGTACACATGCACAAAGAATTCAAGTGAGGGTTCAAGTTTGAATGTTTGAATCAAAAGAGGAGTTTCATGAGATTATTAAGATTGGCTTTTCTTACCTTGATTCTCCAATCTTTGAAACTCTAAAATTGAGTGAGTTCTTGACATGCAGAAAGTTTATGGTACCCATTTGAGAAGTGATGATTTTAGTGGAAAGAAAAAGGGTCAACGAACAAAGCACAAGAGGAAAGGAGTTGAAGCTCTTGTCTTGTTTCATCTTAGCTTGGCCAATTAATGGGTTAATTGCTTGGTAGAGATGTTGTTGTGTGGTGAGGAATAGAAACAGAGGTGTGGGGCGTGAGGCATAGAAGAGAAAGGGTGGAATTCATCTACTGAATTGGAAAAAGAATCAGTAGCAAGGGCCTTTGGCTTGGTTTTATAGGAAGATTGATGCTTAATTACCAAATTGCCACTTAAAGTACTAGTGTTAATTTATCACTTTTCCACATTGTTCACTTAATTTCCCAATTAGACTATAATAATTGATTTAATTTTCTTCTATTAAATAAAGTAGGGATGTTACAATCTACCCTCCTTAAGGAAATTTCGTCCTCGAAATTCAAACTTCTCCACTTCATAACAGGGTAGGTTGTTTAGGTCTGCATCTGAAACTACACTTTGTCTATTCGTCAGTTTCACGCATTCAATCCCTTGGAATAAAACTTTCCTCTCTACAGGTTACTGGTTAAAGGTTATTCTCACAGTCCCAAGGTTACAGTGTTGCGCACTCTGATTCAACTTCTTACTACCATTATACTCCTTTCATTCCCACTGGATTTAGTTCCAGTTTCACTTGAGTTAGAGAGTCAGTATCTGACCTGGTACTGATATTGTCAGATCCAGATTCTCTCAACCATATAGTCGTTCTCCTTTCTGGACACCACCATGCTTGACATGTTATGTGTACTTCTGTATTACGTGTTGTGTAATTACTCCAGAATCAATTGAAATATAAAACGAGTGGAAAATTGTCTAAACACTACTGGTTCCTCCGCCAATGAGTGGGACTCATCCGCAGACGAACTTATAGTTATCCGATAAAATCCCACCTACAATCTCTATCTATTCCGACACGACACGCTGATTAAGTTGTACATTTAACACGCGGACGCACTTAGATGCAGATCATTCCCAGGGTTACAGGTCAAACTTGTTTGAAGTCCATCGCTGGTAACTAAAATATGAAACTTGGCTAGTTGGAAGCATAAAGTCTGAATTTGTAACGCTAAAGCTGGATTGAATGGTTTGGCTCAGAACAGTTGACTGAATCCTTTTAGCAGATCGCTAGGGATAGGAAAGGGTTTCCAAATGAGAAAGGTACATTACTCCAAGCGAGTACTCAACTCTTACATTTACACTGACTAATTGCTGGCAACTAGACTTGGGTTTGGAATGTTCTGGTTCAGGCGTTCAAGCTTCAGTGCTTGGTCTCACGAGGTTACAGGGATTGAATTTTTGAAAGTTGAAAGTTCGGGCAGAGACACTCAAGGTTAACACACTGGACTTACATAGTTAGGAGTACGAAGTTAACAGGCTTGGATTCTCAGCTCTGTTTTCGCTGATATAACTTAATTCCACTGAATTGGAATTGGTCCTACTTAATTCTGAGTTCGACTGATAAGGCTACGAAGGATAGATAGCTAATCTTTGTTGAAAATTAGACTACTGGGTTCAAGTGCACGAGGTCTAGCTGATTTTCTGATACTAAGCTAGGTAAGGTTTATTAGGGTGGTCTTGAAGTAGGTTGATTGACAAATCAATAGAGTGAGTAAGAAACGAAACTGAAAGTATTCTTTGACCTTCGAAAGAATAATTAACTTCCGCAAGGGGATTTTTGCTAATATTAACACAACTGGAAACTGAAGACACTTAATGTGGTTACTTAAGTGTGACACTAATCACCCTTGATGTACTGATTCAGCTTCGAGAAACTTTGAAAAGTTTGCACCCTAGATAGACTTTAGGTATAACACGTGGTTGTCAAGCCTTTAAGGCACGTGAAGAATTTATCCAACTGAGGCATGATTAGATGGGTTAGAGTATTCACACATCCACAGTGCCCCAAGACTTGTGAATATTGAATTGAGTATGGTTCGGTTCGATGACTCTGCTGAATTAGGATCCCTAGAGATACATGGACAATTGAAGATTTGTATTCTATTGGTCTATACTTATATACTACACATCTAATTCTTCTGTCAGTCTCTCAGGTTAGGGCAACTACGTTCCCACTCAATGTTTCTTGCTGACAACTTCTCACCGGTAGGTCCAACTGATTCACATAGGCTCTAAATTGGCAGGGTTAGTTATGAGGGAATGTCGGTGATGGCTAATGCTAGGGTTAAACTTAGCTACTTGTTTCTGCATAACTAACACGTACCTAAAGATTGATCTAGGTGTTTGACGTCTGCTACGGCCTGCTATTAATATTGGTTTCGCACTGAAATGGTGGCTCTACATCGCCTATATCTAGTATTAGCATTCTAAATTATATTCTAATTGGCTGGTTAACTAATCTTACCGGTCTCTATCTCAAAGGTTCTAATATAGGAACTTGCTTGGTGACTGGTCGAACTAATGTTAAATTAGATTTATCAAGTCGCGCTTCATACTATTCGGTACTACGCTAGTGGTAGAATATGGCTGACCAAGCCTAAACCTCAACCGGCTAACTAACTGGTCCGTAATATTGGGTTAATAACCTAGGGCAATTGATGGGCAACTCTCGAGGCACGGTTACTAATCCTGCTCACTTCTTAGCTGGGTGGTCAAATGAGTGAGTTCAGTTAAGGTCAAACTAGTATTAATCTGAATTATCGATCGCTAAACTATCTAATGGTAAAGCCAAGACGGGTTGACCTTGGCGGCTGATTGTGCTAAGGTAACTCTCAATTGTTATTACTAATCAAAATCTAGCCTATGATGGTTCGATGTAATTTCAAGTATAGAGCGATAAGCTGGTCTTAATGAGGGCATCTAGTGGTAGTTATCTCAGGTGTTCACCTAACAGGTTTTGCGATAAGGAAATATTAAAGTACGGATGATGAGGTTCCCTATTCTTAACAAGGTAACTAAATCGGTCAAAGTTCTAGGTCGCTAGTGTTTGGATGCTGATTTAATGATCTTAACAAACCTATTTAGGTGACGGTACTGCTAGGGAAGAATCTAACTTTGATGTGAGTCAAGGTTTTATTGGTGTGACAAGGTCCTATTATTGGTTTTATTGCTAAACTATTCGATACTAGGATTCCCGGAATTTTGTCTGAAGAGTTCCCAAAAGGTTATAAGGACTCCTAACTGTTAACCTAGTCTAAGTTTGAGTTTCTAAAGTTCGCTGGTATATTGTTAAGAACTGATGGGGTTGGAAATGGAGTTCCTAGGTGTTATACTAAATGTAACTTGACTTTCAGTGGTGAGTAGAAGTGTTCTTACGAGTTGGAAGGTGAGAGTAACTTTAGTTAAGGGCATTTCTAAATGATAACCTAATAAGGTGGCTTGAGGAGATACTGGTATGTGCTTTGTCCCAATTGAGTTCTTCTAATACGATGATATCTATCAGGTTCACTATGCTGGGTTGCTATTGCAGAATCCTATACTGAATGAACTTAATATGCTTTCTCGGTCACGGATGTTGTTTATAAGGGTTCTAATGGTTACATCAGTCATGGTTAAGTTCCTAATAGTTCTACTACTCTTATGCTTACAAGGTAGTTTGGGCTAGCTTACTCCCAATTGTGTTTCCTCAACAATCCCTAAAAGTACAGGTTGGCTTAGGGCCAAATACGCTGAAATTCTAAAAGATGGAATGATAAGAACATGAATGAGGGCCTGAGGCTGTTCACCACGGCTAACAATGATTGAACAGAGAACCAGATTGCAGCAAGCAGTAGCAGCCTGCTAAGCTCGCTAAAGCGTGTGCTTGCTCGCTAAGCGAGTTGAACAGAGGGTAAAAGACTGATTCTGTGGTTCGTCCAATTTTCTTCGTTGCATAACACCATAACTCCCAGTCATATACTAACTTGATTTCAGGATGAGTTTTGGTTTACTGTCTCCTGTTCTTGGGTGTTGATTGTCTAACGAGCTTGGCTGAATTCAGGCTCTCACTAGGATGAGGTTACTTACATGTTCAGGGAGTTTACCTGTCATACTTTGTCAGTTGAATATTGTTGTGTACTACACATTTCAATATATGGATACACTTGCATTCCTTGTTTGCGTACACAACTTACTCCTGTGGCACCATCTGTCACTGTTCCATAACTCTCTTATAAGAATCTCCATCAACGATTGTTCCTCGATTGCAGCTTCACTACGGATTTACCGCTGGAATTCCAGAGTTCACTTCAGTTCTAAACCATAATACCCTGCCTACCATACACAATACTGAGTTGATCAGGCTCAGCACGTGATGGTTTCAGCGTAAACAGTTCAGATCCAAAGAGTCTGAATTACTTAGGAATGGATTGAATGACTCATGGCAAGGTCCGATACTGGATCGACCTGCTCTGATACCAATTATAACGCCCCAACTAAAATATCTAGAATATTTAGTCAAGACATACATAATATGGATCTGAGTACAATTAAAATTTACTGAATAAATTAGCATGATACAAATTGCTTAAAATACAAAAGGAATAACAATTAAAATACAGCGATAAATGCTAGTATTCTGAGTAAACAAGATAATAAACTAATAGCAAGACGAAGAAAATAAAATCTTCAAGGCGGACAATCCAAGCTCAGCTCCAACTGTCAGCCTCCTACCTGGTCCTTGCTCCGAATATCCTGTTTACCTAAAAAAATTGTTTGGAGTGGGGTGAGACTACTAAGCCTCAGTGAGTCCTACTACCCTCCTAGAGGTGACTACACCGGGGGATCCTAAACAGTCATAACATTCTAGCATATACATAATCATAACATAATACTTAAAACTAAAGGTGTAACACAGATAAAGACTCTTATTCATTTTAAACACAAGGACACTCTGAGGTGAGCATGTCTCAGAGGCCTGCCATATCCGTCAACCGATTCGGTCACGGCATGCAGCTCACAATAACTTATCCTAATGGATTATCCCATTGGGAGTCCATAACGCGACATCACAGATCGCTCCTGATTGACTGATACTAATTTAGTTATCACTACCATAAATTCTCAAAACCCAGGGGAGCATACAAACTTAATTCTAGGTTATACCCTAAGATTATCTGTGATTAACAATCTGTTCGTCATTATAGTAATTATACTACTGCAAGATATCTGATTATATTGAGGATATAAAACGAGTGCCTGAAGTTCCAAGAGATTAGAAAATGTAGGTTATTCTGTGTAAGCTCGCTATGGCGAGTTGTCAGCTTGCCATGGCGAGATTACAGGTCTATTCTTCATAAGCTCGCTACGGCGAGTCACCAGCTCGCCATGGCGAGATTATAGGTCCTGACCTAAATCAACTCGCTGTGGCGAGCAATAGCTCGCCATGGCGAGTTTCATCAGCCCAGAACCCAGCTCGCCATGAATACTCGCCAGCTACTCGCTGTGGCGAGTTCATGCAAAGTTTACCCTGTTTGTACAAATCGTATCTTTTTCTCAAAATTACACCTACAATCCTCAACTAATCAGAGCAGGAGCATATTTTACTTAATATACAAACAGAATGGAGGGAATTTTGGGATTAAATCCCCTCACACAACATTATCCTAAAACCTAAGTTAACATGCAAATTTTTCATAAAAGGGGGACTAACTACACTATCCTAAGAACCCACCTGTAGTGAGTTTAACTCAGAAGCTTTAACACATATCCTTGCTCTGCTACAGCATCAAACCATCACGTCCAAGACTCACTTGAAGACCCAATTTTGTGTTCTTGAGCAAAAGAAAATAATGGAATTATGAGCATTCTAGAGCTTACTAAGGTTAAAGGAATTGAAACTGTCCTAGTAAAGGCTGAGAATGGAATCAGAAAGGTTAGAAATATCTTACCAAAATTGGAACTACGCATCAGGATCAGAAAAACGCATGCAGTAGCCACCTGATGGACTCGCCGCGGCGAGTTGTAGCTCGCCTGGCGAGCGAGACAGTACCAAGAACGGGATTCTGCAATTCTCCCAATTTTTCCACTTCTCCAAACTACCCAGGCCTTCTAACCTCCTCCAAACTCATGGTTTCGACAGAAAAGTACACATGCACAAAGAATTCAAGTGAGGGTTCAAGTTTGAATGTTTGAATCAAAAGAGGAGTTTCATGAGATTATTAAGATTGGCTTTTCTTACCTTGATTCTCCAATCTTTGAAACTCTAAAATTGAGTGAGTTCTTGACATGCAGAAAGTTTATGGTACCCATTTGAGAAGTGATGATTTTAGTGGAAAGAAAAAGGGTCAACGAACAAAGCACAAGAGGAAAGGAGTTGAAGCTCTTGTCTTGTTTCATCTTAGCTTGGCCAATTAATGGGTTAATTGCTTGGTAGAGATGTTGTTGTGTGGTGAGGAATAGAAACAGAGGTGTGGGGCGTGAGGCATAGAAGAGAAAGGGTGGAATTCATCTACTGAATTGGAAAAAGAATCAGTAGCAAGGGCCTTTGGCTTGGTTTTATAGGAAGATTGATGCTTAATTACCAAATTGCCACTTAAAGTACTAGTGTTAATTTATCACTTTTCCACATTGTTCACTTAATTTCCCAATTAGACTATAATAATTGATTTAATTTTCTTCTATTAAATAAAGTAGGGATGTTACAGTTCCACAATACCAAACAACTTGACAACGTGAACACTTGCTAAGGTTAGTTGTTGCGAAACATCCATCACACCTTTTGTGGGTTGGAACACAAACATATGGTTCTTGGCTAATAATCACTTCCCCTGCAATGCAATGCAACACACACATTTTAACGTTGGTTATTGATGTTTTAATTTTGATTCAAACTAGTTCTAGAGAGAGAATAAAACCTGGGTAGAAATCCCTAGTAGTAAAAAGAGAACGACCCTTTCCTTGGACCATGGAAACTGCTAAACTACGATTCTCTAGAGCTCTATGCAATTCCATCATTATTTTCTGCCTTCGCTCGTTTCAGTTCAAGTTCGCTTTATTACTTCAATTCGGGTCGAGTTTAATCATAATAACCCGTGAATGAACTTGACTTGGGTTATCCGCCCCGATATACTCTATGTTCCAAATTAAATGACTTGTTTCATTACCTTTATATTTGTCAATGCACAAATTTAATTATTAATTAATATCTTTAATTATCTATTATCTTTAATCATCGTTAAGATATTTAATTATCTATTAATAAAAATTGTATATTTTGAAAGTAATCGTCGAAACAAATCAAACAACATCTCATTTGTTTATATTTACATATTAGTAGAAAAATAAGGTCAAAGTAAATAATATCAATAGTAGACAAAGTCAAATTTAAATTATTTATTTTGGGACGGAGGAAGTATTACTAACATTCTTTGTGTTTGTGATCCTCTCTTCATTCCACCGCCGCCATCCATTCCAACACGGCCAAGGCTAGCATGGACAAGGGACTTAGATCTCCCATAGTGAGAAAGTTTATTTAATGGTTGGATTATGACAGTCCATACATTTTTACCATGTCCTACACACACATTTTTTTTTTTTTTTTTTAAAAGTTGATGGTTTATAAGTACCACCAACTTGTTTACAAAGAAAATACTATATTTGCTGCTGTCAAGGATCGAACCCCTGACCAACAGCCTACACCCGCTCAGTCAGCAAGTGCCAACTGAGCTACACACACACATGAATACTCTTATTTTAATTTTTCTTTTCTCTCTCACCTAAAATTTGAAATTGCTGGGTTGTTGTTGTGGAAGTTACAATGAAAGAGGAGGAAGAACACATTCTTTTTTTCTTTTTCTTTTAATTAATAAAATAAATAGGTATTTAACTTTTAAAAATGGTATTTAATTGGTAAAATTATATGTTTGGTCTTTTATCTTATTTCTTTTGTAATATTTTGGTTCTTTATCTTTTATTTGTAACACTTTGGTCTTTTATCTTATATATTTGTAATATTTTGGTCCTTTATCATTTATATATAACACTTTAATCCTTTATCTTTTATAACATTCACATATAAACCATTTTTCTCATATATTTTTTTTAATTAAAAAAATGCTGAATTTTATTTGTTAAGATACATTTTTATTAAAATTAAATAAAACTCATAATTTTGATGAATATACTCATCATCTTCACCAATTCTTTCATATATTCATGTTCTTTAAATGACCAAAGTGTTACAAATAAAATATAAAGGACCTGAGTGTTACAAAAAGATGAGATAAAGGACTAAAATGTTACAAATAAAAGATAAATGACCAAAATATTACAAAAAAATAAGATAAATGATTAAACGTTCAATTTGCTTACTAATTAAAAATGTCACTATACGTTGACACACGTCGCCTCGTGATTTGCTATCTAATTCAAAATAGTTTGAATATTTACAAATGATCTCAAATGATGAAAAACTTTGAATATTAAACTTTGAGTATTAACGTTGACACACATGATCTCAAATGATGAAATATTTCAAAATTTATAAATATTTCATCAAAGTTTTCTTATTTCTCAAAATTTATAAATTTATAAAAAATAAATGACTAAAGTGTTACATATAAATAATAAAGGACTAAAGTGTTACAAAAATATATAAGATAAATGACCAAAGTGTTACAAATAAAAGATAACTAACCAAAATATTACAAAAAAAATAAGATAAAAAAACATGTAATTTTGCCAATTAAATACCATTTTTAAAAGTTAAATACCTATTTATTTTATTAAAAGAAAGAAAGAAAAAAAAGAATGCGTTCTTCTTCCTCCTCTTCATTGTAACTTCAACAACAACAACACAGCAACTTCAAATTTTAGATGAGAGAGAAAAGAAAAATTAAAATAAGAGTGTTCATGTGTGTGTAGGACATGATAAAAATGTATGAACTGTCATAATTCAACCATTAAATAAACTTTCCCACCATGGGAGACCTAACTCCCTTATCCCTTATCCATGTTAGCCTTGGCCTTCCAACACCGCCCCTATCTGTTCTAGCGCCTGAACCTTAGAGCTTTTAAAACATGAAGAAAAAAAAAACAAATCTTAGAGCTTCTTCGGCAAGATTTTACCCGTTTGTTGCCACTAACTTTTAACTTAATTTGATCTATTTTCACTTATCATTTACTTGTTGTAATAAGAGTATAAAATTTTTAAAAATAAATCTCTAAAAAAATAAGCTATTTTAAATAGTTTTTCATAAAAATAATTTTTTAGAAATAGCTATTTTAAAAATTTGTGATTTTTATTAAGTTAAAATTTCTAACATGAATATTTAAATTATTGAATGCCAAAATCACTTTTTGATTTATAAAAAGATGAATTTGTAATAAATGTTTATTTTTTGGTTAAGAATTTGAAATAAATGTTTTTTTAAGTTAAATTATTATAAAAATCATTTTAAAAAATATAAAGAAAAATCACTTTTTTAAAATCTAATACAAAAAAAAAGTCTTATTATGGGCAATTTGAAATCGGGATTCTTCATTTATTCATCTCGAAATGAATTCATAGTCACTAAACTATTAGGCAAAATAAAAACAAATATAGAAAAAATTGAGGTCAAAAATTGTGGAATCAATTATGTCAAGTTAAAAAATTATCATTTTCAATACAAAGTTTATATTTCTTGCATGAGTATTATTTTAAGTTCTATAATTTAATTTTATAATAATCAACTTTGGCTTGTGGATAACCTTTTATAAAATAAAAAAAATAGTAGATAACTAAATGAATTTATAGTATTAGGTAAAATTAGCAATTGAACTAGCATATAAATATGAGATGACAAAAAAAATATGTTTAATTAATATTTAATTTTTTTCAAATAAGATAATATGAGTAAAATTGAAATAAAAATTAATAAGTTATAAGCTAATTTAGCTTACCAAAATAAAATATTAAATAAAGTGATATGCATAGTTTAACGGATATTCAATAAGTTATAGTTCTTTTTTTCTTTTCTTTGTTGGAATAAAAATTCTGTAGTTTTTTAAATATAATTTGTTGTTTTTTTTTAATGGAATTTTTTGGTTTGTTGATTTGTTGTTGTGCTATTTTCGGCTATACTAGTGATTAAAGTTGAACAGAATAGTAAAGTAATGCGTTGAACAACCTAAGGCATTTGCTTATGGGGTAAATATATGGACCCTGCCAAAGGGGACATGATAGAAATGAAACTCAAAGATAGATTTTCAATATGAGTCATTAGGAATATTATTACAGCTAAGGCAGAGCCGGACTTATGCATGGCAAAATAATTCATACTTGCGGGTATCTATTCGTCCGGCTCCAATTTTGACGGAGTAAATCCGAATTGATTGGGTTTGGGATCGTGTTTGGGTTTTCCCCGATTTCAAAAGATGGGGTTGTTGCGGGTAATGAGAATATTGATACTCACCCCGAATCCGTCCCTGAACTCGCCCTGTTTATATTGAGTTACATTTTATCATTCATAAATTAGAAACCTTTAAACAAACTCTAGAATACATTCATGTTTTTTTTTTAGATTATTGCATTCATATTTTTAAGTTGAGTAATAATGAATTTATTTTCCTTATTTATTTTCTATGTATAAATATTGTTGAAACAAAATAATTTTCTACTTTTAAGTATTTTTTTAATAAAAAAGACAACAAAATACAACTCAAATTCATATGGAGGTAGAGCGGAATGAGGATACCCGAATCGCGTTAGGTATGGGTTTCGGGTTTTAATTTTCATCCCCGTTAAGAATTGAGACGGGTTTGAGGATATCCGAACATTATGGATTTAGGTTTGGGGAGAGTAAAATCCGTCCCCGACCCGCCCCATTGCCATGCCTAGCCGGTCCAGAGTTTTTAGAGGCCATGTGCAAATTTTAAAAGTGGCCTCTTAATAAAAAATAAATACCTTCTTAGAGGTCGTGTCCAAAAAAATAAAATCATCCTCATCTTTATTTTCAACCACCCAAACAACACACCTTCTTCTCCATCTATCCAATTTTCATGTTCTTCTCTCACTCCCAACAAACAACACACCTTTTAATTTCAAATTTTAGAAACCCTAAATTGTGAAATTTTAATTTTTTGTTTTAGCTTCAATAGAGACCGAAATTATGAGAATAAGAGGAGTAGGTAGGGTGACGATCGTGATAGGTGGCCGGTCGTCGGTTCTTGGTGGATCGATGGTGGTTGTGTGGTGGAGGTTTCTATTCACGTTTGTTTCTTTTGTTACTTGCGTGTTCCTGAGCTTCTTTCTTATTTTTTTAGAAACTGGGTCTGGCAATTGGGCTTAATATTTTGCAGCAATATTACGTTTTACACCCCCTATTTTACTAATACTACTACCATATAATTTTTTTTTTGAAGCCTTCCTATTTTGGAGTCCTGATGCAACAGACCTTGTTGCACCCCTATCTGGGTCGCCCCTGAGCTGAGGTACTCACTTTATCCTATATTATTACAAGGGTCATATTATATATAGTGTTTTCGAACACTTGTTAAGCAGACTAAAAAAAAAATTAATATTGTTAGTAAGATTACATCTTACGTTTTTAAAATATTAAGTGCACAAATTTTAAACAATTTTTTTTATTAATAGACTTAACTATTGTTCTAAGAGGCATTGTTTAACATTTTTCTTATAACAAAACAAAAGAATATTTGACATATATTACGAAAAACAAAATATAATAATTTAAAATATATTTTTTCTGGTTTTTATTAAAAGCATGCATATAGTATTCCAACTTAACTAGTTGGTATGAAACTTTAAATCTAAGTCATTCAAATATATTTATATTATATCAAAGATATTATTAGATTGGTCCAAGATGGACGAATATTTTCATTGGTCCAAATTAAAACAAACCTTTAATGAAACACCGGAACAAAAAACCTTATGGGGTATTATTTCGTAGTCCAAGTCCCTCAAAGACTATTTGCAACATCTTGAAATTGACATTCTTTTTATAGTGTAAACAATGGGAGGTTTTTTTCAAAGATTAGACCAATTTTCTATTCGATATCCGTCAAATATATGGCATGAACATCAATGTATTCCAATAATTCAGGAGGGGACGAAACCACTTGAAATCAGAACTAACCTCATAAAATCAAATTAAACTGATGGTGAAAACAAAAAAAAATAGTTGCATTTGCTCCCTCGTCATCTTATATTCTGCAAGAATACTTTTATTTAAAATATGGTGAATATTCACTCCAAATAGATAGAACTATTGTATTTTTACTGG
This sequence comes from Trifolium repens, assembly GCA_030408175.1. Lineage (NCBI taxonomy): Eukaryota > Viridiplantae > Streptophyta > Magnoliopsida > Fabales > Fabaceae > Trifolium > Trifolium repens. The sequence goes on along the minus strand of CP125841.1, from coordinate 25,302,001 downwards.
ATGTTGTTTCTCTATAAGAATCTTTTTTACTACACTAATTTTTTGCAAGATATAAATTTACCGATACTTGCTATAGTATTTCTCGACTTCATCCAATTGTATAAAAAGTGGCCTATAGAATCATAAAAAGAAAAAGTGGCCTGTTTTTTAACTAAAAAAAGTGACGTTGCCAAAAACATAAAAAGTGGCCTATTGAACCCACCAAAAAGCTCCTAAAAATATGCCTAGATAATGTGACGTTGCCAAATAACCAACTGGCCGACTTGCTCCACCAAAGGTTATCCATTTTGGTCACTACATCCATTATTGATTTTGATTTTTCTAATATATGATTATTGGTTTTCGTCTTGATAAGAAGTGTCTCAATGCTTCAAAAAAAAGAAGTGTCTCAAAATAATTTTTGATTAAATTGTTGGTTTTGGTCTAGATGAGAAGCATATCTCAAAATTGTTTTTAATTTAATTTTGTATACCTTTTTTATCACCAATTTGAATCTAAAGTTTGTGATATTTCTTATTCTCGTTCTCCTTAGCTGGTCTCCACATCAATATGATATGTTTTATACCATTCATATATATTATTAAAATATTGAAGTTCTTTTTTGTGATAAATATATATTCAAGGTTCATTTTTTTTTATTTGTACTCAAGTTATTTAATCCATCACTATGCCAACATCTGTTAGACAAATTGGCCTTCCAATTTCAAGAACGTTCAAACGTTTTGTCCTCTTCCGAAATTCCCACACCTTACGATACCGTATCTCCATCCTCCTATTATTGACCTGCAAATTGGAAGAAAATAATAATAGACCACGCATTATAAGGATTAGTTCAACAATAATACAAATCAAAAAGAATAATCTCTTTTTTTTCTTTTCCAAATAAACAAAATAATAAATCTTTCAGTAGAATAATCATATTGACCAAGAAATTAGAGTTCAGATTCCCTCCATTTATTATCTATCTATTTATTCTCCATTTGAAGAGAGATAAACACAAAAAAAAAATTAGTGGGGTACACAAATTAGTGGAACCCACTTTTAATGGGTTCCATTAATTTTTAATTTATCTATCTCTTCAAATGAAAAATAAATGGAGGGATAATAAATGATGGAAACTCAAGCTCAAGAAATTAAATGGGAACTTACTTACCCAACTACCAATTATAATAACAACATAACATAAAAAAATAATAACATAAAATAAAAAATAAAAAATTGTCAAAAAATAAAAAAAATATCATATTCACACCAATTTGAACGAGAACCACGCAACAAACGACACGAGAGGGACGCGCCATGCACAGGACACGTTGCAAAATTGTCAGTATCAAACGGGCGGTTAACGGAACCCTAAAAATTTTGTTCAAAAAAAGAAAGAAAGAAAACACCAAGGCCAAGTAGCCACCATTTCCAACAAAAAAAATTAAGGCTCAAATTAAAAACTTAGAACCTCAACCACATCTCAAAATTTTATAAGAACAAAAATCTGTATTTCATAACGCTCATCTCTCATTTTTTTTTTGTTTTGTTTTGTTCTGAATCCTTTGTTGAATAATAATTTTTTCCATTCATATGGTAGTATTTACTTAATTAAATATTATTAAAATATTATCTATGTCCTTAATGGCAGTAATTATTGCAACGAGGCCCATAATACAAGGACCTTGGGCTTCCACCGAACTGGCCCATATTGCAACAAGCTTTCGCCGATCCATTCTTGACGCCGAATGAATAACCGAACGGCGCACGCGGCGAGCGACTGTGTCGTCCGATACGATACGCCACCGCGTAAGGCAGCGATTCAGCGGAGGTATGAGGCGATCTGGAAGGAGAACGACTGGCACTGGACGAAGTAGATGACGGATCTGAAGAAACTTTAACGAGCGATTTCGGTTGCAAAATAATGGCTCTGATCTTCAATGGATGAGTTAATTTCAACGAGACACGTTCGTATTCATTGATTATATTGGCTAAATCTTCGTCGTTGGTGATGGAGATCAACGTTTCCAAGTCTCCGTTTGGTAATTGACACCTTAACTTCGCAGATGAACCACACAATTCTTCGAGTTTCACAATCAATTCTGCAAAACATCACCAATAATCGATAAGTACGAAGAACGAAACAACTGAATAGTGAAATTCGAGAGAAAATAAAATTCTGATAAACGGACCTGAGAATGAAATTGAAAGATCAACGGAGAGAACTCTGGTGTGACCGCCGACGTAACGGAGTTCACCGTCAGTGGAACGAGGAAGGATCTTGCCACCGTAGCTATAGAGGATCTTAATAGCGTTCAAGGGTTTAGATTTAGATTCCATGACTCGTTTTGGTGACTCGGTGAGTTGTGTGAAAAGTGAAAAGAATATTGGAAGATTCTAGAAAGAGAGAGAAAGGAGTGAAGAGAGAAGAAGAAGTGTTTTTCTTCTGCGTTGGAAGGTTGGGGCTTGAAAACTCTGGGCTGTGATTTTCGGGTGTATTTATAAGCAGAGTTCAAAGCCTAAGTTCTAATTAATGATTTAATATTAATTATTTTAATTGATAAAAAAAAAAAAAAGAGTTGTTCAAAAAAAGGGGAAAAGAAAAAGAAAAAAGAGAGAATGAAAAACGTAACGTGGATACCGACTTGGAGTGTTTGTTAAGTGTTTTTCTAAACAACCACTATCCATTCGACATTTGGACTATATTCCTATATATTCGCATATTCTTTTCTTTTTCGTTTCCGAGAAAGAAAGTCCGAATCCTGGTCAAATAATGAGAAGTAAATTTTACTACTCCTATAGTCCCTCCAATTCTTAGTAGAAAATTGTAAAAAAAAAATTGTAGAATTTATTAAAAAAATATTATTGATGTATTTGATAGATATTGTATATCTATAATAACTAAAAAATTTATTGATATATTCAATTTTTTATGAGAACAATTATTGGTCAGACTTTACTTAATTTGCATTTTAACTAAATAAACTCATTGATTTTAGTAATGCATTATCAATATAATTTTCTTATTTTACGTTATTGATTAATACAAATTATTATTTATGTGATATTAAGATGATATAATGCTGTATATTTTCACGATAATTACACAAATACTATTGGGCTATATAATCTTACATCTAATACGCATTGTGTACTGTATTTATATAGTTGTTAACAGTGGTTTATAATCACTACGATTTGATATATTTTCACTCCAACATAATGAGACTAACGAGCAATCAAGGACTTGGATTAGATCGTTCATGTGTTCTTCAGTTAACATGTTTACGGTTGGTTCAAATCTAGTGGCTATTTGGCGTCGGTTTTGAGTAGCTCTAATTTAAAATGCAATGAACATAAAAGGTAAATTGTATGAAAGTAAATTGAATTTAATGCATCAGTCGAGAATTTACCGTCTTGTAAAAAGTTTATATAAAAAGTTTATGTGAGAATTGTAGAATTGTTTCTATTTTAGGCATTGTATTTCTCTTTTGGAAAAGAACTCCCTAAGGGTCCGTTTGGTTCGGGAGTTTTGGAGGGGAGGGGAGGTGAGGGGAGGGAATATAGAGCTATTTTTGCTTCCCCCAAATTGGGGGGATTTGGAGGGGAGGGAAACAAAAATATAATTTAATATATTGATATAATTACCCTCAATTAATTTGTTTTTTTTAACAAACCCTCAATTAATTTGTTAAAATCCTAAATTATCTTTATTCGAATATTAAAAGTTTATCAAAAAAAAAAAAACTGAATATTAAGAGTTTATCTTATATTTTCTTTGTTCTTATATATAACTTATATCCTATTAATATCTCACCTCCCCTCCCATTCTCTTGTTTGAACCAAACACATATTTAATTAAAATATCTCCCCTCCTCTCCCCTCCCTTCCCCTCCCTTCCATTAAATTCACTCCCCTCCACTCCCTTCCGTTTGAACCAAACAGACCCTAAAACAACATAAATTTCTTCAATTTATATGAAAATTTGAAAATTCAATAACCATCTTCAATTCTTGCATGTTTGCCATGTCTAGGACAACTATCCAAAACCATTCGCTCCAAACTTCAATTGTTGTTTGAATTTGAATTTGAATTTTGGTGAGAAATTCCTATTGGCGTATGTCTTGGGCCTTTCGAACTCCTCTTGATGTATTTTCAAACTCACTTTATTAGCATATGTACAATTCGAAATCTAGCTGACTATTGACTTTTAAGTGAAATTTTACATATTAGTGAACATTGTTTCATTTTTGTCAACTTTTTTTTTAAAAAAAAAAAACAAATTTTTGTTAATTTTTTAAAAAATGATAAATAAAATAATTAGTATATTTATAAGAAAATTTTTGTAACAAAAATTTTAAGTCATTAAACACTTACGTTACATTTATGTATTGTCATTTTTTTAAAACTATGTAAAATAAATGGTTAATTACTTATATTTCCTTATTTAATAAAATACAAAATATAATAAAAAGGGCAAACTGCCATTTTGATTCTCGAATATAGAACTCGTTGTTATATTAGTGTTTGAAATGTATTGAAATTACAAATAGATTTACAAATGTCTCTTTTATTATTATTCTGGTTATTGAATTTGTTTTGAGGTCCATTATTTAGTCCTCAAGTGTAAATTTTGTTGGTCAATATGAAAAAGATTAAACTTTTAGGGACTAAAATTGTCGTTTGCCAATAATAAAAAGTTGTTAACAACATATATTTTTATGGTTGTGTTGGGTCATATTTTGGTTAAATAATTTTAATAGAAAATATTGGTCCAACAAAATAATGAATTAATTTTAAAATGACAGGTGTCATATGATTAATGCTGAAAATGTTATCAAAGGTTTAGTTCGAATGAAGGGCTTTGAATTGTTGTAAGCGAGTTCGATTGTTAACGCCTTTATGATGATTTTTATCGAAGTCAAAAGCATATTTGGAAGATTCGAAGCGAAGCGAATGGATTGTGGGCCAAATGATAATGGCCCAAAAGAGTTCAAAGTTGAGCCCAAGGTGTAAACGCGCCAAAGAGAGGATTTCGAAGAAGAGAACGTGGGTTCGAAGATCAAATCTGGAGCGTCCAAATCATCTAAGCAGTTGTAATTTGCTTCGATGTATAAATAGCGTTTCCTTAGAAGGAAACGAGGTCGCAAACCGTTTTACATAGTTTATTCCTAAACAATTCTAAGTACTCAGCGTAGAAAGAACAGAATTTCCCAGGGAAGAACATGTACGTTTGTGAACCATTTTACTTGTAATTCGTTTATGATTTATGCAAGTTTATTTTCCAGCAATTTACTGCAATTTACATTTCCATTTCATGTGAAGTTTGTTAGTTTGAGGCGATTCAGATTAATTTGCTTTCATTTCCTTTGTCTTACAAAAGTTAAACCATAAATGTTTACGAAACTTTGATGAACATGAAAAGACTCGTTTTCATCTAAAAACAAGCATAAAATTGTCCTGAGATTTCTAGTCAATCTCGCAAGTTTAAATATTTAGACTAGCGCTTGTTTACCAAATTTCACTGTAAATAGGTTGATAGAGTGGTAAAATTGGTTAATGATACAATTAAATTTTTATTTTGCAAAAATCTTCTCCATATTAAAAAATAATAAAAAATGGCAACCAAAAAATAAAAAGTATGTTAGCATTTGACATTACAATGCAATGATGCATGTTCATATAGTATTATGGTATTTAAAATAGGGTTTTGCTAAACGGTATCCCGGACATTTGTTAAACATAACAAGAATAGAAATAAAAGATAAAATTAATGTTGATAAATATATGTTTTTACACTAATACTAATATGAGAAAATCTAATACTCCATCCATTCCTTTTTATTTGTCATTTTAGAAAGAAAAAAACAAATTGTTTCAAATTATTTGTCGTTTTGATAATTTAAAGTTATATTTTGTCGATTATACTCAATATCAATTACTCTTATCTTTTTCAATAAAACTAATTAATGCTATATATTTGAAAAACTAAAGTTTTTTTAAATTTTTTTTTGGCACATAACATATTAATTTTTTTTACATAATATATTAAATTTATTGAAAAGAGAAAGCGTGTGCAAAAAAATAAGAATTTATTAGTGGATTAAAATTAGGTATAATAGAAAGATAAGGTGAAAAATACACTTTGTTAATTTTGTGTTGCCCTTATTTTTACCCTTATTTTTGAACATGTACGTTTGTGAACCATTTTACTTGTAATTCGTTTATGATTTATGCAAGTTTATTTTCCAGCAATTTACATTTCCATTTCATGTGAAGTTTGTTAGTTTGAGGCGATTCAGATTAACTTGCTTTCATTTCCTTTGTCATACAAAAGTTAAACCATAAATGTTTACGAAACTTTGATGAACATTAAAAGACTCGTTTTCATCTAAAAACAAGCATAAAATTGTCCTGAGATTTCTAGTCAATCTCGCAAGTTTAAATATTTAGACTAGCGCTTGTTTACCAAATTTCACTGTAAACAAATTGGCACACCCGGTGGGACGGGTTTTGTGCTTTGTTTCTTAAGAAATAAATTGTTTCTGTGTTAGTAACTGCCATTTATAGTTATGGCTAGAACTCATCAGATGCATGGGTCTACTACCAGTCAATCTTCGAGTTCGACGAGTGGTGAGGGAAGTCCTCCTCCTCCTGATTCGAATGTGGCGAGTGTAACGTCTACTGCGCCAATTTCCAGTCTTAATGATTCTGGATACGTACCAGGTTCTACAATGCCTATAACAACCATGGCATTTCATTCAGTTTCATCAGGGTTTAGGCCATTTAGGCCACCTCCTTTGTCTACGAACCCTTTATATGGTCATGTACCAACACCTACCATGGGTTTCCAGTCTATACCAGTTTCTGAACCTGATAGGTATACCTCACCTAGGGTAACTCCTGCCCCATTAACCACTGCATCTGTCTTGTCTTTGAGACAACAGATGGATGAGAGCAACCATGATATGGTTAATCTCTTAACACAACAAATTGGTACGGTTTTTAACCCTTTGATCCAAAATACCAATGACAGTTACCAAATGTTGGCCTATCAAATGGGTCGAATTGCTGACTTTTTTGGTACTCCTCCTCCTCAAACTCAACCTAGGATAAATCAAGTAGCACCACAAATGATTTTACCTGCTATGTCTGCCACTCCCCTTCACCGAAGGCCAACATATGTGGCTCCACAGGTTACACCAAACCAAGAGCCAATACAAATGGCTCAAGAGGAGTACCAGTACCAAAATGAGGTTAATCAACAACCTCCGGTAGTCATGGTTCAAAGGAACCAAGATGCTGATGAGGTGGTTTGAAATGTTCAGAATAATAACTTTGATGGGCATAATAACTTAGCAACTTTAGTCGAAACAATTTTGAACCAAAATGGACTTAATACTGGCACTCGAAGGCCAAATTTTGTTTCTGCATTGTCTGAATATGTATTGCAAACAGAAATACCTAGAGGTTGGAAAGTCCCCAAATACACTAAGTTCGCAGGGGATACCAACGAGTCAACTGTTGAGCACATTGCTAGGTACTTAGCAGAATCTGGAAATTTGGCAAATAATGAAAATCTGAGAATGAAGTACTTTCCTAATTCTCTAACCAAAAATGATTTCACTTGGTTCACAACTTTGCCTCCAAATTCAATTCATAATTGGACTCAATTAGAAAGATTGTTCCATGAACAGTTTTACATGGGCCAAACTAAGATAAGTCTTAAAGAGCTGGCTAGTGTTAAAAGAAAAACACAAGAGTCTGTTGATGATTATTTGAATAGGTTCAGATTGCTAAAGGCTAGATGCTTTACATCAGTGCCTGAACATGAACTAGTCGAAATGGCTGCAGGTGGCCTAGACTATTCGATTAGGAAAAAACTAGATACTCAATATCTTCGAGACATGTCACAATTGGCTGATAGAGTTCGACAAATCGAAAGATTGAAAGCTGAAAAAGCCAGAAATTCTAAGTTTCAGAAAAAGAAAGATGTTGCTTTTTTAGATTCTTTCGATAATGAATTTACACTACTAGAAAACTGCTTTGGAGCGTCCGCCTAAAACAGACGCTAAATACAAAAAAACGGACGCTACAAGTATTTAGCGTCTACTTAGAGTCTGTGTCGTGGTGGACGCTTAATTGCCTGAAGCTAACAGTTGCGTCTAGCAGACGCTACCTTAGCGTCTGTCCTATTAGACGCTAAGCTGAAGCTGGTGACATGCATGTATGGCGGACGCTATTAGCTAATCTTAGCGTCTGCTTTTGTTAGATGCTATAAATTAGTTTCTGAATAATATAGTGTCAACTAAAAGCAGACGCTAATCTTAGCGTCTATTTTTGTTAGATGCTATAAATTAGCTTTTGAATAATATAGTGTCAACTAAAAGCAGACGCTAATGTTTTATTTATTTTTTAAATATAGCACTGCTGATGGAAAATCTCTGATATATAACCATATATAATGTCAACAAACAAAATATCTCAACCAACACGCAAACTAATCGTAGTGTGAATTTTGAGAATCATAAAAGAGTGACAACCATTATGTCATACAACAATTACACTAAGAAAAACAAACCAGCTGCATGTCTAACAAATCGAACGTAAAGTCTAAACCAAAAGAACTATCACAACTAAACTAAATTTGTAAGACAAAAAAGAGCGGCAAACATAAATTCTCTTGTGACAACAACGTTTGCATAATGTTGATTACTACACATTTACAAGTTGCATTTCTTTTGATCTTCCTTTCGTGTCATGGAACACAAGTATATCTCTATATAAATAAAGCATGATCTACTAATTACTGTGTTCTACATAAAGTAACAACCCTTTTACTAAAATTGAAGGTTGCATAGAGTACCATATTAGACACTTGTACTTTTAAGCACTTCCAACACTTGTACTTTTAAGCACTTCCAAATCATCAGTAACAACCTGGAAATTATACACAAAAGTGGCTAAGTTAATCATGAGGCAATTCAAAGAGTAAAAACAAATTTCAAACTCAAGGGCCTCTGCAAGTTCAGCATGGTGTACACATCTCATTTGGTGAAAGTAATAGTTTTACATGGTATGTTTTAAAAACATTTCCAGGCACCTAAATATCCACTTAAACTTAAATCTAAGCCATAGAAACAGTGTTAGCTAATGATGTAAATGAGAAAAGTTAATTAATCTAACTTATACATGCGACTAAGTACTATCATCATTTTGTTGATCAAATTGTTAAAATTCAATAAGGTAATCATCTACACATTCTAATAACATAATAATGATCTCATACATGATAATTTTGAATAAAATCCTGGAGCATGAAGGTCTCGATTATGATAGTCAGAAGGTGACATTTTAGGACTGTCAATAAACACACAAAATGAAGTTGCATTTTTAAAGAAATATAACAATTCATTCCTTTAAAATATTATGAAGGTTATAAACAATAATGATGATAAGGATAGAAAAATGCACTTTGTTTTTCTCTACCGTGGCTTGAGCAATAGCCAATAATCAAGTCATGCAACCAAATAATTAAAAGTAGGCAAACGAAAAAGATAAACATGAGATAATAATAAATAAATAAATAAAAGTTTAATTCTCAAGTTTAGACATTAGAAGCATGAGAATATGATTAAGTTTCCCTTCATCTAGTGCCTACTATGCCCAAAAGCCTGTCCACATCTTGTAGTCAAGTTTAATGTGATTTAAATCATGGTGTTTTACCTCTCTATGATGCTGCTTTATGAACAATATTGATAAATGAAGGAACCTAATATGTAGTCAAGCCTATTGTGATATAAATCATGACCACCTAATGTAGTCGCGGAATTTTATTTAAAACCCTGATTTTATGCCCCAAGAAAGCTGCCTAAGTACACTGAACATCTGCTAGTAGCGGGGAAGTTAAAATGTTACTTTGGCTGTTCTATTATGCCTATTTTTAATATTGGATGTTCTATTCAGTTTCCATTTCTTAAACTGATAAGAATTTAATGTTTTAGGCTATTGTTCTTGAATGATGAAAAGAAATAAATGAGAGCTTAGGAGTCGTTAACTTGCACTATAAATAGACAATATGTATTACAAAAGTCATTTCCTACATCCTTTTTTTCCAGTCTAAAATATTCAAAGATTACCATCTGACCCCTGTTAGGTAGATGAAAACATTGGAATTTTATTTTTGAAATGTAACAAAACTTACCCTTCAAATACTCTAGCAAGATATGGCAAGTGCATTTCCATGCTATGTTCAGCTTCATCAACTCGAATATCCATCGTTTCAAATTTTCCTGTAGCTTTAAGCTGCTCATTTACTGGTAAAACAAATGAAAATTGAATGTATAATCAGGAAAGGCAGAAGCCAATATTGAAGTCAAACAAAATGAATCAGCTCTCAATTCATTCATATTTTATATGATTAACACTACCTTCCAAATCAATAGGCAGGTCCCCAATGGGTGTCTTGTAGACTGTTGCAGTTGAAAGAGCACATTTTGGAGTATAATAGTGGTGAGAAGGACCAAGTAGGAAAACACGTTTACTGAAATCACAAAACAGAAAGAAAATAATAGCAAGCAACGTCAACAACAATACACAACTTAGCCCATATTTATTTTAAAAGGCGAGTATAGGATTAGTCAGAGGAACAAACAAGAAATGAACTTACATGTTAGATGGATCAATGTTTCCAAAAGCGTATGCAGCAGCTCGTCCTGAATAAGAATAACCTGCATGTCTAACACAACAATCCAATGCCACACAAACACATTAGCATTGTTTATCTCAAAAATCATTAAATCATAAATAAATAAATAAATAAATAAATAAATGAAGCAAATTATTGAACTCCTCTAAAACTTGAAGATCGAAATGTCATTTGAAAAATCAACCTCAATCCCTTACTTTTCATTCAAACAAGGGTTATAATATCACAAGTTTAATTACATTCACTTACGGTGCTATTACACCCCGTACATCAGAAGATTTTGTTAAACCACATGAATTCAGCCATCCTTCCAGTTCTTCTGAAAGCTGCTTAGATGAAAAAAATAAATTAACAAAAACTCAGAAATATTAAATTGAAATTTTGCAGGTCACAAAGGTTTTAATTCAACATCTTAATTTTCAATGCTGAAGAGAATCACACTCAAATGCAGCCACAATTGCAATTACACATTATGCGGTTACAAAACCACTAAGAACAACTATAGAGTGAGAAACTTCAATTTTCTGAAAGCTCCACTCTTTTGGAAGATTTTTCAAACCATCAAATCAAACCATCTACATTATAACAAATTCAACCATATATTCAAAAAATAAAATCAGGGTTTTAAATAAAATTCCGCGACTACAATCTAGGATGAAAAATCGAAAACCGAAAATTAAACATGAATTAGATAAAGAAAAAGTAACACTAAGATAACTCACAATGAAGGTATGTTGAATGAAGCAAAGATACAAGCAACGCAAAAACATGTTCTCCATCTTTAACAGCAGGACAGAGAGTCACAGTCTTCCTTTGGCTTTCTAACCTTTCTCTTCGACGACTACAATTGCATAAATTAAAACATAATCAACTATCAGATCTTAGCGAAAACATTTTCAATATCAAAGAAAAATAAAATTTCATACTAAATCAACTAAGCAAATCGAAATCTAAAATCCTAAATCCTAAAGTGTTCGTATGAATCGTTTGATATGAAAATGTAGAAAAGAGAATACCTAGTGAAATGAAACGTGGTTTCATAAATGGAATTCGTCTAAGTTAGAAATAAAATAGAGTGATTCAACCTTTGATTCTTCCCGAGACAGAACGAGAAACAGTAATAAGAAAGAAAAAAAGTTCCCGAGACGGGAAAGAAACCTGAACGAAGGTTTAGGGTTCATGAGATGCAATGGTGAACAAAAGTTTAGGGTTCGTGAGAGGGAACACGAGTTGTTCTTGAATTTACTTCTAGAGGGTTTAGGGTTGTGAGATTGAGAAAGGGGAAGAAGGGTCTGTGAGTGGAAAATAGAAGTAGATTTGATGTTCTAAGGTTAGGAAATAAAAATAAATTTCCTTCCCAGGTTAAAAATAAAGATAAGGTTATTTGAAATTTTTTATTTAATTTAATGTCAATTTAGAGTCTGCTAAAGCAAACGCTACACTGTTCATTTTTAAAATAAAATATTAAAAAAATATTTGAGTCTAACAAAGGGCGGAAGCTAATACGTATTGTAATCTTCTTTTTATTTTGCTTCGTTTTAGCGTCTGCCTAAGCAGACACTATAATTAATGGGTCTTTTAAAATTAAAATTAAATGGATAAAAACATTAGCGTCCGCAAGACAGACATAACTGTAACGCTATTAGCGTCTGTGTCGGGGCAGACGCTAAAATTCAGAAGCTAAAACACATTTTTCTTGCAGTGTTAATTATGAAACTGAAGATGAATATGTAGATATTGATGATAGTGATATCAATGTGGCATAATTAAAGCCAGGGCCTCCTTATACTTGTAAGCCTTTGAGGCCTTCGAATGGGAAAAACCCAGTCAAACCAAAAAATGAAAAATATGCTGCTAAGACATACATTTGATATTACTAAATGTGATGAAATTTTTGACTTGTTGGTTTCTGATGGTCAAATAGTCGTGCAAAAAGATTTGAAAATACCTCCAATAGAACAGAGAAAGAAAAGAGGTTATTGTAAATATCATAACTATTTGGGCCATAAAACTTACCAATGTGTTCTTTTCAGGGATCTGGTTCAACGTGCTCTGAACGAAGGAAGGCTCAAGTTTGCTGATAAGTCTAAGCCTCCAATGAAAGTGGATGCTAACCCACTCCCAGCTGCTGATGCAACATATGTTGAAATCTTTGATTGCAACATGGTCGAAGTCACTGAAGCTGATGCTGCTGCTCCAATCAAAGCCATACCTGAAGGAGAATATGACAAGAAAGTTCAAGAGGTGTATCCTGCTGCTGAAGAACAATTGGTAGATTTCTTGAACAGGTGCAAATTGAACAACTCTGAGGTGATGATGTGTCCTAGGTGCAGTGCTGTATGTGACAAAGAGGCTGTCACATGTTTGAAAAATGTGATGCCTTATGCTGATAACAAAAGGAAATGGCCAAGTTCGAAACCAAACCAAAGGGGTTGGCCACACCAAAGGATTGACTGGAATAAGTCCAACACCAAAGGACTTTCAGTTCACCAAAGGTTAGGAGGACCTCCGCGTACCTTCAAACCATCCACCAAGGCACCTGTGAATCAATGGGTGAGTGGCCAATATGTGGCCTTTGACAAAAAGTGGATGGAGAAAGGCAATTCGAGCAATGTCAATGTGAAGTTCATCTCTGGAGCTTTTAACTCCAAAATAATTGCTGAGTCTAAAGTGGTTGCTTATTCGAAACCAAATGCGGGTTCAAAAATGGTTGTTGAACCACATGATCACAAGGCTGCATCAGAAACTAACAAATATGGCTACAGAAACAACTACAAGGGAAAGAACCCCATGACTCGCACTCAATGGCGCGGATTCCAGCGCAGAAAGAAGCTTGCTGCTCAACAGGCTAAGGCTGGGGGTAACACTAATGAAATGGGGAAAGCTGAATTGGTCAAAAGACCAGTGAAGGAAAGGCTAATTCCTATTAAGGAATCTGAGGTTGAAACTAGCAAAGATGCTGAAGAAGAAGAAGACTTCATGGATGATGATGGTCTTCTTGATGACGAGCCTGATTTTGATGTTCTGGTGAATGTGGTGTCTATTTTACCTCTGGAATATGATGTTCCAATGGAAATCAATGAGGTAGAAGAAGACTTCGAAGCTGTAGAATTGGCTGATCACAAGCTAGTGTGCTATTATGTAATGGAGAATGGCTGCGTCGAAGCACAAAATGTTGTGTTCGAAAAGCCAGATATAGGTATGAAGAATCACTTAAAAGCCTTGTTCATAAGGGCTAAAGTGAATAATGTGGGCGTTAACAAAATTCTGGTTGATGGTGGAGCGGTGGTCAACATTATGCCTCACTTCATGTTGAAGAAGCTAGGTTTATTCGACACTAACCTGCATTCTCACAATGTAGTTTTGGCCAATTATGAAGGCAAGACTGGCCATTCCCTTGGTGCTATACAACTGGAAGTATGTGTTGGAAGCACAGTTTGAAAGACACTGTTCATGGTCATTGCTGCTAGGCCTAAATACAACTTGCTGTTAGGTAGGGAATGGATCCATGGAGTGGGTGTTGTCCATTCTTCTTTGCATCAAAGGCTAACTCTTTGGAGAGATGATGGCCTTGTTGAAAATGTTGAAGCAGATCAGAGTGCCTATGTATCTGAATCTAACACTGCGTCTCTTCAGAATTTTGACAAAAATTTGGCAAATATTGCCCCTTGTGGGGAGCAAGATGCTGCCTTCAATCCAAATGTGGTGAATCCTGACAGTGTTTACCACTCTGTAAAACTACATCCAACCCATGGTTTTTGTTGGGAAAGGGAGACTGTTGATGGACCCTGGAATGAGGATGTTTATCCACCAGCTTCTGGGTGGGGTGATTTCAAAAATAATGATGACTGAGTCCCCAGAATGGAGCAGGATTACGGCTTATGCAACCGAAAACAGAATAAAAATGGCTGTAGAAGCTATCGAATCTCAAGAAGACATGGCTTTCGAAGCCACTGATGATATGCAACATGAATTGGCCACAAGTGCCAATGCTTTGAAAACTGGTAATAATCAAAGGTTGGATTGCATCTATGATGACGAGCCCCTGAGTTTTGAAAAAGATCCAATCAGTTCGAATCAAAGAATGCAAGCTCAAGATCCTTTGCAGGAGATTGATATTGGAGATGACTCAATTAAAAGGCCAACTTACATCAGTACCAATATTGACCCAAGCTTGAAGTTAAAGGTAGTTGAGTTACTGAAGGAGTACAAGGATTGCTTTGCTTAGGACTACAATGAAATGCCAGGATTAAGCAAGGATCTGGTGGAACATAGATTGCCTCTTCGACCAGACAAAAAGCCTGTGAAGCAGCTTCCAAGGAGGTTTGCTCCAGAAATCATGACAAAGATCAAGACAGAAATCGAAAGGTTGCTCAAGTGCAAGTTCATTAGAACAGCCAGGTATGTAGAATGGTTAGCTAATATTGTTCCTGTTATTAAAAAGAATGGGTCACTTAGAGTGTGCATAGACTTTAGGGATCTAAATAATGCTACACCAAAAGATGAATATTCAATGCCTGTAGCAGAAATGCTAATTGATTCAGCAGCAGGCCATGAATATTTAAGCATGTTAGATGGCTATTCTGGCTATAATCAAATTTTTATAGCTGAAGATGATATTTCAAAAACTGCATTTCGTTGTCCTGGTGCTTTGGGCACTTATGAATGGGTAGTGATGCCCTTTGGATTGAAAAATGCAGGGGCAACATACCAAAGGGCAATGAATTCGATCTTTCATGATTTCATTGAAATATTTATGCAAATTTACATTGATGATATTGTTGTCAAATCCTCATCTTCAGATGATCATTTAAGTCATATTAAGAAATCATTCGAAAGAATGAGGAAATGTGGATTAAAAATGAATCCACTGAAATGTGCTTTTTGTGTACATGCAGGAGATTTCCTTGGCTTTGTTGTGCATAAAAAGGGCATCGAGATCAATCAGAACAAGACAAAGGCTATCATGGAGACAGAATCTCCAGCAACAAAGAAACAGCTTCAATCCTTGCTTGGAAAGATAAATTTCTTGAGGAGATTTATTTCGAATCTAAGTGGAAAAGCTCACCCTTTTTCTCCGCTATTAAAACTCAAGAAAGATGAGGTATTTCATTGGGGAATTGACCAACAGAAAGCATTTGATGATATCAAGGCTTACTTATCAAATCCTCCTACTTTAATGCCTCCAATTCGAAACAAGGAAATGAAATTGTATATTTCAGCGTCAGACACAACCATTGGAAGCATGCTTGCCCAAGAGGATGAAAATGGTGTAGAAAAAGCTATTTATTATTTAAGTAGAGTTTTAAATGATGCTGAAACAAGATATTCTGTAATTGAAAAGCTTTGTCTTTGTTTATATTTTTTTTGTACCAAACTCAAGCATTATATAAAGCCAGTTGATGTTTATGTTTATTCTCATTTCGATATAATTAAACATATGTTGTTGAAACCAATTTTGCATAGTAGAATTGGAAAATGGGCATTAGCCTTAACAGAATATTTGTTAACATATAAACCCTTAAGAGCTGTTAAAGGTCAAATAGTGGTTGTTTTCTTGCTGAACATTCAGTAAGTGAAGCCCAAATAGGGTCCATTGAAATTGAACCTTGGAGTTTATACTTCGATGGGTCTAGGCATAAACATGGTACAAGAATTGGGATTTTAATAATTTCTCCACTTAAAATCCCCACAAGATTTAAATACAAAATTAATGGGCCTTGTTCGAATAATAAAGCAGAATATGAGGCTTTAATTGCAGGTTTAGAAATTCTTCTAGACTTGGGGGCAAGACATGTTAAAATAAGAGGTGATTCTGAATTAGTGGTAAAGCAATTGACAAAGGAATATAAGTGTATTCAAGAGCATTTAATGAAATATTTTGTTATTGCTTTCTCTTTGCTAAAACAATTCGACTCTTATGATATTCAGCATGTGCCTCGAATTGAGAATCAAGAGGCAAATGATTTAGCGCTAAGTGCCTCTGGTTACAAAGTGTCGAAAGAGACATTCGAACACCTCATCAAAATTAAAGACAAATTAGTTTCGAATGAGTCTCTCAATGAAGAATTGTCAATGCCAAAACATTTGGGGGCAGATGAGCACAATTTTCAGGAAAATTTTGAACTTTTCGAAAATTCTAACCTCCAAAATGTTGATTTGCATTTCGAAAGTTTTGTAACAGAAATTTTTGTCATTGACAATTTAAGTGATACTGATTGGAGAAAGCCAATTGTTAAGTATTTGGAAGATCCAACAGGAATAACTGATAGAAAAGTAAAATATAGAGCCTTGAGCTATACTATCATTGGAAATGAATTATTCAAGAAAACCCCTGAAGGAGTTTTGTTAAAATGTCTTAGTGAAAATGAGGCATTCCTAGCCATATCCAATGTGCATAGTGGCTCTTGTGGTGCTCATCAAGTAGGCCATAAAATGAAATGGCTCTTATTTCGACGAGGTTTGTATTGGCCTTAAATGCTTAAAGATTGCATAGGATTTGCTAAAGGCTTCCAAGAATGCCAAAAGCATGCAGGTATACAACATGTTCCTACAAATGAATTGCATTCAGTAATTAAGCCTTGGCCTTTTAGAGGTTGGGCCTTAGACCTGATTGGTGAAATTAGGCCTGCATCATCTAAGAACCAACGTTTTATTTTAGTTGGAGTTGATTACTTCACAAAATGGATTGAAGCCATTGCTTTGCCAAATGTAGATCAGGAAACTGTGATTAGTTTTATTCAAAATCACATCATCTATAGATTTGGATTGCCTGAGACTATAACCACTGATCAAGGAACATTATTTGTGGGGCGTAAGATGCAGGATTTTGCTGATCAAATGGGGTTTAAGTTGTTGACATCAACACCATATTATGCTCAAGCAAATGGTCAAGTGGAAGCAGCCAATAAAATTGTAATTGGCTTGATTAAAAAACATATTGCCCAAAAGCCAAAGAATTGGCACAAAACTCTGGATCGGGTATTGTGGGCATGTAGAAATTCTCCTAAAGAATCTACTAATTCAACTCCATTTCGATTGACTTATGGTCATGATGATGTGCTTCCTGTCGAAATTATGGTGCAATCCATAAGAGTACAGAAACAAATGGATATTCCTAGTGAACATTATGAAAATTTGATGTTAGATGAATTAGTTGATTTAGATGAAGAAAGGTTGCAGGCTTTAGATGTTTTGATTAGACAAAAATAAAGAATTGCTAAAGCTTACAATAAAAAGGTTAAGTACAAAACCTTTGACTTAGGAGATCTAGTGTGGAAAGTTATCTTGCCTATGGATAGGAGAGATAGAGTCTTTGGGAAATGGTCACCACATTGGGAAGGACCATTTAAAATTTCTCAAGTATTAACTAATGGTGCATATGAAATTCAAGAGTTAACTCCTGAACAGCGCACAGTAAATATGAATGGCAAATACTTGAAGAAATATAGACCACCATTGCAAGAGATAAATATAAGCACAGAGTAATTCGAAGCGTAAGAATATCTAAATGGTAAAGAAATTTGCCATAAAAAAGAAGAAGTGATCGAAATGTCAAAGATATTATAAGACATTATCCAAAATGGTTAAACAACTTCGAATTCATAAATAACTTGTTCGAAAGAGCAAAAGAAAATTACACCAGAGATGAGCAAATGAAACAACAAGCAAAAGAAAACCTAAAGATTGCTAAGGGAGGTGCGCTGAAAGGCTCGATAAATTTCTTTAAGTTGTGACAGCTTGATTTTCAGTAAGTTGCTTTCCCTATCGAGACGTTGTGCAGTGGCCTTAAGCGTTGCAGCGTTGCTACACAGCCTTAGCCCCTCATTCGCTTTGGCTTCGATTTGTGCTGGAGTCACTTCAGTAGCGAGCTCAGTATAGTGTTGCTGCAACCTCTCCTCTTCAGCAATTTTTGTTTCTAATTCCCTTATCTCTGCTTTCCATCGAGATATATTGTCTTCACAAGCTGCGATCTTCAGATAAGCAGCAGTTGCCCCTGACCTCAAGTTGCTCACTTCGATGTTGCAGGCAGTTGCATCAGCCAACACGGAAGCATGAGCCTGCATCTGTGCTTGATAAGATTTTTGAGCATTAATGAGCATTTGTTGGTTCTTGGCAAATTGGTCAATAAGGGCCTCTACTTGATTAACCAAGAACAACATGGCTTCTTTGGTCCTATCAGTCTGCAGTTGTTGAAGTAGAGCTTTAAGGCTGAAGAAGGCATTTGGGTCGCTGTCGATAACTTCTAAAACATCACGTTGAAGAAATTCTTCAATGAACCTAGCTTCCAAGTGCGCTTGCTCAAGCCTAGCTGCTTCTTCATTTTGTGCAGGAGCTGAAGTCCCTTCACTGTTGGTATTGAAACTGCCTCCAGATAACAATTTTTTGAGCGCCTCTTCTGGGGTAGAAACATTTAATCCTTGGAGGAGAGACTCGGGGATCCCTGCTGCAGCTGATATTTTAGAGGTTGAAGATTGAGGATCAATACTCGAACCTCCAGGTTGTGCAGAAGCATCTTCTTCATTGCTGGATTCAAAGTAATGACCCATATCTGCATGCTCAGAGGATGGGGAGTTTCGATCTGAAGGTTCTTCAGTACCTCGAGGCTTTGGGTCCTGTTGTTGAGGTTGATTTTCTTCATTAAAAACTCGATCCTTTTCAACAGGACCATGTTCGATGACAATATCATTGCCCTTTTTCAGACCCTCTCCTATTGTGTCATTTACTTCGACGCGAGGGAAGTCTTGTTGGTATCCTTCAGGATTGCCTTTAGGAGGTGAATCTGCAGTGGACTTCTCTTCATGAACCGCTCCATTTGATGCGTTTTCAGTGATTGGGATCTCTTGGCTCTGATCTTCCTCGGGCGTCTCGAGGATTGTTGTAACAGGCACCTGAAAAGATGAAAAAATACTAAGTTATGGAAATAGTTTTAAACGAGTATTTTCAAACATAAGAGAAAGTTTTCGAAAGTACCTTGATAGGAGGAGGTTGTAAGCAGGAATTCGAGCTATCATTGTGTTGCTCGGAAATTTTCTCTTGAGGGGGACCTTGAAGTTTGTCAGTATTGGCACCTTTTGGGTTACCAAGTTGTTCGTTGAGTGATGAAACCTCTGGGACAGTTGTAGTAGAAGTGGAGTATGCTTTCTTCAATTTTTTCTTCTTTTTATTGTCCTTTGGCTTTTCTGCATTGTGCGTTTCGACAGGAATATCTTGAGTTGTGTTGTCTTGCTGCTCTGCTGGCTCTTCTTGATTTGTTCTCTTTTCCTTCTTCTTCTCTTTCTTCTTCTCTGTAACCTTCACAGAGACAGGTGGATTGATTTGGCTCGAAACTTTGGCAACAACTCTGCCAAGATCAGCCTCAATGTTCTGTCGAAAACAGATATTGAAGTTAGGAAAAAAAACATGTATAAAAAGAGGAGTTCAAAAGAGAATGAGTATACCTGCTTATCAATATCAGTTAAATCAATAGTCTCTTTTCGATGTTTCATGGGTGGTTTTTCAGCAACAGGGCTGCTTGCTCTTTTCGAACCCTGCCAAAAAATGATTACCAAATGCTTCATCAACAAATAGTTGGAAAGTTAAAATTGAAGGTTGAAGGGTGAATAAAAGAAAGATAGAATACCTTCTTTTCTTCTTTGGCTGGTAGATTGTGAGAGGATGTTGAAGCAGTCCTAGACTTAGCTCCTGTAGAATGAGTAAGTTTCGTTAGTCTAAATCGAAAAGGGCATAGAAGTTAAAAGATATTATCACAAGTAATAAGGAATTACCTTTTGCTACTGTCGCCTTAACCTGCTCCAAAGGTGAAGACTTGAATCCGCTCGAGACTCTAGCGAGCAAAAAATTCTCACTGGGGATCGAAACTGAATAATGCCTTTCCCACCAATCTTGGAATTCTTTGGTAGAAGAGATGGAGTTCTGATATGCAAAGGGTGTGAGCTCATACTTGTGCTTTTCAGTATTTTTTAAATAGGATCTGAAATATCCTTCTGTTATGACCTTATGCCCCAAGCAGATATCCTGTTCATGCTCATAAAAGCTCTGTGGGATGAGCTGAGTAAGGCCAAATTGGCGAGACACCAGGTGAGGGAAGTACCCAACTAACCCATAATCCTTTGAAGTTGTGCCAATTCGACACGAAAGAACGGTAGCGTCTAGATAGGCTAACCACTGTGCAAGCCCAAATTCTTCGAAGTCTTCGAGAGGAGGAAACAGTTGCACAAACCATGAAGGTCCAATGATACGCTTGATAAATGGAGCGTATTCTTCTTTAAAGGCTTTTAAGCCCAAAAATACGTTGAAGTATTTTAAGAAGCTTTGTTCATAATTCAAGCCTAAGGGTAAAGGAACTAATCTCACTAATCTTGTTCCTTCGATCTGTCGCTTACGCGCTTCAGCTTCGTAGTCCCCAAGAAGGTAGAATTCTAGCTCTTTCTCGAAAGTAGCGTTGAGCCACAGTTGTAGAAGCCAAAACGGTCCAGCAGCTAAAAAGGTGGAACCATCACCAGTCTTTTTAAGGTTCTCACTCGCAAGTTGCATCGACGCAAATAGACAACCTAGAATCAAGCGCTCTAACCCAAATTGGCGACCTTCATGAAGTTGAATGGCCATGGGGATAAATTGCTTAGCAACTTATAATGATTTCGAGCAGAAGATATAGTGGGAAAGCCACAGGGTGAGAAATGCTACATGCTCGATATCAGAAACTTCTTCCCCACCAACTGCATGATTCTCTTGGATGTATTTCTGAAAGGTTTTTTCTTTTGGGGCAAACTCAATGGCCAAACTAGTTTTAGATGGGTCATAAGTCTCACCTAATGGGCTAAGCCCAGTAATGGCAGCTACATCGAAAAGTGTAGGAGTCATCATACCACACTCAAAGTGGAAGGTATTGGTGGAGCTTTCGAAGAAATGTAAGGCAGCAACTAACATTTCTTGATGGTATTTGGGTCCTACCCTAGAGAGTTGAATCAACTCGAAAATGCCAGCATCTTTCCAGAAATCCCCATAACCCACTTGCGCCTTTCTGTGTTCATAACCGGCTCCAAAACAGTGTTAGGAGCGTATTTGCTCAAAACAGCTTCACTCCATCCTCCTGCTAAGGGGAGTTTGCGTGTCTGACTTGAGCTTGAAGCCATAGATTCACGATCAAGAATGATTGTTGAAATTGAAGCGTGAAGTTCGGAGTAGAAAAGAAAAGAATAATGGAAAGGTTAAAGAAATTTGGGCACTGAGAGAAATTCGGAGAAGAAGAAGTTGGAAATTTGTAAAGTTTGGAAAAAAGTGAAAAGAAAGAGAAAGTCCCTATTTATAGGGTTTGAAGAAATTCTGAATAAAATTAAAATATTCAGAAAAGTTGTTGCGTTTCGACTTCCCGCACTGACACGTGGCCACTGTGTATTGAAAAAGTGGAAATCATGATGGTTGTGGGAAGCGAGGTGACGGTTAAGGGAAAAGAGTAATGATGTTCTGACGTCATAGCCGCCATTGGGAAGTGTGAAGGATTGATTCAGAATCTTTTCAAAAATGCCACCTTCTCTTTCGATTGATTCATTCGAAAATGGCATTTTTGGGGGGCAATTTGTTGGGTCATATTTTGGTTAAATAATTTTAATAGAAAATATTGGTCCAACAAAATAATGAATTAATTTTAAAATGACAGGTGTCATATGATTAATGCTGAAAATGTTATCAAAGGTTTAGTTCGAATGAAGGGCTTTGAATTGTTGTAAGCGAGTTCGATTGTTAACGCCTTTATGATGATTTTTATCGAAGTCAAAAGCATATTTGGAAGATTCGAAGCGAAGCGAATGGATTGTGGGCCAAATGATAATGGCCCAAAAGAGTTCAAAGTTGAGCCCAAGGTGTAAACGCGCCAAAGAGAGGATTTCGAAGAACAGAACGTGGGTTCGAAGATCAAATCTGGAGCGTCCAAATCATCTAAGCAGTTGTAATTTGCTTCGATGTATAAATAGCGTTTCCTTAGAAGGAAACGAGGTCGCAAACCGTTTTACATAGTTTATTCCTAAACAATTCTAAGTACTCAGCGTAGAAAGAACAGAATTTCCCAGGGAAGAACATGTACGTTTGTGAACCATTTTACTTGTAATTCGTTTATGATTTATGCAAGTTTATTTTCCAGCAATTTACTGCAATTTACATTTCCATTTCATGTGAAGTTTGTTAGTTTGAGGCGATTCAGATTAACTTGCTTTCATTTCCTTTGTCTTACAAAAGTTAAACCATAAATGTTTACGAAACTTTGATGAACATTAAAAGACTCGTTTTCATCTAAAAACAAGCATAAAATTGTCCTGAGATTTCTAGTCAATCTCGCAAGTTTAAATATTTAGACTAGCGCTTGTTTACCAAATTTCACTGTAAACAGGTTGATAGAGTGGTAAAATTGGTTAATGATACAATTAAATTTTTATTTTGCAAAAATCTTCTCCATATTAAAAAATAATAAAAAATGGCAACCAAAAAATAAAAAGTATGTTAGCATTTGACATTACAATGCAATGATGCATGTTCATATAGTATTATGGTATTTAAAATAGGGTTTTGCTAAACGGTATCCCGGACATTTGTTAAACATAACAAGAATAGAAATAAAAGATAAAATTAATGTTGATAAATATATGTTTTTACACTAATACTAATATGAGAAAATCTAATACTCCATCCATTCCTTTTTATTTGTCATTTTAGAAAGAAAAAAACAAATTGTTTCAAATTATTTGTCGTTTTGATAATTTAAAGTTATATTTTGTCGATTATACTCACTATCAATTACTCTTATCTTTTTCAATAAAACTAATTAATGCTATATATTTGAAAAACTAAAGTTTTTTTTAAAATTTTTTTGGCACATAACATATTAATTTTTTTTACATAATATATTAAATTTATTGAAAAGAGAAAGCGTGTGCAAAAAAATAAGAATTTATTAGTGGATTAAAATTAGGTATAATAGAAAGATAAGGTGAAAAATACACTTTGTTAATTTTGTGTTGCTATTCTAAAACGACAAATAAAAATGAATAGAGAGAGTATTAATATCTTTGGGCACTTTGTCAAAATCTAATACTAATATGAGAAAAATACTTTATTAATTACTCATTTTGTTTCTTTTTAAGTGTTTTGTTTGAATAGTAACACTAAATTAAGAAAGTGTATTTTTGCACATTATCTTTCTATTATACCCTCATCATAATTCACCAATAAATTCCTTTTTTTTTTGCATTTTTTCCAATAAATTTATTGTTATACACAAAATAAAATTATTTTATCTTTCTCTCGTAACAAACTATTGTTAGTAACCCAAAAAACAAACTATTGTTAGTTACTACTATATCTCTTTCTCACGTAACAAACAATTGTCAATTTTCTAAATATTGTACACATCTATTTAATTATTTGAAGTCAATATAACAATTATTCCAACTTCACATTAATCAGAAGCTAAGAAAAATAATTAATTT
The DNA here is from genome assembly GCA_030408175.1 of Trifolium repens. NCBI lineage: Eukaryota > Viridiplantae > Streptophyta > Magnoliopsida > Fabales > Fabaceae > Trifolium > Trifolium repens. The sequence continues at coordinate 25,277,830 of CP125841.1, read as the reverse complement.
TCCTCCAACTCCTTTAATCAAAATTAAGGTTTCATCTATCACTTTAATCAATGCTACATTCACACACATATATTTGAATTTTTAGATTACTCATTTACCAGATTTAAATTTTGATGTTGAATCATCATTAACAAACCAATCTATAGTTGATTTAGAGGAGTCAGATAAAGATAATTCTGAAGAGGAGACAGAAAAGAGTAACAATAGTATTGGTATTAGAGTTGTCAAAACAGGCCAGCCGGTCGGGCCGCGGGCCACATCTGGTCGGGCTAAAATGCCCGGATGAAAAACGAGCCCAAAAAAATAAGGCCCGAGTCTGGACCGGTTCATGCTTTTCAGCCGGTCCAATTTTTCCTCTTTTTTTTGTCTACTACTATGCATATCAAAATTAGACACCCAAATTAATATAAACCATTGCAAAAGTCAAGCACTTGAGAAATTGTTAAACAACCTCTATTTTTTTTATCACGAAGACAAAGCACATTAGAAATCAACAAACCAACCAAGTCGTGATATGATCAAACAACGGCAAGAAAAAAATACAAGTCACTTGACTATTAATATAAACGAAGTTCAAATTATCGAAATTCCTACGAATTCACCAAAATAACATTAACTTAGTTTAAATTCTTCAAAGCAAAGTTCAAATTCTAATTTTAAAAAAAAATCATCTCAATGACTTGGTCAATCTTCACAAATTTCCATCATATTTATCAATACTAGCCGCCAAACGGGCACGTTCCGTGCCCGTTCGTGTGATCGATATTTTTTTTTTTATTTGATGTGATCGAAATTCTCTATTGTGCAAATATAAATAACTACTTAATCTCCTTTTTTATTGGACTTAGTTAATTGATAACTACTTAACATCCTTTTTTGATGTGGCTAGTTATTAAGAAGAAAAAAAAAATTATTTTTTTTACTATAAAAAAACTGAAAACATACTTTTATGTGGAAGTTGTGCTTAGTTATTAAGAGAAAAAAAAAATATTTACTAAAAAAAACTGAAAATCTATTTTTATGTGGAAGTTATTTTTCAACATATACAAATATTTAGTTTTTTTTGTAGTTTTTTTTTAAAGGTAAAATCTATACTAATATATAAAGGGGATACAATTTTTTGGGATGGCTTTTTTGTAATTCCTATTTTACCCTTAAAAAATAACTTCCACATAAAAATAGATTTTCAGTTTTTTTTAGTAAATAATATATTTTTTTTCTTAACAACTAAGCACAACTTCCACATAGAAATAGATTTTCAGTTTTTTTATAGTAACAAAAATATAATTTTTTCTTCTCAATAACTAACAAAAAAAAAGAGGTTACATAGTTATCAATTAAGTCCAATAAAAAAGAAGATTAAATAGTTATTTATATTTGCACAGTAGAGAGTATCGATCACAAAAAAAAAGAATATCGATCACACAAACGGGCACGGGCCCGTTTGGCGGCTAGTAAGTATAATGAAAAAGTCATCCCAAACATTTGTATCATTTTTATATATAGTAATAGATTATTGTCATCATCTAGTTCTAGTATAAAATAAAAAAAAAATTGGTTGTTAAAAATAAAGATATTATTTTTTTGGTTAATTAAACATTTGAAAAATATTAAAAGTTTAATAAGCATACTTTCAAACTCATATAAAGATATACTTTTTTTTAGGAGGGGAGGTGAGGGACGAGGAGGGAAGCAAATTCTCTCATAAGCTCACTTTTTGCTTCCCCCCAAATCTGATTTGGAGGGGAGGGAAAGGAATATGTGTTGTTATAATTTTATTCCAATCGGTAGTGGGAATGAAATGAACAATGTATTTATCTCCAGGGGCATGTGTTCGATTCCCACGGAAAGCAAAAACTCCACTATTGAAGGGGGTGGAGAAGATCGTGAGGTGACAGTGCCGGGACCACCTAAGGTGGTGGGGTCCGGGCTGTTACAAAAAAAAAAGGCCGGGCCCGGACTGTTACAAAAAAAGGCGTTTTTTTTTTGTAACAGCCCGGACCCCACCACCTTAGGTGCTTCCGGCACTGCCATCTCACGATCTTCTCCAGCCCCTTCACTAATGGAGTTTTTGCACTTTGACATAAATATCATCAATTTTTATTTTAAAATGTCAAAATTATCCTTTTGAAAATTTATAGTTAAATTATATCACACTGATTTTTTTTTTTTGCTTACATTTTTTTGTTCATAATAAACTTGCATATTATTTTTTTCAAGTTTTGTTGTTTGCTGATTATTTGGAATTGTATATATATTTGTTACATTGACTTTTTGTTATACTATATAATATATATTTTTGTTACCTTTGTTTTTTTTATATTATATTATATATATATATATAAATTTTATTACATATTTTATTTCTTTTAATTTTTGTAACCAATGTTTTAAAGATATTAATTATAATGACACTTAAATAATTTGCGCGATCCAAGTCCCCACTTCCTAAAACATAATTTCTTTTAAGTAACTAGTTTTGAGACCCGTGCATTCGCACGGGTCTATTGACTTTTATTTATAAATTATTGTTAAATTATAAATGACGCCATTCTATTATTTTTTAAAAATATATTAAATAAAGTCATTTTTTAATTAAAGTAATTGTCATGTGTATGATTTTTGTGTAATAAATTATGATTAATAATAAAAAATATTTACTATTCAATTTTTGTTATTAAAGCAATTGTTCCGTGTATGATTAATTTTTTTATTAAAGCAATTCTCCCGTGTATGATTTAAATTTTTTTATTAAAGCAATTGTCTCGTGCATGATTAATTTTTTTTTATTAAAGCAATTGTCCCGTGTATGATTAATTTTTTTTATTAAAGCAATTGTCTCGTGTATGATTAATTTTTTTTTATTAAAGCAATTGTTCCGTGTATGATTAAATTTTTTTTATTAAAGCAATTGTCCCATGTATGATTTAATTTTTTTTTATTAAAGCAATTGTCCCGTGTATGATTAATTTTTTTTATTAAAGCAATTGTCCCGTGTATGATTGATTTTTTTTTTACTAAAGCAATTGTCCTGAGTATGATTAAAATTTTTTTATTAAAGCAATTGTCCCGTGTATTATTAAATTTTTTTTATTAAAGCAATTGTCCCATGGATGATTAAATTTTTTTATTAGAACAATTGTCCCGTGTATGATTTTTTATATATTAGTGATCAACACTTTCTTTTTTTTTTGACAAAATTATTGATCAGCACTTGTCCCGTGATGTTTTAAGTATAATGACAAATATTTACCCCGTAATTATTATAATATATATTCATCAATAATGTACTTTTTCTATATTTTTTATATAAGAGTAAATAAAAATAGAGTAGAAATTTTTATAATAAACATAGAGTAGAATTTAACTATTATATAATAATATATTAAATTAAAAAATATAATTTATTTACGAAATAGAATATTTGAAATATTTTTAAGAATTGATGAGGACAAATTAAAAATTTTAGTAGTAATACCTTTTAATATATTTGGCCTCTTTGAATTTGGTTTATCTTTAAGCTTATGAAAATAGTTTATGGTTATAATTTATAAATAAACTTTTATGTTAATTTATAAGTTTTTTTTACGCATGTTAATTCATAAGTTTTCACTAACAAAAATTATATCTTTATAAATTGTTTCATGAACTACCTTAAAAAACTTATAATAATACATAAAAACTTATTTATTTGCATAAGTTCTTTCGCATAAACTCATAAATAAGTAAATCCAAACGGGTTGATTGTGTTTTTTTTTTCTATTTTTCTCTTCTTTTATTTTTAAGCTCATAAATAAGTATCTTCTTTCATTAGGTTATTCTATTTTTATTTTTTATACGTTAGATACTATTTTTTCATTAAAGAAAAAAGTTACTATTTTTTAAGCGTATCTTTTATAGTGATTTTTGTTCATATTTTTATGTGAAAATTTATTTTAATTAAATTTTAATGGGAAGATTTATTTGATGCTTATCTTCTTTTTTTCCTATTTTTGTTTTGTGTTTTTTTGTTTTGTTTAGAAATGTGGTTTCTGATGCTATTTTTATGGGAATATTTTTTTATGCTTATCTTTCTTTCCTATTTTTTTTTTTGTATTTTTTTATTAGTTTAGAGTTAAAATTACATTTAAGGGCGTAAAACTTGGAACACCGTTAAAAGTAATAAGGACAAACTTGAATTTTTAATAGTAGTTTCTTTTAATATATTGTAAGTAGATACGAAGTAGTGAGATTATAATTTGTTGCCCATTTAAGTAGTCTTTGTAATATGCATTTATATAAGTAGAGAGTTATTTTTGTCATCTATTCATTTTCGCACGCGTCATACGAATTTATCAAACTAATTAGTTTCCCTTTTTAGGTACTGAATATACTTAAAAAATATTTTATCAAATTTTATTTTTATAACGTATATATTATTTAAATAGTAAAAAGATAAAATAGAAAATGATTAGGACGCACAATAAATTGATAAAGCGGCAAAGATAAATCTCATACTCCCTCCGTTTCTTTGTATAAAAAATAAAAGTGAAATTTTATTTGTTCATTTTTATAAGAAATTTTAACTAATTTTCAAATGTTTTAAATATTGAATTCCGCTTATGCCCTTATTAGTATGTTGAAAATTCTAAGTATTCACTACCTAAAACATAGAAAATATTAAGTAGTGTTGAAAAATAGACGAGATTGTGAAATCAGAATTGGTGGGCCATTTTAGTGGCAAAAATTATTGTCCATAAGGCAAATCCTTATGGATGGTGCATAAGCCAATGAAAACATAACAGTTTTACTCACGCGCCCCCCATTTTACTCGCGCGCCCCCATATTACTCACGCACCCCCCAAATTTCTCGCGCGCCCCCAACTGACTAGCGCCCCCATATTTCTTGTGCACCCCCCAAATTTCTCATACACCCCCCAAATTACTCGCGCGCCCCCCAAATCATGCTAAAACCATTTTGCATTGGGAATGGTTTTAGATATTTGCACTCTAAAACCATTAAGTGCATAAAATGGTTTTGGAGTACAATGCTATAATTATGCACTTAACATTTTTTTTCCTCCCCACATATTTCTAGCCAAAACCATTTTATGCACTAAACACTTACAATACTAGCCTTGACCCTTTCCAATAATTTTCAACATGACAAAATTATGAAAGTAGTTATAATTTATGAGTTGAGTTATGACCCAATCATAGAAGACAATCAACAATCCTTACCCAATGCACTTAATTGTTTTGGCTAGAAATCTGAGGGGAGGGAAATTTTTTTTAAGTGCATAATTATAGCGTTGTACTCCAAAATCATTTTATGCACTTAATGGTTTTGGAGTACAATTCCTGGAAACCATTCCAACAACAAAATGGTTTTGGCTAGAAATTTGGGGAGGAAGGAACAAAAAAAAATAATTAAAAAATAAATAAATTGGGGGGCGCGCGAGAAATTGGGGGGCGCGCGAGTTACTTGGAGGGTGCGTGAGAAATTTTCTCTCACTTATGGATGGTGCATAAGGTTGGCTTATGGACAATAACCACACCTCCATTTTAGTGTTGGCTAGCTTTGAATTATGGTCTCGTCTGTCAATAGAATAAATAAATTCAATTTATATATGATTTCTCATTCTGCCTTCCATTTATCATTAGAAATAGAATGGAGTTTTTTTTTTTTACAAATTAAAATGGAGTTTTTAATATTGATATTTATCTAAGGAAAACTGATATTGGGATATACATTTTCAAAATCAAATACATACACTGTTTATACTGTACACCGTATTTATACTATGAACAATAATTTTTATTTTTTTAAGAACTTCTTTTTAAGAAAAAATTACTATTGAGCAGGATTTTTGTAACGCAAAAGTTTAATTTTGTCATTAATTAATTCTTTTTATGATAAAAGGAAAAATCCCAATAGGCTAAGGATTAAGGAACAAGACATGGAGTACTAAACCTCATCATAATGCAAGAAGGAGGTGGGTCGTTTAAAATGGTCCAAGAAAAGTCATCTGAATGGCCCAAGCAAGCAAGAGCATCAACACAAGAATTACCTTTATAATGAAAATGACTAGTAAAGATGTGCCAAGATGGATCATTGATAAGACTAAGAATCTCAGCTAGGATAGGTTGGAGATTGACTATATTAGTAAACCCATTTTTAATGGTGTTAAGTAACACCTGAGAGTCTGTTTCTAAATTTTCTACACAGAGTGAAGTGATAGAGAGTTGTTTAGTGAGACGCATACCGTGGAGCATACACTAGAATTCAGCAACAACAGCAGAAGAAGTTCCAAGATTGCATTGGAAACCTTTAATATAACGACCATGGGTGTCCCTTTTGAGACACCCACAAGAGGAGGAATTTGGGGTGGCTTGATTCAGGTGATCGTATATCACAAATTTGATTAGGGAGAAGAGATCTCAACTTATTGAAACTCAACTTCTCAAAAAGGAATGTTCGAAATGACATGGCCTCTCGGTAACCCGACTCCATGAACCCAAGAATCCACCCAAAAATGCACATTTTGACCATCATTAATAATTTAAGAGAAATATAATCTTTATTGTAATTTGCTTGCATATCTACCAAAAATCCAAACACAATCTCATCATGTATTCTCTTATATTTTGCTATTATTCCTACAATTTTTTTATTTCTAATCTTTATAAATATACTTTTACAACTATAATATTGTGAATTCTAATTTTTCATGTTTTTGGGACGGTCAACTTTCGTTACTAGCACAATATTTGTAACATAGATATCAGGTAAGAAGTTCCCACTTCGAGTCAAGATAACAAGCTTAAAAAAAGCAACTAACCCTATATTTATAACTATCATTTAAAAAAGTGCTACATAAATGTAAACTAAAGTAGAGCCAAATTCAGTATATCAGAGTGATTCCAGTTGAAGCCATCAACAACTGCTTTACAATCAAGCTCAATGGCAAGTCATTGGAATCCTTCTTTATGTAACCAAGTTAAATCTTATTTAAGTCTTGTTGCTTCACTTTTGTCATTTCGAATGCACATCCCGATACCATAACTATGTTGTCAGATGAATTCACCTATCATCTCGAATGCACATCCCGATACTATAACTATGTTGTTGCAGAAATAAGGCCACATCTACGGTGCATTTGACAACCACCACCTCTAGGTTTTTCTTTTCCAGCTTAGATAGCCGCTGCTTGTGCTAGAAGAGTCTCATGTAATTTTTTAGATTGGTTCTAATTATGTAACAAGTCCCTTGCAGAGATTTGGAACAATTTTATCACATTATCTTAAACTTTCTCATTCCTCCACTTTCAAATCGTCCAATTTGCGTCGCGATATCACAACATTTTTAAACTACTTGTTATATTTACATACTCTATTAATTAATTTAAAGACTAAATTGATAGTTTATTCATGAATCAAACACAATGACAACCTCATATCAACTTGTGTTACTATAATTTATAAATATATTATTATTATTTATTATTAAAAGGAAGAGTGGAGCCTCTTTGATCTACCAAAAAAAAAAGAGTGGAGCCTCTTGCATCATCGCTTCAATCCCCATAAATGGCCATGGCAGCCCACAGTAGCAAATTGTCCATTAATATTGTCCCTATCCACTGAAAGGACACATTCATGTTAAATTGGGATGCTTATGTAAGGGGATTAAGTTGCCATCACAATAGGTTCCAACTTCTTATCCAAAAAACGTTATCCCAAAAGATTCCAACTTATTATCCAAAATTAAAAAAAATAGATAAATAATATGGGGAGAGTAAGGCTAGCTCCATGGTCATTCTCTTTAGGAATAAAACTATACTTTTATTTGTGATTTTGTCTTTTTTCTTTTCAAATCTTTTGATAAATTGGTTCTTATTTTCTAAGAGTAGAAGAGATACATATAATGAAATGATTGTGTAGGGCATCATGTTACGTATAGATAAATTAAAGGACCTGGTCATAGCTACCAATACAAGTGTAACACCAACATAAAAATGAGGTGTTGTTCACATCAACATAAAACCTCCACACTATAGTAATTTAAAAGTTGAAAACTATATAAAACCCTGTTCTTTTAGATATCTTATATTGAAAATTTTAAGATACATTCTTTTTTCTTCTAAAAACAACTTAGATAAGATCATTTTATAAAAAAAGAAAACTTAGATAAAATCAGATTTTAGATTATGTCTAATTTTTGACAGATAATTATGTTTCTAAAACTGAATATAACACACACACAATTTATCTTGTAATTAGTGTGCGATATAGGCGATATTGTACTGTATTTTTAATCTGTTGATCTTTTAACGGTAGTTATCATTTTAGTAAAAAAATTGAAACGGTGAACGCAATTAGTTGTTAGATTAATATATTTTTCTTTTTGTCAAGTTTGAACGTATGATTTCAAACTCCTTTAATCTTTATGTTTGTCAAACCTATAAATATCATATAAATTTTAAGTTTGGTCCCAACAAAAAATTGTTTCAAATTTTCGTCTCTACATATTTTCAGTTGCCAATTTAGTCATCGTTTTTAACTATGGTGACACATGTCTAGCCAAAATTCACATTACGTAGTTTCTTTTATGACGTGACGTTGTGGAAACTTTAAAAATATCATTAACTAACAATTCAACAATTTAATCATTTAATCCATAACTTTAGATTATAAATATTAGATTAACAAAGATGAAGAAAGAATTAAGGCCGACTCTTCATTTAAAGTGTAAATTACATATTTGTTAATATTAAAAATCCGTAGAGTAACTAATAATGAATTAGTCCATATGATATGATAAAGAGTATTGGATCTCTTAAATAAATTGTTAGGTGTTCATTAAATAACGTTGACAACTTTATACCAACAACATAGGTAATAAAAAAACCGTAAGGTGAAAAAATGGGAATATATTTCGGTTTAGAATTTTAAAAAATGAATGAGTTTTAATTTGAATACTTCTAAGATATTTTGGAAATTTGTATAATTTGTACGAGGGTATGAAGATGACATTTGGAACGCTCTTTTCCCCCTCGAATTTTCTTTTTTGCCCCTGGTTTTAAAATTTAGAACGCGTTTTCTGATTTTTTTTTTTTGCCTTGGATACGAACTTCGGAATGTATTTCCCAAATTTTTTGACGAATTTGAACTAGAAAAACTTTGAAAAAGATGTCACGAAGTTTTTATACAAGGGTAAAATTAGAATATTAGGTAGTTAAAAAGAGTCATGGGGGGAGAAGAGAATCTTTCAAATAATAGATGCATCAACCCATTAAAAAAAAATTGGTTGGGTCAGTTTTCTCTTACTCTTGGGCCAGGCCCGGTCGAATCAAAAAATTCAAAAAGCCCATTTTATACATCAGCATATAAACAAAAATTGTGAAGCACAAACTCCCGAACCCTAATTTTCTCCGCAGGGGCAAAACCGCATCCAGAAAGAAGCTTCAACAAAATGACGACGAGATTCAAGAAGAACAGGAAGAAGAGAGGCCATGTCAGCGCCGGTCACGGTCGTATCGGAAAGCACAGAAAGCATCCCGGAGGTAGAGGTAACGCCGGAGGAATGCACCATCACCGAATCCTCTTCGACAAGTACCATCCAGGTTACTTCGGTAAGGTTGGTATGCGTTACTTTCACAAGCTTCGTAACAAATTCTATTGCCCTATCGTCAACATCGATAAGATCGCTTCTCTAATTCCACAAGATGTGAAGGATAAAGCTGCTAAGGAGAAGAAAGCACCTGTTATTGATGTTACTCAGTTTGGTTACTTTAAGCTTTTGGGAAAAGGTGTTTTGCCTCAGAATCAGCCTTTTGTTGTCAAGACTAAGCTCATTTCTAAGATTGCTGAGAAGAAGATTAAAGAGGCTGGTGGTGCTGTTGTTCTCACTGCTTAGTTTATTTATTTTTCTATGGTATTGCTTTTTAATGGATTTGGGTTTTGCCCTTTTTTGATTTCTGTTTGTTTTGTTGTTGTTTTAGACCGTTTTGACATTGAGATCTATGCTATATTTTTGGGAATTTATGCTTTGTGTTTGATTGCGTTAAACTAATTCATAATGATAATATGATATTGCTGTGTATTGGATCGATAATTATCAATGCCGCAATTGATTAGGGTTTTTGAATATTATGTTTTCGCCATATGGATTGTTGAAGCTACATGTGAAATTGCTGTGAATAAGTCAGTCACACACTCACTAACATGGATGTAACCAGTATGTACATGTCGACTACTGCATAGCTTTAGTTGTTAAATGTTACCTGTTGAGGAAACTCCCCGTTTTCCATTTGTGAATTGATCAATACCATTGCAGCCTGATGCAAAGGAGCTGGATCTCTTTCGGCCTAACCGTATAATAATCAGTTTATTGACTTTTATATACTCTTAATTATATAAATCTCAGCATCGAGTTTATACTATATTATACTATACCTGGCCAGCTTCAATAAGTGCTAACATAGCCCAAGCCGTGTTCACTACATGAGACTTGTTTCCTTCCAGGTTTGTGTATACCTGTTAATTTGTTACCTGTTATTAGTGAAAAGCTATAATATGTAGAGTGAAAGAACTAAGGTTCATTCATGCTATATATATACCTTTAATTGGCATGACAGATAGCTCTCACCCCATCCACCAGAAACTTTGTGCTGTTTGGAAAGCAAAAATTCACATTCCTTTCTAATGATTTTGCTATCTTTGTACCTCTTACCCGCAGCTATAAGCCCTTTTATTCCAAACCATGTCCCATATGTAAAGCAGATTCCCCATGATCCATACCTATTTGGTTGGTTAACTCATTAATTACAAATCTTTTGAACTCACATTATGAAATTAAAATTAGTTTTGAAACTCCGTTTGTTGAATAATTAAGTTAGTGGACTAGTAAAGCAAAGCTAACCATGATCCATCAGCTAACTGTATGCTTTCAATATAGTCTGCGGCCTTAGTAATGCAAATCTCTATTTCTGTCCTCCTGTGATGCGGATATTGTTGTGTGAATAAGGCGAGACCTTGAATCGCTGCTGATGTGCATTCCACGTACCTATAATAGACTCATTTTTCACAAATTTGCAAATAATAGACCAAATCTAGATTCTTACAAGGAAATATGTCAATGTCAGGTACATACTGATAATCAATGGTGATATCTTCAAACATTTCAGTTGGATTTATTTTCTGCGAAAGAAAACCAACGAAGCGTTAACTGATTAAAAAATCTTGATTCCTCGTTTAATTAGAGAAAGAAATTGTTGTACCTCCAGCCATGTATAAGATCTTGTGAGCTCATAGGATGCAAATCCACCATTTCTATTCTGAAATGTTTAATGTGGAAGAGCAAATTGATTAAGTCATCCATGATGCCATGTGGTTGAATTTCTAATTAAATTTGAACAAAATCATTCTTCTTAATGAATTTGCAAAAATTTAGAAATGCAAGAAAATTCAATTGAATTGCCTAGAATTCTAATTTCCAATTTGCTTCATCATAACATAGTCTAAACTCTAAAGAGTACCTGCAGGGATAAAATCAAATTAACTGCATCACATAATTGATCCATTTCCATTGCTTTCCCAACAGTCTCAAATGGCAAGTTTGATAACAAAATGGAAGCCTGAAAGTAATGTAAACAGTGATTAGTGTCTTAAAACATAACTTAAGTGATTTATGAGTCTATTAACTTAGCTCTGAATATGATTAAAAGAGTAGTTTGGTTATTTTTGTTTTGTTGAGCACTATTCTGTGTGCGTGTCTTGCCACACCATTTGGAAAACTTAACTTTTTGTCGATTTCATATTGATGAATGTTCTGAATGGTTTGTGTTGTGAAAAATAATCCAATTGCTTTATTGTTTGGTCATTGTAGATATATATTTGCTCTAATTGCTCGATTTTAAGCAAAATATTAATAAATGAAACATTGAGTTGGAATTAGGGAGAGAATCCTCTAATTGCTTTATGGTTTGGTCGTTGTATTTATAGAATGTATTATTTCCTCTAATTGCTTGATTTTAAGCAAAATTTTAATAAATGAATCATTGATTTGAAATTAGGGAGAATATGAGTCATAGCTGGAATGAAAATGATATAATTGTTTTTGTTTTAGCTTTTCAAACGTTTCTCCTCAGCATAATTGATTTGAGGTACTTTTGATGTTAGTGCTTAGCCTAATGAGTTAGGAGTTTGTAACCATTTGTGATGTGGTGCTATTAGCATTTAACATATATATTTTGTTTGTGAAAATACTATGGTTCCCTTTTTCAATTGGATTAGTTTGCTGTGTTCCAATGAGTAAAGTGTTTGTACCGCAGTACCAATGATAGTAATACTCGAGAGCTTGTATAATTCCATTGTTTGGTGTAGTAGTATTTTCACACCCACTCAGACTAGTGTAGTGACAATTGACACATTTGTGCGACTTAACATTGACTTGTGTAGTGGGTGTGAAAATAAACATGCTGAGGAGAAACGTTAGAAGACAAACATGCTTCGTATTTTCAAATTTTGGGCGTTGATGAGTATCTGTGGTCGTGTTTTCTCTGATCAGTCTCGTTTCTAATGGAAACAATAGTAGTTGCAAGCTTAGTAGTGAGGAATCTTTGCAACAGAGTGTTGTTGATATCAATGTTTTGTTTATATTTGCATAAACATTGTAAATTCTCGACAGTGATACAACATTGCTCTCTGTTATATTATATATAGGAGATCGCTCTAAACACCAATTTTAGGGACTGACACATTAATTAAACCTAAATTGTAATCTAAAAATTATTTTTTTTAGTGGAAAGTGGCAGAAAAAATTCTGACTCTTTCGATATTCTTTTCTTAGACGAAATTAAAAAATGTGTTTTGCTCTCCAGTTTAATCTATTTTAAATTTGCACTCATGGTGTTTGATAAAAAGCTTCAAAGATTTTTGGATGAAGGGAATCATGTTGTGAGTAAGGATTTAATAGTTATTGCTACAAACCAATTTCTCTTCTCCAATTAACAAGTGGTTCCTTCACATGTGGCGAGTTTAACCAATTTCGAGAACCTGAATGGTTGATATGGTGCGTTCATAAGTCAAAAAAATAATTTGTAATTAGATAAAGTTAAAAGACTTTGATTTCTCAACCTACTTACTACTATCATGCGTGGGGAATTTTGCTTGGTTGCTTGGATTAAGCTATTGGTTTTGTAGTATTTTATTGATTTCTAACTCCTCAAAACTCATTGATGTCCAAATCTTGGTTGGCTTAGTAAATTGTGTTGCTTTTAGAATGTAGATGGGAAATGTCCTAAGTCTTAACACATATCTTTCAATGTTTGGGAAAACTATGCTAAGGTACCTCCAATCTAACGAAGGGAATAGTCACTGCATTTATATTTTTGCATTTATATTTTTAAAATTATATAATAATGGAAAAAATGAAAAGAATAGGAAATAAAGAGGATCCAAATTCTAGAAGAGGCCGCCTAGTTCAAAAAAAATTGTATAGCGAGAAATTGCAAAACTACCCTTGATATTTTAATAAAGTTACAAGCATATCCTCCAAACCCTTTCTCCGTTACGTCTTGCTTATTTCACGCTTCTTCTCAGTTCTCTCCCTCTTCTCCGTCTCTCTCTCTGGAACGCTAATAACCGTCATCTTCCTCTCTGAAACGCGACTAAGTGACGGAGCGACGCTCCATTCTCTCCACGACCGGTTACCGGCGGCGAAGGCGATTTTCCAGCCACTTCTCTATCTCCTCGACGGTTCTCAGTTTTTGTAAAGGTAAGGCAACTTAGGCAAGCTTTCTCATACCACTTTAACACTCTCTATTCAACGTCACATTGTTGATTTTGAATGGATGAGTTTGTTCTTGAAAATTTTGTGAAGCAATTTAAATGTGTTTTTTTTTTATGAATCATTTTGAACTTATTTATTTAAGTTTAGCGTAGGATTGTGATTTTGGTGTGAAGATTGTGATTTTGAAGTGACTTGAATATTGAACTAATTTGAAGATTGTAGTTTTATGATTTGAACTTTTTATTCTAGTGAGATTGTGATTTTAGCATGAAATTGTAAGTGTGAGTTTAGTTGATTTTAGTGTGAAACTGTGAGTTTTAGTGTTTGGTGATTGCTTTTATTGATTTTAGTGTGAGTGTGATAGTTGAGACTGTGAGTTTTGTGCTTGTTGTTGGTTGAGTGTATTCCTTGTTTTTTTTTTGTTGTTGATTTTAGGAAGTTAGTTATGTATCCAACATTCATAGTGTTTTTGTTTTGTATTGGGACAGTAGGGGCTTGTGTGTGTCCGATGTGTAGGAGGTTTTGAGGTTGTGGGGATAGTTGTAGCTCTTTGTTTCCTTTGTCTGATATAGGCCTATGTTAGTAGGATGTCTATTGTATTTTGTAACCAACCAAGGCATTGCTTGTGCTTTGTGTTGTGTTGATATATACACATATACATATTTGTGTTGTTAGAAAGAAAAAGGTGTGAAGTTTGTTGATTTTAGGTGAGTTTTGTGCTTGTTCTTATTGATTTTCATTGTTTTTGTTTATTGCTAAATATATAGATTCAGTTGATTGATTGTCAATTTGTCGTTGATTTCTTGTTCTTATTTTTGTGGCCCACCTAAGTTTTGTTTCCTGGTTCTGCCATTTCAAACACCGACATGGACACTGACACATTGATAATAATTTGAGAAAATGACATAATTCCATATAATCATAAATGTTAGTGTCCAACACCAGGACATGCCGAATCCAAGGAGTGTACTTGCTTCATAGGTGTCGGTGTTGTGTCGGTAACTGACAAGGTGCTTACATTTTAAAGGAATCAAAGGCATAGAGGCCATTCCTGAGCTTCCCTGCCAATAAAAGTTGCTTGGTTTCCTGAGATATAACATAACAACAATTAGCATGAAATTCAAAATATGTTATTGTTTTTAGCAAATTTTTACACACTTAGCAGATTTTTGGATATAGAAGGTACATGTAAAAGAATATGGAGAGTCATGGATTTAAAAAGATTAGAAATAGAGATTTCAATGTGCATTTCCTTTTGATTCAGGAATGGCAGAGAAGAAACCAGTCGTCAGCCTCTCATGGCAACCACGGTTGCCTATTCCATCTCTGTCAAAAGCTACATATCTTCCATCTCACACCAAACCTCAAATCAAGGCACCAACTAGCACTCTTTGGAAACCCAATTCAGAATTGGTTAATGGGCTATTTGTTCCTCCCAACGATCCCCGAAAAGTAAACAAGTTACTGAAACAGCAAGTTAAGGATACTCTTGGGAAAGATTGGTATGCAATAGATTATATTTAGTTATATTTGTTTGTTTAATAAAAATATAACCTTTTTCATTTGAATTTTATTTATTTATATTTTTCCTGTGATCTCTGTCTGTTTTGTGTTGTTAGAAATCATAAATGGGAATTATTAATTTTATTTAAATCTTTACCAGGTTCGACATGTCTGCTCAAACTATCACCCCTGAGTTGCAGAGAGATCTGAAGTTACAAAAGGTACTTGAGTTTGGAGAAACTATATTCTATCCCCCTGCCCCAAAAGAGGATGACGAATATATTCATTTTCAATATGACGTGATGTTTGCTTTATATTAAGTTAATAAGCATCGCATACGCGTGCACTAGCATACTAGATGATAAGGAAGAATGAAAAACAAGTGCAAAATACTGTTTTTCTATAGAATGTGATATTTACAATAACAGTTAGATTTAGGAAAGTGTTTTTATTTAATATTTGCCTAGTAGTCTCTGTCTTGAATTCTAGAATTCTAGTTCACTTCCTTAATTATATAGGATTGTGTTGCCTTTCAGTTATCCTTCTCATAGTCTTGGTCTCATGCTTCTTGCTGGTGATATTAGTTTTTTCAATGATTGGCGGAGTTGGCCTACTTCACTCGAGTTTTTGCCCTAACAAATAATTATTATCCCTGACCTATAAACCTAATTCATACGTTGATTAGAGTATTGATGTCAGCCTTCTTGAGACTTTCCTGAAATGGGGAAATAAGTTGCAATTCTGACGAATGTGTACAGTTGAAAGTGTAATGAGATATGTTAAGACCATTGTTCATTGGTTCAACTCAATAACATTTTAAAATAATTGTAGACGTTTATACAGTATTTGCTAACATGGATATCAATGTGTCCATCAATCTGTATTGGGCTTCTAATTTTATTGTGTACTACACAATTTCTTATATCTTTATCTCTATGAAATATGATCTTTACACTTTGATATGTATCTATTGGTTGGTGCTCGCAGTTGAGGGGTGTCATGGATCCAAAGTTACACTACAAGAGGTCTGATTCAAATTCCAAGACTCTTCCAAAGTATTTTCAGGCAAGTCCATGGTTGTTGAATGTCCCATCAAAGTTTGATTTCTGTTCAATATGTTTAACTTTTCGTCGTCGTTTGAATATGATCAGATAGGAACAATTGTAGATTCTCCACTGGACTACTATACAGGCAGATTAACAAAGAGAGAGAGGAAAACATCCATTGCAGAGGAGTTTCTTTCTGATCAAAAAAGTTCAGCTTACAGGTAAGTTAGGCATTAGAAAACATATTTGCCTTGTTAAGTTTGAATATCCATGCAATGCATTCATTTTAGTTGTGTTTGTTCTGATCGGCCATGATGTTGTAAGGAGGGAATCAATATCAGAAATTCCTATTTGGTATTTTGCTTCAGTCCTGCTGCTAAATAAGTATATGCTATGAAAGCATGTTCATAATGATTTGGCGGTAGCTTGAGCAAATGATATGCGATTAAAAGTCATGTAACCACTTTGATTGGTTGTGTTGTTCGATTGGTTACTCAACAACTTCTATGTTGGCTAAATTAGTTTCCAAGATTAAACATTATGCATCAACAGGAATTAATTTCAGGGCACACAGAGGTTTAAGGTTCAGCTTTATGTGCATTGTGCATGACTGCATATTAATTATCAATTACTTGTATGAATTAAAATAGCATCACTTTATTGATATTATTAGAAACTTGTTCCTGGTTGTTCCAACGCTTTTTAGCCACTTATTTATCTCCTACCAACATTTTTTCTAGGAAGCGGAAGGTTCGAGAAATTGAAGAGCCATGATGTTGTAAGGAGGGAATCAATATCAGAAATTCCTATTTGGTATTTTGCTTCAGTCCTGCTGCTAAATAAGTATATGCTATGAAAGCATGTTCATAATGATTTGGCGGTAGCTTGAGCAAATGATATGCGATTAAAAGTCATGTAACCACTTTGATTGGTTGTGTTGTTCGATTGGTTACTCAACAACTTCTATGTTGGCTAAATTAGTTTCCAAGATTAAACATTATGCATCAACAGGAATTAATTTCAGGGCACACAGAGGTTTAAGGTTCAGCTTTATGTGCATTGTGCATGACTGCATATTAATTATCAATTACTTGTATGAATTAAAATAGCATCACTTTATTGATATTATTAGAAACTTGTTCCTGGTTGTTCCAACGCTTTTTAGCCACTTATTTATCTCCTACCAACATTTTTTCTAGGAAGCGGAAGGTTCGAGAAATTGAAGAGCAGCGGCAACCAGGTGGAAATGCAAAGTGGAAGATCCAAGGTAAGAGTACTCGTAAGCGCGCAAAAGAAAGGAGGAAGTACTGAATTTCACACTCTATTTGGAGTTAATCCACAACATTTGGAGTTCATTACATTCAATCTTGTTCACATGCCAAAAATATTAATGCCAAAACACATTACAATTATTGAGTTCATGTAAAAATATTTAAAAAACCTACTGGTTATATTCCGTCGGTTTATATCAATTTTGGTCAATGTTGAGTCTCATTTTTGTATTATGGAATTTCATGTTTGTATTTTAAGAATTAATTATTGTTGTTGAAGGACATTTTTTAAATGAGGTGAAAAATTAGAGGCAGAGTACACATATTTTTTTAATCATCATCAATAATACAGTACTGTCTTTGGTTCAAATTATCAGAGAACTTCAAATATATTTATTGAATAAGTCCCATCCTTTAGTGCTCCTCCTTCCACCCATGGATTGGATCTTTCTAAATTCTAAAAGAATGATCCCTCTCACACTCCATTTTCTTACACGCTCAATATGTAAACCAATATGTTTGATATTAAGGTTGGTTGGATAAAACTATGGGGATGCGCTATGATTTTGTAGTAGCTACAAAGTGATGCTTTTGTGAAATTGCGATTGCTTAAACAATCATGAAATTTTCGTACTTGTTGTCCACTTTAACATTCACTCCACCAAAATGAACTCCCCTGTAGGGGTGTAGGTGGATCACACAAAATCGATTGAATCAAAAATTCAAACCAAACAAAAAAAACTTTGTTTTGGTTTGTTTTAAAAATCGACCTGAACTAATGAGAAAACTTAATCATTATGCTACAAGGACGTGATCTCTATGACTGCTCCTTTCATGAATCTTATGCTAAGCTGAAAGTTTCCGGTTTCGCGACAGCTTTAGAGACTACAACAAAGGAGCTGTTTTTGGTATTCATGCACTTTAATGTTGATAACATGAAGCTACTTGGTTCATCAACATCTTGAACCTGAAAGCAGACTGCAATTATGTTTTAATCTTTAATCTGAATTAGGAATGGACTTATTTTGATGTTTTTTCCCCTCTTTATCTTTTTAACTATGATAGTGATTATGTCTATCTTTTGTAGTACCAATTTTTATCATATAATGTCATATTCAGGCATGCTTAGTCTCAAGAGCAATAAGACAAACATCACTAAAATTAAATTCTTGTATTACCATATTCAACATGTAATTTGCTTCTAATAAAAATCCGTTATTCAAATTTGGATTCTCTACAATCAAAATTTTAGTAGTCGTGGATCATAGTTGTTAAATGAAGATTAGATAACTTGTATTTTAAATTTGATTTAGTAAAATCAACAAATCAACAAATAAACTATCTCATTTTCATCCAACAACCAAAATCCGTATTGAAGTGCGACAAAAAGTTTAATGACAAAATGTTGGCCCTTTAATATTCAAGTCAATCCTAAAATTTGCTAGTTTATTATATCAACCCGTAGTTTAGGTCTAAATATAAAAACAATAATTGTCAATTCAAAATATACTTATTAGATATTCCAAACATGAAAAATGAAATATTAATTTTCCATGTAATCAACCACAACAAAAAAGCAGCCAGGTCATTTAATCATGTGGCTGACTCATATAAGCGCTTCCACTGAAAATTTTGAGCAGCATATGTACAGTAAAGCTTTTTAATGTGATTCAAAATGTTACTATTAATAATTTGTTTTCTTTGTGAGTGCAATATGACCAAGTTGACCATGTTTGTCTATTTTTATTTATGAGAATCACTTTTTAGTAGAATTTGAGTTTGCATTCCACTTAGTTAGAATCACATGCTTCATTTGGGTCAGAATATTGGCAGATTAAAGTAAGCATATGCCAATATGGTTCACACAATATCACATTTTATTTCTTTCATTAATATATGATCATAAAGTATCTTATTCATCACTTTACTTACCATTTTTTTGTTCCTTAATAGTATTATCAACTATGAAGAATTAAGAAAAGGTGGTAAAAATAAAAGATTATAGCAATGCACAGGATTTACACTAGTTCAACCACATACAAACATGTAAAAATAAAATATTATAGCTAATCTCCGTTGGGGCGTCAAGTCTAGTTCCACTAAGATAAACATGTTGAAATCTACACACAATTATTTGAGATAAATTTACTTCTTCAAATGCATTTAAAATACTTGAGATTTCAGAAATTCTGTTATTTTGGAATCAATCCACAAAATTTTATGGTCAGAATTTGACCAATCTACTTTTATGCTTAGTCAGACCTATGTTCTTATCAAAGTCTAACACTCACAAATTCAACAATACGATTTATCTATCAGTCCAAAATTAAATCCTCAATATCATTCTACATCACTATGGTTTTTCATAATAACCGAATATCATGCCTTTTATTTTCTTCAAAAATGAAATAACTTATCCGAAGGTTCATTTTCCAACCGAACGATCATTGATGGTGAGGATGTCAGGTCACAAAATTGCACAAGCAGTAAAGTAGTCTCTCTAATTAATCAAAACCTCTATAGGACCACTTGTTTTCTAGATTACTCAGTTCAAAATATGGTTCACTTCATGATCTACAGTTCTGGCCAATTCAACGGCTGATCCAACGTAAGCGTGCGGTGTTAACTTTAAGAGATAGGTCTTTGCATCATGTGGAATATCTAAGACTTCAATGAAGTCTCTTATGCTCTCTTTGGTAATTGCTTTCCCTCTTGTTAGCGCTTTTAACTTCTCATAAGGCTCGGGAACACCGTATCTTCGCATAACCTAAATAAAGATTTGCAAACTATTATTATTGCAGAATATTAAAAGGTTGATGCCAACACCAAAAGAAGTAGGACTGTTCAACAAAAAATGTCCGGTTCAGTTCAGTCCCATCGCAGTTTGGTTGGGTTTTTGGTTTTTTCCAACCGTCCTAACTCCTGATTATTAGTTAATAGTAGCAATTTTGTACAGTTCAGTTCACGGAGAAGCAGTTTGGTACAAAAAAGTACAATTAATTTTTTTTGTAAAGGTAGTTCCGGTTCGGTTTGAAACCACAAAACCAGTGCACCAAATCTTTAATCTTTATACTAGTTCAGTTTGGGACAAACCATTATTAACAGTTCAGGACAGTTTTACCAAACTATTATAACGGTTCCGTTTGGTTTCCTCCTGAACTGAATCATGAGCAATCCTAAAATGAAGTATGCATCAAAGAATCAAGCACACTAATATGAACACATTACATCCAAAAACATTAGTATATATGCAAATTTATAAAAATAAAAAAATCTGACTCAATTAGCATTTGGAATTGTGAAAAGTATACACTCAAATTCTAAATCTAAAATAGATGTGCAAGCCTCTTCCCCCCCCCCCCCCCCCAACACATAATTTAACGTCAACTAGTAAGTAGTGAATTATATCGTTGAAAAGACTTGTAGTAAGAACAAATTTCTCCTGATGTTCTACGGTTCTACCAAGCACACAACAATATCAAGTACTGAAGCACCGCAATGGACTGAAGTTACAAATATATTTTAGGCATTCAATATGATATAAAAAAGATTAAACAAGATAACCACGTAAAAACAGAAGCGTATACATACCGTCTGGATTGGTTCAGCAAGGACCTCCCAGCACTGGTCCAAGTCTTCGCTCAAGCGAACTTCATTGACCTAAATTGTGAAATAGCAAATTATACCATTTACAAGAAAACTCAATGAATGAACCAAAGCATATTGTTTTTTTTTTTTTCTAAATATTTAATAGGAAAACATGAGAAACTTGGACAGTAGTTGTGCAAACTGTCAGTGACTGCAACGTTGTACTTACAATCCTCCTCAGATAAACAGTATACTAATAACTACAATGAATCTAATAGTTGATTCAACAAAATGCATAATAATAATAATAATAATAATAATAATAATAATAATAATAATAATAATATTTTATGATCATAAAAAGGTAATTACGCAGAAACTAAGAGAAAAGTAACACAAATCAAAATGTTGAATTGCATACCTGAAGCTTCCCAATTCCTTGAAGGGTGCTTTTATATGCAAGAAGAGAATGACCAAAATTGACACCCATGTTCCTTAAGACGGTTGAATCAGTCAAATCCCTCTGCGAAACAAAAAAATACAAACCTAAAATTTATTACTTCTAAGAGCTACTGTAAGGATGGATCATTATGTGAGATAACGACGATAATTAGTCCATTAATTAGAAGGGATTAATTTCCAGAAGATGTAATTAAGAAACTTCTCAGTACCATAGTTTAGAATGATGCCAATACAATAATGATCAGAATAAAACAAAGAACATTAAAATCAAACTAAAGCAAGTCTTGCCTGCCAACGTGAAATCGGCAACTTCATGCTTAGATGAGAAAAACCTCCATTAGCCACACCTAAATTGCCTTCACTATTCTCAAAATCAATGGGATTCACTTTGTGAGGCATAGTTGATGATCCAATCTCACCAGCCTTTGTGGTCTGCAGAACAAGTTTTGAAAATGAAAAGCGATTATTGTTTCTCGAGAACAGCACCTTATTATGGTCATAGATATGTATTAGAAAACCCACCTGTTTAAAGTAGCCCAAAGATATATAGCCCCATACGTCTCTATCAAAGTCAATTAATATATTGTTGAATTGGATGAATGAATGAAAAATCTTTGCCATGTAATCATGAGTTTCAATCTGTTAATCAAGTGGAGTAATATTATCAGAAGGAATCATAAAGTTACAATCTAAACACAGTTGGTATTGCGATCTCGCTAACAAGAGTTTCACTGACAATTGATGAAATTTTTTGCCACAATGGATTTGCACGTAACAAAGGAAATGGAACAAGTCTTTTAAAAATTATTTGGCTGCATAGAAATTTGTTAAACTAGAATAGAACAAATCGGGGATTTTTTTTTTAATAACACACCTGAGCAACATAAGGATTAAAGCTTAATCCAAGAGACTGTACAAACTCTTGCGCAATGCTAGGCCAGTTAACATCAGGATATGCAGAAAGATGTGCATTGTAATTCCCAACTGCGCCGGCAAATTTCCCCAAAATCTCAACCTGAGACAGCTCCTTCCTTTCTCTGCTTAGTCTCACAGCAAATATCGCCATTTCCTTCCCCAAAGTTGTTGGTGAAGCTGGCTGAATAATATCACAGAAAAATTTCCAAGTTCACTGGCAAGTGGCAACTAATAAAATTGAAGTATAATAATGTTAGCAAACTGAACTAGTTGCTGAGTCGGCATTATTTGCAATATCCAAATATTATAATCAATAATAATACATTGATTTCTAACTAGTCAAGTAATGCGGAAATCAGCTAACCTGGCCATGAGTGCGAGAAAGCATAGAGATATGAGCATTGTCTTTGGCCATTGTACACAAAGCTTTGATAATTTGATCCATGACAGGAAAAATAACAGAACTCATTGCTTCTTTCAGCATCAAAGCATGAGCAAGGTTATTTATATCCTCAGAAGTGCAAGCAAAGTGGAAAAACTCAAGCACCTGTTGAAAAATGTTTGTTCAAAATCTACAATCCCATCAAGGGCCTGTTTGGATTATCTTATTTGAACTTGTCTACTGGTATAAACATAAAAGACTTGTGAGAGCTTATGGAAACAGCTTATGACATGTCCATAAGCTTATCCTTTGACATTAGCTCTCTAAAATAGTTTATGACAACAGTTAGTTTACATGAAAATAGTTTGACATTATCTTATCCTTTCTTGAAATAGCTAATACATAAGCACTTCTATATGATATGCACTTAATTAAGTTGTTTATCCAAACAGGCCCAAAATTCAAACAGAGAGTAATATACAATCACAAAGCACACAACAACAAAAAAATTGAATTACAACCTTAGCAATTTCAGCATTTGATTGGCACTTCTGTTTCATGAAATACTCCACAGCTTTAACATCATGATTAGTAATCCTCTCAAAATTCTTAATCTCCTTAACATCATTCTCACTAAAATCATCAATCAAACCTTGTAAATACACTTTAGCATCATCACTAAAAGCAGGAACCTCAGCAATTTCACTAATTTCAGAAAGCTTCAGCAACCATTTAATCTAACAACATAAACACAAACAAAATATTAGAAAAACAATAAAAAAGAAAAAGTAATTTAAACAAAAGGGGTGAAAAAAAAAGAGAAATATAAACACAGACATAACATTGAAAAAAAATGATTAAAAAGGGTACTTTAAGCAAAAGGGTAATCAAAAAAGGGAAAAAGAAAAAATGGGTGTACCTCAACAATGACTCTATAGTAATTGAGACCATATTCACCCATGATACCAGCCAAGTCTTTAACTTTTTCACGATAACGACCGTCTAGTGGTGATAAAGTTGTTAAAGTGGAGAGTTCGAAGTCGTTGGAGGAGTGAACTTGGGACATGGTGGCAGTGGTGGGTGATTGGGTGGCAGTGAGGGGTTTGAAGGTGGTGAGAGAGGGTGAAGGGAATGAAACATGGGAAAAAGGAAAAGGGTTTGTGGGTGTTTGAGGAATGGTTTTGAGGGGGTTTAAGGTTGTGATTTGGGTGGTGTTAGAGAGTGCCATGTTGGGGAGAAAAAGTTCAGGCTACGGCTGTGACTGCTTTCACCAAGCAGCAGCAGCGATGTGAGCAATGGCTGTGGTCTGGGGTAGGGGGCGACGATGTTAGTTATAGGCTTAAATAATCAATTTGTTGCGAGTTTTTTATTTTCGTTGTCTGCACATAATGAGTTTCCACCACCAACACATGTAACCAGAGGAATAGACACCAACAACAGTGAAGACCCACAAAGAGAAAACAATAATTAGAAGATTGCATAAATGAGTTAGAATAGAAGAAAACATTTACTAAAAATTTCAATTAATGCCTCAAGTTGATTATTATCAGATTTTAACAGTAGAAATTAATTGAATTTAGACATCAAATAAAATTGTTCCTTTCAATGTTGAGAACTAAACTGAGCAAATATGAAAATTTGAAACAAATCAACAGTCCAATCTATAACCAAAAATGGAATTTCATATTTGAATTTTGAGATGAAGTTAGAGTTCAAGATATAAATTATAAATTTGTGATTTATACTTAAATAAGTATCCAAAGTAATTGAGAAAAAGATAAAAGTCAGAAAGAAACATTGGGGTATAAATTTCTGTCCACAGAAGTAAGAAATATATTTTTAAGACAAAATATTATTTTATTTAATTTTGTACAAGAAATAGAATTGTATTTACCTTAAAAGTTATAAAAATTTATTATAGGGTTGATCAAGAGTTAGAGAAAAAGAATATTAATTCAAAATTCATCACAAGTATAAATTTTAACACTATTTACATAACTAACTCTGTAAATCAAACTACATTAACTCATTGAAGTATTAAAGTTTGATAGAAAGCTTCAATTACCTCTAATTCACTAAGTAGGTCATATAAACCATGTACATTGCTGTTCCACTGAAAATCAGGAAAGGTTCTAGGCTATTATCAACATTAGAGAATGACCTTGAGTGTTGGGTCTGCATTGGTAAAAAAAACCATAAATTAATACGAAACTTATATACAAAGCTTAAATATGGTGTTGGAAAAATGACAAAAGAGTAAGGCAAGAGCAAGCCAATAAGTTTGATTTAGTATTTCTGCTAGCTGCACATAATTATATTATTGATTGCAAAATACTGTATGAAATATTACAATCATGCTACTAAAATATTAGAAAAACCTATCATTTAAAGTTTAAACTTCATATTAAACACATTAGAAAAAATCTAGATTGACCTCTTTTTCCCAAAAAAAAAAATACTTGCATGAATCTATAGATTTTATAGGGGTTCAGATGGATTACAAGTGTTTGAGAGAGTGCCCGTACCACTACTCAAATAGAAATCAGAATAACAAAAATATAGTTTTTCATAAAGTACTGAATTTAATCTAAGCATATGATACTACTGCAAAGTTTATGTCTCAAACAATCTTAACCAATACTAAAAATCAATATGACATTCACCTATAGTTTTGATTGGAGGGTGTAAAATCAAAATCACATTAAATATATATTAGAGACTTGAATAGATTCCTAGTCTGGAATCTGGATGATAGACTTAGACTTCTTTTTTTTTTTTTTTTTGGTACAAGACTTCTAATATATATTTAATGTGATTTTGATTTTACACCCTCCAATCAAAACTATATTAGCATATTTTTTATTTTTAATAAAAATTTAACATGATATAGTATCATTTACTATTTACTATACTATATATATAGTGGCAGAGATATTCCACCAAAACACAAAAACCTCATTTTCTATCCATGAGGCATGATTTTATCCTTTCATTCTTCTTTATTTCTATCACCAATTTTCGGGTGACAGTTACTTCATTTTGATTAAAGAAGGTGGAGGACTAACTGGTGAGCCATTTTCTGCCTTGATTTTTTTTGTAATATTATTTATTTAAATAAAAAAAAACTGTTATAAAGAGACAAATACAACACTTCTTAAACACTGGTATATAAATATTAGGAACCCAAAACAAAACAAATACACCAACACATCAGCACCTCATACAAAAATACAAGCTCTGTTAATTGACTAAATTTGATAATGGACTGTGTTTCAATTATGTGACTCAGAAATAGGAGAGAAAGTTGACAGAAGTATTGATTATGCCAAGCTAGTTCATCTCTCATAAACAAGCAATTAACCAGTACTAATAATGAGGCCATAACTCAATTCCAAACAAGCAAAATCAATTGATAATTTTCACATCTTTAGAAATGATTTCACCCAAAAATAAAGAAAAAACAGCCTAACTAACTTGAACAATACATTTACTCAGAAATATTAATTCCAAATCTAGCAGGGAAAGATCTAACAGCTGGAATGAAACCATCATATGTATAAAGTCGATTATAAACACCATATAGAGGGAATAAAACAATAAAAAAGACATGCAAAACATTCCACATAAAGAAAAGGAAAAAAAAAAGAAGAAGATCTAACAGAAATGTGGATGAATAAGTGGGCCTTGATTATGGGGCCTAAACCAAGAAGTTGAAGGGTGTTAATTTTGGGGGAAGGAGAAGGGGTGAATGAAGAAGGAGAGACTATTTCTCTGGAAACTCAAGAAGTTGAAGAGGAGGAGGAGGAAGTTGAGTGTAAGGTTATTGGGGTTTTAGGGAGTATGGGGGAGTATAACACGATGAAGATTGGAGGTAAGTTGGAGAAAATTGATTGGTGGTATTGGCGGATAGTGGAGCTAGCTACAACTTCATCTCTTCTCGGTTAACCACTGCCTTAGGCTTATCTATTACTCCTATGGCTGCTAGGAGAATTAAATTGGGGGATGGTCACAAGGTGATGTCACAAGGAGTCTGTAAAGGGGTCAAAGTGAATTTAGGTCCTATGAAGGTTATGGTGGATGCTTTAAAAAGAATGGCGTTGGTTTTTTAGGGTTTGAGAAAGAAGGAAATGAGGGTCAAAGGAGTAAGCCAGCTGGGTTAATGAGAGATATCGGGCTAGGCCCAGTGGTAGAACCAGGAAAAAAAACTCAAGTTGACCCCAAAAATAAGAACAAGAAATCAACAATAAATTGACAATCAACCAACTAAATCTATATTTAACAACAAACAAAAGAAATGACAATCAATAAGAACAAGCACAAAACTTAGCTAAAATCAACAATACTCGCACCTTTTTCTTTTTAACAATAAAAGAAATATGTGTGTGTGTGTGTGTGTCAACACAACACAAGCAATGTCTTGGTTGGTCACAAAATACAATAGTCATCCTACTAACAGGAGCAAGGCATATAGCAGACGAAGGAAACAGAGAGCTACAACTATCCCCACACACTCAAAACCTCGGACACCTCGGACACACACAAGCCCCTACAGTCCCAAAACAAAACAAAAACACTAAGAAGATTGGATACATAACTATCTCACCTAAAATAAAATAAAAAATAAAATAAATTAATTCAATCAACCAACAACGAGCATAAAACTCACTAAACTCAGTCTCAAGTCTCAACACTCACACTGAAGCTAAAATCAACAAATCTCACACTAACATCCTCATGCTAAAATCACAATCTCACTAAAATAAAAAGTTCAAAACAGAAAATTACAATCTTCAAATCAGTTCAAAATTACAGTCTTCACACCAAAATCACAATCCCACACTAAAATAAAATAAAAAAATCAGTTCAGAATTCATAAAAAAACAAAACATTAAAATTGCTTCACAAAATTTTCAAGAACAAGCTCATCCATTTAAAATCAACAATAGAGAGTGTGAGAGGGGATGAGAAAGCTTGCCTTACCTCTCCAAAAATAGAGAACCGTCGCAGAGATGGAGAAGTGGTCGGAGACTCACCGTCGCCGCCGGTTACTGGTCTTGGAGGAAGAGGAGAGTCGCGCCGTCGCTTAGTTGAGTTTCAGAGAGGGAGATGGAGGGAACTGAGAAAAACAACGCGAAAGAAGGACACGGGTAACAGGAAAGGGTTCGTCGGATTTATTCTAGGGGTAGTTTCGTAATTACTCATACAAATTATTATTTTTTTCACATATCTCTAAAATTATCAAAATACCTTCGTTATTTAACTAGCCGACACCCCTATGTATACATGGAATTTTCAAAATTTTACATTGTTTGCAAACGGTGTAAAATTTTTAAAATTTCATATTTACGATTTTTTTTTCTTCAAGTTTCTTATTTTTATAATATTATCTACTTAAATAATGGATGAGTAAAACTGAAAATAAGAAAAGCGCGTGAAAAACACAATGCCCACAAAAAAAAAATCTTGATAATATGGGCAAAAAATATAAGCCAAGTCCAACCAGGTAGACGTGAAGGGGGAATGAATTGTAACTATTTTATTTTGTTGGTTGGAGGGGCATACGTAAGGTGAGTAAATTGATAATATATATATACTATTTTTAATAAATTTTTAATAAATACAACTTTAGGCGCATTTGATGATCAATCTATCGTGTCTTGGAATCTTCATAATCGATGGTGCAATGTTTGTTACTTGGGTTGACTATCGCTTGCTCGTTGTTCCTCTGTGGAACTAAGGAGGTATGTGTTCCCTGAATAATATATGGAATATAAGCTAAGTGTATTGTATTGCGTCTTATTATCCTGATTTTGAATGTTGTTGGAGGTTGTATTTATAGGGCCTTAGGATTGTTCATCTTTATGCTGGAAACTGTCCCATGATCATTTGAATCGCGGGGAGAGATGAGCCTTCCCGCGTTCCTAGCATCTCGGCCCACTACTCATGGTTAGAGCTGTAAAAATGGGCCGGGCTATCGGGCCGGCCCAGTAGCCCTATAGTTTTATACGGTCCGGGTCGGGCTTCCCAAAAAATATTATTGGGCTGGGCTTCCGGGCCTATTTTATTAATGGGCCATCATGGGTTGGCCCCGCGGGCTTTTGGGCCGACCCCTTAAAGAATTAAAAAAAAATATCTAAAAATAATTTTACCTAAAAATAAGGAATTTTAGTTTGCATAAAATCTTTAGATAAAATAAGTAACAAAAAATGAGATTTGTTTTTTTTTTTAAGGAAAAAGATGAGATTTGTTAGTTAGGAGATAATTATTATACCAAATTTGTTATGATTATCTTTATTTGAAAAAAAAAAATAACACTAACTTTTTTTATGGATATTAATTTGTGTGCGATGCATATGTAGTTTTATTGTCCATTTAATTTTTTTTTTACAAAAAATTTGTCAATTTTTATAAAAAAAAATATGAAAAAATTTGTCGGGCCGGCCCATTGGGCCATGTAGGCCCTTGCTTATTGGGCTGTGGACCGGGCCTTGGGCCTTAATGGACCGGCCCACTTAAGTCCAGTAGATGTCTTGACCCTATGGGCCCAGGCCGGGCCGACCCATTTGACAGCTCTACTCATGGTAATGGGGGTTGTTCATTCCACCTTATTCACGGGCCTGATCTTGCTTGGGCCTATGATTTAGTGGGTCATAGGTTAGGGCGCGCAATTGGGCCGGGTACACTCGTATATTTATCGCGAAGGTAATTGTTGTGCGGACAAACATACTAATTATGGGCACAAAAGATTATGAACTCTATTTGGTGGGATTCTTTATCTAGTTTTCTACAAAATGATTATTTACATGGTAAGCTTGTCATGCCTTGTTACCGTTTTAATTATTAGAATTTCTTTTTTATTTGTTTTCTTTTCTTTTCTTTTCTTTGAGGTAAGGTCTACCCATCCCTAAACGTTTTTTCTTTAATATTACTCTTTGTAATAGTAGTATGAAGTTCATAATCTTATTTGTATTACATTCATTTTGCTTTCTTTTATTTAATTTTCGTTTTTTTATACTAAAAAAGTAATATGAAGTTTATGTTACTCTTTGTAATAGTAGTATGAAGTTTATATGTAAATGGAATATTTATTTATATTTTGTTTTTCTTTTCCAAATTATTTTTAATTTATACTATCACAAACTTGAGTATACAAAAAACTCAGCATTGGGATGCAAGTATCCATATTGGATACAATCCACATATTTTATGTCAATCATGTCAAATAAAAATCATTATTTGTTTATCAAATTTAATTTGTACAACAAACGAAAAGTAGTTGATATTCCATTAAGTGTTGAAGAAGAAAAATCCTCCATATTTTTTTTTGGTATTCAACGGGGCCTAAGCCCAAGGGAAAAGATTACATAGAAACGAGACGGGGGAAAGAGACACCCCTATAGTCATCATCAACAATCTGCATCACCTCAACAGGAGGATACTCAAAATAAAGAATGTTATCAATATTAGAGCAACCCATATTAGCAAGCATGTCTGCACACCGGTTGGCCTCTCGAAAAACATGAGTGATCCGGACCTCTTGAAAATCTTCAAGAACTTTATAAATCTTTTTCATAAGAGTACAACCCATAGCGCTACCATTTTTCCGGGCTTGTAAACTCTTAACTATCACTTCAGAATCAATCCTCAGATCCAGTTTAGTTACTCCTCTCCTCTTGGCAAGTTTCAGACCTTCAAAAACTCTTTGGAGAGATGATGGCCTTGTTGAAAATGTTGAAGCAGATCAGAGTGCCTATGTATCTGAATCTAACACTGCGTCTCTTCAGAATTTTGACAAAAATTTGGCAAATATTGCCCCTTGTGGGGAGCAAGATGCTGCCTTCAATCCAAATGTGGTGAATCCTGACAGTGTTTACCACTCTGTAAAACTACATCCAACCCATGGTTTTTGTTGGGAAAGGGAGACTGTTGATGGACCCTGGAATGAGGATGTTTATCCACCAGCTTCTGGGTGGGGTGATTTCAAAAATAATGATGACTGAGTCCCCAGAATGGAGCAGGATTACGGCTTATGCAGCCGAAAACAGAATAAAAATGGCTGTAGAAGCTATCGAATCTCAAGAAGACATGGCTTTCGAAGCCACTGATGATATGCAACATGAATTGGCCACAAGTGCCAATGCTTTGAAAACTGGTAATAATCAAAGGTTGGATTGCATCTATGATGACGAGCCCCTGAGTTTTGAAAAAGATCCAATCAGTTCGAATCAAAGAATGCAAGCTCAAGATCCTTTGCAGGAGATTGATATTGGAGATGACTCAATTAAAAGGCCAACTTACATCAGTACCAATATTGACCCAAGCTTGAAGTTAAAGGTAGTTGAGTTACTGAAGGAGTACAAGGATTGCTTTGCTTAGGACTACAATGAAATGCCAGGATTAAGCAAGGATCTGGTGGAACATAGATTGCCTCTTCGACCAGACAAAAAGCCTGTGAAGCAGCTTCCAAGGAGGTTTGCTCCAGAAATCATGACAAAGATCAAGACAGAAATCGAAAGGTTGCTCAAGTGCAAGTTCATTAGAACAGCCAGGTATGTAGAATGGTTAGCTAATATTGTTCCTGTTATTAAAAAGAATGGGTCACTTAGAGTGTGCATAGACTTTAGGGATCTAAATAATGCTACACCAAAAGATGAATATTCAATGCCTGTAGCAGAAATGCTAATTGATTCAGCAGCAGGCCATGAATATTTAAGCATGTTAGATGGCTATTCTGGCTATAATCAAATTTTTATAGCTGAAGATGATATTTCAAAAACTGCATTTCGTTGTCCTGGTGCTTTGGGCACTTATGAATGGGTAGTGATGCCCTTTGGATTGAAAAATGCAGGGGCAACATACCAAAGGGCAATGAATTCGATCTTTCATGATTTCATTGAAATATTTATGCAAATTTACATTGATGATATTGTTGTCAAATCCTCATCTTCAGATGATCATTTAAGTCATATTAAGAAATCATTCGAAAGAATGAGGAAATGTGGATTAAAAATGAATCCACTGAAATGTGCTTTTTGTGTACATGCAGGAGATTTCCTTGGCTTTGTTGTGCATAAAAAGGGCATCGAGATCAATCAGAACAAGACAAAGGCTATCATGGAGACAGAATCTCCAGCAACAAAGAAACAGCTTCAATCCTTGCTTGGAAAGATAAATTTCTTGAGGAGATTTATTTCGAATCTAAGTGGAAAAGCTCACCCTTTTTCTCCGCTATTAAAACTCAAGAAAGATGAGGTATTTCATTGGGGAATTGACCAACAGAAAGCATTTGATGATATCAAGGCTTACTTATCAAATCCTCCTACTTTAATGCCTCCAATTCGAAACAAGGAAATGAAATTGTATATTTCAGCGTCAGACACAACCATTGGAAGCATGCTTGCCCAAGAGGATGAAAATGGTGTAGAAAAAGCTATTTATTATTTAAGTAGAGTTTTAAATGATGCTGAAACAAGATATTCTGTAATTGAAAAGCTTTGTCTTTGTTTATATTTTTTTTGTACCAAACTCAAGCATTATATAAAGCCAGTTGATGTTTATGTTTATTCTCATTTCGATATAATTAAACATATGTTGTTGAAACCAATTTTGCATAGTAGAATTGGAAAATGGGCATTAGCCTTAACAGAATATTTGTTAACATATAAACCCTTAAGAGCTGTTAAAGGTCAAATAGTGGTTGTTTTCTTGCTGAACATTCAGTAAGTGAAGCCCAAATAGGGTCCATTGAAATTGAACCTTGGAGTTTATACTTCGATGGGTCTAGGCATAAACATGGTACAAGAATTGGGATTTTAATAATTTCTCCACTTAAAATCCCCACAAGATTTAAATACAAAATTAATGGGCCTTGTTCGAATAATAAAGCAGAATATGAGGCTTTAATTGCAGGTTTAGAAATTCTTCTAGACTTGGGGGCAAGACATGTTAAAATAAGAGGTGATTCTGAATTAGTGGTAAAGCAATTGACAAAGGAATATAAGTGTATTCAAGAGCATTTAATGAAATATTTTGTTATTGCTTTCTCTTTGCTAAAACAATTCGACTCTTATGATATTCAGCATGTGCCTCGAATTGAGAATCAAGAGGCAAATGATTTAGCGCTAAGTGCCTCTGGTTACAAAGTGTCGAAAGAGACATTCGAACACCTCATCAAAATTAAAGACAAATTAGTTTCGAATGAGTCTCTCAATGAAGAATTGTCAATGCCAAAACATTTGGGGGCAGATGAGCACAATTTTCAGGAAAATTTTGAACTTTTCGAAAATTCTAACCTCCAAAATGTTGATTTGCATTTCGAAAGTTTTGTAACAGAAATTTTTGTCATTGACAATTTAAGTGATACTGATTGGAGAAAGCCAATTGTTAAGTATTTGGAAGATCCAACAGGAATAACAGATAGAAAAGTAAAATATAGAGCCTTGAGCTATACTATCATTGGAAATGAATTATTCAAGAAAACCCCTGAAGGAGTTTTGTTAAAATGTCTTAGTGAAAATGAGGCATTCCTAGCCATATCCAATGTGCATAGTGGCTCTTGTGGTGCTCATCAAGTAGGCCATAAAATGAAATGGCTCTTATTTCGACGAGGTTTGTATTGGCCTTAAATGCTTAAAGATTGCATAGGATTTGCTAAAGGCTTCCAAGAATGCCAAAAGCATGCAGGTATACAACATGTTCCTACAAATGAATTGCATTCAGTAATTAAGCCTTGGCCTTTTAGAGGTTGGGCCTTAGACCTGATTGGTGAAATTAGGCCTGCATCATCTAAGAACCAACGTTTTATTTTAGTTGGAGTTGATTACTTCACAAAATGGATTGAAGCCATTGCTTTGCCAAATGTAGATCAGGAAACTGTGATTAGTTTTATTCAAAATCACATCATCTATAGATTTGGATTGCCTGAGACTATAACCACTGATCAAGGAACATTATTTGTGGGGCGTAAGATGCAGGATTTTGCTGATCAAATGGGGTTTAAGTTGTTGACATCAACACCATATTATGCTCAAGCAAATGGTCAAGTGGAAGCAGCCAATAAAATTGTAATTGGCTTGATTAAAAAACATATTGCCCAAAAGCCAAAGAATTGGCACAAAACTCTGGATCGGGTATTGTGGGCATGTAGAAATTCTCCTAAAGAATCTACTAATTCAACTCCATTTCGATTGACTTATGGTCATGATGATGTGCTTCCTGTCGAAATTATGGTGCAATCCATAAGAGTACAGAAACAAATGGATATTCCTAGTGAACATTATGAAAATTTGATGTTAGATGAATTAGTTGATTTAGATGAAGAAAGGTTGCAGGCTTTAGATGTTTTGATTAGACAAAAATAAAGAATTGCTAAAGCTTACAATAAAAAGGTTAAGTACAAAACCTTTGACTTAGGAGATCTAGTGTGGAAAGTTATCTTGCCTATGGATAGGAGAGATAGAGTCTTTGGGAAATGGTCACCACATTGGGAAGGACCATTTAAAATTTCTCAAGTATTAACTAATGGTGCATATGAAATTCAAGAGTTAACTCCTGAACAGCGCACAGTAAATATGAATGGCAAATACTTGAAGAAATATAGACCACCATTGCAAGAGATAAATATAAGCACAGAGTAATTCGAAGCGTAAGAATATCTAAATGGTAAAGAAATTTGCCATAAAAAAGAAGAAGTGATCGAAATGTCAAAGATATTATAAGACATTATCCAAAATGGTTAAACAACTTCGAATTCATAAATAACTTGTTCGAAAGAGCAAAAGAAAATTACACCAGAGATGAGCAAATGAAACAACAAGCAAAAGAAAACCTAAAGATTGCTAAGGGAGGTGCGCTGAAAGGCTCGATAAATTTCTTTAAGTTGTGACAGCTTGATTTTCAGTAAGTTGCTTTCCCTATCGAGACGTTGTGCAGTGGCCTTAAGCGTTGCTACACAGCCTTAGCCCCTCATTCGCTTTGGCTTCGATTTGTGCTGGAGTCACTTCAGTAGCGAGCTCAGTATAGTGTTGCTGCAACCTCTCCTCTTCAGCAATTTTTGTTTCTAATTCCCTTATCTCTGCTTTCCATCGAGATATATTGTCTTCACAAGCTGCGATCTTCAGATAAGCAGCAGTTGCCCCTGACCTCAAGTTGCTCACTTCGATGTTGCAGGCAGTTGCATCAGCCAACACGGAAGCATGAGCCTGCATCTGTGCTTGATAAGATTTTTGAGCATTAATGAGCATTTGTTGGTTCTTGGCAAATTGGTCAATAAGGGCCTCTACTTGATTAACCAAGAACAACATGGCTTCTTTGGTCCTATCAGTCTGCAGTTGTTGAAGTAGAGCTTTAAGGCTGAAGAAGGCATTTGGGTCGCTGTCGATAACTTCTAAAACATCACGTTGAAGAAATTCTTCAATGAACCTAGCTTCCAAGTGCGCTTGCTCAAGCCTAGCTGCTTCTTCATTTTGTGCAGGAGCTGAAGTCCCTTCACTGTTGGTATTGAAACTGCCTCCAGATAACAATTTTTTGAGCGCCTCTTCTGGGGTAGAAACATTTAATCCTTGGAGGAGAGACTCGGGGATCCCTGCTGCAGCTGATATTTTAGAGGTTGAAGATTGAGGATCAATACTCGAACCTCCAGGTTGTGCAGAAGCATCTTCTTCATTGCTGGATTCAAAGTAATGACCCATATCTGCATGCTCAGAGGATGGGGAGTTTCGATCTGAAGGTTCTTCAGTACCTCGAGGCTTTGGGTCCTGTTGTTGAGGTTGATTTTCTTCATTAAAAACTCGATCCTTTTCAACAGGACCATGTTCGATGACAATATCATTGCCCTTTTTCAGACCCTCTCCTATTGTGTCATTTACTTCGACGCGAGGGAAGTCTTGTTGGTATCCTTCAGGATTGCCTTTAGGAGGTGAATCTGCAGTGGACTTCTCTTCATGAACCGCTCCATTTGATGCGTTTTCAGTGATTGGGATCTCTTGGCTCTGATCTTCCTCGGGCGTCTCGAGGATTGTTGTAACAGGCACCTGAAAAGATGAAAAAATACTAAGTTATGGAAATAGTTTTAAACGAGTATTTTCAAACATAAGAGAAAGTTTTCGAAAGTACCTTGATAGGAGGAGGTTGTAAGCAGGAATTCGAGCTATCATTGTGTTGCTCGGAAATTTTCTCTTGAGGGGGACCTTGAAGTTTGTCAGTATTGGCACCTTTTGGGTTACCAAGTTGTTCGTTGAGTGATGAAACCTCTGGGACAGTTGTAGTAGAAGTGGAGTATGCTTTCTTCAATTTTTTCTTCTTTTTATTGTCCTTTGGCTTTTCTGCATTGTGCGTTTCGACAGGAATATCTTGAGTTGTGTTGTCTTGCTGCTCTGCTGGCTCTTCTTGATTTGTTCTCTTTTCCTTCTTCTTCTCTTTCTTCTTCTCTGTAACCTTCACAAAGACAGGTGGATTGATTTGGCTCGAAACTTTGGCAACAACTCTGCCAAGATCAGCCTCAATGTTCTGTCGAAAACAGATATTGAAGTTAGGAAAAAAAACATGTATAAAAAGAGGAGTTCAAAAGAGAATGAGTATACCTGCTTATCAATATCAGTTAAATCAATAGTCTCTTTTCGATGTTTCATGGGTGGTTTTTCAGCAACAGGGCTGCTTGCTCTTTTCGAACCCTGCCAAAAAATGATTACCAAATGCTTCATCAACAAATAGTTGCAAAGTTAAAATTGAAGGTTGAAGGGTGAATAAAAGAAAGATAGAATACCTTCTTTTCTTCTTTGGCTGGTAGATTGTGAGAGGATGTTGAAGCAGTCCTAGACTTAGCTCCTGTAGAATGAGTAAGTTTCGTTAGTCTAAATCGAAAAGGGCATAGAAGTTAAAAGATATTATCACAAGTAATAAGGAATTACCTTTTGCTACTGTCGCCTTAACCTGCTCCAAAGGTGAAGACTTGAATCCGCTCGAGACTCTAGCGAGCAAAAAATTCTCACTGGGGATCGAAACTGAATAATGCCTTTCCCACCAATCTTGGAATTCTTTGGTAGAAGAGATGGAGTTCTGATATGCAAAGGGTGTGAGCTCATACTTGTGCTTTTCAGTATTTTTTAAATAGGATCTGAAATATCCTTCTGTTATGACCTTATGCCCCAAGCAGATATCCTGTTCATGCTCATAAAAGCTCTGTGGGATGAGCTGAGTAAGGCCAAATTGGCGAGACACCAGGTGAGGGAAGTACCCAACTAACCCATAATCCTTTGAAGTTGTGCCAATTCGACACGAAAGAACGGTAGCGTCTAGATAGGCTAACCACTGTGCAAGCCCAAATTCTTCGAAGTCTTCGAGAGGAGGAAACAGTTGCACAAACCATGAAGGTCCAATGATACGCTTGATAAATGGAGCGTATTCTTCTTTAAAGGCTTTTAAGCCCAAAAATACGTTGAAGTATTTTAAGAAGCTTTGTTCATAATTCAAGCCTAAGGGTAAAGGAACTAATCTCACTAATCTTGTTCCTTCGATCTGTCGCTTACGCGCTTCAGCTTCGTAGTCCCCAAGAAGGTAGAATTCTAGCTCTTTCTCGAAAGTAGCGTTGAGCCACAGTTGTAGAAGCCAAAACGGTCCAGCAGCTAAAAAGGTGGAACCATCACCAGTCTTTTTAAGGTTCTCACTCGCAAGTTGCATCGACGCAAATAGACAACCTAGAATCAAGCGCTCTAACCCAAATTGGCGACCTTCATGAAGTTGAATGGCCATGGGGATAAATTGCTTAGCAACTTATAATGATTTCGAGCAGAAGATATAGTGGGAAAGCCACAGGGTGAGAAATGCTACATGCTCGATATCAGAAACTTCTTCCCCACCAACTGCATGATTCTCTTGGATGTATTTCTGAAAGGTTTTTTCTTTTGGGGCAAACTCAATGGCCAAACTAGTTTTAGATGGGTCATAAGTCTCACCTAATGGGCTAAGCCCAGTAATGGCAGCTACATCGAAAAGTGTAGGAGTCATCATACCACACTCAAAGTGGAAGGTATTGGTGGAGCTTTCGAAGAAATGTAAGGCAGCAACTAACATTTCTTGATGGTATTTGGGTCCTACCCTAGAGAGTTGAATCAACTCGAAAATGCCAGCATCTTTCCAGAAATCCCCATAACCCACTTGCGCCTTTCTGTGTTCATAACCGGCTCCAAAACAGTGTTAGGAGCGTATTTGCTCAAAACAGCTTCACTCCATCCTCCTGCTAAGGGGAGTTTGCGTGTCTGACTTGAGCTTGAAGCCATAGATTCACGATCAAGAATGATTGTTGAAATTGAAGCGTGAAGTTCGGAGTAGAAAAGAAAAGAATAATGGAAAGGTTAAAGAAATTTGGGCACTGAGAGAAATTCGGAGAAGAAGAAGTTGGAAATTTGTAAAGTTTGGAAAAAAGTGAAAAGAAAGAGAAAGTCCCTATTTATAGGGTTTGAAGAAATTCTGAATAAAATTAAAATATTCAGAAAAGTTGTTGCGTTTCGACTTCCCGCACTGACACGTGGCCACTGTGTATTGAAAAAGTGGAAATCATGATGGTTGTGGGAAGCGAGGTGACGGTTAAGGGAAAAGAGTAATGATGTTCTGACGTCATAGCCGCCATTGGGAAGTGTGAAGGATTGATTCAGAATCTTTTCAAAAATGCCACCTTCTCTTTCGATTGATTCATTCGAAAATGGCATTTTTGGGGGGCAATTTGTTGGGTCATATTTTGGTTAAATAATTTTAATAGAAAATATTGGTCCAACAAAATAATGAATTAATTTTAAAATGACAGGTGTCATATGATTAATGCTGAAAATGTTATCAAAGGTTTAGTTCGAATGAAGGGCTTTGAATTGTTGTAAGCGAGTTCGATTGTTAACGCCTTTATGATGATTTTTATCGAAGTCAAAAGCATATTTGGAAGATTCGAAGCGAAGCGAATGGATTGTGGGCCAAATGATAATGGCCCAAAAGAGTTCAAAGTTGAGCCCAAGGTGTAAACGCGCCAAAGAGAGGATTTCGAAGAAGAGAACGTGGGTTCGAAGATCAAATCTGGAGCGTCCAAATCATCTAAGCAGTTGTAATTTGCTTCGATGTATAAATAGCGTTTCCTTAGAAGGAAACGAGGTCGCAAACCGTTTTACATAGTTTATTCCTAAACAATTCTAAGTACTCAGCGTAGAAAGAACAGAATTTCCCAGGGAAGAACATGTACGTTTGTGAACCATTTTACTTGTAATTCGTTTATGATTTATGCAAGTTTATTTTCCAGCAATTTACTGCAATTTACATTTCCATTTCATGTGAAGTTTGTTAGTTTGAGGCGATTCAGATTAACTTGCTTTCATTTCCTTTGTCTTACAAAAGTTAAACCATAAATGTTTACGAAACTTTGATGAACATTAAAAGACTCGTTTTCATCT
This sequence comes from Trifolium repens, assembly GCA_030408175.1. Taxonomy (NCBI): domain Eukaryota; kingdom Viridiplantae; phylum Streptophyta; class Magnoliopsida; order Fabales; family Fabaceae; genus Trifolium; species Trifolium repens. Next base: position 25,238,462 of record CP125841.1, on the reverse strand, counting down.
AAAAACAAGCATAAAATTGTCCTGAGATTTCTAGTCAATCTCGCAAGTTTAAATATTTAGACTAGCGCTTGTTTACCAAATTTCACTGTAAACAGGTTGATAGAGTGGTAAAATTGGTTAATGATACAATTAAATTTTTATTTTGCAAAAATCTTCTCCATATTAAAAAATAATAAAAAATGGCAACCAAAAAATAAAAAGTATGTTAGCATTTGACATTACAATGCAATGATGCATGTTCATATAGTATTATGGTATTTAAAATAGGGTTTTGCTAAACGGTATCCCGGACATTTGTTAAACATAACAAGAATAGAAATAAAAGATAAAATTAATGTTGATAAATATATGTTTTTACACTAATACTAATATGAGAAAATCTAATACTCCATCCATTCCTTTTTATTTGTCATTTTAGAAAGAAAAAAACAAATTGTTTCAAATTATTTGTCGTTTTGATAATTTAAAGTTATATTTTGTCGATTATACTCACTATCAATTACTCTTATCTTTTTCAATAAAACTAATTAATGCTATATATTTGAAAAACTAAAGTTTTTTTTAAATTTTTTTTGGCACATAACATATTAATTTTTTTTACATAATATATTAAATTTATTGAAAAGAGAAAGCGTGTGCAAAAAAATAAGAATTTATTAGTGGATTAAAATTAGGTATAATAGAAAGATAAGGTGAAAAATACACTTTGTTAATTTTGTGTTGCTATTCTAAAACGACAAATAAAAATGAATAGAGAGAGTATTAATATCTTTGGGCACTTTGTCAAAATCTAATACTAATATGAGAAAAATACTTTATTAATTACTCATTTTGTTTCTTTTTAAGTGTTTTGTTTGAATAGTAACACTAAATTAAGAAAGTGTATTTTTGCACATTATCTTTCTATTATACCCTCATCATAATTCACCAATAAATTCCTTTTTTTTTTGCATTTTTTCCAATAAATTTATTGTTATACACAAAATAAAATTATTTTATCTTTCTCTCGTAACAAACTATTGTTAGTAACCCAAAAAACAAACTATTGTTAGTTACTACTATATCTCTTTCTCACGTAACAAACAATTGTCAATTTTCTAAATATTGTACACATCTATTTAATTATTTGAAGTCAATATAACAATTATTCCAACTTCACATTAATCAGAAGCTAAGAAAAATAATTAATTTTCCTCCAACTCCTTTAATCAAAATTAAGGTTTCATCTATCACTTTAATCAATGCTACATTCACACACATATATTTGAATTTTTAGATTACTCATTTACCAGATTTAAATTTTGATATTGAATCATCATTAACAAACCAATCTATAGTTGATTTAGAGGAGTCAGATAAAGATAATTCTGAAGAGGAGACAGAAAAGAGTAACAATAGTATTGGTATTAGAGTTGTCAAAACAGGCCAGCCGGTCGGGCCGCGGGCCACATCTGGTCGGGCTAAAATGCCCGGATGAAAAACGAGCCCAAAAAAATAAGGCCCGAGTCTGGACCGGTTCATGCTTTTCAGCCGGTCCAATTTTTCCTCTTTTTTTTGTCTACTACTATGCATATCAAAATTAGACACCCAAATTAATATAAACCATTGCAAAAGTCAAGCACTTGAGAAATTGTTAAACAACCTCTATTTTTTATATCACGAAGACAAAGCACATTAGAAATCAACAAACCAACCAAGTCGTGATATGATCAAACAACGGCAAGAAAAAAATACAAGTCACTTGACTATTAATATAAACGAAGTTCAAATTATCGAAATTCCTACGAATTCACCAAAATAACATTAACTTAGTTTAAATTCTTCAAAGCAAAGTTCAAATTCTAATTTTAAAAAAAAATCATCTCAATGACTTGGTCAATCTTCACAAATTTCCATCATATTTATCAATACTAGCCGCCAAACGGGCACGTTCCGTGCCCGTTCGTGTGATCGATATTCTTTTTTTTTATTTGATGTGATCGAAATTCTCTATTGTGCAAATATAAATAACTACTTAATCTCCTTTTTTATTGGACTTAGTTAATTGATAACTACTTAACATCCTTTTTTGATGTGGCTAGTTATTAAGAAGAAAAAAAAAATTATTTTTTTTACTATAAAAAAACTGAAAACATACTTTTATGTGGAAGTTGTGCTTAGTTATTAAGAGAAAAAAAAAATATTTACTAAAAAAAACTGAAAATCTATTTTTATGTGGAAGTTATTTTTCAACATATACAAATATTTAGTTTTTTTTGTAGTTTTTTTTTAAAGGTAAAATCTATACTAATATATAAAGGGGATACAATTTTTTGGGATGGCTTTTTTGTAATTCCTATTTTACCCTTAAAAAATAACTTCCACATAAAAATAGATTTTCAGTTTTTTTTAGTAAATAATATATTTTTTTTCTTAACAACTAAGCACAACTTCCACATAGAAATAGATTTTCAGTTTTTTTATAGTAACAAAAATATAATTTTTTCTTCTCAATAACTAACAAAAAAAAAGAGGTTACATAGTTATCAATTAAGTCCAATAAAAAAGAAGATTAAATAGTTATTTATATTTGCACAGTAGAGAGTATCGATCACAAAAAAAAAGAATATCGATCACACAAACGGACACGGAACGTGCCCGTTTGGCGGCTAGTAAGTATAATGAAAAAGTCATCCCAAACATTTGTATCATTTTTATATATAGTAATAGATTATTGTCATCATCTAGTTCTAGTATAAAATAAAAAAAAAATTGGTTGTTAAAAATAAAGATATTATTTTTTTGGTTAATTAAACATTTGAAAAATATTAAAAGTTTAATAAGCATACTTTCAAACTCATATAAAGATATACTTTTTTTTAGGAGGGGAGGTGAGGGACGAGGAGGGAAGCAAATTCTCTCATAAGCTCACTTTTTGCTTCCCCCAAAATCTGATTTGGAGGGGAGGGAAAGGAATATGTGTTGTTATAATTTTATTCCAATCGGTAGTGGGAATGAAATGAACAATGTATTTATCTCCAGGGGCATGTGTTCGATTCCCACGGAAAGCAAAAACTCCACTATTGAAGGGGGTGGAGAAGATCGTGAGGTGACAGTGCCGGGACCACCTAAGGTGGTGGGGTCCGGGCTGTTACAAAAAAAAAAGGCCGGGCCCGGACTGTTACAAAAAAAGGCGTTTTTTTTTTTGTAACAGCCCGGATCCCACCACCTTAGGTGCTTCCGGCACTGCCATCTCACGATCTTCTCCAGCCCCTTCACTAATGGAGTTTTTGCACTTTGACATAAATATCATCAATTTTTATTTTAAAATGTCAAAATTATCCTTTTGAAAATTTATAGTTAAATTATATCACACTGATTTTTTTTTTTTGCTTACATTTTTTTGTTCATAATAAACTTGCATATTATTTTTTTCAAGTTTTGTTGTTTGCTGATTATTTGGAATTGTATATATATTTGTTACATTGACTTTTTGTTATACTATATAATATATATTTTTGTTACCTTTGTTTTTTTTATATTATATTATATATATATATATATATATATAAATTTTATTACATATTTTATTTCTTTTAATTTTTGTAACCAATGTTTTAAAGATATTAATTATAATGACACTTAAATAATTTGCGCGATCCAAGTCCCCACTTCCTAAAACATAATTTCTTTTAAGTAACTAGTTTTGAGACCCGTGCATTCGCACGGGTCTATTGACTTTTATTTATAAATTATTGTTAAATTATAAATGACGCCATTCTATTATTTTTTAAAAATATATTAAATAAAGTCATTTTTTAATTAAAGTAATTGTCATGTGTATGATTTTTGTGTAATAAATTATGATTAATAATAAAAAATATTTACTATTCAATTTTTGTTATTAAAGCAATTGTTCCGTGTATGATTAATTTTTTTATTAAAGCAATTCTCCCGTGTATGATTTAAATTTTTTTATTAAAGCAATTGTCTCGTGCATGATTAATTTTTTTTTATTAAAGCAATTGTCCCGTGTATGATTAATTTTTTTTATTAAAGCAATTGTCTCGTGTATGATTAATTTTTTTTTATTAAAGCAATTGTTCCGTGTATGATTAAATTTTTTTTATTAAAGCAATTGTCCCATGTATGATTAAATTTTTTTTTATTAAAGCAATTGTCCCGTGTATGATTAATTTTTTTTATTAAAGCAATTGTCCCGTGTATGATTAATTTTTTTTTTACTAAAGCAATTGTCCTGAGTATGATTAAAATTTTTTTATTAAAGCAATTGTCCCGTGTATTATTAAATTTTTTTTATTAAAGCAATTGTCCCATGGATGATTAAATTTTTTTATTAGAACAATTGTCCCGTGTATGATTTTTTATATATTAGTGATCAACACTTTTTTTTTTTTTTGACAAAATTATTGACCAGCACTTGTCCCGTGATGTTTTAAGTATAATGACAAATATTTACCCCGTAATTATTATAATATATATTCATCAATAATGTACTTTTTCTATATTTTTTATATAAGAGTAAATAAAAATAGAGTAGAAATTTTTATAATAAACATAGAGTAGAATTTAACTATTATATAATAATATATTAAATTAAAAAATATAATTTATTTACGAAATAGAATATTTGAAATATTTTTAAGAATTGATGAGGACAAATTAAAAAATTTAGTAGTAATACCTTTTAATATATTTGGCCTCTTTGAATTTGGTTTATCTTTAAGCTTATGAAAATAGTTTATGGTTATAATTTATAAATAAACTTTTATGTTAATTTATAAGTTTTTTTTACGCATGTTAATTCATAAGTTTTCACTAACAAAAATTATATCTTTATAAATTGTTTCATGAACTACCTTAAAAAACTTATAATAATACATAAAAACTTATTTATTTGCATAAGTTCTTTCGCATAAACTCATAAATAAGTAAATCCAAACGGGTTGATTGTGTTTTTTTTTTCTATTTATCTCTTCTTTTATTTTTAAGCTCATAAATAAGTATCTTCTTTCATTAGGTTATTCTATTTTTATTTTTTATACGTTAGATACTATTTTTTCATTAAAGAAAAAAGTTACTATTTTTTAAGCGTATCTTTTATAGTGATTTTTGTTCATATTTTTATGTGAAAATTTATTTTAATTAAATTTTAATGGGAAGATTTATTTGATGCTTATCTTCTTTTTTTCCTATTTTTGTTTTGTGTTTTTTTGTTTTGTTTAGAAATGTGGTTTCTGATGCTATTTTTATGGGAATATTTTTTTATGCTTATCTTTCTTTCCTATTTTTTTTTTGTATTTTTTTATTAGTTTAGAGTTAAAATTACATTTAAGGGCGTAAAACTTGGAACACCGTTAAAAGTAATAAGGACAAACTTGAATTTTTAATAGTAGTTTCTGTAAGACCCAAGATTTCATTGTATAGTTGGTTTAAGGAATATTAGGGTTTCGATGTGTTCGTGTGACGAAACATCGTGTAATTATTAAGTTTTGCTGTAATCGAGTCTGTTTTGTGCTCGTGCATTGTAACTGTACAGACTTTTGTCTTGTGATCCTGTTGCTTGAATAAGAAGTTATTTGTGGTTTCAGAATGATAAGTTTTGGATTATTCTTGTTTTTGGAAAAACGAGTAGGATTTTACCCGTCGTTGTAAAATCTTATTGCGTCTGTTTTGAGTGAGGTTTCGGATGGAAGTTTTATATATCGGCGCGAGTTAGGATATATTCTGAGATTAATTTTCTGAGGTATGGAAGAAAATTACAGTCGCGGAAAAAGATTCGGCGATAAGTTTTGGAATGGAAAAACGTTAGACGTTCTTTCCGTAGGTTTTATGTTTTTGTGTTTTACGTTCGTCGCGTCGCGCGAGAGCTGAACGTGTGAGTGTTTCTATGAGGTTTTAAGTGTTATCTCAAGTGGGTTTGTTTTGGTTTGATCCAATGGCTAGGGTTTAAGCTTGGCATTGTGTTTTTGATCCAATGGTGGTTTGGCTATCAAGAGCTTATAATAGTAAGGAGGTTTATGACTTGTGGACTTAAGAAAATCATAAATTTCACTCCATTCTTCCTCTCTTGTACGTGGAACTCCATTACTCAACCCTAACCTTCACTAAATTTTCATTTCCTCACCTTTTCACTCCATTTCAAGCTTGGAAGCTTAGTGGAAAGTTGTAGAGAATCACTTTCTTAAGGTAACCCTCTCTTCTCATCTCCTAGGTTGGTAGATTTTTAGAGTTGTGAGGTTTTTGGGTTTATGTTCTTAAGAGGGTTTGGTGAGAAAGGTTGTTCTTGCTAGTTCTTGTTTCATGAATGTTGTTCATGAGAGTTTAGTAAGCATGCTAGGCTTTGTTGTTTTTGTTTTCCATGAGTTGGTGAAAAATCTCATGAGAAAAGTTAGGGTTTTGGTTCGGTTATGTATTGATCAATTACATGAGATTATGTTGTAAGGTTTTGAAAAGAAAAGTTGTCTTTGAACCTTTGGATGAAAGGGAAATGCGTTGTATGGTTTTGTTTTAGAAAATCCGATGAAAAATATTTTGTGGTTTATGAAAATATTTTCTAAGAGTTTTTGGGTAGTGTTTTGGGGTCAAAAATGGTTTAAAACTTTTGTGACATGTGGTGTCGCTTTTTACCTTGAAAACATGTTTGAAAATGATTACCGGACGGTTAAGGCCCGTAATAAAACTTGTGCTTGGATTTGGTTTTGATTTTGGAAATGAAAATCAAATAACTTGCACTCGAAGCAACCAACATGCTTTCGGAAATGTGTTGCTTAATTTATGAAAATGGTTTGCTTTTATGCCTTGATAAAGTGTTGGGAACTAATAGAATCAAACTAGGCTTGGGGTGGAAAAAGGTGGTGTGAGTTGCTGTCTTTTGCTGTCATGACAGGTGCAACTCGCTGGGCGAGTGGTTACTCGCCAGGGCGAGTGTCACAGGTCTTGACAACTCGCCAGGGCGAGCTCCAGAGCGAGTAAGACCAGTACTCTCTGCCTTTACTCGCCACCAACTCGCCAGGGCGAGCTCTGGGAGTTGAGATTTTGGATTTTGATTTCTAAACTTGGTTTTTAACATTCTAATCCCTTTTTATTAATTTATGGAAGTGGTTGGGATTGGAAACGAGTTTTTCGGGTACTCGGAAAGTACGTAACTTATAACGCAAGAAAACGGCCATTTTGCATTTCAAATTATTTAAGACTTTTGGCAATTGTTTTGGGTCCTAAAAATAGTACAAATAACTCATGGGGGTTGATCAATACGGTAGTTTTTGGTTCAATGTCCGAAAGAGTGGTTTTTCCTTAGGAACCATTAGGTTTTTGGGGTTTTGGTGTAGTTTCAATACGATTGGTTAGAGAACAATGTATTGATTGTTACGCTGCTTGTTTTAGGAAGCGCGTTGTGTTGTTTGAGCGTGTGTTGTTGACGGAAGCTTGCCGAGGTAAGGGCTCCACTTTATTTCTGTCTTTTCACTGAGATACAGCATGTTGGTTATTTTAGTGATGTGTGTTGGTGTGCTTGGCATATTTGTGTTATGTATGCTCGTTGATGAGAACGTGTTTACATTACTTGTGCAATTTACATATGATTTGGAAAATATATGTATGAATTGCTATGATTTAGTTACATATGCTTGAGAGGTATGTATGTGTGGCATTAGCATATGTAGGGAATCGTATGCTCATGCATTCATTGTGCGTAGTTGCGTGAGTGGACTACGGGGTGTTGGTTGCGTGAGTGGACCCACCCAAAATCCTACGGGATCTTATTGAGTACAATAAGTGGTTGCGTGAGTGGACCACGGGGTGTGATTGCGTGAGTGGATCCACCTTAACCCTTTGCGGTTTTATTGGTTATGATTAGTAATTCCGGAATTCATTTGCACGTGGTAGCTCTGGTAGTACCACACTCATTGTAGAAGTCTGCATTAGGCTTGTTGTGCATTATATATATAAGCCCGTTGGTGGGTGCTGTTGAATGTCCTAAGAGCTTTCTCCTGTGCTTTGTGGAAATATTTGTTATGTGTAAAATTCTTTTGCACCGGTTATATATATATATATACTTTTATTTTGTGGTGACCCTTTCTTTCATTTGCGGGCTCATCCCACCCCAGATGACGTTGTAGGTCGAGAGGATGGTGTTGGCAGCTCTAGGCCTTAGTGAGCTCGTGTTGAAGCTGGAGTGGTAGTTTAGTTAGACTATGCGCCGGTGTGTTTGTGCACTGTGCTTTTTGTTTAGCATAGGACATTCTAACTTCTTTTGGTTAGTTAGTGCTTGTAAGCACATAGACTTATGGATTGTAATTATTCAGGTTTACACTTAACATTTTCGAATACAATATATATATATGGTGTGATATATATGTAACATCCCTAACTTTAATTAATAAAATAACATTAATTAGAGTTAATTCCTAGAGCTTAATTGGAAATCAAGTGAAGTATTTAGAAGTTGGGCTTGATGAATTATTTGGAGAAAAGTAAGACTTAGTAGTAAGAGTGGCATTTTTGTGAATATTAAGAACTAACACTATGTATGTGTATATATATATACATGTGTGAGTGTATCCATTTGCAAAGAAAAATGAATAAGCTGCCTTTCCTCTTCTTCTTCCTCCCGTCAGCATCAAACCCCCACCATAACCAAGTTCAAAATTTCAACTTTCTTCATTGGTAATGCATGCACCAAATTCTAGCAACTCATGGTCACTCAAGCTACTAGTGTTCAATATCAAACATAAATTCCTTCTCTTCTTCCTTGATTTGGCCGTATGATCTCTCCACCCTTTTATTTCCAAAATTCCTCTAATACTCAGTAAGTGCATCACTCAAAAACCCCATTTGGTTGAAAGTAATCCACATGCAATCATGGATTCATAACCTTTTGAGTTTAAACTTCAAAGACCAAGGTAAGAATCATTTCAATCCTCTTTCTCCATCTCAAATTCGTGCCTTTCAATCAATCCTAAATCTATATTTCATCTTGCATGAGAGTTTTGAAGGATTTAGAAGCCATGGGTACAAAGTAGGAGCCTTAATTGGAAGAATTGTGCAAACCCGTATTCTATGACAGGGTCTCACTAAAACGGTAATTACTCTCTCATCGTAACTCCATTTGAAACGATTCCTTTTTCTATGGATAGATAACAAAATTCCCTTCGTTTTGAGTACAAACTTCGTAGGTTTTGGCTTAAAATCGAAGTCTGTAGAGCATTTTGAAGTTGGAGATCTGATGCTGAGTTGTGCTGAATTTCTGGTGTACTCGCTGTAGCGAGTAAGAGCTCGCCCGGCGAGTTTCTCAGGGCTGAAATGCTCCATAAGTGTGAAAATTTGATGTTAGGGTGTTGGAGGCATTATTGGGGACTCCTTGAAGCAACCGGTATTGATCTCAAAGTCGTAGGGAACACGCAGAGTCAGAATTAAGCTTCGTTTTCCAGGTAGGTTCTTTAGGATAGTTTAGCTAGCTTTCCCCCAAATCAATCAATTGCATGTTAATTTAGGATTCTAGGAAATGTTGTGTGAGAGGGATTAAATCCCAAATTCCTCTCCGTTCTATTTTATATTATGTTAATGTATGTTGATGCACTGACTAAAAGGAGGGTTGTAGGTGTTGTATTGAAAAATCATGATTTTTGCAAAACAGGGCACTTCTGCATGAACTCGCCCCGGCGAGTGATTAGCGAGTATTCATGGCGAGCTGGGTTCTGGGCTGATGAAACTCGCCATGGCGAGCTACTGCTCGCCACAGCGAGTTGATTTAGGTCAGGACCTATAATCTCGCCATAGCGAGCTGGTGACTCGCCAGAGCGAGCTTGAACAGAATAGCCTGCATTTTTATAATTATCCTTGAAACTTCATGCACTCGTTTTATACCCTTATCAGAGTCAGATAATTTGCATTAATGTAATTGACATAATGTTAAATAGAATGTTAGGCACAGATAATCTTTAGGGTATAATCTAGAACTATTTAGGATTGTATGCTCCCCGGGTTTTGGGAATTATGGTAGTAAGAACTATTTAGTATCAGTCAATCATGAGCGACCCGTTATGTCGCGCTATGGACTCCCAATGGGACAATCCATTAGGATATGATATTTGTGAGCTTCATGCCGTGACCGAATCGGTTGACGGATATGGCAGGCCTCTGAGACCTGCTCACCTCAGAGTGTCCTTGTGTTTAAAATGAATAAGAGTTTCTAATCTGTGTTACACCTTTAATTTCAGTATTATGTTATGTTCATGATTATGTTAGTATTTGAAACGACTGATTTAGGTGCCCCGGCGTAGTCGCCATTAGGAGGGTAGTAGGACTCGCTGAGGCTTAGTAGTCTCACCCCACTCCAAACCAATTTTTTTTTAGGTAGACAGGTTAACTGGAGCAAGGACCAGGATGGAGCTGATGATTGGAGCTGAGCTTGGATCATCGCATTAGACGATTTAGTCTTCCCTTGTTTTAGCTTTTATCTGTATACTTGGAATTTTATTCTATTTCCGCTGTTTTTGTCTTAAGCTCATCAACTGATGTAAAAACTTATTTTGTAATTCGTTTGTTTATCTCGTGAAATTAATGTACTCAGATTCAATTATTTATGTCTTGACTAAATATTCTAGATATTTTAGTTGGGGCGTTATAATTGGTATCAGAGCAGGTCGATCCAGTATCGGACCTTGCCATGAGTCATTTCAATTTCTTCCTAAGTAATACAGACCCTTTGGATCTGAACTGATTACGCTGAAACCATCGCGTGCTGAGCCTGATCAACTCAGTATTGTGTGGTAGGCAGGGTATTATGGTTAGAACTGGAGTGAACTCTGGAATTCCAACGTTAAACTCGTAGTGAAGCTGCGAAGAAGGAGCATTCGTCGAAAAGGGACTTTTATAAGTAGATGCTGGGACAATGGCAGATGGTGCCACAGAAGTAAGTAGTGGATGGCAAGCGATGAATGCAAGTGTATCTTTATGCTGAGATGCTTAGTGCATAACAGTATTCCACTGGCACTATGTGTCAGCTAAACTTCCTGAACCTACAAGTCACCTTATTCTACCGAGAGCCTAATTTCAGCCAAGTCTGAGAGCCAAGCAACACCCTAGAACAGTAGGCAGTAAATCAAAACTCATCCTAAATTCAAGTTAGCATATGACTGGGAGTTATGGTGTCATACAACGAAGAAAATTGGACGAACCACAGAATTATTCTTTTACACTCTGTCTAGCTCGCTTAGCGAGCAAGTACACACTACAGCGAGCTTAACAGGCTGCTACTACTGCTTGCTGCAATCTGGTTCTCTGTTCAGTCATTTTTAGCCGTGGTGAACAGTCTCAAGCCCTCATCCATGTTCTTGCCATTCCATCTTTTAGAATTTCAGTGTATTTGACTCTAAGCCAACCTGTACTTTAGGGATTGTTGAGGAAACACAATTGGAGGTAACATAAGAAGTTGAGTGCAAACTAGAAGTGGGAAAGAGTAAACCCGTCCTAATAAAAAGCAATGATTAAACTGAGAGCACTAGGACTCAGCCGTAATTAGTGTAACAAATTAGACTCCATATTATCCGTGTCCATATCCGAGACAACACCATAAACTCAGATCGCCCCTATGGTTCCAAGTTAGAAACCCGGTATAGTGAACCAAATAAATATCCTTGGCATAGAACTTTCAAATTGAACTACCTAAACTAGAGAAACCAAATTAGGGCGCGAGCACATTCTAATATTTCTTTAAAGTCACCTTATTAGACTTCCCTCTAGAATGCCCTTAACTAAGTTACTTCGACCTTTCATCTCGTGATAGTGTTCCTAATTCACCATTAAGAGATAAACCTCGTTTAGTACTACAATTAGGGATTTCCTTTCAACCACACCACTCTTTAGTAGTAGACCCAGCAAACTCATTAAGTATCATACTATCGTGTCCCTAAGGTAGTAACTCAATGGATTAGCACAGAACGATACTACGTGTCTAGAATTTCAAATCGAGCAACCTATAATAGAGAATTACATTAGAAGCCAACAATAAAACCTTGACTCATAAGTATAGACCTTGCCTCACATTAAAATTAAATTCTTTCTTAGTGACACCGTCATCCAAATAGGTTTGTTTAAGACCGTTAAATCAGCATCCAAACATTAGCGACCTAGAACTTCTGACCAATTTAATTACCTTGTTTTAAGAATAGGGAACCTCAGCATCCGTACCTTAATGTTTCCTTATCGCAAAACCTATTAGGTGAACACCTAAGATAACTACCACTAGATGCCCCCATTAAGACCAGCCTATCGCCGCATACCTGAAATTACATCAAACCATCATAGGCTAGATTTTGATTAGTAATAACAATTGAGAGTTACCTTTAGTACGATCAGACGCCAGAGTCGAACCGTAGTTGCCTTGTCATTAGATAGTTTAGAGACCGGCAATTTAGTTTCATACTAGTTTGACTTCACACTACACGGATTCAAGCACTAGGACCTGACAACTATAAATTAGTAGAATCATTAACCGTACATTGAGAGTTGTCAGTCATATATCATTAGGCTATTACTACAGTATCGTAGACCAAGTAGACACCCAGTCTGAAGATTAGGATTAAACCGTCATATTTTAACACTATCCGGATTCCAACCAACCTTATTACCGCTTAGGACATTAATACTAGAAGCCGACGACACAGAAACAACATTAGTGCCAGACAATAGGAGACATGACTCGATTAGATTAGCAAGTAGAAGTCCTTACTAGAGACATCAGCCACCCAGACCAATCTTTTAGTACACATGATTAGTTACCCAGACACAGGCAAACAAGTTAGTTTCAACCCAGGTTAGCCAACTGATACCTCCATACATTCAGACCTTTCAGCTAAGAGAGTATTAGAATCAATTAGACGTCCTACCGGTGAGAATTGTCAGCGAGAATCTTTGAGTGGAAACATAGTTGCCCTAACTTGAGAGAACAGACAGAAGAATTAGAAATGTAGAACATGAGTATAAACCAATGGAAGATAAATCTTCAAATGTCTATTTGTCTCTAGAGATCCTATTTCAGCAGAGTCATTGAATCGAATAATGCTCAATTCAATATTCGCAAGTCTTGGAACACCATGCACGTGTGTATTCCCTAACCACACCTCAGTTGGACAAATTCTTCTCGTGCCTTAGTGATTTGACAACCACGTGCAGTACCTAAATTCAATCCGGGTGCAAACTTTTCAAATTTCTCGAAGCCAGTTAATTACATCGAGAGTGATAATGTCACACTTAAGTAACCACATTAGGTGTTGTTCCAGTTTGCCAGTTGTGTTATTATTAACAAAACCTATCTGCGGAAGTTAATTATTGTTGAGAAGGTCAAGAATAATTTTAGTTTCATTTCTTACTCGTTCGGTTGATCTGCCAAGCAACATACTTCAAACCACCCCGATAAAACTTACCTGGCTCTTTATCAGCAAATTAGTTAAACATCGTGCACTCGAATCCAGTAATCTGTTCTTCAATAAACGTTAGTTACTTGTTTTCGTAGCTTTATCAGTCAAATTCATAATTAAGTTGGACCAGTTACAAGTTCAGTGGAATTAAGTATTATACCAGTGGAAGCAGTGTTGAGGAATCAAACCTGATAACTCCGTACTCCTATCCACGTAAGATCAGTGTGCCAATCTTGAGTGTCTCTGCCCGAACATTCAACTTTCAAAAATTCAATTCCTGTAACCTCGTGAGATCAAGCGCTGAAGCTTGAACGCCTGAACCAAAACATTCCAAACCCAAGTCTAGTTGCCAGTAATTAGTCAGTACAAGTGTAAGAGTTAACTACTCGCTTGGAGTAATACATCATCCTCATTTGGAAACCCTTTCCTATCCTAGTGATCTGTTAAGATAATTCGGTCAACCGCTCTAAGCCAAACCATTCGAACCAGCCTTAGCGTTACAAATTCAGACCTTATGCTTTCAGCTAGCCAAGTTCCATACATTAGTTACCAGCGAAGGACTACAAACAAGTTTGACCTATAACCCTGAGAAATGATCTGAACCTAAGTGCGTCCGCATGTTAAGTGTACAACTTGATCATCGTGTCGTGTCGGGATAGATAGAGATTGTAGGTGGGATTTTATCGGATAACTATAGGTTTGTCTGCGAATGAGTCTAACTTGTCGACAGAAGAACCAGTAGTATCTAGACAATTTTCCACTCGTTTTATATTTCGATCGATTCCGGAGTAATTATACAACACGTGATACAGAGGTACATATAACATGTCAAGCTTGGTGGTGTTCAGAAAGGAGAACGACATTATGATTGGGAGAATTTGGATATGACAACACCAAAACCAGACCAGATACCGACCCTCTAAATCAGTTAGAACTGGAACTACATCCATTGGGAATGGAAGAAGTGTAATGGTAGTAAAAAGTTGAACCAGAATGCGCAGCACTGCAACTTTGAGAATGTGAGGATAACCTTTAATCAGTAACCTTAAGAGAGGAAAGTTTTATTAATGCGTTAAACTGAAGAATAGACGAAGTGTAGTTTCAAATGCACACCTAAACAACCTACTCTGTTGTGGAATGGAGAAGTTTGAATTTCGAGGACGAAATTTCTTTAAGGGGAGTAGATTGTAACATCCCTAACTTTAATTAATAAAATAACATTAATTAAAGTTAATTCCTAGAGCTTAATTGGAAATCAAGTGAAGTATTTAGAAGTTGGGCTTGATGAATTATTTGGAGAAAAGTAAGACTTAGTAGTAAGAGTGGCATTTTTGTGAATATTAAGAACTAACACTATGTATGTGTATATATATATACATGTGTGAGTGTATCCATTTGCAAAGAAAAATGAATAAGCTGCCTTTCCTCTTCTTCTTCCTCCCGTCAGCATCAAACCCCCACCATAACCAAGTTCAAAATTTCAACTTTCTTCATTGGTAATGCATGCACCAAATTCTAGCAACTCATGGTCACTCAAGCTACTAGTGTTCAATATCAAACATAAATTCCTTCTCTTCTTCCTTGATTTGGCCGTATGATCTCTCCACCCTTTTATTTCCAAAATTCCTCTAAGACTCAGTAAGTGCATCACTCAAAAACCCCATTTGGTTGAAAGTAATCCACATGCAATCATGGATTCATAACCTTTTGAGTTTAAACTTCAAAGACCAAGGTAAGAATCATTTCAATCCTCTTTCTCCATCTCAAATTCGTGCCTTTCAATCAATCCTAAATCTATATTTCATCTTGCATGAGAGTTTTGAAGGATTTAGAAGCCATGGGTACAAAGTAGGAGCCTTAATTGGAAGAATTGTGCAAACCCGTATTCTATGACAGGGTCTCACTAAAACGGTAATTACTCTCTCATCGTAACTCCATTTGAAACGATTCCTTTTTCTATGGATAGATAACAAAATTCCCTTCGTTTTGAGTACAAACTTCGTAGGTTTTGGCTTAAAATCGAAGTCTGTAGAGCATTTTGAAGTTGGAGATCTGATGCTGAGTTGTGCTGAATTTCTGGTGTACTCGCTGTAGCGAGTAAGAGCTCGCCCGGCGAGTTTCTCAGGGCTGAAATGCTCCATAAGTGTGAAAATTTGATGTTAGGGTGTTGGAGGCATTATTGGGGACTCCTTGAAGCAACCGGTATTGATCTCAAAGTCGTAGGGAACACGCAGAGTCAGAATTAAGCTTCGTTTTCCAGGTGGGTTCTTTAGGATAGTTTAGCTAGCTTTCCCCCAAATCAATCAATTGCATGTTAATTTAGGATTCTAGGAAATGTTGTGTGAGAGGGATTAAATCCCAAATTCCTCTCCGTTCTATTTTATATTATGTTAATGTATGTTGAATGCACTGACTAAAAGGAGGGTTGTAGGTGTTGTATTGAAAAATCATGATTTTTGCAAAACAGGGCACTTCTGCATGAACTCGCCCCGGCGAGTGATTAGCGAGTATTCATGGCGAGCTGGGTTCTGGGCTGATGAAACTCGCCATGGCGAGCTACTGCTCGCCACAGCGAGTTGATTTAGGTCAGGACCTATAATCTCGCCATAGCGAGCTGGTGACTCGCCAGAGCGAGCTTGAACAGAATAGCTTGCATTTTTATAATTATCCTTGAAACTTCATGCACTCGTTTTATACCCTTATCAGAGTCAGATAATTTGCATTAATGTAATTGACATAATGTTAAATAGAATGTTAGGCACAGATAATCTTTAGGGTATAATCTAGAACTATTTAGGATTGTATGCTCCCCGGGTTTTGGGAATTATGGTAGTAAGAACTATTTAGTATCAGTCAATCATGAGCGACCCGTTATGTCGCGCTATGGACTCCCAATGGGACAATCCATTAGGATATGATATTTGTGAGCTTCATGCCGTGACCGAATCGGTTGACGGATATGGCAGGCCTCTGAGACCTGCTCACCTCAGAGTGTCCTTGTGTTTAAAATGAATAAGAGTTTCTAATCTGTGTTACACCTTTAATTTCAGTATTATGTTATGTTCATGATTATGTTAGTATTTGAAACGACTGATTTAGGTGCCCCGGCGTAGTCGCCATTAGGAGGGTAGTAGGACTCGCTGAGGCTTAGTAGTCTCACCCCACTCCAAACCAATTTTTTTTTAGGTAGACAGGTTAACTGGAGCAAGGACCAGGATGGAGCTGATGATTGGAGCTGAGCTTGGATCATCGCATTAGACGATTTAGTCTTCCCTTGTTTTAGCTTTTATCTGTATACTTGGAATTTTATTCTATTTCCGCTGTTTTTGTCTTAAGCTCATCAACTGATGTAAAAACTTATTTTGTAATTCGTTTGTTTATCTCGTGAAATTAATGTACTCAGATTCAATTATTTATGTCTTGACTAAATATTCTAGATATTTTAGTTGGGGCGTTATAATATATATGGTTCGTTTGTAATATTTAATGTCGGCTCAATTAAAAAAATGTTTTGCGCACTCTGAGCGTTTGTTGAAAAAAAAAAAAAAAAAAAAATAATGCCCTTTTTGCGTTATGAAAACGGGGTGTTACAGTTTCTTTTAATATATTGTAAGTAGATACGAAGTAGTGAGATTATAATTTGTTGCCCATTTAAGTAGTCTTTGTAATATGCATTTATATAAGTAGAGAGTTATTTTTGTCATCTATTCATTTTCGCACGCGTCATACGAATTTATCAAACTAATTAGTTTCCCTTTTTAGGTACTGAATATACTTAAAAAATATTTTATCAAATTTTATTTTTATAACGTATATATTATTTAAATAGTAAAAAGATAAAATAGAAAATGATTAGGACGCACAATAAATTGATAAAGCGGCAAAGATAAATCTCATACTCCCTCCGTTCCTTTGTATAAAAAATAAAAGTGAAATTTTATTTGTTCATTTTTATAAGAAATTTTAACTAATTTTCAAATGTTTTAAATATTGAATTCCGCTTATGCCCTTATTAGTATGTTGAAAATTCTAAGTATTCACTACCTAAAACATAGAAAATATTAAGTAGTGTTGAAAAATAGACGAGATTGTGAAATCAGAATTGGTGGGCCATTTTAGTGGCAAAAATTATTGTCCATAAGGCAAATCCTTATGGATGGTGCATAAGCCAATGAAAACATAACAGCTTTACTCACGCGCCCCCCATTTTACTCGCGCGCCCCCATATTACTCACGCACCCCCCAAATTTCTCGCGCGCCCCCAACTGACTAGCGCCCCCATATTTCTTGTGCACCCCCCAAATTTCTCATACACCCCCCAAATTACTCGCGCGCCCCCCAAATCATGCTAAAACCATTTTGCATTGGGAATGGTTTCAGATATTTGCACTCTAAAACCATTAAGTGCATAAAATGGTTTTGGAGTACAATGCTATAATTATGCACTTAACATTTTTTTTCCTCCCCACATATTTCTAGCCAAAACCATTTTATGCACTAAACACTTACAATACTAGCCTTGACCCTTTCCAATAATTTTCAACATGACAAAATTATGAAAGTAGTTATAATTTATGAGTTGAGTTATGACCCAATCATAGAAGACAATCAACAATCCTTACCCAATGCACTTAATTGTTTTGGCTAGAAATCTGAGGGGAGGGAAAATTTTTTTAAGTGCATAATTATAGCGTTGTACTCCAAAATCATTTTATGCACTTAATGGTTTTGGAGTACAATTCCTGGAAACCATTCCAACAACAAAATGGTTTTGGCTAGAAATTTGGGGAGGAAGGAACAAAAAAAAATAATTAAAAAATAAATAAATTGGGGGGCGCGCGAGAAATTGGGGGGCGCGCGAGTTACTTGGAGGGTGCGTGAGAAATTTTCTCTCACTTATGGATGGTGCATAAGGTTGGCTTATGGACAATAACCACACCTCCATTTTAGTGTTGGCTAGCTTTGAATTATGGTCTCGTCTGTCAATAGAATAAATAAATTCAATTTATATATGATTTCTCATTCTGCCTTCCATTTATCATTAGAAATAGAATGGAGTTTTTTTTTTTACAAATTAAAATGGAGTTTTTAATATTGATATTTATCTAAGGAAAACTGATATTGGGATATACATTTTCAAAATCAAATACATACACTGTTTATACTGTACACCGTATTTATACTATGAACAATAATTTTTATTTTTTTAAGAACTTCTTTTTAAGAAAAAATTACTATTGAGCAGGATTTTTGTAACGCAAAAGTTTAATTTTGTCATTAATTAATTCTTTTTATGATAAAAGGAAAAATCCCAATAGGCTAAGGATTAAGGAACAAGACATGGAGTACTAAACCTCATCATAATGCAAGAAGGAGGTGGGTCGTTTAAAATGGTCCAAGAAAAGTCATCTGAATGGCCCAAGCAAGCAAGAGCATCAACACAAGAATTACCTTTACAATGAAAATGACTAGTAAAGATGTGCCAAGATGGATCATTGATAAGACTAAGAATCTCAGCTAGGATAGGTTGGAGATTGACTATATTAGTAAACCCATTTTTAATGGTGTTAAGTAACACCTGAGAGTCTGTTTCTAAACTTTCTACACAGAGTGAAGTGATAGAGAGTTGTTTAGTGAGACGCATACCGTGGAGCATACACTAGAATTCAGCAACAACAGCAGAAGAAGTTCCAAGATTGCATTGGAAACCTTTAATATAACGACTATGGGTGTCCCTTTTGAGACACCCACAAGAGGAGGAATTTGGGGTGGCTTGATTCAGGTGATCGTATATCACAAATTTGATTAGGGAGAAGAGATCTCAACTTATTGAAACTCAACTTCTCAAAAAGGAATGTTCGAAATGACATGGCCTCTCGGTAACCCGACTCCATGAACCCAAGAATCCACCCAAAAATGCACATTTTGACCATCATTAATAATTTAAGAGAAATATAATCTTTATTGTAATTTGCTTGCATATCTACCAAAAATCCAAACACAATCTCATCATGTATTCTCTTATATTTTGCTATTATTCCTACAATTTTTTTATTTCTAATCTTTATAAATATACTTTTACAACTATAATATTGTGAATTCTAATTTTTCATGTTTTTGGGACGGTCAACTTTCGTTACTAGCACAATATTTGTAACATAGATATCAGGTAAGAAGTTCCCACTTCGAGTCAAGATAACAAGCTTAAAAAAAGCAACTAACCCTATATTTATAACTATCATTTAAAAAAGTGCTACATAAATGTAAACTAAAGTAGAGCCAAATTCAGTATATCAGAGTGATTCCAGTTGAAGCCATCAACAACTGCTTTACAATCAAGCTCAATGGCAAGTCATTGGAATCCTTCTTTATGTAACCAAGTTAAATCTTATTTAAGTCTTGTTGCTTCACTTTTGTCATTTCGAATGCACATCCCGATACCATAACTATGTTGTCAGATGAATTCACCTATCATCTCGAATGCACATCCCGATACTATAACTATGTTGTTGCAGAAATAAGGCCACATCTACGGTGCATTTGACAACCACCACCTCTAGGTTTTTCTTTTCCAGCTTAGATAGCCGCTGCTTGTGCTAGAAGAGTCTCATGTAATTTTTTAGATTGGTTCTAATTATGTAACAAGTCCCTTGCAGAGATTTGGAACAATTTTATCACATTATCTTAAACTTTCTCATTCCTCCACTTTCAAATCGTCCAATTTGCGTCGCGATATCACAACATTTTTAAACTACTTGGTATATTTACATACTCTATTAATTAATTTAAAGACTAAATTGATAGTTTATTCATGAATCAAACACAATGACAACCTCATATCAACTTGTGTTACTATAATTTATAAATATATTATTATTATTTATTATTAAAAGGAAGAGTGGAGCCTCTTTGATCTACCAAAAAAAAAAGAGTGGAGCCTCTTGCATCATCGCTTCAATCCCCATAAATGGCCATGGCAGCCCACAGTAGCAAATTGTCCATTAATATTGTCCCTATCCACTGAAAGGACACATTCATGTTAAATTGGGATGCTTATGTAAGGGGATTAAGTTGCCATCACAATAGGTTCCAACTTCTTATCCAAAAAACGTTATCCCAAAAGATTCCAACTTATTATCCAAAATTAAAAAAATAGATAAATAATATGGGGAGAGTAAGGCTAGCTCCATGGTCATTCTCTTTAGGAATAAAACTATACTTTTATTTGTGATTTTGTCTTTTTTCTTTTCAAATCTTTTGATAAATTGGTTCTTATTTTCTAAGAGTAGAAGAGATACATATAATGAAATGATTGTGTAGGGCATCATGTTACGTATAGATAAATTAAAGGACCTGGTCATAGCTACCAATACAAGTGTAACACCAACATAAAAATGAGGTGTTGTTCACATCAACATAAAACCTCCACACTAGTAATTTAAAAGTTGAAAACTATATAAAACCCTGTTCTTTTAGATATCTTATATTGAAAATTTTAAGATACATTCTTTTTTCTTCTAAAAACAACTTAGATAAGATCATTTTATAAAAAAAGAAAACTTAGATAAAATCAGATTTTAGATTATGTCTAATTTTTGACAGATAATTATGTTTCTAAAACTGAATATAACACACACACAATTTATCTTGTAATTAGTGTGCGATATAGGCGATATTGTACTGTATTTTTAATCTGTTGATCTTTTAACGGTAGTTATCATTTTAGTAAAAAAATTGAAACGGTGAACGCAATTAGTTGTTAGATTAATATATTTTTCTTTTTGTCAAGTTTGAACGTATGATTTCCAACTCCTTTAATCTTTATGTTTGTCAAACCTATAAATATCATATAAATTTTAAGTTTGGTCCCAACAAAAAATTGTTTCAAATTTTCGTCTCTACATATTTTCAGTTGCCAATTTAGTCATCGTTTTTAACTATGGTGACACATGTCTAGCCAAAATTCACATTACGTAGTTTCTTTTATGACATGACGTTGTGGAAACTTTAAAAATATCATTAACTAACAATTCAACAATTTAATCATTTAATCCATAACTTTAGATTATAAATATTAGATTAACAAAGATGAAGAAAGAATTAAGGCTGACTCTTCATTTAAAGTGTAAATTACATATTTGTTAATATTAAAAATCCGTAGAGTAACTAATAATGAATTAGTCCATATGATATGATAAAGAGTATTGGATCTCTTAAATAAATTGTTAGGTGTTCATTAAATAACGTTGACAACTTTATACCAACAACATAGGTAATAAAAAAACCGTAAGGTGAAAAAATGGGAATATATTTCGGTTTAGAATTTTAAAAAATGAATGAGTTTTAATTTGAATACTTCTAAGATATTTTGGAAATTTGTATAATTTGTACGAGGGTATGAAGATGACATTTGGAACGCTCTTTTCCCCCTCGAATTTTCTTTTTTGCCCCTGGTTTTAAAATTTAGAACGCGTTTTCTGATTTTTTTTTTTTGCCTTGGATACGAACTTCGGAATGTATTTCCCAAATTTTTTGACGAATTTGAACTAGAAAAACTTTGAAAAAGATGTCACGAAGTTTTTATACAAGGGTAAAATTAGAATATTAGGTAGTTAAAAAGAGTCATGAGGGGAGAAGAGAATCTTTCAAATAATAGATGCATCAACCCATTAAAAAAAAATTGGTTGGGTCAGTTTTCTCTTACTCTTGGGCCAGGCCCGGTCGAATCAAAAAATTCAAAAAGCCCATTTTATACATCAGCATATAAACAAAAATTGTGAAGCACAAACTCCCGAACCCTAATTTTCTCCGCAGGGGCAAAACCGCATCCAGAAAGAAGCTTCAACAAAATGACGACGAGATTCAAGAAGAACAGGAAGAAGAGAGGCCATGTCAGCGCCGGTCACGGTCGTATCGGAAAGCACAGAAAGCATCCCGGAGGTAGAGGTAACGCCGGAGGAATGCACCATCACCGAATCCTCTTCGACAAGTACCATCCAGGTTACTTCGGTAAGGTTGGTATGCGTTACTTTCACAAGCTTCGTAACAAATTCTATTGCCCTATCGTCAACATCGATAAGATCGCTTCTCTAATTCCACAAGATGTGAAGGATAAAGCTGCTAAGGAGAAGAAAGCACCTGTTATTGATGTTACTCAGTTTGGTTACTTTAAGCTTTTGGGAAAAGGTGTTTTGCCTCAGAATCAGCCTTTTGTTGTCAAGACTAAGCTCATTTCTAAGATTGCTGAGAAGAAGATTAAAGAGGCTGGTGGTGCTGTTGTTCTCACTGCTTAGTTTATTTATTTTTCTATGGTATTGCTTTTTAATGGATTTGGGTTTTGCCCTTTTTTGATTTCTGTTTGTTTTGTTGTTGTTTTAGACCGTTTTGACATTGAGATCTATGCTATATTTTTGGGAATTTATGCTTTGTGTTTGATTGCGTTAAACTAATTCATAATGATAATATGATATTGCTGTGTATTGGATCGATAATTATCAATGCCGCAATTGATTAGGGTTTTTGAATATTATGTTTTCGCCATATGGATTGTTGAAGCTACATGTGAAATTGCTGTGAATAAGTCAGTCACACACTCACTAACATGGATGTAACCAGTATGTACATGTCGACTACTGCATAGCTTTAGTTGTTAAATGTTACCTGTTGAGGAAACTCCCCGTTTTCCATTTGTGAATTGATCAATACCATTGCAGCCTGATGCAAAGGAGCTGGATCTCTTTCGGCCTAACCGTATAATAATCAGTTTATTGACTTTTATATACTCTTAATTATATAAATCTCAGCATCGAGTTTATACTATATTATACTATACCTGGCCAGCTTCAATAAGTGCTAACATAGCCCAAGCCGTGTTCACTACATGAGACTTGTTTCCTTCCAGGTTTGTGTATACCTGTTAATTTGTTACCTGTTATTAGTGAAAAGCTATAATATGTAGAGTGAAAGAACTAAGGTTCATTCATGCTATATATATACCTTTAATTGGCATGACAGATAGCTCTCACCCCATCCACCAGAAACTTTGTGCTGTTTGGAAAGCAAAAATTCACATTCCTTTCTAATGATTTTGCTATCTTTGTACCTCTTACCCGCAGCTATAAGCCCTTTTATTCCAAACCATGTCCCATATGTAAAGCAGATTCCCCATGATCCATACCTATTTGGTTGGTTAACTCATTAATTACAAATCTTTTGAACTCACATTATGAAATTAAAATTAGTTTTGAAACTCCGTTTGTTGAATAATTAAGTTAGTGGACTAGTAAAGCAAAGCTAACCATGATCCATCAGCTAACTGTATGCTTTCAATATAGTCTGCGGCCTTAGTAATGCAAATCTCTATTTCTGTCCTCCTGTGATGCGGATATTGTTGTGTGAATAAGGCGAGACCTTGAATCGCTGCTGATGTGCATTCCACGTACCTATAATAGACTCATTTTTCACAAATTTGCAAATAATAGACCAAATCTAGATTCTTACAAGGAAATATGTCAATGTCAGGTACATACTGATAATCAATGGTGATATCTTCAAACATTTCAGTTGGATTTATTTTCTGCGAAAGAAAACCAACGAAGCGTTAACTGATTAAAAAATCTTGATTCCTCGTTTAATTAGAGAAAGAAATTGTTGTACCTCCAGCCATGTATAAGATCTTGTGAGCTCATAGGATGCAAATCCACCATTTCTATTCTGAAATGTTTAATGTGGAAGAGCAAATTGATTAAGTCATCCATGATGCCATGTGGTTGAATTTCTAATTAAATTTGAACAAAATCATTCTTCTTAATGAATTTGCAAAAATTTAGAAATGCAAGAAAATTCAATTGAATTGCCTAGAATTCTAATTTCCAATTTGCTTCATCATAACATAGTCTAAACTCTAAAGAGTACCTGCAGGGATAAAATCAAATTAACTGCATCACATAATTGATCCATTTCCATTGCTTTCCCAACAGTCTCAAATGGCAAGTTTGATAACAAAATGGAAGCCTGAAAGTAATGTAAACAGTGATTAGTGTCTTAAAACATAACTTAAGTGATTTATGAGTCTATTAACTTAGCTCTGAATATGATTAAAAGAGTAGTTTGGTTATTTTTGTTTTGTTGAGCACTATTCTGTGTGCGTGTCTTGCCACACCATTTGGAAAACTTAACTTTTTGTCGATTTCATATTGATGAATGTTCTGAATGGTTTGTGTTGTGAAAAATAATCCAATTGCTTTATTGTTTGGTCATTGTAGATATATATTTGCTCTAATTGCTCGATTTTAAGCAAAATATTAATAAATGAAACATTGAGTTGGAATTAGGGAGAGAATCCTCTAATTGCTTTATGGTTTGGTCGTTGTATTTATAGAATGTATTATTTCCTCTAATTGCTTGATTTTAAGCAAAATTTTAATAAATGAATCATTGATTTGAAATTAGGGAGAATATGAGTCATAGCTGGAATGAAAATGATATAATTGTTTTTGTTTTAGCTTTTCAAACGTTTCTCCTCAGCATAATTGATTTGAGGTACTTTTGATGTTAGTGCTTAGCCTAATGAGTTAGGAGTTTGTAACCATTTGTGATGTGGTGCTATTAGCATTTAACATATATATTTTGTTTGTGAAAATACTATGGTTCCCTTTTTCAATTGGATTAGTTTGCTGTGTTCCAATGAGTAAAGTGTTTGTACCGCAGTACCAATGATAGTAATACTCGAGAGCTTGTATAATTCCATTGTTTGGTGTAGTAGTATTTTCACACCCACTCAGACTAGTGTAGTGACAATTGACACATTTGTGCGACTTAACATTGACTTGTGTAGTGGGTGTGAAAATAAACATGCTGAGGAGAAACGTTAGAAGACAAACATGCTTCGTATTTTCAAATTTTGGGCGTTGATGAGTATCTGTGGTCGTGTTTTCTCTGATCAGTCTCGTTTCTAATGGAAACAATAGTAGTTGCAAGCTTAGTAGTGAGGAATCTTTGCAACAGAGTGTTGTTGATATCAATGTTTTGTTTATATTTGCATAAACATTGTAAATTCTCGACAGTGATACAACATTGCTCTCTGTTATATTATATATAGGAGATCGCTCTAAACACCAATTTTAGGGACTGACACATTAATTAAACCTAAATTGTAATCTAAAAATTATTTTTTTTAGTGGAAAGTGGCAGAAAAAATTCTGACTCTTTCGATATTCTTTTCTTAGACGAAATTAAAAAATGTGTTTTGCTCTCCAGTTTAATCTATTTTAAATTTGCACTCATGGTGTTTGATAAAAAGCTTCAAAGATTTTTGGATGAAGGGAATCATGTTGTGAGTAAGGATTTAATAGTTATTGCTACAAACCAATTTCTCTTCTCCAATTAACAAGTGGTTCCTTCACATGTGGCGAGTTTAACCAATTTCGAGAACCTGAATGGTTGATATGGTGCGTTCATAAGTCAAAAAAATAATTTGTAATTAGATAAAGTTAAAAGACTTTGATTTCTCAACCTACTTACTACTATCATGCGTGGGGAATTTTGCTTGGTTGCTTGGATTAAGCTATTGGTTTTGTAGTATTTTATTGATTTCTAACTCCTCAAAACTCATTGATGTCCAAATCTTGGTTGGCTTAGTAAATTGTGTTGCTTTTAGAATGTAGATGGGAAATGTTCTAAGTCTTAACACATATCTTTCAATGTTTGGGAAAACTATGCTAAGGTACCTCCAATCTAACGAAGGGAATAGTCACTGCATTTATATTTTTGCATTTATATTTTTAAAATTATATAATAATGGAAAAAATGAAAAGAATAGGAAATAAAGAGGATCCAAATTTTAGAAGAGGCCGCCTAGTTCAAAAAAAATTGTATAGCGAGAAATTGCAAAACTACCCTTGATATTTTAATAAAGTTACAAGTATATCCTCCAAACCCTTTCTCCGTTACGTCTTGCTTATTTCACGCTTCTTCTCAGTTCTCTCCCTCTTCTCCGTCTCTCTCTCTGGAACGCTAATAACCGTCATCTTCCTCTCTGAAACGCGACTAAGTGACGGAGCGACGCTCCATTCTCTCCACGACCGGTTACCGGCGGCGAAGGCGATTTTCCAGCCACTTCTCTATCTCCTCGACGGTTCTCAGTTTTTGTAAAGGTAAGGCAACTTAGGCAAGCTTTCTCATACCACTTTAACACTCTCTATTCAACGTCACATTGTTGATTTTGAATGGATGAGTTTGTTCTTGAAAATTTTGTGAAGCAATTTAAATGTGTTTTTTTTTTATGAATCATTTTGAACTTATTTATTTAAGTTTAGCGTAGGATTGTGATTTTGGTGTGAAGATTGTGATTTTGAAGTGACTTGAATATTGAACTAATTTGAAGATTGTAGTTTTATGATTTGAACATTTTATTCTAGTGAGATTGTGATTTTAGCATGAAATTGTAAGTGTGAGTTTAGTTGATTTTAGTGTGAAACTGTGAGTTTTAGTGTTTGGTGATTGCTTTTATTGATTTTAGTGTGAGTGTGATAGTTGAGACTGTGAGTTTTGTGCTTGTTGTTGGTTGAGTGTATTCCTTGTTTTTTTTTTGTTGTTGATTTTAGGAAGTTAGTTATGTATCCAACATTCATAGTGTTTTTGTTTTGTATTGGGACAGTAGGGGCTTGTGTGTGTCCGATGTGTAGGAGGTTTTGAGGTTGTGGGGATAGTTGTAGCTCTTTGTTTCCTTTGTCTGATATAGGCCTATGTTAGTAGGATGTCTATTGTATTTTGTAACCAACCAAGGCATTGCTTGTGCTTTGTGTTGTGTTGATATATATACATATACATATTTGTGTTGTTAGAAAGAAAAAGGTGTGAAGTTTGTTGATTTTAGGTGAGTTTTGTGCTTGTTCTTATTGATTTTCATTGTTTTTGTTTATTGCTAAATATATAGATTCAGTTGATTGATTGTCAATTTGTCGTTGATTTCTTGTTCTTATTTTTGTGGCCCACCTAAGTTTTGTTTCCTGGTTCTGCCATTTCAAACACCGACATGGACACTGACACATTGATAATAATTTGAGAAAATGACATAATTCCATATAATCATAAATGTTAGTGTCCAACACCAGGACATGCCGAATCCAAGGAGTGTACTTGCTTCATAGGTGTCGGTGTTGTGTCGGTAACTGACAAGGTGCTTACATTTTAAAGGAATCAAAGGCATAGAGGCCATTCCTGAGCTTCCCTGCCAATAAAAGTTGCTTGGTTTCCTGAGATATAACATAACAACAATTAGCATGAAATTCAAAATATGTTATTGTTTTTAGCAAATTTTTACACACTTAGCAGATTTTTGGATATAGAAGGTACATGTAAAAGAATATGGAGAGTCATGGATTTAAAAAGATTAGAAATAGAGATTTCAATGTGCATTTCCTTTTGATTCAGGAATGGCAGAGAAGAAACCAGTCGTCAGCCTCTCATGGCAACCACGGTTGCCTATTCCATCTCTGTCAAAAGCTACATATCTTCCATCTCACACCAAACCTCAAATCAAGGCACCAACTAGCACTCTTTGGAAACCCAATTCAGAATTGGTTAATGGGCTATTTGTTCCTCCCAACGATCCCCGAAAAGTAAACAAGTTACTGAAACAGCAAGTTAAGGATACTCTTGGGAAAGATTGGTATGCAATAGATTATATTTAGTTATATTTGTTTGTTTAATAAAAATATAACCTTTTTCATTTGAATTTTATTTATTTATATTTTTCCTGTGATCTCTGTCTGTTTTGTGTTGTTAGAAATCATAAATGGGAATTATTAATTTTATTTAAATCTTTACCAGGTTCGACATGTCTGCTCAAACTATCACCCCTGAGTTGCAGAGAGATCTGAAGTTACAAAAGGTACTTGAGTTTGGAGAAACTATATTCTATCCCCCTGCCCCAAAAGAGGATGACGAATATATTCATTTTCAATATGACGTGATGTTTGCTTTATATTAAGTTAATAAGCATCGCATACGCGTGCACTAGCATACTAGATGATAAGGAAGAATGAAAAACAAGTGCAAAATACTGTTTTTCTATAGAATGTGATATTTACAATAACAGTTAGATTTAGGAAAGTGTTTTTATTTAATATTTGCCTAGTAGTCTCTGTCTTGAATTCTAGAATTCTAGTTCACTTCCTTAATTATATAGGATTGTGTTGCCTTTCAGTTATCCTTCTCATAGTCTTGGTCTCATGCTTCTTGCTGGTGATATTAGTTTTTTCAATGATTGGCGGAGTTGGCCTACTTCACTCGAGTTTTTGCCCTAACAAATAATTATTATCCCTGACCTATAAACCTAATTCATACGTTGATTAGAGTATTGATGTCAGCCTTCTTGAGACTTTCCTGAAATGGGGAAATAAGTTGCAATTCTGACGAATGTGTACAGTTGAAAGTGTAATGAGATATGTTAAGACCATTGTTCATTGGTTCAACTCAATAACATTTTAAAATAATTGTAGACGTTTATACAGTATTTGCTAACATGGATATCAATGTGTCCATCAATCTGTATTGGGCTTCTAATTTTATTGTGTACTACACAATTTCTTATGTCTTTATCTCTGTGAAATATGATCTTTACACTTTGATATGTATCTATTGGTTGGTGCTCGCAGTTGAGGGGTGTCATGGATCCAAAGTTACACTACAAGAGGTCTGATTCAAATTCCAAGACTCTTCCAAAGTATTTTCAGGCAAGTCCATGGTTGTTGAATGTCCCATCAAAGTTTGATTTCTGTTCAATATGTTTAACTTTTCGTCGTCGTTTGAATATGATCAGATAGGAACAATTGTAGATTCTCCACTGGACTACTATACAGGCAGATTAACAAAGAGAGAGAGGAAAACATCCATTGCAGAGGAGTTTCTTTCTGATCAAAAAAGTTCAGCTTACAGGTAAGTTAGGCATTAGAAAACATATTTGCCTTGTTAAGTTTGAATATCCATGCAATGCATTCATTTTAGTTGTGTTTGTTCTGATCGGCCATGATGTTGTAAGGAGGGAATCAATATCAGAAATTCCTATTTGGTATTTTGCTTCAGTCCTGCTGCTAAATAAGTATATGCTATGAAAGCATGTTCATAATGATTTGGCGGTAGCTTGAGCAAATGATATGCGATTAAAAGTCATGTAACCACTTTGATTGGTTGTGTTGTTCGATTGGTTACTCAACAACTTCTATGTTGGCTAAATTAGTTTCCAAGATTAAACATTATGCATCAACAGGAATTAATTTCAGGGCACACAGAGGTTTAAGGTTCAGCTTTATGTGCATTGTGCATGACTGCATATTAATTATCAATTACTTGTATGAATTAAAATAGCATCACTTTATTGATATTATTAGAAACTTGTTCCTGGTTGTTCCAACGCTTTTTAGCCACTTATTTATCTCCTACCAACATTTTTTCTAGGAAGCGGAAGGTTCGAGAAATTGAAGAGCAGCGGCAACCAGGTGGAAATGCAAAGTGGAAGATCCAAGGTAAGAGTACTCGTAAGCGCGCAAAAGAAAGGAGGAAGTACTGAATTTCACACTCTATTTGGAGTTAATCCACAACATTTGGAGTTCATTACATTCAATCTTGTTCACATGCCAAAAATATTAATGCCAAAACACATTACAATTATTGAGTTCATGTAAAAATATTTAAAAAACCTACTGGTTATATTCCGTCGGTTTATATCAATTTTGGTCAATGTTGAGTCTCATTTTTGTATTATGGAATTTCATGTTTGTATTTTAAGAATTAATTATTGTTGTTGAAGGACATTTTTTAAATGAGGTGAAAAATTAGAGGCAGAGTACACATATTTTTTTAATCATCATCAATAATACAGTACTGTCTTTGGTTCAAATTATCAGAGAACTTCAAATATATTTATTGAATAAGTCCCATCCTTTAGTGCTCCTCCTTCCACCCATGGATTGGATCTTTCTAAATTCTAAAAGAATGATCCCTCTCACACTCCATTTTCTTACACGCTCAATATGTAAACCAATATGTTTGATATTAAGGTTGGTTGGATAAAACTATGGGGATGCGCTATGATTTTGTAGTAGCTACAAAGTGATGCTTTTGTGAAATTGCGATTGCTTAAACAATCATGAAATTTTCGTACTTGTTGTCCACTTTAACATTCACTCCACCAAAATGAACTCCCCTGTAGGGGTGTAGGTGGATCACACAAAATCGATTGAATCAAAAATTCAAACCAAACAAAAAAAACTTTGTTTTGGTTTGTTTTAAAAATCGACCTGAACTAATGAGAAAACTTAATCATTATGCTACAAGGACGTGATCTCTATGACTGCTCCTTTCATGAATCTTATGCTAAGCTGAAAGTTTCCGGTTTCGCGACAGCTTTAGAGACTACAACAAAGGAGCTGTTTTTGGTATTCATGCACTTTAATGTTGATAACATGAAGCTACTTGGTTCATCAACATCTTGAACCTGAAAGCAGACTGCAATTATGTTTTAATCTTTAATCTGAATTAGGAATGGACTTATTTTGATGTTTTTTCCCCTCTTTATCTTTTTAACTATGATAGTGATTATGTCTATCTTTTGTAGTACCAATTTTTATCATATAATGTCATATTCAGGCATGCTTAGTCTCAAGAGCAATAAGACAAACATCACTAAAATTAAATTCTTGTATTACCATATTCAACATGTAATTTGCTTCTAATAAAAATCCGTTATTCAAATTTGGATTCTCTACAATCAAAATTTTAGTAGTCGTGGATCATAGTTGTTAAATGAAGATTAGATAACTTGTATTTTAAATTTGATTTAGTAAAATCAACAAATCAACAAATAAACTATCTCATTTTCATCCAACAACCAAAATCCGTATTGAAGTGCGACAAAAAGTTTAATGACAAAATGTTGGCCCTTTAATATTCAAGTCAATCCTAAAATTTGCTAGTTTATTATATCAACCCGTAGTTTAGGTCTAAATATAAAAACAATAATTGTCAATTCAAAATATACTTATTAGATATTCCAAACATGAAAAATGAAATATTAATTTTCCATGTAATCAACCACAACAAAAAAGCAGCCAGGTCATTTAATCATGTGGCTGACTCATATAAGCGCTTCCACTGAAAATTTTGAGCAGCATATGTACAGTAAAGCTTTTTAATGTGATTCAAAATGTTACTATTAATAATTTGTTTTCTTTGTGAGTGCAATATGACCAAGTTGACCATGTTTGTCTATTTTTATTTATGAGAATCACTTTTTAGTAGAATTTGAGTTTGCATTCCACTTAGTTAGAATCACATGCTTCATTTGGGTCAGAATATTGGCAGATTAAAGTAAGCATATGCCAATATGGTTCACACAATATCACATTTTATTTCTTTCATTAATATATGATCATAAAGTATCTTATTCATCACTTTACTTACCATTTTTTTGTTCCTTAATAGTATTATCAACTATGAAGAATTAAGAAAAGGTGGTAAAAATAAAAGATTATAGCAATGCACAGGATTTACACTAGTTCAACCACATACAAACATGTAAAAATAAAATATTATAGCTAATCTCCGTTGGGGCGTCAAGTCTAGTTCCACTAAGATAAACATGTTGAAATCTACACACAATTATTTGAGATAAATTTACTTCTTCAAATGCATTTAAAATACTTGAGATTTCAGAAATTCTGTTATTTTGGAATCAATCCACAAAATTTTATGGTCAGAATTTGACCAATCTACTTTTATGCTTAGTCAGACCTATGTTCTTATCAAAGTCTAACACTCACAAATTCAACAATACGATTTATCTATCAGTCCAAAATTAAATCCTCAATATCATTCTACATCACTATGGTTTTTCATAATAACCGAATATCATGCCTTTTATTTTCTTCAAAAATGAAATAACTTATCCGAAGGTTCATTTTCCAACCGAACGATCATTGATGGTGAGGATGTCAGGTCACAAAATTGCACAAGCAGTAAAGTAGTCTCTCTAATTAATCAAAACCTCTATAGGACCACTTGTTTTCTAGATTACTCAGTTCAAAATATGGTTCACTTCATGATCTACAGTTCTGGCCAATTCAACGGCTGATCCAACGTAAGCGTGCGGTGTTAACTTTAAGAGATAGGTCTTTGCATCATGTGGAATATCTAAGACTTCAATGAAGTCTCTTATGCTCTCTTTGGTAATTGCTTTCCCTCTTGTTAGCGCTTTTAACTTCTCATAAGGCTCGGGAACACCGTATCTTCGCATAACCTAAATAAAGATTTGCAAACTATTATTATTGCAGAATATTAAAAGGTTGATGCCAACACCAAAAGAAGTAGGACTGTTCAACAAAAAATGTCCGGTTCAGTTCAGTCCCATCGCAGTTTGGTTGGGTTTTTGGTTTTTTCCAACCGTCCTAACTCCTGATTATTAGTTAATAGTAGCAATTTTGTACAGTTCAGTTCACGGAGAAGCAGTTTGGTACAAAAAAGTACAATTAATTTTTTTTGTAAAGGTAGTTCCGGTTCGGTTTGAAACCACAAAACCAGTGCACCAAATCTTTAATCTTTATACTAGTTCAGTTTGGGACAAACCATTATTAACAGTTCAGGACAGTTTTACCAAACTATTATAACGGTTCCGTTTGGTTTCCTCCTGAACTGAATCATGAGCAATCCTAAAATGAAGTATGCATCAAAGAATCAAGCACACTAATATGAACACATTACATCCAAAAACATTAGTATATATGCAAATTTATAAAAATAAAAAAATCTGACTCAATTAGCATTTGGAATTGTGAAAAGTATACACTCAAATTCTAAATCTAAAATAGATGTGCAAGCCTCTTCCCCCCCCCCCCCCCCCCAACACATAATTTAACGTCAACTAGTAAGTAGTGAATTATATCGTTGAAAAGACTTGTAGTAAGAACAAATTTCTCCTGATGTTCTACGGTTCTACCAAGCACACAACAATATCAAGTACTGAAGCACCGCAATGGACTGAAGTTACAAATATATTTTAGGCATTCAATATGATATAAAAAAGATTAAACAAGATAACCACGTAAAAACAGAAGCGTATACATACCGTCTGGATTGGTTCAGCAAGGACCTCCCAGCACTGGTCCAAGTCTTCGCTCAAGCGAACTTCATTGACCTAAATTGTGAAATAGCAAATTATACCATTTACAAGAAAACTCAATGAATGAACCAAAGCATATTGTTTTTTTTTTTTTCTAAATATTTAATAGGAAAACATGAGAAACTTGGACAGTAGTTGTGCAAACTGTCAGTGACTGCAACGTTGTACTTACAATCCTCCTCAGATAAACAGTATACTAATAACTACAATGAATCTAATAGTTGATTCAACAAAATGCATAATAATAATAATAATAATAATAATAATAATAATAATAATAATAATAATATTTTATGATCATAAAAAGGTAATTACGCAGAAACTAAGAGAAAAGTAACACAAATCAAAATGTTGAATTGCATACCTGAAGCTTCCCAATTCCTTGAAGGGTGCTTTTATATGCAAGAAGAGAATGACCAAAATTGACACCCATGTTCCTTAAGACGGTTGAATCAGTCAAATCCCTCTGCGAAACAAAAAAATACAAACCTAAAATTTATTACTTCTAAGAGCTACTGTAAGGATGGATCATTATGTGAGATAACGACGATAATTAGTCCATTAATTAGAAGGGATTAATTTCCAGAAGATGTAATTAAGAAACTTCTCAGTACCATAGTTTAGAATGATGCCAATACAATAATGATCAGAATAAAACAAAGAACATTAAAATCAAACTAAAGCAAGTCTTGCCTGCCAACGTGAAATCGGCAACTTCATGCTTAGATGAGAAAAACCTCCATTAGCCACACCTAAATTGCCTTCACTATTCTCAAAATCAATGGGATTCACTTTGTGAGGCATAGTTGATGATCCAATCTCACCAGCCTTTGTGGTCTGCAGAACAAGTTTTGAAAATGAAAAGCGATTATTGTTTCTCGAGAACAGCACCTTATTATGGTCATAGATATGTATTAGAAAACCCACCTGTTTAAAGTAGCCCAAAGATATATAGCCCCATACGTCTCTATCAAAGTCAATTAATATATTGTTGAATTGGATGAATGAATGAAAAATCTTTGCCATGTAATCATGAGTTTCAATCTGTTAATCAAGTGGAGTAATATTATCAGAAGGAATCATAAAGTTACAATCTAAACACAGTTGGTATTGCGATCTCGCTAACAAGAGTTTCACTGACAATTGATGAAATTTTTTGCCACAATGGATTTGCACGTAACAAAGGAAATGGAACAAGTCTTTTAAAAATTATTTGGCTGCATAGAAATTTGTTAAACTAGAATAGAACAAATCGGGGATTTTTTTTTTAATAACACACCTGAGCAACATAAGGATTAAAGCTTAATCCAAGAGACTGTACAAACTCTTGCGCAATGCTAGGCCAGTTAACATCAGGATATGCAGAAAGATGTGCATTGTAATTCCCAACTGCGCCGGCAAATTTCCCCAAAATCTCAACCTGAGACAGCTCCTTCCTTTCTCTGCTTAGTCTCACAGCAAATATCGCCATTTCCTTCCCCAAAGTTGTTGGTGAAGCTGGCTGAATAATATCACAGAAAAATTTCCAAGTTCACTGGCAAGTGGCAACTAATAAAATTGAAGTATAATAATGTTAGCAAACTGAACTAGTTGCTGAGTCGGCATTATTTGCAATATCCAAATATTATAATCAATAATAATACATTGATTTCTAACTAGTCAAGTAATGCGGAAATCAGCTAACCTGGCCATGAGTGCGAGAAAGCATAGAGATATGAGCATTGTCTTTGGCCATTGTACACAAAGCTTTGATAATTTGATCCATGACAGGAAAAATAACAGAACTCATTGCTTCTTTCAGCATCAAAGCATGAGCAAGGTTATTTATATCCTCAGAAGTGCAAGCAAAGTGGAAAAACTCAAGCACCTGTTGAAAAATGTTTGTTCAAAATCTACAATCCCATCAAGGGCCTGTTTGGATTATCTTATTTGAACTTGTCTACTGGTATAAACATAAAAGACTTGTGAGAGCTTATGGAAACAGCTTATGACATGTCCATAAGCTTATCCTTTGACATTAGCTCTCTAAAATAGTTTATGACAACAGTTAGTTTACATGAAAATAGTTTGACATTATCTTATCCTTTCTTGAAATAGCTAATACATAAGCACTTCTATATGATATGCACTTAATTAAGTTGTTTATCCAAACAGGCCCAAAATTCAAACAGAGAGTAATATACAATCACAAAGCACACAACAACAAAAAAATTGAATTACAACCTTAGCAATTTCAGCATTTGATTGGCACTTCTGTTTCAAGAAATACTCCACAGCTTTAACATCATGATTAGTAATCCTCTCAAAATTCTTAATCTCCTTAACATCATTCTCACTAAAATCATCAATCAAACCTTGTAAATACACTTTAGCATCATCACTAAAAGCAGGAACCTCAGCAATTTCACTAATTTCAGAAAGCTTCAGCAACCATTTAATCTAACAACATAAACACAAACAAAATATTAGAAAAACAATAAAAAAGAAAAAGTAATTTAAACAAAAGGGGTGAAAAAAAAAGAGAAATATAAACACAGACATAACATTGAAAAAAAATGATTAAAAAGGGTACTTTAAGCAAAAGGGTAATCAAAAAAGGGAAAAAGAAAAAATGGGTGTACCTCAACAATGACTCTATAGTAATTGAGACCATATTCACCCATGATACCAGCCAAGTCTTTAACTTTTTCACGATAACGACCGTCTAGTGGTGATAAAGTTGTTAAAGTGGAGAGTTCGAAGTCGTTGGAGGAGTGAACTTGGGACATGGTGGCAGTGGTGGGTGATTGGGTGGCAGTGAGGGGTTTGAAGGTGGTGAGAGAGGGTGAAGGGAATGAAACATGGGAAAAAGGAAAAGGGTTTGTGGGTGTTTGAGGAATGGTTTTGAGGGGGTTTAAGGTTGTGATTTGGGTGGTGTTAGAGAGTGCCATGTTGGGGAGAAAAAGTTCAGGCTACGGCTGTGACTGCTTTCACCAAGCAGCAGCAGCGATGTGAGCAATGGCTGTGGTCTGGGGTAGGGGGCGACGATGTTAGTTATAGGCTTAAATGATCAATTTGTTGCGAGTTTTTTATTTTCGTTGTCTGCACATAATGAGTTTCCACCACCAACACATGTAACCAGAGGAATAGACACCAACAACAGTGAAGACCCACAAAGAGAAAACAATAATTAGAAGATTGCATAAATGAGTTAGAATAGAAGAAAACATTTACTAAAAATTTCAATTAATGCCTCAAGTTGATTATTATCAGATTTTAACAGTAGAAATTAATTGAATTTAGACATCAAATAAAATTGTTCCTTTCAATGTTGAGAACTAAACTGAGCAAATATGAAAATTTGAAACAAATCAACAGTCCAATCTATAACCAAAAATGGAATTTCATATTTGAATTTTGAGATGAAGTTAGAGTTCAAGATATAAATTATAAATTTGTGATTTATACTTAAATAAGTATCCAAAGTAATTGAGAAAAAGATAAAAGTCAGAAAGAAACATTGGGGTATAAATTTCTGTCCACAGAAGTAAGAAATATATTTTTAAGACAAAATATTATTTTATTTAATTTTGTACAAGAAATAGAATTGTATTTACCTTAAAAGTTATAAAAATTTATTATAGGGTTGATCAAGAGTTAGAGAAAAAGAATATTAATTCAAAATTCATCACAAGTATAAATTTTAACACTATTTACATAACTAACTCTGTAAATCAAACTACATTAACTCATTGAAGTATTAAAGTTTGATAGAAAGCTTCAATTACCTCTAATTCACTAAGTAGGTCATATAAACCATGTACATTGCTGTTCCACTGAAAATCAGGAAAGGTTCTAGGCTATTATCAACATTAGAGAATGACCTTGAGTGTTGGGTCTGCATTGGTAAAAAAAACCATAAATTAATACGAAACTTATATACAAAGCTTAAATATGGTGTTGGAAAAATGACAAAAGAGTAAGGCAAGAGCAAGCCAATAAGTTTGATTTAGTATTTCTGCTAGCTGCACATAATTATATTATTGATTGCAAAATACTGTATGAAATATTACAATCATGCTACTAAAATATTAGAAAAACCTATCATTTAAAGTTTAAACTTCATATTAAACACATTAGAAAAAATCTAGATTGACCTCTTTTTCCCAAAAAAAAAAATACTTGCATGAATCTATAGATTTTATAGGGGTTCAGATGGATTACAAGTGTTTGAGAGAGTGCCCGTACCACTACTCAAATAGAAATCAGAATAACAAAAATATAGTTTTTCATAAAGTACTGAATTTAATCTAAGCATATGATACTACTGCAAAGTTTATGTCTCAAACAATCTTAACCAATACTAAAAATCAATATGACATTCACCTATAGTTTTGATTGGAGGGTGTAAAATCAAAATCACATTAAATATATATTAGAGACTTGAATAGATTCCTAGTCTGGAATCTGGATGATAGACTTAGACTTCTTTTTTTTTTTTTTTTGGGTACAAGACTTCTAATATATATTTAATGTGATTTTGATTTTACACCCTCCAATCAAAACTATATTAGCATATTTTTTATTTTTAATAAAAATTTAACATGATATAGTATCATTTACTATTTACTATACTATATATATAGTGGCAGAGATATTCCACCAAAACACAAAAACCTCATTTTCTATCCATGAGGCATGATTTTATCCTTTCATTCTTCTTTATTTCTATCACCAATTTTCGGGTGACAGTTACTTCATTTTGATTAAAGAAGGTGGAGGACTAACTGGTGAGCCATTTTCTGCCTTGATTTTTTTTGTAATATTATTTATTTAAATAAAAAAAAAACTGTTATAAAGAGACAAATACAACACTTCTTAAACACTGGTATATAAATATTAGGAACCCAAAACAAAACAAATACACCAACACATCAGCACCTCATACAAAAATACAAGCTCTGTTAATTGACTAAATTTGATAATGGACTGTGTTTCAATTATGTGACTCAGAAATAGGAGAGAAAGTTGACAGAAGTATTGATTATGCCAAGCTAGTTCATCTCTCATAAACAAGCAATTAACCAGTACTAATAATGAGGCCATAACTCAATTCCAAACAAGCAAAATCAATTGATAATTTTCACATCTTTAGAAATGATTTCACCCAAAAATAAAGAAAAAACAGCCTAACTAACTTGAACAATACATTTACTCAGAAATATTAATTCCAAATCTAGCAGGGAAAGATCTAACAGCTGGAATGAAACCATCATATGTATAAAGTCGATTATAAACACCATATAGAGGGAATAAAACAATAAAAAAGACATGCAAAACATTCCACATAAAGAAAAGGAAAAAAAAAAAAAGAAGATCTAACAGAAATGTGGATGAATAAGTGGGCCTTGATTATGGGGCCTAAACCAAGAAGTTGAAGGGTGTTAATTTTGGGGGAAGGAGAAGGGGTGAATGAAGAAGGAGAGACTATTTCTCTGGAAACTCAAGAAGTTGAAGAGGAGGAGGAGGAAGTTGAGTGTAAGGTTATTGGGGTTTTAGGGAGTATGGGGGAGTATAACACGATGAAGATTGGAGGTAAGTTGGAGAAAATTGATTGGTGGTATTGGCGGATAGTGGAGCTAGCTACAACTTCATCTCTTCTCGGTTAACCACTGCCTTAGGCTTATCTATTACTCCTATGGCTGCTAGGAGAATTAAATTGGGGGATGGTCACAAGGTGATGTCACAAGGAGTCTGTAAAGGGGTCAAAGTGAATTTAGGTCCTATGAAGGTTATGGTGGATGCTTTAAAAAGAATGGCGTTGGTTTTTTAGGGTTTGAGAAAGAAGGAAATGAGGGTCAAAGGAGTAAGCCAGCTGGGTTAATGAGAGATATCGGGCTAGGCCCAGTGGTAGAACCAGGAAAAAAAACTCAAGTTGACCCCAAAAATAAGAACAAGAAATCAACAATAAATTGACAATCAACCAACTAAATCTATATTTAACAACAAACAAAAGAAATGACAATCAATAAGAACAAGCACAAAACTTAGCTAAAATCAACAATACTCGCACCTTTTTCTTTTTAACAATAAAAGAAATATGTGTGTGTGTGTGTGTGTCAACACAACACAAGCAATGTCTTGGTTGGTCACAAAATACAATAGTCATCCTACTAACAGGAGCAAGGCATATAGCAGACGAAGGAAACAGAGAGCTACAACTATCCCCACACACTCAAAACCTCGGACACCTCGGACACACACAAGCCCCTACAGTCCCAAAACAAAACAAAAACACTAAGAAGATTGGATACATAACTATCTCACCTAAAATAAAATAAAAAATAAAATAAATTAATTCAATCAACCAACAACGAGCATAAAACTCACTAAACTCAGTCTCAAGTCTCAACACTCACACTGAAGCTAAAATCAACAAATCTCACACTAACATCCTCATGCTAAAATCACAATCTCACTAAAATAAAAAGTTCAAAACAGAAAATTACAATCTTCAAATCAGTTCAAAATTACAGTCTTCACACCAAAATCACAATCCCACACTAAAATAAAATAAAAAAATCAGTTCAGAATTCATAAAAAAACAAAACATTAAAATTGCTTCACAAAATTTTCAAGAACAAGCTCATCCATTTAAAATCAACAATAGAGAGTGTGAGAGGGGATGAGAAAGCTTGCCTTACCTCTCCAAAAATAGAGAACCGTCGCAGAGATGGAGAAGTGGTCGGAGACTCACCGTCGCCGCCGGTTACTGGTCTTGGAGGAAGAGGAGAGTCGCGCCGTCGCTTAGTTGAGTTTCAGAGAGGGAGATGGAGGGAACTGAGAAAAACAACGCGAAAGAAGGACACGGGTAACAGGAAAGGGTTCGTCGGATTTATTCTAGGGGTAGTTTCGTAATTACTCATACAAATTATTATTTTTTTCACATATCTCTAAAATTATCAAAATACCTTCGTTATTTAACTAGCCGACACCCCTATGTATACATGGAATTTTCAAAATTTTACATTGTTTGCAAACGGTGTAAAATTTTTAAAATTTCATATTTACGATTTTTTTTTCTTCAAGTTTCTTATTTTTATAATATTATCTACTTAAATAATGGATGAGTAAAACTGAAAATAAGAAAAGCGCGTGAAAAACACAATGCCCACAAAAAAAAAATCTTGATAATATGGGCAAAAAATATAAGCCAAGTCCAACCAGGTAGACGTGAAGGGGGAATGAATTGTAACTATTTTATTTTGTTGGTTGGAGGGGCATACGTAAGGTGAGTAAATTGATAATATATATATACTATTTTTAATAAATTTTTAATAAATACAACTTTAGGCGCATTTGATGATCAATCTATCGTGTCTTGGAATCTTCATAATCGATGGTGCAATGTTTGTTACTTGGGTTGACTATCGCTTGCTCGTTGTTCCTCTGTGGAACTAAGGAGGTATGTGTTCCCTGAATAATATATGGAATATAAGCTAAGTGTATTGTATTGCGTCTTATTATCCTGATTTTGAATGTTGTTGGAGGTTGTATTTATAGGGCCTTAGGATTGTTCATCTTTATGCTGGAAACTGTCCCATGATCATTTGAATCGCGGGGAGAGATGAGCCTTCCCGCGTTCCTAGCATCTCGGCCCACTACTCATGGTTAGAGCTGTAAAAATGGGCCGGGCTATCGGGCCGGCCCAGTAGCCCTATAGTTTTATACGGTCCGGGTCGGGCTTCCCAAAAAATATTATTGGGCTGGGCTCCCGGGCCTATTTTATTAATGGGCCATCATGGGTTGGCCCCGCGGGCTTTTGGGCCGACCCCTTAAAGAATTAAAAAAAAAATATCTAAAAATAATTTTACCTAAAAATAAGGAATTTTAGTTAGCATAAAATCTTTAGATAAAATAAGTAACAAAAAATGAGATTTGTTTTTTTTTTTAAGGAAAAAGATGAGATTTGTTAGTTAGGAGATAATTATTATACCAAATTTGTTATGATTATCTTTATTTGAAAAAAAAAATAACACTAACTTTTTTTATGGATATTAATTTGTGTGCGATGCATATGTAGTTTTATTGTCCATTTAATTTTTTTTTTACAAAAAATTTGTCAATTTTTATAAAAAAAAATATGAAAAAATTTGTCGGGCCGGCCCATTGGGCCATGTAGGCCCTTGCTTATTGGGCTGTGGACCGGGCCTTGGGCCTTAATGGACCGGCCCACTTAAGTCCAGTAGATGTCTTGACCCTATGGGCCCGGGCCGACCCATTTGACAGCTCTACTCATGGTAATGGGGGTTGTTCATTCCACCTTATTCACGGGCCTGATCTTGCTTGGGCCTATGATTTAGTGGGTCATAGGTTAGGGCGCGCAATTGGGCCGGGTACACTCGTATATTTATCGCGAAGGTAATTGTTGTGCGGTCAAACATACTAATTATGGGCACAAAAGATTATGAACTCTATTTGGTGGGATTCTTTATCTAGTTTTCTACAAAATGATTATTTACATGGTAAGCTTGTCATGCCTTGTTACCGTTTTAATTATTAGAATTTCTTTTTTATTTGTTTTGTTTTCTTTTCTTTTCTTTGAGGTAAGGTCTACCCATCCCTAAACGTTTTTTCTTTAATATTACTCTTTGTAATAGTAGTATGAAGTTCATAATCTTATTTGTATTACATTCATTTTGCTTTCTTTTATTTAATTTTCGTTTTTTTATACTAAAAAAGTAATATGAAGTTTATGTTACTCTTTGTAATAGTAGTATGAAGTTTATATGTAAATGGAATATTTATTTATATTTTGTTTTTCTTTTCCAAATTATTTTTAATTTATACTATCACAAACTTGAGTATACAAAAAACTCAGCATTGGGATGCAAGTATCCATATTGGATACAATCCACATATTTTATGTCAATCATGTCAAATAAAAATCATTATTTGTTTATCAAATTTAATTTGTACAACAAACGAAAAGTAGTTGATATTCCATTAAGTGTTGAAGAAGAAAAATCCTCCATATTTTTTTTTGGTATTCAACGGGGCCTAAGCCCAAGGGAAAAGATTACATAGAAACGAGACGGGGGAAAGAGACACCCCTATAGTCATCATCAACAATCTGCATCACCTCAACAGGAGGATACTCAAAATAAAGAATGTTATCAATATTAGAGCAACCCATATTAGCAAGCATGTCTGCACACCGGTTGGCCTCTCGAAAAACATGAGTGATCCGGACCTCTTGAAAATCTTCAAGAACTTTATAAATCTTTTTCATAAGAGTACAACCCATAGCGCTACCATTTTTCCGGGCTTGTAAACTCTTAACTATCACTTCAGAATCAATCCTCAGATCCAGTTTAGTTACTCCTCTCCTCTTGGCAAGTTTCAGACCTTCAAAAACTCTTTGGAGAGATGATGGCCTTGTTGAAAATGTTGAAGCAGATCAGAGTGCCTATGTATCTGAATCTAACACTGCGTCTCTTCAGAATTTTGACAAAAATTTGGCAAATATTGCCCCTTGTGGGGAGCAAGATGCTGCCTTCAATCCAAATGTGGTGAATCCTGACAGTGTTTACCACTCTGTAAAACTACATCCAACCCATGGTTTTTGTTGGGAAAGGGAGACTGTTAATGGACCCTGGAATGAGGATGTTTATCCACCAGCTTCTGGGTGGGGTGATTTCAAAAATAATGATGACTGAGTCCCCAGAATGGAGCAGGATTACGGCTTATGCAGCCGAAAACAGAATAAAAATGGCTGTAGAAGCTATCGAATCTCAAGAAGACATGGCTTTCGAAGCCACTGATGATATGCAACATGAATTGGCCACAAGTGCCAATGCTTTGAAAACTGGTAATAATCAAAGGTTGGATTGCATCTATGATGACGAGCCCCTGAGTTTTGAAAAAGATCCAATCAGTTCGAATCAAAGAATGCAAGCTCAAGATCCTTTGCAGGAGATTGATATTGGAGATGACTCAATTAAAAGGCCAACTTACATCAGTACCAATATTGACCCAAGCTTGAAGTTAAAGGTAGTTGAGTTACTGAAGGAGTACAAGGATTGCTTTGCTTAGGACTACAATGAAATGCCAGGATTAAGCAAGGATCTGGTGGAACATAGATTGCCTCTTCGACCAGACAAAAAGCCTGTGAAGCAGCTTCCAAGGAGGTTTGCTCCAGAAATCATGACAAAGATCAAGACAGAAATCGAAAGGTTGCTCAAGTGCAAGTTCATTAGAACAGCCAGGTATGTAGAATGGTTAGCTAATATTGTTCCTGTTATTAAAAAGAATGGGTCACTTAGAGTGTGCATAGACTTTAGGGATCTAAATAATGCTACACCAAAAGATGAATATTCAATGCCTGTAGCAGAAATGCTAATTGATTCAGCAGCAGGCCATGAATATTTAAGCATGTTAGATGGCTATTCTGGCTATAATCAAATTTTTATAGCTGAAGATGATATTTCAAAAACTGCATTTCGTTGTCCTGGTGCTTTGGGCACTTATGAATGGGTAGTGATGCCCTTTGGATTGAAAAATGCAGGGGCAACATACCAAAGGGCAATGAATTCGATCTTTCATGATTTCATTGAAATATTTATGCAAATTTACATTGATGATATTGTTGTCAAATCCTCATCTTCAGATGATCATTTAAGTCATATTAAGAAATCATTCGAAAGAATGAGGAAATGTGAATTAAAAATGAATCCACTGAAATGTGCTTTTTGTGTACATGCAGGAGATTTCCTTGGCTTTGTTGTGCATAAAAAGGGCATCGAGATCAATCAGAACAAGACAAAGGCTATCATGGAGACAGAATCTCCAGCAACAAAGAAACAGCTTCAATCCTTGCTTGGAAAGATAAATTTCTTGAGGAGATTTATTTCGAATCTAAGTGGAAAAGCTCACCCTTTTTCTCCGCTATTAAAACTCAAGAAAGATGAGGTATTTCATTGGGGAATTGACCAACAGAAAGCATTTGATGATATCAAGGCTTACTTATCAAATCCTCCTACTTTAATGCCTCCAATTCGAAACAAGGAAATGAAATTGTATATTTCAGCGTCAGACACAACCATTGGAAGCATGCTTGCCCAAGAGGATGAAAATGGTGTAGAAAAAGCTATTTATTATTTAAGTAGAGTTTTAAATGATGCTGAAACAAGATATTCTGTAATTGAAAAGCTTTGTCTTTGTTTATATTTTTTTTGTACCAAACTCAAGCATTATATAAAGCCAGTTGATGTTTATGTTTATTCTC
Source organism: Trifolium repens (assembly GCA_030408175.1). Lineage (NCBI taxonomy): Eukaryota > Viridiplantae > Streptophyta > Magnoliopsida > Fabales > Fabaceae > Trifolium > Trifolium repens. The sequence continues at coordinate 25,193,599 of CP125841.1, read as the reverse complement.
ATTTCGATATAATTAAACATATGTTGTTGAAACCAATTTTGCATAGTAGAATTGGAAAATGGGCATTAGCCTTAACAGAATATTTGTTAACATATAAACCCTTAAGAGCTGTTAAAGGTCAAATAGTGGTTGTTTTCTTGCTGAACATTCAGTAAGTGAAGCCCAAATAGGGTCCATTGAAATTGAACCTTGGAGTTTATACTTCGATGGGTCTAGGCATAAACATGGTACAAGAATTGGGATTTTAATAATTTCTCCACTTAAAATCCCCACAAGATTTAAATACAAAATTAATGGGCCTTGTTCGAATAATAAAGCAGAATATGAGGCTTTAATTGCAGGTTTAGAAATTCTTCTAGACTTGGGGGCAAGACATGTTAAAATAAGAGGTGATTCTGAATTAGTGGTAAAGCAATTGACAAAGGAATATAAGTGTATTCAAGAGCATTTAATGAAATATTTTGTTATTGCTTTCTCTTTGCTAAAACAATTCGACTCTTATGATATTCAGCATGTGCCTCGAATTGAGAATCAAGAGGCAAATGATTTAGCGCTAAGTGCCTCTGGTTACAAAGTGTCGAAAGAGACATTCGAACACCTCATCAAAATTAAAGACAAATTAGTTTCGAATGAGTCTCTCAATGAAGAATTGTCAATGCCAAAACATTTGGGGGCAGATGAGCACAATTTTCAGGAAAATTTTGAACTTTTCGAAAATTCTAACCTCCAAAATGTTGATTTGCATTTCGAAAGTTTTGTAACAGAAATTTTTGTCATTGACAATTTAAGTGATACTGATTGGAGAAAGCCAATTGTTAAGTATTTGGAAGATCCAACAGGAATAACTGATAGAAAAGTAAAATATAGAGCCTTGAGCTATACTATCATTGGAAATGAATTATTCAAGAAAACCCCTGAAGGAGTTTTGTTAAAATGTCTTAGTGAAAATGAGGCATTCCTAGCCATATCCAATGTGCATAGTGGCTCTTGTGGTGCTCATCAAGTAGGCCATAAAATGAAATGGCTCTTATTTCGACGAGGTTTGTATTGGCCTTAAATGCTTAAAGATTGCATAGGATTTGCTAAAGGCTTCCAAGAATGCCAAAAGCATGCAGGTATACAACATGTTCCTACAAATGAATTGCATTCAGTAATTAAGCCTTGGCCTTTTAGAGGTTGGGCCTTAGACCTGATTGGTGAAATTAGGCCTGCATCATCTAAGAACCAACGTTTTATTTTAGTTGGAGTTGATTACTTCACAAAATGGATTGAAGCCATTGCTTTGCCAAATGTAGATCAGGAAACTGTGATTAGTTTTATTCAAAATCACATCATCTATAGATTTGGATTGCCTGAGACTATAACCACTGATCAAGGAACATTATTTGTGGGGCGTAAGATGCAGGATTTTGCTGATCAAATGGGGTTTAAGTTGTTGACATCAACACCATATTATGCTCAAGCAAATGGTCAAGTGGAAGCAGCCAATAAAATTGTAATTGGCTTGATTAAAAAACATATTGCCCAAAAGCCAAAGAATTGGCACAAAACTCTGGATCGGGTATTGTGGGCATGTAGAAATTCTCCTAAAGAATCTACTAATTCAACTCCATTTCGATTGACTTATGGTCATGATGATGTGCTTCCTGTCGAAATTATGGTGCAATCCATAAGAGTACAGAAACAAATGGATATTCCTAGTGAACATTATGAAAATTTGATGTTAGATGAATTAGTTGATTTAGATGAAGAAAGGTTGCAGGCTTTAGATGTTTTGATTAGACAAAAATAAAGAATTGCTAAAGCTTACAATAAAAAGGTTAAGTACAAAACCTTTGACTTAGGAGATCTAGTGTGGAAAGTTATCTTGCCTATGGATAGGAGAGATAGAGTCTTTGGGAAATGGTCACCACATTGGGAAGGACCATTTAAAATTTCTCAAGTATTAACTAATGGTGCATATGAAATTCAAGAGTTAACTCCTGAACAGCGCACAGTAAATATGAATGGCAAATACTTGAAGAAATATAGACCACCATTGCAAGAGATAAATATAAGCACAGAGTAATTCGAAGCGTAAGAATATCTAAATGGTAAAGAAATTTGCCATAAAAAAGAAGAAGTGATCGAAATGTCAAAGATATTATAAGACATTATCCAAAATGGTTAAACAACTTCGAATTCATAAATAACTTGTTCGAAAGAGCAAAAGAAAATTACACCAGAGATGAGCAAATGAAACAACAAGCAAAAGAAAACCTAAAGATTGCTAAGGGAGGTGCGCTGAAAGGCTCGATAAATTTCTTTAAGTTGTGACAGCTTGATTTTCAGTAAGTTGCTTTCCCTATCGAGACGTTGTGCAGTGGCCTTAAGCGTTGCTACACAGCCTTAGCCCCTCATTCGCTTTGGCTTCGATTTGTGCTGGAGTCACTTCAGTAGCGAGCTCAGTATAGTGTTGCTGCAACCTCTCCTCTTCAGCAATTTTTGTTTCTAATTCCCTTATCTCTGCTTTCCATCGAGATATATTGTCTTCACAAGCTGCAATCTTCAGATAAGCAGCAGTTGCCCCTGACCTCAAGTTGCTCACTTCGATGTTGCAGGCAGTTGCATCAGCCAACACGGAAGCATGAGCCTGCATCTGTGCTTGATAATATTTTTGAGCATTAATGAGCATTTGTTGGTTCTTGGCAAATTGGTCAATAAGGGCCTCTACTTGATTAACCAAGAACAACATGGCTTCTTTGGTCCTATCAGTCTGCAGTTGTTGAAGTAGAGCTTTAAGGCTGAAGAAGGCATTTGGGTCGCTGTCGATAACTTCTAAAACATCACGTTGAAGAAATTCTTCAATGAACCTAGCTTCCAAGTGCGCTTGCTCAAGCCTAGCTGCTTCTTCATTTTGTGCAGGAGCTGAAGTCCCTTCACTGTTGGTATTGAAACTGCCTCCAGATAACAATTTTTTGAGCGCCTCTTCTGGGGTAGAAACATTTAATCCTTGGAGGAGAGACTCGGGGATCCCTGCTGCAGCTGATATTTTAGAGGTTGAAGATTGAGGATCAATACTCGAACCTCCAGGTTGTGCAGAAGCATCTTCTTCATTGCTGGATTCAAAGTAATGACCCATATCTGCATGCTCAGAGGATGGGGAGTTTCGATCTGAAGGTTCTTCAGTACCTCGAGGCTTTGGGTCCTGTTGTTGAGGTTGATTTTCTTCATTAAAAACTCGATCCTTTTCAACAGGACCATGTTCGATGACAATATCATTGCCCTTTTTCAGACCCTCTCCTATTGTGTCATTTACTTCGACGCGAGGGAAGTCTTGTTGGTATCCTTCAGGATTGCCTTTAGGAGGTGAATCTGCAGTGGACTTCTCTTCATGAACCGCTCCATTTGATGCGTTTTCAGTGATTGGGATCTCTTGGCTCTGATCTTCCTCGGGCGTCTCGAGGATTGTTGTAACAGGCACCTGAAAAGATGAAAAAATACTAAGTTATGGAAATAGTTTTAAACGAGTATTTTCAAACATAAGAGAAAGTTTTCGAAAGTACCTTGATAGGAGGAGGTTGTAAGCAGGAATTCGAGCTATCATTGTGTTGCTCGGAAATTTTCTCTTGAGGGGGACCTTGAAGTTTGTCAGTATTGGCACCTTTTGGGTTACCAAGTTGTTCGTTGAGTGATGAAACCTCTGGGACAGTTGTAGTAGAAGTGGAGTATGCTTTCTTCAATTTTTTCTTCTTTTTATTGTCCTTTGGCTTTTCTGCATTGTGCGTTTCGACAGGAATATCTTGAGTTGTGTTGTCTTGCTGCTCTGCTGGCTCTTCTTGATTTGTTCTCTTTTCCTTCTTCTTCTCTTTCTTCTTCTCTGTAACCTTCACAGAGACAGGTGGATTGATTTGGCTCGAAACTTTGGCAACAACTCTGCCAAGATCAGCCTCAATGTTCTGTCGAAAACAGATATTGAAGTTAGGAAAAAAAACATGTATAAAAAGAGGAGTTCAAAAGAGAATGAGTATACCTGCTTATCAATATCAGTTAAATCAATAGTCTCTTTTCGATGTTTCATGGGTGGTTTTTCAGCAACAGGGCTGCTTGCTCTTTTCGAACCCTGCCAAAAAATGATTACCAAATGCTTCATCAACAAATAGTTGCAAAGTTAAAATTGAAGGTTGAAGGGTGAATAAAAGAAAGATAGAATACCTTCTTTTCTTCTTTGGCTGGTAGATTGTGAGAGGATGTTGAAGCAGTCCTAGACTTAGCTCCTGTAGAATGAGTAAGTTTCGTTAGTCTAAATCGAAAAGGGCATAGAAGTTAAAAGATATTATCACAAGTAATAAGGAATTACCTTTTGCTACTGTCGCCTTAACCTGCTCCAAAGGTGAAGACTTGAATCCGCTCGAGACTCTAGCGAGCAAAAAATTCTCACTGGGGATCGAAACTGAATAATGCCTTTCCCACCAATCTTGGAATTCTTTGGTAGAAGAGATGGAGTTCTGATATGCAAAGGGTGTGAGCTCATACTTGTGCTTTTCAGTATTTTTTAAATAGGATCTGAAATATCCTTCTGTTATGACCTTATGCCCCAAGCAGATATCCTGTTCATGCTCATAAAAGCTCTGTGGGATGAGCTGAGTAAGGCCAAATTGGCGAGACACCAGGTGAGGGAAGTACCCAACTAACCCATAATCCTTTGAAGTTGTGCCAATTCGACACGAAAGAACGGTAGCGTCTAGATAGGCTAACCACTGTGCAAGCCCAAATTCTTCGAAGTCTTCGAGAGGAGGAAACAGTTGCACAAACCATGAAGGTCCAATGATACGCTTGATAAATGGAGCGTATTCTTCTTTAAAGGCTTTTAAGCCCAAAAATACGTTGAAGTATTTTAAGAAGCTTTGTTCATAATTCAAGCCTAAGGGTAAAGGAACTAATCTCACTAATCTTGTTCCTTCGATCTGTCGCTTACGCGCTTCAGCTTCGTAGTCCCCAAGAAGGTAGAATTCTAGCTCTTTCTCGAAAGTAGCGTTGAGCCACAGTTGTAGAAGCCAAAACGGTCCAGCAGCTAAAAAGGTGGAACCATCACCAGTCTTTTTAAGGTTCTCACTCGCAAGTTGCATCGACGCAAATAGACAACCTAGAATCAAGCGCTCTAACCCAAATTGGCGACCTTCATGAAGTTGAATGGCCATGGGGATAAATTGCTTAGCAACTTATAATGATTTCGAGCAGAAGATATAGTGGGAAAGCCACAGGGTGAGAAATGCTACATGCTCGATATCAGAAACTTCTTCCCCACCAACTGCATGATTCTCTTGGATGTATTTCTGAAAGGTTTTTTCTTTTGGGGCAAACTCAATGGCCAAACTAGTTTTAGATGGGTCATAAGTCTCACCTAATGGGCTAAGCCCAGTAATGGCAGCTACATCGAAAAGTGTAGGAGTCATCATACCACACTCAAAGTGGAAGGTATTGGTGGAGCTTTCGAAGAAATGTAAGGCAGCAACTAACATTTCTTGATGGTATTTGGGTCCTACCCTAGAGAGTTGAATCAACTCGAAAATGCCAGCATCTTTCCAGAAATCCCCATAACCCACTTGCGCCTTTCTGTGTTCATAACCGGCTCCAAAACAGTGTTAGGAGCGTATTTGCTCAAAACAGCTTCACTCCATCCTCCTGCTAAGGGGAGTTTGCGTGTCTGACTTGAGCTTGAAGCCATAGATTCACGATCAAGAATGATTGTTGAAATTGAAGCGTGAAGTTCGGAGTAGAAAAGAAAAGAATAATGGAAAGGTTAAAGAAATTTGGGCACTGAGAGAAATTCGGAGAAGAAGAAGTTGGAAATTTGTAAAGTTTGGAAAAAAGTGAAAAGAAAGAGAAAGTCCCTATTTATAGGGTTTGAAGAAATTCTGAATAAAATTAAAATATTCAGAAAAGTTGTTGCGTTTCGACTTCCCGCACTGACACGTGGCCACTGTGTATTGAAAAAGTGGAAATCATGATGGTTGTGGGAAGCGAGGTGACGGTTAAGGGAAAAGAGTAATGATGTTCTGACGTCATAGCCGCCATTGGGAAGTGTGAAGGATTGATTCAGAATCTTTTCAAAAATGCCACCTTCTCTTTCGATTGATTCATTCGAAAATGGCATTTTTGGGGGGCAATTTGTTGGGTCATATTTTGGTTAAATAATTTTAATAGAAAATATTGGTCCAACAAAATAATGAATTAATTTTAAAATGACAGGTGTCATATGATTAATGCTGAAAATGTTATCAAAGGTTTAGTTCGAATGAAGGGCTTTGAATTGTTGTAAGCGAGTTCGATTGTTAACGCCCTTATGATGATTTTTATCGAAGTCAAAAGCATATTTGGAATATTCGAAGCGAAGCGAATGGATTGTGGGCCAAATGATAATGGCCCAAAAGAGTTCAAAGTTGAGCCCAAGGTGTAAACGCGCCAAAGAGAGGATTTCGAAGAAGATAACGTGGGTTTGAAGATCAAATCTGGAGCGTCCAGATCATCTAAGCAGTTGTAATTTGCTTTGATGTATAAATAGCGTTTCCTTAGAAGGAAACGAGGTCGCAAACCGTTTTACATAGTTTATTCCTAAAAAAATCTAAGTACTCAGCGTAGAAAGAACAGAATTTCCCAAGGAAGAACATGTACGTTTGTGAACCATTTTACTTGTAATTCGTTTATGATTTATGCAAGTTTATTTTCCAGCAATTTACTGCAATTTACATTTCCATTTCATGTGAAGTTTGTTAGTTTGAGGCGATTCAGATTAACTTGCTTTCATTTCCTTTGTCTTACAAAAGTTAAACCATAAATGTTTACGAAACTTTGATGAACATTAAAAGACTCGTTTTCATCTAAAAACAAGCATAAAATTGTCCTGAGATTTCTAGTCAATCTCGCAAGTTTAAATATTTAGACTAGCGCTTGTTTACCAAATTTCACTGTAAACAGGTTGATAGAGTGGTAAAATTGGTTAATGATACAATTAAATTTTTATTTTGCAAAAATCTTCTCCATATTAAAAAATAATAAAAAATGGCAACCAAAAAATAAAAAGTATGTTAGCATTTGACATTACAATGCAATGATGCATGTTCATATAGTATTATGGTATTTAAAATAGGGTTTTGCTAAACGGTATCCCGGACATTTGTTAAACATAACAAGAATAGAAATAAAAGATAAAATTAATGTTGATAAATATATGTTTTTACACTAATACTAATATGAGAAAATCTAATACTCCATCCATTCCTTTTTATTTGTCATTTTAGAAAGAAAAAAACAAATTGTTTCAAATTATTTGTCGTTTTGATAATTTAAAGTTATATTTTGTCGATTATACTCACTATCAATTACTCTTATCTTTTTCAATAAAACTAATTAATGCTATATATTTGAAAAACTAAAGTTTTTTTTAAAATTTTTTTGGCACATAACATATTAATTTTTTTTACATAATATATTAAATTTATTGAAAAGAGAAAGCGTGTGCAAAAAAATAAGAATTTATTAGTGGATTAAAATTAGGTATAATAGAAAGATAAGGTGAAAAATACACTTTGTTAATTTTGTGTTGCTATTCTAAAACGACAAATAAAAATGAATAGAGAGAGTATTAATATCTTTGGGCACTTTGTCAAAATCTAATACTAATATGAGAAAAATACTTTATTAATTACTCATTTTGTTTCTTTTTAAGTGTTTTGTTTGAATAGTAACACTAAATTAAGAAAGTGTATTTTTGCACATTATCTTTCTATTATACCCTCATCATAATTCACCAATAAATTCCTTTTTTTTTTTGCATTTTTTCCAATAAATTTATTGTTATACACAAAATAAAATTATTTTATCTTTCTCTCGTAACAAACTATTGTTAGTAACCAAAAAAACAAACTATTGTTAGTTACTACTATATCTCTTTCTCACATAACAAACAATTGTCAATTTTCTAAATATTGTACACATCTATTTAATTATTTGAAGTCAATATAACAATTATTCCAACTTCACATTAATCAGAAGCTAAGAAAAATAATTAATTTTCCTCCAACTCCTTTAATCAAAATTAAGGTTTCATCTATCACTTTAATCAATGCTACATTCACACACATATATTTGAATTTTTAGATTACTCATTTACCAGATTTAAATTTTGATGTTGAATCATCATTAACAAACCAATCTATAGTTGATTTAGAGGAGTCAGATAAAGATAATTCTGAAGAGGAGACAGAAAAGAGTAACAATAGTATTGGTATTAGAGTTGTCAAAACAGGCCAGCCGGTCGGGCCGCGGGCCACATCTGGTCGGGCTAAAATGCCCGGATGAAAAACGAGCCCAAAAAAATAAGGCCCGAGTCTGGACCGGTTCATGCTTTTCAGTCGGTCCAATTTTTCCTCTTTTTTTTGTCTACTACTATGCATATCAAAATTAGACACCCAAATTAATATAAACCATTGCAAAAGTCAAGCACTTGAGAAATTGTTAAACAACCTCTATTTTTTATATCACGAAGACAAAGCACATTAGAAATCAACAAACCAACCAAGTCGTGATATGATCAAACAACGGCAAGAAAAAAATACAAGTCACTTGACTATTAATATAAACGAAGTTCAAATTATCGAAATTCCTACGAATTCACCAAAATAACATTAACTTAGTTTAAATTCTTCAAAGCAAAGTTCAAATTCTAATTTTAAAAAAAAATCATCTCAATGACTTGGTCAATCTTCACAAATTTCCATCATATTTATCAATACTAGCCGCCAAACGGGCACGTTCCGTGCCCGTTCGTGTGATCGATATTCTTTTTTTTTATTTGATGTGATCGAAATTCTCTATTGTGCAAATATAAATAACTACTTAATCTCCTTTTTTATTGGACTTAGTTAATTGATAACTACTTAACATCCTTTTTTGATGTGGCTAGTTATTAAGAAGAAAAAAAAAATTATTTTTTTTACTATAAAAAAACTGAAAACATACTTTTATGTGGAAGTTGTGCTTAGTTATTAAGAGAAAAAAAAAAATATTTACTAAAAAAAACTGAAAATCTATTTTTATGTGGAAGTTATTTTTCAACATATACAAATATTTAGTTTTTTTTGTAGTTTTTTTTTAAAGGTAAAATCTATACTAATATATAAAGGGGATACAATTTTTTGGGATGGCTTTTTTGTAATTCCTATTTTACCCTTAAAAAATAACTTCCACATAAAAATAGATTTTCAGTTTTTTTTAGTAAATAATATATTTTTTTTCTTAACAACTAAGCACAACTTCCACATAGAAATAGATTTTCAGTTTTTTTATAGTAACAAAAATATAATTTTTTCTTCTCAATAACTAACAAAAAAAAAGAGGTTACATAGTTATCAATTAAGTCCAATAAAAAAGAAGATTAAATAGTTATTTATATTTGCACAGTAGAGAGTATCGATCACAAAAAAAAAGAATATCGATCACACAAACGGACACGGAACGTGCCCGTTTGGCGGCTAGTAAGTATAATGAAAAAGTCATCCCAAACATTTGTATCATTTTTATATATAGTAATAGATTATTGTCATCATCTAGTTCTAGTATAAAATAAAATAAAAAATTGGTTGTTAAAAATAAAGATATTATTTTTTTGGTTAATTAAACATTTGAAAAATATTAAAAGTTTAATAAGCATACTTTCAAACTCATATAAAGATATACTTTTTTTTAGGAGGGGAGGTGAGGGACGAGGAGGGAAGCAAATTCTCTCATAAGCTCACTTTTTGCTTCCCCCCAAATATGATTTGGAGGGGAGGGAAAGGAATATGTGTTGTTATAATTTTATTCCAATCGGTAGTGGGAATGAAATGAACAATGTATTTATCTCCAGGGGCATGTGTTCGATTCCCACGGAAAACAAAAACTCCACTATTGAAGGGGGTGGAGAAGATCGTGAGGTGACAGTGCCGGGACCACCTAAGGTGGTGGGGTCCGGGCTGTTACAAAAAAAAAAGGCCGGGCCCGGACTGTTACAAAAAAAGGCGTTTTTTTTTTTGTAACAGCCCGGACCCCACCACCTTAGGTGCTTCCGGCACTGCCATCTCACGATCTTCTCCAGCCCCTTCACTAATGGAGTTTTTGCACTTTGACATAAATATCATCAATTTTTATTTTAAAATGTCAAAATTATCCTTTTGAAAATTTATAGTTAAATTATATCACACTGATTTTTTTTTTTTGCTTACATTTTTTTGTTCATAATAAACTTGCATATTATTTTTTTCAAGTTTTGTTGTTTGCTGATTATTTGGAATTGTATATATATTTGTTACATTGACTTTTTGTTATACTATATAATATATATTTTTGTTACCTTTGTTTTTTTTATATTATATTATATATATATATATATATATATATATATATATATATATATAAATTTTATTACATATTTTATTTCTTTTAATTTTTGTAACCAATGTTTTAAAGATATTAATTATAATGACACTTAAATAATTTGCGCGATCCAAGTCCCCACTTCCTAAAACATAATTTCTTTTAAGTAACTAGTTTTGAGACCCGTGCATTCGCACGGGTCTATTGACTTTTATTTATAAATTATTGTTAAATTATAAATGACGCCATTCTATTATTTTTTAAAAATATATTAAATAAAGTCATTTTTTAATTAAAGTAATTGTCATGTGTATGATTTTTGTGTAATAAATTATGATTAATAATAAAAAATATTTACTATTCAATTTTTGTTATTAAAGCAATTGTTCCGTGTATGATTAATTTTTTTATTAAAGCAATTCTCCCGTGTATGATTTAAATTTTTTTATTAAAGCAATTGTCTCGTGCATGATTAATTTTTTTTTATTAAAGCAATTGTCCCGTGTATGATTAATTTTTTTTATTAAAGCAATTGTCTCGTGTATGATTAATTTTTTTTTATTAAAGCAATTGTTCCGTGTATGATTAAATTTTTTTTATTAAAGCAATTGTCCCATGTATGATTAAATTTTTTTTTATTAAAGCAATTGTCCCGTGTATGATTAATTTTTTTTATTAAAGCAATTGTCCCGTGTATGATTAATTTTTTTTTTACTAAAGCAATTGTCCTGAGTATGATTAAAATTTTTTTATTAAAGCAATTGTCCCGTGTATTATTAAATTTTTTTTATTAAAGCAATTGTCCCATGGATGATTAAATTTTTTTATTAGAACAATTGTCCCGTGTATGATTTTTTATATATTAGTGATCAACACTTTCTTTTTTTTTTGACAAAATTATTGATCAGCACTTGTCCCGTGATGTTTTAAGTATAATGACAAATATTTACCCCGTAATTATTATAATATATATTCATCAATAATGTACTTTTTCTATATTTTTTATATAAGAGTAAATAAAAATAGAGTAGAAATTTTTATAATAAACATAGAGTAGAATTTAACTATTATATAATAATATATTAAATTAAAAAATATAATTTATTTACGAAATAGAATATTTGAAATATTTTTAAGAATTGATGAGGACAAATTAAAATTTTTAGTAGTAATACCTTTTAATATATTTGGCCTCTTTGAATTTGGTTTATCTTTAAGCTTATGAAAATAGTTTATGGTTATAATTTATAAATAAACTTTTATGTTAATTTATAAGTTTTTTTTACGGATGTTAATTCATAAGTTTTCACTAACAAAAATTATATCTTTATAAATTGTTTCATGAACTACCTTAAAAAACTTATAATAATACATAAAAACTTATTTATTTGCATAAGTTCTTTCGCATAAACTCATAAATAAGTAAATCCAAACGGGTTGATTGTGTTTTTTTTTTCTATTTTTCTCTTCTTTTATTTTTAAACTCATAAATAAGTATCTTCTTTCATTAGGTTATTCTATTTTTATTTTTTATACGTTAGATACTATTTTTTCATTAAAGAAAAAAGTTACTATTTTTTAAGCGTATCTTTTATAGTGATTTTTGTTCATATTTTTATGTGAAAATTTATTTTAATTAAATTTTAATGGGAAGATTTATTTGATGCTTATCTTCTTTTTTTCCTATTTTTGTTTTGTGTTTTTTTGTTTTGTTTAGAAATGTGGTTTCTGATGCTATTTTTATGGGAATATTTTTTTATGCTTATCTTTCTTTCCTATTTTTTTTTTGTATTTTTTTATTAGTTTAGAGTTAAAATTACATTTAAGGGCGTAAAACTTGGAACACCGTTAAAAGTAATAAGGACAAACTTGAATTTTTAATAGTAGTTTCTTTTAATATATTGTAAGTAGATACGAAGTAGTGAGATTATAATTTGTTGCCCATTTAAGTAGTCTTTGTAATATGCATTTATATAAGTAGAGAGTTATTTTTGTCATCTATTCATTTTCGCACGCGTCATACGAATTTATCAAACTAATTAGTTTCCCTTTTTAGGTACTGAATATACTTAAAAAATATTTTATCAAATTTTATTTTTATAACGTATATATTATTTAAATAGTAAAAAGATAAAATAGAAAATGATTAGGACGCACAATAAATTGATAAAGCGGCAAAGATAAATCTCATACTCCCTCCGTTCCATTGTATAAAAAATAAAAGTGAAATTTTATTTGTTCATTTTTATAAGAAATTTTAACTAATTTTCAAATGTTTTAAATATTGAATTTCGCTTATGCCCTTATTAGTATGTTGAAAATTCTAAGTATTCACTACCTAAAACATAGAAAATATTAAGTAGTGTTGAAAAATAGACGAGATTGTGAAATCAGAATTGGTGGGCCATTTTAGTGGCAAAAATTATTGTCCATAAGGCAAATCCTTATGGATGGTGCATAAGCCAATGAAAACATAACAGCTTTACTCACGCGCCCCCCATTTTACTCGCGCGCCCCCATATTACTCACGCACCCCCCAAATTTCTCGCGCGCCCCCAACTGACTAGCGCCCCCATATTTCTTGTGCACCCCCCAATTTCTCATACACCCCCCAAATTACTCGCGCGCCCCCCAAATCATGCTAAAACCATTTTGCATTGGGAATGGTTTCAGATATTTGCACTCTAAAACCATTAAGTGCATAAAATGGTTTTGGAGTACAATGCTATAATTATGCACTTAACATTTTTTTTCCTCCCCACATATTTCTAGCCAAAACCATTTTATGCACTAAACACTTACAATACTAGCCTTGACCCTTTCCAATAATTTTCAACATGACAAAATTATGAAAGTAGTTATAATTTATGAGTTGAGTTATGACCCAATCATAGAAGACAATAAACAATCCTTACCCAATGCACTTAATTGTTTTGGCTAGAAATCTGAGGGGAGGGAAATTTTTTTTAAGTGCATAATTATAGCGTTGTACTCCAAAATCATTTTATGCACTTAATGGTTTTGGAGTACAATTCCTGGAAACCATTCCAACAACAAAATGGTTTTGGCTAGAAATTTGGGGAGGAAGGAACAAAAAAAAATAATTAAAAAATAAATAAATTGGGGGGCGCGCGAGAAATTGGGGGGCGCGCGAGTTACTTGGAGGGTGCGTGAGAAATTTTCTCTCACTTATGGATGGTGCATAAGGTTGGCTTATGGACAATAACCACACCTCCATTTTAGTGTTGGCTAGCTTTGAATTATGGTCTCGTCTGTCAATAGAATAAATAAATTCAATTTATATATGATTTCTCATTCTGCCTTCCATTTATCATTAGAAATAGAATGGAGTTTTTTTTTTTTACAAATTAAAATGGAGTTTTTAATATTGATATTTATCTAAGGAAAACTGATATTGGGATATACATTTTCAAAATCAAATACATACACTGTTTATACTGTACACCGTATTTATACTATGAACAATAATTTTTATTTTTTTAAGAACTTCTTTTTAAGAAAAAATTACTATTGAGCAGGATTTTTGTAACGCAAAAGTTTAATTTTGTCATTAATTAATTCTTTTTATGATAAAAGGAAAAATCCCAATAGGCTAAGGATTAAGGAACAAGACATGGAGTACTAAACCTCATCATAATGCAAGAAGGAGGTGGGTCGTTTAAAATGGTCCAAGAAAAGTCATCTGAATGGCCCAAGCAAGCAAGAGCATCAACACAAGAATTACCTTTACAATGAAAATGACTAGTAAAGATGTGCCAAGATGGATCATTGATAAGACTAAGAATCTCAGCTAGGATAGGTTGGAGATTGACTATATTAGTAAACCCATTTTTAATGGTGTTAAGTAACACCTGAGAGTCTGTTTCTAAACTTTCTACACAGAGTGAAGTGATAGAGAGTTGTTTAGTGAGACGCATACCGTGGAGCATACACTAGAATTCAGCAACAACAGCAGAAGAAGTTCCAAGATTGCATTGGAAACCTTTAATTGTAACGCCCCAACTAAATTATCTAGAATATTTAGTCGAGACATATATAATTGGATCTGAGTACATTAAATTACAACAAGAGGAATAATGAATTACAAAAATTCTGCACGAGGAAGTGATAATTTATACAGCACAACGGAAAGAATAAAAATTCTACATAAACAGGTAATAAATCAAAACAAAGAAGAAGACTAAATCTTCTAGTCTGACAATCCAAGCTCGGCTCCAATCGTCAGATCCATCCTGGTCCCTGCTCCGAAATAACCTGTCTACCTAAAAAAATTGAATTGGAGTGGGGTGAGACTACTAAGTCTCAGTGAGTCCTACTACCCTCCTGGAGGTGACTACACCGGGGGCACCTAAATCAGTCGTATCATTCTAGTATATATATAATCATATCCTGAACTGAAAGTAAATGTGTAACACAGAAATTAACTCTTATTCATTTTAAACACAAGGACACTCTGAGGTGAGCATGTCTCAGAGGCCTGCCATATCCGTCAACCGATTCGGTCACGGCATGCAGCTCACAATAACGTATCCTAATGGATTGTCCCATTGGGAGTCCATAACGCGATATCACAAAATCGCTCATAACTAACTGAAACTAAATTAGTTCTTACTACCAATATTTCCCAAGACCCGGGGAGCATGCAAAGTCTAATTTCCTAAGTTATTTCCCTAAAGATCATCTGTGATTAACACCCTATAAAACATTATATTTATTCATACAATTGCAATTTATCTGACCCTGATGAGGATATAAAACGAGTGTTGAAAGTTTTAAAAATAATTTTGAAAAAGTACAATTCTGTGTAAGCTCGCTAGGGCGAGTCATCAGCTCGCCTTGGCGAGTTTACAAGTCTGTCCTCCAGGGGCTCGCTACGGCGAGTCACTAGCTCGCCATGGCGAGATTATAGGTTCAGGCCTGAATCTACTCGCTAGGCGAGCAAAAGCTCGCCATGGCGAGTATCATCAGCCCAGAAAACCCAGCTCGCCATGAACGTCGCTAGCTGCTCGCTACGGCGAGTTCATGCAGAATAGCCTCTGTTTTGCGAAAATCAACATTTTTCAAAGGTAAACACCTACAATCCTCATACCAAGCAGTGCAATTGCAAAATATATATAATATAAGACAGAGTGGAGGGAAATTTGGGAGTTAATTCCCCTCACACAACATTCCTAATTAATCCTAAGTTATCATGCATAATTTGATTTTGGGGAAAACTAACTAACTAACCTAAGAACCCACCTGGAATTGAAGCTTTAATCCTTGCTTCTGGGCTCTCTACACAGCTACAAATCCTCCCAGCAATCCCACGAACAGAAAGGCAGAATTTGGAACTTGATGAACTTATGATTTGACTCCAAAACCAAGAGAAATCCATTGGAGCAATTTGTAGGAACATGCAAAGAAAGTCAGTTTGGATTCCTTCTAATAAAAGCACGAATTTGCAGAGAGAAGAGGGAGTTGACTCAAGAATTTCACCTTAATGGAAGATCACTAAGTTAGAGAAGAAGAATATGCCTTTGCATGTGAAAATTGATGAAGAAATGGAAAGGTGAAGAAGTGGTGGTTCTCTGCCCAGATGCTAAGATTGTGAAAGAACCTCTGAATCATAGTGAGGTTCATGTAGTGGTTGAAGGGAAATGATAATTTCTTGTGTTAAGGCAAAATTGGGGAATTGGTGTTGTTGTTGTTGTTGTTGTTGTTGGCGAGAGAGAGAAGAGAGAAGAGGTTTTCAATTCTGAAATTGTGATGCATAAAGAAATGGTCTTGCATGCATTTGCTTAAGATTAAATGGGTGGAAAGATGAGTCACCAAGAGAGGGATGAGGTGTTGCATTGCATGAGAAAGGGAGGAAGTGAGTGGAAGTATGACTCATGAGAGGGAGAGGAAGAGTGGAGGGAAAAGAAATGATTATTGGTGGTACTTAAATCACAAGAATAGGATTTAGTGTATTAGTGTTAAGTTCAATTATAACTCCTAATTTTACACATAAATCACTTAATTCTCAAGACTCAATTAATTAATCACCACTAATTAATCCTTGAATTATTAGATAAAATTCTAATTGGAATTAATTAGGTAAATGGAAATTCGGGATGTTACAATCTACCCCCCTTAAAGAAATTTCGTCCTCGAAATTTAGAATTTCACCTCAAGGAGGTAAGGGTAACTCCTTCTTATATCGGATTTCAGTTCCCGAATAAACTCTCCATCTGGAAACTGAGTCCATACTATTATGATGATAGGAATTCTCTTGTTCCCAAGCATCTTAGCATTTGGTTCTACAGTCCGCATTGGTTTCGGTTAGAAGGTCAGGTCTGGCTGGAGATCAATTGTTCAAACTCTAAAGGCCGATAAGGATCAAGAATACATTTTCGAAGCTGAGACACAAGAAACACGTCGTGTAACCCTGACGTGGATGAAGGTAAGGTTAGCTGGTAACTGCAAGACCAACACTTATGAGAATCCAATAAAGACTAATATACCTAAATAGAGCTTCTGGGTTAAGAACACACCATGTAATCCAACTTTGGTGTTACTACAAGATACGAGAGCTCCTAAACCAATCGTTTTATTCAATTCCCTTGGAATAAAACTTTCCTCTCTTAAGGTCATAGATAAAATACCAGTCAGTTAATCCATACTTACACTACTCTCGGGCTGCGCACTCTGATTCGTATACTACTGTCACCTTCTGACAGTGTCACTACTATCTTAGCCCATAATTCCCAAACACACTTTCGTACATCAGCTTATCTGATGTACTTCTACTTTCTCTGTTACGATTAAGCTTCTTCCCTTACTAACGGTGTTAACTCCAATACTCCACTGACTTAGTAGGTTGGTATTTAGCCTGGTTGGTGCTAAGTGATGATCTGAAGGGTATAGGCTGGAATGTTGATACCAACCGGTCCAAAATTTCGTTCCCAAGGTTAATCTTGTTTTCGAACACTACAACGTCTGACACGTCTTATATACTCCTACACCACATATGTTGTATAAAATATTCCAGGATTGATCGAAATATAAAACGAGCAGAAATGCTTAAATACTATAGATTCTTTCACCAATGAGTTAGACTCATCTGCAACCGAATCCATAGTACTATAGAATTTTTCACCTACCATTTCAATCTATCCTAACACAACACTGTGATCGAGCAGTACATTCAACGAGCAGAAGAATTGAGTGGAATTGGTACTTAATTACTGCAGACTTTAAAGTAAACCGCTTGGCTCGGGATAATCAATAAATTAACTGGCAGATCACTCAGGGTAAAAACGTTTTCAAACTAGGATATTATCTTGTTCCAACGAGTAGTTAACTCTTACACTTATCCGAACTAATTGTTGATAACTAAGCTTGGAATTAGAATATTCGGTTTCAGACGTTTGGGGTTCAGCGTTTAGTCGCACAAGATCACCGAAGATGAAGATGAAAGTTTGAAACGTTTGGCAGAAATACTCAAGATTATCACACTGATGTGACATGATTCAGACAACGGAACTGATAGGCTTGAATTCTTAATGCTGATTTCACTAGAATAGTTGAGCTCTACTGAATTGGGAGTAACCCAAAACTAAATTCTGAATTTGGCTGAAAAGACTCCAATGTAAACGAATAACTGATTAAATTGGAGAATTGGATTACCAGGTTCGAATGCACGATGTCTAAACGATTTGCTGATACAAGGCAACGCTGATTGCTTAAGAACAGTTAGGGATGTTGGCTGACCAACGCGCTAGAATTTGAATTGAAATCTTTCGCGACTAACAGAATGTTTTGGCTTACGTAGATCTGAGGAGGCTACTAGTGACATGGCTGAAATACTAAAGATAATGAGCGTGATTATTCAGGAGTGACATTCCACTCCATTCGAACGACTGACTGAGGTCAAGAATTTAGGAAGTTGCATCCTAATTGAATACGTGCTTAGCGCTTGACTATCAAGTATTCTGAGTACGGAAGGGATTCACTTATCTAAGGCATAATCAGACTAGTTAGAGAATACACACGTCCACGTGTTCCAAGACTTGTGAACGTGGAGTTTAACGATGCTCGGTTCAAAGGATTATCTGAAAGAAGGTCCTTATGAATGTAAGGGTGGTTGAGAGGTTGTGTCAACTTGATTCCGGCTTATGTACCATACTTCCATCCATTTCGATACTTCTCTTAGGTTAGGGTAACTCAGTGGTCACTCAAAGTTCTTGCTGATAAGCTCTCACCAAAGGGTGGTTAGATCCTAATAGTCTATTGGCTGAAAGATCTGAACGTGTGAGATTTCAGGTGACTAAGTTAGGATGAATTTAAACTTACTTGTGTCGAGGTGTCTAGTGGGTTTATTCTACTGAATCACTAACCTAATGGCAACTGTACGTACACCCTCCAAGGCATGGTTAACTGATTCTACTGATTTCTTAACTAAAAAGATTCATGCACATGGTCTACTCGGTTATAGGTTGAACTGATGTTGATTGATGGTGCTAAGGTAATTCTTAACTGTTATTCCTACTAAGACTTATCCTATGGAAGTTAGATGCAGCTACTGGTATACTATGGTTGACTGATCCCATATACTAATATCTGAAGGCAGTATCGTAAGTGCCACGCTAATAGGTCGAGGTCGTATTATGTTTAAGTGCAGGTACTAGAGGTCCACTATCTAATTGTTGTAGCCAATTGGCTGGTAACACTGAGTTACTAATTCTCGAGTACTTAAATGTCAATCTTTAGTAAGCCTATTCGGATAACGGGTATGGCTAAGAAAGTCCGGATTGATGTGTGACTAGGTTATGCTTATGTGGTATGAAACTGTCATTGGCCTCTACTCTATTTAATGATAATATTCTACATCTGTCTTAGGTGATTACGGTGTCAAAACGTCTCCTAATTGTTACTTTAGTCAATGCTTTGGCCTCTAACGGTTTGTGAATCAACTGCTAATGACAGGCGTTGTTAAAAATGATTGTTCTAATGGTTCTACCAACTAAAACTTAATCCCTAGTGGTAGGATGGGAATACTGGTACAAATGGTAAGGTCGGAGTAACTTTATTGAGGCATCTACAACTGGCGTCCTCGAGGGTAGTCTAATAAGGTGACTTGAAGAAACTTGGAAAAGGCTTGGGTTCTAATCTTGGTTTCTTTGGTTTAGATGGTCTGATTAGATTTCCTATTACAAGGTAGCTTTCCGGTTTACTATACTAAATTACTAAAGTCGGGATGGTTGAGTGGGAATACTTAACGTGTGCTCTCGGGGTACGAGTACGGTTTAAGGGATTTCTAATTGCTATACTAATTTAAGGCTAAATCTCTAATGGTTTGGTATATTTACTGGTTCCTATTCGAAAGGGTGTACTCGTTCCTTTGAGTTAATTAAAAGTTGAGGAGCTACAGAGAATTTAGCTAGTTGTCTTCTGGAATTAGTGAAGCACGATTGAGGTATTACTAAGTTCTCCTTGTCATGCGTGGAATTCTCGGTTGAAATGATTAACTAAGTGTCTAGGATGAATCTTTGGTTGGCTTCCTACTAGTGCTGAGTATTAAGTGGTCACTAAACTTGGATAGTTGGTGCCTTAATAGGGTGAGGTTACTCCTAGGTTCAGGAAGTTTATCCGACACCCAAAGTCAGTTGAATACTGGTAGGTACCACACATCCCAGTATAAGGGTACGTTTGCATTCCCTCGAGCTACAACGCTACTTCTGACTAGTTCATCCAAAGATTAACTCATTCACCAGACTGCTCTTAATCCTTACTACTTCCTGGCTGACTTCTCACTTCCGGTCTTAAACCATCTACTACGTCTAAACTCTCCGCATTACTAGCTGAGGTCACACAACTTACTCCTGTAGCACCATTTGCCACAATTCCATAATTCAACTATAAGAACTTTCTCCAACAACTGCCCTTTGACTGCAACTCTACTGCGAACTTACGGCTTGAACTTCTTGGTCCACATCAAATCTCAACCATAATACCCTGCCTACCATACACAATACTGAGTTGATCGGGCTCAGCACGTGATGGTTTCAGCGTAAACAGTCCAGATCCAAAGGGTCCGTATTACTTAGGAAAGAGTTGTAATGACTCATGGCAAGGTCCGATACTGAATCGACCTGCTCTGATACCAATTGTAACGCCCCAACTAAATTATCTAGAATATTTAGTCGAGACATATATAATTGGATCTGAGTACATTAAATTACAACAAGAGGAATAATGAATTACAAAAATTCTGCACGAGGAAGTGATAATTTATACAGCACAACGGAAAGAATAAAAATTCTACATAAACAGGTAATAAATCAAAACAAAGAAGAAGACTAAATCTTCTAGTCTGACAATCCAAGCTCGGCTCCAATCGTCAGATCCATCCTGGTCCCTGCTCCGAAATAACCTGTCTACCTAAAAAAATTGAATTGGAGTGGGGTGAGACTACTAAGTCTCAGTGAGTCCTACTACCCTCCTGGAGGTGACTACACCGGGGGCACCTAAATCAGTCGTATCATTCTAGTATATATATAATCATATCCTGAACTGAAAGTAAATGTGTAACACAGAAATTAACTCTTATTCATTTTAAACACAAGGACACTCTGAGGTGAGCATGTCTCAGAGGCCTGCCATATCCGTCAACCGATTCGGTCACGGCATGCAGCTCACAATAACGTATCCTAATGGATTGTCCCATTGGGAGTCCATAACGCGATATCACAAAATCGCTCATAACTAACTGAAACTAAATTAGTTCTTACTACCAATATTTCCCAAGACCCGGGGAGCATGCAAAGTCTAATTTCCTAAGTTATTTCCCTAAAGATCATCTGTGATTAACACCCTATAAAACATTATATTTATTCATACAATTGCAATTTATCTGACCCTGATGAGGATATAAAACGAGTGTTGAAAGTTTTAAAAATAATTTTGAAAAAGTACAATTCTGTGTAAGCTCGCTAGGGCGAGTCATCAGCTCGCCTTGGCGAGTTTACAAGTCTGTCCTCCAGGGGCTCGCTACGGCGAGTCACTAGCTCGCCATGGCGAGATTATAGGTTCAGGCCTGAATCTACTCGCTAGGCGAGCAAAAGCTCGCCATGGCGAGTATCATCAGCCCAGAAAACCCAGCTCGCCATGAACGTCGCTAGCTGCTCGCTACGGCGAGTTCATGCAGAATAGCCTCTGTTTTGCGAAAATCAACATTTTTCAAAGGTAAACACCTACAATCCTCATACCAAGCAGTGCAATTGCAAAATATATATAATATAAGACAGAGTGGAGGGAAATTTGGGAGTTAATTCCCCTCACACAACATTCCTAATTAATCCTAAGTTATCATGCATAATTTGATTTTGGGGAAAACTAACTAACTAACCTAAGAACCCACCTGGAATTGAAGCTTTAATCCTTGCTTCTGGGCTCTCTACACAGCTACAAATCCTCCCAGCAATCCCACGAACAGAAAGGCAGAATTTGGAACTTGATGAACTTATGATTTGACTCCAAAACCAAGAGAAATCCATTGGAGCAATTTGTAGGAACATGCAAAGAAAGTCAGTTTGGATTCCTTCTAATAAAAGCACGAATTTGCAGAGAGAAGAGGGAGTTGACTCAAGAATTTCACCTTAATGGAAGATCACTAAGTTAGAGAAGAAGAATATGCCTTTGCATGTGAAAATTGATGAAGAAATGGAAAGGTGAAGAAGTGGTGGTTCTCTGCCCAGATGCTAAGATTGTGAAAGAACCTCTGAATCATAGTGAGGTTCATGTAGTGGTTGAAGGGAAATGATAATTTCTTGTGTTAAGGCAAAATTGGGGAATTGGTGTTGTTGTTGTTGTTGTTGTTGTTGGCGAGAGAGAGAAGAGAGAAGAGGTTTTCAATTCTGAAATTGTGATGCATAAAGAAATGGTCTTGCATGCATTTGCTTAAGATTAAATGGGTGGAAAGATGAGTCACCAAGAGAGGGATGAGGTGTTGCATTGCATGAGAAAGGGAGGAAGTGAGTGGAAGTATGACTCATGAGAGGGAGAGGAAGAGTGGAGGGAAAAGAAATGATTATTGGTGGTACTTAAATCACAAGAATAGGATTTAGTGTATTAGTGTTAAGTTCAATTATAACTCCTAATTTTACACATAAATCACTTAATTCTCAAGACTCAATTAATTAATCACCACTAATTAATCCTTGAATTATTAGATAAAATTCTAATTGGAATTAATTAGGTAAATGGAAATTCGGGATGTTACATTAATATAACGACCATGGGTGTCCCTTTTGAGACACCCACAAGAGGAGGAATTTGGGGTGGCTTGATTCAGGTGATCGTATATCACAAATTTGATTAGGGAGAAGAGATCTCAACTTATTGAAACTCAACTTCTCAAAAAGGAATGTTCGAAATGACATGGCCTCTCGGTAACCCGACTCCATGAACCCAAGAATCCACCCAAAAATGCACATTTTGACCATCATTAATAATTTAAGAGAAATATAATCTTTATTGTAATTTGCTTGCATATCTACCAAAAATCCAAACACAATCTCATCATGTATTCTCTTATATTTTGCTATTATTCCTACAATTTTTTTATTTCTAATCTTTATAAATATACTTTTACAACTATAATATTGTGAATTCTAATTTTTCATGTTTTTGGGACGGTCAACTTTCGTTACTAGCACAATATTTGTAACATAGATATCAGGTAAGAAGTTCCCACTTCGAGTCAAGATAACAAGCTTAAAAAAAGCAACTAACCCTATATTTATAACTATCATTTAAAAAAGTGCTACATAAATGTAAACTAAAGTAGAGCCAAATTCAGTATATCAGAGTGATTCCAGTTGAAGCCATCAACAACTGCTTTACAATCAAGCTCAATGGCAAGTCATTGGAATCCTTCTTTATGTAACCAAGTTAAATCTTATTTAAGTCTTGTTGCTTCACTTTTGTCATTTCGAATGCACATCCCGATACCATAACTATGTTGTCAGATGAATTCACCTATCATCTCGAATGCACATCCCGATACTATAACTATGTTGTTGCAGAAATAAGGCCACATCTACGGTGCATTTGACAACCACCACCTCTAGGTTTTTCTTTTCCAGCTTAGATAGCCGCTGCTTGTGCTAGAAGAGTCTCATGTAATTTTTTAGACTGGTTCTAATTATGTAACAAGTCCCTTGCAGAGATTTGGAACAATTTTATCACATTATCTTAAACTTTCTCATTCCTCCACTTTCAAATCGTCCAATTTGCGTCGCGATATCACAACATTTTTAAACTACTTGTTATATTTACATACTCTATTAATTAATTTAAAGACTAAATTGATAGTTTATTCATGAATCAAACACAATGACAACCTCATATCAACTTGTGTTACTATAATTTATAAATATATTATTATTATTTATTATTAAAAGGAAGAGTGGAGCCTCTTTGATCTACCAAAAAAAAAAGAGTGGAGCCTCTTGCATCATCGCTTCAATCCCCATAAATGGCCATGGCAGCCCACAGTAGCAAATTGTCCATTAATATTGTCCCTATCCACTGAAAGGACACATTCATGTTAAATTGGAATGCTTATGTAAGGGGATTAAGTTGCCATCACAATAGGTTCCAACTTCTTATCCAAAAAACGTTATCCCAAAAGATTCCAACTTATTATCCAAAATTAAAAAAATAGATAAATAATATGGGGAGAGTAAGGCTAGCTCCATGGTCATTCTCTTTAGGAATAAAACTATACTTTTATTTGTGATTTTGTCTTTTTTCTTTTCAAATCTTTTGATAAATTGGTTCTTATTTTCTAAGAGTAGAAGAGATACATATAATGAAATGATTGTGTAGGGCATCATGTTACGTATAGATAAATTAAAGGACCTGGTCATAGCTACCAATACAAGTGTAACACCAACATAAAAATGAGGTGTTGTTCACATCAACATAAAACCTCCACACTAGTAATTTAAAAGTTGAAAACTATATAAAACCCTGTTCTTTTAGATATCTTATATTGAAAATTTTAAGATACATTCTTTTTTCTTCTAAAAACAACTTAGATAAGATCATTTTATAAAAAAAGAAAACTTAGATAAAATCAGATTTTAGATTATGTCTAATTTTTGACAGATAATTATGTTTCTAAAACTGAATATAACACACACACAATTTATCTTGTAATTAGTGTGCGATATAGGCGATATTGTACTGTATTTTTAATCTGTTGATCTTTTAACGGTAGTTATCATTTTAGTAAAAAAATTGAAACGGTGAACGCAATTAGTTGTTAGATTAATATATTTTTCTTTTTGTCAAGTTTGAACGTATGATTTCCAACTCCTTTAATCTTTATGTTTGTCAAACCTATAAATATCATATAAATTTTAAGTTTGGTCCCAACAAAAAATTGTTTCAAATTTTCGTCTCTACATATTTTCAGTTGCCAATTTAGTCATCGTTTTTAACTATGGTGACACATGTCTAGCCAAAATTCACATTACGTAGTTTCTTTTATGACGTGACGTTGTGGAAACTTTAAAAATATCATTAACTAACAATTCAACAATTTAATCATTTAATCCATAACTTTAGATTATAAATATTAGATTAACAAAGATGAAGAAAGAATTAAGGCTGACTCTTCATTTAAAGTGTAAATTACATATTTGTTAATATTAAAAATCCGTAGAGTAACTAATAATGAATTAGTCCATATGATATGATAAAGAGTATTGGATCTCTTAAATAAATTGTTAGGTGTTCATTAAATAACGTTGACAACTTTATACCAACAACATAGGTAATAAAAAAACCGTAAGGTGAAAAAATGGGAATATATTTCGGTTTAGAATTTTAAAAAATGAATGAGTTTTAATTTGAATACTTCTAAGATATTTTGGAAATTTGTATAATTTGTACGAGGGTATGAAGATGACATTTGGAACGCTCTTTTCCCCCTCGAATTTTCTTTTTTGCCCCTGGTTTTAAAATTTAGAACGCGTTTTCTGATTTTTTTTTTTTGCCTTGGATACGAACTTCGGAATGTATTTCCCAAATTTTTTGACGAATTTGAACTAGAAAAACTTTGAAAAAGATGTCACGAAGTTTTTATACAAGGGTAAAATTAGAATATTAGGTAGTTAAAAAGAGTCATGGGGGGAGAAGAGAATCTTTCAAATAATAGATGCATCAACCCATTAAAAAAAAATTGGTTGGGTCAGTTTTCTCTTACTCTTGGGCCAGGCCCGGTCGAATCAAAAAATTCAAAAAGCCCATTTTATACATCAGCATATAAACAAAAATTGTGAAGCACAAACTCCCGAACCCTAATTTTCTCCGCAGGGGCAAAACCGCATCCAGAAAGAAGCTTCAACAAAATGACGACGAGATTCAAGAAGAACAGGAAGAAGAGAGGCCATGTCAGCGCCGGTCACGGTCGTATCGGAAAGCACAGAAAGCATCCCGGAGGTAGAGGTAACGCCGGAGGAATGCACCATCACCGAATCCTCTTCGACAAGTACCATCCAGGTTACTTCGGTAAGGTTGGTATGCGTTACTTTCACAAGCTTCGTAACAAATTCTATTGCCCTATCGTCAACATCGATAAGATCGCTTCTCTAATTCCACAAGATGTGAAGGATAAAGCTGCTAAGGAGAAGAAAGCACCTGTTATTGATGTTACTCAGTTTGGTTACTTTAAGCTTTTGGGAAAAGGTGTTTTGCCTCAGAATCAGCCTTTTGTTGTCAAGACTAAGCTCATTTCTAAGATTGCTGAGAAGAAGATTAAAGAGGCTGGTGGTGCTGTTGTTCTCACTGCTTAGTTTATTTATTTTTCTATGGTATTGCTTTTTAATGGATTTGGGTTTTGCCCTTTTTTGATTTCTGTTTGTTTTGTTGTTGTTTTAGACCGTTTTGACATTGAGATCTATGCTATATTTTTGGGAATTTATGCTTTGTGTTTGATTGCGTTAAACTAATTCATAATGATAATATGATATTGCTGTGTATTGGATCGATAATTATCAATGCCGCAATTGATTAGGGTTTTTGAATATTATGTTTTCGCCATATGGATTGTTGAAGCTACATGTGAAATTGCTGTGAATAAGTCAGTCACACACTCACTAACATGGATGTAACCAGTATGTACATGTCGACTACTGCATAGCTTTAGTTGTTAAATGTTACCTGTTGAGGAAACTCCCCGTTTTCCATTTGTGAATTGATCAATACCATTGCAGCCTGATGCAAAGGAGCTGGATCTCTTTCGGCCTAACCGTATAATAATCAGTTTATTGACTTTTATATACTCTTAATTATATAAATCTCAGCATCGAGTTTATACTATATTATACTATACCTGGCCAGCTTCAATAAGTGCTAACATAGCCCAAGCCGTGTTCACTACATGAGACTTGTTTCCTTCCAGGTTTGTGTATACCTGTTAATTTGTTACCTGTTATTAGTGAAAAGCTATAATATGTAGAGTGAAAGAACTAAGGTTCATTCATGCTATATATATACCTTTAATTGGCATGACAGATAGCTCTCACCCCATCCACCAGAAACTTTGTGCTGTTTGGAAAGCAAAAATTCACATTCCTTTCTAATGATTTTGCTATCTTTGTACCTCTTACCCGCAGCTATAAGCCCTTTTATTCCAAACCATGTCCCATATGTAAAGCAGATTCCCCATGATCCATACCTATTTGGTTGGTTAACTCATTAATTACAAATCTTTTGAACTCACATTATGAAATTAAAATTAGTTTTGAAACTCCGTTTGTTGAATAATTAAGTTAGTGGACTAGTAAAGCAAAGCTAACCATGATCCATCAGCTAACTGTATGCTTTCAATATAGTCTGCGGCCTTAGTAATGCAAATCTCTATTTCTGTCCTCCTGTGATGCGGATATTGTTGTGTGAATAAGGCGAGACCTTGAATCGCTGCTGATGTGCATTCCACGTACCTATAATAGACTCATTTTTCACAAATTTGCAAATAATAGACCAAATCTAGATTCTTACAAGGAAATATGTCAATGTCAGGTACATACTGATAATCAATGGTGATATCTTCAAACATTTCAGTTGGATTTATTTTCTGCGAAAGAAAACCAACGAAGCGTTAACTGATTAAAAAATCTTGATTCCTCGTTTAATTAGAGAAAGAAATTGTTGTACCTCCAGCCATGTATAAGATCTTGTGAGCTCATAGGATGCAAATCCACCATTTCTATTCTGAAATGTTTAATGTGGAAGAGCAAATTGATTAAGTCATCCATGATGCCATGTGGTTGAATTTCTAATTAAATTTGAACAAAATCATTCTTCTTAATGAATTTGCAAAAATTTAGAAATGCAAGAAAATTCAATTGAATTGCCTAGAATTCTAATTTCCAATTTGCTTCATCATAACATAGTCTAAACTCTAAAGAGTACCTGCAGGGATAAAATCAAATTAACTGCATCACATAATTGATCCATTTCCATTGCTTTCCCAACAGTCTCAAATGGCAAGTTTGATAACAAAATGGAAGCCTGAAAGTAATGTAAACAGTGATTAGTGTCTTAAAACATAACTTAAGTGATTTATGAGTCTATTAACTTAGCTCTGAATATGATTAAAAGAGTAGTTTGGTTATTTTTGTTTTGTTGAGCACTATTCTGTGTGCGTGTCTTGCCACACCATTTGGAAAACTTAACTTTTTGTCGATTTCATATTGATGAATGTTCTGAATGGTTTGTGTTGTGAAAAATAATCCAATTGCTTTATTGTTTGGTCATTGTAGATATATATTTGCTCTAATTGCTCGATTTTAAGCAAAATATTAATAAATGAAACATTGAGTTGGAATTAGGGAGAGAATCCTCTAATTGCTTTATGGTTTGGTCGTTGTATTTATAGAATGTATTATTTCCTCTAATTGCTTGATTTTAAGCAAAATTTTAATAAATGAATCATTGATTTGAAATTAGGGAGAATATGAGTCATAGCTGGAATGAAAATGATATAATTGTTTTTGTTTTAGCTTTTCAAACGTTTCTCCTCAGCATAATTGATTTGAGGTACTTTTGATGTTAGTGCTTAGCCTAATGAGTTAGGAGTTTGTAACCATTTGTGATGTGGTGCTATTAGCATTTAACATATATATTTTGTTTGTGAAAATACTATGGTTCCCTTTTTCAATTGGATTAGTTTGCTGTGTTCCAATGAGTAAAGTGTTTGTACCGCAGTACCAATGATAGTAATACTCGAGAGCTTGTATAATTCCATTGTTTGGTGTAGTAGTATTTTCACACCCACTCAGACTAGTGTAGTGACAATTGACACATTTGTGCGACTTAACATTGACTTGTGTAGTGGGTGTGAAAATAAACATGCTGAGGAGAAACGTTAGAAGACAAACATGCTTCGTATTTTCAAATTTTGGGCGTTGATGAGTATCTGTGGTCGTGTTTTCTCTGATCAGTCTCGTTTCTAATGGAAACAATAGTAGTTGCAAGCTTAGTAGTGAGGAATCTTTGCAACAGAGTGTTGTTGATATCAATGTTTTGTTTATATTTGCATAAACATTGTAAATTCTCGACAGTGATACAACATTGCTCTCTGTTATATTATATATAGGAGATCGCTCTAAACACCAATTTTAGGGACTGACACATTAATTAAACCTAAATTGTAATCTAAAAATTATTTTTTTTAGTGGAAAGTGGCAGAAAAAATTCTGACTCTTTCGATATTCTTTTCTTAGACGAAATTAAAAAATGTGTTTTGCTCTCCAGTTTAATCTATTTTAAATTTGCACTCATGGTGTTTGATAAAAAGCTTCAAAGATTTTTGGATGAAGGGAATCATGTTGTGAGTAAGGATTTAATAGTTATTGCTACAAACCAATTTCTCTTCTCCAATTAACAAGTGGTTCCTTCACATGTGGCGAGTTTAACCAATTTCGAGAACCTGAATGGTTGATATGGTGCGTTCATAAGTCAAAAAAATAATTTGTAATTAGATAAAGTTAAAAGACTTTGATTTCTCAACCTACTTACTACTATCATGCGTGGGGAATTTTGCTTGGTTGCTTGGATTAAGCTATTGGTTTTGTAGTATTTTATTGATTTCTAACTCCTCAAAACTCATTGATGTCCAAATCTTGTTTGGCTTAGTAAATTGTGTTGCTTTTAGAATGTAGATGGGAAATGTCCTAAGTCTTAACACATATCTTTCAATGTTTGGGAAAACTATGCTAAGGTACCTCCAATCTAACGAAGGGAATAGTCACTGCATTTATATTTTTGCATTTATATTTTTAAAATTATATAATAATGGAAAAAATGAAAAGAATAGGAAATAAAGAGGATCCAAATTCTAGAAGAGGCCGCCTAGTTCAAAAAAAAGTGTATAGCGAGAAATTGCAAAACTACCCTTGATATTTTAATAAAGTTACAAGTATATCCTCCAAACCCTTTCTCCGTTACGTCTTGCTTATTTCACGCTTCTTCTCAGTTCTCTCCCTCTTCTCCGTCTCTCTCTCTGGAACGCTAATAACCGTCATCTTCCTCTCTGAAACGCGACTAAGTGACGGAGCGACGCTCCATTCTCTCCACGACCGGTTACCGGCGGCGAAGGCGATTTTCCAGCCACTTCTCTATCTCCTCGACGGTTCTCAGTTTTTGTAAAGGTAAGGCAACTTAGGCAAGCTTTCTCATACCACTTTAACACTCTCTATTCAACGTCACATTGTTGATTTTGAATGGATGAGTTTGTTCTTGAAAATTTTGTGAAGCAATTTAAATGTGTTTTTTTTTTATGAATCATTTTGAACTTATTTATTTAAGTTTAGCGTAGGATTGTGATTTTGGTGTGAAGATTGTGATTTTGAAGTGACTTGAATATTGAACTAATTTGAAGATTGTAGTTTTATGATTTGAACATTTTATTCTAGTGAGATTGTGATTTTAGCATGAAATTGTAAGTGTGAGTTTAGTTGATTTTAGTGTGAAACTGTGAGTTTTAGTGTTTGGTGATTGCTTTTATTGATTTTAGTGTGAGTGTGATAGTTGAGACTGTGAGTTTTGTGCTTGTTGTTGGTTGAGTGTATTCCTTGTTTTTTTTTTGTTGTTGATTTTAGGAAGTTAGTTATGTATCCAACATTCATAGTGTTTTTGTTTTGTATTGGGACAGTAGGGGCTTGTGTGTGTCCGATGTGTAGGAGGTTTTGAGGTTGTGGGGATAGTTGTAGCTCTTTGTTTCCTTTGTCTGATATAGGCCTATGTTAGTAGGATGTCTATTGTATTTTGTAACCAACCAAGGCATTGCTTGTGCTTTGTGTTGTGTTGATATATATACATATACATATTTGTGTTGTTAGAAAGAAAAAGGTGTGAAGTTTGTTGATTTTAGGTGAGTTTTGTGCTTGTTCTTATTGATTTTCATTGTTTTTGTTTATTGCTAAATATATAGATTCAGTTGATTGATTGTCAATTTGTCGTTGATTTCTTGTTCTTATTTTTGTGGCCCACCTAAGTTTTGTTTCCTGGTTCTGCCATTTCAAACACCGACATGGACACTGACACATTGATAATAATTTGAGAAAATGACATAATTCCATATAATCATAAATGTTAGTGTCCAACACCAGGACATGCCGAATCCAAGGAGTGTACTTGCTTCATAGGTGTCGGTGTTGTGTCGGTAACTGACAAGGTGCTTACATTTTAAAGGAATCAAAGGCATAGAGGCCATTCCTGAGCTTCCCTGCCAATAAAAGTTGCTTGGTTTCCTGAGATATAACATAACAACAATTAGCATGAAATTCAAAATATGTTATTGTTTTTAGCAAATTTTTACACACTTAGCAGATTTTTGGATATAGAAGGTACATGTAAAAGAATATGGAGAGTCATGGATTTAAAAAGATTAGAAATAGAGATTTCAATGTGCATTTCCTTTTGATTCAGGAATGGCAGAGAAGAAACCAGTCGTCAGCCTCTCATGGCAACCACGGTTGCCTATTCCATCTCTGTCAAAAGCTACATATCTTCCATCTCACACCAAACCTCAAATCAAGGCACCAACTAGCACTCTTTGGAAACCCAATTCAGAATTGGTTAATGGGCTATTTGTTCCTCCCAACGATCCCCGAAAAGTAAACAAGTTACTGAAACAGCAAGTTAAGGATACTCTTGGGAAAGATTGGTATGCAATAGATTATATTTAGTTATATTTGTTTGTTTAATAAAAATATAACCTTTTTCATTTGAATTTTATTTATTTATATTTTTCCTGTGATCTCTGTCTGTTTTGTGTTGTTAGAAATCATAAATGGGAATTATTAATTTTATTTAAATCTTTACCAGGTTCGACATGTCTGCTCAAACTATCACCCCTGAGTTGCAGAGAGATCTGAAGTTACAAAAGGTACTTGAGTTTGGAGAAACTATATTCTATCCCCCTGCCCCAAAAGAGGATGACGAATATATTCATTTTCAATATGACGTGATGTTTGCTTTATATTAAGTTAATAAGCATCGCATACGCGTGCACTAGCATACTAGATGATAAGGAAGAATGAAAAACAAGTGCAAAATACTGTTTTTCTATAGAATGTGATATTTACAATAACAGTTAGATTTAGGAAAGTGTTTTTATTTAATATTTGCCTAGTAGTCTCTGTCTTGAATTCTAGAATTCTAGTTCACTTCCTTAATTATATAGGATTGTGTTGCCTTTCAGTTATCCTTCTCATAGTCTTGGTCTCATGCTTCTTGCTGGTGATATTAGTTTTTTCAATGATTGGCGGAGTTGGCCTACTTCACTCGAGTTTTTGCTCTAACAAATAATTATTATCCCTGACCTATAAACCTAATTCATACGTTGATTAGAGTATTGATGTCAGCCTTCTTGAGACTTTCCTGAAATGGGGAAATAAGTTGCAATTCTGACGAATGTGTACAGTTGAAAGTGTAATGAGATATGTTAAGACCATTGTTCATTGGTTCAACTCAATAACATTTTAAAATAATTGTAGACGTTTATACAGTATTTGCTAACATGGATATCAATGTGTCCATCAATCTGTATTGGGCTTCTAATTTTATTGTGTACTACACAATTTCTTATGTCTTTATCTCTGTGAAATATGATCTTTACACTTTGATATGTATCTATTGGTTGGTGCTCGCAGTTGAGGGGTGTCATGGATCCAAAGTTACACTACAAGAGGTCTGATTCAAATTCCAAGACTCTTCCAAAGTATTTTCAGGCAAGTCCATGGTTGTTGAATGTCCCATCAAAGTTTGATTTCTGTTCAATATGTTTAACTTTTCGTCGTCGTTTGAATATGATCAGATAGGAACAATTGTAGATTCTCCACTGGACTACTATACAGGCAGATTAACAAAGAGAGAGAGGAAAACATCCATTGCAGAGGAGTTTCTTTCTGATCAAAAAAGTTCAGCTTACAGGTAAGTTAGGCATTAGAAAACATATTTGCCTTGTTAAGTTTGAATATCCATGCAATGCATTCATTTTAGTTGTGTTTGTTCTGATCGGCCATGATGTTGTAAGGAGGGAATCAATATCAGAAATTCCTATTTGGTATTTTGCTTCAGTCCTGCTGCTAAATAAGTATATGCTATGAAAGCATGTTCATAATGATTTGGCGGTAGCTTGAGCAAATGATATGCGATTAAAAGTCATGTAACCACTTTGATTGGTTGTGTTGTTCGATTGGTTACTCAACAACTTCTATGTTGGCTAAATTAGTTTCCAAGATTAAACATTATGCATCAACAGGAATTAATTTCAGGGCACACAGAGGTTTAAGGTTCAGCTTTATGTGCATTGTGCATGACTGCATATTAATTATCAATTACTTGTATGAATTAAAATAGCATCACTTTATTGATATTATTAGAAACTTGTTCCTGGTTGTTCCAACGCTTTTTAGCCACTTATTTATCTCCTACCAACATTTTTTCTAGGAAGCGGAAGGTTCGAGAAATTGAAGAGCAGCGGCAACCAGGTGGAAATGCAAAGTGGAAGATCCAAGGTAAGAGTACTCGTAAGCGCGCAAAAGAAAGGAGGAAGTACTGAATTTCACACTCTATTTGGAGTTAATCCACAACATTTGGAGTTCATTACATTCAATCTTGTTCACATGCCAAAAATATTAATGCCAAAACACATTACAATTATTGAGTTCATGTAAAAATATTTAAAAAACCTACTGGTTATATTCCGTCGGTTTATATCAATTTTGGTCAATGTTGAGTCTCATTTTTGTATTATGGAATTTCATGTTTGTATTTTAAGAATTAATTATTGTTGTTGAAGGACATTTTTTAAATGAGGTGAAAAATTAGAGGCAGAGTACACATATTTTTTTAATCATCATCAATAATACAGTACTGTCTTTGGTTCAAATTATCAGAGAACTTCAAATATATTTATTGAATAAGTCCCATCCTTTAGTGCTCCTCCTTCCACCCATGGATTGGATCTTTCTAAATTCTAAAAGAATGATCCCTCTCACACTCCATTTTCTTACACGCTCAATATGTAAACCAATATGTTTGATATTAAGGTTGGTTGGATAAAACTATGGGGATGCGCTATGATTTTGTAGTAGCTACAAAGTGATGCTTTTGTGAAATTGCGATTGCTTAAACAATCATGAAATTTTCGTACTTGTTGTCCACTTTAACATTCACTCCACCAAAATGAACTCCCCTGTAGGGGTGTAGGTGGATCACACAAAATCGATTGAATCAAAAATTCAAACCAAACAAAAAAAACTTTGTTTTGGTTTGTTTTAAAAATCGACCTGAACTAATGAGAAAACTTAATCATTATGCTACAAGGACGTGATCTCTATGACTGCTCCTTTCATGAATCTTATGCTAAGCTGAAAGTTTCCGGTTTCGCGACAGCTTTAGAGACTACAACAAAGGAGCTGTTTTTGGTATTCATGCACTTTAATGTTGATAACATGAAGCTACTTGGTTCATCAACATCTTGAACCTGAAAGCAGACTGCAATTATGTTTTAATCTTTAATCTGAATTAGGAATGGACTTATTTTGATGTTTTTTCCCCTCTTTATCTTTTTAACTATGATAGTGATTATGTCTATCTTTTGTAGTACCAATTTTTATCATATAATGTCATATTCAGGCATGCTTAGTCTCAAGAGCAATAAGACAAACATCACTAAAATTAAATTCTTGTATTACTATATTCAACATGTAATTTGCTTCTAATAAAAATCCGTTATTCAAATTTGGATTCTCTACAATCAAAATTTTAGTAGTCGTGGATCATAGTTGTTAAATGAAGATTAGATAACTTGTATTTTAAATTTGATTTAGTAAAATCAACAAATCAACAAATAAACTATCTCATTTTCATCCAACAACCAAAATCCGTATTGAAGTGCGACAAAAAGTTTAATGACAAAATGTTGGCCCTTTAATATTCAAGTCAATCCTAAAATTTGCTAGTTTATTATATCAACCCGTAGTTTAGGTCTAAATATAAAAACAATAATTGTCAATTCAAAATATACTTATTAGATATTCCAAACATGAAAAATGAAATATTAATTTTCCATGTAATCAACCACAACAAAAAAGCAGCCAGGTCATTTAATCATGTGGCTGACTCATATAAGCGCTTCCACTGAAAATTTTGAGCAGCATATGTACAGTAAAGCTTTTTAATGTGATTCAAAATGTTACTATTAATAATTTGTTTTCTTTGTGAGTGCAATATGACCAAGTTGACCATGTTTGTCTATTTTTATTTATGAGAATCACTTTTTAGTAGAATTTGAGTTTGCATTCCACTTAGTTAGAATCACATGCTTCATTTGGGTCAGAATATTGGCAGATTAAAGTAAGCATATGCCAATATGGTTCACACAATATCACATTTTATTTCTTTCATTAATATATGATCATAAAGTATCTTATTCATCACTTTACTTACCATTTTTTTGTTCCTTAATAGTATTATCAACTATGAAGAATTAAGAAAAGGTGGTAAAAATAAAAGATTATAGCAATGCACAGGATTTACACTAGTTCAACCACATACAAACATGTAAAAATAAAATATTATAGCTAATCTCCGTTGGGGCGTCAAGTCTAGTTCCACTAAGATAAACATGTTGAAATCTACACACAATTATTTGAGATAAATTTACTTCTTCAAATGCATTTAAAATACTTGAGATTTCAGAAATTCTGTTATTTTGGAATCAATCCACAAAATTTTATGGTCAGAATTTGACCAATCTACTTTTATGCTTAGTCAGACCTATGTTCTTATCAAAGTCTAACACTCACAAATACTTCAATGAAGTCTCTTATGCTCTCTTTGGTAATTGCTTTCCCTCTTGTTAGCGCTTTTAACTTCTCATAAGGCTCGGGAACACCGTATCTTCGCATAACCTAAATAAAGATTTGCAAACTATTATTATTGCAGAATATTAAAAGGTTGATGCCAACACCAAAAGAAGTAGGACTGTTCAACAAAAAATGTCCGGTTCAGTTCAGTCCCATCGCAGTTTGGTTGGGTTTTTGGTTTTTTCCAACCGTCCTAACTCCTGATTATTAGTTAATAGTAGCAATTTTGTACAGTTCAGTTCACGGAGAAGCAGTTTGGTACAAAAAAGTACAATTAATTTTTTTTGTAAAGGTAGTTCCGGTTCGGTTTGAAACCACAAAACCAGTGCACCAAATCTTTAATCTTTATACTAGTTCAGTTTGGGACAAACCATTATTAACAGTTCAGGACAGTTTTACCAAACTATTATAACGGTTCCGTTTGGTTTCCTCCTGAACTGAATCATGAGCAATCCTAAAATGAAGTATGCATCAAAGAATCAAGCACACTAATATGAACACATTACATCCAAAAACATTAGTATATATGCAAATTTATAAAAATAAAAAAATCTGACTCAATTAGCATTTGGAATTGTGAAAAGTATACACTCAAATTCTAAATCTAAAATAGATGTGCAAGCCTCTTCCCCCCCCCCCCCCCCCCAACACATAATTT
This sequence comes from Trifolium repens, assembly GCA_030408175.1. Lineage (NCBI taxonomy): Eukaryota > Viridiplantae > Streptophyta > Magnoliopsida > Fabales > Fabaceae > Trifolium > Trifolium repens. The sequence goes on along the minus strand of CP125841.1, from coordinate 25,157,113 downwards.
AACGTCAACTAGTAAGTAGTGAATTATATCGTTGAAAAGACTTGTAGTAAGAACAAATTTCTCCTGATGTTCTACGGTTCTACCAAGCACACAACAATATCAAGTACTGAAGCACCGCAATGGACTGAAGTTACAAATATATTTTAGGCATTCAATATGATATAAAAAAGATTAAACAAGATAACCACGTAAAAACAGAAGCGTATACATACCGTCTGGATTGGTTCAGCAAGGACCTCCCAGCACTGGTCCAAGTCTTCGCTCAAGCGAACTTCATTGACCTAAATTGTGAAATAGCAAATTATACCATTTACAAGAAAACTCAATGAATGAACCAAAGCATATTGTTTTTTTTTTTTTTCTAAATATTTAATAGGAAAACATGAGAAACTTGGACAGTAGTTGTGCAAACTGTCAGTGACTGCAACGTTGTACTTACAATCCTCCTCAGATAAACAGTATACTAATAACTACAATGAATCTAATAGTTGATTCAACAAAATGCATAATAATAATAATAATAATAATAATAATAATAATAATAATATTTTATGATCATAAAAAGGTAATTACGCAGAAACTAAGAGAAAAGTAACACAAATCAAAATGTTGAATTGCATACCTGAAGCTTCCCAATTCCTTGAAGGGTGCTTTTATATGCAAGAAGAGAATGACCAAAATTGACACCCATGTTCCTTAAGACGGTTGAATCAGTCAAATCCCTCTGCGAAACAAAAAAATACAAACCTAAAATTTATTACTTCTAAGAGCTACTGTAAGGATGGATCATTATGTGAGATAACGACGATAATTAGTCCATTAATTAGAAGGGATTAATTTCCAGAAGATGTAATTAAGAAACTTCTCAGTACCATAGTTTAGAATGATGCCAATACAATAATGATCAGAATAAAACAAAGAACATTAAAATCAAACTAAAGCAAGTCTTGCCTGCCAACGTGAAATCGGCAACTTCATGCTTAGATGAGAAAAACCTCCATTAGCCACACCTAAATTGCCTTCACTATTCTCAAAATCAATGGGATTCACTTTGTGAGGCATAGTTGATGATCCAATCTCACCAGCCTTTGTGGTCTGCAGAACAAGTTTTGAAAATGAAAAGCGATTATTGTTTCTCGAGAACAGCACCTTATTATGGTCATAGATATGTATTAGAAAACCCACCTGTTTAAAGTAGCCCAAAGATATATAGCCCCATACGTCTCTATCAAAGTCAATTAATATATTGTTGAATTGGATGAATGAATGAAAAATCTTTGCCATGTAATCATGAGTTTCAATCTGTTAATCAAGTGGAGTAATATTATCAGAAGGAATCATAAAGTTACAATCTAAACACAGTTGGTATTGCGATCTCGCTAACAAGAGTTTCACTGACAATTGATGAAATTTTTTGCCACAATGGATTTGCACGTAACAAAGGAAATGGAACAAGTCTTTTAAAAATTATTTGGCTGCATAGAAATTTGTTAAACTAGAATAGAACAAATCGGGGATTTTTTTTTTAATAACACACCTGAGCAACATAAGGATTAAAGCTTAATCCAAGAGACTGTACAAACTCTTGCGCAATGCTAGGCCAGTTAACATCAGGATATGCAGAAAGATGTGCATTGTAATTCCCAACTGCGCCGGCAAATTTCCCCAAAATCTCAACCTGAGACAGCTCCTTCCTTTCTCTGCTTAGTCTCACAGCAAATATCGCCATTTCCTTCCCCAAAGTTGTTGGTGAAGCTGGCTGAATAATATCACAGAAAAATTTCCAAGTTCACTGGCAAGTGGCAACTAATAAAATTGAAGTATAATAATGTTAGCAAACTGAACTAGTTGCTGAGTCGGCATTATTTGCAATATCCAAATATTATAATCAATAATAATACATTGATTTCTAACTAGTCAAGTAATGCGGAAATCAGCTAACCTGGCCATGAGTGCGAGAAAGCATAGAGATATGAGCATTGTCTTTGGCCATTGTACACAAAGCTTTGATAATTTGATCCATGACAGGAAAAATAACAGAACTCATTGCTTCTTTCAGCATCAAAGCATGAGCAAGGTTATTTATATCCTCAGAAGTGCAAGCAAAGTGGAAAAACTCAAGCACCTGTTGAAAAATGTTTGTTCAAAATCTACAATCCCATCAAGGGCCTGTTTGGATTATCTTATTTGAACTTGTCTACTGGTATAAACATAAAAGACTTGTGAGAGCTTATGGAAACAGCTTATGACATGTCCATAAGCTTATCCTTTGACATTAGCTCTCTAAAATAGTTTATGACAACAGTTAGTTTACATGAAAATAGTTTGACATTATCTTATCCTTTCTTGAAATAGCTAATACATAAGCACTTCTATATGATATGCACTTAATTAAGTTGTTTATCCAAACAGGCCCAAAATTCAAACAGAGAGTAATATACAATCACAAAGCACACAACAACAAAAAAATTGAATTACAACCTTAGCAATTTCAGCATTTGATTGGCACTTCTGTTTCAAGAAATACTCCACAGCTTTAACATCATGATTAGTAATCCTCTCAAAATTCTTAATCTCCTTAACATCATTCTCACTAAAATCATCAATCAAACCTTGTAAATACACTTTAGCATCATCACTAAAAGCAGGAACCTCAGCAATTTCACTAATTTCAGAAAGCTTCAGCAACCATTTAATCTAACAACATAAACACAAACAAAATATTAGAAAAACAATAAAAAAGAAAAAGTAATTTAAACAAAAGGGGTGAAAAAAAAAGAGAAATATAAACACAGACATAACATTGAAAAAAAATGATTAAAAAGGGTACTTTAAGCAAAAGGGTAATCAAAAAAGGGAAAAAGAAAAAATGGGTGTACCTCAACAATGACTCTATAGTAATTGAGACCATATTCACCCATGATACCAGCCAAGTCTTTAACTTTTTCACGATAACGACCGTCTAGTGGTGATAAAGTTGTTAAAGTGGAGAGTTCGAAGTCGTTGGAGGAGTGAACTTGGGACATGGTGGCAGTGGTGGGTGATTGGGTGGCAGTGAGGGGTTTGAAGGTGGTGAGAGAGGGTGAAGGGAATGAAACATGGGAAAAAGGAAAAGGGTTTGTGGGTGTTTGAGGAATGGTTTTGAGGGGGTTTAAGGTTGTGATTTGGGTGGTGTTAGAGAGTGCCATGTTGGGGAGAAAAAGTTCAGGCTACGGCTGTGACTGCTTTCACCAAGCAGCAGCAGCGATGTGAGCAATGGCTGTGGTCTGGGGTAGGGGGCGACGATGTTAGTTATAGGCTTAAATGATCAATTTGTTGCGAGTTTTTTATTTTCGTTGTCTGCACATAATGAGTTTCCACCACCAACACATGTAACCAGAGGAATAGACACCAACAACAGTGAAGACCCACAAAGAGAAAACAATAATTAGAAGATTGCATAAATGAGTTAGAATAGAAGAAAACATTTACTAAAAATTTCAATTAATGCCTCAAGTTGATTATTATCAGATTTTAACAGTAGAAATTAATTGAATTTAGACATCAAATAAAATTGTTCCTTTCAATGTTGAGAACTAAACTGAGCAAATATGAAAATTTGAAACAAATCAACAGTCCAATCTATAACCAAAAATGGAATTTCATATTTGAATTTTGAGATGAAGTTAGAGTTCAAGATATAAATTATAAATTTGTGATTTATACTTAAATAAGTATCCAAAGTAATTGAGAAAAAGATAAAAGTCAGAAAGAAACATTGGGGTATAAATTTCTGTCCACAGAAGTAAGAAATATATTTTTAAGACAAAATATTATTTTATTTAATTTTGTACAAGAAATAGAATTGTATTTACCTTAAAAGTTATAAAAATTTATTATAGGGTTGATCAAGAGTTAGAGAAAAAGAATATTAATTCAAAATTCATCACAAGTATAAATTTTAACACTATTTACATAACTAACTCTGTAAATCAAACTACATTAACTCATTGAAGTATTAAAGTTTGATAGAAAGCTTCAATTACCTCTAATTCACTAAGTAGGTCATATAAACCATGTACATTGCTGTTCCACTGAAAATCAGGAAAGGTTCTAGGCTATTATCAACATTAGAGAATGACCTTGAGTGTTGGGTCTGCATTGGTAAAAAAAACCATAAATTAATACGAAACTTATATACAAAGCTTAAATATGGTGTTGGAAAAATGACAAAAGAGTAAGGCAAGAGCAAGCCAATAAGTTTGATTTAGTATTTCTGCTAGCTGCACATAATTATATTATTGATTGCAAAATACTGTATGAAATATTACAATCATGCTACTAAAATATTAGAAAAACCTATCATTTAAAGTTTAAACTTCATATTAAACACATTAGAAAAAATCTAGATTGACCTCTTTTTCCCAAAAAAAAAAATACTTGCATGAATCTATAGATTTTATAGGGGTTCAGATGGATTACAAGTGTTTGAGAGAGTGCCCGTACCACTACTCAAATAGAAATCAGAATAACAAAAATATAGTTTTTCATAAAGTACTGAATTTAATCTAAGCATATGATACTACTGCAAAGTTTATGTCTCAAACAATCTTAACCAATACTAAAAATCAATATGACATTCACCTATAGTTTTGATTGGAGGGTGTAAAATCAAAATCACATTAAATATATATTAGAGACTTGAATAGATTCCTAGTCTGGAATCTGGATGATAGACTTGGACTTCTTTTTTTTTTTTTTTTTGGTACAAGACTTCTAATATATATTTAATGTGATTTTGATTTTACACCCTCCAATCAAAACTATATTAGCATATTTTTTATTTTTAATAAAAATTTAACATGATATAGTATCATTTACTATATATATAGTGGCAGAGATATTCCACCAAAACACAAAAACCTCATTTTCTATCCATGAGGCATGATTTTATCCTTTCATTCTTCTTTATTTCTATCACCAATTTTCGGGTGACAGTTACTTCATTTTGATTAAAGAAGGTGGAGGACTAACTGGTGAGCCATTTTCTGCCTTGATTTTTTTTGTAATATTATTTATTTAAATAAAAAAAAACTGTTATAAAGAGACAAATACAACACTTCTTAAACACTGGTATATAAATATTAGGAACCCAAAACAAAACAAATACACCAACACATCAGCACCTCATACAAAAATACAAGCTCTGTTAATTGACTAAATTTGATAATGGACTGTGTTTCAATTATGTGACTCAGAAATAGGAGAGAAAGTTGACAGAAGTATTGATTATGCCAAGCTAGTTCATCTCTCATAAACAAGCAATTAACCAGTACTAATAATGAGGCCATAACTCAATTCCAAACAAGCAAAATCAATTGATAATTTTCACATCTTTAGAAATGATTTCACCCAAAAATAAAGAAAAAACAGCCTAACTAACTTGAACAATACATTTACTCAGAAATATTAATTCCAAATCTAGCAGGGAAAGATCTAACAGCTGGAATGAAACCATCATATGTATAAAGTCGATTATAAACACCATATAGAGGGAATAAAACAATAAAAAAGACATGCAAAACATTCCACATAAAGAAAAGGAAAAAAAAAAAAAGAAGATCTAACAGAAATGTGGATGAATAAGTGGGCCTTGATTATGGGGCCTAAACCAAGAAGTTGAAGGGTGTTAATTTTGGGGGAAGGAGAAGGGGTGAATGAAGAAGGAGAGACTATTTCTCTGGAAACTCAAGAAGTTGAAGAGGAGGAGGAGGAAGTTGAGTGTAAGGTTATTGGGGTTTTAGGGAGTATGGGGGAGTATAACACGATGAAGATTGGAGGTAAGTTGGAGAAAATTGATTGGTGGTATTGGCGGATAGTGGAGCTAGCTACAACTTCATCTCTTCTCGGTTAACCACTGCCTTAGGCTTATCTATTACTCCTATGGCTGCTAGGAGAATTAAATTGGGGGATGGTCACAAGGTGATGTCACAAGGAGTCTGTAAAGGGGTCAAAGTGAATTTAGGTCCTATGAAGGTTATGGTGGATGCTTTAAAAAGAATGGCGTTGGTTTTTTAGGGTTTGAGAAAGAAGGGAATGAGGGTCAAAGGAGTAAGCCAGCTGGGTTAATGAGAGATATCGGGCTAGGCCCAGTGGTAGAACCAGGAAAAAAAACTCAAGTTGACCCCAAAAATAAGAACAAGAAATCAACAATAAATTGACAATCAACCAACTAAATCTATATTTAACAACAAACAAAAGAAATGACAATCAATAAGAACAAGCACAAAACTTAGCTAAAATCAACAATACTCGCACCTTTTTCTTTTTAACAATAAAAGAAATATGTGTGTGTGTGTGTGTGTCAACACAACACAAGCAATGTCTTGGTTGGTCACAAAATACAATAGTCATCCTACTAACAGGAGCAAGGCATATAGCAGACGAAGGAAACAGAGAGCTACAACTATCCCCACACACTCAAAACCTCGGACACCTCGGACACACACAAGCCCCTACAGTCCCAAAACAAAACAAAAACACTAAGAAGATTGGATACATAACTATCTCACCTAAAATAAAATAAAAAATAAAATAAATTAATTCAATCAACCAACAACGAGCATAAAACTCACTAAACTCAGTCTCAAGTCTCAACACTCACACTGAAGCTAAAATCAACAAATCTCACACTAACATCCTCATGCTAAAATCACAATCTCACTAAAATAAAAAGTTCAAAACAGAAAATTACAATCTTCAAATCAGTTCAAAATTACAGTCTTCACACCAAAATCACAATCCCACACTAAAATAAAATAAAAAAATCAGTTCAGAATTCATAAAAAAACAAAACATTAAAATTGCTTCACAAAATTTTCAAGAACAAGCTCATCCATTTAAAATCAACAATAGAGAGTGTGAGAGGGGATGAGAAAGCTTGCCTTACCTCTCCAAAAATAGAGAACCGTCGCAGAGATGGAGAAGTGGTCGGAGACTCACCGTCGCCGCCGGTTACTGGTCTTGGAGGAAGAGGAGAGTCGCGCCGTCGCTTAGTTGAGTTTCAGAGAGGGAGATGGAGGGAACTGAGAAAAACAACGCGAAAGAAGGACACGGGTAACAGGAAAGGGTTCGTCGGATTTATTCTAGGGGTAGTTTCGTAATTACTCATACAAATTATTATTTTTTTCACATATCTCTAAAATTATCAAAATACCTTCGTTATTTAACTAGCCGACACCCCTATGTATACATGGAATTTTCAAAATTTTACATTGTTTGCAAACGGTGTAAAATTTTTAAAATTTCATATTTACGATTTTTTTTTCTTCAAGTTTCTTATTTTTATAATATTATCTACTTAAATAATGGATGAGTAAAACTGAAAATAAGAAAAGCGCGTGAAAAACACAATGCCCACAAAAAAAAAATCTTGATAATATGGGCAAAAAATATAAGCCAAGTCCAACCAGGTAGACGTGAAGGGGGAATGAATTGTAACTATTTTATTTTGTTGGTTGGAGGGGCATACGTAAGGTGAGTAAATTGATAATATATATATACTATTTTTAATAAATTTTTAATAAATACAACTTTAGGCGCATTTGATGATCAATCTATCGTGTCTTGGAATCTTCATAATCGATGGTGCAATGTTTGTTACTTGGGTTGACTATCGCTTGCTCGTTGTTCCTGTGTGGAACTAAGGAGGTATGTGTTCCCTGAATAATATATGGAATATAAGCTAAGTGTATTGTATTGCGTCTTATTATCCTGATTTTGAATGTTGTTGGAGGTTGTATTTATAGGGCCTTAGGATTGTTCATCTTTATGCTGGAAACTGTCCCATGATCATTTGAATCGCGGGGAGAGATGAGCCTTCCCGCGTTCCTAGCATCTCGGCCCACTACTCATGGTTAGAGCTGTAAAAATGGGCCGGGCTATCGGGCCGGCCCAGTAGCCCTATAGTTTTATACGGTCCGGGTCGGGCTTCCCAAAAAATATTATTGGGCTGGGCTCCCGGGCCTATTTTATTAATGGGTCATCATGGGTTGGCCCCGCGGGCTTTTGGGCCGACCCCTTAAAGAATTAAAAAAAAATATCTAAAAATAATTTTACCTAAAAATAAGGAATTTTAGTTAGCATAAAATCTTTAGATAAAATAAGTAACAAAAAATGAGATTTGTTTTTTTTTTTAAGGAAAAAGATGAGATTTGTTAGTTAGGAGATAATTATTATACCAAATTTGTTATGATTATCTTTATTTGAAAAAAAAAATAACACTAACTTTTTTTATGGATATTAATTTGTGTGCGATGCATATGTAGTTTTATTGTCCATTTAATTTTTTTTTACAAAAAATTTGTCAATTTTTATAAAAAAAAATATGAAAAAATTTGTCGGGCCGGCCCATTGGGCCATGTAGGCCCTTGCTTATTGGGCTGTGGACCGGGCTTTGGGCCTTAATGGACCGGCCCACTTAAGTCCAGTAGATGTCTTGACCCTATGGGCCCGGGCCGACCCATTTGACAGCTCTACTCATGGTAATGGGGGTTGTTCATTCCACCTTATTCACGGGCCTGATCTTGCTTGGGCCTATGATTTAGTGGGTCATAGGTTAGGGCGCGCAATTGGGCCGGGTACACTCGTATATTTATCGCGAAGGTAATTGTTGTGCGGACAAACATACTAATTATGGGCACAAAAGATTATGAACTCTATTTGGTGGGATTCTTTATCTAGTTTTCTACAAAATGATTATTTACATGGTAAGCTTGTCATGCCTTGTTACCGTTTTAATTATTAGAATTTCTTTTTTATTTGTTTTGTTTTCTTTTCTTTTCTTTGAGGTAAGGTCTACCCATCCCTAAACGTTTTTTCTTTAATATTACTCTTTGTAATAGTAGTATGAAGTTCATAATCTTATTTGTATTACATTCATTTTGCTTTCTTTTATTTAATTTTCGTTTTTTTATACTAAAAAAGTAATATGAAGTTTATGTTACTCTTTGTAATAGTAGTATGAAGTTTATATGTAAATGGAATATTTATTTATATTTTGTTTTTCTTTTCCAAATTATTTTTAATTTATACTATCACAAACTTGAGTATACAAAAAACTCAGCATTGGGATGCAAGTATCCATATTGGATACAATCCACATATTTTATGTCAATCATGTCAAATAAAAATCATTATTTGTTTATCAAATTTAATTTGTACAACAAACGAAAAGTAGTTGATATTCCATTAAGTGTTGAAGAAGAAAAATCCTCCATATTTTTTTTTGGTATTCAACGGGGCCTAAGCCCAAGGGAAAAGATTACATAGAAACGAGACGGGGGAAAGAGACACCCCTATAGTCATCATCAACAATCTGCATCACCTCAACAGGAGGATACTCAAAATAAAGAATGTTATCAATATTAGAGCAACCCATATTAGCAAGCATGTCTGCACACCGGTTGGCCTCTCGAAAAACATGAGTGATCCGGACCTCTTGAAAATCTTCAAGAACTTTATAAATCTTTTTCATAAGAGTACAACCCATAGCGCTACCATTTTTCCGGGCTTGTAAACTCTTAACTATCACTTCAGAATCAATCCTCAGATCCAGTTTAGTTACTCCTCTCCTCTTGGCAAGTTTCAGACCTTCAAAAACGCCCCAAAGTTCGGCCATATAAGCAGTGGTATCTCCAAGAGCCTTTGCAAACCCCTCAACCCAGTTGTCGGTATCATTCCTAACGATACCACCACAACCAGCTTTGCTGTCACTTATCTTAGCAGCTCCATCAGTGTTCAATGTATACCAACCCATTGGAGGGGCATGCCAACTAATATTAATTTGTTGTTTGCTTCTGTCGTGACATATTTGTGACTCTGCCTTCATATTTCTCTTGTACTCCTCTACATATTCTAACACCAAGGTCCAAGGTTGATGCGGACTTACAAACTCAGAGTCATGGATACTCTTATTCCTCCATTGCCATAGAAGATGGCAGGTAGTAGCCCAAATAGCGCTCCAGTTACTGCCGTGAATAGATTTGAACTTGTTTTCAAGATTGAGAGAGATCCAATCATTAAATCCAACAACAAAGAAAAAACCTATGTCCCGGTATGAGAGCAGGTGTCTCCATATATTCACCGCAATTGGACAATCACGAACCACATGAAGAGTTGTTTCTTCAAACTGGGTGCAACTATGGCAGTTCGGATTTCCAATATTCCAACGAGCAATGCGAGAGTTTGTGAGGATTCGATCATGGGCCAATTGCCAAATAAAAACTCGAACTCTCTCTATCACATCAAGCTTCCAAATTTGACTCCATTTCTTATCCACGTTATCCACTAGATCATTGTTGATCAAATGATACGCAGAAGCTATCGTAAAATTTCCCATACTTGTTCCGGGCCAAAGTTGGATATCTTCCCCTTGATTAACACGTGGAGGTACAATAGCCTGCATTTTCTTTATTATAGCAGCCGACACTGTGTTGTTTATCATGTCAAGGTTCCAGTTCCCATACGCGGTAGCAATCTCGTGGACCTTCCAATCACGGGCTGCTTCAGGAATATTGCTCACGTAATTTCTAATTCGGGTATTCTCATCTATCCACTTATCATTCCAGAAGTCGATCTTGTTACCATTACCAATGGACCAACATTTATGGTGTTCAAGGTGCGGCCAACTCTTGACAATGGCCTTCCACAACGGCGAATCTGTAGGTTTTGCAATTATTCTTCCTTGCGTCCATCCATCCCTGCCATATTTTCCTATCATTACATCTCCCCACAAGCTTTGTTCATTGATCATTAGAGACCAGCCCAGTTTCATAATGCAAGCTACATTCACATCATGAAGAGTCCTGAAACCCATTCCTCCACATTTCTTGGGTTTAGTCATAATATCCCAACCAACCAAATGTGCTTTCTTCTTATCTGTAGTGTCACCCCAAATAAATGCTCTTTGGAGTTTTTCTATTTCATTAAGACATGTACGAGGGATCGGCATCGACATCATAGGATAAATTGGAATTGCTTGAATGACCAACTTTGCTAAGGTAATTCTTCCAGCTAGAGATAAATGCTTAGTTTTCCAACCAGAGAGTCTTGCCTTCACTCTCTCAATCATATACTGAAAATCTTGCACTTTAGGCGCCCGTCCCAATGCTGGAACTCCTAGGTACTTGCCCAAACTTAAAGCTTCTTTCAGCCCGGATTGCATACTCAACGAGGATCGCACATTATTATGAACATTCCGAGAGAAGAATATGGAAGATTTGTCGTAATTAACTTGCTGGCCCGACATGGCACAAAATTTCTGAAGAACCGTCATAGCAGTATTAATATTCTCATCTGTTGCTTGACCAAAGAGAAGATCATCCGCAAACATTAGATGAGAGATTAATGGGCCATTTCTACTGGCACGCATGGGTTTCCATTTACCGTCTTCGATAGCTTCAACAATCAGGTGGGATAGCTTATCCATACATAACACAAAGAGGTATGGAGATATTGGATCTCCTTGTCTAACACTACATTGAGGAGGAAAGAATTCAGACCTGGCCCCATTCCACAGAACATTGCTTTTCACGGAGGTGACACAATTCATAATAATATTAATCATCTCAGTTGGAAGTTTCACCTCTAAGAGAATTTTGTGAATGAAATTCCAGTCAAGCCGATCATAAGCCTTGGATAAATCAACTTTGATCACAAAGAAACCCACTTTACTTTTGATTCTTGTCATATTATGAAGCATCTCTTGTGCTATAACAATGTTTTCAGTAATATTTCGCCCCGGCACGAAGCCAGTTTGATAGGGGGACACCACTTTTGGAATAATTTCTTTCAATCTATTCACAATAATCTTGGTAATAATTTTATAGGATACATTACAAAGGGAGATTGGTCGAAATTGGCTGACAAATTTCGGCTTGTTAACCTTTGGAATGAGACAAATATCCGTGAAGTTAACTGCAGACACATCCGCCGGATTATTCCACACGGATTTGACAAAATCGCACAAACTACTTCCCATATAATTCCAGCCATTTTGATAAAATCCTGCCGGAAAGCCGTCTGGGCCAGGTGCCTTCCACGGAGCCATTGCAAAGAGCGCGTTTTTGACTTCCAAATTGCTAATGTCTGCTTTCAAGTTCGCTTGATCCGCATCATCAATGGGAGGATAAGTATAGTGTGTCTGCTGCCATTGAATACTCTCAGCAGGTTTTGTGAAGAGCTTTTGGTAGCATAAATTCACCATATTTTTGAGTTGCTCTTCATCTTCCACCCAATCATTTTGATCTTGATCATTACGGAGCATCAGGATCTTATTCCTTCTTCTTCGAATAATGGCTTTAACGTGATAATAACGTGTATTTCGGTCTCCGTCCTTAATCCACTGACTTCGGGACTTCTGAAACCACATCGCCTCTTCCTGCTTAAGGACCAGAGCGAGTTCTTGTTGTAACTGTCGTTCAAGCTTCTCAAGAAATTTATTATGACGATTGATGTGTAGCTTACGCTGGATACCACCAATTCGAGCCATCAGCTCACCTTTTCGCCCTTGTATACTACCAAAGACTTCTTTGTTCCATTTGGTGAACTCTTCAGACAAATGAACAACTTTATCTGGTATTGAACTTTTAACAGCCCAATGTTGTTTTAGTGTCTCTGTATATGAGTCATGGAACATCCATGCTTTTTCAAAGCGGAATTTGCTCTTGCGGCTCATAGTCTGGGCTCCTTGTAACAAGATAATAATGGGGTGATGATCTGAGAATTCAATTCGGGGGAGAACTCTAACAATTGCCTCCGGGAACATAACTCTCCACTCATCATTACACAAAGCTCTATCCAGCCGTTCAAAAATCCGCTTATGACCATGGACAAGAGGACCTCTCCAAGTGAATTTGGTACCAACCGACCCCATATCCATAAGCTTGCAGGCATTAATATTGTCTAAAAAATTGTTACATCTTCTTGCTGAGACTAATGCACCACCCTTTTTCTCTTCTGGAGTAGCTATATCATTAAAATCTCCCGCAATCATCCAACCCCCAGCAATGATGCGACTTATATTTTGAAGTTTTTGCCAACCTTCCATGCGAAGCTCCTCTCTAGGACTAGCATATGTTGGAACAAAGTGGGTCTGACATGAACCTCTAAGATTTTAAGTGGTTTTGATGATAACAAAGTATTAAAATTGCAATTGGTATTACTAATGATTATTCTAGTGTGCGGAATTATAAGTTAAAATTCATTCAGAAACACTATGAATAACAAGAGAGAAGCCAAGCTATGAAGCTCTGAAAGCATATCGCTGTTCATCAGAAGCTTAAATTTTGCGTGCTGAAGATAATGCTTCTGAGGATCAAAGCTAGACTCTGAGAAGTTCAGAAGCTGAAGACCTTAAGAAGCTACGACAACAGCATCTGAAGCAAAAGGAATTTACGTCACTCAAGAACTGACAGAACCAGAACCAATGTTTGAAGAATAATCTACTTCAAGGCTCTGTCACATCCACAGGAAGGAATATTCGTTGGTACAACGTTAATCTTATCCATAAGTGGAGCGCAATTGAGGATCGTACTATCGTATTATTATTACTCAAAATGGATGAGTGATAATTTGAATTGCAAGGTAGTGGAATTGGATTTCTTTGCTAAAGAAGGCAATCTACAGCTAGCAATTGTACGAGCAAATTCCAGCTGGCACCTTATCTCTCTACAACGGTCATCATCTTCCTTCAAGTATAAATAGAAGACTCAAATGGAAAAAATGACTACTGTTCTACTGTTCCATTACTGCGTTTAAGACTCTGAAGCATTCTGACATTAGTGTTCCATCTGTCATTCAAGTCTTAAAGCAATTTGCGTTGTATTTTGTAAACACCTCTGATAGTATATCAAGTGTTCCTTAACATTCATTCTTATTCTTAAGTTTGTTTGAGAAGTCTCTTGTTAAGTTTAACTTGAGCATTTGAGAAGTCTCTTGTTTAGTGAAACTTGAGCACCTGAGAAGTCTCTTGCAAGTGTGCTTGAGCAATTTGTAATCTTAAGTAGATTATAGTGAAAATCTCTTGTTAGTAACAAGGGGACTGGAGTACTCTCGATTTGTGAGAGGAACCAGGATAAATTTTGTGTCTTTCTCTCTCTCTCTCAGCACCCCTTCTCTATCTCGCATTTATTTCCGTTGCAAACTTTGTTTTATTTGGCAAAAAGTTTTATTTTTTAAAACACAATTCAACCCCCCCTTCTTGTGTTTTTCCACCTTCAATTGGTATCAGGAGCTAGGTCTGTTGCCTAACTCACCTTACAGTGAAACAGTAAAGATTCAGGAGGAAAAACATGTCTGCTGAGAAGAATCTCAATGAAGTTCCTTTTGACTATGACTCAAACTCTCGACAAAGAAGGTCATCTGATAAAGTTCCTTTCTTCAATGGAACTGAGACTAGCTACCCTTTCTGGAAGACAAATATGTACAGCTATATCATGAGTATTGATTGTGATCTATGGGACATGGTAGAGGATGAAGTTAACTTTGAAAACATGGACTTAGAAGGTGTTGTCAGTTCTCAGAACAGGAAAGCTTTTACACCTACTCAAAAGCTAGAGTACAAGAAGCATCACTCTGTAAAAGGAATGATGACTAATGCTATCTCACATGATGAGTACCTTAAAATTGGAGATAAAAGAACTGCAAAATCTATTTGGGACTCCTTAAAATCCAAGTATGAGGGCAACAAACAAGTTAAGGAGGCAAAGGCTAACTTGTTGGTGCATCAGTATGAGCTGTTCAAAATGAAGGACGGAGAGGACATTGAAACTATGTTTTCACGGTTTCAAATTCTAGTATCTGGACTTCAAGTATTAGACAAGAGTTATACTGAAGCTGATCATGTGAGAAAGGTACTCAGAAGCCTACCACCAAAATGGAGACCCAAGGTGACTGCTTTTCAAGAGTCTAAGGATTTGGATACAGTATCCCTTGAAAGCTTGATTAGTTCTTTAAAGAGTCATGAGATGGAACTAATGACTGATGAATCAACCAAGAAGATGAAAGGGATAGCCTTAAGCTCTAAAAGTTCATCAAAGGCTCTGAAAGCTAAAATTATAGAATCTGAAGATGAGGCTTCTGAAGAGGGTCAAGAAGTTGGATCTGATGATGAAGAAGAGATGGTGCTGATGGCTGCTAAGGTTTCACAATGGGCAAAACGAAGCAAGAAATATGCAGGCAAATTTGGAGGATCTTCCAAGAGACTTATTGCTGCTAAAAACAAGAAGGAAGATCAAAGCAAGTGTTTCAAATGCAACAAGCCTGGTCATTTCATTGCTGATTGTCCAGAAAACAAAGGTAGATCATCAAAGCAAAGCTCTAGCAAGGAAAGATATAAGAGTAAAGTCAAGAAGAGCTTTCTGGCAACATGGGAAGATCTTGACAAAGACTCAGACTCAGATGGTGATGAGGAAGCAAATCTGGCACTGATGGCAACTACCTCTGACAGAGAAGACTCTGAAGCAGATTCAGACTCTGAAGATGAGGAAGAGGTAATTGCTAAACTATCTAGAACTGAATTAGTAGATTCTCTTAAAGATGCCTTAAAAATGCTCACTAAAAAGGCAGGTGAATGTAAGGTCCTGAAAAAGGCTTACAATAACCTAACTGAGAAAATGAACATAATAGTTGAAGAAAATGAGTCTCTAAGTAGTAGAAAATCATTTATGGAAACTCATTATGTTTATGATGATAAGGTTCCTCCAGAGCATGAATTTGCTCTGCAAGAATTTCTTATCAATGGCATGAAGAGAAGTAAGATAGCTTCCTTAATATACCATGTTAGTAGAAACAGAGGTGAAGGTCTTGGATTTTCACGTTTTAAGGATAATCCATTATTTTCTAAACCCTCTAAAAGTGATAATTCAAAACCTAAGGCTGTATTTGTTAAAAGCCAATCAGAAGCAATAGGTATACCAGAACCTGAAAAAATAATTGTGTCAGAGGCCAAGAAGCCTCAGACTCTGAAACCTTCAGAGCCTAAGGTTTCCAAACCTCAGACCAATGTCAAAATAAATAAAACTCTGGTATATTCTAAAGCAAAGCACAAGAGTTATACAAAGCCTAAAAGTTTTTCAAAATGCTTCAATAACTCTAGAGCTCCTGATAGGCCTTATAAACAAAAACAATCTAAGGTAATGAGGACTAACTCTAAAGGACCCATAAAGGTATGGGTACCAAAGTCTGAGATTGTCTTTGCAGCAGATCTGCACTCTAAGAAGGCCAGAGCAGCATTCTTGGTACCTGGACAGTGGCTGCTCGCGTCATATGACAGGAGACAATCATATGTTCCAAACACTGACTCTGAAAGAGGGAGGAACTGTGGGATTTGGAGGAAACCAAAAAGGGAAGATCACTGGTACTGGTACAGTTGGTAATTCTTCTCTCTCTATCAAAGATGTTTGGTTAGTTGATGGCCTCAAACATAATCTACTAAGCATTAGCCAATTTTGTGATAGTGGATTTGTTGTTAAGTTTAATAAAGATGCATGTACTGTAATCAGAGAATCTGATGAGTCTGTAGTGTTCAGAGGCTTAAGGAAAGACAATGTTTATAAAATCAATTTGTCAGAACTCACAGAGCAAAAGATAGTTTGTCTTCTATCTTTGAATGATGAGAAATGGGTCTGGCACCAACGCTTAGGTCATGCTAACTGGAGATTAATCTCTAAGCTTAGCAAACTAAGCTTGGTTAAAGGACTACCCAATCTTAACTATCATTCAGATGCTCTGTGTGGTCCTTGTCAGATTGGAAAAATTTCAAAAACCTCTTTTAAACCTAAAAACATTGTCTCTACCTCAAGACCTCTTGAATTGCTTCACATTGATTTGTTTGGTCCTGTTAGTACAGCCTCAATCAATGGAAAGAAACATGGACTTGTTATTGTTGATGATTACAGTAGATGGACTTGGGTTAAATTTCTTAGAGTGAAAGATGATGCATATGATGTGTTTACCATCTTCTGCACGCAAGTGCAAAATGAGAAGAGTCTCAAGATCTTAAAGATCAGAAGTGATCATGGGGGTGAGTTTGAAAACGAACCCTTTGCAACCTATTGTGAAGACCATGGAATTGTCCATGAGTTCTCAGCTCCTAGAACACCACAGCAAAATGGTGTTGTAAAGAGAAAGAACAGGTCTTTACAAGAGATGGCAAGAACCATGATGCATGAGACTAAACTTGCTAAGCACTTCTGGGCAGAAGCTGTGAACACAGCTTGTTATATTCAAAATAGGATCTATATCAGACCTATATTGAATAAAACAACATATGAACTCTTTAAAGGAAGAAAGCCCAACATCTCTTATTTTCATCAGTTTGGATGTACCTGTTACATTCTGAACAATAAGGCCTACAAAAGAAAATTTGATGCCAAAGCTTGTAAGGGAATCTTTATAGGTTACTCTGAACGCTCAAAGGCATACAGAGTGTACAATTCTGAAACTAACACAGTGGAAGAATCTATACATGTTAGATTTGATGACAAAGAGCCTGACAGTAAAATGTCAGAGCAGGATGATAGCTATGCAGGAGTTCCTTATCAATATAAAAATCCAGAACCTGAGAAAGCATCAGATGCAAATGAAACTTCAGAAGCTGTATTGGAAGAAGTCTCTGAAGAAGCATCCCCAATAGAAGCATCTGAAGAACATGATGATATCTCAGAAGATGATACCCAAACAAGTGCTGAAACAAATGAAGCTCCAAAGAGAAAATTCAAATACAGGTCATCACATCCAGAAGATCTTATTCTTGGAAACAAAGAGAGTCCAAGAAAAACAAGATCAGATTATCAACAACATGATTCACTTCTAGGACTCATATCTATGATAGAACCTGAGAATGTTGATGAAGCTCTTTCTGATGATGGATGGATTGTAGCAATGCAAGATGAGCTCAATCAGTTTCAAAGAAATGATGTGTGGGATTTGGTACCAAGACCAACACACAAGAACATCATTGGAACCAAGTGGGTATTTAGGAACAAACTGAATGAACAAGGTGAAGTGGTAAGAAACAAAGCTAGACTAGTAGCACAAGGCTATAGTCAGCAAGAAGGCATTGACTTCACTGAAACATTTGCTCCAGTGGCAAGACTGGAAGCAATCAAGTTATTATTATCATATGCAGTTAATAATGGAATAACCTTATACCAAATGGATGTTAAGAGTGCCTTTCTAAATGGTGTCATTTCTGAAGAAGTATATGTCAAACAACCCCCAGATTTTGAGGATTTGAAAAACCCTGATTATGTTTATAAACTTAAAAAATCACTCTATGGTCTCAAACAAGCTCCAAGAGCTTGGTATGAAAGACTGGGTAATTTTCTTTTAGAAAATGGTTTTAAAAAAGGTCAAATTGACAATACACTATTCAGAAAGACAACTAAGAAAGACATCTTAATTATTCAAATCTATGTTGATGATATAATATTTGGTTCTACTAATGCTTCCTTGTGCAAGAGTTTTTCAAAGCTGATGCAGGATGAATTTGAAATGAGCATGATGGGTGAACTAAAGTTTTTCCTTGGAATTCAAATCAATCAAGGAAAAGATGGCACTTACATTCATCAAAGCAAGTATACAAAAGAGCTTCTGAAGAAGTTTAATCTTGAAGACTGTAAGATAATGTCAACTCCCATGCATCCTTCAAGCAGCTTAAGCAAGGAAGAAATTGGAAGCAAAGTAGATCAGAAGTTGTATAGAGGTATGATTGGTTCTTTGCTCTATCTAACAGCTTCTAGACCTGATATTCTATATAGTGTATGCTTGTGTGCAAGATTCCAGTCAGATCCTAGAGAACCTCACTTAACTGCAGTTAAGAGGATCTTTAGATATCTGAAAGGAACTACTAATCTAGGACTTCTTTATAAAAAATCCCTAGATAGTAAGCTAGTTGGATTCTGTGATGCTGACTATGCTGGAGACAAGATAGAGAGAAAATCCACTAGTGGAAATTGCCAATTTATTGGTGAGAATCTCATATCTTGGGCTAGCAAGAGACAAACAACTATTGCTTTGTCTACAGCAGAAGCAAAATACATTTCAGCTGCTAAATGTTGTACACAGCTTCTCTGGATGAAATATCAGTTAGAGGACTATAACATAGCTGAAAGTAGTATTCCACTATATTGTGATAATACTGCTGCTATTCATTTATCTAAGAACCCAATTTTGCATTCCAGAGCTAAGCATATTGAAATTAAGCATCATTTTATAAGAGATCATGTTCAAAAAGGGACAATAAATATTCAATTCATTGATACGGATCATCAATGGGCTGATATATTTACTAAGCCTTTAGCTATTGATAGATTTGACTTTATTAAAAAGAATTTGAACATGCATTTTATCTCTGAAGAAAACTAGCTCTGAGATGCAAAATAGAATTAGGATCTGAAGGTCTATCAGAACCTCTAATAATTCAGAGTCTTCTGTGGGAAGTTCTGAATAAATGGGTTCTGAAGAGTAACAGGTTCTGATGAGGTGACATATATTAATGAGTTTGGCTCTGAACTAGACGGGAATGAAACGTTTAGTACTAGTTAGTGTACAACAGTTGTCTGTACACGCGTCAGCTTGATTAAGCCTCTCCTGCACGTGTCTAGATCCTAATGGGTAGAGAACAGTTAATGATGAAAATGCAGTTATGCAATTTAAAATTAATTTTAAACTATTCGCGCTCCCTCCTTTGTGCCTATTTTCTGAGTGTTTATTCTATTTGATATAAATTGTCACTTCACTCACAAAGCACAACTTTTTCACATAATCACTTCCTACACAAACCCTAAACCTCAGATATTCCCAAATCTCCCTGCTTCTTAAGCTTTTGCAATCATGGCTGCTCGTCCTTCAAACGAAATTGTTCAACGTCCGTTCAACCCTGTTCTACCACCAGTTATTGATCTTCTGTCTCAAGAAAAACTAGTCTTCAAAGATAATGTAACCGACGCTGGTCCAGAATCTTTTGAGTTCGTTACAGAAAAGTTTGTTGATTTTGAGAGTTTTAAAGTGAATGGAATTGACATTCAAAGTTTATTCTACGATCAACAATGGAAGAATTACTTTGAGATGCTAAACGGGTTTGTCTACTATGATATTGTCAAGTACTTCTGGCAGAAAGCTACCATCTTTGACAAGTTCAATGCTGATGAAGAGGTTAGAAAGATGGTAGAAAAGGATGGTTCTCTGAAAGGTAAAACAAGGAGTCAACTTGGCTTAAGACCCTATAAAGGAAAGGAGATTAGGTCAAATATCATGGGTATCAATGTTCTTATTACTCAAGAACATATTGCCAAAATTTTGGGTCTGGACAATGAAGGAGAGAATGTGGATGAATATGGTGAGAAGAGCAAACATATTGAATCCATTAAGAAGGATTTATTCCTACCTGGTAGTGCCAACAATGATTTTGGTAAAGCTAAATTCATGAAGCAAAACTTCAGCTTTGCTTTCAAAGTGTTTCTGGCCTCCATCATCACTAGAGAAGGAGGATATGACACTATTTCTCTACCACACCGGCACTTCATCTGGTTTCTGTACAAGAAGGTGAAGATAAATTTGGCAAAGCTTCTGTTTGATCACCTATGCTTTACTATATCCAAGAGCAGAACCAAATCACCTTCAATGATTCATCATCCAAGGTTGATCTCAGAAATCATCCGACAAACAAAGCTTATTCAAATTGTCAGTACCAAGGAGAAACTTAGAGTCTTCAATACTGCTAAGTATGATGCAAGTGTTCTGGTAAATATGCATCTAAAGACAAAAGAGGAGCTGAAGACAGCCAAGAGCCCTCTGGAGCAGGTTTATGAGAAGTACTTCTGGTGTGATGGTTTCCCAACCATATCAGAATTTGATAATGATGATGTTATCAAGAACTTCTTGGAGTTGGTCAGATTAGATTCTGGGGTAAGTGTGCCCAGGAGTATGGTAGTTGGTGTACCAAACTGGGACATCTTCAAAGGACCAAAGCAGATCACCAGGTCTAAAAGAAAACCTCAACCAATTGAACAAGAAATTGTTGAGGAGGAACAATCTGAAGATAAGAACGATGCTGCTGAGGTTAGTGGTGCTGAAAGGATAGCCACTGAAGAAAAAGAAGAAGTCACTAAGGAACAAGTGGCTAAGATTGCTCAGAAGAAGGCTGTTCAGAAGGAAAGAAGAACAAAGAAAAGGAATGATAGGTCTGTAGATGCTGAAGAGGATCAACCTGTCAGAGCCACAAAAAGAAAGAAGACAGTTGTTTCCAAACAAAAGGCTGCTGACTCAGGTAAAAATTCTAAGCCTAATATTGATAGTGTATCTAGTGCTCATCCCCCTACCCAATCATCTCCTATAGACTATACAAAGCCTATACGAATGATCCCACCTTCCCCACAACCCTCATCATCCTCCTCATCATCATCTGAAGGGACTACTTCTGATACAAGCACTGATTCTTCAGAGCTTATAGAAAAACTTGACAAAATTCAGAAGGAACAAGATAAGAAAAAGATCCCTGTCAAAAGAACCCTAAAGAAACCTAAAAACAACCCACCAGCAGAAGAAAATATCACCATTGATACTTCCATTCTTGACCAACCAACCAACACAACAAGAAAATCACCCACCATTCTTGAACATCTCTCCACTCACTTATCTGGTGATGCCTTTACTCACTCCAACACAAACTCACCTGATCAATTTCACTTTGTGAATACATCTTCTGACTTACCTATTGATCCACCAATTCCAGAACCACCATTTCAAACATCACCATCCTCCCTTGTTGACATTGAACAAGAAGATCCGCCCACCTTCACACCAGCTCAGGATGAAGTTATGACTCATCCTGAACATACCACTGCTAAACCACAAACACCACCATCAGAACCCATCTATGGTCCATCATACAAACCCTTAACCATAGATGAACTCAGTCTACCTACTGATTTTGCCCTACCCATTCTGGAGGATCTGCTAAAAGCAGAAATTAATGTTGATGATGATTTATTAACAACCCTCAAAGATCCCTTTGATGAAATCAGAAAAATCAAAATCATCCCTCTTAAAAGAAAAAGACCTGAACCCACTATTCCCTTCAACAAAAACCAACCCTTCTTCAATCACAACTCTGAACCAAACCTTGAGCTGCTAGATAATGCTATTAGTATTAGTCTAAAGAAATTTAAGAGCATGGAAGAAGAAGTACTGATATTTCCCTCAGATATTGATGCCAAGATCAGGGAATTGGAACAGAAATTCAGTCAGTCTCTAAGGCTCTTAGGAGGATATGTGAAAAGGAAGATTGAAGGAAGAGGAATGGAAGTGTTGTCTCAAATAATGAGTGTTGCTGATCGTTCTCATGCTCTGAGACTTACTTTTTTCAACCATGAAGAAGAATGTCAGAGAATAGCTTTTTTAGCTGCTGTAAATGAAAGTATAAGAAGATCTCTTGATGATGAGCAGACTAGGATAGCTGCTGAAATAGAACGTCAGAGGCTTGCTGAACAAGAAGCCTTCAAGTTGTTGGTTGATAGAGCTGTTCACATTGCTGTTATTGAGACTAATAAGATTATTGAGAATCAAGCAGCTGCAGAATATATTGTTATGCATGATCAGAACCTCAGTGAACCAGATTCTGATAAAGGTAAAACTCCCATTGTTGCTCCATCTTCTCCTAGATCTCCACCAGTACTTGTCCAAGGCTCTTCTTCATCTGCTATACCTCCAGCTATGCAAGAAGCTCTGGATATAATCAAGAATGACTTAAGAGAGGAGCTAAGAAATGAAATGGATGAGTTCAGGGCCGATATAAGAGAAGACTTGAACAGATCTGGTGAAGCTACTAACAAGAAGATAGATGCAATGATGGAACTTCTTCTGAAGCTTACTCAACAGCAACCCAAACCTTAACCCTTATGTCTGAACACTTATTTGTAATCATGTTTATGTAATTCTTTTGGATAATATCTTTTTGGTTAATTAAGCTTCTTATTATCCTTATATATGTGCTTGTGCTGGTGTGTTTATTTTATTTTGTTTTTCAAAATGAAAATCATATACTCTGATAATGTCTGATACTCTTGTGGATTCTGAACCTAGTGTAAGATGTTGGAGAACATCTTGTTTTTAAACTTATATAGGATTTTGAAAACCTAAGGTTCCTCCACATCAGTATTCCTGTTTACTCATGAAATAGCTTCTTAGTATTATAGCCTGTTTATAAGCGGGGCAACAATACCGTATGAGGCGTGTCTGGTAACTGGTTTTCTGACGTTTGACAAGAGTATATAAAAGAAACATGCTCAAAAAGAAAGAAATTTATAGCAGAAACTCTTTATTAAATTTATTGAAGAAATTCTTTATTACATAAGATAATGAGATCCTACTTAGAATCAACGTCAGCAGCCTCTGGCTTATTCTTCTTATGCTTCTCATCAACATAAGAAAGTAGGTCACGCAGGGCTTGCTGAGCTTCAGCTTGATACTCTTCGTATGGCTTGTCATCATCATATGTCCATAAGAATTCTTCCAGGTCAGAGCCTATTTCTTCAAGCTCTGACTCTGTCAGAACCAATTCTCGCTTGTTTCTTTCATAACGATGCCTGTTTTCTTCGCAGCGCCAGGGCTCTGCTTCCTTTTTGATCACTTCTTTAGATCCTGAAGCATCCTTCGTAGCTTGCTTTTCCATTGTGTGTTTCTTATGATGCTCTTTGATTATTCTGTATGAATAAAATGAGAAGAATCATCTCTTTTTATAGTGCTTCTTTATGATGCTCTTTGATTATTCTGTATGAATAAAATGAGAAGAATAGATAGTGATCATATATCATCCATGGCCCATCTTCAAGAGCATGATTATAATCTTCTTCATTAGTGAAATAGACTAGGAAATATTCGCCTCCAAGGTCTATTATAGTAATGACACCTTTCCTCACCCAGATTTACTTCAATCTTGTCTCTAACGCCTTGTATCCAATGCGTCTGCCCATTAGTTTCACTATCAGACCTTGTCTCCATGGTTTTTGGATACGTTTTTCCTCCTTCTCAGATAGTATAAACTGTGGACATTCATACTGGCCTACCATCTTCTCCACTACTGACAGGCTGGCATATTCATCGTTATCTTCTTCATCTGCCTCCATCGATGCATGGCCAGTGTCATGCTGCATTCCTTCGTCCAGTCCCGTCAGTGATTGCTTGTATGACGGTCTTGCTGCCTCTTTTTCAACAATTCCCCCATCAGCAGCATAGATATCAGTATAAGAAATAGGGACAGAGGATTCACCAGTGAACTTTCCTTCACCGATCTTAACCTTTTTCTCACTCCTTTCCACCTGATCTGCTTCCTCAGTCGAAAGCTGTCTCCCCTTCTCTATGAACCCTAGCAGCGGATTCATGCCACTTCCTGCCATAGTTAACGTTCCAATTGTGGATGAGATCCACCAGAGAGTGCTGAAGCACGCAAAGGGATTCTGTCACCCTTTGTAACGTTCAACCAGAACTAGTCTAGTAATCGTTAACGCGGATGACTCCTCTACGTTTTCTCAGACAAAACCCTAGCAGAGCTATAAAAATCCTCCATTTTACGTCAAGCAAATTAATATGACATCTAAAAATAAAATACTAAAATACTATTTTAAATTATTCAAATAAAATATGAAGCAATTTGCATTTTTCGTGTCAATCGGATTCATTACGACAATATAATAGAGATAGTTTTTTTAAATACATAAAAAAAAAGAGATAGTTTCAAAAAGGTTTGAGATGGTATAAACCGACAATAAACCCCCCAATGGTAAACACATTCCTTAACTTTAATGAACAGTAAACTCCCTAGTGATAATTATACGTCAATGGTAACATTATTTACTCTATAAATACTTTACCTTTATTCTTAATTTCTATATCATTCTCAAAAAAATTATCTATTTTTTTAAAATGACTAAATACTTATCTTATTCATCACTTTACTTGTCATTCTTTGATTCCTTATCAGTATTATCAACTATGAAGAATTAGAAAAATGTAAAATAACATTAGTGATATTTCGCATTTTACCATTATTGGACTTAGCTCGAATTATTGACTATTTGTAGAGACTCATTTAAAATATGTTCATGATTTTTGTAATTGGTATTATATATTGAATAAAATGATATTTTTTTGGAGAATTGAAATAAGAGTAATTTATTACTCTAAAAGTATAAATATTTTAAACATAACCAAATTAATGTTGGTTAATGATTTTTTTTCTTTGGGTAGAATTGTAGTTCAATTTCGGTAGAAACAATTTTAGAGAAAAAAACTCAAAATTAAAACACCTATTATAAGGTGGAGGGAGTATTATATTTGATTTTACGGTTAAAAAAATTGACTTTGACAAAATTGATTCTATTTTTGTTTTTGAATGGCTAAATTTTATTAATATTGCAACTGCGTGCAAGACGAGCATAATGTGTAATACGAACACATACAAGCACATCACAAGAAAGAAAATATATTAAAGCAACACCTAAATCCACTGACACCCATATCGGGCCCCTTACACCAAATACTATCAACCCCGCCCCTCTAACACAAACTCCATTTCGACAATAACAATCCAAACGGCAGCCCCTAAGCCAAACAAAAATCACTGTACCTTACGTCAACACCAACACACCAATGCTAACCAGGAAACACAACCAAAACAATCGGCACAGTGGAGACCGCTGAACACCACAAGCCAAAACTCAATCGGATGTCAAATCCAAGTCCGCTCAAAAGAGAACCACCATCCAACTGTGCAAAGGCAGCCACGTCGGAGCACCAAACCCAAACTCAGAACAATCGCAACCAAACTCCAGAAACAAAACACAAAAGCTACGACGTAAAGGGCTAAAATCGCGGCGAAGAAATTGATTATCGCTAAAATTGATTTTAAGATAAAGTGGTTTATGTTTGAAAATATTTATGCAAAAGTGAATTGAACAAAAAATTAAGTGTAAAAATCAATTATAGAATCAGATGCTGATTTATAACTTCAAATAAAATCAAGTTTATAAGTATAACTAGTTCTATTTTTTGAGATACCTAACAAATCTGAATCAATTTTATAAGTCTAGAATCAATTATTGTTGCTCCGAAATTGAAAAGAAATATACACTTAATTTTACTTTTTGTCTTCTTTCACGAACATCACATCAACCAAGCCGAGGTTGTGCTGTCAAAGTTGCTTATTACTATTAGTACTTGTTTGGAATTTATCAAAATTTTCATAAACAAAAGTAGATCACCTATCTAGTTACCTCCACCTACTTATCGTATTGGATCCCATTGATAAGCACCCTTCCAACAACTCTCCTCTTTATATCTTATTTTCAATTCATTTCCCCTCAAAAACACTGTCGTATACACTAACTAGTCACTACTGCCAGTAATATCCACCCCACCCATATCTTATTTGCTAGAATATTCTAATTCTAATAATAATAAAAATAACAACAACAAAAGGTCCATTAATGTACTCCCACTATCTAAAAATATAAGCAAAAATTAATAAACAAAAATGAATGTCTTTTATTCAAAATTTGAACTAAATACATAAAAAAAAAATTTAACTCATTTTTACTTATATTTTGACATGGTAATATCTCCTACATGTACTTGTTAAATAATTGCAAAGTAAATTTTTTATATTGAAGTAGTTTAATTGCATATAGAATCATGGATACAAATTGTCATTCAAATTGTCTTTCAAATTGTGATTCAAATTGTGTTGTTTGTCACCTTTTCCTTGATTGTGAGAACAATATAGCTTGTTGGCAACCTTTTCCTTGATTGTGAGAACAATATAGCTTGTTGGCAACAAATAAATATGTGCACAATGTTGAAAGTTTTTTTTTTTGATGTCTTTCACCATATGTGACAACAATTAGCTAGATTTGCGATTAATGCATAAAGTATATGGAAAACACATAATTTACAATCATGGGAGAACAAAACAGAGACGGTTATATAGGTGCTTAGCCGCGTACAAGGCACATTATAGACATGACAACATGCAAAAGATGTGACAGAAACAAAAAGGCTGCGATGGCAACAACTTTAGTTGATGTTGCACAGTGACAACCTCCATCCATAAGCTTTGTAAAATGCAACTTTGATGCGATATTATGACAAATAACAAGGTAGGCATGGAAGCTTGTATTTGTGGCGAAAAACGTAATTACTATCAAGTTATTTAATCTGTTCTCATCAATTTTAATATTTTGCATAAAAATATGAACACAAAACGATAAAAGATTATGCAAACAAATTATTTATTGGTTGTGCTCAACAATGACATATTGGATTTGTGTCTAGGTTAGACTTTCTCTCATTTATTATCATTGTGTTGTACGTGCATCATTTAAAATATGTTACGGTAAATCACAATTTTTAAGTGCAAAAATTTGATATACTCCATCCGTAATTTTATAAGCGAAATTAATTTTTTTAGATTCATTGTATTTTTAATGTATTTAGTCTATATTATAAGTCAGATACATTAAAAATACAATAATCTAAAATATTAATAATTTTAAAATAAAAAAATCCAAAAAAATTTTAAGAGTGAAAATATGGGGACTAATTGAGAAGAAAAAGATGAGGGTGAAGTGAAAAGGTAGTAAGGAAAAAGAAAGAAGAGATCGATAGAAGAGAAAGGTGAAAAACACACTAAAGACACGTGACATGGATTTCAGCAGTATATATTTAGAGTGAAGAGTCTCTCTCGTCTCTCACTCCACCACAACTTTGTTTCTCTCTTTCTGGCGATTTCTTTCTTTCTCTCTCTCGTTCCTTCTTCCTCTTTATCGTTACACTGTGTGTCTCTGTGTTACAGATTTCGTCACGTTGCGCGGTGAAAGAGGGTGATTTGCCCTACCTGCATGTCAGTGTACTGTCTTGGTACCTATTGTGGTGCTGGAATCGGCGAAATAGCGAATCCTTTGCAATGGCCTCAGCTTCGAAAAAGACGACGCCACCATCGTCTTCTCCTTGTTGTCCCTCTCTCGACTCTCCCCGCTTAGCCGTTGCCGCTACCTCCGCCGTTGTCCAATCCGATCGCGTTCCTAACAACACCGTTGCCTTGATTCGTCCTCTCGATTCGCTTCCAGAACCTTCCACCACCAATGCTCCTTCTGCTAAGGGTATAATAACTTACTTTACCCCTCATTAAATTAAATTAATGAATATTGATATTATTTGATTAATAATTTCACGTTGTTATGTATATATGTTCGAGGATCAATGGATCATAGATGCTAAAACTTGTATGAATGCTTAGGTTCATAGAAATGAAATGAATTATATTTTATGTTGTGTTTAATGATTTACTAATTTATTTGTAGTTTAATCCATGGCTTTTGAGTAGTATTTTAATATCATTGAATCGTGATGCTAATAATATCAGTTTCTAATTTATATATTTGAAATTTGAAATTAAATATAAAGAAAATCTTAGCTGGTTGCTGATTGCTACTCCAATTTGTTTGCAAGATGCTGGTTTAAGTTCTGGGATTTGGATCCTCTAATTAGGTGTAAAGTGAGGAAATCAATGGTTGTTATTTTAACAACCCTGTGATTGTTATGGTGTAAAGTGACTAAGATTACTTACTTTACACTCTAAAGTGAATTTCTCATTTTAGAGGAGCTGGATCCTAAGTTTGGTTGTTGCAAATATTGTTTTTGCACATGAACCAACTGATTGTAATATGTTTAGCTTACCAGATCACTGAAATTGGTGCTGATAAGAAGTTCGTCTTTGCGTTTTCCCCCTTCCATTTGTTTGCAAGTTCTTGAATGTCGGTTCTGTTTGTTTTCACTTGTTTTACAGTGTTCTCTGATATTATATTTGCTATAATGTTGCACAGGAATCACTTCATTGACAAGGCCTCAGTCAAGCCATCCTTTGGACCCGTTAACTGCGGCGGAAATTTCTGTGGCAGTGGCAACTGTGAGGGCTGCTGGAGCCACTCCAGAGGTTGTTAGCTATACTATGTATTTTTTTTTGTTTAAAATAATATATATGTATATTTGATAGTGTGGATATTATTAGAGAATGAAGTTTGTATTGAAGAAGTGATTACATATGATGTGTCTTCTCCTCCCCAATTGTCTTTATATCTTACAGCTTAGAGATAGTATGCGCTTCATTGAAGTAGTTTTGCTGGAACCAGATAAACATGTTGTTGCACTGGCAGATGCTTATTTTTTTCCACCTTTCCAACCATCATTACTTCCTAGAAGTAAAGGAGGGCCTGTAATTCCCACTAAACTCCCTCCAAGATGCGCTAGACTTGTTGTTTACAATAAGAAATCAAATGTGACTGCTCTGTGGATTGTCGAATTATCACAAGTGCATGCTGTAACTCGAGGTGGCCATCATCGAGGAAAAGTAATTTCATCACGTGTTGTTCCCGATGTTCAGCCTCCAATGGTATGTTCATATCTTCCTTGTGGCTTCTGATTTCATTTTTAACCTCAGCGTACATTTATAGTGTTTTATAAATAATTTAACTCCTGAAAGTGATATCAATTGGTTTTGCACCGAAACCCTTGCACAGACAATCTGATAAACAATTGCAGAGTTTGCGGTATAAATTGAAGCAGTATCTGTAGTTCGATGGCTTGCTTTTACTTATGTGTATATAGTGAGACAAGAGTTTCTTATAACAGTATTTGATATCGAATCAGATTAAAATATTGAAATTCAATTGCAATTCTTTTTGGCAGTATTACTTGCTAATACAGATCTTCTTTCCCTCAGCTTTATAAGGATAAGGATCAAGATTAGGGGTGGCAAAACAAGCCCGAACATCCGGGTCAGTTTGTTTGCCCTGCTGATTTTGGCAGGTTGGGGTTGTGTGCTCAACCTACCAATCTGTTTTGACTTATCTTGATTAACCCTACATTATGCGAGTTGGGATATCTGGACTATTAAGGGTCATATTTATTTCTTAATTTTTTGGTGGGCCAGTCTACCAGTCTTTAATTTTTGCAAGAAGTTGATCCAAACTTTGCTCAATCTATGTTTTCAATACGAGCTCATTCTGTATGTATTGGTTTTTTCAATCTTACAAAGTGAATAAAGAAAACTGCATATCCCCCTTCATCATGAGAGTAAAAGAAAATAATGTTTCGTTCTTCAGATTGGTAACCCTGAAATTGGATGTCCAGATTTTGCAATGAAATAAAATCAAAATTTTGGAGCTTTCGAATGCTGTTATTTATACATATACATTCATTTTACTCACATTTGACAAGCTGCCATGGTTCTTTTATTTTTTTTTTGCAACAGCCAATGTTAGTAGTTAGTTAGTAATTAGTATTGTTAGTTTTTGCTGTGGGCGGGAATTGAACCCCCGACCTCCTTATTACTCCACTCCCTATCTCATCCACCCCAGCCACCAAGCCATCCTTATAACTCCAAGCTGCTATGGTTCTAATATGCTACAATACTTAATTCCATAATATTCTCTTTTATCTTTAGGATGCTGAGGAATATGCAGAATGCGAGGCTGTTGTTAAAAGTTTCCCCCCTTTTATAGAGGCTATGAAGAAAAGGGGTATTGAAGACATGGACCTTGTAATGGTTGATCCCTGGTATTTTTAACTGGATGTCTATTGTTGATAACTTTCTTGTCTGGAGACATTGCTATTCTTCTTTGCATTTTCTGTGTTGAAACTTTGATCTGCATATCTTTGCTTCAGGTGTGTTGGTTATCATAGTGAAGCTGATGCTCCTGGTCGAAGACTTGCTAAACCTCTCCTATTTTGCCGATCTGAGAGTGACTGCCCTATGGAAAATGGTTATGCCCGCCCAGTTGAGGGCATCTATGTTCTTGTTGATATGCAAAACATGAAGGTGATAGAGTTCGAAGACCGTAAACTTGTTCCTCTGCCTCCAGTTGATCCCTTGAGGAACTATACTCCTGGTGAATCCAGAGGTGGCTCCGATAGAAGTGATGTCAAACCCTTACAAATTATTCAACCTGAAGGTCCAAGCTTTCGTGTCAATGGGTACTATGTTGAATGGCAGAAGGTAGATTTTATTATGTTAAATTACATATTGATTTGTCTCTGGAATATCAAAAGAGTTGATGCGTAATATATATATATATATATATATAAGCTAGTTGATGCATAATATTAATTACTAAATTTGATACATTACCTGTCTCTTTGTTTTTTCTTTGCCAACAGTGGAACTTTCGTATTGGATTCACACCCAAAGAAGGGTTGGTTATATATTCTGTTGCGTATGTTGATGGTAGTCGAGGGAGAAGGCCTGTTGCTCATAGGCTGAGTTTTGTGGAGATGGTTGTACCCTATGGAGATCCAAATGAACCTCATTATAGGAAAAATGCTTTTGATGCTGGGGAAGATGGCTTGGGGAAAAATGCGCATTCCCTCAAGAAGGTTTTGGACTTGCATATTTGTTCCTTGTATTTGTATTGTTTAACATCTTATTTTTTTAGCTGGATTCCCATTTGTATAAAGTCAAACTTTGTTGTTACAGGGATGTGATTGTTTGGGCTACATCAAATATTTTGATGCTCACTTTACAAATTTCACTGGTGGAGTGGAAACCATTGAAAATTGTGTATGTATGCATGAAGAGGATCATGGGATTCTCTGGAAGCATCAAGACTGGAGAACTGGCTTAGCAGAAGTCCGGAGGTCTAGAAGACTTTCAGTTTCTTTTGTATGCACAGTGGCCAACTATGAGTACGCATTTTTTTGGCACTTTTATCAGGCAAGTAGTGTTTCATCCTTTTAAGGGATAAACATGCTTAAATTAATGACATTTTGAAATGATCTGGTTGCAGTTATTGCATAATTTCACCAATATCCAGTCTCCGAGCACCCTTTAAACTATTATGAGACTTTGCGACTATGCCCCTGTAGTTTCCTTATTAATTTTTGCTTGAAGATACTGTCAACGTTATATAAATAATTCTTTATATTCTTTTCAAGTATTACTGGTATATTGGGTGTTCTATATTTTCTGCAATCTTCCTGATATATGGTATTTGACTGTTGAAAATGATGGCATATGTTGTTGCAGGATGGAAAGATTGAAGCTGAAGTCAAGCTGACTGGAATTCTCAGCTTAGGTGCCTTGATGCCAGGAGAATATCGAAAATATGGAACCATGATTGCACCAGGTCTATATGCTCCAGTCCATCAACACTTTTTCGTTGCTCGCATGGACATGTCTGTTGATTCTAGACCCGGTGAAGCTTTGAATCAGGTAACTTGAATTGAATTACTAAATTTTACCTTTATATGTTATGCTATGTTGTCGTCTCTGTGTCTCTATGTAGTCAATGTTTCCACTTCATCATTCTTAACACTGAAATGACTCAAGTAACTGAGCTGGCTACTATTTTTTATTGTTTTTAATTTTGCATATGAACTGCATCCACTGTGCCCAATAAAATATGCAACTCAGCTAATGCATCATAATTATTTCTTGAGTGCAAATTTTTACTCTCTCAATGTGTTTGGTAGGTTGTGGAGGTCAATATGAAAGTTGAAGAACCTGGTGAAAATAATATTCACCACAATGCATTCTATGCCGAAGAGACTTTGCTCAGATCTGAATCGGAAGCAGTGCGTGATTGCAATCCTTTAACTGCTCGACATTGGATTGTAAGTCTTCTTGATCTTTACAACCAACTTCTGAATAAAGATTTTATAATTTAATGCTTGTCAAACTGTTGAATTCTTGTTTGCAGATGTGAGAAAATGTTGTTTGTAATCTTTAAAAAAATTATTTCTTTCTTATGGAAGTAAGCATAGTGTCAGAAACTATGTAGTACCGAAACTTCAAATAAAGATGTGTCCAAAGTCCAACACATGTTAGTGTTGAATACCAACACAACACCGATGCATGTAGTTACATTCAATCACTTCCACATTTTTAAATTATTACCAGTGCCTACGTGAGGGTGTCAACGTTGTTGTGTCCGTTGTTTGGTGTTTATGTATCAGTGCTTCATAAGTTGGAATTCCAAATATATGTCTTTCATACTCTATTGAAATTTTTGTACTAGGTTTTTTCTTCTGGAAAATACTTTCCACAGTTTGGTATCTGGTTTTGGACTTTGCTTCTAACATGGAAGACTAGAGCTTTTTATATTGTGTTAAACAATTGTTATAACATATTTTGACTCCATGAAGTAACTCTTTGATACTAATGCTTCAGGTAAGGAACACAAGAACTGGCAACAGAACCGGACAATTGACAGGCTACAAGCTGGTACCAGGCTCAAACTGCTTGCCATTGGCAGGTTCTGAGGCCAAGTTCTTAAGAAGAGCTGCTTTCTTGAAGCATAATGTTTGGGTAACATCATATTCACGTGATGAAATGTTTCCTGGAGGAGAATTTCCTAATCAAAATCCACGTGCTGGTGAAGGACTAGCTACATGGATTAAGCAAAACCGGTCTTTGGAAGAAACTAATATAGTTCTTTGGTCCTCTCTCTCTCTCTCTCTCTCTCCCTCTCTCTCTCTCTCTCCCTCTCTCTCTCTCTCTCTCTCACACACACACACACACACACACACACACACACACACACACACACACACTGAATACAGTGCATGAATAGCTTGCTCAGGATTTTAATTTCATGTTTTATAAAATTTGTAATGCTAAATTAGTTATCTAGTATCAGTAAAAATAGTATTTGAAACTCCACAAAGCAATAGCGTATTCTGTGTTTACTTGTTTTATTAAAATAGATCCCACATAAGCTTCCCAGATTCTATTTCCTCTCCCAGTTCACTTTATGTTCCCAAAAATGTTCACAATTTGTCTTATCCAGACTAACTATGTTATCTTCAGGTATGTATTTGGAATCACACATGTTCCTCGTCTAGAAGACTGGCCTGTTATGCCAGTAGAACACATTGGTTTTATGCTCATGGTAATTACATGCATTACTGTTTTCATGTTCTTATTTTCTAAGAGCCTTTGGTCTCTCTGTTGTTTGCTTATTCTCTAGAATTACTGGATATGGTGCTCTGTTGCTCATACTTCTTAGCTTTTCAATGTTATTATAAAATGTTTGAATGCGAAGAGGCAAAAAGTTTTGAACAGCACTAGAATATCAAGAATTGTTGAGTTGGCTTTGTTGTGGGCAATGTTCAGTGGAGCACAACTTTTCCTTCAAATGACTACTGATCTTAATATGATGGTCTTTTTCATGTTTTTTTCTCCCTATTTTGTTGATTTTGGTGATTGGGTTTTGTTATTTTGCTCATTTTATGTATTTATGTGCATTTAGATCTTTTTCAATTGTCTGACATATGAATGCGTCTTCT
This sequence comes from Trifolium repens, assembly GCA_030408175.1. Classification (NCBI taxonomy): domain Eukaryota; kingdom Viridiplantae; phylum Streptophyta; class Magnoliopsida; order Fabales; family Fabaceae; genus Trifolium; species Trifolium repens. The sequence goes on along the minus strand of CP125841.1, from coordinate 25,122,736 downwards.
TGTGTGCAGCCTCATGGATTCTTCAATTGTTCTCCTGCAGTAGATGTCCCACCTAATTCATGTGAAGTGGAATCTAAAGACCCTGACATCAAGGATAATGGTGCTTCGAAGCCAATTCAGAGCGGTTTAGCGTCAAAGCTTTAGGCACTTGTCTCATTCTGAAGTTATGGCTTCTCGCTGCTGAAACAGGAGAAACACCAAGTTGGGCAGATTACATTTTAATCTACAATAATAATCATGATACAATTGGCTGGTAAACTTAAATCAAGCTATAAACTTAAATCCTGATATAGTTTATGCTGGGAAGTTGGCTGGTAATATCCATTAGATTTTTCTTTGTACTTGATACAATATTATGTTTTCAAATTCGACGTGAAAGTACTGCTTAGCTTAAAATAAGTGGTTTGTTACTATGGTGTGTTATCTAGATTCATAAATCACTATATCTGGTGGTCTAACTGGTCTCTTATTGTGTTTACCTGTTTTTTTCCCTTTCATCATATATTTCAAATCTCTAACTTTTCGTGATAGCATTACAGGGATGGACTGGAACAGGATAAAGGGTGCCTTTGTTTGAGCTTTAAAAAAAATGATTTTTTTTTTTATAAAAAATCTAGAGATTTTTTTGTAGAGATTTTGAAGAAAATCTAAAGCTACTTTGTGTTTGTTTACAATCATAAAAATTTATTTTTTAAAAAAAAGAAGTTCATACACTTAGATTCCTTAGTTTTAAAAAAATAGATTCTTGAAAAGCTATTAGAAATAGCTTTTCATTTTGAGGCTAAAAATGATTTTTTTAAGAAAATGATTTTTTAAAAAATCAATAACAAACACTATCAACATTACAAAATGGATTTTTTTAAGAAAAAAATAGATTTTTTTTAAAAAAAATCCCAAACAAACGCACCCATAATGTGATAGTGCAGTACATTAGTTTGAGGAACAAAAATATTTTAATTACTATGAAGATTACTAAACTATTTGAAATTTTTTAAGGATAAATTATACATTTGTCCAATTAACTGATTTTGTGATTTTACTATGACCCCATAACTATTTTTAATTCAATTTTGATCTCCTAACTTTACCTTTCTTAATCAAGTTGGTTATCTGTGTCAAATTTTTGTTAACTTTGCACACACATTGGTTGTGGTGATTAGAAATTTTGCAAATTGTAGTTTTCCATTTCTTTTCTAAATTAGGGTTCTATTTTTAATCATCATCTTCCTCTTAATTCTTCATCTTGTTTCCATCTATTGGAAATACTATTGGGCAATTGAATGGTGAAATGGAAACAGTTGGGTGATGCGATTACAAGGGAGGGAAAATCAAATGTTGTGGATCTAACAAACTTAGGTTAAGGATTGAGATTCCAAGGACTGATGTTAAGGATTATTTTTTGAATTAATAATAAATAAAATATTTTTATATCCTCAAAATTTTGTTACATGTCTTTATACCATACAAAATCAAACATTGCACATCAAACAAGATATTATAGTAAATTTTGTATTATTTTTTCCAGTATATTAACATATCAAACAAGGTTTAGTATAAAACTGTTTGTCCTGTGCACTGATCATTAAACAGAGTGAAGTACAAAAAATTGTCCAATAACTCAGTCACTTGTCAAGTACTGTTCTGTCCAATAACCATTCTATTGAAGATCAAATGCACCCTAATACAAGAAGAAATCGGGCATGATTTGTTAATTAATAATTAATATTAATATTCTTATATTAAAATGTCTTGAGAGTTAAGTATAACCATTCTATTGAAGATCAAATGCACCCTAATACAAGAAGAAATCGGGAATGATTTGTTAATTAATAATTAATATTAATATTCTTATATTAAAATGTCTTGAGAGTTAAGTGTAAGAAGTGTAATAACACTTCTTTTCTTTGGCACAACCAACCAATAATACTTTAAAACATACTCTTGCGTTCCTTTTTAAGTGTGCGTTTAGCATAAAACTCTTCAATCAGTGGATTATTGTATTAGTTTTTCAATTCTACTCTTATTAAATCCACCATTTATTTTCTGTTTCCAAATAATTTTTTTTTTTTTTTTGATATAGTGTTTCCAAATAAATTTTGCATATACATTTTTCCTTTCTCTATTAAATTTTATGGAAAATGTGAAGTGGAGTTATTGAGGTAAGGATATAATTGATAAATTATACCTTAAACTATTAAAATGACACTTAAATACTATAGGAACAAAAAAATTCTTCTAAAACGATACTTAAAAAGACACAGAAGGAGTATTATTTATCACTAATTTTTTAGTTCAAAAATATGTTAGATGATGAAAACGGTCAAATTTAATAATAAAAGAACTAAATTTACAATGTAATTTATATAGAGGATTGAAATTACAATTAACCCTAAAATAAATAACCAAATATGTAAATTTTATTATTTTTTGAGTTCTTCTCTTTCTTGTGTTGTTAATACATTATCGCATTGAACACATTATCACACAGTAGAAGTTTTGTGATTTAAATGAAGAAAGCACAATATGTGAAAAATAACACATTTTAAGAGATGTAAGGTGTATTCGACTATTCTAAAATGAGCAAATCAAATATTATTACAATAATAACCATTATTTTTTTCATTTTACACTTCATTTTAGAGGAAGAAAATCATAGACACGGTAGCTTATCTTTTATGAGGAACTATTATTGAGACGTTCAAATTAAGGAAGAGAAATGCTATAGTCACACTCTCAAACACACTCTTTAAACACACCCCAATTATAATTTGCCACATCATTCATTTTACTTATTCCTTTAACTTGGAACCGGTTTCATTTTAAAAGATTCTACTACTATTTATTTTATATTTTTTATTACTAATAATTATTTCAACTTTTCATCTTCTTTATTCAACCTTCTCCACCGCTATTTCTTCACTTCTAGAAATTTTAACTCTGTTCCAGTTTTTTATCTAAATTATTGAACACACAGTATTTGAAAACTTCTGCACAATTTTTGTACAGAAACAACGCCACTTACAAAATTGAGTGGAATATCTATTCCAAATTCTCAATGAAATCTAAACAATCCACTATATTAATTTTTGTAATTTCAACATAAAAAGAATGTCAGTCGACTATCTTATGCTTCAATATACATAGATTAAAAAACCCATATCATTAAGAAATGGAAGACAATTTAGATCTGGAAGAGAAAAAATCAGCAACACAAATGGAAAACAACCAAAATTAAAGATGAGCCCAACTCAATATTTCATAAGAAATGGAACCCCTATATCAAAAACAAAGATCGATCACGACCAAGACATTGACGACAAAGATAATTTCCAGAGGAGCAGATCTGTGCCGCTAACACAGCACGAGATGAAACAGATAAACCTCGCAAGAACATGGTGCAGTGCGACTAATGCTGGCGAGATAGATGAGAAGAAGGTAAAAAATTGCAGTTTTATTTTTTTGAAGAACTTTGCAACTCTAGAACCGGAACATTGACGGCAAGGATATTTTACCGTTTCTCTTTCTTTTTTGTTTTTTTTCTTTCTTTTTTCTGCACAGTGTTGTTTCTAAACCGGAACAACCAGTTAAAAGGTAAATGAATAAGAAAAGTGGGTGATGTGGCATATTATAATTGGGGTGTGTTTAAAGAGTGTGTTTGAGAGTGTGACTATAGCATTTCTCATTAAGGAATACTTTATGTACTTTCATCCTTGTTCGTTTCTTATCCTTCATCATAATCATAATACTAGTAAAAACGGCAAGACAACCGAAAAAAGTAGTACGGGGTTGTTTATTTCCAAACGGAAAAAAGTAGTACGGGGTTGTTAAGGTCACAATCACTTTTAAGCCAAAAAAGCTGTTTTAATTTTGTAATTAACTCAATGACTATTGTTTGCCATCTTTTTTTGACAAACGGAAACTCATATCATTTCATTACTTAATAAGTTGTGAATACAAAGCGGTATCAAATAAAAAACATGGCGACGAGACCAAGAAAGGGCCGCTCTAGCTATAGTGTGAGCAATCCTATTCGCTTGACGCCTAATAGGCTTTACCTCAAAGCCGGAATATAAAGACAAAAAACATTTAATCTTACTAACAATAGAACTAAATTCAGACACTCCGATATTTTGCCGTTTAATTGCACCAACTAAGACTTGAGCATCTATCTCAAAAATAACATTGTGGAAGCCTCTTTGTTGTAATTCCTTCATTGCTCCAAGCAATGCTAAAGCTTCTCCTTCATGTGGAGAGCAACTTCCATCAATCCAAGAGCTCCCTCCCAAGACAAAAAAACCTCTATGATCTCTAACACACCAACCGGCACTAGTTTTCCGTGCATCCGCGTGAACACCTACATCAATATTGCATTTATATTTACCCCTAGGAGGGGGCTGCCATGATGATTGACGTTGCTGCACCTGCTGAACATTACTGGTGTATATGCATTGTACAGCTTGCCATTCATGCCAAAAATTAAGTGCTTTGCATCCAAGTAGTTGTCCATGTTCCTTCTCTTTGTTCCACACCCAACTGTTCCTGTTTTTCCACAAAAACCAGATCACCGTCGCTGCCTTTCCAGCATCAGAACCGCTGCTATGTTGACACAGCTGCATGATAAAATCCTTGGCTGATTGTGCTTGTTGAAAATACGATACAACAGTAGAATTTAGACCAGCAGCCTGCCATGCCGCCTTGCTGCTCTCACACCCATACAACACATGCCAATCGTCCTCCTCCTCTACTTCACATAACGGGCAAATCGACGGGCATTGAACATGTCTCTCTCTCAACCTTGTTCTTGTCGGTAAACAACCTTTGCATATTCGCCACAATAGATGTTTAGTTTTTGGAGGTACGTGAATCTTCCATAACCCCTTCCAATCCTCATTCCCTTGTCTAGTCACGGCTTCAATTGGTGTTTGGAGAAGCAAATTATAACCGGACTTAACGGTATAGTTACCATACATGTCATCATTCCACACTAATTGATCTTCTACAACATCATCAAACAAAGGAACTGCAAGAATAGAGTTAGCAACATAAGGTGGAAAAATTGAATTAATTATATTGCTATCCCATGCTTTCTCATTTTGGCACAAAAGTTGATTCACATATAAATTAGCCACACCTCGATCTTGTGGTGATTGAATCCACTTCCCATCATCCTTCTTTAACCATGGTTCATTCATGACATTAATTTTAGAACCATCACCAATCTTCCATCTACAACCATTCATAATAACATGACGCGAATTCCAAATACTTCGCCAAGCATAGCTTGGATTATGTCCAAGAGCGGATGCAAAGAAAGATGAGTTAGGAAAATACCTCGCTTTGTACACCTTAGCCACAAGAGTATTTGGCCGTGTGATGAAATTCCAACCTTGCTTAGCTACCATTGCCATATTGAAAAGATGTAGATTCCTAAAACCCAAACCACCATAATGTTTTGGGTATGCCATTTTGTCCCATGCTAACCATTTGATCCCTCCATTGTGTGATCCTCCTCCCCACCAAAATGAATTGAGCATTCTCTCAATCTCCTTTATAATGGTCTCCGGTATGAGGTATATACTCATGACATATGAGGGTATAGCTTGCAACACGGACTTGATCATTACCTCTTTTCCCGCCTTTGAAAGAGCTCTTCCTCGCCAAGAATTAATACGCTTCCATGCACGGTCTTTCACAAAAGTAAAAGTACTCTTCTTGCTCCTTCCCACCATGGATGGTAAGCCTAAGTAAGTGCCGGTACCAAGAACATGCTTGACTCCCATAATACGAGATAGATCCTCCTGAGCCGCCATGCTAAGGTTTGCCATCTTAATTACTACAACCAGGTTGATTAACGAGTTGCTAAATGTCAAACACAATCGTTACAAAGTTATTTTGTAATCATTTCGGAGGGAATGTTTTTGGTTTTCTCAATTGTTGCAATTGGTATACTATCATTGCATTAATTAGTCCCTATATCCTAATTTGTTAAAAAAAAACAACTATTTTTTTCACCTAAATTATAAGTAAAAAAAGATCAATTTTGATCATTTTTAAAATTTATTTTTACCGTCTCTGTGAGCATAACTCAGTTGATTAAGTTAGAAGAGACCCGCGTCTTATCATCTAAATGTTTTTGGGTAAAAAAATATTTACTTTTGCTTATTATCATAAAGTAATGCAAATTGCATTTAGCTCCCTCTCTCATTTTTTTTTCCATAATCAATAACCAATAAAAATCATTTTTACTTCTTTCCATAAAATTTATTTTAATAAAAGACACAAAATATTTTAAATTGTTATATTTTGTTTTCGTAATAAATGTGATTTTTTTTTTGTTTTGTTATAAGAAAAATATTAAACAGTGTCCCCATTATAAAAAGGGTCATGCTAACATGTGTCCTAAGGGCACATGTTAAAGAACCTTAAAGTAGAATTATTCCATTGAAAAATGCAATGATTTGACTTTTATAAAGTTAAATGCACAAGTTTTGAGGAGAATATTTCTTTATTTAGTTGTTTATCATGTGCCCTTAAGGGCACATGTTAGCTTTTGCCTTATAAAAAAAATTAAACAGTGCCCCAATGACACTAGTTAAAACTATTAATAAAGATATTCTTTTTTTTTTTTTATAGATAAGAGGGCTAAAAGCCCAACGAAAAAAGAGACTACAAAGGAATTAATCTAGGGGTAGTAATCCCCATATTATCAGCGTTAAATAACTCAGCTAGTTGACTAGGACATGAATCAAATATCCTAATGTTATAATCAAGAGTACAACCCATATTAGTTAACCCATCCGCACACTTGTTAGCTTCTCTATAGGTGTGATGAACCTCCACTTCTCATTACAAAGCCATCAGCCTCCAAATCAGCCTTGCCAAAGAACTTCCAGATGCATTTTGAATGCAGCCCGTTTTTATCACTTGAACAACCACTTCCACCTTTGAAAAACCCATCTGTCTCACATAACGAAGTCCTTCAAGCACTCCCCACAACTCCGCTATAGATGCAAAATTTACTCAGGCCAATACACTTAGCAAAACCCCCAATCCACTCGCCCTCACTCCCTCGCACAATTCCTCCACACCCCGAAAGACCCTGCTCCTTGCACATACCATCGGTATTAAGCATGACAAAATTCGGTTTAAGGGGAGACCACCCTATCATTGTAACAACCCGTGGTCGGTCCATGATCAACTCACTATTACTCATCACTTTTCTATACTCCATGTCCATTCTTCCATTCTATTTTAGAATTTGTAACACTCATCAATATTTTAAAAGTGTAAAAAAATAATTTTACCAACATTAATTTTATTTTTTGATATACTTAACAAATATTTGGAAATACTATTTAACACGACCATTGTTATAATATGAGATAGAGCGAGTACCTTTCTGAGCTGTAATAATTTTTCATGTCTTTGTCCTAATATGCTTCATTATTCCTAATGACCCATTGAGAATCTATCTTTGAGACATTGTCTTTCATTTCTATCATGTCCCCTTTGGCAGGGTCCATATATTTACTCCAGAAGCAAATGCCTTAGGTTAAGTTCAACGCATTACTTTACCATTCTGTTCAACTTTAATCACTACACATCATTGTTGTCTACCTAATTTCGTTTCACTAGATTCCTTGAGTTCTTTGGTTTTGGTGTCAATTGCAAAATAAATCAACTTAGCTATCATTTACGTGATAAATATTTAGCTGAAATGATTTAAAAAAGTGGAAATCAGAACTATCTTGGTGTCAAATGTGAGTGAATGGTGAATATGATCATAATGGAACTCATATACTTAATATTTTTTTTAATAAAAATGTAGTGTTAAATTCTCTTTGAGGTAATGTTCAGCCAGCCCTAGTTACTTTTGAGAGAAACATTCCTCCTTTTGGCTAACTCCTCTTTCTTTTTTCTTTTTTTGGGTGAAGAGGCATGATTTTAGGTTATTTTTAATGTAGAATTACCCTCTCTAAATTTTTTATTTTCCTTCTTTTAATATAAATAAGTAGTTTTCACGGCTTGTTCAAAAAAAAAAATAGTTTTCACATAAAACTACTTTTTTCTTTTGTGTTTTTCGAGATTTCTTCGTATGAGTGTGGCACTGTGTGTTGTTTGTCGTCTTGTGCAGCGCTATTTGATTTTCTGTATTGTTGCAGTGTTTGTTTGATTCCTATTGAAATATCAACTCCAGTCAATTACAAATTCAATCAATGAGTTAGACATAACGTTGCAAATCCAGGAGCATAGATATTTCGGTCATTTTATTTTTATCATATTATCTTTGTAGTAGGCATTTTGCCGTTTATGCTATTAATTTGAATGTTGTGAGTTTGTTCGCGATTCATCTTTTATGTTTTTAGCAATGTAGAATATGTGGTTGTAATTTGATGCATTCTATCAATTCAAAAGAATGAATATCATTTTGTTTTTTTATTTTTATTTTTAAAACATTCTCTTTGAGGTTGAGTAGTTGCTCTTTGAGTTATAATAAGTTAATGGATACAAGAATTAATTTGGACTCACCTTTTAGACACACTCACAATAGATTACGTATATATAATAATTAAAAATACACATTATTTAATTATTTTTCTTTTTTAATATTTTTTTTTTTGAAAATGTACCTGTTGTAACAGTCTGGACCCCTTTTCTATATATTTAGTAGGCAATTCCAGTGTTATACCTTACGATCTTATCTACCCCTCTCTAGTAGAGTTTTTGCCTTCCGTGAAAATTGGACCATGCACCATGGGGTTCAAGTACATATGTTCAATCCAAGTTTCGATTGCTCTATTTTGGCACTCAAGTTTCAATTGAACCAAGTTTATCTCCTTTTGCATTTGCTAGCCCTGTTGACTTTTTTTGGCTAAAAATGCTTATGTGGCATTTAATTTTTTTAGAAAAAATAAAATAAAACTAAAAAGATGTTTTAAAATTAAAATATTAAATGAAAAATTGTATTTGTTTTAAAAATACCTTATAAAATAGTTTTTTTTGTTAAATGTAGTTTCTAAAATAATTTTGTTATAAAAATAGTTTTCAAATTTTTTTACGAACTACTTTTTAAATTATTTTTTAAATTTTAAAAGCTTTTTTTTTTACAAAAAACAATTATTAAACCTTTTATTAAAAAAGATTTTAAAATTGTATTTGTTTTAAAAATACCTTATAAAATAAACCCCAATTTAAAAAACAATTATTACTCAAATGTTACACCGGTGTAATTTGATCCCTTCCAGATATTTTATATATATATATTGTAAACATTTTTTTAATTTAAAAACATAGTTTAAATTTTAAATTTTTTTAACAATATTTTAAAATGTCAATGGGGGACAAGCAAATTTAAAAGGGGTAAACTTGAGGTCAAAATCGAGCAATTGAAACTTAAGAGCTAAGATCTAGCAAATGTGGAACTCAATAGTTAAAATCAAGCAATTTAAATTTGGGGGAATAAAGCAGCACAATTGCATCTTAAGAATTAGCTTTAGACCCGTGAGTGTACTCCTTCTTAAGATTTCATGTTTGATTCTCTCTACTGCCAATTTGGGTGGACTAATTTAATTTTTTTTAAAAAATAATTGTATCTTAAGAAAATGATCTAATGAAAAGCGACAAAATCTTATATCTACCAACAAAAGTAGTAAAAAATGAAAGTAGTAAATTATTATTACATTTAGTAAGATGTAAAGTTTAAGTCTGGGCGTTAGCCCTCTTTCACTACCAAAAAGAAAAAAAAGTTTAAGTCCATATTACACTAATCCATCCGCTATTAAATATAAACAAAAATTTTCTTTCTTAACTTATTGAATATTTTATGCATTTAATTTAAAATATAGATTAAATAAAGAAATTACTCAATAAACTTAGAAAAAGAATATTTATTTATATTTAAGATCCAATAAAGAGAGTACACTCTTCTATTATAAACAAAAATAAATAAATTTCTAAATTAATTGAATAATTGTTATAATAATGATAATGACTAGCAAATGTATACTAATACTACTTTTCAATTTTGACAAAGTTGAACAACGAGGTAAGACCACAACAAAAACAGGTTGAACATTGAGGTGGACGTAGCAAGAAATACTTTACGGTTGAGTTGACCATCAATGGGGGACATGGAAAAGGCCTTACCGTAAACATTTTTCTTCATTGATTTTCTTTCTTTAAGTATCGTGTCGTGTCCCTTTATTATCACTAGAGATAAATCCGTGCAACGCACGAGTTCGATTAAATACATACTTAAAATATTTTTCACAAATGAAAATAATAATTATAATAAGTATAATTATACTCCATCCGTCCTATTTTAAATGACCTATTTGACCATTTCACACACTTTAAGAAAAGTGTAGTAATAAAAGAGAGAGTTGTACATTTATCAAACTACCCTTATTATTATTTGTGATCCAAAATTGTAGTAGGTATAATGGAAACTGTAGCTGGCTAGGAAACATGTTTCGGTGTTTGTGTTTGTGAAAAAAGTTATTGGCCATTTTTTTTACTTTTCAATATATGCAGCAGACGTGTTTGTGACTAGAGTGGTGTTATTTGTACACCCAAAAAGTTGTCCTTTTTGGGACAACTCTCATGTTCTTTGGCAACAAAAATAAGAAAGTGAGAGGAGGAGAGAGAGAGTGAGAATGTAATGAGAGTATGAGAGAGAGTTGTCCAAAGTTGTCAATTTTTTGGTTGTACAAATATCATTTCTCTTGTGACTATTGGCCTTTTCAATTGGAAAAGCTTTTAATCATCATTGTATTGCATTGAGAATATACAAACTTCATTTATGAAATTAGCCAGGTTTTTAAAAAATTCTAAAAGGTAAAATTGGAAAAAATGACTTTGAAAGATGTGTAGGTCATTTATTTTGGGACAAAATTTTTTTAAAAAGAGATCATTTAAAATGGGACGGAGGGAGTATATAGTTAAATGAAAAATTAGAAGTATAATTATCTTCAACCTTTTAAAAATATATATATTATTTTAAATTTTATCTTTAAATAACTGATTAAAAGTTGCAATTCAAATTCATTAAAATTTAGTTCAATTTTCTTGAATCATATATTAGGGTTAAAAACATACACATACAACTAATGTGAAAATAGTAGTCTTTTTAGGTCCTCTCTTCTCCTAATTCACACAAAAACAATTATATCCACATTAAGGATTAAAGAAAATAAGAAAGAAAGTTGGAAAATATTAGCATTAAAGATATATACATACATGAACTATATATACCATTTTTCATAGACTTCATGAGTAGCAAGGATGCGACAAAATTGAAAATAGAAGGGGTATCCATCAAAGGTTATAGCCTCTTTCTCCTAATTCATATGAAAATGGTCATATCTATATTAAGGATTAAATTAAAAAAAAAGTTAGAAAAGTAGCACAACAAAGGTTATAGCAATTAAAAAATTATGGCAAAAATATTTGCTCAATTTATATAATATAGTAACTTGAGTTCCTATCATGCCAGTAACCAATGAAGAGTCAAGACATAAATCGCGCAAGAAAGAGAGGACAAAACTTGTAACAACCCGTTTTTCAAAGGCCAGAAAAGGCATTAATTTTTTTTTTTTTGTACACATTAGAGTTACGCATAAAAGATTTTAAATGAGCCGGCATTCAAATATACAAAAACATCATTACCATAAGGTGCTTCGACAAGCAAAGTGTATTCCAGAATAATTACAATCCAAGTCTAAGTATTCAAATACTTACAACATAACAAGTTAGAATCCTATGCCTAAACCCAAAAAGCACGGTGCACAACCCACACCGGCGCATAGTCTAACTAAGCCAAAGCTCCAACATCTCACTGGGGCCTGGAACAGCCACCGTCGTCACCACGACCTAACCCATCATCTGGGTGGGAAGAGCCCGCAAATGAAAGAAAGGGTCACCACAAAATAAAAGTATGTATATATATATATATTCGGTGCGAAAGATTGTACACATAACAATAATTCCACAAACACAAGAGAAAGCTCTTAAACTCAAGAGTAGTTCCCACCAACGGGCTTATATAAATAAATCAACAAGCCTAATGCAGACTTCTACAATGGGTGTGACAACCAATCACTGGTTCGGCACATGCATGATTTTAATTCCGGAATTCAACCTCTCTATAGAAGGCGTAGGTCTCTGGTGGGATAACACCTCATACTATTGGTGGGATAACACCAGGTAGAGTCGCACAGACAATACCAAAACAATCACGGTGGGATAACACCGGGTGAGTCGCACAGACAACACCAACTCAATAAAATCCAGTAGGATTTGGCGAAGTCGCACAGACAAACGCCCGGTACGTAGGCAAAGTCACACAGACATACACCTAGGCACGCAACTATGAAATGCATGGCATATATTCTCTTTGGCATATACAGGATAGTCACACAGACAAAATCCCCGCGTAGTCCTATCTGACGCACGCATTCATATATGCTCATGCAAACAATCACATAGCCTAAAGCCTATGTACAAAGCATCACCACATACATACATTTTCTTAATCATATGTAATTTGCACACGCATTTATAACCACGTTCTCATCAACGAGAATACATAAGTACAAACATGTCAAAGCACACAGCAATTGCATACACAGCAAAACAAAGCATGTCGTAACCGTTTGAAAGACTGAAATAAAGTGGAGCCCTTACCTCGGCAAGCTTCCGTTTACTAAAACTCGTCCAAACAACACAACGCGCTTCCTAAAACAAGCAGCGTATTATCAATACATTATTTTCCAACCAATCGTATTGAAACTAAACCAAAAACCCCAAAAACCTAAAGGTTCCTAAGGAAAATCCACTCTTTCGGATACCATACCAAAAACTACCGTATTGATCAACCACCATGAGTTATTTGAACTATTTTTAGGACTCAAAACAATAGGCCAAAGTCTTAAATAATTTGAAATGCAAAATGGCCGTTTTCTTGCGTTACAAGTTACGTACTTTCCGAGTACCCGAAAAACTCGTTTCCAATCCCCGCCACTTCCATAAATTAATAAAAAGGGATTAGAAAGTTAAAAACCAAGTTTAGAAATCAGAATCCAAAATTTTAGGTCTCAAAGCTCGCCCTGGCGAGTTGGCAGCGAGTGAAGGCAGTGAAGACAGGTCTCACTCGCTGTGGAGCTCGCCCTGGCGTGTTCATGGCCTGTGACGCTCGCCCTGGCGAGTAAACACTCGCCCGGCGAGTTGCACCTGTCATGACAGCAAAAACAGCAACTCACACCACCTTTTTCCAACCAAACCTAGTTTGATTCTATTAGTTCCCAACACCTTTTCAAGGCACAAGAGCAAACCATTTTCATAAGCAAGCAATACTTTTCCGAAAGCATGTTGGTTGCTTCGAGTGCAAGTTATTTAATTTTCATTTCCAAAATCAAAACCAAACCCAAGCACAAGTTTTATTACGGGCCTTAACCGACCGGTAATCATTTTCAAACATGTTTTCAAAGCGAAAAGCAACACATTTTGTCACAAGAGTTTTAAACCACTTGGACCCCAAAATCACCACACAAAACACTTAGGAAATATTTTCATAAACCCCAAAATATTTTTCATCGGATTTTCTAAAACAAAACCATGCAACACATTTCCCTTTTGCCCAAAGGTTCAAAGACAACGTTTCTTTTCAAAACCTTACAACTTAACCACATGTTATTGATCAATACATAACCAACCCAAAACCCTAACTTTTCTCATGAGATTTTTCACCAACTCATGGAAAACAAAAATAACAAAGCCTACACATGCTTCTCTAAACCTCATGAACAACATTCATGAAACAAAAACCATGTAAAGTAACATTTCCTAACAAACCCTCATGAGAACATAAACCCAAAAACTCCCAAACTCTATAAGTCTACCAACCTAGGAGATGAGAAGAGAGGGTTACCTTTAGAAAGTGATTCTCTACAAAATCCCTTTGATCCTACAAGCTTGAAATGGAGTGAAATGGTGAGGAATGGAAAATTTGGTGAAGTGTTAAGAAAGTAATGGAGTCTCACGTGAAAGAGAGAAAGAAAAGAGAGATTTGTGATGTTTTTCTAAGTCCACAAGTCACCAAACCTCCTTACTATGACATAGGCTCTTGATAGCCAATCCACCCTTGGATCAAAGTCAAAAGTCCAAGCTTAAACCCTAGCCATTGGATCAATTTGCTTTATGAATAAGTCACAAGATTTAATCAAATCTTCCAAAACAAGACACGTACCAAGCTCTTGCGCGTCGCGACGAACGTAAATCACAAAAACATAAAACCTACGGAAAGAACGTCTAATGTTAAACATTTCCAAAACTTATCGTCGAATCTTTTTCCGCGACTGTAATTTTCTTTCATACCTTAGAAAATTATTCTCAGAACATAACCTCACTCACGCAGATATATAAAACTCCCATCCGAAACCTCACTTAAAACAGACGCAATAAGATTTTACATCCGCGGGTAAAATCCTACTCGTTTTTCCAAAAACAAGAATAATCCAAAACTCGTTATTCTAAAACCACATCAACCTTCTTATACAAGAAACAGGATCACAAGACAAAAGTCTGTACAATTACAGTGCACGAGCACAAAACAGACTCGATTACAGCAAAACCTAATAAAAACACGATGTTTCACCCCATGAACACATCAAAACCCTACTAATCTTTAAACCAACTATACAATGAAATCTTGGGTCTTACAATACCACCCCCTAAAAGAAGTTTCGTCCTCGAAACTTAGACGTTGTCAAACAATCTGGGGTACAACTCTTTCATCTTACTCTCGAGCTCCCAGGTAGTATCTCCTGTAGCTTCGTTCCATATTACCTTCACCAAAGGTATCTCTTTCGTTCTCAGACGCTTCATCTTCCTATCCGCAATCTTGATCGGCGGGACCTCAAATGACAAGTTATCCCTCAACTGGATGTCATCTGGTGTGATCACATGTGATGGATCCGGTATATATTTCCGCAATTGCGACACATGGAACACGTCATGTAACAAAGATAGTACCGGTGGCAACGCGATCCGGTATGCTACCTTCCCAATCCGTTCCAAAATCTGATAAGGCCCTATAAACTTTGGAGTCAACTTCTTCGCTTTCAAAGCCTTTCCAACGCCAGTCGTTGGTGTAACTCGGAGAAATACGTGATCTCCCTCCTCAAACACTAAAGGCCTCCGACGCTTATCCGCATAACTTTTCTGGCGATCTTGAGCAACTTTCATCATTGCCCTTATCTTTCGGACCTTGTCCGTCGTCTGTTGTACCATTTCCGGTCCTACTATCATACTTTTCCCATCTTGGTACCAACACAACGGAGTCTGACATCTTCTCCCATACAAAGCCTCGTATGGTGCCATTCCAATACTCGCGTGGAAACTGTTGTTGTATGTGAATTCTATCAAGGGTAACACGTCATCCCAACTTCCACGATCATCCAATACACATGCTCTCAACAAATCTTCCAAAGATTGATTTGTTCTCTCGGTCTGCCCATCTGTCTGAGGATGATAGGCGGAACTCAATCTCAGTTTCGTCCCCAACGCCTCATGCAAAGTCTTCCAAAAATGTGAAGTAAACTTTGGGTCTCGGTCCGACACTATACTTGACGGAATCCCATGTAACCTCACAATCTCAGCAATGTAAATATCGGTCAACTTTGCCGCTGTATCGGTAGTCCTTACCGGTAGAAAATGAGCGGACTTTGTCAAACGATCCACTATCACCCAAATGGAATCATGCTTCCTCCTGGTCTTAGGTAACCCAGTGATGAAATCCATAGAAATGCTATCCCACTTCCACTCGGGGATATCTAATGACTGCAGCATCCCTGCTGGTCTCTGATGCTCAATCTTCGCCTTCTGACAAGTCAGACACGATGCCACATACTCAGCCACATCCTTCTTCATACCTGACCACCAGAAATCATGCCTCAGGTCTTGATACATCTTTGTTGCTCCGGGATGTATACTAAGTTTACTCTTGTGTGCCTCCCCTAGAATGGTGTTTCTCAAGTCCATAGCTTCGGGCACACACACCCTACCTTGACACCTCAAAATGTTGTCCGATCCCACCTTGAAATCTCGGTTGGTTCCTCGAACAATCAAAGCCCTTTTCTCCATGAGAACCTTGTCATCTTGACAATTTGCAATGTCCTCCAATAACCCGCTTGAGATGGTAATCATACCCAGTCTCATATTCCCTAAAGCAAACTCTACCTCCAAGTGCAAGTCACGAAACTCTCTCAACAACTCTTGTTGACTAGCCATTTGCGCCGAACATGCCGACACACTCTTCCTACTCAAAGCATCGGCTACCACATTAGCCTTTCCAGGATGGTATTCTAAGGTGAAATCAAAATCTTTTAATGTTTCCATCCATCTCCTCTGCCTCATATTAGGCTCTTTCTGATCAAACAAGTACTTGAGACTTTTATGGTCACTAAACACGACAAAAGTGCAACCATAAAGATGATGTCTCCAAATCTTCAATGCAAAAACAACGGCCGCAAGCTCCAAATCGTGCGTAGGATAATTCTTTTCATGCACTTTCAGCTGCCTTGACGCATAAGCCACTGCCCTCTTGTGTTGCATCAACACACAACCCAAACCTTGATGAGAAGCATCACAATAAACCTCATACGGTTCCTCCGACTGTGGTAACACCAACACCGGTGAAGATGTCAACCGTTCTTTCAACAACTGGAAACTCGACTCACACTTCTCAGTCCAAGCAAAAGGTTGATCTTTTCGCGTAAGTTGTGTCATTGGCGCCACAATTTTAACGAACCCTTCAATGAATCTCCGGTAATAACCGGCCCAACCCACAAAACTCCTCACATCAGTCACTGTTTGATGCTGCTTCCATGAAAGTACCGTATCAATCTTGGCTGGATCCACGGCTATTCCCTCTTTTGATATTACATGGCCAAGGAAATTCACCTCTTCCAACCAAAAATCACACTTTGACGGGTTAGCATACAGCTTCTTTTCCCGCAACACTTGTAAAACTAGACGAAGATGCTCTACATGTTCCTCTTCACTCTTCGAATACACAAGAATGTCATCAATGAACATCACCACAAACTTGTCCAAGAATGAGTGGAATATCCGATTCATGTAGGCCATAAAGATAGCAGGTGCATTCGTCACTCCGAACGGCATCACTAAAAACTCATAATGCCCATACCGCGTCCTAAACGCCGTTTTCTGAATATCCTCATCTCGTACTCTTATCTGGTGATAACCAGATTTTAAGTCAATCTTTGAAAACACTGAGGCTCCCCTCAACTGATCCATCAAATCATCAATTCGTGGCAATGGATATCGGTTCTTGATAGTCACCTTATTAAGCTTCCGATAATCCACACACAGACGAGATTTCCCATCCTTCTTCTTAACCAATAAGACCGGTGCTCCCCAAGGCGACACACTAGGCCTTATGAAACCCTTCTCCAACAAGTCCTCAATCTGACTTTTCAACTCTACTAACTCGGCTGGAGCCATCCGATAAGCTGATTCCGAAATCGGACCCGTACCCGGTTGCAAATCAATAAAGAATTCAACTTCTCTACACGGAGGAAAAGCTGGAATCTCCGATGGAAATACATCTTGGAAATCCTGAACCACTCGAAATTCCCCAATTCGAATCTCCGACGTCACTCCTAAACTAGCAAGTGAAACTATCTCCGGTTCTCCATTACACATAACCACAGAAAGCCGATTTGCAGACAAGTACCTTCGCACACCTGGCTCGGGAAAGAAAACCAATTTCCGAGCACAGTCCAGAATCACATAATGATAAGACAACCAATCCATCCCGAGGATGATCTCGAGAGATGAGAGCGGTAGACAAACCAAATTGACCAGAAAATCCCTATTCTGGATTACTACCAAACAATGCAAACATGCAGTATTTACCACCAAATCCTTAGCAGGAGTCAAAACATTCAAATCAAACGGAAGCATAGAAACATTCAAACTCAAACGATTTGCACAAGCCAAAGATATGAATGAGTGGGTTGCCCCCGTGTCAATCAAAGCAGTTAAAGAATTACCTGCGATGTGACAGCTCTCGTGGATGGCATTGCTAGCCTGCCCACTCAACTCGGTGCCCATACAGTAAGCACGTGCCTTTGCCACAGGTCTGGCACCCTATGAGCCTTGTGCCACATTTGCCGACGGCCCGGCCTTCGGGGCTCTGCAATCTCTAGCAAAGTGTTCCGGCTTCTTGCAATTGAAGCAAGCGCTTCCCCCCTTCTGTTGCGTGCACTCATTTGCAAAATGCCCTGCTTCTCCACAGTTGTAGCAAGTCCCCTTACTACCCTCGGATTTTCCCCGGGTCCCTTGATTCACCGATCGGCCCGGTCCTTTACTGTGTTGAGGACGGTTATACGGCTTACTCCCTTGCCTCCCACTATTCTGAGTCGAACCACGATCATTGGTACGACTTGGTCCCCCGGCACTAGAATTCCCTCCTTGGCGGCTCACCCGCTTATTCCTCATGTCTTCCACCTCCTGACATTTTTCCACCAACACTTGGAACTGTCGGATACCCAATGGCACAACCGAATCCTGCAGTTCGTACCTCAGCCCATCTTGGAAACGACGGCACATATAATCCTCATCTATCCCATCCCTAAAGAAGCGGAAGAAACGGGATAGTGATTCAAACTTCTTGGCATACGTCTCAACATTCATGCCCCCCTGACGCAACCTCAGAAACTCTTCCCCATACCTTTCCCTTGCAGTCTCGGGAAAGTACTTGGCTAAAAACCTCCTCTTGAAGTTCTCCCAATTCAATTCTTCATGGCCATTCTCCATGATAATACGGGTGTTCCTCCACCAATACTCTGAGCCTCCTAATAACTGATAGGTAGCTAAGACTACCTTCTCCCTCTCTGGACAATGAATTGCCCCGAATATTCTCTCCACAGATTGGAGCCATAAGTCAGCAGTTTCCGGACCTCCTTCCCCATTAAACTTTGGAGGAGTCTGGTGGTTGAAAGAAGTCTAGATCCAGCAGCGAGTATTTCCCTTTCGCGCTTTTCCAGATCCCTCTGCGCCTTAGCATGGCTCTGAGCAGTCACAACCGCTGTCATTGTATGCATGGCATAAGCCATCTGATTCACATCAACCTCTGGTACTATAGGAGCTGAATTCGCCCTTCTTGGCGGCATTCTATTTCTGCACAATACCAATTCTGATTAGATTCCTTATCCAAATATTTCTGAGTCTCAACAGAAAATCTTATCCAACGGTTACTAACTCATAACCCGACACAGAACAAACACTAGAACTGACACTACTCTAGCTATGTTCTAACCGACTCTGGACTAACGACTCAAGTATACACTTTCCCTTTGAAGATTTAAAGCCGTGCTCTGATACCAATTGTAACAACCCGTTTTTCAAAGGCCAGAAAAGGCATTAATTTTTTTTTTGTACACATCAGAGTTACGCATAAAAGATTTTAAATGAGCCGGCATTCAAATATACAAAAACATCATTACCATAAGGTGCTTCGACAAGCAAAGTGTATTCCAGAATAATTACAATCCAAGTCTAAGTATTCAAATACTTACAACAGAACAAGTTAGAATCCTATGCCTAAACCCAAAAAGCACGGTGCACAACCCACACCGGCGCATAGTCTAACTAAGCCAAAGCTCCAACATCTCACTGGGCCCTGGAACAGCCACCGTCGTCACCACGACCTAACCCATCATCTGGGTGGGATGAGCCCGCAAATGAAAGAAAGGGTCACCACAAAATAAAAGTATGTATATATATATTCGGTGCGAAAGATTGTACACATAACAATAATTCCACAAACACAAGAGAAAGCTCTTAAACTCAAGAGTAGTTCCCACCAACGGGCTTATATAAATAAATCAACAAGCCTAATGCAGACTTCTACAATGGGTGTGACAACCAATCACTGGTTCGGCACATGCATGATTTTAATTCCGGAATTCAACCTCTCTATAGAAGGCGTAGGTCTCTAGTGGGATAACACCTCCTACTATTGGTGGGATAACACCAGGTAGAGTCGCACAGACAATACCAAAACAATCACGGTGGGATAACACCGGGTGAGTCGCACAGACAACATCAACTCAATAAAATCCAGTAGGATTTGGCGAAGTCGCACAGACAAACGCCCGGTACGTAGGCAAAGTCACACAGACATACACCTAGGCACGCAACTATGAAATGCATGGCATATATTCTCTTTGGCATATACAGGATAGTCACACAGACAAAATCCCCGCGTAGTCCTATCCGACGCACGCATTCATATATGCTCATGCAAACAATCACATAGCCTAAAGCCTATGTACAAAGCATCACCACATACATACATTTTCTTAATCATATGTAATTTGCACACGCATTTATAACCACGTTCTCATCAACGAGAATACATAAGTACAAACATGCCAAAGCACACAGCAATTGCATACACAGCAAAACAAAGCATGTCGTAACCGTTTGAAAGACTGAAATAAAGTGGAGCCCTTACCTCGGCAAGCTTCCGTTTACTAAAACTCGTCCAAACAACACAACGCGCTTCCTAAAACAAGCAGCGTATTATCAATACATTGTTTTCCAACCAATCGTATTGAAACTAAACCAAAAACCCCAAAAACCTAAAGGTTCCTAAGGAAAATTCACTCTTTCGGATACCATACCAAAAACTACCGTATTGATCAACCACCATGAGTTATTTGTACTATTTTTAGGACTCAAAACAATAGGCCAAAGTCTTAAATAATTTGAAATGCAAAATGGCCGTTTTCTTGCGTTACAAGTTACGTACTTTCCGAGTACCCGAAAAACTCGTTTCCAATCCCCGCCACTTCCATAAATTAATAAAAAGGGATAAGAAAGTTAAAAACCAAGTTTAGAAATCAGAATCCAAAATTTTAGGTCTCAAAGCTCGCCCTGGCGAGTTGGCAGCGAGTGAAGGCAGTGAAGACAGGTCTCACTCGCTGTGGAGCTCGCCCTGGCGTGTTCATGGCCTGTGACGCTCGCCCTGGCGAGTAAACACTCGCCCGGCGAGTTGCACCTGTCATGACAGCAAAAACAGCAACTCACACCACCTTTTTCCAACCAAACCTAGTTTGATTCTATTAGTTCCCAACACCTTTTCAAGGCACAAGAGCAAACCATTTTCATAAGCAAGCAATACTTTTCCAAAAGCATGTTGGTTGCTTCGAGTGTAAGTTATTTGATTTTCATTTCCAAAATCAAAACCAAACCCAAGCACAAGTTTTATTACGGGCCTTAACCGACCGGTAATCATTTTCAAACATGTTTTCAAAGCGAAAAGCAACACCTTTTGTCACAAGAGTTTTAAACCACTTGGACCCCAAAATCACCACACAAAACACTTAGGAAATATTTTCATAAACCCCAAAATATTTTTCATCGGATTTTCTAAAACAAAACCATGCAACACATTTCCCTTTTGCCCAAAGGTTCAAAGACAACGTTTCTTTTCAAAACCTTACAACTTAACCACATGTTATTGATCAATACATAACCAACCCAAAACCCTAACTTTTCTCATGAGATTTTTCACCAACTCATGGAAAACAAAAATAACAAAGCCTACACATGCTTCTCTAAACCTCATGAACAACATTCATGAAACAAAAACCATGTAAAGTAACATTTCCTAACAAACCCTCATGAGAACATAAACCCAAAAACTCCCAAACTCTATAAGTCTACCAACCTAGGAGATGAGAAGAGAGGGTTACCTTTAGAAAGTGATTCTCTACAAAATCCCTTTGATCCTACAAGCTTGAAATGGAGTGAAATGGTGAGGAATGGAAAATTTGGTGAAGTGTTAAGAAAGTAATGGAGTCTCACGTGAAAGAGAGAAAGAAAAGAGAGATTTGTGATGTTTTTCTAAGTCCACAAGTCACCAAACCTCCTTACTATGACATAGGCTCTTGATAGCCAATCCACCCTTGGATCAAAGTCAAAAGTCCAAGCTTAAACCCTAGCCATTGGATCAATTTGCTTTATGAATAAGTCACAAGATTTAATCAAATCTTCCAAAACAAGACACGTACCCAGCTCTCGCGCGTCGCGACGAACGTAAATCACAAAAACATAAAACCTACGGAAAGAACGTCTAATGTTAAACATTTCCAAAACTTATCGTCGAATCTTTTTCCGCGACTGTAATTTTCTTCCATACCTTAGAAAATTATTCTCAGAACATAACCTCACTCACGCAGATATATAAAACTCCCATCCGAAAGCTCACTTAAAACAGACGCAATAAGATTTTACATCCGCGGGTAAAATCCTACTCGTTTTTCCAAAAACAAGAATAATCCAAAACTCGTTATTCTAAAACCACATCAACCTTCTTATACAAGAAACAGGATCACAAGACAAAAGTCTGTACAATTACAGTGCACGAGCACAAAACAGACTCGATTACAGCAAAACCTAATAAAAACACGATGTTTCACCCCATGAACACATCGAAACCCTACTAATCCTTAAACCAACTATACAATGAAATCTTGGGTCTTACAAAACTACAATTTAGAATTGAAAGGGTACCCATCAAGAATTGTTTGGAGAAAGCGATGAAGACCCAAAATCCAAAATTTCTACTACATACATGTAGTAGTTGTGCATAAAATCACATATTTATTCACACAACGGTTAAGATAGAAAAAAATAGTAGTTCAAAAGTTGGAATGATAAATTTATTTTTTAAATTAAATTAAATATCATAATATGGCAATAGAAATTAATTAAAATTTTAACTATCCAACTTGTAAATTTAAATTTTGCATCAATACAATGGGTGAGTGAATAGTCATAACTAAAGAATAAGAGTTAAGGAATAGAACAAAATAGTATTTCAAAAGTTTTTTATATGGGTTATATTTGGAAAAATTAAAACATTTGATTAGAAATTTTTTATAATATTACTTTTTTATCAATGGTCTTTATAGATAAGAGAAACTAAAGATCAAAAGACATATAATGGACTCTTACTTTTTAATAAGTGGCCGTTCTAAATTTTCCTAACCAAAGATCAAAAGACACATTATGTTATGTTATAAGTGGCCGTTGTTAATTTTACATGTTTTGTTTTTAATCATCTATCATCAATTTTTAGTATGATCATCAAACTTCTAATTGATTTTACACATGCATTTATTTGTATTCTCTCCTACATAGATTATTTTTTAATGACGGGACGAAAGCAAGGCATACGACAAAAGGTTATTTTGTAGATTATTTTAGAGAAAGTTCTCCGATTAAAATAAAAAAGCACTACCATCTACATGTATAATGGTCATTTAGGACCATTTAACTTGATATCATTTAGCAATCAAAATCTCACAATATATGTACCATTGAAAAGTCAATTTCATAAATAATACTAATTACTTTGTTAAGTTGATATGTTTTTACTCCATGCGTGAGCCAATAATTTTACTATTTTAAAATTAATAATATTTAATCATTATCATTAGAAAATTACTTTCATTTGTGTTGAGAAATGTTCAACAATTGATATTTTTGTTATAAGCAATTTTTTAAAATTCTAAGATATATTCTTTTGTTATATACACCCGAATTAATAAGTTTATGATGACTTATTAGTTTAGGTGATGGTGATTATATTGTTGTTGTAGACTTAGTAATTGAGAGAACCAATATAAACCATTCAAAAAAATGCATTAAATAAAATAAATCAACCTTTATACAATTTGGAAATATATACAATATTTTAATAAATTATTTACTCAAAGCTCTTGCAACTATCGAATAAAGCACCAAGTGATAATTTTTAACCTGAAATGTATTGAGAAAAAAATATCAGAGATGATTCATTGTAAGATAATAAGAGCAATCAAATACATATTATTTCAAACTCCATAAAACACAAATATTCCATAGGTATAACAATTTATTAATGAACGAGTCACATACCTGATATATTTTGCATAACACTTGCCACCACAAAAACAAATCAAAAATAAATAAGAGGAGAAATTCTAAAGGATTATGAGAATTTTTTTTAGAGGTGCAACATCATCCCATTCCAAGTTCAAGAGTATTTCAAGGTTTGTTTATAAAAATATATAGATAAATTATAAAGATAGACCTTTAACTTCATTTCTGTGCACCAAAATGAAGAATCTATATAGCTTATAGTTTAGGAGATGGTGATTATTGCTACAACTTAGTGATTGAGATAATCAATATAAAGCATGCAAAAAATGTATTGAATAAAATAAATCAATAACAATTTAAATATATATACAATATTCTAACAATCACTCAAAGATCTTGCAACTAATGAACAAAGTACCAAATGACAATTTTCAACCTAAGATAGATATTAGAGAAAAATCAGTTAGAGATGATGTCTTGTGTTTTGTAATATAATATGAGCAATCAAACAATTATTATTTCAAATTCCATGCATGAAAGAGAATTATTCCGTAGAAATAAAAATTTCTTACATACCTAATATTTTATGAGAGTGGTTGCATATCACCTATGCCACCACAAAAAACAAATGCTAGGAAGTTGGAATGTATCCATATATATAGCACTCAATTTTAATTTGTGTTAATTCACAATAACCGTTTTTTCCTATAGTAAAATTGAAAGGTTAAGAAAAATGAAAGGCTTAACACTCAAAATAAGTACACAAAAAAATTATTAAAAGGGGTGATCTTTCACCTTTCATAATATTTTTTTATAATATTATTGTTAAATTTTTAAAAATAAAATAAATTAGGAGCCATTATTATTGTAACATATAGATAAATTACTTTGGAGGATGAATGGACACACAAAATAAATTGTGGGGCAAATTCTAAATAGATATAAGAAGCTTTTTTAAGCATGCCACATATGCAAAATGGAGGCTTATGAGCTAATGAGGAGCTTCCTTTTATAAGTAAAAGATACTATCTTTAGAATATTTTGTTAAAATTAAGAAAAATGCTAAAGAGCGACTCGGGACGGTCTTTTAAAATTTTAAAGAAAATGTTATAAAAATGTGTAAATGATACTAGGGTTTGATTCTTGACTATTGTATACATTTGGTTTAGAGTAAGAGTGATTAAATTTAAATAATTCGAAAATTAAATTTGCAAATCAATTAAAAAAAAATAAAAAATTGCACAAAGCAGAATTATATTGGATAGACTTTTGTTAAGACCACTCGGAACGAATTTTAGATTTCTATTCCAAAATTGAACTAAAGCACACCATATCGCATACATAAATATTAAGACTTATTTTTCTTATTACTATGATACGTATTAATCTATCATTTTTTTCAAACTTTGATTCCTCTTAATTTTTATATTTCAATTTTACCTTATGTTATTTTACAACAGTTCACATAGCATGTTTCAAATAATTTTTTTTATGACATGTCATTATTAAATTTTTTAAAATAGCATTACTTTAATAATTTAACTATTTAATGATATTTTAGAGTCTTATCTATGACATGTCATTTAGAACACGCTACGTGAATATATGCAAAAAAGTATGAACTATAGTTGAAAAATGAAAATTTAGAGGGATCAAAATTCAAATGAATTTTTTATTTTGTTTACCTCAAATGAAATTTTTAACGGGACTAAAAATAAAAGTTTGTATATTAATTTAGAGGGACAAAAAATATATTTAACCCTTCTCTTAATATTTATTAGTCAAACTTAATATATTTTTATACTACTTCATATCTTTCAAACATAATCAATCATTATCATTTCTAATTGTTAATTTTTAACGTATTACCTATTATATTTTGCATCAAATTTTAACTTTATTGTGGTTTTGTACTATTAATAATGATATTTTTTTTACACAGTTGTAATAGAGATATAAAAAGTCCGATCCAAATTAAACTGTATTATATTCAACAAGATAGTATTTTGTTAGTAAGTCATAAAAAACTGAGTTGAGTATAATTTTATTTTTGAATCAGATGATTTTTTGTCTCAAAATTGATCAAAATTGCACTGCGAATTCTCTTAATTGTGAGGGAAGAACATCGTCAAAATGGCGGTGATTACACAATACTTATAATATGATAATTAAAAAAATTTTACCTCCCTATTCCAATTTAAAATTTATTTTATAAATGTTTGTGTAAAATTATTGATCACTTAACAATATCAATAAATTATTAATATTTCTTTTCCTATCATATTATTTTTATTTCTTACGTTCTCTTCTTTCAGTTCTTTTAATTTCTCTTCCATGATATTAATAAATAATAATTTTATAAAATCATTCATAATTTTTATCTCTCACAAAAAATTAACTAAATTTTTTTAATTTGTATGAAATTGTAAGAGTAATTTATAATTTGAAATAGAAATAAATGTTTTCTTTGCCACACAACCTAATGCCTGTAATTTTACATTTGGGTCGTTTGAGTTGGTTTATTTTTTACTTTATACAAATTAATAAGATTTTATGTATTATTTATAAGTTTGTCAAGATAGTTTATGAAAAAATTGTTTGAGTACAAGTTTTGCTACTGAGAACATAAATATTAATATAAAAATTTATTTATTTGCATAAGTTATTTTTCATAAGTTTAAAAACAAGTTAATCGAAATAGACAATTAGGCGAATAAGTGGCTGTACATTTTACATGTTACACATGCAATGTAATGTTCTTATAAACTAAATTATGTTAAGGAGGAGAAATAAATTTTCCCTTATTTTTATAGTGAAGTAGAAATAAGTATTGTTGGTTTACAAAAAAAATAAAAATGTAATGTTGAGTTTAATGGCAATATTATTCAGCTAAAGCATTCCAATAACTTACAAAAAAATAAATAAAGAATTCCAATATCTCTTGTCGGTCGCACCTTTTGTTGACCAAGCCAAATGGGCTGCATTTTAATTTTATGTATTTATTTATTTATCAAGTATCATAATAGCTAAAAATTCAATTTTTAAAGTGAATAAATGGTGTGTTTGGAATTTGAACTTCGGCCCTTATATTTAACATACGATGAGTTAAGTTCACGGGGACTAAATATTTATTTTACTTTCATTTTTAAAATAATAGTCTTATTATTTTTAAAACCGTCAATGTTAATGATTAATAATTAACATTGCTAATTTTTACTGTGGGTGAAAATTAAACTTGACCTTCTTATCACTTCACTTTCTATTTCATCCACTCAATCACCAAACTATCTTTATAATTTTCTCTAATTTCCTCTTTATAATTTTAAATATTTGTTTTTCATTCATCTTATATTAGTAGTTTGATTAAAAAAAAGTAGTTTGATTTTTCTGCTTTTGGAGTTTTGGTAGACTATCATTGATATTTCTCTTCCCCTCTTACCAAGTTTTCTTTGTCAATACAACACTTTTACTTTTACTTACCAATATTCAAAAGTCAAAATGATGCTCAAACACTTCAATAACTGCGTCGGCATGTACTACACTTTGTTTGAATGGGCTATTTATTTGTAGGCCAAATCGTAAGGTACTAATGAAACTATTATTATTTATTTTTTACAAGATAAACAATTTTTTTTTGTAATACATATGTTTGTTTTTATTATTTGATAAATAAATTTCAAATGAGATGTAATGTAATACGGAGTATATTGATCTAATGATGACACTTATTGATCAAATGATGCAAACAAATTTGTATATAGTAAAAAATTTGTTTCACTTATGTGTATATTAGAGAAAATTTTGTTTCATAGATATTTGTTTTCACCAATAGGAAACATAAAATAATATATTCGATTTTTTTTTCCAGGTTAAATAGCATAGTAGTTAGAATTTTACACCTTAAATAAATAAATAAAGTGTTTAAGGTTCAAACTTTAGACTTTGTATATATTATTATGCGATATCCTACTAATTAAGTAAAACTCACGAGGATCAGATTCAATCGGATATGGATTCAATCGGAGTACTAATTTTAGCCATTCATTCAATTTATTTCCCTCTCTTTTTAAATGTTTTTATGTTCTTTGTGATTTATCAACCATTAAATTAAGAAAAGGGGAGAAAAATTGGAGATGATTCAAATTCTTCTATTTTTTTTTTTGTAAAGAAATTCTTCTATCTTTTAAATGGCCAATTTAGTTGTTGAATCAAAGATTAATTTCGTAGCCAATTATTATGATGGGTTAAAAAGAAATTTATTAATCATAATCATAACTTAAGAACATCTTATTTGGTTAGCAACGACGTGGAACATTTGGCGTAAGCATAATAACATCTTAGTTAGAGGAGATTTTGTTAATGTACCTACTTTTGTGGATCAAATTATTTATATTGCTTAGTTTTGGTTTATAGGTTGTTTAAGTAGCAATGTTAATTTTGCTTTCTCATATTGGTGTAACAATCCCTTTCCTTATAAAAACAAATCATAATCATAAGAAACCTAATTCTTTTAAATTGTTCAAAGAAAAACCTAATACTTTTAAATCTAAATGCTAGCTATATCATTGACTTTAATTTTGTGCAGAACTCCAATTGATGATTTTGCCCATAGATCATGTCTCTGCAATCAAAACCTCGTTTAATTTAATTATCGTGTCTTGGCGGCAGAATCTTTGGATAATTTGTGAAACATTTGAGGTGTGAACATAGTACTATGCTAAGCATCTCTCTTGTGACAAATAATTATAAGAGTCTAGTCAATATCTCACTTTTATAAAGCATATTCTCAATTTTTTGGCCAACTAGGTAAATTATCAATCAGCCGCAAAGAATTCACTCTTTCAACGTAGGATTTTCATACATTTAGTGTACTGTACAAAAATCATGCATTATATGGGAAGTTCAATAATAAGATTATCGATCTTCAACACCATAGAAACTAAAAATGAAGGATTACAGCCAATCGTTAGTTGGTTAAATAGTAATTGATGTTTGATTTGGTAGGGGAGACTACCGTTCGATATTCCTGCAATTGCGATCGAGAAGAAAGATTGCAAAGATAATTTTGATTGTATAGTTCGGTTATTGTTTTTTTTACTCAGATCTTCCTAGTTTACGGGATTAGTCCGTATCTTTGGTTTTGTTTTCTTGTTGAGTGAGTATTATGTGTACTTTTTATTGTTGTGGTTAGAGTACCTCTTGTCCTGAATCCAATTATTTTATCTTTCTATATAAATAATATTTTGATGTTAAATAAAAAAGAAATTTAAAATGAAGAAGAAATGTCGTATTAAGACAAACATATTATTGGGGGAATTCCAAGGAGCGTTGGAGAAACAATGGGCCATGCTTTAAGACTGCAATAGAGGAAAATGATACATCTCCATCGAAAATCTCAAGATATTAGATATGAGTTACTTCTCTTATATATTTAATAACCTCTTCCGAAATGTAAGTTGCTTACATCCTATTTTTTTTATCTAATACTAAGATTCACTCTCTCGCTCCTCCACCAAGTGGAACTACACTCTATACCCATTATAATGGGTAGATATCTAGGCATGATGTCTTTATAGCTTTATGAATGAATGAAAATTTTTCAAAAGAAAAATCATTTCATTAAACCCAAACAAAACCAAAGGATGATGAGATTTTTTTTTTTTGGTTCTTCTTCTTCTCCGAAGGATGATGAGATATTAAAACAGATAAATATAATATATATTTGGACACATTTTGTCAAAAAATATATATTTAGATACCGTACGTATATGACAAAAGAGAAGACCCTACCCCTAAATAAAGACCTTAATTAACAATAGTATATATCTGTCTCCAATAATGCAGATATGTTAAGCAGCCAATTTTAACCTTTTGGATGGATATATTCACAAAATACATATTTGAGTGGTGCAATGGAGCCCAAAAGCAGAATCATAAATAATCATATATGCCAGCAAATTAACACCATGGATTCATTATAATCTACTTATTCTAACCTTTGCCAGCTTCTCAAAATATCTATAGCTACCAAAGCTCACCATTCATTCTTATTTTATATTTCTGTACGTGTGTGTATTTATCATAAACGCACCGACGTACATACACGTAGTAGATAATAATATAGCACAAAAACCATTTAAAAATTGGTCCAACAAACATTTTGCTTCCAATTGACCGTCACACATTAATTTCAAAATATATTAAAATTACAAACACATTACTAATCAATGGTGATTGACACTGAACTTGATAGAGATGATCAAGATTTAATCACCGCAACTGCAAATTTAAGAGACTGAAACAATTTGATGTCAAAACTGAATTCATCAGAACCAGATTCAACTAGTGGTGAAAGCAAATAAAAATAAATTACAAATACATTTTTAATAACTATTTTCTTCAAAATTGAACATCAAATATGCCAATAATTTTAACATAAAGACATATTGTTCAGAAAAATCCGAGTTTGATTCCTTCTTAACCATCGAACTCTAGATTACTAGGATCCCTCCCCTAAAAATCAGAGGGTCAATACACACAAAAAAAAAGTGAGGATTAAAATCACACAATCGAACAAATTAAAAATAAAATGCAATCAACCCTTCTATTTTTCCTTGTTTCACCAACAAGGGAAATAGTTAAAAAAAATGTGAAAAATAAAATAAATTTACAAATAGAGTTCATTCATAAATGGTAAAATACATCAAAATTAGTTTGAGTACTTAGATCTTCTGACAGTGACGTTATAGGATATGTACTGAAATCATTTGAATTATGAGTCAGCAATTGTCCTTCTTGTTCTTGGGATGAACTTTTCTTCATGATGAACTCTTCACATTTTATTGCATTTACTTCAAACTGCAACAAAGGATCCAAATTCAACAACTTATTGTTCTCACCTTCCCATGATATTAACCCAGCTTCATGATTTTCAATCATGGTTGAAGTACTATTACTTGAATTTTCATTCATCAAAAGAGAACTTAATTCAGAAACAACTGAGTTATTATTGTCTGAAACCTGATCTGAATTATTTAAACAAGGCATTGAAGAGAAGAAATAGTTTGAAATATTTGTTCCAAATTGGTTTGGCTGATAATAATTGCTCGCACTTAAATTGTAGCACAATGGATCCAATGCTGGCATACTCATGAGAAATTTTCTTGAAGCTTCTGTTAAAGCTAATCCACCAATATTATACTGACAATTCAGAAGTGTTTCTGATTCTTGAGTAGTTAAAATCGTTTGAGACTGTGGCATTAGCATTGATGGTTTTTCTGTTATTTTCTTCTCTTCTTTGATAAGATATTCTGGATTAATTAATGACTTATGTGTAGTTGGATCAATCCCTTGCTTCATTAGCTTTTTCTTCAAACTCGAATTCCAGAAATTCTTTATCTCATTATCTGTTCTTCCAGGTAATTGTGCCGCAATTTGTGCCCACCTAAGACATTGAAAATTGATAATCATTTCATAATATTTACAATTTGTCTTATTCTCGTGCGTTGCACGGATATTACGACTAGTTAATTAACATATATGAATAACAAACTATAAACACTACAACAAAACTGGAAAGCGGAGGCGGTTATAACCGCCGCCACTTTCCAGTTTTTTTTGTAGTGAAACATGCATGTTTACCTATTTCCAAGTACTTCATGAAGACTGATAATAAGATGTTCCTCTTGTTGAGAGAACATTCCTCTCTTCAAATCAGGTCTCAAGTAGTTTATCCATCTCAATCTGCAACTCTTTCCACACCTTTCCAACCCTGCAATTCATAAAAAGTGAATTTCTTTTTTCTTTCATTAATAATTAAGATAAAGTTGTGAATAAAAATATGAGTATTTTCCTTCATATATTAATTGATTAATTACCAGCTAGTTTGGGAACTGAACTCCAACATCCAACACCAAAAATGGTTATGTAATTGAATAGTTTCTCATCTTCTTCAGGGGACCATAAACCTCTTCTTAGTTTTTGCTTTAAAGAAGAATGACGACCCATGTGTGCTAGCTAGGACAGTGGAAATAAATGACACTGTTTCTTAATTATGGACAAATGCTAGCTCTCTCTCAACTATGATGTTGTCACTTGCTCTATATAGTGAAATTACCTGTGTAGCTGTCTCACTCAAACACAGAATTTAAAATATAAATACAAAATAAACAGTAACTTAATTATTAAATAATCCAATTTAATCTTTAAAGTATATTAAAAATAACATGTAGTGTATAAACTGTATGAGTCAATTTAAGCATGCTCTAAATGTTTGAATTTTTTTATGTTTGGATTTGGTGCGGTCACCGCTTGACGCAGTAATGCATCTGAATTGTCCGATCACAATATGATGGATAAGATTTTTAATGGTTTTTTTTTTGTATTTAATATGAAATATCTGATTATAAATTGATGGTCGAGATTCAAAACATCGTCAAACTGTGTGCTTTCTATACAGTAGTGAATCCAAATTCGAGTTTTTTTATGAAAAAATTGATTAGGAGAAGAGATCCCATTAGAGATGGTCAACCATATTCTTTGATAGAGATTAGATATATCAGCAAAGTGAGGTATACTTTGCGTACAAATAAAATGACTACAAAAAAAGGTTATGTTAACTATTGTTTCCAGAGTAATAATTAATGAAATGAAAAAGCTAAATTTTACATTGAAATTTGCATTTTTTTATATATTAAAAATGTTGACTACACAATTTTAAGATAAATTTACTATATTGAGTTTCCTTAACTGGTATTCTTCGGGTAGTAGTTAATAGAGAAATTCTTCTAGGAGAGTTAATATTGTCTTTGGGCATTATTTAAGGAAACAAAGAATAAAAGAAGTTTTACATTGAAATTTGTACTCGACAAAAAATTTGTCTCTTTTTATAAGACAATTTTACAATTATCAATAACATTAATTATTCTTTTTCCAAACTTACCCTTATTTACTTTGCATATATAGTTTTTTTAATAGCATTAAATTCTCTTTTGTTTGATACGAAACACTACAATTTATGATAAGGATAAACATGTAAAATCAATATAATTTTTCAATCAATTTAATACTAAACCACACTTTCTTAATACTCGTGTTTTGTCAAAATAGCTCTTATAAATAGAGACGGAGGAAATATTTTTTATATATTAAAAATGTTGACTATACAGTTATCTAATCATTAATGTTGCTGAGGGTGGTAAAACACATGAGGGAACTAATTGTATTTTTTTTTTTTTTTTGTTTACTTTAGTATTATTACTACTATGATGATATGATGATGGAAGTTATGAGAGACAAACCTGAGAGGAAGGTAAACCAATCAAGTGGAATTTACGCTAAATCCGGTGCTGCTTCAACAGATTGATTTTTAAGATATCCAAATTTCTTAAAATATTGACAAAAGTAATACTCCCTCCGTTTCTTTTTAATGGTCTTTTATTATCATATTTATCGTTTCTATTTAATTGTCTTTTTGTATTTTACAGGTATGATTTGTCAATTATACCCTTTGTCAATTGCTCTTATCTTTTACAATAAAACCAATTGATGCTATATATTTGGAAAACTAAATTTTTTTTTTTTAAATCTTTTTTTTTGTACATAACATATTAAATTATATTTTTTAAAATAAAAAATTTAATACTCCCTCCGTTTCTTTTTAATTGTCTTTTTAGAATGATAACACCAAATTAAGGAAGTGTATTTTTGCACGTTATCTTCCTATTATACCCTCGTTTTAATCCACCAATAAATTCCTATTTTTTTGCCCACACTTTTTTTTTTCCAATAAATTTAATATATTATGTACAAAAAAAAACAAAATTTAATATGTTATGTACCAACAAAAATTAAAAAAAAAAGATTTAGTTTTCCAAATATATAGCATTAATTGGTTTTATGGAAAAAGATAAGAGCAATTGACAAAGGGTATAATTGATAAATCATACCCATAAAATACAAAATGGACAATTAAATAGAAACGCTAAATATAATAATAAAAGATAATTAAAAAGAAACGGAGGGAGTATGTTATTGGAAAAAGAGAGAGTAATTAGCAATTGTTTGTTATGAGAGAAAGATAATATTTTTGTTTTACGTAATATATTAAATTTATTGGAAAAAGTGCAAAAAAATAGAAATTTATTGGTGGATTAAAATGAGGGTATAATAGGAAGATAAGGTGCAAAAATGCACTTCCTTAATTTGGTGTTATCTTTCTAAAAAGACAATTAAAAAGAAACGGAGGGAGTATAAAGTACCAAACAGTTTAAACGTGTGCTTTTTCATGGACAATATTTGTAAAAATCATATTATTGGGAACCAGTTTTGTCACTTAAAAAGGGTACTTTTTGAAAAAAAACTAGATGGACATGAATTGTGTAACATGACATGCGTGGAAGCAGGTAAAATGCCACAACAGGTTCCTGCGATTTCTGCACTGATACAGTCCATGAAGTTCTGTTTTTTCATATTTGGAATTGTTGTACATGCACTAACATCTGCTGGCCCTATATTATGATATGATAGTGAATGCTCGAGGTATGGTTCTTGAGTCCAAGGACAACATTTAAATTAAAACGTATGAGTTTAGAGATATTGAAGTTAAGGAAAAAGAGGTTGAGTCTATAACAAATAGTTGCCCTCTAAGTTCTAGTCTTTGTGATAGATTTTTTTTCTTCCTTTTCACCAGCAATATCCGGCCGATTAGATCGCCTAATTTGGTTCGAAAATCAGTTCTATAATCAGGTGGTTTCAACCTCCTCCCGACATCTGTAAGACCCAAGATTTCTTTGTATAGTTGGTTTAAGGAATATTAAGGTTTCGATGTGTTCGTGTGATGAAACATCGTGTAATTATTAGGTTTTGCTGTAATTGAGTCTGTTTTGTGCTCGTGCACTGTAACTGTACAGACTTTTGTCTTGTAATCCTCTTTTGTGAATAAGAAGGTTGATGTGGATTTAGTATAACGAGTCTTGGAATATTCTTGTTTTTGGAAAAACGAGTAGGATTTTACCCGTCGTTTGTAAAATCTTACTGCGTCTGTTTTAAGTGAGGTTTCGGATGGGAGTTTTATATATCTGCGCGAGTTAGGATATATTCTGAGATTAATTTTCTAAGGTATGGAAGAAAATTACAGTCGCGGAAAAAGATTCGGCGATAAGTTTTGGAAATGAAAATCAAATAACTTGCACTCGAAGCAACCAACAAGCTTTCGGAAAATGAATTGCTTGCTTATGAAAATGGTTTGCTTTTGTGCCTTGAAAAAGTGTTGGGAACTGATAGAATCAAACTAGGCTTGGGTGAAAAAAGGTGGTGTGAGTTGCTGTCTTTTGCTGTCATGACAGGTGCAACTCGCTGAGCGAGTGTCACAGGTCATGACAACACGCCAGGGCGAGCTCCAGAGCGAGTAAGACCAGTCCTCACTGCCTTCACTCGCCACCAACTCGCCAGGGCGAGCTCTGAGAGTTGAAATTTTGGATTCTGATTTCTAAACTTGGTTTTTAACTTTCTAATCCCTTTTTATTAATTTATGGAAGTGGCGGGGATTGGAAACGAGTTTTTCGGGTACTCGGAAAGTACGTAGCTTATAACGCAAGAAAACGGCCATTTGGCATTTCAAATTATTTAAGACTTTTGACAATTGTTTTGGGTCCTAAAAATAGTACAAATAACACATGGGGGTTGATCAATACGGTAGTTTTTGGTATAGTATCCGAAAGAGGGATTTTACCTTAGAAAACCTTTGGTTTTTGGGGTTTTAGAGTTCAATTCATTAAGGATTGATTGGTTATGGTTTTGATTGTATACTTTGCTTGTTTTAGGAAGCAAGTAAGTGTTGTGCGATCGTGTGATAGTTGAGTGCTTGACGAGGTAAGGGCTCCACTTTATTTCCGTCTTTCGAAATGGTTACGACATGCTTTGTTTTGCTGTGTATGCAATTGCTGAGTGCTTTGGCATGTTTGTACTTATGTATTCTCGTTGATGAGAATGTGTTTATAAAAATGTGTGCAATTTACATATGATTGAGAAAATGTATGTATGTTGAGATGCTTTGTACATAGGCTTTAGGCTATGTGATTGTTTGCATGAGCATATATGAATGCGTGCGTCAGATAGGACTACGCGAGGATTTTGTCTTGTGTGACTATCCCGTATATGCCAAAGAGAATATATGCCATGCATTTCATAGTTGCGTGCCTAGGTGTATGTCTGTGTGACTTTGCCTACGTACCGGGCGTTTGACTGTGTGGCTTCGCCAAATCCTTCTGGATTTATATTGAGTTGGTGTATGTCTGTGTGACTTCGCCTGGTGTTTGTCTGTGTGACTTCACCTGCCTTGTGTGGCATTTTTAGTGCGGGTACGTATATTTCTGCGTGGCTTTGCCTACCCCACGACTCTTCGAGGAGAGGTTAATTTTCCGGAAAAATCATGCATGTGACGAATCAGTAATCGGTTGTCACACCCATTGTAGAAGTCTGCATTAGGATTGGTGATTTATTTATATAAACCCGTTGGTGGGAATTACTTTTGAGTTTAAGAGCTTTCTCTTGTGTTTGTGGAATTATTGTTATGTGTACAATCTTTCGAACCTGTTATATATATACATACTATATATTTTGTGGTGACCCTTTCTTTCATTTGCGGGCTCATCCCACCCAGATGATGGGTTAGGTCGTGGTGACGACGGTGGCTGTTCCAGGCCCCAGTGAGCGGTTGGAGCTGTAGCCTAGAATAGTTAGACTATGCGCCGGTGTGTTTTGTGCACCGTGCTTTTTGGTTAGCATAGGATTTCTAACTTGTTTTGATACTTAGACTTGAATTGTAATTATTCAGGAATACACTTTGCTTGTCGAAGCACCTTTTAGTAATGAGTTCTTTTGTATATTTGAATGCCGATTCATTTAAAATCTTTTATGCGCACTCTGAGTGTTAGTTGAAAAAGAAAAAAAAAATGCCCTTTTTGGCTTTCGAAAAACGGGGTGTTACAACATCAATTGCAGGGATCAAACCATAGTCATTCATACCAAGTTCAGTGTCAATTATCATTGGACCAACTAACGATTGGTCTTTATGATAGAAATTTGAAAGATGAAACCCACCCACAATTGGTTGAATTTATTGAACCTAAAAACCCAATTATCTCAAGTAGAGATGTCAACGAGGCGGGGATTGACCGGAGGATACTTTACCACCCCTTGCCCCACCATCTAAAATATTCCCCATTCCCCGCTTCGGGAAGAATTCTTCCTTCATCCCCATGAATCCCCACAGTTCTTGCGGATATGCACAAACTTAAAAAAGGTATCAAATTTCTATTATTTTCAATCAAACTAGTTGTAAAAATATTTTCAAGTATAATTATAAAATAAATAAAAATATAAAAATATTATTGTAAGTCTTGTGACAGTTATAAGCATTATATATAAACAAATGTATACACATATTGTGTAAAAAAAATAATTAAAAATAATTTATAAAGCATTTAAATATAAATTTATAAATATTATTTTAATAATTTTCGGGGACGGAGTTTCCACGGGGCGGAGGATGAAATACCGTCCCCATCTCCAAACCTCTTTCGGGGTGACTTTCACCTCCATCCCCATCCCCACGGGAAAAAATTCCCCAACTTCAGATCCCCAAACGGGGCAATCTCCGCGGGGATCCCCATTTACGGATGAAATTGACATCCATAATCTCAAGTAACCCACCCGAATTTAAGATAGAAAAAGTTGAAGCCATTGGAAAAGAAAATCAATTGATAGACGAATCCTTTGAAAAGCAAAAGCTTGAGGTAGAGATCATAAAACATCAACCAAACTTAAAAATCAATGAACCTTCATGTAATTGGTTTGAAAAATATTATATTCATTGCAATTCAGTTTATTATCCATTTAATTACCTCTGTTCTTTATATATATATTTATAAGTAGACGTAATTATGAATTGTTAATAAGAATTAATTGTCTAGTAGCATAGCATTTAAACTTGAATTTTCACAAGATTTTTTATTGCTTTTTTAAACAAATTTTCTCAAAACCCCCGGTTTTACTTTCTATCTTATTTCCTAAATTCATACTAATTACTTTGTTATACAATTTCTGTGGAGACGAATTTATATTAATATTATTACTTGACGACAAAGTTGATGCACTCGCCGAAGGTCCATCAAGGTTTAAATATAATATTAGTCCGTGCAATTATGTTGTTTATTGGTTTTAGTCCATGTAATTTTTTATGTTTTAATTCGGTCTCTGTAAATTGAATTCTTTTCATTTTAGTCCCTAAATTCACCTTTTTGGACCACATGGCACTACGTGTCATGATTATATTTGGTCATATATGCCATCAGGGACTAAAATCGTCAATTTTTAAATTTGTAGGGATCAAAACCATTAAAAAAAACTTACAGGAATTAAAACCCAAAAACACTATATTTGCAAGTACTAAAATTATATTTAATTTTTTTTTTTTTATAATTAAAAAATATTATCTTATGAAGGTATTGTCCAATTGGACCCGAAAAACAATTACATTTTTATCATCTTCAATTCACATCCTATCAATATTATCTAATGCATATTGGGCTTAAACATAGGCAGCCCAATATTATCTAGCAACATATATAATAAAAACCCTAATTTGCCAGTTATCATTTCTGCAACGAATTCCCAGTATTGACGAGGAAGATTGTCAGCGTTGATACCCCTTCACCAAAATCTCACTATCGAAATGGAAAACCACTTTCTTGAAACACCGATCAATCGCTAAATCTATTAAATAGATCAAAGCTTCAGATGTAGCTAGCAAGACATCATTAACCCCTTTGAGCTTCCAATTTTCCGTCGCTACAAGGTTTTCGATCACATCAAGAATGATTGTGTTGAGACCCAAATACCCTTCCATATCTAGTTTTGCACCACAATTAAACTTATAGTGATTGATTTTATGGAGTAGTATTCTGTTTTGAAATTCGCTTGATTTGACATATTTTCTCACAAGTTATTTTCTCTCTTTTTCTTTTCTTCAGAATCTCAAGTTTCCTGCAATCATAAGCGCTTTTGTGGTTCACATAATTATCAAGAGTTTTATTGATAGATTCCGAATCAGGTACATATTTTTCTTCATGAACTTTTATTTTATTTCTTGTTATCCATTTACAATCAATTAGGGCTACAATAGTGGCTAATTTGTCACAATGAGTGTTTTCAAACATAAAGATCCATCATACCTTGAACTTTACCTATGGTGTGGTGATTAAATTTTATGCCTAAAGGAGAGACAAACCAACTTTGAGTTGCCCAAATGCATCTCATGAAGGTGTGGTCAATAAATTTCATATGCATGAAACATCTAGGTTGGACATTTGATTCCTCTTTTAATAAGATTATTATCCCGAATAGAGACTAAAACCAAACAAAAAAACTTACAGGAATTAAAAGCCAAAAACACTATATTTGCAGGTAGAGGTGATAATAAACTGAATCAATTCGAACAAAGTTTGAGACTCGATTCAACAATTGATTCGTTGAACTTGGTTCATGAACCAAATAAGTCGATCTTGAGCTAAATATTAAGTTTGTTAATTAAATAATCTGAACTTGACCTATATATAGTTCGACTCATTTGGTTCATGAGCTGACTCGATTATATATATAGCACTTAAAAAATAATTTTAAATTTATTTTTATTTGATTTTATATATAAACGAGCTGAACCGAAATAATCGTAAACTCTAAACGAGCCAAACCGAACTACTCTTAAACTCTAAATGAGCCGAACTCGAGCCAAGTTTCGAGCCGAACCAATTCTTATCGAGTCGAGCTCAAACAGATTCGACTCGACTCGACTCATTTTCAATCCTATTAGAAGGACTAAAATTATGTCTAAACTTTTTTTAAAAATTAAAATAACAAAATTATTATCGAATAAAGGTATTGTCCGATTGAATGAAAAAGAATTGCATTTGTATCATCTTCAATTCACATCCTATCTAATGCATATTGGGCTGAAGCATAGGCCACCCAATACTATCTAGCAACATAATAATTTCTGCAACGAGGTCCTAGTATTGACGAGGAAGATTGTTGGTGTTGATACCCTTCACCAAAATCTCACTATCGAAATCGCAAAAACCACTTTCTTGAAACACCAATACCACCTTCTATTTTTTTGTTGTATAAATTTTCCCTTCTATTCTCGGAGTTAACACACCGGAAGTTACCTATGAGACCCTCCAACTTAGCACATAGGTCTTTTGAAAGAAAAAAAAAACTCATAATCTATGAAGCACGGACACTTCTCCGATTAGAGGTGTCCGTGCCCGACATCGACACGACACTTATGATTACACTGAATTATGTTATTTTTCCAAATTATTATCGATTTCGCCGTGTCAGTGTCGTGTCCGGTGTCCGTGTCGGTATCCGTGCTTCATAGCTCATAATATAGAGTGGAAAACTTGAGCTACCTTTGATGAGAAATCCTCGCCCTGCAAAAGATAAACATTTTCGACTCCATCCATTTGGTCTTGTCTAGATTCTATATATACTAAATAGTTATTGGACTTAAACATCTTCATATGAACTATAGTTGTGTATGTGAGTTTTAGCATGCTTGTCACTTCATCAAAAGAAGAAAAAGAAATTCTAGTTTTGGACCAAAAATTAGATGTAAATAAAGTGTTTTTTTTATTCTTCCACATCACCCAACTTTACCTTATTTTCTTAAAATGACATTGAAGATTGAATCATTCATATTGATTGTCAGTGTAAAATTAATTTACATCGACGGTGCGTATCCTTTAAACTTTATAAATAAGTGGAGTGAAATAGAATGATATAGCGGAAACCATAGTTGTTATTGATTGAGAGTATAATCACACTGTCAATGCATATTCATTTCTCTCTTAATTTAAATTTTTTTTCTATATGAATGTGAATTTGACTCATACCTAGTGGATACCCGCAATAAATACCCACAATGAATATGGTAAAAATCCCAATTTGAGTACGGATACAGTTATGGGTAGTTACCCATAAAAATCAGCAGTATGGGTGCGGATATATGTATCTTAGCACCCACCCGCCCCATACCTACGTAATATATGTATATCAATTTTAAAAAATTTAACATTATTAAACTATTACATTTTTTTAGTCAAGTAGTTTAGTGGTCAGAAATTCCACCTTTAAGGTGGATAAGTGGTATGACCGGGGTTTGAACCCCAACCCCCTGTATATATAATATAATGTCATACCAACTGAATTAAGCTCACGGGATAACTATTACATATTTTTTTTATAAAAATGTTTATTTATATCACAATGCAAATATAATATGAATATGAATATATATCAATAGATATGTGAACTTTAACATGAAATTAATAATAATTTTGTTTATAATTTTTATGAGTCAACGATAAAATCTTTGTAATTTTTTCAATTTCATCAAAATGATAAAATATTTTATAATTGATTTATTTACTTTTAACACAAATTATACAGCTAATGAGTAGGGGTATGAATAATTAAGTAGTCATCATAATATATGGGCACGATAGGTTGTTATGAATAAGGGTTTCTAAATTTGCCATTATAGAATGAAATGAGAGTATCATAGTACCCTATGAGTATTTTCATTTAGGGGTGATGGTATCTGAATCAATCCAAAAGTAAAATCGCAAACCGAATCAATCTAAACCGAAAACCGTAAAAAATCGCATTTAGTGTAAACTGCACGGATCATTTTTCTTCTAAACCGCGCGGTTTGGTTTGGTTTGCGATTTTTATTTCAGAAAACCGAACCAAACCGCAATATTTAACTTAACTCTATCAACTAGTAGGCTGTCAAAACACATCATTTCACGCGATCTAAAACTATATTGTTGATATTAAAAATAAGTTCTTATGTAGTATATGCATATTATATCATGTAAACAATAAAATAAATTAAAATTTTCTATATTTATTTTGTAACAACTTGGTAATATTGTCGTATTTTTTATATTGTTATAAACCGCACAAACCGAACCAATACAAACCGCTTTGATTTGGTTTGATTTGGTTTTGATGACTTTTTAACAATCAACCAAACCAAACCAAACCGATTGCATTTTTATCTGGCGGTTTTGATAACTTTTATACTCAAAACCGAACCAAACCGCACCGCAATCACCCATATTTTCATTCATACTTTTATCATTGTATATTGTATATAAGTTTAAAAATCGATAGTTGTGCACAGCAGCAGAATAAAAGGAACGGAGAAGTAGAAGAAGAAGGGTTTGTCTTTATTCACCGAGAGAATTCAGAAAGAACAAATGGGAAGCGGTGAAATGGGAGTTGCTGAAAGCGGTGGCGCTTCCCTACCATCCGTCGGCGCCGACGCAACAAAACGAAGAGTAACATACTTCTACGAACCAACCATCGGCGATTATTACTACGGTCAAGGTCATCCAATGAAACCCCACAGAATCCGCATGGCTCACAATCTCGTCATTCACTACGCTCTTCACCGTCGTATGCAAATCAACCGTCCTTTCCTCGCCGCACCTGAAGACATCCGCCGTTTTCACTCCGACGAATACGTCGACTTCCTTTCCTCCGTTTCTCCTGAGATCCTTTCGGAGAATTCTCACTCTCACTACCGGCAACTCAAGCGGTTCAATGTTGGTGAAGATTGTCCCGTTTTTGACGGACTGTTCCCTTTCTGTCAAGCATCGGCTGGTGGATCTATTGGTGCTGCTGTTAGGCTTAACCGTGGTGATGCTGATATTGCTATCAATTGGGCTGGTGGTTTGCATCATGCTAAGAAAGCTGAAGCTTCTGGATTTTGCTATGTTAATGACATTGTTCTTGGTATTCTTGAGCTTCTCAAAGTTCATAGGGTATTTTTCTTTTCTCTTTTTCATTCCATTTATTCAATTCTTTAACTACGTAAATTATACTGATAATTGTGTTTACTCATTCAATGCACTTTGTGTTTGTGCCCTAGATTATTTATAACTGATTTGAACTTAGTCATAGGATATGATATGGTGTGACTATAAAATTGTGTATGAAATGAGGCTAACTTTGAAATTGAAAATTAATTGAATACTGATGATGTAAATTTTGGCATGAGTTGTAGTAAGCAGAAGTGATTAATGTTACATAAAACCATTTCACACAAAAATCACAAAATACCTTTATGATTTTAATATTATTGGAGTTTAGCCATTTACTTTGTATTTTTATGAGAAACTTTTTGCCCTATTATTGACACTGAATGGAATTTTACACCTCTTGTATCCAGCCGTTTTCCCAAATCCGCCACATGTATGTTGTATAGATATTACTTTGATAGGCTAATATTTATTGGTTTTTGCCAAACATAAAAACAAAATTGAATTGAATGCATGCTTGTAATGTTAATGCCAATTTTCGTTTTTTAGTTGTCTTTCTCACATGTCTTTTCTTTCTTTCCTGAATTTATTGTTCATTATGTTACTTGCCAGCGTGTGCTGTATGTTGATATTGATGTCCACCATGGAGATGGCGTTGAGGAGGCATTTTACACTACTGATAGAGTGATGACGGTGTCTTTTCACAAGTTTGGCGATTTTTTCCCGGGAACTGGGCATATTAAAGACACTGGAGTTGGCCCTGGAAAGGATTATGCTCTAAATGTTCCTTTGAATGATGGAATGGATGATGAAAATTTCCGTGCTCTGTTCCGTCCCATCATGCAAAAAGTCATGGATGTTTATAAACCTGATGCAGTTGTTCTTCAATGTGGAGCTGATTCATTGTCTGGTGACAGGTTGGGTTGCTTTAACCTGTCTGTGAAGGGTCATGCAGATTGCCTTCGTTTCCTGAGGTCTTTCAATGTTCCTCTAATGGTCTTGGGCGGGGGAGGGTACACAGTACGGAATGTTGCTCGTTGTTGGTGCTACGAGGTTCCTTTCTTGCTCTACTTGTGCACTGTTATATATAATGTTTTTTTAGTGATGGCTTAATATGTTATTTATTGATTATTACTATCTGTCTTTTTCTTTCTTTTAGACAGCAGTGGCAGTAGGAGTGGAGCCTAGCAATAAGTTGCCGTACAATGAGTATTATGAATATTTTGGCCCAGACTACACACTTCATGTCGAACCAAACAACATGGAGAACCTAAACACAGCCAAGGATATGGAAAAAATTAGGTGTGATTTTATACTAATATCTTTTTAATTGTATTAGAAATGATTGAGACTCTGATTTTAATCATAATTATGAAATTGAATACTAGCCATAAATAATTATGAATTTTTACTCGTTTTACATGTCTTTCTGCTGCTTTGTTACATCCTTTCTACTATTTTTTTGACTTTCAAGACTAATATATAGTTCCATTCCATGAACAAGCTGTAGTTACAGTTCAAATGTGGCCCTTTCCATCATTGGAAAATTGGAATTGTATTGGCCATGTAGACTGTGTATCGTTCTAAATTTCAAATAATTCTAAAATCTGTGGCGGATCTTGATCCAGTTCGTTGTAGGAGCCTAAATTTAAATTGTTAATTAATATACTCAATTTGAAATTATACATCTAAATTCCTTAATTCTATTTAACTTTGTTGTACTGTGAGGGTACGAATGTTTTTGGTAGCAAGGCGTTCAAGTTGGATTATAGGAATAGATGCTATTTTATGTGGAGAGCATATTTTCTCTCACAGGGTGGGTAAAATTACAAAAACTACTCACCCAGGATTGATACTGTGCCCTGGTACTTCTTAAAGAAGCCTAACCACTCTGGCACTGCGATTTCATGTTAGATAGATGGA
The DNA here is from genome assembly GCA_030408175.1 of Trifolium repens. Classification (NCBI taxonomy): domain Eukaryota; kingdom Viridiplantae; phylum Streptophyta; class Magnoliopsida; order Fabales; family Fabaceae; genus Trifolium; species Trifolium repens. The sequence goes on along the minus strand of CP125841.1, from coordinate 25,077,965 downwards.
AAATGCTATATATTATATTATACTGTAACTGAATAACATAATATGTATATACATCGATCAATTAAGGTTTTTTGTGTCATGGCACCTCCTGTCTCCATCAAGTTGCCTTTGTGAGAAAAGTCACCATGGCACGTTGTGTCTTGTTTGTGTATATAGTGCCATATCTGTGTGTTTAGAGGTGGTGGGCGACACTGCACAGCAGATAAAGTTGTGCAACAATTTTATATAACTATGTAGTCAATAGCGCTATATAGTGGCAGCAGCAGCTGTAGTTCCTGCAATAATGGCCATAATCACTGCTGTTTGCAGCTGCTAACTGCTTCAGGGGAAAACCTTGTTTTGTTAGCGCGGTTTTTGGAATTTTACTTTTTTTTTAATTTACTAAAGACCCATTTTTATTTACTTTCCAGGAACACTTTACTTGAACAAATTTCCAGACTTCCTCATGCACCCAGTGCTCCTTTTCAGACAACACCATCAACCACAGAAGTTCCAGAAGAGGTTTGTTCTTCTTAAACTAGTGGAATATATTGTCCTTCTGCCATTTTCTTTTGGTTTGATTTTACTTAGTGAATGGATTCAGGAAGAAGAGGACATGGATAGAAGGCCAAAACCTCGTATATGGAGTGGTGAAGATTATGAGTCTGATCCTGATGAAGTTGAAGATGAGAAGGCCGATACAAAGAACTCAAATTTAACTGCTCATATGAGGTAATGGTTTTATATTGTTTTAAAGCTGAATATTAAAAATACCTTTTTGTTTCTCACTCTTTATTGTGTAGTAGCAGTAGATAGGTAGTTATGGATTTGTTCCTGGTGGATCTAGAAATTTTCTATAGTGGATGCAAATATGCAATAAAATATAGTCTATTTTTTTTACCAGATGAAATATAACATAAACTTCAGTAATCTTGGTAGCCTCTTACTACATAACATAAATCTGCCACTATATAGGCTGGAGATTCTACCCTCAAATTTAAACTTTTGTATAGGTTTCTGTACCTCTATGCTTAGCCATTTGTGTTAATCAATTTGAACTTCCTTTGCCCAAAGCAAGTTATGTACGTGGTTGCCATGTTATCCGATGACTTGATGAGAGACTGAGCTGTCCTATTAGCTTGAGGGTTAATCCAGTATTAAGGCTTGTGTAAGCCAAGTCAATGGGGTTGACTATAGTGTTATAAATGCAGAGTGACTATTCATGTTTAATAAGGGTGTAAAGTAGGCTAACATTAGTCGGATTGGAAGATGCCCCAACCTTGATGAATTAGTGGCTAGGAGGGTGTTTGTTTCATGCATTTAACATTTATTTATGAAAATTTTAATTACTTACCAAACACGTTAATAGAAATAACACTCTTGAGATTGTGATTTTAATTCTCGAGATAAAAACACTTGATTTTAAGATCATTGTTTATTTCAGTGTTGAGATTACGAAACTGAATAGGTTGTATTATCATTTGCAAATGAATTTGATTACTATTTGGTTCTTCTATTAAAATCTAAGAAATATACATTACTTGAAGCAGGCGCACAACTGATGAGATGGAAGAAGATAAGCCAGAAGTTAAGCATGATGTGCATTCGTCATGCTAATAGTGATACAACAGAACAAGTTCTAGACTGCCGTGTTTTGTTAATGAGAAGCTCATTAATGTTTGAGCTCTGTTACAGATTTTCTTCCTTTGTGACAAGTGGTTTTGAAGTTTATATATCTTTTGTTGTAGATGTATAAATTAGGAAGTATATTACCTGGGATGGTGCCATTGTGCTGGTGGGTTTCTATAAGTACATCACACCAAAAATATATTTGGTGCTTTAACTAAACTAGTGAACACCAATATATAGATATAGGAGTGCAAGATCTTGGAGTTACCTTTTTGGTTTATATTTTGTTATTCTGTTTGTAGCGTGCAGAAAAGAAGGAAGAGTTCTAAAAAATGATTAGAAACTCAATAGGGCTCGATCTTTACAAATATTATTCTTTGACTATTTCTTTGATCACCTTCACTTTGTTTCTGCTTATTATTAGCCAGCTAAATTATGTTTAATCTAGTGCCATGGAAATTTTGGTTCCAAAATGACATGAGATAGGATAGGGGTGGTAATAGTTATAGTAATATATTAAACTCATTTGCATCTGTATTTGAAAAACAGGGATTCAATTCAGATTTGTGTTAGTATCGACTTGAACGCTTGTTTTCCAATAACAACCGAGCCTTACATGAATTAAACGATGTTATATTGGTCTTTCTTAATAGTGTCTCGTAGTTTTCCCACATCTTCAGCTTCTTGCAATTTGACCCCGCATCTGAAATACTCTCTTTACTATAGAATGTACATGTTTTCTATTTAGATGTCCAAACTATCTAAGCATATTTTCTACCATCTGTTCTATGATAGGGGCTAACACAAAATCTTTCTCTATTGTAGTCATTCCTAATCTAATCTCATTTAGTCTTACCTCACATTGAACACAATATTTTCATCTATGCTGTGTTTATTGCGTTTTTTATCATCCAACATTCTGTCTCATTTTTGGTCTCAGAATTGTATGATAAAGTTTTCCTTCAATTTGAGTTGTAATTTTTGTATGACAAACTTTTGCTAAAACTTACATTCTATATACTTTATATTGTTTTTAACAAGGAGGAAGTCACATTCTTCTAAGGATTGTCTTCAAGTGTCTGACCTACCATTTAATACTTCCCTCAACTCTTCATATATGACCGGCAAAAAACATGAATCTTGGTGTTGATTCTTGGATGTGTTATGTAAGTATGTCAAAAACTAATAAACAACAAGACCCCTTCATAAATATCATTGATAGCTTGAATAAAGACAATCTTGACCCTTGTCTACAGTTTTCGATAAAATATCTCCAGACACCTAATCATACACATTGTTCAAATCAATGAAAATTGAGTGCAAATATTTTTTTTATTTATCTGTTGTCACTTATCACTCCTTCTTTGCACAACTCCTCTGCCTAGTGCCTATCACCCTCAAACTAATAGCCAAACTGAGGTTGTCACTTGTCAGTAAATATCTTGAAACTTATTTTTTTGGGTAAGCAAAAAATTAGAAGTTCAAAAAGAAAAAATTACACAACACTAAGCAGGGAGAACAACCTCACAAAATCGCAAAATAAAACTGGACGAACCTAAGCCAAAGTATCAACAATCATCCTCGAATTCAACACATAATTTCAACACCTTATATTAACAAAAATTTCAACACACATTAGTTTCTCAATACACATGACATATATGTCCACATTTCAATCAAGTTGAAAATATTTTCGATTCTTCTGATAGGGATTAGCCCAGCACAATTACTACCAATCCCTTTTACATTCAAAGTATCAACAATCATCCTCGAATTCGCTTGCAACTCTAACAATAAAAACAAAAATAAATCACTAATTTATTTATATTTACCGGCTATAAAAAATATGTTCTTGACCAAAAAAGTATATATCATTAAGCTAAAATTTGGAATTTACAAAAACTATACCATTAATACTCAAAAAAAATTGAAGTAGTTTCTACATGTCTGAATTATAGTTACTTCTCTTTTCCATTTCTAACACTATCAAATTTTGTATATCTCTGTATATAACTAAATAATCATTCAACAATTTAACTCGCATACAATTACACATTTGATTTCTCGCTGTTTGTATTGAGAGGGAAGTGTAGAAGTTTTGTTGTGTTTTGTAATTTTGAGATTTTTTTTTCCTTGATTTGTTTTGAAATTATTGGTTTAAATAATGAATTTATAAAAACGATGATGAATTTTTTGGGTTTATAATGTTTTTTTTGTTGCTAGATAAAAATTAACAGAAAGAATCAAAGTGACAAATAGAAATATCTCTAAAGGAGCAAAGCAAAACGTTTATTTATTAAGTGATCGATATGAAACCAATTTTTTTTAAGGGATCGAAATATTAATTAAGCCAACTTTTTAATATATCACACATGCTTTTGGAAACACAAGTGTAAAATAGGGAGGCGCCGACAAACACATAAATAAAACATAAGTTATGTTAACATGTCCTTTTACCCTAAGACATAAGACATATGTTAAAGGTCTCAAAAATAGTAATCGTTTATTATAAAAGTTATAATTTAAGTTTTTGAAAAATTGAATGCACACTTTACAAAATAGAATTTCCACATTTAATACCTTAACATGTGCCCCAACATTTTCCATAATACATTTTAGTATACAACACCTAATTTTACGTACAAATCACGATTTTGGTTTGTGGAAGTGTATCTCGATATCACATTTGTCCTTGAATGTATCAATATTTCAATTATCCAGAAGTCTGTTTTAGGTAGTCATTTTGGCACTAAAATCTGTTTATAGATAGTCAATTTGATTCTCAAATGTATTTTTCGTCAGTTAATTTAGTCTATAAAATTATTAATAAAAGTGACATTAGAAATCTATTTATAATTTTAATACATTCAACAATCAATCGGTATAACATTCGGAGATCAATCAATATATGCCTAAAAAAAGAGATCAATATGTTGGGTCGTGAGAGAGGAGCTCATTGGTTTAGATCGGCACATTGAACAACCTTACAAACGACTCTTATACTACATCTTGAGAGATTCTCATCCCACCCCTCACACCTCTTTTTCCCCCTTGAATTTCCTTTTTTGCCCCTAATTTTAAACTTCGGAACGCGTTTTCCGATTTTTTTTGCCTTAAATACGAACTTCGGAATGTATTTCCCGAAATTTTTGATGAATTTGAACTAAATTTTTTTCGATAAACACGTTATGAAGTTTTTGGTCAAGGATAAAATCGAAATATTGGGGTTTAAAAGAGTCATGGGGAGAGGGGGGAGGGAATCTTTCCTACATCTTCGCCCAATTTAATCTCTACACTCTTCCAACCATTGTTACTCACACAGTGTTTACCGAGTCACACTTGATATGTCAACACAATCAATATAACAGCGGATTAAACTTCACGGATTAAAATTGTGGTTTACCCTTAATTTTACTAACAACGATTGTGATTTTTAAAATTTTTATTTTTATGCTTCGTGTCAGTCTCAAACCCACAAACCCTCAAACAGACTCGAGCTCTCAAAAGTTACTTGTTATCATAAATAAATTAATGTTGACTCAGTTTCAATGGCTCCATTCTGAACTCACCAACGTTTGCAAGTCCCTATTGCGGGTGAAGCAGTTACATGCTTGCCTTTTCAAGACTCATTTCTCAAAAGACCCTTTTTATGCAACTCAAATTATTAGACTTTATGCTTTTAACAATCACATTAACTATGCACACCACGTGTTCGACAAAACTTCCATTCGAACTGTTTACCTTTGGAATTCCATGATTCGTGCTTTTGCAAAGACTCGAAGATTTCGGAATGCAATCTCTCTGTTTAGATCCATGCTTCAGGCTGACATAAGGCCTGATAATTACACTTACGCTTGTGTTATACGTGCATGCTCTGATAACTTTGATTTTGGTATGCTTAGACTTGTTCATGGAAATTCTGTGTCTGCAGGATTGGGACTCGACCCTATTTGTTGTAGTGCACTTGTGAGTGCTTATTCAAAACTTGGCTTTGTTCATGAAGCGTGTAGAGTGTTCAATGGGATTGCTGAACCGGATTTAGTTTTGTGGAACTCGTTGATTTCTGCTTATGTGTGTTCTGGTATGTGGGAAATAGGGATTCAAATGTTTAGCTCAATGAGACATTCTGGAAAGGAGCCTGATGGGTTTACATTGGCTGGGTTGCTTGTGGGTATTGCAGATTCTAGCCTGCTGAGCATTGGCCAAGGATTACATGGTTTGAGTCAAAAGAGTGGTCTTGATTATGATTCTCATGTAGGTAGTTTACTGGTGAGTATGTACTCGAGATGTAAGTGCATGGATTCAGCATATAGAGTCTTTTGTAGCATTTTCAATCCTGATTTGGTTACATGGTCTGCTCTAATAGCTGGGTATTCTCAGTGTGGGGAGTATCAGAAAGTGTTGCTCTATTTCAGGAAATTAAACATGGATAACAAGAAGCCGGATTCTGTTTTGATTGCCACTGTACTGGCTTCTATAGCTCAGACGGCAAATGTAGTACCAGGATGTGAGGTACATGGTTATGTTCTTCGTCATGGATTGGAATCAGATGTCAAGGTTTCCTCTGCTCTCATAGATATGTATTCCAAGTGTGGTTTCCTGCACTTGGGAACTTGTGTGTTCAAGATAATGCCAGAACGTAATATAATTTCTTATAATTCAGTAATTTTGGCTCTTGGCTTGTATGGATTTGCTTCCGAGGCTTTCACGATGTTTGATGAGATACTGGAGAGAGGATTGGTACCTGATGAAGCAACATTATCTGCTCTCCTTTGTGGTTGTTGTCATGCTGGCCTGGTTAAAGATGGCAGGGAGATTTTCCGGAGAATGAAAGATGAATTCAACATCAACGCTAGACCTGAGCACTATGTTTACATGGTGAAGCTTCTTGGCAGTTCTGGGGGGTTAGAAGAGGCCTACAATCTCACTCAGTCCTTACCAGAACCAGTAGACAAGGCCATATTGGGAGCCTTATTATCATGCTGTGATTCTTATGGAAATTCTGAGTTGGCAGAAACTTTAGCTCGGCAGATTTTTAAAAGTAATCCTTCAGACAATGTTTACAAGGTTATGCTTTCCAATATATATGCTGGCGATGGGAGGTGGGATGATGCGAAGAAATTGAGGGATAAAATGACAGGAGGTCAAAAGAAAATTCCTGGAGTTAGTTGGATTGAAGGAAGTTATTATTAATTCTGAAAATGTATATGCGCTGCAAAATTGGTAGACTGCAACTGATGTCAGATATAAAGAGGCATATCAGAAAGGTATAATAAAGTGAAACATAGTGTTTTTAACTTTTTCTTCCTGTATATCTTTTGACTTATGGGACTTGTCTGTAAAATTGCATAGCTGGGGAGAATGTCACCTTATGTTTATGTCTGATAGAAAACACATTAAACCAATTTGATTGAAATATATCTGTAATGAAGGAGCTCATTACACTGTTAAATGAATGTATACCATATAGGTTATGTGTTAGACAATCCCTTTAAATGAGGCTAGTGTAAATTATGATTGAGTTGTAATTAATATATAATCTTAATTTGTTTCTTTTATCTCAGGATTCTTCAAACGTCATTTTAAATGATATGATTCATCATGAATTCACTAATTTTGTTTACATCACACAGATGACGCATGAATTTATATTATTTTACAATTTTATGCCTCTTTCTGATTTAGCGTAAAACTATATCAAAATAAATTCAACTACATTGTTGCTTTCAGTGGCTCAACTCAGGTGGTGCCTACCTAAGTACTTTCTCACGCTATTCAGAATTTCTCTCTTTTTCACAGCTTGAACACTGGCTCCTTCTGGTGCAATCTTAAACTGATTTTCCTTGCTGTACCAATTGGAAACTCAATACATAGATTGGGAAACAGAAACCATGCAATCGTAAATGCAGTGGGTTTTTTGTTCTTGTGCCAGGTTCTTGCTGATGGATCACTTCATTCATATTTTGAAAATATGGAAAATTTATGCTTCATAGATAAGTTGGAAATGCACAATCCTCAGTTTAATAATTGATCTTCCAAAGTCCAAAAGGCAGTCCGGACTTGCTTGAAATTTGTGATTAATATAATCACTCTTTGGATATAAAAGTTTAGGCCCTGGAGATTGTTCTATTACAAAGCTAGGGAATGCCACAAACAAAAAAGACGGAAGGGAGGGGTGTTAAAAATTTGCATAATATGATGGTACATCCTTCTGAACCTTGACTTACCATTTCCAATAAACTATTCTGAATATGATATTTTCAATACACATTCAAACCTGAATACTTAAACTGTTTTATTTCCTCATCAGTTTGGCTCCTGATTTATGTAATCATGTTCCAAAAATAAATTAGGGGTTTAATCCTGAAATCCTAATATACTTGTGCATACTTTGCATTTTCTCACTGAGAGATAGTGTTTATGTTCCAATCATCTACAGTTGTTGGTAGACGGTAGTGTGCCTCAAACTGCGATTTCTCTCAAGATGCCGTCTATTTTAATTGACATATGTGACGATGTATTTGAATACTATTTTGGATTTTATGAGCAACCTTTTTCATGGGTTGCATTTTGCTCGTAAAGTTGAGAATACGTTAAATATCTGAAATTCAGTCAAATTCTTTTTTATTGGTTGTGTTATTTGGAGGAACACTTCATATCTAATCTACTGGCCTCATGTTACATGTTGCTGAATTCCCTACGCGAGAAAGTCTCATTATATTTACAAGCTACAAAAATTCTTTTTACCAGGTCAGCTTTTAATCAATTAATAGTTCCCTGTGTGCCTTTTGTGGTTATTTATTTCCATTAATTTATCTCTATTTAACTATTTGGTAACTGATATTAGCACGTAAGTTAAATGTTAGCTGGTATAGGACTGAAACTTTATCAACTCAGAAATAGATGCCCATACAATTGTCTATTAATGAGCTGCTTTAGTACATGTAACAAGTTTAGCTCCTTTGTTGCAACACTTCAGATCCCTGTATCCATAAATTTCACATATTCTTAGATGGGGATGGGGGTGACCACAGAATGTTTCCTTGAATATAATGGTTTGATATCGTAATCTTGCATAACTTTGTCAAAGTCGTGTCTTGTGTACAATGTTACTTTTGGCCTTTTAGGAGGCTAAATTTCTATTATTAATAAGATTAATAAGATATGCATATTTTAGACTTCAAGTGGATAATTTATTTGAAGTTTATGATTTATCTAGGAAGATGTTTCAATTTCTTTCTTGCTGCATCATATTGTTCTTTCTTGACACTTGCATCAAATGTTTCCGCTATATATGTTGGTTCAAAAGTCTAAAATATGTTTTAGTCTCTAGTGATTCACAAATTTTCTTTGATGCCTTGAAAATGAAATTACCTTATTGAAATGTAAACTGTTAGTTTAAATTTATATACTAATAGGTGACAAGAATAAACGGAAGCCAATAGAAGTAATACAAAGCAGTTCAAGCGAAATGATAAAGTGGTTTGGTGGAGGAATATTAGGGTTAGAGTGATAACGGATTTTGTATTCAATTCCCCTCATTAACATTTGTAACAACTAATTACTAACATTTGTCATTTCAAAAAAACAAAGTAGTTCAAGGTTTAGAGCAGTTAGATTTGATTGATGAAAAATGGCAATTAAAACTGTTGGGTTGCTAGATGAGGCAATGGAAGAAGATGGGATTCTTGTTGGGAAGAAGTCTGATTGAGCACTGGGAGCAACAGCATGCTAAAGATCTGGACATCCATGAGATCTGAATACCACATCTTCACCAAAATCCTTAAGACAGAGTATATAAGTTACATCTCTCTCTCTCTCTCTCTCTCTCTCTCTCTCTCTCTCTCTCTCTCTCTCTCTCTCTTATATATCTTTCATTTAGCTCATTTGCAGTCCATGTTATACCAATCACTCATACTTAAACTTAACTTCTATGGAATAACATTTTTTTTTTTTATTTAATTTTGAACGGCAAATATATTATTAATAAAAACCAGATCTTTGCACAAGACGAACAAAAATCGGTAATAGAGGGGCTACAAAACAAAGATGCCTTATATAAGCGGAACACCAATGAAAATACCAAAACAGATACTACCTAAAAGAGGTCAACTTCTAATCCCATTCTTAGAAAGACACTCTTCAGCTTTCAGACCACCAAAGAAGACATCAACCCGACCCATAAAAACGCAACTAGACGCTAACTCCCGATCTCAAATCAAAAGTGACCGGCCCATCAGAATCTAAAGAGCAGCTCCGTGGGTCAAAAGTAGATGCGACAACGGTAAAATGAGAACATAGGCAGATAAGTCTCAGCTCGCAGACCACCTCCAAACAGTCAATACCGACGCAGTAGTGATCAACCAGATACTCAAAACCTGCAAATCTCAACAGATTTGGACACCAACAGAGACTCAAAATAAATCATGCAAATCTCAACAGATTTGGAAAACGGTCAGAGAATCAAGTATCTAGAAAAACCCCTCCCACACAGCATCAACTACACATCGGCGCCGCCAGATCTAAGACACCACTACATCAATACCTCACCATCTCATCACCACCAAACTGCCACCACCGTGACCAATCCAGCAGGCTCCAATGGAAGCAACAGGAACAAAAAATCAAGCCCACACAAGTTCCTTGTCCCTGTTCCTCTTTCTAACCCAAACAGTGCCACCACTCCAGCATGCAAGAAGTTCCGATCTGCATCCTCACAACAGCCTTCCACCACAACAACACCCCACATGCCGTCAAAAGCATCCCACGCACCATCAACCATTCCCCACATGCGAGACAACCAAACCCCCCAACATACTGCAACTGCGACGGTCACCGGAAAGGTCTGGAGAAGCGGCGGTGCGCGTCGCTCATCGCACCACCAACAGCTTGGATCTACATTGTGAAGCTTGGATTTGGATTCAAGGGCGGAGGAAGCGGTTGAGAAAAAAAGCTGTTTGTAGAGCTTTGGATTCTATGGAATAACTAATGTAGAAATTAACATTATGTATCAACTACAACATGCAATTGCCAAACTAGATATGATACATATATTGATTGTATGGAACTAATGACCAAGTATGTAGAAAAGGATGAAGAACTTGGTTCTTCAATCTAACACATTTTTGTTGAATTTGATTCATAATTTTAATTTCTTGTGAGTATCACATAATGTCACCATTTTAGATAGCATGCCAAATTATGTTTTGTTTTATTCCTAAAAGAGCTGGAAAGACGATTTGAGCTTTCGGAGTAATGTTTAATGCACAAATTTCATCTTGAACTCGTTGCACCTTCCATGAAACAATCTGTTACAGCTGAACATTTGTTTATGATGTTTTGAATATGAAAATGAGTAAATTGATCCATGAGCTACATTATTGGTACGATGCTGGTGTGGATTCTAGCTATTTGGATTCTCACGATAGTTTTGTTTTGGAGCATCTTTATTTGAATTGTGAAAGCACAAATTATCCTTGACATCAAGAGACAACAAGTCTCAAGTACTTGGGAAACATGTCTTCTAGTATGGTACAGTTTCTTTAACTTCTTTCTGATTGTCTTAATGTAATTGAGAAGGTACTCAAAATACATGAAAATTATTTGCAGACGCATGTTTACTCGCGCACCTTACGCATTTCTCATTTTACTATTCCGCTACTTAAATAGCAGACGTTGTAAAAATGAGTATTTTTTGAGGAAAACCACCCTACATGAAAATTCAAGATTTTTACATATCCTCTACTTAAGTAGCGGATTCATCAAATTTGAGTAAAAATCACACGTCTAATATGAAAATTTCCCATTTTTATAACATTAGCTATTAAGTAGTGGATTCGGTCCGCTACTTAAGTAGCGGATGTTATAAAAATGAGAATTTTGAAAAAACACCCTACAAACATGCAATTTGTGAGATTTTAAACGTAGAATCCGCTGCTTAAGTAGCGGACGATGGTATTTTGGTAATTTTATAGACACCCGAAGAACCCTATAGAGTGACAAATATAATTTTCTAAATACATTAGACTTTGTCGACCACTATGGAGTATAATTAACTGTTGACCAAAAGTACCCGAGGAAGTAAACTTGAAGAATTGATTGTGGTACGTTCTGAACCTTAGATTCTTGGGATGATCATTTGTTTGTTCTTGATTTCATTATTGTTGGTGCCAATTTTGACCAATTATGTATTTTCTTGCCAAAAACCAAGTTTTCAATTGTCAGTATTTTGTAGTGCCTTAACTGGAAGTAATATGGTTCGAATCATTCTCTCATCATATTACATGTAATGTCCTTACCAATTGACGCATTCCTATTTTATTTATATTCCGCCAAAATCATCCCGTATACATTAGTTCTTACCTTATTGAAAAATATAATATTAGTATGATAAAATATAAACATCCGGCATAAGTGATCAATGTGAAAGTGACCGTTGCAAATCTTGGTGTACGAAATTGATTTCTACTGGTTTAAAAAAATATTATGATAAACATAACTTCAGATTTGGAAAAGTAAATATGAACTTTGAAAAAAAAAATGTTATACAGATAATTTGATACACTTAATCAAGTCAAAACATTCCAAAATACATATGCATATACTAATAATTGAAGTAAAATTGTGAAATCCTGCTGTCCAATGATTGGTTCTACAACAAAAGCAATGATTCCATTCTCCAATGTGCAAATATGATGTGAATGTCACAACCATGTGATCATGTAAAAATTGCTAATTCCATTTAGTGACACGTTTAATAAATCTTAATGCTGCTATTATTTAAAGTTGTTTTGATACAGTCATGGAAACAACTTTTCCCTCATGACATGATTTTTTTTTTCATACACAATAATGGAAATCCTATGACATGTACACCTTGGCACCCTTTAGATGTCATCGTATAGTCATACATTTGGACGTTCTAATATTTGCTCTTGATATTTTTTTTTGATGATACATTTGCTCTTAAATATTGTTAATCTGCATTCTGCTCGTCTTTATCCTTTTTATCACGGACTTGTATTTTTTTTGCTAGGCCTAGTGGCCCACCCAGAATTAGAAATTTGAAAGAATAATATAAAGCAAATTAATGGAGTTATTATGCACATGGTCATCACATTATAAGGTGATGGTTGTTTATCTTGCGCTGGTTGTTTATCATGCGCACTAGAAAATATTTGAAGAGTTTCATAAGAGTAACTCATTTGATAGTTAGTAGATATATTATTGAAAGAGTTGTGATTCGAACTCTAAATTTTTGACATTTATAATTTGTGAATCTATTCATTCATTAAACTATTGGAAAAATATAAGTAAATGACTTTCTTTTACATGACTTTTTCTTATATATAGAGGGTATATTTCTTTGGCAAATGCTAAATATTGCAGTCTGTATACTAGTTAAGGAACCAAAAGTGATAAAATTATTTTGAAATTTGTGTAGCCAATTTTTTTAAAGTGTAAGTTATGTTTTTTTTTTAATGTAAAATTTACTACTTTTGGGTTCTTTAACTAGTGCACTGTCCAGTTAGCAAGACCCAATTTCTTTTGCATGACTTTTTTTAACAGAATCTTATATTTTTTTTTTTGTGAAACAAACAAAATCTTATATTATTAAAGATTGCATTGTTAATAAATATTGGTTATAATTTGCAAACGTTAAAGCTATCTTGTCTTTTCATTATTCAAAGAATAAAATTAAAATCCACTCACCTCCCATAAATAATGTTTAATATTTTTTCCGTACGAAAATATAAGTTGTTTAGATTATATTATATAAATTAAAAAATATAATTAATGTTGTATGTAAAAGAGAAATTATAAGTTAGTTTATAAAATTGTCATTCATTAATTGTATGAGAAAGATAAATAGAAGAATCGAAATAAGAAAAAGAAATAAATAGTTAAGGGTATAATAAAAAAAAGAACAATAAATATTTTATTGGTAATGTAAAACGACTTATAATTTGGTACAAATTTTTTTTCTTCAAAACAACTTATACTTTAATACGGAAGGACGTAACACATATTCATTCCATTTTTTAGAGCCACATTTACTTTTTCTTTTTTTCTTGTTGGAGAAGTTAAACCCGTCTCCCCTTAAATTTGTTTGAATGACATCCACATGGCCCCTCTATATATTTCAATATTTGCAAAATAGAGAAATAGTTCAATTAAAGAGATCAATATTAACTATTCGATGTTGAACTTTTTTGATAAGTACCCATTTTGACACAACAACCTCCTTTAAAACTTTTTAGATGAGTATCTACTTTGGATGAATGCCCACTTTAGTGGTTTAGAATGTATGCTTATAGTGTCAAAGATTACAAGTTCAATTCTCTTTTGCTACAATTATAATTTTAATACCTAGCAGAAGAGTTCAAACACAAGCCTTTGAAAAAATGTAAAACACAACTATTTTAAATTAAAAATAACCATTATCATTTTAGTATATGTGTAATGTAATAAAACATAATTTTCTAATTATCAATTTTGTGCAAGTATTAGTTTAAAGTTAATTATCGACAATCACACGTAGAATATAATTTTAAAGTATGTAATTTAATTTTTTTATGATCAACTTATGTTTATTATGAATTAAAATAATCACAACAAAAATAAGAATTAATTATTTTCTTTGCAATTAAATTTTTGTATTTAATTTATATATTATAATTTTTTAGTAACCAACTCGAAAAAACAATTCCTAATTTTGACACTGATTACAACTAATATTACCATCAGATCTGGTTGATGGAACTGAAACCCATTTTTCATTGTTTTTTTTTGAACGGAAAATATTATTATTAACAATTAAGTCTTCGCACAAGACGGACAGAGACCCAAAAAGAGGGCTACATAAACAAAGGCGCCGTATATAAGCGGAACACCTATGAAAATACCAAAATCGACACCATCTAAATGAGGTATACTTCTAATCCCATACTTAGACAGACGCTCAACAGCTTCCAGACTACCAGAGAACAACAACCCAACCCTTAAAAATGCCAGTAAACACTAACTCCCGATCTCGAATCAAAAGTGATCAGGCCATCAGAATCCAAAAGACAGATCCTTGAGTCCAAAGTTGATGGAGCACCAATAGGATGAAAACCTAGGCAGATGAGTCTCAGCATGTAGACCGCCTCCAAACAGGCGACACCGACGTGAAATAGGTTGACCAGATACATAACCTGCAAATCTCAACAGATTTGAAAACCTTCAGCGACTAAAAAAGCCCTGCAAATCTCAACAGATTTGGAAAAAGGTCAGAAATCTAGTATCAAAGAAAACCGATCGCACCCGGCCTCAACCACCACCACCACATCACCTCGACCACCCAAATCCTATACCACCACCTGAGCCACCGACCAGATCCATCACCACCATCATCAAAAACGAAACCAAATCCGTCACCACCACAACCAAACCGACACCAAATCGTCACCACCACCAAACCGACAAACGTCACCACCACCTCTACCAAAACCAGATCCGACACCACCACCATAACATGTCGCAGAAAGAAAAGAAAAAAAAAATAAAAAATAAAACGCAGCAAGAAGAAAAGCCAAAAAACGCAGAAGGTAGCAGAAAAATGGCCCTCAACACTACAAGTTGAACAACAGGAACAAACAAAAAAAGGAGTAGGAAGATAACATAGATCCAACAATGAAAAACATAAAAAACCAAAAAGAAAATCAGAAAAACTAGGAGGAGGAAGAAACACACAAATCCAACAACCCAGAAAAACATCAAACGAAAAAAGCGAGAAAAAAGCGAAAAAAGAACAGGAACCCAAAGAAAAAAAAAATCACAGATCTGTGGCCAACCCAAATCGGCGCGCTGCCGGACGCCGGAGAGCTGACAGACGGTGGTGCAAAGGCCTAACGCCGTTCATCACACCACCACATATGGTTCTACATCTTGACAATGGCTTTGGATGAAAGGGAAAAGGTGACGGCAGTAAAGTTAGAGAGAAGAGGCAGAGAACTTGTTTTTTAGAGAGAGAAAAAATTTCTTTGTCAATACTTTTTTTATATCGCCATTTTTCATTGTTGTTCATACTTCATACTTGATAGATTTGTCATCATCCTATTACAACTTAATTAGTAATACTACCACCAGATTTGTCACCCATTTTTAATATTGGACGAAGCTGAAGATCTTTGTTTCAAGCAAGATAGTAGACTAAATCATGTTGAAGATTTTTTTTTTTAATTTCAAACCAAAAACTTACAGTTTGCTATTTAAAGTGTAAACTCAAATTTAGTTCACTATTTATAGACTATAGAGTGCGAACTTGAACTCAATTCGCTACTTATAATGCGAATTCATTTGACCACCTTCAAATATTTTCATTGTCCACTAGAGCAGTTGTGATATAGTATCGATCAATCACATTTGTGGGCAGGCGTGAAAATTATTTTGATATTGAATTGTGCTCATGTTACTCTTGAGGCATAACAATGTTGGTGACGTCAAAAAGATGTTGGTGGCGTATAAAACTGTATGGGTTATCTGTGGGAGTACCCACGTTCCAGCCAAAGTGAGAAACACATGTTTCTCTATTTTCCTTATATGGTGCTTAAGTTCAACAATGTGTCAGGAAATATTTTGAATGCTTGGCAATTGATAGCAATATGTCAAAGATACAGTAGCATAGGTTATAGAGGAGGTGGTTTGAAAATGTGACTATGGTACATGTTTCACACTATGGTGCATGTTTCACACCATGAATGCATGACTTTTGGTATAAGAGAAGTGAACAACCTTCCAACTCTCATGGTTCATTTCCTCTATAAATACAAGTTTCTGCAAAGCACATATCACACAACAACAACACATCCTCACCTCATAGAAATAGAGTTGAGAGAAAAATAGAGAGCCTTAGAAATTGTTCTAAGAGAAAAATATAGTGAGCCAATTTGTGAGAGTTGTGTCTACAAATTGAGATACAAAGTGAGATCCACCTAAGGGTGAAGTTTTGTAATCCCATTATTAATTTATAGTGGAAGTTTAAGAGGCCTACAGGTTCCGTGGTTTTTCCTTACTCACGTTGAGAAGGTTTCCATGCTAAAAATTTCTTGTGTGTTATTTTACGTTTCCGCTAAAGTGCCTATTTTGAGTTCATAGAGAAGGGAAATTATGCAGGCATTTCCCAACAGTGGTATCAGAGCACTAGTTGCTCTGTGACGCTGAAGTGTTGTATTCGCAAGAAAACTCTTAGTATGCTCTGTGGCTGCAACATTGTTTGATCTTCCACATGAGAAAAGAAATATTCTTGTTGCTAGAATAAAGTGTGGTAGTGATTTATTGCATGTCTAGGAAATTTCTGGCAAGGCAAAGACTTGGTATTTAAGCGTGTCTATTGACCCACCTCTCTTTCCTGGGAATTTTTCCTACTGCACTAGTCACGAACTCATATTTATTTTAGTATACGATACTTGTCACACTGGTTGAAAAAAAAAAAAATTCCTGTGAAACTCAAGATGGAGGGCTCTATCACTCATGATGGCGATATGTTCAAGCTAACCGCTGACAATTACACATATTGGAAGTCGATGATGGAGGACCACTTATATTGCAAAGACTTGCATGAGCCAATCACCCAGATGGAGAAGCCCACGAAGAAGACCGACAAAGACTGGGAGACTGAGAATCGAAAAGCAGTGGCTATAATTCAAAAATACATTGATTGAAGTTTTTTTCGAGCATGTATCAACTTATACCAATGCACATGAGTTGTGGACAAAGCTTGAATCATTGATTCAAAAGAAGACGCCCAGAAATAAAGCTCACCTTGTTAGAAGACTGGTGAAGTTGGAGTACTCAGACGGTCAAAACATGATCGAACATCTAAATACCTTCAAAGGTATTGTAAATCAATTGACGAAAGCAGAAATGAAGATAGATGACGAGTTGCAAACACTTCTACTTCTCAGTTCCTTACCTGAAAGTTGGGACACTCTAGTTGTCACTCTCAGCAATTCTGCTCCAGAAGGAAAGCTTAACATGGATTCAGTTACTGATTGCTTGTTAAATGAAGAGTCAAGATGAAGAGAAAGAGGCGTGAACAATCAGTTCGAAGCCAACGTCTTTGAAAATAGAGGAAGGAGTAAGAACTGTGAAAAAGGTGGCCGTGACAAATCACGGGGTAGATCAAAGTCTCGCACCAAACTAAGTTGTTACTACTGTGGTAAGCCAGACCATAGAAAGTTTGAGTGTAGAATCTTGAAGAGAGATTGACTACGGTCTGGCAAGTGCACCAGTCTGTCGTCGAGTAATAATTCACACTCTAGGTGTCTAGAATGAGTTCGTATCCACAGGGATCGTGCCGCAGCTTTACTAGCGTTATTTAAGTTTGTGATAGTTTGCATTCGCTTGGGTTTTTGAAAAGGTTTTTATAAAATAAGCGTAATGCTTTGCAGAAATATAAATGCAGAATGTATAAATATAGATTCAAGAAATATAGAGGCTAGGCATGGTGGTTGGACTCCATTCCTTCTTCATATTTGGCATGACCGGTGTATAACATAGTTATTTAGATTATGTTCGGCGGTGAATTATCCTTGTTGTAGTAATACCTTACTATTACACTATGTCTATTAAAGTTTCCCTACATTAACAACTAAGGTACCTACGAGAGCCTAACCTCGATGTGTCACATACCTTAATTACTAAGTGAGTTGTTTATAAACATGCATTATAACCTTCACCAATTAACCTCTAGGTCCTAGTATCGGGCTGTTCATCTTCTAAGTGCTCAGATCACACCTAGTGCATGATTCCTTCTCTAACCGCTCAGTTCACGACTAGTTCAGGATGTTACCGTCTCTATACACCTAGCATTATTTACTACGAGTTCCGGACTATACCAAGTCGAAACCTGATATTAATTCTATGGGCGCTCCCGCTTATCCGGCCAGATTACGAGAATACGTTATTAAAGTGCACGAAAGTAAATAACAAACATAATTACTGAATATCATTTATTATAACTTAGACTCAATCACAGACTCCAAATATTCATAGGGGAGTTCATCTTCTCCACCACAACCTAAGGCATAAATTATAAAGACTACATATTTAAATTACAAGAAATTATAACCTAAATACAAAAGCCTAAAGAAATCATACCTTGCTGAGTTAGTTTTCCCGTAAGGGGAGAAAACTATGCCCAATAGAGCTCCTCTGAACCTCTCTTTATAGTAGAGAGTGTTCTACTATTTCTGAATGAATAAGACAATGAATGGAAGACTCTATTTATAGTTTTCGTAATGGGTCTCAGCAAGGTCATCGCAGTACGATGAGGCCATCGTGCTGCGATGTGAAGATTCAGTTTATTTTTATAACTGATCCTGTGCATTTCATCAGCTTGGGCGCCAAGTTACTCCATCGTGCTGCGATAGCACACATCGTACTGCGATGGAAGATTTTCTTCAGATTTATTGCTTCTGATTTCTTGGCGAACAAGCAGCTCCCATCGTGGCACGATGGGAGCCATCGTGCTGCGATGGAATGCTGATTTTCTTCACGTTTTGGGCTTTTTCTTGCCTTTTAGCATCTTGGACTATGTCTTGATGCTTTTTCTTGCTTTTGTAGGTTTTCCTTCGTATTTGGGTCTGTCTTGGTCATTTTACTACTAATAATAATACTGAAAATGACATAGAAATTCCTGTCATCACAACCCCAAACTTAAACTGTTGCTTGTCCTCAAGTAACATGCTGTCAGTCAAGATCGTTAGAGAAATAAGAGATAAATAAAGATGATGGGAATTTCACAACCTTGCTTAATATTTCAGCAATGGTACCGCTGATTTCTTACCGCAGCGATCATGCTCAGTCCTGCTAGGCTCAGGAGACGTCAATGGTAGCAATTCGGACAAATGTCTGCAAGAGTCCATGTTCAACTTTTTCTCTCTCTCACATTTGTGTTTTTCGCTCATAATTGAAAGGGTTAGCTCTCAATCATCGCACAACCTGCCATATTACCATAGGCTTGCAAGAATTCTAAGCAACCAGTCAAAATTTAATATACATGCATTATTGGAGGTCTTTTCAGGGTTATAACGTGGCTTAGGTCAAGGTAGGACATTTTTGGGAATAGTAGGCTAAACATTGGAGTTAAGTTCTACTTTGTTGTTCCTTTTTGTGTACGCAACCTTTGTTCCTTAGGGTACCTTTTTGTGTTGGTATCGGAAAATAAGAACCGGATGTGTCTTTGTGTGGTTCTTTTCTATCACTGTTTTTGCCCTTTGGCTCTTTCTTTTGGCTTTTTCTTTTGCCTTTTTGGCTTTTTCATTTTTTTTTTGAAGAGACTATTTTTTTAGGGAATTTTTTTGATGTTTTCCCATCTCTTTTTCATTTTTTTTATAGTGATAGTTCTCCGTATACCCACCCCAAACTTAGACGTTGCTAGTTCCATGAGCAACCCCAAACTTATTTTGTTGCCAAGACTTTGAGAACTATTACCTAACTCCAAAGAGGGTAAATCATTGTTTTTCTGGTCTATAGGCTTGTATCGTGGTTTGTCACCGAAACAAAAGGGATAATTATTTTTATGGCTCAAATTTGGCTAGCAAAGGATAATAATATATAATGGGTGGCTTGAAAAGGTTCTGGGTTATAACAAACAATTGCCTCAATGCATATAATATCAAATCAACTAGTCAGCAGAGAATTAAAGCAAGTTCTAGAAAATAAACAAGTGCACGGTACTCTCATAGTATATCGAAAGAAAGTGGTAATACCGTTTGGAAATATTTGGCTCAAATCCTCACATGGCTTAGGTATCTGAAAGTTGAACACTTGTCCCACAGACACCAGCTTCATCACTCGTCTCTCTGTCTCCCGAACTTCGCACTTCGGAGCAATCACCTTTGGTTTCTTTATGAAGGCGTGAAATTCGGCTCATCAGAATTTATAACTTACTTCGCCGCAATCTTACCTATAACAGTGTATCATGCACTAGATAATATACAGCAAACAGTTATTTATTTTTTGTAAGTTTGAATAAGGGTTGCTTACTGATGAAGATGACATGCAGAATTCTAGTCATATTTATTGAATTGAAAAACTGAAATGAAAATACTGAAATTGAAATACTGAATTGAAAATACTGAAATAAAAATACTCATCCTTGGGTTGCCTCCCAAGCAGCGCTTGTTTAGCCTCTCATTAGCTTGAGGCATTGCCTCCATTACAGAGGATAGGTTCGCATATCTCTCTCATTTGTAGGAGCTTTCGCCTTAGCTCCTCCCTCTCTCTTGTTGCTTCTTTCATACTTGTCTCGGTTCTGTTTTTCTTTGAAGGTGGCAAAGCAGAGTCGTTCATCATCTTCTGAAGGTACTGCTTTCATGATGGACTTCCCCTTGCTTCGTGGTGGATGTTCCTTCTTTTGTTCTTTTGGAGTACTGACCCAGTTGTTCTTATTTCTTTCCTCTTTTCTCTCAGCAGCAGGCTTCTTCAGAGGTGGCGTATTAACCCCAAACTTAGATTTTCTGGCCACTTTTCGGTTTCTACCCCATGCTTTGACCCATGTTGCTCGGATGTCCACTTCAATAGTTAGCCTTTTCAGTTTATCAGTTAGTTCCTCGGGTACCTCCTCTTCCTGAGCTGTCTCTATCTCTAGCTGCGCCATTTCATTCTCCAGCTCCTCTATCTCTATCTTTACCTGTACTTCTTGAGTTGGAGTCGGTGGTGTAGCTTTTCTGTCTTTCCACTCGAGCATATAGCAGTCAACCCTCTCTGTTTTGAAAGTTTTGATAGTTCTTTCCTCTTCTCCACTCCTTAGAGTCAACTCAGCGAGCTCCACATTAATGAGTGCCCTGCTAGTTGCTAGGAATGGTCTTCCAAGAATGATCGGATGCTCTTCATCTTCCTGGATATCTAGGATCATGAAGTCTGCTGGAAATACCAGGTCTTCGACTTTCACCAAGACATCCTCGATTGTACCTGCTGAGTGAATTGTTGTTTGGTTAGCTAAAACGAGTTCACGTTCTGTACCTGCAGTTATTGTTGTGAGTTTTAACTTTTCTGCCAGAGATAATGGCATAATGTTAACACTTGAACCCACATCACATAAGGCTCGAATTTCTGCTTCCTCAATCTGACAGAGTATGGTGACGCTTCCAGGATCTGTCTTCATGGGTGGCAATCGTGGTTTCACCGTTGGGTCGATTCTGTATTCTTCTAGCTCGCTTAAATACTCATCATAGTAATCTTCCATTGTAACTCCCAATGTATCTTTGAACCATTCCTCGAATTGTTTTAGCTTCTCTTCATCGTATACGCGCCCTGTTTTCATGTCCTTTATCGCTTTGCATTCCTCCTTTGGATTGTCCACCGTGTTACATGCAATATCTTTAGAAACATGAGTGCTTACCAGTTTCGAGAGTTGACCAATCTGGGTTTCAAGACTTTTTATCATTGCCCCCTGGTTGGCTACTGTCGTCTGAATGTTTTCAAAGTTAGTTTTGCTCATGTTAGCAAATTTATTGAGTAACTCTTCCAATGGAGATGGCTTCCTTGGTTGAGATGAAGCTTGAGCATGGTTTCCTGTCTGGTCCCATCGTAAATTTGGGTGTTTGCTCCAACCTGGGTTGTAGTTGTTCCCCATATAATTTACCTGCTCCTCGCTTCCTCCTGGTAAACATTGCCCATTAGGGTGATCTTCTAGGCAGAAGTCGCAAACTCCCTCTACCTGTTTAACATTAGCTTCCTTCACAGCTTTTTCCTTATCAGCAAGTTGCCTCCTTAGTAATTCGATCTCTACCTTGTAGGCAATCTCCTGGTCCACCTTAAGAACTCCAGGAGTCTTTTCAGCTATCATGACTCATGTTGTATTCATTCTGGCACATCTGCTCAACCAGATCCTTAGTCTCCACATAGGTCTTTACTTTGATGGACCCATCAGCTGAGGCATCTAGTATCATCCTATGTTGCATTTTGATACCAGCAGTGAATAGTTGCATCTTCTCCATAGCACTAATGTTGTGGTTAGGACACCTCCTCATAAGTAGCTTGAACCATTCATAAGCTTCGCACAGCGTTTCAGATTCATGCTGTTTGAAACTTAGAATCTCAGACTTCCTTTTATGGAATAATGTGTGTGTGAAGAATCTCTCCAGGAACTTGTCTTCAAGCTCCTTCCATGTTGCAATCGTTCCCCTTGGCAAGCATTGAAGCCAATCTTTAGCTGGACCTGTAAGAGAAAAAGCAAACAAACGCAGCTTCTTCTAGTCATCAGTAACACTTTCCGGCACCTTCGGGATCTGACATGTCTCTGAAAACTTTGCAAGATGATCCCAAGGATCATTGTTGGCACGTCCATCGAACTGGTTCTCCCGCAAACCTGTAAGAACATTGCCCTTATTATCAAAGTTGGCTGGATTCGCCGGCTGGAATCCTAGTGAGATCTGATCTGTGTCAGTCCTCTTGCAGTAGTCTCCCATTGTAATTCTTTGCTCGTCCCCCATGGCTTTGGTGGTAGGCTCTTCTTTTATCTTGAGGCTGCTGGATGCTGCAAGCTTTTGTGCTTGCCTTCTTTTCCAAAGCGTTCTTTCTGGTTCAGGGTCGTACTCAAACTCCAGGATACCTGTTATCAAGCACAACAAATGAATACCTTCAGTAGCACTGGAAAATTAACTGGTGAAACTATTTTTTTTGGTTTGTCTCATGTGTCTTTGTCACTATGAAAATTCCCAGGTAAGTGAGGTGGATCACAACGGATCGCTTAAATACCAAGACTTATCCTTAGCCAGAACTTTCACAGATCAAAATCCACAATCATCAACAAGATTTTTGATTTTTTAATTTTTTTGTATTTTTGAAATTTTTTTGACAAACTTAAAATAAATCTAGTAAGGCTTTGTAAGCACAATCCCCGGCAGCGGCGCCCAAAACTTGACTACGGTCTGGCAAGTGCACCCGTCTGTCGTCGAGTAATAATTCACACTATAGGTGTCTAGAATGAGTTCGTATCCACAGGGATCGTGCCGCAGCTTTACGAGCGTTATTTAAGTTTGTGATAGTTTGCATTCGCTTGGGTTTTTGAAAAGGTTTTTATAAAATAAGCGTAATGCTTTGCAGAAATATAAATGCAGAATGTATAAATATAGATTCAAGAAATATAGAGGCTAGGCATGGTGGTTGGACTCCCTCCCTTCTTCATATTTGGCATGACCGGTGTATAACATAGTTATTTAGATTATGTTCGGCGGTGAATTATCCTTGTTGTAGTAATACCTTACTATTACACTATGTCTATTAAAGTTTCCCTACATTAACAACTAAGGTACCTACGAGAGCCTAACCTCGATGTGTCACATACCTTAATTACTAAGTGAGTTGTTTATAGACATGCATTATAACCTTCACCAATTAACCTCTAGGTCCTAGTATCGGGCTGTTCATCTTCTAAGTGCTCAGATCACACCTAGTGCATGATTCCTCCTCTAACCGCTCAGTTCACGACTAGTTCAGGATGTTACCGTCTCTATACACCTAGCATTATTTACTACGAGTTCCGGACTATACCAAGTCGAAACCTGATATTAATTCTATGGGCGCTCCCGCTTATCCGGCCAGATTACGAGAATACGTTATTAAAGTGAACGAAAGTAAATAACAAACATAATTACTGAATATCATTTATTATAACTTAGACTCAATCACAGGCTCCAAATATTCATAGGGGAGTTCATCTTCTCCACCACAACCTAAGGCATAAATTATAAAGACTACATATTTAAATTACAAGAAATTATAACCTAAATACAAAAGCCTAAAGAAATCATACCTTGCTGAGTTAGTTTTCCCGTAAGGGGAGAAAACTATGCCCAATAGAGCTCCTCTGAACCTCTCCTTATAGTAGAGAGTGTTCTACTATTTCTGAATGAATAAGACAATGAATGGGGGGCTCTATTTATAGTTTTCGTAATGGGTCTCAGCAAGGTCATCGCAGTACGATGAGGCCATCGTGCTGCGATGTGAAGATTCAGTTTATTTTTATAACTGATCCTGTGCATTTCATCAGCTTGGGCGCCAAGTTACTCCATCGTGCTGCGATAGCACACATCGTACTGCGATGGAAGATTTTCTTCAGATTTATTGCTTCTGATTTCTTGGCGAACAAGCAGCTCCCATCGTGGCTCGATGGGAGCCATCGTGCTGCGATGGAATGCTGATTTTCTTCACTTTTTGGGCTTTTTCTTGTCTTTTAGCATCATGGACTCTGTCTTGATGCTTTTTCTTGCTTTTGGAGGTTTTCCTTCGTATTTGGGCCTGTCTTGGTCATTTTACTACTAATAATAATACTGAAAATGACGTAGAAATTCCTGTCATCAGAGATCAACAGGCTGGAACAGTCCATCCTGACCAAATTGATCAAAAGAAGAAGGATGATGGAACCACGACAGCAGTCGCCACAAACAACGAGAATATGTTTCTTGTTGAAGAGGAAAATTATCTAAATGTAGCGTCCGATGACTGCATTTGGATAATTGACTCAGGAGCATCCTTTCATGTAACCCCTCATGAAGAATTATTCTCATCGTATCAAAAAGGAGACTTTGGAATGATGAAGATGGGCAATCATGTCACAAGCAAGATTGTTGGCATTGGCGAGGTGACTCTAGTTATAGAGTATGGCTATAAGCTCGTGGTGAAGGAGGTCAGACATGTTCCAGACATGCGTCTAAACCTTATCTCAACAAGGAAGTTAAATAATGGTGGTATGGTAAACCAATTTGGAGCTGGTAGAAGCTCAGTAAAGGAAGCATGATCATTGCTCGTGGAAAAAAGGAAGGCTTCTTGTATATTATGCAGGGAAAGATAAACATGGGAGAAACCAATGTTGCTCAAGACACAAGCAAAGAATTGTGGCACAGAAGACTAGGCCACATGAGCGAGAAAAGTTTGGAGATTCTTGCTAAAGATCATCTTCCAAACATCAAGGGTCAAGCACTTGAATCCTGTGAAGATTGTCTAGCAGGTAGACAACACAGAGTATCTTTTCAAAGATCGGATGATGCAAGAAGAAGAAAGCATATCCTCGATCTTGTTCACTCAGATGTTTGCTCAACATCTGAAAGGTCCCTTGGTGGTGCACAATATTTTGTTACCTTCATTGACGATCATTCCAGAAAGTTGTGGGTGTATCCATTGAAGACGAAAGATCAGGTTCTTCAAGTATTCAAAGAATTTCATGCCTCAGTAGAACGTGCATCTGGTAGAAAACTGAAATGCTTAAGAACTGACAATGGAGGAGAGTATATAGGCTCATTTGCAGCCTACTGTAAATCTCATCGAATAAGACATGAGAAGGTACCTCCCAAAACTCCTCAAATGAATGGAGTAGCTGAAAGAATGAACAGAACCATTGCTGAGAAAGTCAGAAGCATGCTTTCTCAAGCAAAACT
This sequence comes from Trifolium repens, assembly GCA_030408175.1. Classification (NCBI taxonomy): domain Eukaryota; kingdom Viridiplantae; phylum Streptophyta; class Magnoliopsida; order Fabales; family Fabaceae; genus Trifolium; species Trifolium repens. Next base: position 25,051,932 of record CP125841.1, on the reverse strand, counting down.
TCCAAAATCATTTTGGGGTGAAGCAATAAGAACTGCGGCTGATTTGATAAATTTGACTCCTTCAAGACCTTTAAATGGAGAGATACCAGATGAAGTATGGTATGGAAAGAAAGCCTCCTATGGTCACTTGAGAGCCTTTGGGTGCAGAGCATTTGTCCATGTTCCTAAAGATGAAAGAGCAAAGCTAGATGCTAAGACGAAGGAGTGCATATACCTTGGTTCACCAAGAGATGAACTTAGCTTCAGATTATATGATCCTGCAAATAAGAAGATTGTTCGAAGCAGAGACGTGGTATTCTATGAAGACCAGACGATCTGCGATATTCAATCTAAGAAGCCAAAGACCACTGTGGTACACAATTCAGGGGGAGAGATTCCTCAAATGAATTATGACCGTGCTCAGCCAACACAACTTGATCAGATGGAGCAGCCTGATCAGATAGAACAAAACCAGCCAATTGAAGAAGAGCCAATGGCTGATGATGATGAGTTGGAACAAGAACCTCAATTGAGAAGATCAATGAGAGTTAGACAACCATCAAGAAGATATTTCTCAGGTGAATATGTGAATTTCACTGATGAAGGAGAACCTCAAAGCTTTGTGGAAGCTGTTGAGACAGATCATAAGGATAAATGGCTGCAAGCCATGCAGGAAGAAATGCAATCCTTAAAGGAGAATCAGACATATGACCTGGTAAAGTTACCCGAAGGAAAAAGGGCCTTGAAAAATAAATGGGTGTTCAAGCTCAAGTCTGAAGAGAACAACCCGAACCCTAGGTACAAAGCACGAATTGTCGTGAAGGGGTGCCATCAAAAGAAAGGCATTGATTTTGAAGAAATATTCTCACCGGTTGTGAAGATGACATCCATTAGAGCAATCCTTGGTCTAGCTGCAAAACTAGACTTAGAGATAGAACAACTTGATGTTAAAACAACATTCTTGCACGGAGACCTAGAGGAGGAAATCTATATGGAACAACCAGAAGGTTTCACTGAACCAGGCAAAGAACACCTAGTGTGTCGCTTGAAGAAAAGTCTATATGGCTTAAAGCAGGCTCCAAGACAATGGTACAAGAAGTTTGATCTCTTCATGACCCAACACAATTTCACAAAGACGTCAGCAGACCATGGCGTATTTGTGAAGAACTATGAAAATGGAGAATCCATCATACTTTTGTTGTATGTTGATGATATGCTTATTGTTGGAAGAGATAAGACAAAAATAGTTGCTCTCAAGAAAGCATTGAGTAAATCTTTTGCTATGAAAGATCTGGGTGCAGTGAAGAAGATTCTTGGAATGAAGATCGTTAGAGATCGTTCTAGAAGAATGTCGTGGATGTCACAAGAAGATTATATCAAGAAAGTTCTTGAAAGGTTTAACATGCATAATGCCAAACCTGTGCATGTTCCACTTCCTGGTCATTTGAAACTTAGTAAGACACAATGTCCAGAGAATGACAAAGAAAATGAAGAAATGTGCCTTATTCTTCAGCAGTGGGTAGCCTTATGTACGCGATGGTGTGCACGAGACCAGACATTGGTTATGCTGTAGGAGCTGTGAGTAGATTCCTATCAAACCCAGGAAAAGAACACTGGAGTGTTGTGAAGTGGATACTGAGGTATCTAAAGGGAACTGCCAACAAATGCTTATGTTTTGGCAATGGAGATCAAATGCTCGTTGGATATGTAGATGCTGATATGGCAGGAGATGTGGATTCAAGGAAATCTACATCCGGATATTTGATTACTTTTGCAGGGGGAGCTGTCTCATGGCAATCGCGACTACAAAAGTGCGTTGCTTTAAGTACCACGGAAGCAGAATACATTGCAATCACAGAAGGTTGTAAGGAGATCCCGTGGATGAAGAAGTTCCTGCAAGAGTTAGGCCAGAATCAAGAAAGTTATGTTCTCTACTGCGATAGTCAGAGTGCAATTCATCTTAGCAAGAACTCGACATACCATTCAAGGTCAAAACACATCGATGTGAGGTATCATTGGATACATGATGTGTTAGAGAGTAAACTGCTACATATAGAGAAAATTCAAACCAACGACAATGGGGCAGATATGATGACAAAAGCTCTACCGAAAGAGATGCTAGAGTTTTGTAAAGGCGCTGCAGGCTTGGCAGCAACCCCAAATTGATCAAGGACATTTCCCCATTGGCTGGAGGGGGAGAAATGTGGGAGTACCCACGTTCCAGCCAAAGTGAGAAACACATGTTTCTCTATTTTCCTCATATGGTGCTTAAGTTCAACAATGTGTCAGGAAACATTTTGAATGCTTGGCAATTGATAGCAATATGTCAAAGATACAGTAGCATAGGTTATAGAGGAGGTGGTTTGAAAATGTGACTATGGTACATGTTTCACACTATGGTGCATGTTTCACACCATGAATGCATGACTTTTGGTATAAGAGAAGTGAACAACCTTCCAACTCTCATGGTTCATTTCCTCTATAAATACAAGCTTCTGCAAAGCACATATCACACAACAACAACACATCCTCACCTCATAGAAATAGAGTTGAGAGAAAAATAGAGAGCCTTAGAAATTGTTCTAAGAGAAAAATATAGTGAGCCAATTTGTGAGAGTTGTGTCTACAAATTGAGATACAAAGTGAGATCCACCTAAGAGTGAAGTTTTGTAATCCCATTATTAATTTATAGTGGAAGTTTAAGAGGCCTACGGGTCCCGTGGTTTTTCCTTACTCACGTTGAGAAGGTTTCCACGCTAAAAATTTCTTGTGTGTTATTTTACGTTTCCGCTAAAGTGCCTATTTTGAGTTCATAGAGAAGGGAAATTATGCAGGCATTTCCCAACATTATCTTCTAAAAGAAAAAAACTCTTGGATACAAATTTAAAATTATACAATACTACACTGGTATATGTCCATAAATAAGTATAGATTCATAGGACATGGTGCAAAAGGTATCAAGTCTTAAATCCAAGCCATCAATTTTTTGCAATATATCAATGGTGGATTTGAACTTTTGCCATCATTGGAAAAGTAAACAAAACAACCTTCCCACCATAAACTTCACCATGATTGAAGTCAAACTTGGTTTGGGTAAGAGATTTATGGAGTACACCAAATATATATAAAATTACAGTCCTCTTAAAACAAACATGGAGTAGGATGGATAGTTCAACCGGTTGAGCTAAAAGTTAAAAAGTTAGAGGTTCAAAGTTCAGTTTCTGGCAAGAAAATAATTAACATAATAATTAATATACTAATAATTACCATTAAAAAGTAGTACTTGAAATTGAAACCATTTTTACTTCAATTGAACAACCATTTTATATTTAGTTAGGTAACCCTTTTTATTTTGGACGCTTTAATCAGATTATGAGCGATTCTCTTAGCTTACATTCTAATAAAAGCTAAGATTTTAGAGCATTGGATGAAATAAGCCTTTAATTAACTAGTCAAAATACCACATAATTTATTAACATATGCATCACTGTTTATTATAGCATTAAGGGTTAAATATATTTTTAGTCCTTACATTTTGTGAAATTGTAAAAAATGGTCCCTACATTTTCAAAAAAAATCCCATAACTTTTTCTGTTATCAAGAATGATCCATTCCATCTGTTTTTTCAACGGAATGCTTATTTGTTAACCCAACCATTTTAATTTTAGTCCTTGCATTTTGCAAAATATGCAAGAGTGGTCTCTATATTTAAAAAGATTATGGGATTTTTTTTTATCTTTTTTAAAATATAGGGACCATTCTTGCCTATTTTTCAAAATGTAGCGACTAAAATTAAAATGGTGGGGTCCACAAATAAGCAATCCGTTGAAACAACAGACGGAATGGACTATTCTTGATAACGAAAAAACTTATGTGATTTTTTTTGACCATTTTTAAAATGTATGGACCATTTTTAACAATTCCACAAAATGTAGACACTAAAAACATATTTAACCCTAGCATTAACCACACGTTTGACAAAGCCACTAAATTTGTTCTAGTAGTTAGGAGTTTAGGTGATATGCTATAAGTCTTGGATTTAATCCTCTGATTCATCATAAAATAAAATAAAAACACTTGTTAGTCATTCTCAAAGTTAATCTGAGTATAACTATTTTTCACCACAATCTAGTGAGTAACAATAAGACTATTATACAATAAGAGATATTATTTGTTATGAAGGATTTAAGATAAAAAATGCAAGAATCAACACATGACAATATCATGTCATCTTAATCTTCTCTTTTAATGGAAATCATGGGAAGAATTGATATAAACAAGGGTAGATATTTATTTTTGTAATTCTTTTCTTTAAATTTTCTTAAAAATAGTTTTTTCCTTATACAATATCCATAAAACATAAAAGTACATATACATATAATAATATTATGAAGAATTATACATCTTTCGGAAAGCAAGATTGCATAGCCAAAAGTTTATACATTATACTCATTCGTCCTCTAATCATTAGGGGCAATTTTAATTAATCAATCATAATAGAATTATTTATGATACATAAGGCACAGACAATCATTTTTATCTAATCAGTCACACCTGCAATGCTACGCACACCGAAATGGAGGAACCAAGAACCATTGAAGCAAATTGCTTGAATGATGAGGAACCAGGGGATATGGATATAAGAAAAATAATCAATTTCTTTTTGTAAACTTGTATAGTGCTTGAAGATCCAATATGATTACTTAAAGTATATTAAAATGAAGGCCAACTTAAACTTTTTCTTCACTTAACTTATTATTTTATGTTTATGTGGTTTGTTGAAATTTGTTATTTCCATTTTGATCTTTTATATTAAAAGTTTTGGTCCTACTTTGTTCTTTTAGGAGTTTTCTATTTGAATTTAATAGTAAATTATTTTTTTTTACAATGGAGCTGAAGATCGAACCCAAAACCTCTAGAATACAATATTTTTTTTGGTTAAGTAGCCTAATGGCTAAAAAATTTACCCTTAAAGTGAATAAATGGGATGACCGGAGTTCGAACCCCAGCCCCCTGCATATATAATGCATTGTCCTACCAACTGAGCTAAGCTCACGGGACTCTAGCATACAATTTAAATCCATCACTATTAGACCAAATATGG